>CM056721.1:26651742-28051117 GCA_029844215.1 Przewalskia tangutica
AATTCGGCCTTGAAAAAGGTGGCAAAGTATGTAGAAACAAAGGAAATGCTGCCCAATTTTCCATAGAAATTAGTAACTTTGAACTTGGATTATTCTACATTGAAATTAGATGTTAATAAACGTATCGTTATTTTAGGTTGACATATTACTTGTAGTTTGGGCTTAGCAAGTGGATTGACCAAGAGGTATGTGGAGCTTTCCTATCTCTCGAGCATGAGTAGTTATATCTATGTAGTACTGAGACGACAAGATTTGGTATTCTTACTTGTTTTAAGTATATAAAGACTTGTTTGGCCTTAAAAGTATAAGTCTCTTGGTTATGGGAAAAGTATAATTTTTACTAAAGTATAGGGTCAATATAACAACTTTATGGGAAGTTGGTTTGTTAGCTTTATGAAAGGATAATAAGAAGAGATTTACTCTAAGTAAGATAAGTAAGGACAAGTGACTTGATTTATGAAAGGCAAATTGATTTTAAGGCATCAATTGCCCAAAGGTTTTATATGAAAAAGAGTCATTTTTAAAGGATATAAGTATGTGGTACTTTGGGTTAAATTCCCGGATTTTCTTTTATTAAATATGTTAGTGCCTTGAGTAAACTAAAATGAGAGGGTATATGAACAAGACTAATAAGAAGTATGAGCTTTCATAACTTATATACATGATTATGATATGATGATCGATTGAGCTAGGGTAAGAGTATAAATGCGGGGCAAGCCCCAAGATCGTTATACCACCTTCTCCAGGGTAAGAGTATGAATTAGGGGCAAGCCCCAAGATCGTCATACCACCTTCTTCAGGGTAAGAGTATAAATGAGGGGTAAATCGCGAAGATCGTTATACCACCTGTTTCAGGGTAAGAGTATAGATGAGGGGTAAATCCCCAAGATCGCTATACCACCTGTTTCGTGGATTTGCTACCCACGATGCGAGGAATACCTCATGCGAGTCCTATGGGCTTATGCGGGTGAAATAGTCCCATGCGGGCGGGTACAACCTATGCGAGGAATACCTCATGCGGGTCCACAAGACCCATGCGGGTGAAATAGTCCCAGGAGTAGGATTGCTTATTGATACTACGGGCGAGGGACCCTATTTTGATCACAAGCCTCCTATTTTTATGCAGTAAAGTATATACTTGTTACCCTCATTGTTAGTAAGGCACAGTGTACTGTATTTTGAGTTTCTTCCATGACTCCAGCTTATTTTTCAGACTTATGACATTATTGTTACAGTATTTTCCAGTTTTACATACTTGGTACATATTGTATCGACCCTTCCTGGCCGCGTCACGCCGCAGGCGGTAAGCAGGTGGTGGATCCTCGTTCTTAGGATCACTGTTCCGGTGTCAGAAGCTCCATTCCTCCGGAAGCTTGTTTGTTGGTACGGTTTTTCCCTGATGTTATAGGCATTGTGCATATTCAGGGGTATGGCGGGGCCCTGTCCCGCCACAGTTGTTATCCTTAGAGGTATGTGGTCACATTTGTGTTTGGGCTGTAAGAACAAGTTGTACTGCTATACTTTTGATTATGTTTTTATGGAAGGCAGTCTTATCGGCTGGCCAGTGATGTTTACCTTTTTATAAGTTATGTGTTATGTATGTTCCGCTGCTATTCTCTGATGTACACCTGACAGGGTACCCCGGTAGGGTACCAATCGCAGCCCCGGGGTCGGGTCGTGACATTACCACACATTCAGAAATCGTTACAAGGCTTCTATAAACAAGTAAGCAAACCATTCTTTTTATCTTCCTTAAGTCGCTATAACTAACTTCCCATAAAGCTAGTATAACACTTATATTTCTTTTATAAATCAAAACAATCACATTTGTTTGGAAAAACTAAGAGAACTTATTTCTTTTTAAAATCAAGTGTTAATTTCTTTCTGAATAATGATTCATAACTCCTTTTTGAAATACTTCAAGATACTTAACATTTAGAACTCAAGCCAAGGACATCACAGTGAAACCAAATTCATTTGACACACGTACATCTACCGTACTATATATTTTACAATCATCATGCTCAAGAGGATAGGAAGAATCACATACCTCCTCGGCTAAATCCATTTGTCAAGTCGAATATGCCGCGCGTAGAGTATCAACCTATAATAATCAAATACGTCTATTAACATCTAGACTTCTTCGTCGAATATTCTAAGTATAAAGTTCTTTATTCTACGGAAAATTGGACAGCACTTCCTTTGTTTCTACATACTTTTCCACCTTTTCAAGGTCCGATATCAATAGCCAACACACCATAATCAAGGCCTAACAATTCAGTAATACAAGGGGACTACACGCCTAACTGGACGTGTAAAATTCTGCCCCACAATACATATAAAAATAATCCAATAAGTTTAAGGTAGTATCTTGGTTATAACATGCACACATATCATCCTTATCCAATCCTTTCAAATCCAAATCGCTATTCCTACATGTTATATACCTAAAAGCAATATTGACAACTACAAGTCCTTTCTTCCTCAACATGCAACATAATTTACTTAAAAAAAAGAATGGATCGTTACCTTAGAGTTCACCCAAAAACAGTCCAACAAATCTCACTTGTCCTCTTTCCACAATCACCTCCACAACCCTCCTACAAGCTTGTCAACATATTTCCTTCTTGTCACTCTTCCGAAATTTTTCTTGGCCTTGGTTTTTCCTTGAATTTTTAGAGAGAAGGGAGAGGAATTTTTAGAGAGAAGGAAGAGGAATTTTTAAAGAGAAGGGGGTTCTTGAAGAATGACCAAGTCTTCAAGACTTGGTCAATAAATAGGACTTCCTCACAATCAGATGGGAGGGACACTTGTCACCCTCCCATGGCCTTTACAAAAAAATATCTTCTGATTTTTCCCCCAGTTTTCGCAAAAATCCCGCCGCGGCCAGTCTCGCACTGACGCCACAAGACTAAACCGCCGAGAACTTCAAGACATACGGCGCTGCTGCTCGCATTCCAGCGCACAAGGCTGCAACTTCAGAGAACCTCAAGATATCCGGCGCGCGACCATGCATCCACTGGCAGCCTCAAGCTAAAAATACTCCATTTCTTGCCTGTACACTGAACTTATAACTTCCATAACTTTCTGCTCTGATGTCCTATCGCCGAGAGGTTTGTTGAGTTGGGAACTAGACTCAACGAACTACATACTAGGCTTTTGAAACACCTAGGAACTCCTAAGGTAACTGGGCATAAACCGCCCCAAAGTTGACTAAAACCCGTCCAAAACATTCTGTCAACCTATCTTTCTAAAATTTAAATCTTAATTCCTTTCGTACGTTCTCATAAGCATGACCTGAATTACGGGGTGTAACATTTCCTCAACCATTTCCTACCCCCAAAGATGAGGAGGGCTAGAGTTGATAGGTTTCTGAGCTTGAGACTGAGCGGTAGGAGTATTAGATAGTATAGCCTGGAGTTTGATTCTTTGGCCAGATATGCACCCATTATTGCAGTAGATATGGCAGACATGGTGTATCGCTATGTGATGGGGCTGGACCACCATTTGATCGATGGTTGTATGACAGTGGCTCTCCAGCCGGGTATGAATATTGCTAGGATCCAGGCTTATGCACAGGGGGTTGAGGACAGACACAGAGGGCGGCAACCACACAGAGGTCAGGACATGATCACGATAGAGGCCAGCATAAGAGGGCCTGATCGGCTGGGTATTCGGGTGAGTCTCTAAGAGGGCAACCTCAGCAGCATGTTAGATACTCTCCCCAGCCAGCACAGAGTGCACCCACGCAGTTCACGGGTACGAGATTTGACCGCACGGGGTATGCAGGAGCTAATCAGAGCTCCAGGGCTTCAGGTTCCCAGGTGAGCAGGGGTTCTGGTCAGTCGATGTCACATTTTCCTCGGTGTTCTCAGTGTGGTAGGTCCCATCCTGGGGAATTCCGTCTTACTACATGTGCTTGTTTTGCTTGCGGCCGTCACGACCATATGAGGAGAGATTGTCCTTATAAGATACGTGTGGTATGGCTCACCTTACGGTCGATTCTTTGGTTCATCTCCATCAATAGTTACGCCCACAGGCGGTATTGACCACAGCCGTGGTAGAGGTCGTGGTGGAGTTCCCAGTTCTAGCGGTCCTTCGCACCATATATATGCTTTGGCCAGTAGGGATGATCAGGAGGCATCACCAAATATGGATACATGTATATTTTTGATCTTTTCGAGATGTACATGCATTGATAAATCCAGATTCCACCCTATCGTATATATTCCCCCTTGTTGCTAGTAGAATCGGAATAGAACCTGAATCGATAGAACCATTTGGGATAGCTACACTGGTAGGAGATTCGATCATAGCTAAGCAGGTATATAAAAATTGTTCGGAGGTCATATATAGTCGCCATACCATAGCAGATTTGATAGAGTTAGACATGACTGGCTTTGATGTTATTATGGGTATGGATTGGTTGGCTTCTCGTTAGGCGAATGTCGATTGTAGAGAAGGTGAAGAATAAGTTACAAGTCTGGGAATGAAGATTTCTATCATTTGAAGAAAATATACTTTGATAACCAGTGTTCTTTTAAGTATGTCAATCCATCCACTATTAGCTATAAAGCCTCCAAATATTCCATAAATAAGTTACATAAAGTCTTTGCAAGATTTTATTGGAATAACAGTTATGAAGGCAGAATGAGGCTTTGGTCCTCATGGTTGAATATGTGCTTACCTAGAGATAAATGAAGATTAGGACTTAGATCATTGTTTGATATGTCTAAAGCCTTATGTGCTAAACTTTGGTGAAATTCCAAACATCTAACAGACTGTGAGATAATTTTATGTGGATCAAATATTGCAAAAGACGTTATCCTCTAAATGTACCACAGAAATGATGCTCTCGTGTATGGAACATGATGTTGGAAGCTAGAGATGGCATAGTACTACTAGTCGTAGACCTCCTTTATCAGTAGTAATGAGTAGGAGAATAAGGAGTACAGTGTGGAACTTTTATGATAGAATTGGGGACACTGATAGAGTTAGATGTAATATTTGTGGGCAAACTTATAAACATAAGAGAACTTTAAATGACGGGGGGACGGACACTATAGTTAGACATGTAGAGAAAGTTCATCAGACACACTGGTCAATAATAAATTAAGTATAAAATATAAAGTTGCAGTTACATTATTTGATAACAACAACTCTGCCACTAATCTTCGTTCTAGTTCTGCTTCTGTTCTATGTCTACTCTTGTCTACTCTGCATGATTCAATGAAGACGATGATAATGAATCTACATTCTAGATATATGAAGCACTTTTACAATAACACAAGTTGCGGCGGAACCGCGGAAGCGAAATTTGAATTAATACTTCAGATTTAGAAGCTATGGAGCATCACCAATTCAATCAACCTACAAATTATGAAGAACTTTGTAAAAGGATGCATAATATGTAAATAAAATTATTATTACTTCATTATGTACTCTTATTAATATTATGAATAATGAAAGTTCGAAAGTTTACCTGTTATCATTAGTTTTTATTTTATTATCTCTTTAGTTGTTATTTGTTAACTTATGTCTACTAATTTAATAAATTAATAAAAGTATAACTACAATATAAAGTTATAAACTATAAAGTATAAAGTTATAAACTATAAAATGAAAAGTTAACTTTAAATATTAAAATATAAAACAGAAAACTATATTATATTATTATATTACATATTTAATTTAAATTAAGTTAAATTTTTTAAATTAAAAAAAATCCGGCCCGGTAGGCCCGGTTCAACCCGAACCGCACGGACCATCCGAAAATCCGATAGTAAACCAATCCGATAGGCCCGGTAAGCAGGTGAACCGGACCGATAACCGATCCGTAACCGGTTCAATCCGATAACAGACTACCGATCCTGTCTGAGTCGATCAGTTAGCCACATTTAGCATCATATATGCTGGGAGGACTTGTCTAGGTTCTAAAATGTGATGAGATCATCCATACTGTGGCCGTTACGTTTGGCATCATGAATCCACGTGGCGCCTTCCTACTGTCGACAGAAATGAAACGCCTCACAGGGTCCTTTGAACTCCGAACTGTCCCTTTGACTTTATTCTTCTTTTATTTTGGAGTTCAAGACTTCACTTTGGAGTTTGGACTAAAGGTGTCTAACGGGCCGAACCGGTCCGGACCGATAGCCCCTTACCGGGTTTAACCGTTACCGGTCCGGTTCACCGAACTACTGGGCCAACCGGTCCGGTTCATTACCGGATTTCAGGTTGGCCCGTGCGGGTTCGGGTCTGAACCGGTCCTACCGGTCCGATTTTTTAATTTTTTATTTATAGTATTTATTTTCTATAATATAAACTAAATTTAATTTAAATATGTAATATAATAATATAATATATAATTTAATTTTATATATTAAAATTGAAACTTTAAAGTTAACTTTCTATTTTATAGTTTATAACTTTATACTTTATAGTTTATAGTTTAGAACTTTATACTTTATCTTTATTTTATAGTTTACTTTTATTTTTATATTTTATAAATCAGTTATAGTTATACACTTATACAATTATACTTTATAGTTTATAACTTTATATTGTAATTATACTTTTATTAATTTATTAGATTAGTAGATATAAGTTAACAAATAAGTAATAACAGATTAACAACTAAATAGATAGTAAAATTAAAATTAATGATAAGATGTAAACTTTTGAACTTTCATAATGTTAATAAGAGTACATAATGAAGTAATAATAATTTTATTTACATATTATGCATCCTTCTTGCAAGTTCTTCGTAATCTATAGGTTGATTGAATTGGATATGTTCCATAGCCTCTAAATCTGGAGTATTAATTCCAGTCCCGCCTCCGCTCCCGCCTTTCAAAATATTGCTTATTTCTTCATCTTTCGGAGAATTAACGTCTCTACATTCTTGATTTCTTCTCTCTGATTCGATCCAATCCCTTAAGCAGACTAACACTTCTAATGTGCTTTCACCCAATGAGTGACGTGTGTCTCCTATTTGATCTCGTGCTTGGCTAAATGCACTTTCAGAAGTCACTGTTGAGATCGACACATTAAGAACATCTCGGGCCATCGCTGCAAGTACCGGAAATTGTCTTTTGTTATCCTTCCACCATTGTAAAGGGTCAAAACTTTTCTTCGGCTCTGCTGGCTTTTGCAAATAAAATTGCATCTCATCGCAAGATCGACTTGTGCTTGCTTGTGTTGTAAAAGTGCTCCATATGTCTAAAGATTCTTCTTCATCACACGATTGAATCCTGAAGGTGTAGACACAGAAGCATAACTAGAAGGAATATTAGTAGCAGAGTTGTTGTTATCATGTAATGTAGCATAATATTCATATAATGTAGTTAAATTAGTATCAAGTGTACTTATGCAATCAAATGAAGATGGAGTTTCTGTTTCACCTACTTCCATATAAGTATATAAACTAAATATTAAATTATGACAATCTACTTTTTTAATAGAAGGATTTAAGACTGCACCAATACAATAAATATCAGGAATAGGGAAAAAATATTTTTTAAACTTTTCAAACATAAGTGTAACTGCATCTTTATATTTCACATTTGATTTTAAACCATAAAGTAAATATGAAATTTTTCAGTTATATGAGCTAAAGCATTACAATCATTTGGGTAATAAGATCACGAAAATTCAACAAGAGTAAGTGTAAAATTTACGTAAATTTTTTAAAAGTTCACTAATTGATTTCCAACGCTCATTTGCTAACATATACATCACGTTCTTACAATGTGCATTTGCAACATGTGTTATGGGTCTTTATACTTATAACATTCTTTTAAAAATAAATAAGTATAATTTCACCGTAATAATCTCTTCCGCATGAATTTAGGTCTCAAATTAAATTGTTTACATTTTTCTTTAAATTCTATAATTCTATTTTTCCTATTATTACCCTGAATAACTCCAACAACTCTTTTGACAAGTTTTATTTCAGGTGAAAATAAATCAAGACCACTTTTAACAATTAAATTATAAATATGACAAACACAACGAACATGAAATATATGAGGAAGTGATGGGTGTAGCTCCGCTTTTAAAAGATCTACAACAGCAGTATTATTAGATGCATTATCGAATGACACAAAGTATTTTATTATAAAGATTATATTTTTGGGCATAAGAACAAATAGTTTCGCTTATATATTTTCCAGTATGACTTTGATCCTCGTCATACGCAAAAGCAATAATACGTTTTTCCATTCTAAAATTTTCATCAATCCAATGACAAGTAATTGTTAAATAATCATAACCGTTTAATGCATGTCCAATGTCTGAAGTAAAACTAACCAGGCATGGAAGGTTAGCAAACAAATATTGCAAAAAAGTAACATAATCATTATGAAGTCTAAAATATCGGCTCTAGTAGTACTACGAGGAACACCTTTAAAAAAAGGATTATATACTCTTTGAATATATGTAATTAAATATGAAGAAGAAGCAAAAGAAAAAGGTAAACAACCTCCGACAATCATTTTTGCTAATTCAATGCGATCATTTTGGATCGTACTTTAGCCACCCCCGCTTAATGGATTAAGTTGTTGTTGACCGGGTTCTAAATCAGAGACAGCATTTCATTGTGTCGTATGATCGTGTTTTATATGTCTACCTATAGTGCCCGTCCCCCCGTCACCACACTGTCTTATGTTTATAAGTTCTCCCACAAATATTACATCTAACTCTATCAGTAACCACAACTTTATCATAAAAGAGCCACACTTTACTCCTTTTTTTTCTTGCTACTGGTTCTGGTAAAGGAGGTCTACGACTACGACTACCACTAGCAGTACCAACATTGACAGAAGGAACACTAGTAGGTGTAGGAGGTTCTTGTTCTTCAAGTTCAACAATATTATCTAATTGAACGTTATCATATTCATTATCTTCTATTCCAAAATCTTCTTGCATTTGATCATAATCTATATTTTGATTAGATGATGAAGAACCTACAGATTTTTTACCCCTTTAAATAGATTTACGGCGCAGTCCCGACGCAATTCCCCTTAGTAAAGACATTATAAAATATTTAAATAATCAACAAATAAATATGACAATTTAATAAAATAATTAGAGAATGAAACGAGTGTACCAAACTTCGGGATTCAGAATTCAATTGAAACTCGAAGCTCGAAGTCTTGCGTCTTGCTACTTTGAATTTGAAAACTAATAATAATAATAACTTGAAAATTGATAATAAAGATGATTAAGAGAGTATGAGAAATTGAGAATAAGAGAATTGAGAGAAATGTTGTGTGATAAAAATGAAAAAAATGTAGAGAATTTATAGATTTTTTAAAGGGTAAAAATGTAAAAAAACAGCCAAACGGTCGAAATGACGTTGGCACACCCCCCCTCCCCCCACCCCCACTTGTTACCGTTTGGGCACTGTTTGCATTATTATTTTTTTGTTACCGATCCGGTCCGGACCGGATTTTCTACCGGGTCAACCCGGACCGGTAGACAAGTATAGTTTGGACTCTCTTTCAAAATTTGTGAAGTGACAATTGTTGACACCCAATTTTTTCCAAGCCCCTTAAATAAATCACCATAAATTAAACAATTTTTCTTTTGTTAGAACCGCAATTTTACATCGCAAAAAATACACATAATAAATAAGTTTAATAAAGTCTCGCGTTATAAATATTAAGCACTAACTAATTAGCATGCCCACATTTATTAGGATAATAATAGCTTAGACTAATAAGACACCTAATAATTTAATCACAATTATTTTACCACTAATTAATTAATAATACACCTAAATTTAACTCCTAAACACTAATACCCTAACTAACTACCCCAAGCCCACATTATTTTCGTCTAAAACGCAGCCCACTCCCAAACTAATACCCAGGCCCATTCTTTCTTACATCAGCAGCCCATTACCGCGACCCGCGAGCCCAGCAGTCAACTCTTTATTCCTTTCCTCAGCCCATTCCCCCTTAAACGTTTCGCTTCACCTTCCCGCAAGCCCATCACCTGCATCGACCTCCCTCCCCTCTTCTAGACGGAAAGTTCGCAAGAAAGAACTGTTTGCAAGAGTGAATAACAATAGACTGAAAATAAGGAAGGGGTTCTAGACTCGAATGCTAAGGGTAATCTCGATGACTGATGACTGAACGATGACCCCCCTTTGCATGTTCAAGACGTTGGTATTTATAGCTCCTAGTTAGGCTTCGTTTATGGCAAGTTTATGATCTAATTTGAAGGACGATTTGTGCTGGTTTTGTTATGGTAAGGTGAACTGGCTGCGTGGGTGATTTGGAGGACTTTAAGATGATTTGTTACCATTTTCGTATTCTAAATCTTACCGAAGTTGATAAGGGAAGGTTTGTATGGTAAGATGGGGGAAGATTGTCGGATTCTCAGGCGAGAATCTCGGCTGGGAAGGTGGCGTGAGGGAGAATCGCATGCGGCGGTTGACAGGGCATTAGGGTTTGGTAACATTTGTCGTCGCCTCAGTTCGTTACCCACAAAAGGTCCGGAAACCTATTCTCTGTCATTTATTTAGTTGTCTAATTGATACTGTGTGTTCTGTATGACGATATCTATATTATTTTTGTTCAAATTTGTTCGACTTGGTTCAATCATCGTTTCCAGATAAATCTGTCAGTAGTAGTCTTCGATATTTGTGGTGTTGATTCTGTTTTAAACATGTGTGTATTCAATTGTGATTCTTTTATGTATATGGTTAAATGTATAACACTTGTATAAGGGTCCTAGATCTACTTCGTGTTGTTATGGGAGATATCATGGTTCCGTTATGTATCCAACAGGATGGTCCAAGCCTGGAAGATGGGTAATGCCTATCTTATTCTTTACTGAATTCTGAAAACTGCCTAGTACCTAAATAATAACTGATGTATCTCAGATTGCTATACATTCCTGTCCTTAGTGTAATCCAAATCCAGTACTTAAGATACATTGCTCCTGGATTTTTTTTTTACCCCGACATATATTACTGTATTTGAAATTGTGTAAAAGTATAGAAGTTGTTATCTCATGTTGATTCTCAGTTAGGCATATCAAAATCATGCTAAAATATTAGCCGTATACTGTTCTGGGTATATGTTGGATATATGAATTAAGTCAGTTTGTCTTTAAGATCATTAAGTTGAAGGTTGTCTATGCTAAAAATCCTGAAATATTGAGACTCTCCTTTAGTCATGGTAAATAGGCACTTTTTATTATTGGATTAAGAATGCCTTGTTTGTCCGAGTGTAATTGATTAATAAAATTAGCTTAATTAATAGAAACAGGTCGCGTATTTGTGTATATGCCCAGATGTATCAGGAGTATTTTGATCAAATCCTTTACATGGCTGTGTGAGTAAACATAGACTAACATAGGCATGAAGGAGATTGTCTGTTAATTGGGCCCTTCACAGATATATTATCAACTGATTTTTCTTCTTCAAATCTGAAATTCCTAGCTTTCTGGGCCTTTGAAAGGTTTCTGCATATGGTTTATATCCCAGGGCCGTATTCTCTTCTTGCTGCATGCACTGTCTATATTTGAGTTCAACCCTTACGCTGCATTCCATCTTTATTACTTGCTGATTTTGCGATTTAATCATGGCTCGTTTGCTTGAGTGTAAATCATATGTACTAATTCTTGTACCGAATACTTGTCGCTGATAAATTTTTGGGCATATACTAATCCTTTTCTTTCTTATCTTACATGACATGCATCGGGAGAATAATCAAGAGTCTCGGTATGAGACTCATCATGACTTCCATATCGCCAACTACACTTCCGCCGCAGGGTTTCCAAACAGCTATAGGATAGATGGTGTCACCATCCGTTCTAGACGTCGCAACGATTCCAATCTCACTCTCCCTTTGTGCTTATTTATGCATTTGTTTATTTGTTTATTCATTTATTATTGTCCTATTTATTAATCTTGTAATTAACAGGATAATTAACTCTATTAGTCTTTGAGTACTTTGGAAGGGGTAGTTTAAATATAAATTCATCCTTACTTAGTCTAGGCTCATTATAAAATTTGAAAATCTAAAAAATAATTAATCTTAGCTATGCTTTAGTCATGTAGTTAATATATTCCTCATATTTAATTCTTAAGAAATAAACTTTCTCCTAAACTCTTCATAAAAAGTAATGTTCGCATATGCGTATATAAAAATAATTTCATAATTAACTTTATATAAGAGTCTTAACCTTACATATACTAATAGGAGTAATTCATCATTTTCCTACTTTTGTTAAACAAAATAGTTTCATGTCCTGTAAATGTATAATCAACTTTTGTATATTTTTGAGTCTTATAATACCCTTTTAGTTATCAATATATATATATATATTCGTTAGACGTTTACCACATCCCTTTTTACTTAAATAATCTTTTCTAAAATTACATCCCTTAGCCAAATAAACCTATGTTTGAACGGACAACCGCAAGTTAGCGGATCCTTTAGGGTGCTTTATACCTTCCCTTTAGGATAATAAAGAATCCTTACTCAGAATCTTATTTAGTCCCACAGACCATTAAATGGAGTTAATGCTGACTTTAATCAGTTAGTATTTAGGTGTCCTAATTCACCCAACTAATTAGGTGGCGACTCCCTTAAATTTTTTTTTAACATGTATTTTTACATTTTGGGGAGGATAACCATTCCGTCGCGCATTCAAGCCTGAGAGTTCAAAATCGGGTGCGACAGATGGCGACTCCACTGGGGATAGACAGGTTCTTAACCATAACAAACATAGGTTAATTATTGTGCTTCATTTTTCCTTTCTTTATTTTTTTTTTTTTTTTTTGTTGCTTAATTTGCTTATTTTGTGTTTCACACTTATTTGCTTTATGTTTTGACTAAACTATTTTGCTTTACATATAAATATTTGCATATTGTTTTAACTGCTATTTGTTACTGCTTTCCTTAAACTGGCATTCCGCTCATACTTCCTCCCTTATGGAAAATTCACACTATCACACACGACACGCGGGTGTGCTTTGCGCACCTGCAAATTTCTTTCAAACACCCAAATTTAAGAGAGTTGGTATTTTGCGCGGAGAATCCGGTTCAACCGGTGACCGCGTAGCCTTCTCATTCGAGTAGTCCGCTCGGAAACCTTGCGTCTAGTAAGCCAAATCTTAGCAAACTTAAGATAGAGCTATACCACCCTTTATTTTAAGGCATGCATGCAGTTACCTTAGGTGGGTCGGTCCTTGGTATCGACACCAATATTAGGAAGACACCAAACTTGTCGATGGGTTTCTCAACCCAACGACCAACCAGCATATTATGTGTTGCACAATCATGATAGATTTATCCAAGCCAAAAGACATGCCCAAAGTTGGAAATGTAAGTTTATTATTATTTATTGTTTTTCAAAGATTTGTAACATGGATCATATAAGAATGGTTAGCGAGTTCCTAATAAGCTAAGAGTATGGTGGGAGGATTTCACATCGATGACGATGATTAGGAAGAAGTTGGGTGTCTCATCTCACTATTTGGTATTTCGCCAGATCCGCATTTGATCCGAGCTTTAATCCATTTTGGGATCCGCATCAGTCATTTTCAAATTCAAGGATTTCGAAATAACTCCTACATTGGAAGAAGTGCATTATTTCACCAGCCTAGTTTACCAAGGTAGAAGACAGATTATTCCCAACAGCCAATCAGGGAAGAAATTCCTCCGCTACATGGGTCTTAAGAATACTAAGGAATTGCGTTGCTTCGAGAACTGGGTGTCTCTTGACTATCTTTACGAGAGGTATGGACATAATAACACTTACAAGACATGCAAAACAGAATTCCCATGCACTCTACGCCATTGGCAAAACAGGCGTCCTATTGCATTCACTGTCGCTCTACTTGGCACCTTGATTTTTCCTCTTGAGTATGGCAAGATAAGTACTTGCATATGTTCCGTGGCCAGATCACTTTTCGAGGGAATTGTGGCATACAACCCACTTTGGTTCTATGATTTTGGCAGAAATATTCCGAGCTCTTGGAAAATGCAAAAGAGGCCAGACAAACTTCTTTGAAGGTTGCAATCTTATCTTACAAATGTGGGCCATGGAGCATTTTTACCAACGGTCAAATATGACAGACGTTTGTTTCAGCGCATCTTACAAGATCGACAGCTTCTATGATAGGACGAAACGGTTTGTGTCACCGGTCGGCACCAAAGATTGGTGCAAGTTTTTGACATCCCGCACCCAGGACCAGATCCAGTGGAAATATCCCTTACTCCCTCACAGGGCTGGAGCCTTTATACGCGGTAAAGAATTATACTATATTGAGCTTATTGGTTTAAAGGGTCTGCAACCATACGCTCCCCTACGCGTACTTCGACAATTCGGCCAAGAACAGATAATCCCACTCCGATCGGACATGGGAGTTTCAGAAGTCACATTTGGACCAAACTTCATCGTGCCCCGAACTAGACAAATTTTGAGAGAATGGGACGACATCAACAAGGTAAACATCGGAGATGAACAGGCAGGATGCACATCCGAATATCAGACATGGTTGCAAGAGGATCACAAAGGCAACCTGACCCAAAAGGAGAGCAAGGTTTCGAGGACGTGGGCACGAGCAATAGGATGAAAGATTGTCTACTCAAAGAAAAGGTCATCACCCCAGACATGTGGGTCCTGATGCACGATGCAGTACAATATTTGGAACAGACAGGGGCTATACCAAAGAAGACCTAAGTTTCACTATCACATCGACGACATAGTTATTTAGTTTGGGATTTTCATTGTTTTTCTTATAAAATGTCATTTCAATTAGCTTTATTTCCAATAAAGGCATTCCAATACAATGGCTTGGGTACATCTAACGTGACTTTGCATATATGACGCTTAGGCCTACCTCTGGCATGATAGAGGCCCCTTGCATATTAGGACGCGCTTTAATCTACTTTATTTGTTGAAGCTTCATTATATGCCCATATGTTCTGCTATTCTGTTTAATACTGACACATGTTTTGAACAAAAGGACTTTTTACTCCCCTCATCGGCTGATTTGTGTTGGCAAGCACTGGCTGAGCACCCATATTTCACCAGATCCAAAGCACGAGCAACAAAAATGAATGATTCAGGGGCAAACGAACAGGATGGCTTGGGACTCATCGTCATTCAACGAGAGGAACCAGAGACATCAGAAAGGGGAAATGCTCCATATTCCGATGAATACCTTGCTCAAGTACTGCAACAAATGGCGGTCATGCAAGCAGAAATGGATAGACTCCGGGAAATTACTAAGCTATCTATAAGCCTCAACACACAACTACCCACACTTCCTAATTCACCGTCCTTTCGACGCCATCCCCAACACCCAACAGATAACCCACAACCTCCCAATCCACAATACAACAACACACCTCCTCATAAACCAAATTTCAAAGCCACAACACAACAACACACCTCCTCGTAACCGGACCATAAATTACCCTAACCCGCACACACCTCAATTTCTGTGATAATACAAGCCACCTTACGCCCAAGACAACCAACCTACTCAACCAAAGACCGATGACATACCATAATAAACAATACGGATCACCCGTGTATGTGACCCATGCACCACATCTCACACTGCATTTATACCTCCCTGAGTTTGCTCGATATGAAGAGATGGAGAAGAGGACAAGAGTTGGGATAGATGAAAACATGGCCAGAGAAATTCACGACTTGAAGAAAGCTTTTAAGAACCTTCAGATGGACAAGGGTCATGAGGGATTAGAATACGAGGATTTATGCATGCATCCCGACGTCGAACTGCCCGTTGGATACAAGGTACCAAAGTTTGACCTGTTTGACGGCAAAAGTAATCCTCGTGCACACTTGAGATCCTATTGCGACAAATTAGTGGGTGTGGGAAGGGATCAATCGATCATCATGAAGTTGTTTATAAGGAGCTTGACTGGAGAAGCCTTGGATTGGTATACTAGCCAGGATCCAAGGAAGTGGCGTAGTTGGGGGGCGATGGCACAGGACTTTGTAGACAGATTCAGATTTAATACGGACAACGTCCTGGATAGATTCTATCTCATGAAATCGAGAAAAGTCAATAGAAACCTTTAGGGAATACGCGATGAGGTGGAGATCAAGGCGGCAGTCCACCACCTATGGAAGAAAGTGAAATGACAACACTGTTTGTATAATCCTGAAGGACCCACGTACTATGAGAGGTTGATCGGCGTTATTGACGAATTTTTGAAGTGGTAAAAATGGGAGATTTTGTGGAAGAGGGACTTAGAACAGGTAGGATCACGAATCTGGCTGCTTTGCAAGCAACAAGCAAAGCAATACAATCAGAGTCAATGGGAGGGATGAATAAGAAGAAGAAGGATGGAGCGACCACACATGTTGCAACAACACAAACGAATCGGGCCCTGACATACCAACCCCAACCCCAAACATACCAACCCCAAACATACCAAACCCCCACATTCCAAAACCCTCCATATGATCAGTTTAGCCAAAATACTTCCACATACAATCAACCTTCACCCATCTACACCACCCAGCCAATATACAACCCGCCACGGGCGTTCGCCCACACAAATTCCTCACAAAACCGACCAGCATACCCACCCCCACAACAATACCACACACAAAACACACCCAGACCCCGAACCAACACCGAGAGGAGGCCCACAAAATCATACACCCTTGTTGAACCATACTCCCAACTATATGAAAGACTAAGAGCCGCTGGTTTTATACAGCCGATCCCATGGCAAAATCCCAATCCACTCCCACCATGGAATGATGAAAATAAGCATTGTGCATACCATTCTGGAGCATCGGGGCACCATACAGATGGTTGTTATGCATTGAAAAACAGAATTGAGGAACTAATCAAAGAAGGAGCTATTCGGTTGAAAGAACCCTCCCCTAATGTCAACAATCCTCGCCAAATCACGACAATGCGGGCGTGTACATGATCACCTTTGATGATGTATGCGATATGGAAGGACCATCGCATCAACCGAGGAGAAGGAGACAGGATCTTCCACATTGCCCATGTGATTATCGCCAAGGCCAGCGGCGGTTGGAAGTAGAGTTGAGCCGCCATAAGCCGTTAGTACCGTGGATGGAGCCATTCGATCGCGACATAATGAGGGTAGCGAAGGTGGTAGAAGTTGTTGCTGGGGGTGACGAGTCCGACAACGTTACTCATCCGTAGAAGTATCGCGAAAGACACCCCAAAAAGATCGTGACCAAACGAGTAGAGGAATTTTGGAGAAAGATGCCATGCGAGACTATTCCATCAGAGAACAGTTGAGTAAAACACCAAAGACAAATCTCTATTGTCACTGCTGATGAATTTGAACCACCGAACCTCTTTGACGGAGGTTTTGAAAGAAGCTCACGTGCCCGGCAGGCTCGCGATGAGAACTTTTCAACGATCGGGCAGATTAAAGAGGTGCAAAAGATAATTTTCCATGAGAATGAATTGCCTCCCGAAGGTCGGGTCATAATAAGGCATTGAACATAATGATCAAGTGTGCTAATAAGTTTATCTCTCGAGTCTTGATTGATGGGGTCACCGTTAATGTATGCCCTTTGAATACTCTTCTGACTTTAGGAGTCAACATCGGGAAACTCGTGAGAGCTACAGCGTAAAGGTTTCGATGGGACCGGCGAGGCGCCGCAGCGAAGACCGATTTGACACTACGCATCGGGCCCGCAGAGTTCGAGATAGAATTCCGTATCGACATATCCACATGCTACAATTTGTTACTCGGTAGACCTTGGATCCACGTGGTAGGAGCCGTCCCTTCCACTTTGCATCAGGTTTTGAAATTCATCTGGAATTATCATGAAGTTGTGGTTGAAGGAGACAAGGACAATACTGCTAACACCAAAGGGGCGATTCCAGTCATCGAGAGTATGGAGAAGCTGGATGGATCTGTCTACCATATGAACAAGATCGTAGACGTTAGCAAGGCTAAAGGAATGCAACTACCTCGCACCCCCAAAATGGTGGCCCGAGAGATGCTGAGAAATGGTTTCGAGCCAGGTCGAGGACTTGGACCAAAATTAGGAGGAATCACAGAGCCGATTCACCTGCCGGAGAAGAAGGACACTTTTGGCCTCGGATATCAGCCCACTGACGAGGAGATGATGTTATTTGATCTCAGAAGGAAGGGTGAGTCTCACCTGCCAAGACCTGTTCCACCCCTGAATCATTCATTCGTCAAAGCGTGCACTGCTCAGCTACCAGAAAAGGAGGATGCAGACATTCTTGCGGAGGGACTTCAAGGCCTTTTCATTTCTGAGGAAGAAGCAGAGTGTCATGCGGTTTTGGAAGACTACAGATGACTGCACCATTTGGAGTGCAGAGCGAGGAGATGTCTTGAGCAACCGGACTGCACTTCAACATCGTTTTTCATGAGTCTGGGTAGAATTAATAATCAGACGTTTTTAAACAATTCAATTCGTATTTTTTTCTGAATTATGGAACACAGTTTTATGAGCTTATTTCCCTTTTGAAGTTTTAATAACAAGTTATGTTTTAATCAACGCTCTTTATTCCCTTTCTTTCAGCATACAAAATAATATACTTGTCGATAATGAAAATGTGACATGTCATGAAACAAGCGAACAAAGTCAGAATAATCCAACAAAACCCGAAGGAAATTTCCCGTTGGGGAAATTAACGGAAGAGTTAGGAAAGTTCGAGGATAAGCCGAAACCTAATTTGGATGAAACAGAAACAGTAAACCTAGGAGATGATAAAGTCGTGAAGGAGACAAGGATCAACGTTCACTTGAATACCGCACAGAAAGAAGATCTGGTGGCCCTATCAAGCGATGTCGACATATTCGCTTGGTCCTACGATGATATGTCAGGTCTAAGCACAGACATCGTTTCTCATAAGCTGCCCATTGAACCATCATGCCTTCCAGTGAAGCAAAGACCAAGGAAAATCAAGCCGGATCAGAGTTTGAAAGTCAAAGAGGAGATCTCCAAACAATTGGACGCCAATGTCATTCGGGTAGCAAAATACCCTACTTGGTTAGCCAATATTGTGCCAGTAACAAAGAAGGATGGTAAGATACGAGTTTGTGTTGATTACAGGGATCTCAACAAGGCAAGCCCTAAGGATGATTTTCCCCTTCCGAACATTCATTTACTCATCGACAATTGTGCGAAGCATGAGTTGCAGTCATTTGTCGATTGTTTCGCTGGGTACCATCAAATCTTAATGAACGAAGAAGATGCAGAGAAGACCGCGTTCACCACTCCGTGGGGGGTATATTATTATCGAGTCATGCCATTTGGACTTAAAAACGCAGGTGCCACTTACATGAGAGCCATGACTACCATTTTTCATGATATGATCCATAAGGAAATTGAAGTTTACGTGGATGACGTCATTATCAAGTCACGGAGGGCTACGGACCATCTGGTCCATCTGAAGAAGTTTTTTGAACGATTGAGGCAATACAACCTGAAGTTAAATCCGGCAAAGTGTGCCTTCGGCGTCCCAGCGGGAAAAATGTTGGGTTTCATTGTGAGAAGAATGGGAATAGAGTTGGATCCTTCGAAGATAAAAGTCATTCAAGGACTGCCTCCTCCGAAAAATCGCAAGGAAGTGATGAGTTTTCTCGGCCGTTTGAATTATATCAGCAGGTTCATAGCACAATCAACAGTGATATGCGAACCAATATTTAAGTTGTTAAAGAAGGACGCTGCCACTAAGTGGACATTGGAGTGCCAACAAGCCCTTGACAAAATCAAAGAGTATCTGTCAAATCCGCCGGTCTTGGTGCCTCCAGAACCCGGGAGGCCTTTGCTATTATACTTATCCGTATTGGAAAATGCATTCGGATGTGTGTTAGGACAACATGATGAGACGGGAAGGAAGGAACAAGCAATATACTACTTGAGTAAAAAGTTCACGCCTTATGAAGCTCGTTACACAATGCTGGAACGCACGTGTTGTGCCTTGACTTGGGTTGCACAAAAATTCAGACATTACTTATCCGCATACACCACCTACCTCATCTCAAGGATGGACCCGCTCAAGTATATCTTTCAGAAGCCTATGCCTACTGGAAAACTTGCATAATGGCAGATTCTTTTAAGTGAATTCGACATCGTATATGTCACCCAAAAGGCAGTCAAAGGGCAAGAATTAGCAGATCATCTCGCAGAGAATCCGGTAGACGAGGAATACATCCCCTTGCGGACCTACTTTCCAGATGAAGAAGTGATGTTTGTTGGAGAAGACATCTTAGAAGAATATCCAGGTTGGAGAATGTTCTTCGATGGCGCCGCGAATTTCAAAGGAGTAGGTATCGGAGCGCTTTGGTATCGAACCGACAACACTACCTAATATCGCAAAGCTCGATTCCCGCACCAATAATATGTCGTAATATGAGGCGTGCATACTAGGACTCGAATGGCTATCGATACGAACATACAAGAGTTGCTGGTCGTAGGGATTCAGACTGTTGATTCACCAAGTCGCGAATGGGCCACCAAGAATAGAAAGATACTTCGACCTACACCTGCGTGAAAGAATTGCGCAAGAGGTTCGTCAAAATAGAGTTCGGCATACTCAGGGCTCAAATGAGTTTGCAGACGCTCGCGACTTTGTCCTCCATGATTCAACATCCGGACAAGAACTATATTGACCCAATCAAAGTAGATGTGCAGAAGCAGCGACTATTGTTCTCGTGATAGATGAAGAATCGGAGGGCAAACCTTGGTATGACGAGATCAAGAGGTATCTCGAGGCGGAGAGTACCGGAAGGCACGACCAACATACAAGAAGACTCTTGGAGGTTAGCAAACCATTTCTTCCCCGGCGAGGTCCTTTATCTGAGAACTCGGTTGGGTTTGTTAAGATGTGTTGACACTCGAAGCAAACAAGTTATTAGAAGAGACACAGAGGTATATGCGGACCCCATGAACGGTTTCATGCTAGCAAAGAAGATACTACGAGGAGGTTACTTACGGATGGCGATGGAAACAGTTGCATCGGTTTAGATGCGAAAGTGCCATCGATGCGGATCCATGGCGACTTGATTCACGTGCCAAATGAACTCAATATCACTAGTTCCCCATGGCCATTCGCAGCTTGGGGCATGGACGTCATCGGTCCTATTGAGCCGACGGCGTCAAATGGACACAGGTTTATCCTAGTGGCGATTGATTACTTTACAAAATGGGTAGAAGCATCATCATACAAGTCCGTGACCAAGAAAGTAGTAGTGGATTTTGTTCATCACAACATCATTTGTCGGTTTGGAATTCCGAATCAATCATAACCATAGCGGGTCCAATCTCAATAGTGGTCCGATGAAGGAGATGTGCGTGAAGTTCGAGATCACTCATCGCAACTCTACCATATCGACCACAAATGAATGGAGCGATCGAGCGCCAACAAGAACATCAAGAGGATCGAGGAAGATGATAGATAACTACGAGTGCATTGGCATGAAAATTTGCCTTTCGCCTCTTGGGTTCTACTACAATCCGGACCTCGCGGGAGCAACACCATATCTCTTGGTTTATGGAATGGAAGTCTTTGCCGCGGAGGTGGAAATACCGTCTTTGAGAATCATCCAGAAGCCGAACTAGATGAAGCCAAACGGAGTGCAGTAGTACGAACAATTGATGCTTATTGATGAGAACGAACGAATGAATGCACCGTCACGACAACTTTACGTAACAGAATGGCGAGCTTTTAATAAGAAAGTACGACCAAGAAACTTCCAACCAGACAATGGTGCAAACGTATATTCCTAACCAAAGTGAGGCGAAGGGAAATTCACGCCCAATTGGCGCGGCCTTATACGGTTCACCGAGTGCATGCGAGGGCCCTCATCTTAGCTGAAATGGACGGCGAAGTGTGGCCAAGGGCCATCAACGCAGATGCAGTGAAGAGATACTACATTTAGAGTGCTTTATTTTCCATGTAATTACTTTGCTTGTAATTGGAACTACGTTAGACCTGATTCTCTTGGCGGATACGTAGGCGGCCACATCGGCTTCGGTCCCACCTTTTAGAAAATCCAATTTCTCTTTTGCTTGTAATCTGAACTACGTTGACTCGATTCCGCTGCGGGATACGTGGCGTCATATCGCTTCGGTCCCATTTACATAAAAATACCCAATTACTTTGATTGTAATCTAACTACGCTTGACCCGATTCTTAACGGATCGTGGCGGCTACATCGGCCTGGCCACACTATTAGGAAATATTCATTTTTGTCATTTTGCATTTTGGTGGGTTGTACTCAGTCTTGTCGTACATACAAGACAAATCTACGACGTATATCCGATCCAGCCATACCAAATCGACAATTTCTTTTAAGGATTTCGCCGCGAAAGGATACCGGCAAATATGATGCCATATGCTCGAAAGATCGACATAAACCGGGACAATTTTAAGGGTTTTACTACGAGATGACATCAATGGACATGGTTAATTTATTTAGTGGTTCCATGTCCCAAAACTGACAAAATTTAAAAAGAGCTGACGGCAATGAGCACCGAGTATGGGAGAATATACCACCGATTTCGGATAAGGAAGTTGCTTTGTTTCACAACATGTCACTATTCAAATATCGACATAATTTCCTACTAGCATATATAAGTATATTTTCTCAAGATATAATATTTTTCAACAAAATATTTTGACCGAGACTCGAAATCAGACAGTGGTTACATGTCCAGACAAGACAACGCGTGCAAGTATCAAGAGCCAACACAAATCGGCCGACCCCCTCCCCGAACTCACAATTTTTCTTTGAGTGAATTTCGCAGGACAACAGGAACAAGGAGGACAACAACATTCCAATACAGATTCGCCACTAAGTCCATCCAGAATAAGTCTACATCAAATGCCTCGCAAAGCCACATCTTCTTTACTCAAAGCACATCATTTACGCTTTAATTATTTCATCTAGCTCCATACGTAGAACAATTTTTATCTACGCCTACGCAAGGCGTCATTTGCATTCGTCTATACAACGCATTTAACATCTGCATTCGTCTATACAACGATTTAACATTTGCATTTCGTCTATACAACGTTAACATCTGCATTTCGTCTATACAACGAACATCTGCGCATTTCGTCTATACAACGATTTAACATCTGCATCTCGCCTATACAATGACGAACATTTACATTTTGTCCATACAACGATTTAACATCTGCATCTCGTATACAACGATGAACATCTGCATTTCGTCCCATACAACGCATTTAACATCTCGCATCTCGTTCATACAACGATTTAACATTTGCATTTCGTCTATACAACGACGAACATTTGTATTTTCGTTTATACAACGACGAACATTTGCATTTCGTCCATACAACGGCGAACATCTGCATATCGTCCATACAACGCATTTAACATCTGCATATCGTCCCATACAACGGCAACATCTGCGTATCTCGCCCATACAACGATTTAACATCTGCGTGATCTCGCCCATACAACGATTTAATATCTGCGTCTCGTCCATACAACGATTTAACATCTGCATCTCGCTCATACAACGAAACATCTCGTATCTCGTATATACAACGCATTTAAACATCTCGCATAACGATTTAACATCTCGTGATTCGCCCATACAACGATTTAACATTCGCATCTCGCCTATACAACGCATTTAACATCTGCATTTCGTCCATACAACGACGAACATCTGCATTCGTCTATACAACGCATTTAACATTCTGATTCGTTTATACAACGCATTTAACATCTGCATTCGTCTATACAACTACGAACATCTGCATTTCGTCTATACAACGATTTAACATCTCGCATTTCGTCCATACAACGAACATCTGCATTTCGCCCATACAACGATGAACATCTGCATCTCGTCTATACAACGCATTTAACATCTGCATCTCGCCTATACAACGGCATTTAACATCTGCATTTCGTCCATTCAACGATTTAACATCTGCATTTCGTCCATACAACGACGAACATTTGCATTTCGTCTATACAACGATTTAACATCTCGCATTTCGTCCCATACAACGCATTTAACATCTGCGCATTTCTTCCATACAACGATTTAACATCTCGCATTTCGCCCATACAACGACGAACATCGCATTTCGTCCATACAACGACGAACATCTGCATTTCGTCAATACAACGATTTAACATCTGCATTTCGCCCATACAACGCATTTAACATCTCAGATTTCGTCCATACTGATTTAACATTTGCATCTCGTCTATACAAGACGGCGTATCATCACATAGTCTGACTACAACCACAACAAAATTTACATCCTTACATTGTTTTTACAGTTATGCACTAATGTCTCTATCTTAGCTTCAATCTACAGGAACGTTAACAAGCTGCAAAAGATGGAGCACAACGTGGACCTACCTCTTACGGCGAACTGAGGTAATTTGTTGGGAGCAAGGCTTCCCAACAAAAGGCAAAAGTGGACCCGAACGTCGACCTACTCTCTCCCAACACTCTAACACCACAATAACTCATTGTCACCACAGCTCGACACTGGGACAATTTTTTAAATCCGCGTCAGCCCCACCTTTAGTTTTCAAACACCAACAACACTTTGTTCCAATTCCGATGACCCAGGCAAAATTGGCTATAAGTCAACGTCTTTGTCTGGAGATTCTTTCATCTTCTCCATACAAAGAGGGACAATTGTTGACACCCAATTTTTTCCAAGCCCCTTAAATAAATCACCATAAATTAAACAATTTTTCTTTTGTTAGAACCGCAATTTTACATCGCAAAAAATACACATAATAAATAAGTTTAATAAAGTCTCGCGTTATAAATATTAAGCACTAACTAATTAGCATGCCCACATTTATTAGGATAATAATAGCTTAGACTAATAAGACACCTAATAATTTAATCACAATTATTTTACCACTAATTAATTAATAATACACCTAAAATTAACTCCTAAACACTAATACCCTAACTAACTACCCCAAGCCCACATTATTTTCGTCCAAAACGCAGCCCACTCCCAAACTAATACCCAGGCCCATTCTTTCTTACATCAGCAGCCCACTACCGCGACCCGCGAGCCCAGCAGTCAACTCTTTATTCCTTTCCTCAGCCCATTCCCCCTTAAACGTTTCGCTTCACCTTCCCGCAAGCCCATCACCTGCATTGACCTCCCTCCCCTCTTCTAGAAAACCTAATGACCAAACCCTAATGCCCTGTCAACCGCCGCATGCGATTCTCCCTCACGCCACCTACCGGTGAGATTCTCGCCGAGAATCGTAATCTTCCCCATCTTACCATACAAACCTTCCCTTATCAACTTCGGTAAGATTCAGAATACGAAAATGGTAACAAATCATCTTAAAGTCCTCCAAATCACCCACGCAGCCAGTTCGCCTTACCATAACAAAACCAGCACAAATCGTCCTTCAAATTAGATCCTAAACTTGCCATAAACGAAGCCTAACTAGGAGCTATAAATACCAACGTCTTGAACATGGAAAGGGGGGTCATCGTTCAGTCATCAGTCATCGAGATTACTGTCACGACCCGCGAATCTGGGCCCGTGACTGGTGCCTTACCCCGGGCACCCTAGTGATACAACATCAGAGAAAATCAGCGGAAATAAAACATAATCATGAAATGAGAGATATTATAAATAAACAGGCCAACCAAAACAGTTGTCTTTCAACATATATATATAAGCGTTTGAAACGATTTACAATCCTTACAACCACCGCCTACAATGCTACATGACCTTAAGATTTTTACAACAACTATGACGGGGCGGCCGCCATACCCCGAATGTACAAGAACCTACACATCGTGGTAACATACCAAAGATAAGCCTCCGAAGGAACGGAGCTTCCAATACGTTGAAAGGTGATCCTAAGCGGGGATCGGCAATGATGTACTTACCATGGCGTGACGCGGCTTCGAAGGAGTCGATCAACATGTACCAAGTATGTGGAATCAGTAAATCGTAAATGAAATCATAATAGTCTATATAAAGCGGGAGACATGTATGATAACCAAACTACAAGATACACATATATGATTATATCAAGTCGGTCTCACGCCCGGTCATTTACTCAAATATAATTATGGGTCTCACGCCCACAACATCGTGCGTGCGAGTACCTTCGCCGCTGCCGGCGATGCATGATATGATAACATCGAAAGTACACACGAATACCAAGTCCTACGATGCCAAAGCCGTAATAACAATACAATACAACCAAACCACGGGCGACACGGCAGGCGAGAGCCGACTACCAGATACCAAGGCGGCCACGTGGCGGCCGGGGCAAGTCGGTGACCACGGTACCGGCGTATCACGAGACTTCGCCACTCACCGAGCGGGGCAAGTCGCGAGGGCTAACTACCAGTACCAAGGCCGTATCAGCCACGAGACGGCAAATCTGGCCGACCACCGGTACCAAGGCGAACGAAGAAACCTCGTGGAGAGCTAGTCCACGGAATAACACTATCATCGTGAGCATACGGTGAAATTTTCCGTCGCAGACGTCCAAGTAAGTCCTCAACAAGTCAACCGCCCCATGAAGGCAGCGGTAATATAGAACACAATTCTGCATAACAAAGGCTATCACAACAAGCATAGGCAAGTTACACAACAACAAGCATAGGCAAGTTATACAACAACAAGCATAGGCAAGTTACACAACAACAAGCATAGGCAAGTTATCCACAACTCAAGGTACTTTCATTTTATGTCAAAGTCGGTTTTAATCCTAAAGTACTACGTACGTTAAGTTCCTTTTAAAGATCCATTCCCTTTTATAAAAGTCACCCGATACCCGTAGCATAAAATAGAGTGACTTATATCCTTTAAGTAAACCAAAACAACTTCCATACTATCCTTTTTAAAACCAAATTAAGGCAATACCATGCCTTCTTTTAGACAAAACACTTCTCTTTTTAAAGTCAAGTTACCACATTAAAACCAGTGATAAAAACCTTCTTTTGTTTTCATAAAGTCGTTATAACCAACTTCCCATAAGGTGTTATAACACTTTATGTTTTAAACCATTTTAAGACAACACAATGCCTTTCTTTACCCTAAAGTTCGGTTTGCCTAATTTCAATTACGATCTCTTTTTAGAAAAGTTTCATAGTTCAATGTCTTAATCTCTTTTAAAACAATTGAGTAACATATGCCCTGGCGAGTAGGTTATTCTTGTTCATAATCAATCTTATTAAGCAACCATGATCTAGAAAATGTAATCTCATTTTGTCTCATCTTAGCTTCATGCGGATGGAGGTTTCTCTGGTTTTAATAATACTTCATTAGTCATTACATTTTCCTTTATTAGCGCTGCAGTGGTTTGTTCGATACTTATTCTGATTTCCGAATCAGTAAAACATTATTCCTTTTACAACCAGGTACTCATTACTCACGAATGAGGTTTCACACTAACATCCATATCAAGTCAAGTCTCTTATCTTTTAAGATTAAGTCTCTTAACTTCTAAAAATCGGTAAAACCATTCTCTTTAAGACGTTATACCTAACTTCCCATAAAGCTAGTATAACTCTTATGTTTTCAAAACCAAGTATTACTCTTACATTAAAGATGATTCAAATTCTTTGAAATACTTCAAGATTCTTTACTATTACACAACAAGTCAGTTATAAGTCAAATCAGTTACCTTTTTAAAACCACAAAGCATTTCCTTACCTACATAAAGCTGTTATAACCAACTTCCCATAAAGCTGTTATAACACTTTATGTTTTAAACCAATCAAATACATTTAGCACATGTACGTCTACCGTACTACATAGTTACACACATATCATGCTAGAAAAGATAGGAAGAGGTTCACATACCTCGCGACGATTATCGACTAATAGCAAAACGCTCCAAGTACCTCAAACTGTCGGCCACCTTAAGCCAAGTAGACCACGCCACACGTATTTCAACCTATAGAGGCCACAAGGCGCCTATTAACATCTTAGATCTCAATGTAGAATATCTTACAGAAAATTCGCAAAGACCTCCTCCCCGCATGGCGTAAATCTCCTCTACATCGGGGCACATTGTGCCAACAACTCCCAGAGGGGGTTTGCACGTCTAACCGGATGTGTACAATTCTACTACACAAAGAATGCTACACAAGTCTCTGTCTGATCCTATGTAATTACTGATTCAATTCTCTTTTTAAATTCAGGCTTAAGTCGCAAGACATTCTGTAAGTATTATTCAGCTTAAGTCAAAAGACATTGCCGCACAATTATAATGTTCAGTTCTATATATAGTATACTTCAACTATATATTCCTACAACATGTAATTTCCAATTACAATAGAAGGTCAAGAGTGTTTACCTCGATAAGCCCAAAATTATCCGAGTTTATACGTCGATCCCGAGCAAGGTTTAGCTCTACTCATGCGCTCCAACCCGCTCCAAACAACCCTTGAAGTTCTAACCAACTTCTACTCAATTACTTCAACTATCAATGAAGATTTCCTTAGGGTTTCGTTTAGTGGCTAAAGGAAGTATAATAGTATTTTCTGGGTTTTTGTATAAGTGTAACCTTGGGAAAACTACAAGGTATTTGGGCCAGTATTTGGACATTATAACAATACTAGGAGAGTATTTCTATACCACAACAAGGGTATTATACTAAAACAACTAGGCTAGTGGGTACCCGGCTAACCACTACGAGGGGAGGAAGCTCTCGGCCAAAGGGCCTTCTCGAAGGGGAGGGGTGTGGTGGGCGAAAGAACAAGAGGAGGAGTATTTTGAGACTTAGATAGATTGCTCAGTGAGGATGAAGAAAGTCTTCAACTTAGAGGGGTAATTATAGATCAAGTGAAGGCCAACCACTGGCCAAGATGAAGACAAGGGCATAGCAAGGGTAAGGCCAAGATTTAGCCATGTGCTACCTTATCCATCTACACAAAATATCCTACTTAACCTTTGACCAAAATTTCAACACCAAAAACGTGCCAACGGTCAAGCTTTGCGCCCACTTGCTTCGATGTGAGGTGACACTTGTCACCTCCCGTTGGTCCAAAATGTTTCGTCTCTCGGAAAAATCCGCAAAAATTATTAATGACATAGCGGAATTTTCCTACGTAAAATGGAAACGTTTACGGAAACGACTCTTTTAGCACTTGTGCCCAATTTGAACCTCGCCTAATCTTAAGGCTCAAATTCTTATCGCACGCCTCACGCATATACTCCGGAAATACGGTATAACATTCTCCCTCGCGAAACATTCGTCCGAATGTTCCTTCTCAAGACGGATAACGATGAAGTTCTTCTAACAAATTGCCAACGCCACACCGCCACGAAATAACACACGTTCTCTTCCTTACTCGTCGTGCCGCTTCTCGAACACCCGAACTCTTCTAGTATACGTACCACACTTCATCATCGCTAGGTTCCCAAAACTTTGGAGTCACCACCTCCAAACTTGGTCATCTTACTAGCTTCATCCTCTCTAAGGCCATTCGGCCTTCACGATCCGCGGTCGAACATAACCACGAACTCATACGACGGTCATCTAAACTTGGGCTAGCACCTCGTGACCCTACCACTGGCGGGACCACCTCGATCGACCCACCTCATTCCGGCCACGGGTTGACACGCAACATGTCCTCAACCCGAGCCTCTGTCACGTCGACTCTCGTTTCTCGATCCGAACAATCTTACCTATACAGTCATGAAAGCTACCACTTCCATTTACACCACCCAAGGAAATTTTCCACAATTACACCACGCATACTTACACATTCGACAAAGATCCCCGAAATCTTGTACTCAAGATGGCTTACATCTAAGGTCTCAACTGTAATATTCTAAGGTTCATCACTTTCTCACCCTGTGCTTACCCTTTTTACCAACTGTTTCTAAATCACATTTTAGCACAAGGCTATCCGAACATAACACTAAACACATCATCATAACATCAATACATACAAAACTCTAGAGGTTAAGGATATACGAAAATAGGCGGTTCAAAGGACATTAAGCTGGAACTCCCACCACGACCTCTCAGGGGCTCGCCGGTGTACGAACATCTGCTGGTATGGAAGGTGTAGAACCCAGAATCGCTTCTAAGTAGTCTGTGTTATTCTACCAGCGCTACCCACACTCGGACGATCTCTCGCGGATGGCCTGCTGGCGAGAATAACAATCTCCCAAGTCGACGACACTCTCCCTTATGAAGTTTTCCACTGGCGCCACACCGAGACAAGGGCAACCTCATCCGTGAGCACTCCTACTCACGAAAATCTGAAACACGGGAGCCCCGACTGCTCTCGAATATCCCAAAGGTCCCGGCGTGGAGGACCACTCAGTCTTGGTGGAGCGCATAATCGCCTTTCTTCTTGAGGCGGTCCGCCTCGAAAGTCACCAAAGGACCTCGCTATTCAGCCTCTTCTGCGACCACAGTCATTCCGTCGATTTATCCGCTCACATCAGTGCATACGCTGAACGCGGCAATGTCGTACGGTGAAGAGCTACCGAACAACTCTCGCCAGGTGATCATCGAGCCTGTAACATATCGGTGCACTCGATCCTCCATACTAGCTACCAACGGGACGCATCGCTAATGAGTCGAACTCACATTGTACTCGAACCGCACGCCTGCTCACGCACCAAAAATCATGCCCGAGCCTCTCATCCGCGAGGCAAGAAATGTGCAAGAAAGGCCTCCGAGAACTCGTCCCATAAAGCCGGAAGTGCATGCTCTCCCGGGGCGGCTCACGAATCAAACGATCATGCGGTATCACGCAGCCGATGCGAACCTAGGACCACCGACTCGGTCTCCGATGCCTCGATCACTCTACGATCCGAATCGCCGGATGAACTCCTGCGGATCATCCTCGTGCCTCGACCCATAAAACTCGGCGGCCTGACTCGGAAAATCTCGTAGCCTCGAACTATCGATCTGGGTGAACCATCGGTGCTCGGGCCGCTGCGTCGGCACTTATCTCAAGTCCGCCTGACAACGGCCATTAATCGGGCCACTTTGTAACTCATCTCCTGCTCCGGTCGCGGATCGAGGCTCGTGTGTGGTCTCTGCCGCTCTGCTCGCGACTCCGCTCTCGCCTTGCCGCCACGGGCGGGTTGCCTTACGCGAGGCATAATCGTAAAACGAAGTACGTCGGAGGGTCCATCTTATTACGGCTAAGGCACGATCTCGGAATGAGAAGAATGGAAACCAACCCTAAATGTCTGCAGCCTCACGATTATAGATGTGGTGCACACACGATAATCAAGACTTACTAGACACGATGCGTAGACACTTTCCGAGGACTAATCGCTTCGATACCACTTTGTCACGACGCGAATCGGGCGTGGATGGTGCCTTACCGGGCACCCTAGTGATACAACATCGAGAGAAAATCACGGAAATAAAACATAATCATGAAATGAGAGATATTATAAATAAACAGGCCAACCAAAGCGTTGCCTTTCAACATATATATATAAGCGTTTGAGCGATAATCCTTACAACCCCGCCACGCGATTACTCTGCACCTCTAAGATTTTTACAACAACTATGACGATGTGGCTCCGCCATACCCCAATGTACAAGAACCTACATCGTGGTAACATACAAAGATAAGCCTCGAAGGAACGGGGCTTCCAATACGAAAGGTGATCCTAAGCGGGGATCGACGGCCGATGTACTTACTGCGGCGTGACGCACTGGCCAAGGAGGTCGATAACAGTACTAAGTATGTGAAATCAGAAATCAGTAAATGAAATCATAATAGTCTATATAAAGCGAGAGACATGTATGATAACCAAACTACGATACACATATAACGCTTATATCAAGTCGTGGTCTCACGCGCCGGTCATTTACTCAAATATAGTTATGGGTCTCACGCCACAACATCGATGCGTGCGAGTACCTTCCCACTGCCGCGATGCATGATATGATAACATCAAGTACACACGAACACCAAGTCCTACGATGCCAAAGCCGTAATAACAATACAATACAACCAAACCACGGGCGACACGGGCAAGCGCGAGCGACTACGGATACCAAGGCGGCCACGTGGTGGCCGGGGCAAGTACGGTCGACCACGGTACTGGCGTATCACGAGACTTCGCCACTACACTGAACGGGGCAAGTCACGAGGGCTAACTACTGTGTACTAAGGCCGTATCACCACGAGACGGGGCAAAGCCGCACCACCGGTACCAAGGCGAACAAGAAGAAACCTCGTGGAGAGCTAGTCCATGGAATAACACTATCATCGTGAGCATACCGTGAAATTTTCCGTCACCGCCTGACGTCCAAGTAAGTCCTCAACAAGTCAACCGGCCCTCCATTGAGAGACGCGGTAATATAGAACACAATTCTTGCATAACAAAGGCTATCACAACAAGCATAGGCAAGTTACACAACAACAAGCATAGGCAAGTTATACAACAACAAGCATAGGCAAGTTACACAACAACAAGCATAGGCAAGTTATCCACAACTCAAGGTACTTTCATTTTATGTCAAAGTCCGGGTTTTAATCCTAAAGTACTACGTACGTTAAGTTCCTTTTAAAGATCCATTCCCTTTTATAAAGTCACGATACGTAGCGTAAAATAGAGTGACTTATATCCTTTAAGTAAACCAAAACAACTTCCATACTATCCTTTTTAAACCAAATTAAGGCAATACCATGCCTTCTTTTAGACCAAAACACTTCTTTTTAAAGTCAAGTTACCACATTAAAACCAGTGATAAAACCCTTCTTTGTTTTCATAAAGTCGTTATAACCAACTTCCCATAAGGTTGTTATAACACTTTATGTTTTAAACCATTTTAAGACAACACAATGCCTTTCTTTACCCTAAAGTTCCGGTTTGCCTAATTTCAATTACGGTCTCTTTTAGAAAAGTTTCATAGTTGATGTCTTAATCTCTTTTTAAAACAATTGAGTAACATATGCCCTGGCGAGTAGGTTATTCTTGTTCATAATCAATCTTATTAAGCACCATGATCTAGAAAATGTAATCTCATTTTGTCTCATCTAGCTTCTATGCGGATGGAGGTTTCTCTGGTTTTAATAATACTTCATTAGTCATTACATTTTCCTTTATTAGCGCTGCGATGGTTTGTTCGATACTTATTCGATTTCAATCAAGAAACATTATTCCTTTTACAACCAGTACTCATTACTCACGAATGAGGTTTCACACTAACATCCATATCAAGTCAAGTCTTATCTTTTAAGATTAAGTCTCTAACTTCTAAAAATCAAGAAACCATTCTCTCTTAAGACGTTATACCTAACTTCCCATAAAGCTAGTATAACTCTTATGTTTTCAAAACCAAGTATTACTCTTCATTAAAGATGATTCAAAGATTCTTTTGAAATACTTCAAGATTCTTTACTATTACACAACAAGTCGATTATAAGTCAAATCGATTACCTTTTAAAACCACAAAGCATTTCCTTACCTACATAAAGCGGTTATAACTAACTTCCCATAAAGTCGTTATAACACTTTATGTTTTAAACCAATCAAATACATTTAGCACGTATGACGCTCACCGCACTACATAGTTACACACATATCATGCTAGAAAAGATAGGAAGAGGTTCACATACCTCGCGACGATTATCGACTAATAGCAAACGCCCAAGTACCTCAAACCGCTGCCACACCTTGCCAAGTAGACCACGCCACACGCAGATTTCAACCTATAGAGGCCACAAGACGCCTATTAACATCTTAGATCTCAATGTAGAATATTCTACATAAAATTCAAGACACCTCCCCAACAGCGTAAATCTCTCTCCTATCGGGTGCACTGTGCCAACAACTCCCTGTATGGGGTTTGCATGTCTCACCGGACGTGTACAAGTCTACTACACAGCAATTCTACACAAGTCTCATCAGAATCTATGTAATTACATTCAATTCTCTTTTAAATTCAGCTTAAGTCGCAAGACATTCTGTAAGTATTATTCAGCTTAAGTCAAAAGACATTGCGCACAATTATAATGTTCAGTTCTATATATAGTATACTTCAACTATATATTCCTACAACATGTAATTTCCAATTACAATAGAAGGTCAAGAGTGTTTACCTCGATAAGCCCAAAATTATCCGAGTTTATATGTCGATCCCGAGCAAGGTTTAGCTCCTACTCCGTGCGCTCCAACCCGCTCCAAACAACCCTTAGAAGTTCTAACCAACTTCTACTCAATTACTTCAACTATCAATGAAGATTTCCTTAGGGTTTCGTTTAGTGGCTAAAGGAAGTATAATAGTATTTTACGGGTTTTTGTATAAGTGTAACCTTGGGAAAACTACAAGGTATTTGGGCAAGGTATTTGACATTATAACAATACTAGAGAGTATTTCTATACCACAACAAAGGGTATTATACGAAAACAACTAGGCTAGTGGGGTACCCCACTGGCTAACCACTACGAGGGGAGGAAGCTCTCGGCCAAAGGGCCTTCTCAAAGGGGAGGGGTGTGGTGGACGAAAGAACGAGGAGAGGAGTATTTTGAGACTTAGATTGATTGCTCAGTGAGGATGAAGAAAGTCTTCAACTTAGAGGTATTTATAGGTCAAGTGAAGGCCAACCAATGGCCAAGATGAAGACAAGTGCATAGCAAGTGTAAGGCCAAGATTTAGCCATGTGCTACCTTATCCATCTACACAAAATATCCTACCTAACCTCGACCAAAATTTCAACACCAAAAACGTGCTAACGGTCAAGCTTTGCCGCCCACTTGCTTCCAATGCGAGGTGACACTTGTCACCCTCCCGCTGGTCCAAAATGTTTTCTCTAAAAATCCGCAAAAATTATTAATGACATAGCGGAATTTTCCTACGTAGTCGTGGAAACGTTTAGTCGAAAATCGACTCTTTTCGGCACTTGTGCCCAATTTCGAACCTTGCCTAATCTTAAGGCTCAAATTCTTATACGTACGCCCTCACGTACATACTCTGGAAATACGGGGTATAACAATTACCCTTAGCATTCGAGTCTAGAACCCCTTCCTTATTTTCAGTCTATTGTTATTCACTCTTGCAAACAGTTCTTTCTTGCGAACTTTCCGTCGACGATTCGGGAAAACATTTGTCGTCGCCTCGATTCATACCACAAAAGGTCCTAAACCTATTCTCCGTCATTTATTTAGTTGTCTAATTGATCTCGTGTGTTATTCGTATATATCTATATTATTTTTGTTCAAATTTGTTCGACTTGGTTCAGTCATCGTTTCCAGATAAATCTGTCAGTAGTAGTCTTCGATATTTGTGGTGTTGATTCTGTTTTAAACATGTGTGTATTCAATTGTGATTCTTTTATGTATATGGTTAAATGTATAACACTTGTATAAGGGTCCTAGATCTACTTCGTGTTGTTATGGGAGATATCATGGTTCCGTTATGTATCCGACAGGATGGTCCAAGCCTGGAAGATGGGTAATGCCTATCTTATTCTTTACTGAATTCTGAAAACTGCCTAGTACCTAAATAATAACCGATGATCTCGATTGCTATACATTCCTCCTTAGTGTAATCCAAATCCAAGATCTTAAGATACATTGCTCCGGATTTTTTTACCCGACATATATTCGTATTTGAAATTGTGTAGAAGTATAGGTTGTTATCTCATGTTGATTCTCGATTAGGCATATCAAAATCATGCTAAAATATTAGTCGATATATCTCGGGTATATGCTGGATATATGAATTAAGTCGCTTTGTCTTTAAGATCATTAAGTCAAGGTTGTCTATGCTAAAAATCCCGAAATATTGAGACTCTCCTTTAGTCATGGTAAATAGGCACTTTTATTATCGATTAAGAATGCCTTGTTTGTCCGAGTGTAATTGATTAATAAAATTAGCTTAATTAATAGAAACAGTCGCGATTTGTGTATATGCCCGGATGTATCGAGTATTTTGATCAAATCTTTTACATGGTGTGTGAGTAAACATAGACTAACATAGGCATGAAGGAGATTGTGTTAATCGGGCCTTCACAGATATATTATCAACTGATTTTTCTTCTTCAAATCTGAAATTCCTAGCTTTCTGGGCCTTTGAAAGGTTTCTGCATATGGTTTATATCCCAGGGCCGTATTCTCTTCTTGCTGCATGCACTGTCTATATTTGAGTTCAACCCTTACGCTGCATTCCATCTTTATTACTTGCTGATTTTGCGATTTAATCATGGCTCGTTTGCTTGAGTGTAAATCATATATACTAATTCTTGTACCGAATACTTGTCGCTGATAAATTTTTGGGCATATACTAATCTTTTTCTTTCTTATCTTACATGACATGCATCGGGAGAATAATCAACAGTCTCGGTATGAGACTCATCATGACTTCCATATCGCCAACTACACTTCCGCAGGTTTCCAAACAACTATAGGATAGATAGTGTCACCATCCGCTCTGCACGCAAAACGATTCCAATCTCACTCTCCCTTTGTGCTTATTTATGCATTTGTTTATTTGTTTATTCATTTATTATTGTCCTATTTATTAATCTTGTAATTAACAGAATAATTAACTCTATTAGTCTTTGAGTACTTTGGAAGGGGTAGTTTAAATATAAATTCATCCTTACTTAGTCTAGGCTCATTATAAAATTTGAAAATCTAAAAAATAATTAATCTTAGCTATGCTTTAGTCATGTAGTTAATATATTCCTCATATTTAATTCTTAAGAAATAAACTTTCTCCTAAACTCTTCATAAAAAGTAATGTTCGCATATGCGTATATAAAAATAATTTCATAATTAACTTTATATAAGAGTCTTAACCTTACATATACTAATAGGAGTAATTCATCATTTTCCTACTTTTGTTAAACAAAATAGTTTCATGTCCTGTAAATGTATAATCAACTTTTGTATATTTTTGAGTCTTATAATACCCTTTTAGTTATCAATATATACATATATATATATATTCGTTAGACGTTTACCACATCCCTTTTTACTTAAATAATCTTTTCTAAAATTACATCCCTTAGCCAAATAAACCTATGTTTGAACGGACAACCAAGTTAAGCGGATCCTTTAAGTGCTTTATACCTTCCCTTTAGGATAATAAAGAATCCTTACTCAGAATCTTATTTAGTCCCACAGACCATTAAATGGAGTTAATGCTGACTTTAATCAGTTAGTATTTAGGTGTCCTAATTCACCCAACTAATTAGGTGGCGACTCCCTTAATTTTTTTTTTAACATGTATTTTTACATTTTGGGGAGGATAACCATTCCGTCGCGCATTCAAGCCTGAGAGTTCAAAATCGGGTGCGACAACAATCAGGTCCTACATTTTGATCTAATTACGCTTAATTCCTTCCATCTTTATCTCAAGTTGTCAACCAGATGGAATTTCTTTTCCTTTGTAAGTTAAATGAAAGTATTACGGTAGAAATTCTATAAATTAATGTTTTTGGGACCATCAAAATTTATTAATTAAAAAATATATAAATTAATCAATAAATTAATAATTATTAATTTATATATTAATTAATACTTTATTAATTTATAGATAAATTTATAACGAAATACTCAATTTACAAACACCCTTCAATCATCCACTTCATTATTGTTCAATGTACTATATCAAATGAAGTATGTACAAATTTAAAATCATCATTCAATTTCCCACTTTATTATGCTTCATGTGTTCAATGTACTACTTTATAGATATTAAAAAATATTTCCTATATAAACACAAGATCAAATCATCGAAAAGGCGAAAAAGTTCATGAAGGATATGTATCCTACGAATACTCCAAGACTTTACTTTTTCTATAGAGATGAGATTCAATGTGACATTGATTTCAACAAAAACAAAAGACAACTAAATCATTTTTCAAGAAGTCTTCATAAATCACTCATGTATTATGTAGTATATAATGAATTATTAATTTATATTTTACATGTGGTCTAATATGAGTAATAAAAAAAGCATTATCTTATAATTTTAGCGAATTATTAATTTAACACATTATCTTCGAGTCGGGACCGATCAAAAATATTATCTAAGAAAGTTTATTAAATAATTGAGTATTAATTAATGGTGTTTCTACTGTATAGGTAAACACTAACATTGGATATTCACATAATAAAAAAATGATATTTTTGAATTTGTTCATTATCTTGGGTCAAAAATTTGCTGATTAGGTAAATTGTGCTTCTTGGAATGATTTAATTAGAAAAGTAGATTAAATAAGGTGAGAAATCTAAAATAAAACTTTCCTTGTGCTTGGAGACTAAATCTTGGTGTAATGTTGAAGCTTAAGAAACAATTTCACAAAATTAAAGCTAAAAAGAAAATTAAGACGTAGAAGTGTAATTATTGTTGGAATTTATTAACGTGGAATAAAGTATATCCCATTATTTATGACTCGAACAATTGGGGCTCCGCATGTCGAAAACATCATTTTCACACACGTGTACACGTTGTACCAAAGATCGTAAATTTCCTTAGTGAAAGAGATATTGGTACGTAAATAAAATGTTTGAGACGTAGAATGATGGACGGTTGTTGGCCAACTGACGAGTGTTTCATATTGGTAAATAAAGGAAGAAGTGTACGAAGTGTAAGATCGAAGCGGGTCGAAAAAGAGCCGGGGCACCGCAACTTCACCACCACCAGGGCAGCGGCGCTCAATGGCTAGAGCCGCGACGTTGTTTCGTGGTTCAATTACTGAAGCCGCGACGCTACCCGGACAGTGTCTGTGCGACGGAAGTCCAAAAGTTTGGCTGATTATGGAAATGTTTTGGAGAATTCAAATGTCAGTTTTTTCTCCATAACTCAGCCATTATTTCGTTGCATTATTGGCTGATTGTAACCTCTCAATTAAGTGTCATTACATGGCTATTGAAAGTCATTAGTTGGCTAGTTGAAAGGTCATCTTCTCAGCACTATAAATTGAAGATTTGGCTCAATAGAGAAAGACACTTCACAATTGCTTAAGTCAGTTTTTCTGAACTTTTTCTTCTCTAAGCGTTCTTTCATACACTCAGAGGTTCTTCTTTTAGTAAACACTTGAATTTTCTTTGTTTATTTGTCAATTGTTGTTTTATCTTGAAAGACAATTGTCCATTACCGTAAAATAATTTATTCGGGGCAATATTATTTTAAGGACAGAGTGAATATCACTCGACTCAACAAACCTTGTTTTGTTCTTGTTTCCAGATTGTAATATTTGTAATAGTTACTTACTTTTGGTTCATGGCAATGGTTTGTAACTCACAATTACCATATTCGAACAACATTAGAAAAGCTATTAAATTCAATTTTCATTATGTTGGATAGTATTGCATCAGGCAACTAGCTTCTAAGTTCCCGTGATTAAAGAAATCACAAGCATGTTGAATGAATCTATGAATATAGAAAATCAATGATAGTATATTTCTAAATAAAGTAGTAAAGTAGTTCCAGTTTTTCTTCTGAGAGATGAGAGAGCATACTAAGGTAGTTGTATAAGTGAGACATTTTCGATATACGATATTTATCATTTTTTTTTTTGTTGACGAAGGAACCCGCAGCCGCTGCTCTTTCGAGTGCGCACAGGGTAAACCCCGGACTGACGCAATAGCCTGCAAACCACGTCAGCCAGTTAAACCACACTTGGCAAGCCAGGTGTGACAGGCTCCCCCCAAGAGGCGAAGTCAGGTCAGACGTTACCCTGGGATTTCGAATTTGTGACCAAGCTCTTCCACACCACCCAATAAGGATACCCTCTACCATATTTATCATTATGTAATAAGGGTAATTGTATTTTTAGATTCTGGGTAATTGATAGATTTTGATTTTGATTTTAATAATATCGGCTAAGCAAATTTAACATTCAATTAACTAAACCATGTATTTTAATCCTTTTATATATGAAATATGTGATATCTAAACTATTTTTCATTAAAATTGCATTACGTTCAAAAGTAGAATAGCAATAAAAAATAACATAATAGTTTGATAATTGAACAATTTAGCACTTAGTAATTTATTAAATTTGTGAAGATTCATAGTTAGAGGGATTAAAGTGCAAATTTAATTAATTAAAAGTTAAATATGATTTAATAAAAAATTATAAGAACCAAATAGAAATCTATCGATATCTGAAAGATGAAAATTGTCGTTTCCCTTTATGTTATACATTCATCATTCTCTTTATTAACTTTTTATATACACTATTAATATAAAAAATATTTAACGATATATATAACTCAAACTCTTCTTTAATTTGAGTCTTATAACAAGCTTTTATACAGGGACAAACGCTTAGTACAGGGATTAACAGCCTCAACAGGTTTTCCGTTTTTTTTTCTCATTTTCAGAAGTGACGATCAATACGTGAATTAAAGAATTTCAGCAGTGTACTCATCTTGCAAAACCGATTGAATTGCATTTAAGAGAGGTTTCTCAAGTTGAGAACTATTCCATTACTGATTGAATTGCATATCTAATGATTAAATCATAACTAACCACTAATCATTAACTAACTCACTTAATTACAATAATGTGTATTAAATATTTATACTATGTTTGCATCCTATGGAACTTGTGTGCACTGTGCTATTTTATCAACACCCTCCCTCAAACTAGGAGCTATGAAAATATTTTTCATTCCTAGCTTGAAAACAAGTCGATAATGATGAGGGCTCCCAAGTGTCTTGGTAAATATATTAGCTGGTTGTTCACTTGTCGGCATATACGCATCATGTATTAATCCTTGTTGGATCCACTCTCTAATGAAGTGACAATTAATATCGATATGCTTCGTTCTCTCGTGAAAAATAGGATTCGCTGCAATTTGTAGAGCTGACTTGTTGTCAGTGTAGACTGCTACAAGTAGTTGTATATGTATACCCAACTCCTCATACAAATCAAAAAGCCAAACCACCTCTGAAACTGATGCTGCTAGTGCTCTATATTCTGCCTCTGCCGAACTTCTCGACACAGTCACTTGCTTCTTCGATTTTCAAGCTATGGGCGACTGTCCAAACAACACCAAATGACCAGTGTTGACACCCAATTTTGTCCCTATCTTCCAACTATTTATCGTAAAATTAAATTATTTTTTTACACCGCAAAGCAACGTTAATTTTTAATAAATACATATATATGCATATATAAATAAAGATTTTAATATTCTCAAAATAATCACTATTCGCCTTTTTATTATCATGACATTTTGTCACAATAATTATTTATCCTAATTTTCCATTTAAAATTATCCAAGCCAATTTTCCATTTTTATTTCGTCCAACACCCAAATAATTTTCCAAACCCATTGTTTCTGAAGCCCAAATCAAGACCCACTTGCCCCATCCCTTCTCAAAAAGCCTAAAGTCTCTAACCTAAAGAAAAAGAAAAAAAATATCTTTTCTTGCCCTAAAAAATCCAGCAGCCACAACGCACAATCTCATTCTCTCTTCCATTCTTGGAAACAAACAACAATCCTATTCACAATACACAGAGATTGCCACCCCGTTTTCATGCTAAATCATTTTCTATCACGTGAAGCCTGAAAATCTGTCCAACGTTCGGATTTTGAACTTGTTGACCCATTTCGAAATCCAAAATCAAAATCCCGCTCAAAATTGAGCCCTAACAACCCAAACTTGTGCTATATAAACTAGCATGCTGAAGTCCATTTTCAAAAAACTTACTCCGGCCGCCGCCCTGCATTCTTAAAAAAAACCTTAAAATATTTTGCATTTCTCATTCTAACGAAGAACATCTATGGTCGCCGCATTCATGCCCCCTTCAAACCATAGAATATTTTCTCACTCTGCTTTCTCAAAATACAAGGTTCAAAAAGAAAAAAAAAACGCCGCCATTACTTCTTTGCAAAACCTAAAACATTTCTCGCTTTTTCTGACTCTAACACTCAGATTCAAGTTTCTTTTCAAAACAAACTTTTAATTCGGTAAGTTCGAAATCCGTTTGGGTTTGAAGACCTCGCCTCAGTTCGCTGCACCCAAAAAAGGTCCGTAAACCCAACCTCCTCTAAACCTTAAGTTATTTCCGTATTTTATATATTTTTTGTTAATCATGTTTAGTTGGATTTATTGTTGTCTGTTGATGTCTATGTATTGTATCGAATTAGTTCATCTATATTTGCAGTATTTTTGAGTGATTTAATCTATATATAATCTGCTAAGCATGTTATAAATACTAGTTTAAGAGTATGATTTCATCTGTTTAAGTATTTTTTGTGATCTTCAGTGTTAGTTGGAAGTATTTTACATGTTTTTAAAATAATGTTGTTTCCGTTTATTTTCAAGAATATATATTTTTTGTCTTTTCTTTTACCTGTGATATATGTGATATAAAGAGAGATTTTAAACTTTACTCTTATTATTAAGTAATTATTTCCTAAGCTAAATAAAGAATTAATTGTTAAATTTAGATTTTTAGTACTAAGATATAAGCTGACAGAACGATGATTATTTTTCTACTATATACTTACGACCTACTTCACTTTAATATATTTTCTTTCCATACATGATGATTATAATACCCAGAATGTCATAAACTGGAACACTTGGATTTTGGTAGAAGCAAAATTATTTATCATCATTGCATTATTTTTATTAAATCATGCCTTAAAGTGGCACTTTGATCTATGTTTAATAAATGAAATAACTCCTTACTGTTAGGCATATTTTATATACATTTTTTGAGTCATTTTTAGTTAGTATTTTACTCATTTCGTTTGTGTGTAGTATAGTATTATGATCGTTTTTCTTTCTTTTGAGTCACAACGGTCATAAATGGAGAAATGACAAAAAGGAGATGAAATGAGCTTGATTGAGGTGGAATTGCACACTTAAAGGGTCAATAAATGAAGCCTAAGAAGTCCCGAAAAGTATAGAAGAAATCAGACGAAGTCCGGACGAGAAATAGCCTGTAAACCGGAGTGGGTCTACAAGGCAATTAGCACCGCGGTGCCAGAAAGCAGGACCGTGGTGCCACAATTGCTAAGAAGCCGCATGATTTTTGGCACCGCGGTGCCGAGGTGGGTTTTCACGTTCTGGGCCGAATTTTGACACGTTTTTAGGGTTCGAAAGGACAACTCTTCCCAAATATAAATCCCTAAAACCCTAACCTCATTATTCATCTGGGATCTTACATCTCACATCATACTTTGGAGAGGAAAAGGAGGCTACAACACAAGATTGAAGACAACTTTGATTCAAATTTCTTTTCCTTTCTTTGTTTTTATTTCAGTTTATGTTGGTTTGTATTAGTTCTTAGCGTGACTATGGCTAAGATCTAAACACTCTATTAGGGTTTTCCTTATGAATCACTTGAAACTGTTATTCATGAATTAATGCAGTATGATTTCTTCTTCGCTTGATTAAGATTTAATCAATATTTGGTATGAATGTTTGATAATTAATTGATCACTAGTTATCATAACCTATATGATTTCGAATCAAAAATCGATAGGAGAGATTTGGATATGCTGTAATTGACTAAGCATATGTTAAAATCGCGGACGAAAGTACCCCGATACTTGTGTAGCATTATAAGTTACTATTATTAATCCTCCTATGTGGTAAATCCTATCATAGAAATATAGAAGGGTTCTGCACTTGGGTTGAGTGATTATATGTCCTAACCTAAATATAAGACAATCTAGTTAACCGATATCTTAACGAAGAAGAAGAATCATTCTGGTTGCATTAAAGATTGAATAGAGTGGATAGTCGAGGATTTTGGAAACCCTAATTCCTTCATAACTGATTTAAACCAAAGTATTATCATAGTTAGTTTATTTTTTGCAATTACTTAGCCTTAGTTATTAGATAAAAATACAAATCAATTAACGTTCACCAAATAGAAATCATAGCTTAGATAATCGGTACTTGATAATCAGTCTTTGGGGAAGATATTCGGTCTTACCAGACTATATTACTTGTCAACGATGCGTGCGCTTGCGTGAGCATTCGAAATATTGCTAACAAGTTTTTGACGCCGTTGACGGGGACTGACGTACTTTCAATATCGAATTATCTAATCTTATTTCTAATTTGGTTTGTATATATTTGATTATGTTATTTTATTTCTAATTTGGTTGCTCCAGGAACAAGTTTCTAACTTGTTCTTCGAGCATCTTTTTATCACTTTTTGTTATTTTTCTTATTTTGTAGGTAAAGTTAGTAAAAAAACATGGACTACTACTACTATCATGGGCAGCAGTACTACGACTACTATCCACAACATCAGTATCATCAACATCAATTTAACCCACAGGTTCCACAGGAAGATCGAAATGAACTGCAGGAAGCTTTACTCGAGCTCATGATCCCGGACTCGCCGAGGCAATTTAGTGACCAGCAGTCGAGCCCATCGAGGCGGGATGAATTGAGAGCAGCATTGTTGGAACTCACAAATGCCCAAACTCAGTTCATGGTGGAAGTAAGATCCTCTTTGCAGAATTTGAAGACTCAAGTGGGATAATTTCTGAATTTGGAACCACAAATCGGGCAACTGTTGGACATGGTAACCATTACACCTCAATAAAGTCCATCGAGTGACCTAGTTACGGGGAGTGGTGAGCAGATGGTGGAACCTGAACCACAACAAGCTATTGAGGAATTTGGAGAGATAGTTAGTGTAGAGAAAGAAGAGGTCACTGAGGATCACCCTATTGCAGAAAAGACAACACCAAATGTCATTGCTGACCCTAAAAAAGAAAGTCCATACTCTGAAGTGCACCCTCAAAAGTTGAGAGATGTAGGGATTTTTACTGATCTCTACATTATAGAGAGCTTAGAAGACAAGACTGCCTTGTATAATTGGGGGATAATCTTAGATATGAGGCCCTTGTTTGAAAAAAGTGTTGTAGGAAAAGTGAGACCTGCAACAATGACTGTGCGGATTGCAAGTAGTTCGCAGAAGGATTCAATGGCACTAGTAAGGATTAACTGCGTTCGGCTAAAAAACGTTAAAGACAGCGCTTGTTGGGAGGCAACTCAATATTTTTAATTAGGTTATTTCAATTCTTGTTTTTGTTATTTTATTTTATCTTGAACAGTCTCGCGGTCTTGAGTTTTGTCTTATGTTTTGATGGCAGGTGGACTAGGGACTGACCCTAAGGGGGGAGGAATCAAAAGCGCTGAAACTTTAGAGAGCCCAAAAGATGTGCAATTTTCATAATCTCATCCCAGACCTCCGTTATGATCGCTTTGTTGTGTCAGTAAGCTGTCCCTTATTTTTAGTCTTCATACATGAGGGACAATGTGTCGTTTAGGTTTGGGGGATCTTAATTTGTTTTGTGTGTCTGTTTTTATGTCTTTTGATTTGTCTTTGTGTTGTTCCATGTGTCTTTGAGTCATAATTTTTTTATGGATCAAACATGTTGTAGTTGCTAAAGATATTGAGTGGATAAAGTGGAATAATGTAATAGAATTAAAAGCGACAATCTGTGTGCTTAAGTTAGATATGCCAAAAAATCATGACATCTAATTCTTTTGGATATTTGTGCTTAGCCTATGTGTGTCAGTTATGGAAAGAAAAGATGAAAAATGTCTAGAAAATCTGTTTGCTTGTTATTTGAGGCGAAATAGTTAAAATGTACATGTTTAGGAAGATGATTCAGGCGTTTCTTTGATAGCCCTTCTGACCATTCATTACCTATCCTGACATGAATTGTATCACTAGTCAGCCCCTTTGAGCCTAAAATAAGATCTTTGTTTTGACACCCTATGATTCCCTGTTTGTGCCATAAGTGATAATTGAAAGTTAGTGGGATGAAAAGTGTTGAAGAAGAAACAAAAAGAGAATTGAAAAATTTGATGCACCCCAAAGAAGAATAGCAAAAGCCTAAGTTTGGGGGTGCCTGTCATTTATAATGTATCCCATTCTCTCAAAATAAAAGAGGGGAAAATAGGTATGAGATTAAAAAGAAAATCAAAAAGAAGTAAAATGAGTTGAATGAAAAAAGCTTGTGGTACGTAATTGAGCCTAAATGCCTATTTTTACCTACCCCTGTCTAAGCCTACATTACAACCCTTGAAAGTCCTGATGATCTTTAATGTGTATGTCCATGATTAGTGAATAATTGCAAGTAAACAGGTCTATAGCATTTTGGGAAAGATGGAATGAAATTGACTTGCATAGGTTAGATGTTTGTATTTTCATTGACCATGATCTAAGTGAATTTGCGACATATCTAACTTGAAATTCTAGATTGCTGGTTATTCATGCTATATATGTTCTAACATATTATCTCATATTTCATCCATGATTTTAAAGAAGCATTGCTATAACTACTTGATCCATTTCATAGTGTCTTCGTTTGTTTTGTTTTACTCGAGGGCGAGTAAAGTTTAAGTTTGGGAGTTTGTTAGGCATATTTTATATACACTTTTTGAGTCATTTTTAGTTATTATTTTATTTTGTTTGTGTTTAGTATAATATTATGGTCGTTTTTTTTCTTTTGAGTCACAACAGTCATAAATGGAGAAATGACAAAAAGGAGATGAAATGAGCTTGATTGAGGTAGAATTGCACACTTAAAGGGCCAAGAAATGAAGCATAAAAAGTTCCGGAAAGTATAGAAGAAATCAGACGAAATCCGGACGAGAAATAGCCTGTAAACCGGACTGGGTCTACAAGGCAATTAGCACCGCGGTGCCAGAAAGCAGGACCGCGGTGCCATAATTGCTGAGAAGCCGCAGGATTTTTGGCACCGCTGTGCCGAGGTGGGTTTTTCACGTTCTGGGCCGAATTTTGAAACGTTTTAGGGTCCGAAAGGGCAAATCTTCTCAGCTATAAATCCCTAAAATCCTAACCTCATTATTCATTTGGGATCTTACATCTCACATCATACTTTGGAGAGGAAAATGAGGCTACAACACAAGATTGGAGACAACTTTGGTTCAAGTTTCTTTTCTTTTCTTTGTTTTTATTTCAATTTATGTTGGTTTGTATTAGTTCTTAGCGTGACTATGGCTAGGAGCAAAACACTCTATTAGGGCTTTCCTTATGGATCGCTTGAAAATGTTATTCATGAATTAATGCAGTAGTTTGATTTCTTCTTCGCTTGATTAAGATTTAGTCAATATTTGGTATGAATGTTTGATAATTAATTGATCACTAGTTATCATAACCTATATGATTTCGAATAAAAAACCGAGAGGAGAGATTTGGATATGCTGTAATTGACTAGAAATAGGTTAAAATCGCGGACGAAAGTACCCCGATACTTGTGTAGCATATAGGTTACTGTTCTTAATCCTCCTATGTTGTAAATCATATCATGGAAATATAGAAGGATTCTGCACTGGGGTTGAGTGATTATATGTCCTAACCTAAATATAAGACAGTCTAGTTAACCACTATCTTAACGAAAAAGAAGAATCATTCTAGTTGCATTAAAAATTGAATATAGTGGATAATCGAGGATTTTGGAAGCCCTAAAATCCTTCATAACTGATTTAAAACAAAGTATTATCATAGTTAGTTTATTTTTTGCAATTACTTAGCCTTAGTTATTAGATAAAAATACAAATCAATTAACGTTCTCCAAATATAAACCATAACTTAGATAATCGGTACTTGATAACCAGTCTCTGAAGACGATATTCGATCTTACCAGACTATATTACTTGTCAACGATGCGTGCGCTTGCGTGAGCATTCGAAATATCGCTAACACTTACCGTGTGGTGTTGGATATTTTAGTCTCTTAGTCTAGTGTTAAGATACTGTGAATCTGTATATTACAAAGTTCCATGGAATCAATTGAATGACGGTTTGCAAAGAAAAAAGAAAAGGAGGCCTTCATTACAAAGGTCCAAAAAATGAGATTAGTATAGAAATTCTTTGATTGAATGTATTTTGTGGGGAAATAGCATTCGGATTGCTCGTAATGTATAACCTCGAAAAATAACAAGAGGAATAACCCATTCTCGTATAAATTTACATCTTTTTTACTTATGTGTGTATTTTTATATTCTGTCTACTAATTCATTTTCTTTTCTTTGTTTGCATTTACATGAAATGCATTTGGCGTATGTGAAGAGTCTCGGCATGAGACTCAACATGATTACAATAAAACGAAGATCCGCATCCATGTCTCTTGCATTCCTCGGCTTCGGAACTCCTAAACCAAAATGGTCTGGATGACAACATCATCCGCTTCATTCGCTCTTTTATCATTATTCTTTAATCCCTCCATTCATTTTATTTTCTTGTTTAAATATATAATCTGGCATAAATATTGAAATGCGTATAATAGGTAGACTTAAGACCAATAGATTAAAGGGGAGGGTAGGTTAAAACGGATTTTTTTTTCTTCATATCTCTAAAGCATGCATTTTTAATAATGTCTTGCAAATGCATATTTTTATAAAACTTTAATTTTATACACAACATGTGATTTTCAAATAAACTATTTTTCATATATTTTTAAAGTAAACCTCATGTAGTTTATCAAAATATATACATCTTTCAAATAAATATTTGCAACACTTTTTCTTAACTTTATACTTTCAAAATATGCATTTTTAAATACAATAATTAACCTAAGTTTGACCGGATAATCGCGAGTTAGCGGATCTTAGAGGATGTCTAGCCCCTCCCTTTAGGATAATGAAGAACCCTTACCTAGAATCTCATTAAGTTTTGCAGTTCATTAAATGGAGTTATTTTAGCAATTTTGCTACGTAGATGTCCTAATTCATCTTTAAAATAATTAGGTGGCGACTCCTTAAATAGCATTTCAGGAATCAACCATATGTCCTACACCATTTCGACTAAGGTTATAATGGGGTTTGACAACCAGTAGTCGACCTTCTAGTGTTAATGCATAATACCCAATCTGCATCACAGAAGACTTGAAGTGTGAAACTACTACTGCTAGACAAGAAAATACATGATCCTGGTGCTTTCTTCAAATATCTCACCAATCTCACTGCTTCTAAATGCGAGGTTTTAGGCTCCTTCATGAACTGACTGAGGCATTGTACAGTAAAAGCTATATCAGGCCTTATGTTTGTGAGGTACAACAACCTCCCAATCAACCTTCTGTAGACTCCAGGGTCTCCAGCAATACATCTTTCAATTGATCACCTTCTGCATCTTACAATTGATCACCTTCTGCTGTATTGATGTATTGACCATACATTGAGGTTGTGAGTTTCTGGTTTACCTCCATTGGGGAATGAGCACTCTTTGATCCAGACAATCATATGTCGGATATCAGCTCTAATGTATATTTTCATTGGTGCATAATGATCCCATTTGTACTCCTGGCAAACTCAATTCCAAGGAAGTACCTAAGCTCTATCAAATCTTTAATCTTGAATGCTGCTTGTAGGACCTCCTTAGTGTGTTGAATTAATCCTGAATCATTCTATGTGATGAGTAAATCATAGACATACACGTATAACTATTAGTCTCTCATCTCTTTGTTTAACAAACAAAGAGTGGTCCCTATGACTGTGATTGAAGCCTGCCTCCGGCAGTGCTGTTGAAAGTTTAATATTCCACTATCGAGATGCTTGTTTCAAACCATACATGGATTTTAATAATCGACACACTTGCTTCTGTCCTTTGATATGAAAACCCTCTGGTGGTAACATGTAAACTTCTTCATACAAATCATCTTTCAAGAATACATTATATATATATATATATATTTATATATATATATCAATTTGGTATATCCTCCATTGTTTAGCAGCAACAATAGCTATGACAACTCTTACTGTTGCCATCTTGACTACAGGAGATAATGTCTCTTGATAATCAAGTCCCTCTTTTTGGTTATATCCTTTTGCCACTAACCTCGCATTGAATCTTTTCACTTCCCCTGATGTTGTGTACTTTATTTTGTACACCCATCGATACCTTATGGTCTTCTTCTATCTCAGCAGATCCACTATTTCCCATGTCTTGTTGTCCTCTAATGTTTGAATCTCAGTCTTCATTGCTTCTATCCATCGTGTGTCAGCTACTGCCTCTGAATAGCTATATGGTTCAATTTCTTTAGAAACTTGACCCACAAAGTCTTGATATTGAGGTGATAAGCCAGTGTAATTTACTCCATCTGCAATGGAGTACAGACATCTAGAGGAACCATGGTTTGTGACATAATCCCTATGCCAAATAGGTGACTTACTTGCCCTATTTAATTTTCTGACTATCTCAACATTCAGTTCTTCAGTTGATCCCATAGTATTTTGCTGATCACATGCACATGCTGCATCATAATCTGAGTTCTGTAGAGTTTGCTCATTTCCAGCTTGATCCACAGAGCTAATATTGTCATTTTTCTGATTACATGATATTATTAGATCCTCAAAGCAAAAATGCTCATGTGATGTCATGAAATCAGGTCTGCCTTCTGTTGCATTCTTGGAGGGAAAGATTGACTCCATAAACACCACATCTCTTACTCATGAAGATTATCCTATTCTCCATATCATACAACTTGTAACCCTTTTGTGAAGTGTTATACCCCAGTAGCACTGCTCTCACAGCTCTGGAGCTGAGTTTATCTGATCTGGGCAACATGATGGCAAAGCATAGACATTCTATCACTCTCAAGTGAGTGAGTGAAGGTGTCCTCTTGTATAACATCTCATAGGGAGACTATTCTTTAGGACAGTGGCAGTTATTCTGTTGATGATATAGGTTGCATTCTCAATACAGAAGCCCCAAAACTTGTCTGGCAGAATGACTTGTATCTTGATCGCTCTGGATGTCTCTAATAAGTGCCTATGTTTCCTTTCCACAACACCATTCTGTTGAGGTGTGTATGGACAAGAACTCTCATGCACAACATCATGTACCTGAAACAATTATTTATAATTAGCGTTGAAAAATTCTGTACCATTGTCGGATCTCACACCTTTTATTGGCACAACAAATTGTGTTTTCACTTCTGTGAAGAAGTTTTTCAGTACAGTAGTAACATCTGATTTTAATCTCAATAGAAATATCCAAGTCCATCTTGAGCAATCATCCATGATGGGTAGAAAATATCCTATTCCATTAAAAGTTTCAACTTTGTAAGGACCTCATACATCCATATGTAACAAACGAAAGGGTTCTAATCTCCTGCTAACACTGATAGGAAAGGGTGACCGGCGTCGTGGCACCGAACTTCTGCAGCTGTCCAGCGATCTAGGAGTCGTGGCCCTGCTGCTGCTGATGGACTGGCGCCACGGCACCTCCCTGTACTTTGCCCGGGGTGCCAACTTTTTGTCTCTTTGTGCTCTGGAACCTCTGTTTTTGCCCTCTTTTTGCTTCTTTTCGCCAATGTGTCATTTTAAACCACTATGACTCAAAAGAAAGAAAATATATCCTAACATGACACATATTTGTACAAAAATGGGCCAAAGACTAACTAAAAATGACTCAAAAGGTGTATATAAAATACGCCTAACAAACACCTCCAAACTTTACCTTTGCTCGTCCTCGAGTAAAGATCAGAAATAGAGACAAAGAGACGAAAAAAAAGAAAATAAAAGGACTCAAAAACACTGATCAATCTGCTGCACAATTGCCACTAGAAAAGCATGAATGTTAGTAGGATAATATGCAGGAACATATAACATGGATTTTCAGCATTCTAAAACTCTTAAGTCAGCTATTTCGCAAATTCAATTCAATCATTCTCAATGGACGTAAGAACACTTAACTTATGCATGCCAATATGAAAATTTTATGGCATGTTTACTTGTTATTCTCCACTAATCATGGGTACACATACTAGAGATCTTCAGAACTTTGCAGGGTTATAATGTAGGCTTAGGCAGGGGTAGGTAAAAAAAATAGGCATTTAGGCTCAACTTACGTACCATAAGCTCTTTTTCCTTCAACTCTTCCCTTTTCTTTTGATTTCCTCTTTAATCTCGTACCTATCTTTCCCCTCTTTTTGTTTAGAGAGAATGAGGTGCATTGTGAATAACATGCACCCCCAAACTTAAGCTTTTGCATTTTTTTTCATTGGGGTGCATCAATTTTTTCTTTTCTTTTTTCACTTCTCTTTTTGTCTTTTTTCAACACTTTTCATTCCAAATATCTTAATTTTCCACTTATGGCATAATTATGGAATTATATGGTGTCAAAGAAAGATCTTATTTTTGGCTCAAAGGGGCTGACTAAGGATACAATTTTAATGTCAGGGATAGGAAATGAATGGTAAGAAAGTGCTAACAAAGAAATGTCTGAGTCATATCCCTAACATGTATATCCTAACTATTTCGCCTCAAATAACAAGTAAGCAGACACATAGGCTTAATCGTTAACAAATGCATAAATCAAGCAAGATACCCCAAATAATTTGATTTCAAGAATTCTTGGCATATCTAACTTAAGCGTTCAGATTTTCTGCTTCTAATTCCATTACATTATCTCACATTTTTTTCATTAGGCGTTTCAAGTAACTACAATATGCATGATCATAAAAAAAATTAGACTCATATAAGACATAAAAATAAATAATAACAAGACTCAAACACACAAAAATAGACTAAAAAATAAACTATCAAAAATAAACTAAGAACAAAAATAAACTAACAACCCCCCCCCCCCCCCCCAAAACTTAAATCACACATTGTCTCTCATGTGTGCAAGACTCAAAAATAAAATAAAGACGGGACAACTTACAGACTTGTGGTTTAAAATGGTGGCGGTGGCAACATGTAATGCATGACAGATAATTTCAGGGTGGCGATGCGGCTCTGCATGTCGGCGTCGTGGCGCCCAAAGTACTGCGAGGTCTGAGAACTCGGCACCACGGCCCTGAGATTAGGCGTCGTGGCGCCTAAACTCTGCGACTCTCTGATTTTTCGGCGCCACGGCCCTGAGATTGGGCGCCGTGGCGCCGCTTTTGCTCCATGTTTTTGGCCTTGTACCTAGCATCACAACATAAAAAACAATACCATACGTGAGACTGTTCTAACTAAGCTAAAAATGCATAAATTTAAAACCTTGGGTTGCCTCCCAAGTAGCGTTGTCTTTAACGTCTTGTAGCCGGACGCAAGTTCCTTATCAAGAAGTCTGGGGTAATTTAACCCCACAGCCTATCCATTTCATGATCATCTTTCTTTTTAGCCTTCTATTTGTATTTTTCTTTTTTTTCTCAGGAGGATGTTTAGAAATACTTACCTGTGCTGGCGGACTGCTCTCCTTGGTTTTAGCTTGTGTTAGCTCAAATGATGTGTCAGTTGTGCTGACTGCGAGACATTTGCTTATGACTGAGGATTCAATAGAGGGTTTAAATACTTTAAATATCATCTCCTTTTCCTCAACTCTCAGTTTTTGCTCGCCCTTTTCCACATCAATCAATGCTCTCCCAGTGGAGAGGAATGACCGTCTCAAAATAATGGGAATTTTATTGTCTTCCTCCATGTCGAGGATGAGAAAGTCTGCTGGGAAGAAGAACTTCCCACTTTGATGAGCACGTCTTCAATGATGCCTAAAGGATGCACCACTGATCTGTCCGCTAGTTGTAGATTCACTGTAGTTGGCTTGATCACTCCCAATCCCAGCTTCTTGAATACAGATAGGGGTGACAAATTTATGCTAGCCCCTAGATCACATAATGCCCTGTTGCAAGTCACATTCCATAATGTGCAAGGTAGGGTGAAACTCTCCGGATCTTTCAACTTTGGGGGCAGCTTCTTCTGCAAAATGGCACTACACTCTTCAGTTAGTGCTATGATCTCATATTCCACTAGTTTTCTCTTCTTTCCAAGGATCTCCTTCATAAATTTGAAGTAGGTAGGCGATTGTTCCAACGCTTCAATGAAGGGGATATTGATATGCAATTTCCTGAAAACCTCTAGGAACTTTGAGAACTGCTTATCTTGGGTATTTCTCTGAAGCCTCTGAGGATATGGGATCTTCTCTGTGTATTCCCTTACTGGAACTGGTGGAGCCTCCTCTAAAATAGGGCGGTCATCAGTAACCCCCTCCTTCTCAATCTCAGCTTCCTTTTCAGTCCCCACTGCAGGTTCAGGAGCAACTGGTTCTAACTGCTTCCCACTTCTCAACTGCATCGCTCGACCTCGCTTTCTAGGATTTATCTCTGTATTACTGGGAAGAGTGCCCTGTGGCCTGTTATTTGCCATTTTTGCCCAGCTGTCCAACTTGGGTTTCCAAGTTCCTTATGGATGACCTTGTCTCTGCCATGAACTGGGTATGTGAATTTGTAAGTGTCAACAAGGCTGCTCGCAATTCATCTGGCTTTTCTTGTGGGCAAGGTGCACTGAACTGTTGTGAAGATGAGGCCTGATTAAATGGTTGATGATTCTGGTATTGGCCTCTGTATTAATTCTGCTGCCCCTGGTCACCACTCCATGAGAAGTTTGGGTGATTCCTCCACCCCGGAATGTAAGTGTTTGAATAAGGGTTGTTCTGGGGCCTCTGGTAATTTTCCACTGCATGACATTCTGCTTGCTCAATAGGGATGTTGTTGGGGTCTGCTGATGGGCACCTATCAAAAGTATGAGGACCCCCACAAATCTCACAATTTATTGGCATCTGAACTGCATTCACTGACACTGTGTCCTGCTGAAGTTGCTTGATCAAGAGATCAACCTGTGCATTTAACGCTGTAATGGCATAGATCTCATGAACTCTTATCGCTCTCCTTACACTTATCCCTCTATCATCTGGCACATAGTTATTAGTGGCCATGTCTTCTAGCAAATCATGGGCCTCATGTGATGTCTTCTTCATGAAGGTTCCACCTGCAGCTGCATCAATGATGGTTCTTGTTGTACCACTTAGCCCATTGTAGAAAATATGGACCAAATTCCACAGTTCAATGTTATGATGTAGACACTTTCTCTGCAGATCTTTAAATCTCTCTCAAGCCTCATAGAGTGACTCCCCGTCAGTATGGTAGAAATTGTTCAGCTCTCCTCTCAGCTTGGCTGCTTTGGAAGGTGGAAAGAACTTTGCCAGGAACTTCTGTGCCAGATCCTGCCATGTAAATATAGAATCTATAGGCAGGGAATTCAACCAAACCTTTGCTCTATCCCTGAGTGAGAAGGGAAAGAGCCTCAACCGGATGGCGTCATCAGTAACACCATTATATTTGAACGTTGCACACAGTTTCAAGAAATTTGCAATGTGCATATGTGGGTCTTCAGATGGTAACCCTCCAAATTGAACTGTATGCTGCACCATGCTCAGGATCACAGACTTTATTTCAAAATTGTTCGCTCCTATTGCTGGGAGCCTTATGCATGTTTGTGCTCCATTCACTCTTGGTAGCACATAGTCTCCCAGACTCTTTTCTGCCTGGACCTGAACTCTTTCCTCTTCATCATTCTGCAACCCTGGGGGTATTTCTTGGTTGGGTTGGTGATCACCCATCTCTTCATTCATCTCATTATTATTCTGTCGATCCCTCATGGCTATTAAGTCCAAGATTCTTTTATTTCGCCGGTTCTGCTTGCAAGTCTTCTCGATCTCAGGGTTGAAGGGAACAAGTGTATCTGCTCATCTTCTTCTTCGCATAAACTAGATACCTGAAATAGATCAAAATCAACAAACGGATCACGGCGCACGGTTCCACAAATAAAATAAAATAAAATAAAAACCAAATTAGAAATTAAGAATAGATAGATTGATATTGAACTACGTCAATCCCCGACAACGGCGCCAAAACTTGTTAGCGATTTATCCACACGCTTAACGCAAGTGCACGTATCGTGACAAGTAATATAGTCTGGGTAAGACCTAAAATCGTCCTCAGGGATTAATGTTCAATTACCAATTTCTATCATTTTGTATCTATTTGGTGATCGATATTTTGATGGTTGTTTGTATCTATGACTACTAAATAATTATAAAAGTTAAATAAATTACTTTACTTAAATCAGCTATGGTGGAAATAGGGCGTCCAAATCTCCTCAACTATCCGCTCGCTTAAATCTTTAATGAAATGATAAAGGTTCTTCTTCTATATTGAGATAGCAGGTTAACTAAGCCGTTTTATATTTCGGTTAGGATATATAAACACTCAACCCCGATGCAGAACCCTTCTATCTTTCAATGATAAGATTTACCATAAAGGAGGATTAAGAACAATAACCTATTAAACTACACAAGTAACGGAGTACTTTCGTCCACGATTTTAACCTATATTTATTCAACTATAGCATATTCACAATTTTCCCTTTCGGATCTCGATTAGAAATCATATATGTGATGATAATTAGTGATCAATTAATTACCAAGCAATCAAAACAATTATTGAATAAATCTCAATTATATAAAGAAGAAACCAAAACCATGCATTAAATAATAAAACGAGGTTCAAGTGATTCGAATGGAAAGCCCTAATTAAGTTTAGATCCTAGCCATAGACATGCTAATAACTAAAAGATTATCCAACATAAACTGAAAAATAAATAAAGTAAGAAAAAGAATTACTCAAGAACAAGCCTCCAATCTTGAAGCTTTCAAGAACTATGTGTTGTGTAGAGTTAGGGATTGTGGAACCCTTCAAAATCTGCCCTAAGGCCTTTTTATATCCTCCAAAAACGTTTCCAACTTTTTCCTCTTGGTCTTGGCCCATTCCCATTCGGATTTGGCTAAAAACCCACGTCGGCGCCACGGCCCTGAGACCGGTGTCGTGGCGCCGAAACTTCTGCAGCTGTCCAGCGATCTAGGCGTCGTGTCCCTGTTGCTCCTGATGGACTGGGGCTACGGCGCTGCCCTGCACTTTGCCCGGGGTGCCAGTTTTTCGTCTCTTTGTACTCTGGAACATCTGTTTTTGCACTCTTTTTGCTTCTTTTCGCCAATGTGCCATTTTAAACCACTGTGACTCAAAAGAAAGAAAATATATCCTAACATGACACATATTTGTACAAAAATGGGCCAAAGACTAACTAAAAATGACTCAAAAGGTGTATATAAAATACGTCTAACACTCTCACCTTCCCAGATAAGAGATCCTGAAACACACAATATTCATGAAAGAATGTAACACTGCAATGTAAATCCTTTGTTACTTTAGAGACAGACATAAGATTGAACTTGAATATAGGTATGCATAAGACACTCTTAAGCATATCACCTCCTCCTAAGTGATAGTCTCCAACATGTGTGATATTGGCTGATTCATCTGTTGGCATCTGCACTTTCCCTGTATTTCCTATTAGATGTTTAATCCTTAGCAACTTTTGATTATTAATCATATGATTTGTAGCACCAGTATCTACAATCCACTTGATAATACCTGTCATATTTGCAGCAGCAGCACTAGCATTCCCTGCGCTAGCACTCCTTGCAATATCATCACTGTCTAGCATCTTTTAACAGCTTCTGTTGCTGCTTTGGTGTGAGGTTTCTGAGTAGTTCAAGAGCTTTTTGATTCCCTCCACTGTCTTTCTTAACACATAGAACAACGTTCATGTTGTTCCCTTGTCCAGTATCTCCAAAATGTGGATCATCCCCAACTACAACATTTGCCTTCCTTGACTTTCCTTTGAAATCTTTAGGATATCCATGTAACTGGTAACAGTCATCCTCTATATGCCCAGTCTTATGGCAGTAACACTTCATGAGTTTAAAACAATCTATCTTCAAATGTCCTCTTACATGACAGAAGTCACAAACTACATTAGTATTATAAGGCTTCTTTTGCTTCATATGTCCAGTGTTGTTCCTTGCCGTGAACATAACTGTAGGTTCCAACAGATCCTGCATTAATCTCTGATTCTCTTCTTGGTTAATCATAGCATAGACTTGATTTATGCTAGGAACTTGTTGCATCATCAACGCTTGACTCTTTGCCTGTTTATAGCTGTCACTCAGTCCCATTAAAAATTGAAGCAGCCTTTGATATTGCATATGATCTACAAACTCCTTTGATTTATCACAGCAAGTAGGAAGCAGAATGATTGAATCATACTCATCCCATAAATCCTTCAGTTTCGAGTAATATATTGATATCGACAAGGTTCCTTGTCTTTGTGAAACTATCTCCTTATGCATTTGGAATGCCCTTGAACTATTGATTTAATCAAATATCTCTTTCAAGTCTTTTCAAATCGTGTAAGAATCTGAATTATACAACATTCCTGTGAGCAAATTCTTGCTCACCTTCCCCCATCAACCATGAGACGACTATGACATTACATCTCTCTCATAATCCAGTCAACAATCCATTATATGAATCCTTCTTCACAGTGCCATCTATAAAACCTATCTTGTTCTTTCCTAATAAGGCTAATTTCATAGCCCTACTCCACAAGGTATAATTGTCTATACCTGTTAAAATCACTCCGACGGATAACGATCCTGTCACGACCCGACCCCGGGGCCGCGACTAGTACCCTACTGGGGTACCCTGTCAGGTATATGTCAGAGAATAGCAGCGGAACATAGCACAACACATAACTTCATAAAAAGGGTAAAACATATCTGGCCAGCCGATAAGGCTGCCTTCCATAAACATACTTAAACAAAGTATTTATAATACAACTGGTTCTTATAGCCCAAAATACATATGTGACCACGCACTTAAAGATAACAATCGTGGCGGGACAGGGCTCGCCATACCCCGAATGTATAAAATACCTATAGCATCGGGGAAAATCCGCACTAAAACAACAAGCGTCCGGGAGGAATGGAGCTTCGACAGGAATAGTGATCCTAAGAACGAGGATCCTCAATCGCTTACCCTTACTGCGCAGATTTAACGCAGCCCCGAGTGGTCGGGGTCACAATATGTACCAAGTATGTAAAGCTGGAAAATACTGTAATAATGATATCAAGTCTAAAAGTAAGCTGGAGTCATGGAAGACAATTAAAATACCTTTTTACTGTGCCTTACTAACAATGAGAGTGACAAGTATATATATATATACATATAATACTGCATAAAATAGGGGCCTTAGGATCAAGACAGGTACTGCTGCAGATCCATAAGCACCCCTACTCCCGGGACTATTTCACCCGCATAGTCCCCGTGGACCCGCATGAGGTACTCGTGATCGTACCGCCAGACGGGACTATTTCACCCGCATAAGCCCATAAGGAGTCGCATTAGGTATTCCTCGCATCATGGGTAGCAAATCCACGGAACTGGTGGTATAACGATCTTGGGGACTTACCCTTCAGATATACTCTTACCTCAGGCGGTGGTATAACGATCTTGGTGGCCGCCCTCGATATACTCTTACACCGGCGGATGGTATGACGATCTGGGGCTGGCCCTCGGACATACTCTACATGAAGGAGGTGGTATGACGATCTTGGGGCTTGCCTCGCATATACTCTTACCCTATCTCAAATCACATCATATCATAATAATAAATAAGTTAAGAAAACTTATAACTTCTTACTAATCTTGCTCATATACCCTCTCATTTTAGTTTACTTAAGGCACTTAACCATATCTTTAATAAAAAGCAAACCGGAATTTAACCCAAGTACTACTGCCTAACTCTTTTAAAAGTGACTCTTCTTATACATAAAAGCCTTTGGGCAATTGATGCCTTTAAATCAATTTGCCTCTTCATATACTTATCTTACTTAGAGTAAAATCTCTTCTCATTAACCTTTTATGAAGCTAATAAACCAACTTCCCATAAAGTTGTTATATTAACTCTATACTTTAGTAAAATCATACTTTTCCCTTAATCAAGGGACTTATACATTTTTAAAACGAACAAGTCATTTTATAATCAAAACAAGTAAGAACACCAAATCTCAGACGCTCACCGCACTACATAGTTTCATCTATTCATGCTCAAGAGATAGGAAAGCTTCACATACCTCTTTGGTCAATCCACTTGCTAAGCTCAACTACCGCAAGTAATATCTCAACCTATAATAATCATGATACGCTTGTTAACCTCTAATCTCAAAGTAGAACAATCCAAGTTCTAAGTCACTAAATTCTATGGAAAATTGGGCAGCATTTCCTTTGTTTCTACTCACTTTGCCACCTTTCTCAAGGTCGAATTTATCATCCAAACGCCACATTTAAGGCTCAATCAAACCAACAATTCAAAGGGAATTACATACCCAAAATGCTGTCCCATAAGTCTACAACAATTTACTTAACAATTCTAAGGTAGTTTTTTTTAGGCTACAACATGCTCATAATCTCTTCTTAACCCATTCTTCATATCCAAACCACATTTCTAGCATGCAATGATTCTAAGAGCATTATCTACTATCACAAGTTCCTTCTTCTAAACATGCAACACTAGAACTAATTCTAAAGGAAGAAATGTTACCTTAAAGTTTTAGCCAAACTTATTCCAAATATTGCTAGCTTCCTTGCCAAGAACACCACCACAACAATGCCAACAAGCTAGCCACAAGCTTCCTTTTCTTGCTCTTATCTTTCAGATTTTTCTTAGGCTTAGAATTTCTCTTGGGGTTCTAGAGAGAGGGCTGGAAGTTTAGAGAGAAGGGGGAGCAATTTGAGAGAGAGAGTGAAGATGAAAGATAGAAAATGACCAAGCCTTGGTCAATATATTGCATGCAACAGAAAATCAGATGGGGGGGGACACTTGTCACCTTCCCATGGCCTCTTTTCAAAACAAAAATCAGATTTCCTAAGTTTTTCCGCCTAAACCCGCACGCGCCCCGCCTTCACGGGCGGGCGGCCAAACCTCCGCATCCTTCGATCTTTCGCGCCACGCTCGCGCGCGCGCTCAGAATCGCTGCGACCTGACCTTTGCGCCGCGCCGCGTACTCGGCGCCGCGGCTCGCCGCTTTAGTCCGAAACACGTTTCTGTCGATCGCGATCGAACTTGTAATTCTCATAACTTCCTACCCGACGCCTATCGACGAGCGGTTGGTTGCGTTGGAATCGGACTCAACGAACTACGCCTAGGCCTTTGAAACACTTAGAACTCTCAATATACCGGGTCATAACCCGCCTCAAAGTTGACTAAAACCCGCGGAACAATGGTCAACCTATCCTTAAAAATTTAAGTCTTACATACTTCGCACGCCTCGTGACGTAGGGTCGAACTACGGGTATAACATTCTCCCTTAGAAACATTCGTCGAATGTTCCTTCTAGACTTACTCAAATCACAACGTCGACATAGACCCTCTTAACTATTCTTTTGCAAAAGAAACTCCACGAGCCACAACATACCGAAGCGTAAATGCTAAATCAAAACTAACAAGGAAAGTAGGTTACACGGAGGTATAGGGAATAAGTGAGGATACTTCTTCATCATGTCATCCTCTCGCTTCCCACGCCATTTCCTCCTCGTTGCTCCGCCACAGACTCGACGGAAGCCACGTCTTTCGTCCAAGTCGTCTAACTCGTCGATCGAGTATCGCTATGGGACTCTCCTCATACGATAACTCCTCTGTCACCGACATCATGAATCGGTGCACTCTGACGGATCTCCAATACATTTCCGCAACATAGACACATGAAAATCGGATGCACCGCTCCAAATCGGACGGAAGATCTAACTCATAGCAACCTTGCCTACCTTACGACAATCCGATACCCAATGTACCTTGGGCTAAGCTTCCTTTCTTTCCAAATCTCATCACGCCTTCACGGGCGATACCTTTAGAAAACCCAATCATCTATCTCAAATTCCAAGTGTCGACGCCGATGATCTGCATACGACTTCGCCGACTGAGCCGCTAATAACCGCTCTGGATAAGCTTCACCTTATCCACACCTCGAACTAAGTCCGCCCGACTAATCGAACTTCTCCCACTCGAACCACCTATCGGTGACTGCACTTCTCCCGTATAAGGCCTCATGGCGCCATCCGAATACCGGAATGGTAGCCGTTGTTATAAGCAAACTCCACAAGAGGCAAGTGATCCTCCGCTACCCTCGAAATCAATAACACAAGCCCGCAGATATCCTCGAGTGTGCGGATAGTGCGCTCGCCCGTCTGTCACGAGGATGAAACGCCAGTCGAGACTCACTGTGTCCCTAATCCTTCCAAAAGACCTCCGGAAGTTAGCCGAGAACCGCCTCTATCCGATATAATCGACACCGACTCGTGCGGTCTCACAACCTCTCTAATATATAATCGCATAGTCTCACCGAGAACGCTGCTCGATCGGAAGAAAATGGGCCGATTTCGTCAACTGTCGACAATCACCCAAATGGAATCACGCTTCCTCCGAGTGGTGGGTAGTCTGTGATAAAATCCATATTTATCACCTCCCACTTCCAAGTTGGAATATCAATGGCCTGCAACAGCCCACCGGGCCTCTGGTGCTCAATCTTAACCTGTTGACAATTCGGGCACTGTGCCACGAATTCCGCAACGTCCCTCTTTAGACCATCCCACCAATACACGCATCTGAGGTCATGGTACATCTTAGTCGACCCCGGATGAATAGAATAACGAGCACTGTGTGCCTCCCTGCATCTGCCGACGAAGTCTGTCGCACATCGGAACACACAACCGGCCCTCGAATCTTAGCACCCCATCGTGAGCCACTCAAATAGACTCTTCTCCTTCGAGAGTCGCGTCTCGATGCCGTGCCAAAATCGGATCCTCATATCGCCGCCTCTTCACCTCTCGACGATGGAAGACTCGCAACCTTCGAACCCGAATTCCATTACTAATCAACCAAGCGGACCCCAAGGCTTGCTAGTGATGTAACTCTGACCATATCCTCTTCTCGGCTGAACATCGCATGCACTACCCATCGACCGCGACTAAGGGCATACGCCACTACATTGCCTTCCCCGGGTGGTACGAATATCAACGTCATAATCCTTAAGTAGCTCCAACCACCGCTCGCGCAAGTTCAGCTCCTCTGGTGAAGATGTACCGAGACTCTTGCGTCCGTGTAAATGTCCACATGAACTCCATATAAATAATGCCTCCGGATCTTTAAGGCATGAATCATCACGCTAACTCAAGTCATGCGTGGGATAGTTCTTCTCACGCTTCCTTGCCGCCGAGATGCATAAGCTATAACCTTGTCGCGGCCGCATCGACGCACCCAAGCCCGACACCGACGCGCCACAAAAAAACCACATAACCATCTAAGCCTGCGGAAGAGTAAGAATCGGGCGGTCGTCAACTTCTCCTTTAGCAACTGGAAACTTTCCTCACAAGTATCCGTCCATCGGAACATAGCTGCCTTCCGAGTCAGCTTAGTCAACGGTGCTGAAATAGAAGCAAACTTCTCTACAAACCTCCGATAATAACCCGCAAGGCCCAAAGTCGCGCACTGCTTGTAGTGGTGCGCCAAGTCTTGATCGCCTCAATCTTAGTTGTATCAACCGAATACCGTCGGCCCGATAATATGCCCTAGGAAAGCCACCGCTAACGTAACTCGCACTTTGAGAACTTGGCATACAATTGCCGGTCTCGGAGGACTCCCAATACCGCCCTCAAATGATCTGTATGCTCCTGCTCTGTGCGCGAATATACCAAGATATCATCGATGAAAACTATAACGAACATGTCCAAGAATGGCCTGAACACCCTATTCATCAAATCCATGAATACTGCTGGGGCGTTGGTCAAACCGAAGGACATCACCTGAACTCATAGTGCCCATACCGGGTCTGAATGCGATCTTTGGGATATCTATCTCTAACTCGCACTTGATGATAACCAGACCGCAAGTCTATCTTGGAAAAACACTTTGCACCCTGCAACTGGTCAAACAAATCGTCAATCCTGGGGAGGGGATATCTATTCTTGATAGTTACCTTGTTCAGCTGCCTGTAATCAATACACATACGCAGCGTCCCATCCTTCTTCTTTACAAATAACACGGGTGCTCCCCAGGGAGAAACACTTGGCCTAATAAAGCCTTTCTCCAAAGAAGTCTTTCAGTTGGTCCTTCAATTCCTTCAACTCGCGGTGCCATCCTATATGGCGAAATAGATATCGACGAGTATCCGCGCCAATTCAATACAAAACTCAATCTCCTCTCGGGAGGACACTGAAGCTCATCCGGGAATACGTCTGAAACTCTCTAACGGCCAGATCGATGAAGGTCCAGACTCGACCTCGATGTCGAATACCCAACCATATGGTAGATATACCCTTCCGCACCATCTTCCTAGCCTTGAGGTAAGAAATAAACTTACCCCTGACGCCGTATTCCCTTCCACTCGATAACCGGCTCACGGAAACCGAACCGAACTAGTCTCTCCTCACCCACATTGGCGTAGCAAGATGCTAGCCAATCCATACCCATAATCACGTCAAAGTCTCATATCCAACTCTATCAAGTCGGCCAGGTATGACGACTATCTATAGTCACGGGCAAGCCTTATACACTCGCTCATTACCATGAATCGCCATCGGGCGTAGCCACCTCAAAAGGTCTTATGGACTCGGGCTCTATCCCTATTCTACGCAATATGAGGAGATATGTAGGACAAGGTAGAACTGGATCTATCAAAGCATATACATCACAAAGAAGAAACCAATAATGTACTGTGGCGACATCCGGGACGCCTCGGTCCCGCTGATCGACATAGCATAAATGCGGTTCGAGGACCGCTAGAATCGAACCCCGCCACGACCTGCGCGGCTGCTGGCCCATAAGTACCACGCCCGGGCGTCTAGCCATAGAAGATGAAGACCAAAGAATGCACTCCCGCCGTGAACCGTAATGCTCTTGCCGCTGGGACGGCAATCTTCTTTAGATGGCCTCGCCGCCACAAGAGTAACACGCCTAGAACCCATACGGCACTCGCCGGATGAGATCTACCACATCAACGCAGAGAGGTAGGTGGTCTCGATTGGTGTTGTCTCGCCTCCTCGAAAGCTCAAGTCCCGGAGCCACGACTGCCTCGAATAACCTCGCTGATCGGATCTCCCGCCGGAAATCGAGAAGGAGCACTCTGTCCGGGCCGGAATGTGGACTATTTCGCTGCTGGCCGCCGCCTCGAGATCCGCCGAGTCCTCGCTGTCCCGGCCTCTTGGGCTGACCCATATCTAGCTGATCCTGCATCTCTCTATCCTCAATCCCCTGTGCGTATGCCTGCATCCTGGAAATATCCATCCCCGGCTGAAGAGCCACTCCCAAGCATGCAGTAGTCATGTGACGGTCTAACCCCATCACATATCGATGAACCCTGTCTGCCATGTCGGCTACTATGGTGTGCGCATATCTGGCCAAGGAGTCAAACTCCAGGCTGTACTCCCTGATAGTCCTCCCGTCTTGTCTCAAGGTCAAGAACCTATCTACACGGGCCCTCCTCACCTCAGGGGGCAAGAAGTGGTCTAGGAACGCCTCTGTGAACTCCTCCCAATCAGCTGGAAGAGCATCCTCACCCCTCGACAATACCCATGACTCAAACCAGTTCAACGCAATATCGCGTAACCGGTAAGAAGCTAGTATAACAGACTCAGTCTCTGAGGCCCTAAGAACCTGCATGGTCCGGTCAGAATCACGGACAAACTCTTGCGATCCTCATCAAATCTTGAACCATAGAACTCGGGGTGACAACCCAAGAAATCCGAATCCAGAATCGCTTGGCCAGGGTTAGCCGCCGCTCGCTTGGCGCCGCCGCCACTACGCTTGGTCGATGGCGAACTGTTCTCGTAATCTCGTCCGTGCCCCGCGTGGATGGAGGCTCCGGCATCGCGGTCTCGAGCCGCGCGGCCGCCTCGAACTCTGCTGAGGCTGGCGACGACGTGGAACTCGCCGCTCTAAACATCATCTCGTAAGGATCGGGCTGTGCCTCGTGACTCTCCGCGTCCCACTAGCAAAGACTCGCCGCCTTGCCCTTCTGGGCCGCGGTTGCCTTGCGTGGAGGCATAACTGATACAAAAAGGGGAAACATCAGAGGAGGCTCAACCTATAACTCAGCTCTATTGCACGATCTTAGAGTGAAAGAATGGAAACCAATCCTAAATATCCTGCAGCCTCCTGATTATAGATGTGGTGCACGACACACCGATAATCAAGACTCTACTAGACACGGTATGTGGACACTTTCCGAGGACTAACTGCTCTGATACCACTTTTGTCACGACCCGACCCCGGGGCCGCGACTAGTACCCTACTGGGGTACCCTGTCAGGTATATGTCAGAGAATAGCAGCGGAACATAGCACAACACATAACTTCATAAAAAGGGTAAAACATATCCGCCACCGATAAGTGTCGCTTTCCATAAAAAATACTTAAACAAAGTATTTATAATACAACTTGTTCTTATAGCCCAAAATACATATGTGACCACGCACTCTAAAGATAACAAGCTGTGGCGGACAGGCCCGCCATACCACTGAATGTATAAAATACCTATAGCATCGTGGAAAATCCACTAAAACAACAAGCGTCCGGAGGAATGGAGCTTCGACACCTAATAGTGATCCTAAGAACGAGGATCCTCAATCGCTTACCCTTACCGCGATGAACGCGGCCCCCAGGGGTCGACACATGATATGTACCAAGTATGTAAAGCTGGAAAATCTTGTAATAATGATATCAAGTCTAAAAGTAGTTTGAGTCATGGAAGACAATTAAAATACCTTTTCTTGTGCCTTACTAACAATGAGAGTGACAAGTATATATATATATACATATAATCTCGCATAAAATAGGGCCTTAGGATCGAGACAGTGGTACCGCTGCAGATCCATAAGCACCCCTACTCCTCGGGACTATTTCACCCGCATAGTCCCTCGGACCCGCATGGTACTCCTCGCATCGTGCCGCACCACGGCATGGGACTATTTCACCCGCATAAGCCCCTAAGGACTCGCGTGAGGTATTCCTCGCATCATGGGTAGCAAATCCACGGAACCGGTGGTATAACGATCTGGGGACTTACCGCCGGATATACTCTTACCCCGAAATGGTATAACGATCTTGGGCCGCCTCGATATACTCTTACACTGAAGCAGATGGTATGACGATCTTGGGGCTGGCCCCTCAGACATACTCTTACACTGAAGGAGGTGGTATGACGATCTTGGGGCTTGCCCCTCAGACATACTCTTACCCTATCTCAAACTGTCATCATATCATAATAATAAATAAGTTAAGAAAACTTATAACTTCTTACTAATCTTGCTCATATACCCTCTCATTTTAGTTTACTTAAGGCACTTAACCATATCTTTAATAAAAAGCAAAACCGGGAATTTAACCCAAGTACTACATGCTTCAACTCTTTTAAAAGTGACTCTTCTTTATACATAAAAGCCTTTGGGCAATTGATGCCTTTAAATCAATTTGCCTCTTCATATACTTATCTTACTTAGAGTAAAATCTCTTCTCATTAACCTTTTATGAAGCTAATAAACCAACTTCCCATAAAGTTGTTATATTAACTCTATACTTTAGTAAAATCATACTTTTCCTTAATCAAGGGACTTATACATTTTTAAAACGAAGTCATTTTATAATCAAAACAAGTAAGAACACCAAATCTTGTACGTCTACCGTACTACATAGTTTCATCTATTCATGCTCAAGAGATAGGAAAGCTTCACATACCTCTTTGGTCAATCCACTTGCTAAGCTCAACTACCGCAAGTAATATCTCAACCTATAATAATCATGATACGCTTGTTAACCTCTAATCTCAAAGTAGAACAATCCAAGTTCTAAGTCACTAAATTCTATGGAAAATTGGGCAGCATTTCCTTTGTTTCTACTCACTTTGCCACCTTTCTCAAGGTCGAATTTATCATCCAAACGCCACATTTAAGGCTCAATCAAACCAACAATTCAAAGGGGATTACATACCCAAAATTCTGTCCCATAAGTCTACAACAATTTACTTAACAATTCTAAGGTAGTTTTTTTAGGCTACAACATGCTCATAATCTCTTCTTAACCCATTCTTCATATCCAAACCACATTTCTAGCATGCAATGATTCTAAGAGCATTATCTACTATCACAAGTTCCTTCTTCTAAACATGCAACACTAGAACTAATTCTAAAGGAAGAAATGTTACCTTAAAGTTTTAGCCAAACTTATTCCAAATATTGCTAGCTTCCTTGCCAAGAACACCACCACAACAATGCCAACAAGCTAGCCACAAGCTTCCTTTTCTTGCTCTTATCTTTCAGATTTTTCTTAGGCTTAGAATTTCTCTTGGGGTTCTAGAGAATTTGGAAGTTTTGAGAGAAGTTTTAGCATTTTTAGAGATAGAGAGTGAAGATGAAAGATAGAAACTGACCAAGCCTTGGTCAATATAGTGCATGCTGAGAAAATCGATGGGGACACTTGTCACCTTCCCATGGCCTCTTTTCAAAACAAAAATCAGATTTCCTAAGTTTTTCCGCTAAAAACCCGCCTCGGCGCTTGAAACCTCCGCGATCCTCCGATCTTTCGGCGCGCGGCCGCGCCTCGCGCGGCTTCAGAATCGCTGCGACCTGCGACTTTGTGGGCGCCGCACCGACGCCGCCTGCCGCTTTAGTCCAAACACGTTTACGATCACAAGATCGAACTTGTCATTCTCATAACTTCCTACTCCGACGCCTATCGATTTAGCGGTTGGTTGCGTTGGAATCCAGACTCAACGAACTACGCCCTAGGCCTTTGAAACACTTAGGAACTCTCAATATACCGGGTCATAACCCGCCTCAAAGTTGACTAAAACCCGCCCGGAACAATCTGTCAACCTATCCTTAAAAAAATTTAAGTCTTACATACTTTCGTACGCTCTCGTACGTAGGGTCAGAACTACGGGGTATAACAGATCCTGGTGCATCCGAGGAGAATAAGTAAAGTGGATGGTTGTGATCGATTGTAACAGAAGTTATTGATGTTGTATGATCTTCAATTGTTCCCATTCTTATTGCGATTGCGATTACTGTAGTAAAACAAATGTGGTTTTGTTCTTCTTAATTCCTTCAATCGTCAATTCGTCCACTGCGCGATTCCTTCAATCCTTCGATCTTCGACAATTCCTCCTTCGTCCTCGATTTCTCCTCGACAATTCCTCCTTCAATCACCGATATCTTCACTGGATGTTCGATTTCAACATGCAATCCTTCGATCTCGACAATCACCACCGATTTCGTCTTTGAATTCCTCGATCTCGATTTCTCCTCGATCTCCTTATTCTCGATCTCCTTGATTTCTCCTTCGTTCTCGATTCTCAACTTCGTGACGACTTTGATACCGTAAAGAATTCCAGCAGTGCACTCATCTTGCAAACCTGATTGAATTGCATTTCAGAGAAGTTTCTCAAGTTGAGAACTATTCCATTACAGAGAGAAAGGAAAACGTATGCGTACAAGTAAAAGAAATGAAGAAGCAGTTACTAGATATTTACATGTGGCCTATTTATATCTAAATGATTAAATTATAACTAACCACTAACTCACTTAATTGCAATAATGTGTATTAAGTATTTATATTATGTATTGCATCATATGGAACTAATTGTGTGCACTGTGCTATTTTGTCAACATGAATTAACAGCCTCAATAATTTTTCTGTTTTTTGTTTCTTCTCATTTTTAGAAGTGACGTGTCTATCATCCAGGGAGTGGACAAATATGGTAATCTTTATAAAGTAGCTACAACTTTGTCAACATTACGAGTTAAACCAAAGAATATGCATTCAATTCATAATAAAACTAAGTCAACCAGTAAATGAAGTGAAAATTAATTGAGTGAAAATGAAAACAATTTGAATTATACGCCATATCTTCACAAGAAATTCCCTGACACATTTTTTCGTGCGAGAAAATAAAACTTTGAAAATAAAACATTTTTATCGTTGCAACTGATCACTTACCCCTTTTTTATCGATTATCCATCCATTCATTTGTATAGAAAGTTACATGTGCAGTTACACCTTTTTATAACCGTCGTCTGTATAACATCATTTTATTATGATGTTCAAGTTTGATTTGTAATCGATTTTAATTTTATGTTATATTATTTATATGTACTCATCATTTCATAATTGCAGATAAAAACGAATAAACAATATCGTTATAGAGAAGTTTGATTATAATTAGCACTTAGCGACTTCATATATAGTGTAAAAATACTTTCACTATTCAAATAGTTAATGATTCAAACTGTTGTGCCATGAATGATTGACATATCATGAAATTAATCAAGTAACCATCTAAAAGTTAAAAAGTTAAATTAGTGAGCGTATCTATTCACATTCTTTATCATTAAAACAATCATATATTTCTAATCATGCACGTCAAGAGCGCGCATCTAGTGTAACCTAAACTTATCTTCTCATGCACTTTATAATATATAGACGAAATTTATATTTCTTGAGTATTTGAATGAGAAACAGCAACAAAATGGAAGAAATTGAATATAGTCTGCTTTGAGAACATACATTTTGGTTAATTTTTGTTGACACGATCGATATGATTGATAATTCGACTAAATAAAAAACAAATAAAGTTTCTTTTCTAAATAATTCTTTTAATGGTTAATCTAATTCATACGTATTTAAGTCGTCAGAAAAATTCTACTAGGGGGAAAATATAATCGATGGGACTTCACTTAAAGTGGGCTACAATATATAAGTAGCAAATTAGTAGCTCGAATGAGAAAATCTAAAACAAATACTTCTAAAATGATGGCTGTCAATATCAATCCATATTTTCATTTAATTTCCAAGTGCTTCAATACCAACTTAGCAAATCTAGATATGGTTAGACAATGGACAAGAATCCATGATAATGATTTTTCCACAAATGTTATTTTTAATACAAAATTGTTACTTTTTCCTTCTCTGCTTCATTTCACATCTTTTCCTTTTCAGTTTCGCGACAAGTAGACATCTTTCAAGTAAACATTAATATAATAAATCTCTATCAAATTAAATTATTACTCCTTCCCGTTTTAATTTATATGAGAAAGTTTGAATCATCACGGAGTTTAAGAAAAATATAAGATTTTTGAAATTTATGATCTTAAAAGTAACAATTTGTATGTTATAATATTTATGCGGCTATATATAAAACTTTTAAACATGTCATACCATTTATGTACGTGGTTATAAAAAAATTCCATTAAGGGTAAAATGAGAAGTGTAAAGCTAATTGTTTCTATATTTAAAAATGTATCATTCTTCTAGAAATGGATTAAAAAAAGGCGTGTCACATAAATTTAAACAAATTAATGTATAAATCAGCATGCATGGTTTTAAAATTTTCATTAGACTCATTATTATTATTATTATTAAAAAGAAAAGAAAGTTTGAACCACGCCTAAATATACAAATCTTGTAAGTAGTAGATGATAAAACTCAATAGCTTTCTTGGTAATCATGTCATTCCAACAAACTCTTTATATGTATAGAAAAAGACTACAAAGTCGTTTCTGTTTGTAACTTTTTTATATATAAAAAGGAATGAAAAGATGAGGTAGAATGAATTCCTTTTCAACGTCGAAAGGGAGAGATATAGTTGGCGTCTTTTGCCCTCTACGCAGCTTGGAACACGCAGAGAAAGGCTAATATAGGAATCGTTTGGCATGTCGATTATATTATTCCGGGATTATAATTTTGCATTATAGTCTTGGGACTAATTTATTCCATTTGAGAGGTGGGATAAAATATTTTCAAGTTTGATGGGATATTCCAGCATTAGGTTTAGCTTTATTTTATATTCTATTTGGTAGAAGGTATAAAATTTAATCATAAACTTAATGTTGGAATATCCCACCTTATCCCGCTATGAAATGACTCCCTTAGTATTAGTTTGTAATTTAGTGTCATATAGCAATGGGTTTTTTCTAGTATAAAGCAAGATTGGATGTATTCTTGTATTACATCAAAAGTGATATTAAAAGAAACAAAAAATTAGATTACTAACTAAAAGAAAAGTAATATGAAAACATGAGGGGTGTTGCTAAATGCTACAATTGCTAGGCTAGCAAAGGCCAAAACTCACGAGAGGAAGGAAGATGAATAAAAAGGCAGTTGGCTTATCGCATGTTTGCTTCACGCAAGCAGCTAAATGGGGTTTGCTTCATCGCATGGCTTTAGGCCCCGTTTGGTATAACTTATTAAAAAGAACTTTTAGAAGTAGAGTTTTTAGGAGTAGAGTTTTTCAAGTAGAGTTTTTTATCAAAAAGTGGTTAGGTATTTGATTGTCAATATAAAAAATGTTTTTGTATAAAAGACAAAAAAGTTATAAGGCAAAATTGTCTCGACTAAAAATATTTTTGAATTTATCAACCAAACACTCCAATTAAAGGCCAGAAGTGCTTTTGACTTTCCAAAAACAATTTTGGCATTTGGAAAAGCCATTCCAAACGGGCACTTAAATACTTCATTTAGTGTTTAAAAGTAACTCCCCCCTTCTTAGCTTCCTCCACTAAATAATATTCTTCAAATAACAAAAAAGTAATACCAACCAAACCCTAGACACCCTTTTCTTCTTCTCTACAACACCTTCAAATTATGTTCCAAAAGAGGTGAATTATCCAAGAAAATGAGCTCAAACAAACCTAGTAATAGCACTGGTGGGGTTACCGCCACGGGCGGAGGAGGAGTTCGTGGTGGGACCAGTGGAAGTAGTAGCACCGGAGGCGGAGGAGGAGGAGGATGTGGTGGTGGAGGAGGAGGAGGGCCATGTGGTGCTTGTAAATTCTTGAGAAGGAAGTGTGTTGCTGGTTGCACTTTTGCACCTTATTTTGATTCGGAACAAGGTGCTGCCCATTTTGCAGCTGTTCACAAAGTGTTCGGAGCTAGCAATGTTTCCAAACTTCTCCTTCATATTCCTGTCCACAAAAGGCTTGATGCTGTTGTTACCATTTGTTATGAATCTCAAGCGAGACTCCGCGACCCCGTCTATGGTTGTGTTGCTCACATCTTTTCTCTTCAGCAACAGGTCAGTATGTGTATATAACTTAAATTTGTGATAACCCTTCATCTTTTGGTTCCTTCCATGACTATTATTTGGCTAACTTAACATTCATCATACGAAACTTTGTTTCTTGAAAAAGACACATTTGTCCTCACAAGAATTGTTTTAACTGGTGTTTTTTTTTTTTGAAATTTATCTATCTCATTCGAAGTCTGTCTTATCACTAAAGTTGGTAAACTAAAGACACCCTTCTCTTCTTCCGTTACAAATCGTTTTGCTTCTTATTTTGGACCTTTTCCCATCAACTGATGTATCAATGCCTTCACTCTACTTCCACGTTATGTTTTCATTCGTAGATAAATACAAGGCACAACCCCATTTGCGTATTCAAGAATCTATATTATTTTTTAACTATTTTTCTCCATGCGTTACAAATATGAAATTCTGAAACTGATCTCTTGCAGTTATAGAATCTAGCTCAAATTTGGCTAAAGTTCAAACGGAGATAAGATTATGAGGATCTTGAAAACGAAGTACTACTACTTTAATTTATTCAATGGCCTCAATTTTTTTAAGACAAGTGAAAAATAGACAACCTTTTACGCATTATAGTGTTATGTGAGAAATAAAGCTTGACTTCGTATTAATTGAGGAACATGGTCTTGGATCTGGCATTGGTTGTCAAAAGTATGTTAAAAAGACTTCATCTTAAGGTTGCGATGAGTATGTTTTAAGATTTTGAGTTGGCATATGTGAATTTGTCTCACATTTTTGTGCACAATTAGTTTCAAATTAATTAAAGTGATCCTGTGTATATGTGAGTGAAAATACTGCTACTAATATATATACTCACTACTTAAAAGTACTAGATCTAGAACAATATTTTCTTGTGCAAAGGGGAAATGGACCATGATGTGTAGCATTTGGGGAACAGTTTTATACTTTGCTGAAATCAAGAAGTTGTTTGATTGATTAACTTATGATGATGTGGGCAACAGTGCCTCTGCTTTTCTCTTCCATACCTCTCAGTTTTGCTGTTATTAAGGAATGGTCGGATTGGCCTAAAATCTTCTTCCCTTTATTCAAATTAATCCATAGTAATATTCTCCTCTTTTAACAAAAAAAAATTAGAATAGCTTTAATTTTCTAGAGTACTTTTTAAAGAATATATTTTGGTTATTTATAGCACAAGCGACAATGACCACTCTTTTGTTGTTTATCTAAGAAGCATATTGAAACCGATACTCCTCAACTAGGATAATGATTAAAAAAAAATCTTTTTTAAATACTCACTCCGCCCCATATTACTTGTCTACTTTATTTTTTTAACGGTCAAATTATATAAACTTTGATCGATATTTTGATATATATTTTTTCACCACATTGATATGATAAGAATTGCAACAATACTTTTTGTATAACTTTTGAATATCTAAATCTTAAATTTAAATATTGAATTGATGTAATTCAATTTAGGTCAGAAATTAGTTAACTTGACTCTCGAAAAATCAAAAAAGGACAACTAATATGGCACGGGGGAGTAGTAACAAATACTAGATCTTTCTTTTTCTCTTCACCATTAATCCTGTTAGCAACTTGACTTATGTTTTGATCTTCCAATTAGTATAGTGATTTATGTCTGCTTGTAGATATATCTGTCCTTTTAAAAACATTTTTAACGTTAAGTAACAGTGCATTATGTTTGTGTTCACTACATTAGTTGCTTTCAGAATAAGGGATAATAACATTTGGATTCATTAAATGGTTTAAGCAATTTTTAATTAAAGTTCTACTTCAATAATTCACTCGCATTAGTGATTTAATAAGATAATTGTCTCCGTGTCTGCTGGTTGACTTTGAATGTTAGTATTTGCCGCTAATATTTGGTATTTCTCTCTTTTTTATTTATCATTTGGAGTATTGGGAAGATGAATTTTATGCTAACAAAAAGAACCTAAACCAATTTCTATTCCCTTGAATTTGTCAGTAATGCACCGATTCCAAAAGTGCATGCTTTGAATTAAATAAAGTGTTCTAGAGAAACGGAACAAGTATGAAAAATGTAAGTAAATTTGGACCTTTAGATCACGTTGCAGTTGTATTAAAGTTCGAATCTTTGGATAAAAAAATACATCGTTGGTGGGCGTTTGCCAAATAGACTGTATCTTATTTTTAGAAATAAGATTCAATAATCGCCATTTTGAGACTCATCTAAGATGTCTCTCTCGAATCAGACTAAAAATAAAAAAAATACAGTCCATTATATATTAATACTCTAATACCGTCCATTATATATTAATACTCTAATACCGTCCATTATATATTAATACAGTTCAGTCCAATAAAATTAGTATAGTCCAGTGCGACGTACCAAACGAGCCCTTAGAACCAGCCCTCTGATGTTTTTGTCATTCTTGTGGGGAAAATTTATCCCTCAGCTTATGTTGTGTGTATTTTACCAAAGGGTACTCCCTCGGATTCAAAATAAGTGTTTAGCCTTTTTATTTTGGTTCAAAATAAGTGTTTACTTAGATAATTAAGAATAAATTAACTTTATTTTTCAGATTCGGTCATATTTACTCAAAATAGGCAAGATTATTATTAATTAAGGATAGTTTAGTCAATTTTTTTTTTTACGAGTTAGTATTTTTAAAGAGTGTGAAAATGAATAAGCAAACAACTATTTTGAGCAGGAGGGATGAGACTAGATAGCATGCAATACCTTTTCTTTAGATTTGGATGAAGCAAATATTTTTCTTTAATCAAATCCTCGTCTCTTTGTAGGATTATTTTTTAGTTTTTAAGGTCTTTGTGAGAGTTCACCCATCACATAAGAATTTTTTATTCTCAATAATTACAGTTTTTCTAACCTAAATAAGGTGGCGTTTTAAATTTAAAAAATCAAGCATAATCATTTTTGCTACAAGTGCCCCATGAAACTGTTCATTTTCCATGTATGGTATGTTATTAATTACTCTGTTTAGTCTTGTGTTATATTTTTTTTTTTAGTTTTAAAAATATTATTTTATTTAAAAATAATTTAATTTTAAACTTCTCATTTTGTTCTTAATGACATTATTTATAGTCACACAAATAGTTATGACTCACTTGTCTTACATCACAAATTTAAAAAATCTTTCTTAAACTTCGTGTCAAATCAAATATCGTCATATATGTTGTGATGCATGATAATAAAGAGTACTTCATTGACAATATACAGTTTTTTCACGCATCATAAACTCAGGTAGTGAATTTACAAGCGGAACTCTCATACTTACAAGCCCACCTAGCAACCTTGGAGCTTCCATCACCGCCGCCGCCACCGCCGCCACAACAACATCATACAATGCTCCAACAGCCAGCACTCTCCATATCGGACCTGCCAACAGCAGGATCATTATTACCAGCAGCCTATGATTTATCCTCACTTTTTGATCCAATTGTTCAACCTTCATGGGCAATTCAGCAGCCCCGGCCACCGCCACCGCCGCCTATGGACCCGCATCACTTTGGTGGCGCAAGAATTCTGGTGGACATGTCGCCGCCAGCCGGAGGGAGCGGAGGCGGTAGCGGGGATTTACAAGAATTGGCACGTGAACTTCTGCATAGACATGGATCACCAACAGTAGTGCCATGCACAGAATCATCAGCATTGCCACCACACACCAAGTGATGAGACACATTGAGAAGTACTGACCTATAATATGTTAAATAGTGGTATACTCATAAGATATAAAAAAAATGAGGGTTTAAATTTTAATTAATCAAAAATAATTAGGCAAAGTCATTTCCATGACTACTCATGAAAAGATCTTTAATTTTACCCTATTTGTAATTTTATTGATCCTTCCCTTTTTGTTTGTTGTACTTTTCTTTGAGTACTAATTACATTCAATATTAGTTATAGATCTATGATGCTTACTTTTAGTTACTCTCTGTAAGTGTGTGGTATCGCTACTACTAGTTGATTACCTTTGCGCAAAATAGTACTGTATCTAGTTTTTTGAATTTTGAATAAGGCCTTTGATTAAATTTTATATATATACTTTATATGTACAAATACATATGTTCGGATATGTAGAATAGTGTAATTTTCTTTGTTTGGAGTCTTCTCATTAATACAATATATATAGGTGTTTACAATTATAATCCTAATAGAATATCTACTTTACATAACTACACTAAAATAATAATTATAGAATATTTGGAGATTATTTACGTATTCTCTATTATATCCCGCAGTCGGAGCGGGGGAGGCCGGATGCTCAGACTGGATCTGAAGTCGAGGAACAGTTGCCGAGGAAGTCACTTAGTAAATATATATGCGTACTGTTATATAGAAGAAACATGTAACACCCGAACATGGCCCATGACAACCTTCTCGCGAACAAAATGAATATTCATCTCAATATCTTTGATTCGCTGATGTTGAACCGAGTTATGAGACGAGAGACAAGAGATATGTTATCATAGTAGACAATAAATGCCCTACGTAAGGGACAATGGAGCTCTAGAATGAGGTTTTTGAGCCAACAAATCTCGGCAACAACGTTCGCAACACCTCTATATTCTGTTTTTGCACTCGAATGGGAAAGTGTGACTTGCCGTTTGGCAGACCACGAGATGAGGTTATCTCCCAAAAATACACAATAGCCGGAAGTAGATCGACGTGTGTCTGGACAGCCGCCCTAATCGGTGTTCGTATATGATATCAGTCTGGTCGGTGCAGATGGATAAAGATATAAGCCATAGTCAAGAGTACCCTTAACGTAACGAATGATATGTTTAAGAGATGTGAAGTGAGGCTCCGTGGGAGCATGCGAGAACAGACACACCTGCTGAACAACGTAAGAAATATCGGGCCTAGTGAAAGTAAGATAATGAAGCACACTAGCGAGACTACTATAAAGAGAATGATCAAGCACCGGATCGCCGTCATCCGCGCTAAGCTTCGATTTGGAGTCGACTGGAGTGGGAATGATCTTGCAGTTAGCCATTTTAGCCCTGTAAAAATCTCTTCGACATACTTACGCTGACATAGAACATGACAATCTCAGATCTAGTCACGAAAATTTCCAAAAAATAACTCAACTTACCCAAGTCTGTCATGACAAATTCAGATTTGAGCATGGTAATGATCTCATTTTTAGCACATCTGAGGAGGCAGTCAGGACAATGTCATCCACATAGATCAAAAGGTATGCAGTGTCATTATCTCAATGAAAAATAAAAAGTAAGTCATCACTTTTGATGCACACGAACCCAATCTGCAAGATGTAAGTGGCAAATCGGTCATATCAAGCTGGGGGGCTTGTTTCAAGCCATAAAGTGACTTTCGAAGCTGACAGACATACTACGTAGCCGAAGGATGCACAAAGTCAGGTGGTTGATGCATATATACAGTTTCTTACAAATCCTCATGTAAGAACACATTTTTCACATTAAGCTGATGAATCTGTCAATTTTTTCCATAGCAATGCTCAAAACAGTGTAAATGGTGACCGGTTTAACAACTGGACTAAAGGTCTCACCACAATCAACTCCCTCTTGATGCCCTGTGGCATTTGCCATAAGTCTCACCTTCTGGCATTCAAGCTCACCACTATCTCAGAATTTGTGACGATAAAGTCATATGCAACGAATCACATTCACCCCTAATGTGCTGTGTAGTGAGCGCATCAAATTCCTCACGCATGGCCGCATTCCAATTTAGGTCAAGCTTGACTAATTTTGGGTTTTAGGTAGAGGTGAGATTAGAGATGACAATGGATCCTGGACCCGGTCCAGATCCGTTTTATAGGATATGAATCTTCAAAATTTGGACCCGACGGATCCGGATCTGACCCGGATCCATTTATGACGGATCTGATCTGGATATTGATCTTGTCTTTGAGATCCGTATACGGTCCAAATCCGGCCCGTGGATCATTTTTTTATTAAATACATTATACATTTATACATCCATAAGAGGGGAATAATATGACAGAATGAATCGAACTTGAAAAATATCTTTGGAGAAGAATTATTTATGATAGTGGATAATTAAATAATTCAATATCATAAGAATAAGAAGTAATATATGTGCAAGTATTGGCTATCACCACATGTATCATATAACTGATTATAGAATTGTCTTATTAAGATTAATTGCTCTTAGAATTTTGGTCAACAAAGTGTCTATATCATTTAAGTAATCATCTCATGCGTGCCTTGAACATGTTTGTTTTACCTCTCTCACGTGGAATAACATATTGTGGTGTTCTTTTCTGAAATAACTTTAGTAGTAGTCAATAATCTATATTAGGGATTTTGATTTTTGCCTTGGCTGGATGACCAATTGACATGTTGAATGTTGGAATATTATTAAGGCATTTTTTTTACATGTGGATCTAGATCCGATCCGTGAACTCAGTGAATCCGATGGATCTGGATTTGGATCTAATTTTTATGAACCCGGTGGATCTGGATCCGGATCTGAATACAAGTATAAAAATGAATTTGGATCTGGATATCCAGATCCTATTCGTTGCCATCCCTAGGTGAGATAGTCAGAGTGGATAGGTTAAAGTGGACTTTTGGTTTGAGAATTATGTCCTGGAATGGGCTTCCATGCGGTGGGATGGGATCAGGACTGGTTGGGTGACGGGAATTAGGGGCAGTGGGGTCGCGTTGGGCAGTGGGTTATTGGGGGCGGAGGGGTGGTCGATGGGGGATGCGGGGCTGATGGCACAAAATTCGGGCAGAAGGGCAGTGACGTCACGAGATTCGGGAACAGTGGGGTCGTGATGGGAGTAGTGGGTACGAGGATGGTCGACAAGTTTTGGGCAGTGGTGGGGCAGCTGGCAAGGGCGGTGAATTTTGAGCCGGAATACTAACACTATATATTGCGTTTACAATGAGAGGTGAAGTGTTCAGATCATCAAGGAAGTCGTAATCAATAACTTTAAATTTTTAGCCGTTTTGCAAATGGGAAAACGATCTCCTCGAATGTGACATGGCGAGTGAGTAGGATTTTATTTGTGAAAATATCGTAGCATAAGTACCCCCTAGGTTTGACAGAAAACCTAAGAAAATGCAAGGAGTAGTCCTAGGTGCTGATTTGTGAGGGGTCGTGGAGGTGAGATTCAGGTAGTATAGACAACCAAAAATACGAAGGTGATCATAAGAGGGTATCCGACAGAAGAGAATTTCAGTTGGAGTTTTATTTTGAAGAGTTCGTGTTGGTAATATATTAATGAGGTAAGGTGTCATGAGTAGTGCGTAAACCCAAAATGAAGGGGGGATGGAAGCATGAAGAGCATAGTGCAAATCTTATTATTTATGGTGCGCAAGATTCTTTCGGCTTTACCATTTTGAGGTGAAGTATGGGTGCAAGATAATCGGAACACCATGTCGTAGTTTGCACAAAATTTATGAAAGGGGTGGTTGTCAAACTCACGACTTTTATCACATTGAAACGTTTTGACGATTTTCTCAAATTGGGTTTTAACATATGCATATATTTGTGACCCAATTTGCTAGTAATAGGAGATGTTCATAAATTTGCATGAATAATATCAAGAGGAGAAAACGTTACTCAATGAAGATTGAAAAGGGAGTCTAACATGTTTCCCTAAAGAACAAGAGTAGCAAGCATAGAAAAATTTCCCTTTATTACATTGAATGAAATTTTGATTCCTAAAGAAATTAAAAACAAGTGCTCCTGGGTGTCCGAGTCTATTGTGCCAGGTTGAAGGAGATATTGCAGCTAGAGAGGTTGGTGGATTGACACTTGCAGCGGAATTGGATGAGAAAGGATATAGGTCCCCCACACTATTGCATCTCGTAAGAGTTGTCCCCGTACGTAGATCATTCACAGAAAACCCAAAAGGGTTAAACTCAATAGATATAGAATTATCACTAGCAAATTTCCTAACAAATATTAAGTTTTTAATGATGTTAGGAGCATATAAGACATTTTTAGGGTAAAGGGAGGATGAGGTGATGGTGTTTGAGTGGTGTCATAGCCCTAAATTGGAATGCGATTGACATTATACATATATATAATGTATATGTACATATACATATGTTCGGATAGAATTACGCCAGAGGCGGATCTAGAGTATAATATATGAGTTCACGGGATAACGTAACTTTTGTTTAGACCTTGTATGTATATTAAGAATTTCATGAAATATCTATAACTATTTGATTATGAGCTCAATTATCATTGTATATTAACTTGAGGCTATCATAGAACTCATAAACTTGAAATCCTGAATTAGTGATTTTGCCTATTAGAACTTAGAAGTCTTTTTAGATTAGTGTTATATCCTGGTTTAATTTCAATATTCTCTTTAATTCATTATTGTTTGCCACTATTCATGAGTATATTACCTTGGAAAATTCTTCACTTTATTTCCTTATTTAATCGGTTCTAGTCCATTGAGCAGTTTTAGAACATCAATTTTCCTTGGTTAAGATATGGCTATAACAATTAATGGAGAAAATGCTCATATATTCATGGTGTAGTCGAAGAACTCATGTGGCAAAGGTAAGACACTGGAAGATGTATGGTTTACAAATACAAAGTAATTAGTACCTAAAGCATATTATACGCATAAATTAAGTAGGAGTTTGGACATGAGTTGATTGATATTTGAAAAGGAGACATATCTAAGCGTGTGGACGAAGAATTAATTAATTTGAGATTAACAACAATATATACCAGATATATTACAAAGTTTTGGGTGATCATTAACAATGTTTATATTTTTTACGTCTCAAAAAGGATATTAGGACTCTGCAACCCTTTTTAGCTTTTATTTATTCTTGTTTGAAGTAGAAGCTATTAAAGACTTGGCACAAGTACGATTTCTTTAATAACAGCATTTTTCGTTTTTTGGTAAATTCATAATAATGTGTGATTATAGTTCGTTACTTCCCCACTATAGCATTGAAGAAACAAAACACCATTTTGTCCATAAAAAAATCTCTTTTTGCCACTTTTTTTTGTTTGTCTAATCAATTACCACAAAGTTTCTTAATAAATCTCAACAGCTTCCTGATCATGTATTTCTTGGTGTAATGATACAGATACATCGTCCTTCTCTAGTCACAATGTCCAAATTGATAAGTATTCATGTCATAGCTAGGTCTTTAAGATTGAGATTTGGATTAATCGATATGATTTTAGATATTCTGCCTACATTATCTATTCGAAAATAGCTCATTTCAGTAATAAGAGCTACGAATTGTATCCATTTATCTAAACAACAATATATTACGGCGACACACCTTAATTTCAAGCTAGTTAAGATCCCCTATATGAATTCTCAATATCATAATTAATCTGTTTGGATTCATAATATTTGACTTTTCCTACATATATAAAGTCATGTCATACTCAACATTTCGTTATATACCCACATTGTACTCATTGACCTTTCTTACAATTGAAATGTATTGTCTTTCTTTTTTATGGCAAACGTCAACTTAAGGATCTCCCCTCTATTGAGTTGACTTACTGTTAAACCTTATTGTCTTATCCATTCTAGTGTGCCAAAAACTATCCAGGAATTAACAAGTGTTTCCGTTATATTTTAGAAGTAAAGTATTTCCATTGTATATTCATTACCGAACAATACAACAAGCCTAAAAAACACCTTAAAACTTAGAAGTGAAAGAAGCAACTTCCAGTCCAGTCAGTATTACAGTTTTCTGATTGATATGATATCGATTGAGATAAAAGTATGTTTTGTTCTCAAAAAGGCTACATCAATATTAACAAGTGAGGTCCAACTTCAGAAAATATCACTTGTCTTTAGTAAAGAGTGAAATGTCTTCAAAGATATATATCCCTTCATAAAAAAGTGCAACATGTTAACAATTCATCAAAATGGAAGATTTGGCATTTGCTGCTTCCAGATCTGATGTATCCCTTGGGATCTTACATATACTTGGGTGTATTCGATATGGAGGAAATCATTTGAGTTAACAGAATATTTTTTTCTCTAATCCAAACACTTGGATTTTTGCTTGATAGCTAGCTTCAACAAAAACTAAGAGTTACAACTTATAATGAACCAAAGTAATGGAAATATTACGGGAAATGGTTGAAAGCTGAAAGAAGATGATCAACCAACACTTGGGGTACAGTCATGACCTTTATGCATACCCATTGTTTCTGCCAGTCATATTGCACTCCTGTTTCCAAAAGATTCCATTTGAGAGTTGCTTACATCCCCAATAACATGACCTCAACCTCTTACCAGAAATATGAAAAGCATGTCTGTATGTTTTGTTGATACAAGCAGCAGTGAGTAATGATACTTTCCTGGGCAGTATGTTGTATCGACATAAAGCAAGTTTGAAGATACCTGAATCAAACCAAAACTTTAAACTAAACCACTAAGCTCAAAGGCTTGACATATGTGTCGTGCACAAGATTATCTTGAGCTTGAATATATGCACGTAAGCATATTTATGAGTATATTCACCAAGTCAGATTTAAAAGAAGGCACGCTCTTGTTTCCAGTTTTCTTTGTTTTTCTACCCCTTTTTCTTATTGGGAGGAGGGAATGGGCTGCAGGTACTGAAGACAGGTTTAGCAAACCAGTTTCTCAAGTGAAAAAAGTTTACATACCTGCAGATAGGAAACCAAGACTGTTTCTCAAACATATACAACAGGGAGAAAATCCGGACCACAGCAGAAAGCATCAGTTTCTACTTAATGCACCAAGTTTGATGCATAATCTCTCAGAACAAGCTCCACTTCTCCAACTACCCCAAGTCTCTTGAACCAACGAGCCAATAATTCAGAAGCTTCTCTGCCGAGCACAACACCATCCCTCTCCAAATCCATCAAGACATCAAGTGCCTTGCTCAGGTTGTTCTCTGTTTCATAAGCTGTCAATAGCAATGCGATGCACTTATCATTTGGTTCTATGCCAACTCTTCTCATATTCTCAAATGTAATACAAGCTTCACTCAATTGACCAGACATAATATAGGCATTCATAAGCAGCCCACAAATCGTCGCATCCGGGATTACTCCTCCTAACTGAAGTGTGTCAAAAACCCTTTGAGCTCCTTTGCTATCACCAATCATTGAATAGGCTCTCAGAAGTGCTTTGTAAACTTCTTTTCCAGCATAGATCTCTTGTTCTTCCATTTCCTTCAATAAAGCCTCTCCTTGACTGAGCTTTCCAGCTCTGACATAGGCCATGATCATTGACCCAAAGGACCTCTTATCTAATGGTACTCCAAGCAACCTCATCTCTTCAAACGTATCTTCAGCCATCTTAAAGTTACCAGCCTTGCTATACATGTGAACTAAAGCTGTCAGCGTCACCTGATCACAAGTGAAGCCTCTAGTCTTCATGGATAAGAGCACACTTTCAGCTTCTTTCAGCCTATTCTGCTTTGCATAGCCATGAATTATCTTGGTGTAGTCACGAACACTGCCTTCAAATGATTCTGCTAAGAGGGATAATTCAGCTACCTGAGATACAGAAAGTGCACCAAGGAGTTGATAAATTGACTGATTTACTTGTCTTCATTCAAAAAACTTGTTGAAAGTTTGGTGGACAGACTAGTAACACATAGTTTACTGAAATCAAAGAACTTCACAATTATTGTGGCCCTGTTCCTGATTCCTGTATTTCTAATTCAAATAGGATCAGAGAAGGATGTGTCTCCGATCGTTCTTAATCAAATTATGACTCGACAAATGATTTTGTGTAGATTCACTGGCCACAAATTAATTAACTTGAAGGGCTTAATATATGGATAACTCTCTATAAAAAATGATACAATGGAAAAGAAGAATCAAATGCTCTTTAAGAGAACTACTAGAGAACAAAACCAATGATTTAAATTTTATAACATGAGGGATTGGAAGATTGGAATTGTTACCCCTTTAAAAGAAAAGAGAAAGGTGATTGAGCTTTTCGTACCGATGAATTTTCTAGGTATAGTCAAACATTGGCTTCAAATGACTCTCCTGAGAGCTATGTTGCTCGGACTCTTCAAAAATATCGATGGGTGCGTGTCGGACACTCCAAAAGTAGTGCATTTTTGAAGAATCCGACAAGGGTGCGGCAACGAAAGTGAAGAGTCCGCGCAACTTAGCCTGAGAGGGAAGACATATCATAACCAGTTATAGCAATCTCATAGGCACATAGCAAGGTGCAGATTAACATATACCATTTAAGCAAAAGTGCTATAAAAAAATTCTACATTCACGGACCATTAATGAACTAGAAGATTTTCATGGTATTCTAATGATTCTATACTTTCGTGATTGAAAGGGGTTCCAAATATAAATATACAAGTATCTGCCTTGATGCATTCATGCATTTTATAGTTTCTAAATAAGCTAAGCATTAGATTGCTGGTGTGTTCCCTCACCCCCTCCAACAAAACCTCCACCATATCACCAGGTTTAAATTAATGATGTTGTTTGTGATACACTGTCATGAAGTTTCTTGGATTACTAGCGAATTAGGGTTATGCATGCCCGGCTGTAAAAGAAATCAGCAATTTGCGGGTAAACTCTTCAGTAAACTTATAAACGAGGTATCTTACATCCCGTCTTTAGCAGTCCACTCCGATTTCAGAATCACTATTTACCTAGAAGGAAAGAGATTCTCCTGTAGATCACTTCCTCTTAACAGATAGTGAGGAGATTTCACAGACTCTACTATTAAAGCTACCTGCACTGTGAAGCAGTTGAGAAAAACTTGCTGACACGTAGGGCTGCACAAAAGGTTAAAACCGGACCGGACCGAGGACCGAAAAATCGAAACATTAGGACCGAAGACCGGATCGAATTTATCGGTCCGGTCCGGTTAGTTGGACCGAATGGACCGAATGCATTGGTTCCAGACTTCCAGACCCCCAGCCAGCCCGGACGTATTGACATATCAAATATAGGTTGTAAATTAGTGAAACTTTAAATGGTCATAACTAAAGTCCGTTTGCTTCAGTCGATTTCTCCAAAAACGTCCTCCTTGGCAATCAATTTCACTTTTCCCCCAAATCGTTATGTTTTTTCCCTTTTCAAAGCTAAATATCTCGTGATATACAATAGATTTCAACGTTCAAATTTCGTGGTAATGTGTCCGAGAATGTCAATTTCAGTATTGGAAATTCAATTAAAAAAACACACACAAAAAAAACGGGCCCCGGAACCCGACCCGGAATTATATGTATTATATATTAGGAATTTAGAAAATTAGGAATTATATAATTCAATATATATTAGAAATTATATATATTAGGAATTATATAATTCAATATTAATTAGGAATTATATATATTATATTATAATTAAAATTCGGTCCGGACCGGACCAAAAACCGAAAAAAAATATTCTAAGGACCGAGGACCGGACCGAAAATAACCGGTCCAGTTCGGTCCAGTCCATTTTTTCGGTCCGGACCGACTTTCTGACACGACAACTAAAGAATATTTACTTGTTCTCACTCAGACATTAACGTGATTCTACTGTAATTTACTTTTCCGGGCTGAACCCCACGAGATGACACCGACAGGGCGATACAACTACTTGCGAACAGCGTAGCGGAAAGCCTTCAATTCTGACTTTCGTTCTCGTTTTCTTGCAACAAGCTCCTGTTCTTCTTATCAGGGAAAAACATAAAGAAAAATATAGACTCCGTTAGAAAGCCTACGTGCAACTTAAGGTAAAATATTTCAGAAAACTTGCATATAAGAAGACTGAAGATCAAGTCATTACCAGACCTATCACTCTTCACCCAGAATTCTGATTATTTTCCTGTAGATTACATTGCAAGCTCAAACCAACACCGGGAATGATTGCTTGAGCCTAGCCATATTTTCCCGTCGGTCCTTCCCCACTCTAAAGAATACAATAGTTTTAGCAAAAGGGATTTCTTCTTCTTGAAATTGTAGGTAGCTATTTGGATGTTCACTAAAATGATGTTGCAGTTGCACTACCTTCTTAGTTTTTTCCTAAAAGTGCAGTAGGCTTAGTTCAAGGGGCAAAAGTTGAGGGACTGGTGAGTTAGATCATAGGTTCGAGCCTTGTGACATGCGAACTAAGCAAGTTACTTAAGTGAAGAAGGGTAGAGAGGTGAGCCCTTTATACTTGAGTTTCGAAGGCTGCTATTGGTCCTAAGGATTGCCCCAAACGATTTTTGGCTCAACCAAAAAAAAAAGATCGTTACAGAGTATTCATCCCATCATCAATGTCATACTAAGGAGCCGTTTGGACATGATTTGAAATTGATTTGAAATCATGATGATTTGAAATTGATTTGAAATCATGATGATTTGAAGTTGAAGTTTTGTTTGAACATGCAATTTGGATTTCTTAAGTTGTATTTTTTCTTATAGACATAAAAACCCACAAGTTGTGAAAAGCATCAAAACTTTTCCAATTCTTATACAATCGTACCAAATGAGCAAGTCATAGTTCATAACAAAATAATACGCTACTAAAAGGCCTTTCTAAAAAATAGATCAAACTTTAGTTCAATAAAATAGAAAATTGAACATGAGTTGTAGTGTAACTACTCTTTAATATAATCCTCCCACATGGTTAGTAAGAGTAAATTTGTTATAAATATACTACCAACTTGTAGATCTTTTAATATTGGATATAAATAGTTGGTAAACATGATTGGTAAATACATCTACCAACTTATGAATCTACTTTTACAAAATATAAACTTATGGGTCAACTTCTATAATTAAAAAAAATTGAAATCATGATTTGGAATCCCAAATCATGCCTTTTTGGATGATTTGGGATTTCATCAGATGAAATCTCACGTCCAAACGTTGATTTCATCACATGAGATGAAATCGCATGTCCAAACGCCTACTTAGGTAAATGTCACACTTGTTTACTCAGATAACAAGAAGGATTCCAAATTCCAGCAAGTAGATTCAGCAATTACTCGCAATTGAAGTAACTCCATGAAACTCTTTTTTTGAGAAGGAAAATAGGGATGCGACACAAGGAGAACTAATGGATCTCACACAGGAAAATTTAAGAATTTTCTTCTACGCAAAAGGAGACAGAAGTTGAACATACACCTCATAACCTCAGTGAAGATAATCTAGATATTGTCTCTCAGTTTAAATATCAATGAAAGAAATCAACTTCTCAACTCGTGACTATTATAGAGAAGGCATAGAAGCCATAAAAGACATTTTGGGTTCGTTTGGTAGGGTGTATTAGGTAGAATAACGCTGGTATAAATTTGAGTACAATGTTTGGTTGCAAATCTCACCTATGTACAACTAATACCAATATTACGTATAAATCATATTCAGTACTATTCTTATACATAGTAAATGATGGCATTAACAATACTAGTAGTATACTTATACTTATTATTATTCAGTACTTGATAACGCAGTGCATGTTTTTTTAATACAACAAACCAACCAGTCAATAAGAAATAACCTCAATATAACTAATCTCAGCACTACTCATCCCATCATAACTTGTCTTCGAACCAAACGAACCGTTAGAGCTCGTTTGGTTGGGGACAAGTTATACAGGCATTTATTATCCTGGGATTGGTCATTTATCCCAACCACAATGTGAGATTAAAATAACACTACAATTCCGGGAGAACTAATGCCGGGATTTTATCCCAACCAAACGTGAGATAAGCTTATCTACCAAACGAGCCCTTAGTTATTTAAGTCTTAGCAGGTCATTATTCAACTCCTAATTTCAAGGTACATGCACCTGAGAATTCGGTATTGTAGTGAGGTACATTTACAGGTTGTCAGGTCCGGTGTTCAGCAGTATTTATCAAAACTTCCTACAGAAAATGGGGATAAAGTATTTTTGAGAGCATTTCAATGCAGAATAAAGTCATTAACTGTAGGAGTTCTGTAAATTGATCCCCGTTACACATAAGCTCCTTCAAAATAATTAATATAAATGGAAAAGTTAGCAAGATTTGCGGTGAGATTATGTCTTAAGTTTGATAAAAGTAATTAAACGATGGTGAGTTGATTAATTTATACCCTCACCTTTATCTTTTCAAGAACAATTTACTAACTTCGAATCAGCCAATTATAAGTTCCACCGAAATGCGCCTGACTTTTGATAGCTCCTTCAACCTGCCAAAACGGAAGGCTTAAGCGTGTACCAAACTGGAGAATCTCCTTTAGATGCAAAGTGTAAGTCCTTTCACTAAGCACCTGTCCCCTTGGGTAGAACATGAACCCCCGGATCTGTCTCTCTTTGCAAGAAGAGAATCAACCTAATAGCCGTCTACTTTTTCACCATCACAATTCTTGAGGCCCCCTATGTGCCAAGAAAAGAATTATTATCCAGTTGTAAGGAAGTTGTTGACAGGTATTGTCAAGTCGCTAATTTTTTTAGGAATTAAGAAAAGGATTCGAGTAAGCACATTTCACAACTTAATACGATAGTCCTCAAAGGCAATAAAATAACCTTCTTGTAGATAATGTTCAGCAACTTGTACAAAAGCTTAGTCAGCAACTAATGGAGGCACTTACACAGCTACTTTGAAGCAAAACTATAGAATGATATTGGAAAAAGGTACGAGTCGGTATTTTTAAATCACCCAAAGAAAATGCCTTGGATCAGCACAAGCTGATGAATGTTTCATTTCTTTGCTTAAGGTGGTGCAATAGATTAATAACCATCAATTTAACACAAGATAGAGACAGCAAAACCAATAAATGTATTTGCTCTTTTATTCCTTTTTCAGTCAAAAGATTAGTTCATTTGATGATTTATTACGATAGAGTCTTCCACACCCTTAGAATAATCCCATCTACAGATCATGTCTAAAGATGATCATAGATGTTCTTCCGCACATATGTCCAAACAACGGGAAACACACAGTATGATAAGTGTTTTATGCAAGGTAATTTCACAGAATCCTTAGGTTCATGATTGCTAAAAGAATTTTGGTTTCGAAACCTTATTAAAAAAGGGCAGCCCGGTGCACTAAGCTCCCGCTATGCGCTGGGTTCGGGGAAGGGCCGGACCACAAGGTATGTTACAAATTAAATAAAAAGTAGCTTTGTAAATGAAAATTATTGATAAATGATATTTTTGTCTTGGAAAAAATTACTTTCTTGCTACTACTTCTGGGAAGAAACTACAATTGGTTGCTTCTTCCTAACGGCAAAAGAACTGCTTCTACTGCACAAAGTACTTTTCCTTTTTTTTTTTGTCAAGCACCTCAAATATCCATAAGAAAGTGTTTTTTTGAATTACAGGAAGTACTTTTAGGTTTTCAAAAGTTTGACCAAACAAGTTATGAGACTCCGAGTACAATTGTACCAGCTATTTCGAGGAGAATACCTACAAACCAAAGGCTTATGAAGAGGAGACACATTGTTTGACAAGACATGGTGTCAAATTCTTGTAGGACAAAAGTTTATCCACCATAAAGTGATGACACTACTACTTCAAGACATTACTACAAACCTCTTGTGCTGCCATATGAGCCCTGCAACTTTTTTTTGTGTGGATGACAGGTTAAGAATCAAATGGGGGAGTCTGACCATGACTAGTACAAAGGAGATGGGGGAGAGGTTGTTGGCCAAGGGGGTCTGGGGAGTAGTAGGGATGCGACCGGTATATGGGACAGGACGACCATTTGCATTCGAGAGATAGCTAGAGAAGTGCTTGGGGTCTCGAGGGGTAGCCGTGGTAGGCATCGAGGGGATTGGTGGTGGAATGGTGTAGTTCAAGAAAAGGTGGAAGCAAAGAAAAACGGCATATGCGAAAATGGTAGAAAGCAAGGATGAGGCGGAAAAATGGGCGAATAGGGAGCTGTATAAGATGGCGAGGAAGGAGGCTAAGCTTGCGGTTACGGCGGCGAAAACGACGGTTTTTGAATGCATGTATGTGGAATTAGAGGAGAAAGGCGGGAATAGGAAGTTATACAGACTAGCCAAGGTGAGGGCGAGGAGGGACCGTGACTTGGATCACGTAAGGTGCATTAAGGATGAGGACGATAAAGTACTGGTGGAGGACGCGCATATTAAGCGGAGATGGCAGACTTATTTCTATAAACTCTTGAACGAAAAAAGAGATAGTGACATCGTGTTGAGCGATATGGAGCAATCTGGTAGGTATCGGGATTTTGGGTATTGTAGAAGGATTAAGGTTGAGTAGGTTAATGATGTTGTTCGTATGATGCGCAGGGGAAGAGCGACCGGGCACGATGAAATCCCAGATGAATTTTGGAAGAGTGTAGACATGACAAGTTTGGAGAGGCTGACTGAGTTGTTTAACGTCATTTTTAAGACGTCAAGAATGTCCGAAGAATGGAGGTGGAGTACAATGATCCCGTTGTACAAAAACAAATGTGATATCCAGAGTTGCAACAACTATAGGGGTATCAAGCTACTGAGCCACACTATGAAAGTTTGGGAAAGGGTCGTGGAGATGAGAGTAAGGAAAGATGTGTCTATTTCCGAGAATCATTTTGGATTCATGCTGGGGCGTTCGACTACTAAAGCCATTCATATTATTAGAAGGTTGGTGGAGCAGTATAGAGAGAACAAGAGAGATCTACATATGGTTTTCATCGACCTAGAGAAGGCATACGACAAAGTCCCTACGGAGGTTCTATGGAGATGTTTGGAGGTTAGAGGTGTACCTGTGACATACACTAGGGCGATCAAGGATATGTATGATGGAGCCAATACTAGAGTACGAACAATAATAGGAGACTAGGAACACTTTTCAGTGACGATGGGCTGCACCAGTGATGAGCGCTTAGCCCATTCTTATTTATCTTGGTGATGGACGGACTGACGAGACAAATCCAAGGGGAGGTTCCATGGTGTATGTTATTCGCAAACGATATAGTCCTGATTGATGAGACTCGTAGCGGAGTGAACGTCAAACTGGAGGTTTGGAGACAGACTCTAGAGTCTAAAGGGTTCAGGTTGAGTAGGACCAAGATAAAATATTTGGAGTACAAGTTCAGTAATGAAAGCGACCATGAGACATGCGTGGAGGTGTCGCTTGGGACTCAGGTCATCCCAAAGAAATAAAGCTTCAAGTACCTCAGGTCTATTATTCAAGAGAATAGAGAGATTGATTACGATGTCACACATCGTATTGGGGCAGGGTGGTTGAAATGGAGGCTCGCATCTGGAGTCTTGTGCGACATAAAAGTGCCACCAAAGCTTAAAGACATGTTTTATAGGGCGGTCGTCAGACCGACTATGTTGTATGGGGCGGAGTGTTGGTCAGTTAAGACCGAAAATTGCGGAGATGAGGATGCTGAGATAGATGTGTGGGCATATAAGGAGGGATATGATTAGAAATGATGAGAGAAGAGATACAAATGCCCCAATGCGGAGGTGTGAGGGGTTAGTTATAGACGGGTTCAGAAGGGGTAGAGGTAGGCCGAAGAAGTATTGTGGAGAGGTGATTAGACGGGATATGGTGCATGTGCGACTTACTGAGGACATGACCTTAGATAGGGAGTTGTGGAGGACACGGATTAGGGTTGAAGGGTAGTAGGTAGTCGAGCGTAGTCCTACTTACGCTCACAAAATGATCGTTATAGTGTGAGTAATGTAGGCCTGATTAGCCCATCAGGCGCAATATTACTTTATAGTCCTTGTAGTTTGATTTATGCGGCTATGTGTTCCCTAGTGTACTTTGTTTATATTATTTATCTGCGTTAGCTACTGCTTTCTTTTGGAAGAATGCACTACCATGGCGTATTCGATTTTTGTTACCAGCATGTTCATATAACTTTAATTTATTGTCTCGTACCGTTTATCTTGCTTTTCAACGCTTGCTTTGATTGTGATTATGCTATGTCTTGAGCCGAGGGTCTCCCGAAAATAGTTGTTCTACCTACCAAGGTAGAGGTAAGGTCTGTGTACACTCTACCCTACCTATACCCCAAGTGTTGGAATTTTACTGGGTATGTTGTTGTTGTATAAGGTTAGGTTTTATATGAGCCCTGCAACTAAACTCCAAAAGGAAGGAAAAGAACTGAAAAAATATGGGAATAGACTTGAACCCAAAGAAAAGGATATTTAACTTCAATTAGAGAAAGAGGCAACCAAAAGATTAGACAAATTAGTATCAAAGGATAAGGCATGGAAGACATGGAACAAAAGGAAGAGTGCATGTGACTTGGCAGACTACATTCAGAACCACCTATGAAAATTGTTGAAAAGGAAACATCATCAAGTTAATAACACGAGGCATGTCACCAATTGTTGAACACAAATTTATGGAGACAGTTCCAAACAGTGGCGTAGCCACATAGAGTGAAGGATTGTCAGTGACATTATCCTGTGTATTTATGTCAAAAATTACTAACTTATACATTAAACCTTGAACACTCTTAGCGAAAATTTGGCTTCGTTGTTTTGTTCCATATAACCACCCTAGAGTGATGTGTCTTCAGGTGAGCATTTAAAAGGGTGAAGAATGTCCCCTATAAACAACCAAGCAATAGCAAGTAGAACAAATTTCAACATCTCTGTGTACATCCATCAAGCCTGATGAAGGCAATGTGACACTCAAGCACAATTTCAACTACCTTTTGAGTTAGAAAGTGGCCAAAAGTAACAGTTGTAATTAACAATTAGATAGAGGATTGGGTACAGAGAATATCCAGCAAACATATAATGAATGTGAACAAGGGCAAACAGCAAGCAAGAAAAGGATGAACTTAAGAACTATGTGGTACAGGAAGAAGCTAACATTACCTCAAAATACAAGGGATGATTCAGCCTATCCAATTCTTTGAGTACAGCAAGCCAATCATTTCTCTCAGGCTTCATACTCTTCACCCAAGCCTCTAACAAGAGTGACGTGCTACCTTTTTCAGGTGAATAGCAAATGATCTGTTGCATTAATGCCTTACATCTATTTATCATCTTCGGTGGAAGCTTCAATATAGCCTGTTTCTGTTCCTCACTAATATCAGAACCTAACTTAACCCATTTATACCTAGGTTTCTCATTAGCTTGGTTTTCAGCAATACCATTCTGAACTGCTACATTACTCACTGCTAATAATGGCTTAAACCCCAGTTCACAGTACCCAAAAATGGAACCTTTTTGCAAGAAAAAAACACCCTTCAAAGGATACTGATGGATTCTTCCTATAGCATTGAATAATATAGATGTTTGGGTGGAACAAGAAAATACATTACATACCGTAAAACCCATGTAAAAATCAATTTTTTATACAAGAACACTGCAAAATAGTGGGTTTCTTCCACCGAATTTTGTGGGTACTGCTAATTCAAGTAATATGCAAGCGGAAGATCAGTAAAAAAATTTGGAAATAATATTTGTTGCAATCTGTTACCACTATCGCCAGGAAGTAGATGATAGCTAAGATTTTTCTCGTTAACCTGGCATCATCACTGCAAGCAGCCAACCAAGAATTCGGCCAGGCACGAGAGGAAGCGTTGGTGGGAAAATTGGAGGGGCTAAGTGGATAACATAACGGATTAACTTTTAGAGCTGTGTAATTACATTCGGGTGTGTTAGTCTTAACTCTTAAACTTGATCAAACGTAATCGGAAAGAATTCCCAGTAATTAGTACTAATTATATGATGTAATTATAGAGTTATTTTTCAATTTCTGTCCTTTTGTTTTTATTTTAATTTCGTTTCTTTTAAATTTATTTTTTATTCTATAATTTTCATTTCTTATTTTTACTTTTAATATATTTTTTAAGAGTCTTGGAGTAACTACTAAAGTTCATGTCATTTGACAAGAGTTTATGCAAGTCGTGGAAATAGTCTCTTGCAGAAATGCAAGATAATACTGCGTACAATAGACTTATGGTCCGACCATTCACCGGACCTCGCATATAGCTAAGCTTAGTGTACCGGACTGTCTTTTTTTTTTTACTTTTAAATTGTTTTTATTTTGAAATAATTTCCTTTTTTATTATTTATCTTTTGATTCTTTTATGTGATTCCATGTAATTACTTATATTTTTCATTTCTTATTTAGTTTTCTTTAATTTTTCATTTAGCATAATTCCGTTATTGTTCTAATTTTTGAAACTACACCTTCTATTATTATGAAGAATAAGTCATTAACAAATTTGACATATAAAGAGAGATATAATAAAAGTAGAATTTCATTGTTGAATGAGATTATAGACTTATGTTTTTCAATTCTTTTGAATTATATTTACTTAATTATATTGGAACTTATTTTATGTTATGTTAACATCTTTTTGGGGTTTTGAGTTTATGTTATATTTTCGTGTTCAATTTACTTGCTTTAGTAGTTTTGACTTGTTATTTTACATTACATGCTGTTCATTTTTCATTTAGAATTAAGATTTTTTTTTGGTAATATTTGAATTATAATAATATAGTATTATATTTATAAATATTAATATTTTGGTCCAACATATAATTCATAATGTTCTTACAAAATGTATACTTTTAATTTTATAATAATTAAATTAAAATATTAATTATTTTTACCATATTTGTTACAAATATATGATTATTAATTAATCTATTTTAAAGAAAACAATATATATCTTAAAAATCTAATTTAATATTATCTATAAAGACACAGATTTGTCACATAATACTTATAATTAAATTTTATTTTTAAGATTTAATCTAATTGTGTAATTACGCTTATGCAATCAAACAATATGCTTGTAATTACATTACGACAAACATACAGGTTGTTGTAATTACTAGAGTGTGTAATTACTAGGATGTGCAATTACTACTACAACAATAACGTACTCAGTGTAATCCCACAAATAGAGTTTGGGAATGATAGAGTGTATGCATACCTTACCCCTATCGTGATTCGTAAGAGGTAAGGAGGCAGACTGTGTAATTACTATGTTAGTAATTACACCAATTCCAATTCTCATGTGTTTTCCAAACAGACCCTTATTCTTGTTTTATTTTAGGATTAATTTTAAAAACATTTACAGCTTTAATAATTCACAATAACACTATAGACTTGGAATTTAGGTATTGCTTTAATATTTTAATATCAAAGGTTATAATATAGTGCTGTATAAAGGCAGTAGCAACCTATTGAAGCTTCGACTACTGTGAATCGTGATCATATTTTGTTTTTTGCTTGGATCTTGGTTTACAATATTAGGTTATCTCCTTTAGCAAGTTACACCTAATTTCAACGAAATGTTTATTAGTATTGTTTTTTTTAATGTGTGGGTGATAGATGAAACTAGGGCTTGTCAGTGGGCCGGGCCGGTCCGGGCCCGATCCGGTCTCGTCCCGTTCCGATCCCGGTTCCGTCCCCGATTAAATTTAAAAAAAACGGATCCGGGGCTCGAATCGGGACGGGACATGGTATGGTCCCGTCCGATCCCTCTAGACCGACTGTCCTGGCCCGTCGATCCCGCTAAAAATAACCACTTGCCAAAAATAGCGTTGCAATAACGGCCATTTTACATTTTGGTACATTGACAATGATCGTTTTGCTTCCCCACTCCCAACCCCCTACCCCATTTATATTTATTTTTAACCCCTAAGTTATTATATTTACATTTTAACCCAATTTCCCAACTATAAATAATACCTCATTTTCTCTTCTTATTTCTCACAAATCTTCCTACAATCTCTAATCTCTCAAATCTCAATCAATCAATCTCTATACAACATTGTCTACTACATATTCACTCTATTTATTAATTTGAGAATTGGGAGTGAAGTTGGCAACTAGCTTGAGGATTAATCTATCGAGCAAAGTTTCAATTTTCAACCTCTCTCGATTACACATCGACTCTACGTCGGCGTTTGATACATTCGTTCTCTCATTAAATTATTATTTTGTTTTTATTTCATTTAGCACATTTAATTTCATTATATTTAACTTTTTAAGTATTTAACTATTTATTACCATAATTAAAATGAAAAGAACAAAAAATATTTTGGGCAAGGCCTTGGGTATCAAGGGCAAGGGTACTTCTTCTAGTATTCCTAGACAAGATGATTTTATGGATCCTGAACTGTTTCCTGAAATAACATATGATTTTGACACAAATGTTTATCCTCAAAATGAAGAAGATTTTAATTTAGATGACACTATAGATGATGATACACCTACTAATGTAGATGATGATACACCCACTAGTGAAATGCCTCTTATCCCCCCCTAGTATGAGACGAGGTCCGGCAAAACGACCATTAATATCAGCTGTATGGAAATATTTTCACAGGGACGTACCGAATCAAGTAGTTATATATAAAATTTGTAAATTTGTTTATACTTTTAAAACTGGACAAGGTCATGGTGGGACGGAGAGTTTAGCAAGACACCTATTGCAAAAACACAAAGTCTTACATGCCCAATACCTTATTGAAAAAGATGGTGAGCAAGCGTCCTCTCAATCGGGACAAGGTTCACATACTGTCCCGGACAAAGTACAAGGTCAAATTAACCCTATGTCGGGGGAAGTTGTAGGCCCTAAATACGATAAACATAAAGATAGGGAAGCACTAGCAAATTTAATTGATGTGGAGGGTTTGCATTTTTCATTTCCTGAATCGCCTGGTTTTATTCATTATATTAGAGATATGTATAATCCTGCTTATAAAGGTTTTCCTAGATCAACGGTTAAGAGAGATGTGTTTAAATTTGCACACGAATATCAACAATATTTGCGTTATTCATTATATCATTTAAATTGCAAAGTCGCTCTAACTTCTGATATAGATCGTAGTACTAACGACCATAATTATTTAACGGTAACCTGTCATTGGATAGATTATAAATGGTCTATGCAAAAACGTATTTTAGCATATAGATATGTAGATAGTAGGCACACTGGTGAGTTTATTTCACAAAATATTTATTTAGTCTGCGATTATTACGGAATAACTGATAAAGTTATGAGTATTACATTAGATAATGCAGCTTCTAACAATTCTGCTATTTATGTTTTAAAAGAAGTTTTTCCGTCTTTTCCAAAACATTTTCATATCAAATGTGCGTGTCATATTTATAACTTAATTGTAAATGACGGTCTTTCACTTTTATAAGATATTCTTGAAAAAATACAATTTGCTATAAACTTTATTTTTAAAAATAATAGAATTCAACAGAGAAAAGAATATAAAAAAACTTGTCACGGTTGTGGACTATCTTACAGAAAAATTCTCGAAGAAGTACCAACTAGGTGGAATTCTTTATATGACCAACTAGTTGTTGTTTATGACTATAGAAAACCTATCACTTTATTTTTTAACGCCCATAATCAAAATTCAACTGATATGATTGTGGATAATGATTGAGACATAATTAAAGAACTTATTGTATTTCTAGATAATTTTCAACGATCAACAAAAAAAAATCTACTTTATATTATCCTACTATTTCAACTATGTTGTTTTATATAGCTATAATATTTTTACTTCTTAAAGAATATATGGAAAAATCTGCTTATAAGGCAGCTATTAAAAAAATGTTTATGAAATTAAAGAAATATTTTATTCATATTCCCCCTATTTATATTATTGGTGTTGTATTAAACCCTACTATTAAAGTAGACGGTTGTAAAAGTCTTATTGAAAATATTTATAACTGTATGGACGTACTACCACCTCCAACTCCCAAAAAAATTTAAATGTTGAGCCACTTATTGAACAAACACTAGAAGAAGTGTTGGATAGCGTAGAAGATAAATGCAAAAATATTTATCGGCATTACCAGCAAGAAAGCGCTAGTAACCAACCGGCTTTCGTACCATCTTCTTCTGCTTCAACACAGCCTCAAAAAAGACATGATGTTTCTGCAGACAGTATTGAAAGCCTCAGAAATAGAATGTGCGGTGGTAGCACTGCTAACCAAATGTCACGACCCGATCCCGGGTCCGCGACTGGTGCCCTACCTGGACACCCTTATAGGTAAACATCAGAGATAATCAGCGGAACATACATGAAACTTATAAAATAAATCAACAAGAAATAAGCTGATAAGGCTACCTCCCTGGACGCATATACATATACATATACATAACCAAACGCAGTTACATCCTTCTTCTTTACAAACCGACCCACAAAATATGACTACAGACCTCTAAGAATTACAACTGTGGCGGGACAGGGCCCCGCCATACCCCTGAATGTACATAAATCTACAACATCAGGGAAACCGTACCCAAAAGATAAGCCTCCAGAGTGAATGAAGCTTCTTCCCAAAAAATGAACAGAGATCCTAAGAGCAAGGATCACCAACTTGTGTACCTAACACCTGTGGGCATGAACGCGGCCAGAAAGTCAATACAACAGTGCGAGTATGGAGCGAAATAAGGTCTGATAACCAAATCATAACTGTATAAAAGAATGACAGGGGCAAGTATAAAAATGAAATATCAGATCCTACCGTGCCATTTTAACTCCTGGAATCAATCGTATATTAACCGTCTTTTTCCTTCTTTCAATAAGAATTAACATCATATTCTTACATACATACTTAAGAATTCAATCAAGTTTTTCCACATAACTTACATAACATAATCCGGCCCTTTATGGAGAGACTTCTTATTTGGGAGCTTACTTTGATTATCCATACGTGATAACGTAATCCGGCCCATTTGCGGGACACGGTGTACTGATGAATCATGTGGCATAATCCGGCCCGCCTGTGGGGCTCGGTGTACTGTGGAATCATGTAGCATAATCCGGCCCGCCTGTGGAGATCGGTGTACTGTGGAATCATGTAGCATAATCCGGCCCGCCTGTGGAGCTCGGTGTACTGTGGAATCATGTAGCATAATCCGACTCGCCTGTGGGGCTCGGTGTACTGTGGAATCATGTAGCATAATCCGGCCCGCATGTGGGTCTCGGTGTAAGATGACGTAACCCGGCCTATGTGTAGGCTCGGAGTAATATGGCGTAATCCGGCCTATGTGTAGGCTCGGTGTATCTCATAACATAATCTGGCCTATTTGTAGGCTCAGTGTATCTCATAACATAATCCGGCCTATTTGTAGGCTCGGTGTATCTCATAACATAATCCGGCCCATTTGTAGGCTCGATGTGATTTTCCTTACATAACATTTTTAAACCATCTTTTCACTTCTTCTTAAGTCGTTATAACAACTTCTCATAAAGCTATTATAACAACCTTTCATTTTAGAGAACTTAAGACACTTTTATTTTTGCAACATTAGGGAAACTAAACCCAAAAAAACTACGTACATACATACTTATAAAAGAATCATGTCACTCCCTCTCTTTTAAATCAATAAATTCTTCTTTTTAAAACTTAAGTTACATACTCTTTTGAAATCAATCTTCTTAACTTTTGAAATAGATCAAGAAGCCATACTTTTTAAATCAAGTCATTTCCACTTATAAAATCAAGGTTTATAGTCTTAAAACCTCATATCAAATAATCTTTAAAATCATGTCTCTTATACATATAAAATCATGTCATTTATACTTTAGGAATCAAGTCCCATAACTTGAAAAATAAAGTTTCATAACCCTTTAAAGAAAATCAAAGTTCATAGTCTTAAAACTTCATAACATACATTCTTTAAAATCCATTTACTTACTTCAATTAAATCAAGTCCCAAAGCTTTAATTCACACTTCATAACGTCCTAACACTTCTTACCAACATCCCCCATAAGACTTGGTAAGGACTTAGGATAACTTAGACATACCTTTAACTTAGAATCAACAACGTGGATACTTCTTATCTTCTAAGAGTAGAAGAAATCATGAAATAATATCACATGGCTATTTCATACGTAGGATCATGCCGAAAAAAGAAGAGGTTCACATACCTCACGACGACTAGCGACAAGTTGCAAAATGCTCCCAAGTACTTTAACCTTACTAGCTTTTCCACCCTTCAAGTAGAATACGCTACTCGTAGTACTTCAACCTATATTAATCATAACATGTCTATCAACTCCTAGCTTTTTAACGTAGAATCATACTAAGTGTAAGGTCTCTTATTCTACGGAAAATTGGGCAGCACTTCCTTTGTTTCTACGTACTTTTCCACCCTTTTCAAGGTCCGAAATCAATAACCAACATGTCACATTTAAGGCACAACAATCCAATAATTCAAAGGGGATTACACGCCTTAACAAGACGTGTAAAATTCTGCACCACAATAATACAAAATAATCCAATATTAACTTATCATTCTCGGCTACAAAGTACAACCACATATAATCCTTTCCAATACCTTCAATCCATAATGTCGTCCTAACATGTTATATAGTCGCAAACAACTCAAACAACTATAATCTCTTCTTTATATAACATGCGACGACTAAAACTAATAACTAAATTGAATTACAATCTTAAGGCTAATCATGCAACTTTCGGATTAGGGGTTCCAATATCCATAACACTTATCAAACTTCATAATATATATCTCATGCTTGCTAATATCCATAACTACAACAATAAGTAATCTTTAATCATTAAAACGACAAGATGGTTACCTTGATAAGCCCTTATATAACTCCAAGATTAAAGTCGCTCCTTAGAAATCTTAGCTCCTTTCCTTTACGCTCCAATCCGCTATTTGAAGCACTTAGAAGTTCACAAACAACTTTCCTTCAATTTCCAACTTCAAAGTTGAAGAACACCTTAGGTTTTCGCCTTGCGACTAACGTGAAAACGTCATTTTTCCGGAATCTTTCTATTGAGATATCCTTACAATACTCCTAGGACCCTTGGTTTAAAGTATTGGGATTATTGAACCACAAACTAAATTTTTTCTTGTTGGACAATGCTCAAACCCGAGAGCTTGTAAAGCTTGCACAAGTTTTCTCTAAATTTTTCTAAGTGTAGAAAGCCTTGTCTTGCTACTAGTGTTATTATATAACAACATGGAGGGTCTAGATTAGAACAAATGTGTGGCTTGGATGAATGAGATTTAAATATCAAGCCAAGTGGCTCTTTGACTTAGTCAATAAACTCAAGCTCTAGCTTTGCAAGACTTGTTCATCTTTACTTTGGTCAAATGACCATTATACCCATGGTCAATTTCGACCAAGACCAACCAAGGGGATGACACGTGTCACCCTCTCATTCATCGCAATATTTCGTTTCCCGACATTTCCATAATTCCGATAAATTTTTTTACTAGTCTCAAATCTTAACATTTTTGAGTTCTTACGTACGTTCTTATAAACATGTCCTGGAATTACGGGGTGTAACACCAAATTAGCGAGTTCGATGTTTTTGTTTTGCAGGACACTTTACCTTATCAAGCAGTTGTCAATGAAGACGGAAAAGAAGACTTGCTGACATATTGGATGCAGAATGAGAAGACATTTTCGACACTTTCAATGATGACCCGAGATATTTTGAACATTCAAGCGTCATCAATCGCTTCTGAAAGCGCTTTTTCTGCAGACAGATTTCAAATAGGAGAGCACAGACACTCATTAGCCGGAGACAGCTGGGAGATGGCATCTATTCGAGAGATTGGATCTGAGCGAAGAAGGTCTGATCGCGAGATTAACGAAGAAGAAGACTAAAACTACAACGACATCTTATCTGAAGGCATGAGTAGCGACGTGGAACAATTTGACCAAGATATACCAATTCCAACCGAAGAACCACACGAAATTATAAAGAAACTAGAAAAAGTATTTTCAAATTGGTAATATATTTCATTGCAATTTTAGTATTTTTTTCTATGTCTTTTGCAATTTGTTTCAACAACAGTACACTACAATGTTGTAATTATGAATCTTGTATATTTCAATGAAATAATTAATAATATAAGAGGTACAAAAACAGTCTTGAGATGTTTTTTTTTACACTCTTCTTGTCTTTGTTTAATTATTTAGTTTATAAATATATATGAGTATAATACTATAATATGAGTATATGACTATCACTATATGACTATATGTTACTTTGTTAGTATTTTTAATTTAGTGGATTTTTTTTTAAAATGTCACCAAATCTCGTCCGTCGACCAATCGCCCATCGGGCAGGGGCGGAACACGGTATCGTCCCGCTAGTACCGGTCCCGCATGGCCCGCCTCACCCGCCTCCTCCTCCGTCCCGACCGCTATCCGAATCTCGGTGGGCCGACCCGACCAGTCACTCAGATGAAACTATCAAAGGTATTGCTCATTTTTGAACTGGACAATTAAGCATTAAACATTAATTGTAAAATTACACTTAAAATATAATCAAAGCAGACAGTCAATAAATGCATGAATATTACAACGTGCCAAACCCATGATCACACACAAGGCGAACACGATCTCCTTAAATTAAGAGTTAACTATCTACTTGTTCAGATTCCAGCTCATAGAAAACTCGACATCGTATCAATAGTCGATACATAGCTTTGATTCATATTGTCGAATACTAAAAGAGAAAGTCATTCTACGCTTTTTGGACACACAATGTCTGATTATTTACTTTTTTCTTCTTTTCATGCGACAATAAAAGATAAATTTTAAGAGCCCGCGTTTTTATATAATTATATCAATTTAGATCACAAACACTGTAAAAGTTATATTATTTGGAGAGAATTATAAACGATAGTTTACTTTCGATAGCAACGTGTTCTTACGATATTAAGGTTTCTGTCACAAATAAATATTGTGACAATTAATTAGCAGTTTTTAGTTTTAGCCCTTAAGTTTAGTTATTTACTTTTCAGTATTTACAACTTTGGTCCTTGCCTTTATAAGGGCTTGTAATGACATTAATTCACTATTAAAAAAAGAAAACCTAAATTTCTCTTACCTCTTCTCTGCTCTCTCTCCCCCTTTCCCCCGACTTCATAGTAACAGATCTCGAATCTGTTACAAATGGTATCAGAAGCCTTGCCGACGACGGGAGTCGACATCTCACCGGAAATGCAAACCATCCGCGATGAAATCAGGATGCTCAAGACTCAACTTTCGGTGATAGCAGAAGACAACAGTAAGAGATTTGAAACCTTCGAAACAAATACATGCAAAAGATTGGAGGACACAGAACGCGAAACATACCGAAAGTTCGAGCTCATTATGGCTAGCTTGAACATCCGTCAATCGGGAGGGTCAGCACCGGCGACTCCAGCAGCAAACCCTGCTACAACTCAGGCAAACATCACGATTGGGTCAGTTCCAACCAACTTGCAACTCGTTCCCCCAACAACCGAACTGGAACATCCTTCAGATAGCAAAAATTCTATATATTACTCTAATCAGTATGCATCATCGAGTCACAGTGTGGGTAGAGGGTTTACCTTCCCTCCGGCACCACTGTTAGAGAGTCCCCCAATTTTTAGAAGAAACCCTAAATATACAAATTCACCACCTACCTTAACCAGTGAGCTAATACACACTCCCGAGACCCCAAACAACACACGAACCCTAAAACCCAAAATTAATTTCCCTGAGTTTGATGGTAGTAACCCGAGGAGTTGGTTGAGGAAATGCGAAAAGTTTTTTGAAGTATACAATATACCAAACCAAGAGAAATTGAACTATGCTGCTGTACATATTGGGGACAAGGTTGATATCTGGTTAGATTGATATATGATGCATCTAAAAAGTGAAATGACTTGGGGAACATTTTGTGTGGAAGTATGTAGGAGATTTGGAAGTCTAAGGTCTCATGATGTTGTGGAGGAATTCAACAAACTCACACAATATAGTACTGTAGAACAATATCAGAATAGCTTTGATGAATTGCTAAGCCATATGACTATCATAAACCCTTTGCTCAATAAAGCTCATTATGTAGCTAGCTTTATTGGTGGACTTAAACCCGAAATTAAGCCCTTGGTTAAACTGGCAAATCCCTCAACCATACTAGATGCATATGAGATAGCCAAACTATATGAAGAATCCTTTAAAGCCCTTACCCCATTCATTACCCCAAAATACAATTATCAAACTCCAAAACCTCTATCCACTATCTATCAAAAGAACCAACCAAATACCACCAACAAACTGCCACCACAATATATCCTTCCTACACCTCATAAACTTACCTATCCCAATCAGAAAGTACCACCCAGAAATCCATACAAACCTAACATCCTACCCCCGCACTTGGAAACCTTAAAGGAGCAGGGGCTGTGTTATAGGTGTAGAGAGAAGTATACTCCAGGACACCAATGCAGGACAAGGGGTATTCATGCCATAGAGGGACAGGAAATAGAAGGGGAGGAAGACCACACTGAGGTCTTTGTGGATGTGTCTGAGATATTGGAGGAGGGTAATGAAGAACAGGCTGAGGTGTCCCTGAATGCAGTATTGGGTTTGAGCTCATATAAAAACCAAGCCTCTACTATCAGAATCAAGGGTTATGCAGGGAAGGTGCCTATGATAATACTGATTGACAGTGGATCCACTCATTCTTTCATGGATCTATTCATTGTTAAAAAAATAAAAAAGACCATTCAATTATTGAGTAAACATATGAAGGTCAGGGTAGCTAATGATCAAATGATAATATGCTACAAAGAAAGCCCTGCCTTTGAATGGAAAATGCAAGGAGAACAATTTACATTTAGAATGAGACTACTGAAGGTGGGGGGCTGTGACATGATTCTGGGAATGGACTGGATTGATCAAGTTGCTCCGGTGATATTACACACAAGACCCCCTAGTATCAACTTTATGATCAAAGGGAGGATGATTACATTACAAGGAGAAAGAAATGACTCTAAGTTAGACATCATATAGTCTGAAGGGTTGAGAAGGATGTTGGACTGTGGAACCTGTGAAATAATAGTTGAACTAAGTATAATACGGTGGGGAAGCGAGAAAGAACCACTCGCGATGCGGATATCAAACAATTACTACAGAAATATTACCCTATTTTCCAAGAACCCACTAAACTACCACCCAAGAGAAACTGTGACCATATGATAACATTGATCCCTGGAGCCCAACCTTTCAATATAAGACCCTATAGATACTCCTATGACCAAAAGAACACCATAGAATCTATTGTAGCAGACATGTTGAAGGCTGCCACTGTCATACCCAGCCAATCTCCTTATGCTTCTCCTGCCCTGCTAGTCAAAAAGAAAGATTCAACTTGGAGGTTGTGTGTGGATTATAGAAAGCTGAATAGTCTTACTATAAAAAATAAGTACCCCATACCTATGATTGATGACTTGTTAGATGAACTCTTTGGAGCAAATGTATTTTCAAAGATTGATTTGAGAGCTGGGTACCATCAGGTGAGGATGAAAGAAGGGGATGAGCACAAGACAACTTTCAGAACACATAATGGGTTATGGGAATTTAGAGTCATGCCCTTTGGGTTAACCAATGCTCCAGCTACCTTCCAATCACTCATGAATCATGTTTTCAAGGAACAACTAAGGAAATTTATCCTAGTGTTCTTTGATGATATCTTGATCTACAGCAAAACCATGGCAAAACATGTGACACATCTAGATATGGTATTCAAATTATTGAAAGAGAATCAGCTATTTGTAAAAATGAGTAAATGTGATTTTGGGAAATCTCAAGTGGAGTATTTGGGACACATAATCTCTAGCAGAGGGGTAAGTACTGACCCTAATAAAGTAGTTGCTATGGTAGAATGGCCAACCCCTAAGACAGTGAAGGCGAGGATACTTGGGGTGACGGTGTCTGGGGAAGTTTGTCAAGGATTATGCACATGAGCAAATCATTGACAAACACCTTAGAAGGGTGAGTTTGTGTGGAATAGAGAAGCTGAAGTGTCATTTATCCAGCTGAAGGAAGCTATGTCCAGCACCCCAGTATTGACCCTGCCAGATTTTTCTAAACCCTTTATTGTGGAAGTGGATGTCTCTAACCACAGAATTGGAGTTGTTCTAATGCAAGAGAGAAGACCACTGGCCTATTTGAGTCAAGTTCTGAGCTTGAGGCACCAAGGATTATCAACATATGAGAAATAGTTGATAGCCTTACTACATATTGTAGATAAGTGGAGACACTACTTGCACCCCCATCATTTCTTCATAAAAACTGACCACTTTAGCCTGAAATTTTTACAAGACCAGAAAATTACTACCTCCCTACAACACAAAAGTCTCACCAAACTGATGGGTTTAAGCTATGAGATACAATACAAGAAGGGGGTGGAAAATGTAGTGGCCGATGCACTTTCCAGAATACCAAAAGATCAGGCACAGTGTACCATTATTACCCAGATACAACCTAGATGGATTGAAGAGATTGTAGAAAGCTATAAGGGGGATCCAAGTGTATTGCAAGCCTTCGCCATGATAGGGGGTAATTCTGAAACTGATGATGCTTTATCACTACAACAAGGAGTACTAAGGTATAAAGGCAGAGCATGGGTAGGACAGTATGGAGATCTCAGGGAGCAATTGATCAAAAAGGTGCCTTTGTTGGGTTTAGGGGACACTCAGGAGCTTGGGCTACTTATCAAAGGCTCAAAATAGTGTTCTATTGGCCTGGAATGATAGAACAGATTAAAGAAGTGTTTAAGACTTGTGAAGTATTTCAAAGGTGTAAAGTAGAACAGGTAGCCTACCCTGGTTCTTGCGATCACTACCCATCCACCGAGGCGAGAACACATTTCCATGGACTTCATTGAAGGGCTACCCAAATCAGAAAACAAGGATACTATATTAGTTATAGTGGACAGGTATAGCAAGTATGTTCATTTTTTGGCTCTCTCTCACCCCTTCACTGCTGGACAGGTAGCAAGAATCTTCATGGATAATGTTTACAAATTACATGGGTTGCCTAAGAGCATGGTGTCAGATAGAGACAAGATTTTTATGTGATTTACGGAGAGAAACTTTTAGGCTATGAAAGTCGACTACATTTGATTGACCTACCATCCATCTGAGATGGCGGTGAGAGGTTAAATAGATGTTTAGAGGACTATTTAAGGTGTATGACAAGCCACAAACAACATAATTGGCATAAATGGTTAGCACAAGCAGAGTTTTGGTATAATAGTAACTATCACACCTCCCTGAAGATGACCCCTTTTAAGGTGTTATATGGTTATGATCCTCCCCAATTAACTTTTGAGCTCATTGCTCAAGCCAAGATGGACAATGTCGATCAGATGTTGCAGGAAAAGCAACTGATGTCAAAAGTACTGAAAGAGAATTTGTCAAAGGCACAAAACAGAATGAAAACTAATGCAGACAAGAAGAGGACAGAAAAGGGAGTTTGCAGTGGGAGGTTGGGTCTTCCTTAAGCTACAACCTTATAGGAAAACTTCTATTGCTATAAGGAGAAGTATTAAGTTGGCTTCAAGATATTATGGGCCCTATCAGATCACTCAGAAGGTGGGAACTGTGCCATATAAATTGGCCTTACCTAGCACAACCATAATTCATCCTGTCTTTCATATTTCTCAACTCAAGAAGAAGATAGGGGAACACAATATACCCTCAATTGATCCTCCATATTGTTCAGCTAAAGGTCAGCCATTGGTAGAACCTGTGGCTATCTTAGACAGAAGGTTAGTTAAAAGGGGCAACAAACCAGCCACACAGATCCTAGTCCAGTGGGCCAACTTGATGCCAGAAGAAGCAACTTGGGAGGACTACAATTTTATGAAATCCCAGTTTCCAGGGATTGCTGAGTTTTGAAGTCAATCGCAGGGTTGAGGTGATCAAGCACAGTTTCAAGGAGAGTGGAATGTCACAAATAAATATTGTGACAATTAATTAACAGTTTTTCATTTTAGCCCTTAAGTTTAGTTATTTACTTTTCAATATTTACAACTTTGGTCCTCGCCTTTATAAGGGCTTGTAATGACATTAATTCACTATTAAAAAAAGAAAACCTAAATTTCTCTTACCTCTTCTCTGCTTCCTCTCCCCCTTTCCCCCGACTTCATAGTAACATAATCTGTTACAGTTTCTTTAAGGCTTTGTATTGTGTACTTGACGAAGATCTTAATATGAATCAATAAATGCCTTTTTTTTAACTATCTAACAATTCAATGAATTAAATTATTAAATCTTCAATAAATTTTTAGTATTATTAAGTTACATATTTTATTTCAAATATAACATTTCACCACCATTATGTGCACAATTATCATCAATCATGAATGCACAACCATTATCATTAATTGCCATCACCACAACTATCAATCACCACTACCAACCACTTTTTAATCGCAACCTAATCACCATCATACCAACCATCTCCACAATTATAATTATCATTATTATTATCGTTTAATCACCACCAACTACCGATATTGCCGACCACCATTATCACCCCAAAGCAACCACTACTATCGTTAGTCACTATAACCAACCATCTCCACCGTTCTGATCTTGGACGCAGTACATTGGAATCCTGAAGCACCACCACGAACGCTACCGCGTCATTGCAGGTAAAGACCACTGTTGTGCGCTGCCAGCCAACTCCTTAGCGTAATTGTTTTCAATATCAATTATCATTATCTTTGTCATTACTAATTATTATTACCACTATTAACCACCATCACCGTAACGACAAACATCACAATTATCTCTCTCATCATAACTATCACTATTACATAACAACCACCACCATCAGACATCACTGTCAAATAGAATCTCTAGTCACCACGCCAATTATTACTTTATAACCTACTCCAATTTTTTTGTGAATACTTGTAATATGTTATTAAAAAATTAATATAAATATTCAAATTTTATTAAAATAAATTATTTCAATTATTGAATATTCAAATGTAAATATTCATATTTTTAGACGTGGACATCCTAGTTCCTAATTAGGAAAAAAAATGTCCCCTGAGATTTCCAGGGGATTTACATTCCTATCCTATTCCATAGACTGATAAAACAAAAACACGTAGTAGTACGGTTTTACACTATTACTTTTTCCCTATCTAATTTCCTAAAATCCAAGTATTCAGCAACCAGCATGTTCCTTTTCTAAAAATTGCTCGGGCTGCACACCACTTGTTTGATAAAACTCGTACATGAAAAAATAATAAGTTCTACTACCATCGCGATCTGGATTCTCTCCACTTTCCATCACTCCACCACCGATCCAACATTCTGGCCACCCCTATCGCCGTTGCAACCCCATTACGACGTTGTATTCAACGATCTTCTATTGTTATTCCAGATCTAGCTTAAACCAAATCGGGAATGGCTTCTTCGGAAGCCGATTCCCGGCTAAACCAAGTGCTTATCACAGCCCTTGAGAAAATCATCAAAAATGGATCATGGCGTAAACATTCAAAGTTATCACACGAATGCAAATCCGTTATTGAATTCCTTAGGAATCCGTCTTCAACTCCACCTACTTCTCCGTCTGCCCAATCGGATCCGGATTCGGAAACACATCCCGGAGTTCTCCTAGATCTCTCTTTCAATGATTCGGAGCTTATTCTTAGCCCTTTGATAAACGGGGCTGCTTCCGGTCACCTTAAGATCGCTGAAGCTGCTCTTGATGCTGTGCAGAAGCTCATTGCTCATGGTTACCTTCGCGGCGAAGCGGATCCCACTGGAGGTCCAGATGCGAAGCTGCTATCGAAATTGATTGAGTCTGTTTGTAAATGTCATGATTTGGGAGATGATGCGGTGGAATTGCTTGTAATTAAGACTATTTTATCTGCTGTAACATCAGTTTCGATTCGTATCCATGGGGATTCGTTGTTGCAGGTTGTAAGGACGTGTTATGATATTTATTTGGAGAGTAAGAATGTGGTGAATCAGACTACGGCTAAGGCTTCATTGGTTCAAATGTTGGTGATTGTGTTTCGGAGAATGGAGGCTGATTCGTCTACAGTGCCATTGCAGCCTATTGTTGTGGCGGAATTAATGGAACCAGCTGAAAAAGCTGATGCTGATGGATCAATGACATTGTTTGTTCAGGGGTTTATAACCAAAGTGTTGCAGGACATTGATGGGGTTTTCAATGCAGGGACTCCGAGGGCGGGTGCTACATCTACTGGTGCTCATGACGGGGCATTTGAGACGACTACGTCAACCGTGGAGTCGACTAATCCTGCTGATTTGTTGGATTCCACAGATAAGGATATGTTGGACGCTAAGTATTGGGAGATTAGCATGTATAAGACGGCGTTGGAAGGGCGAAAAGGGGAGTTAGTGGACGGGGAGGGAGAAAGGGATGATGATTTGGAGGTTCAAATTGGGAATAAATTGAGAAGGGATGCATTCTTGGTGTTTAGAGCTTTATGTAAGCTCTCAATGAAGACCCCACCCAAGGAGGCAGCAGCAGATCCCCAGCTAATGAGGGGCAAGATTGTGGCATTGGAGCTGCTCAAGATATTGTTGGAGAATGCTGGAGCAATATTTAGGACAAGTGACAGGTATTTACCTGCCATTCTGATTAAAATATATCATATACCTCAATTCCTTATGCAATTGCTCGTCTAATTACTTAACGATGGTTCTTATTTCGAAATATTGTTTTCTGTCATTGGTTCATTTTTGGTGGCATAAATGTGTCAACGGCACATGTTTAATGGTTACTTCATTTAATTTATAAAGCACTGTTCTTTTTAATAAGTATTTACAAAGTACTACTCTCAATGTTTCACATCGAAAAATGTTATTTGTTGCTCTTATATGCTCTTAATTAAGGTAAACAGATATACTAAGAGTCCAAAAACCTGCTGTAATACAACGAGTCCATTCGCTTCCCAACTTGTTTTTTTAATCCTGATTTGTCTTTGAAACGGTATAGCCCTCCTTTATCGATTCCCTCTGTAGCCACCATCTCTTTAGTTTACATTGTATTCTTAGCACATTTTTTGGACCATCCCGAGGGAATAAAAAGTATTTGCCGAATTTGATTTTGCAAAATGAAAATCAACATATGAGTTTCTACACCTTTTGTGCTGCTAAAAGTTTTGATTGTGACCTTTTCTTGCTTGGATCACGGCTTCTAGGCTATGCTGACTAAATTGATGTAGGAAAAAGAAGAGAAAAAAGAGTTGGCGTATCTTACCTTACGCTGGTGAGAGGAAGCTTACTGTCGTCACTCTTCTCATAGAGTGAACAATGATATTATATCATGGGCCGTGTGATTCCACTTAGTTGGTGAAACACATAAAGTTGCATAACACTGTGATATTTCTGAGGCTTATACCCTACAGGCATTCACCTTTCTGCCTTTTTGTGCTTTGGATATCCTGAGCTATTTGAAGCTGTCAAACCTAAAGCTTATACTGCCGAACAACTCTTTAGCTGTCCTTGTTAATGTGGAGAAATCTTGAATTTGACATCCTTCAATGCTTTCTTGGCGGGAAGAATAGCGTATTTGTAAACCCAGAGGCACTTTTGAGATCTTTTTGGTGAATGCTATGAGTAACACCGTGAGGAAGAGAGACCTTCTGAATTTTTTGCAACACCTGGTTTTCTGCAGTGGTATACTTTTGTTGTTCCTGTTACTTTGTAAGGTTGACACCCCTTAGGTGCCTTTTTGGTAATTAGATTGTTCATATTTCACATTTCTTGTCTATTAAAGATGTTTTTAATCAAGTAAACGTATTTTCATTCATAAACATAGTAAAAAATCTGGCCGTATACAAGGGGTATACCAAAAAGGTAGAGAATCTACAAAGAGATGATTCTCTACAAAACTCCACCCAATCTTCTATAAAATTGGGGACTTTATGGGTGCATCAAAAGAAAATAAGTGATCGGAGGCTACTCCTCAATTGAGAAAAGCTCGACTCTATCCCCTCAAAATCTCTCCTATTTTTCTCTCTCCAACCACCCACATTAACGCAAGCGGAACCACTTTCCAAGCCCTGCGTCTCCTCCTCCTCCTCCTCTTCCAACTGAATATCAATTCTTTCACAATTGTTGGCATTTTCCATGAGGTACCAAACCACCTAAACATTTCCCACGATAATCTCATGACAAGACCACAATGAAGAAGAAGATGATTCACATTCCCGACTGCCTCCTTGCACATATAACACCAGCTGATGCAAACAACCTTCCGCTTTCTAAGATTTTTTGCCGTCAATATCACCACCTAGTAGCTAGCCAAGTGAAAAAAACACACCTTTCTCGGCACCTTTGGTATCCAAATTGCTATACAAGGAAAATCCTCCTCCTCCCTAACCAGAAGTTTCTCATAATAAGACTTGACGGAGAACCTTTGTTCCCCAAACCCTCACAAAGCACCGGGACTAGCTACCATTGTGACTTGCTTATGTAGTTGATCCAACAAATTCTGAAGGTCAGCACCTCTCAGCCGTGAAAGTCCCTCCTAAATCTCAAGTCCCAAAAAGTCTCTCCACCTTGTGTCCCCCTATTTTGTTGTATTGTCTACATAGCGCTATTATAACTTGTACAAGCTTGAGACTTTCCAATCGTTACTGTCCTAGGATTTGAAATGAATGAAAGAAGCAAGCCAAACTGCATGATCTTAGCTAGTTGATATTAGCTACTAAGGTAGGTATGAGTACTTGACAAACTGTTTGCTTTCATCAATTACTAGTTACTGTTACAGTCTATTTCTTAGTTATTTCCTGGACCGTTGCCGCTGGCTGTTGAATTCGAAAGGGGGTTAGCTGTGAAGTTTGCCCTAGGCAAACCCCAGATCAGAAAGGGAGGGGAAAGTTAGAGGCCACATAAGGGCGAGCTCACGATTCTACCTATCGAGGCACATTTTGGGTTAAAGCCTAAGGGGACAATACCATAAGACCCAAAAGCCTTGAGGTGGCGCAGAGGGGTCAGGCCAAAGAGGACAATACCTTGGCAGTTGGACCTGGGCCGTGACATGTTGAAGTCGATGGTAGTTATCCTTTCACTAGTAGGAACTAGTCACAGTGTAGTCACCATTTCTCATATTTCTGTTAGCCTGATTTCTGCAATAACTTTTTCCTTCTGGTCCTCTACTGGTTTGGTGGGTAAGTCTCATAACATCTCTTTATTTGAAATTCATCAGTGTCTACTCTTAGGTCACTGTCTGATTATTTGACGTACTGCAATCAGCAAGGGAACTATTTTTGCATCCCCTCCAATTTCAATAATAGTTGGTCCGTTCATGATTATATATGGTTTTAATTGCTTTTTTCATTTTAAAAATTCTTACAGGTTTTTAGGTGCTATTAAGCAGTACTTGTGTTTGTCACTGTTGAAAAACAGTGCTTCAAGCCTCATGATTGTCTTCCAGCTTTCGTGCTCAATTTTTATAAGTCTGGTTGCAAGATTTAGAGCCGGCCTCAAGGCAGAAATTGGAGTTTTCTTTCCCATGATCGTTCTTAGAGTATTGGAAAATGTTGCTCAACCAAATTTCCAACAAAAAATGATAGTGCTTCGATTTCTTGAGAGGCTTTGCGTTGATTCACAGATTCTGGTTGATATATTCCTCAATTATGATTGTGATGTCAATTCATCGAACATATTTGAGAGGTATCTTTCAAAATCCTATTGTCTGTTTTAGTTGAGAAAATTTCACCTGTCTGATTTTAAATTTCAAATTTCTGGTTCCTCCTTTGTTATCTGCAAAATTCTCTCAGAATGGTCAATGGGCTTCTTAAAACTGCTCAAGGTGTACCTCCTGGTACTACTACAACTCTTTTGCCACCACAAGAATCAACCATGAAGCTAGAAGCAATGAGGTGCTTAGTGGCTATCTTGAAGTCCTTGGGAGATTGGATGAACAAACACTTGCGTATTGCAGATCCTCTTTCAGCCAAAAAGTACGAGGCACCTGACAGTAACTCTGAACCTGGGTCTCTTCCCATGGCAAATGGCAATGAGGATGAGCCTACTGAAGTATCGGATTCTCATTCTGAATCCTCTAGTGAGGTTTCTGATGTTTCTACAATTGAGCAGCGCCGCGCTTACAAGCTTGAACTTCAGGTAGGTGATAAATATATTTGTTCGTTGGATCAGTAACTATTTTGATTGCCAAAATAATTGTCATGAGCAGTGTCTGTGACAGTCTGATTTGAAACTTGTGCAGGAAGGTATATCTCTGTTTAATAAGAAACCCAAGAAAGGCATTGAATTCCTGATTAATGCTAATAAAGTGGGGAACTCCCCTGAAGAAATTGCGGCATTTCTTAAAGATGCCTCTGGTTTGAATAAGACCTTAATAGGTGATTACCTGGGGGAAAGGGATGATTTAGCATTGAAAGTAATGCATGCCTACGTGGATTCATTTGATTTCCAAGGAAAGGAGTTTGATGAGGCCATCAGGGCCTTTCTACAAGGATTTAGATTGCCTGGTGAGGCACAGAAGATTGATCGAATCATGGAAAAGTTTGCTGAACGGTACTGTAAATGCAATCCAAAAGTTTTTAGTAGTGCAGACACTGCCTATGTCCTTGCTTACTCAGTTATATTGCTTAACACTGATGCCCATAATCCTATGGTCAAAGCCAAGGTATGCTTTTCGTTTTGCAGGAGATGACTATTTGCTTATGCCCATTTTCAGTAAATCAGCCTGATATCCCATTTTACATTCTGTAGATGTCAGCTGATGATTTTATAAGGAACAATCGCGGAATTGATGATGGAAAGGATGTGCCAGAAGAGTATTTGAGATCTTTGTATGAGAGGATATCGAGAAATGAAATTAAAATGAAAGATGATAACTTGGCTCTCCAACAAAAGCAGTCTTTGAACTCTAACAGGATTTTAGGTTTAGACAGCATTTTGAATATTGTTGTCCGTAAGCGAGGAGATGAAAGTATGGAGACTAGTGATGATCTTGTCAGACACATGCAGGAGCAGTTCAAAGAGAAAGCTCGCAAATCCGAGTAAGATTCACTTGATAATTCTTCTATGCTTGGGCTGGAAAGTTTCATTCTCGAAGTATTTTTTTTATCAAGTAAAAGTATTTTCATTCATAAAAATGGTTAAACTCCGTATACAAGGGATATACCAAAAGGTAAAGAATCTACAAAATATGATTCTCTACAAACTCCGCCCAATCATCTATACAACAAGGGACTCTCTGTTCACACCAAAAGAAAATAAGGGAGTTGAGGCTACTCCTCAACTGAGAGAAACTCGATTCTACTCCTTCAAAAGCTCTTCTATTTCTCTCTCCATACTACCCACATTAACGCAAGCGGACCACATTCCAAGCCATTCTTGAAGTCTTATCTTGCTTCTATCATTCTGTCTTTATTCTTAACAGCTCTTTTCTTTACCCACTGTAGCAGTTTTGTAAATACATCAGAATGCGATCTTTAAAAGAACAATATATCAATATGCTGCAGAGAAAATGATGATACTATTTACTGCATTTTTTGTGAGATCAATCTTCACACATTCTTATTGATTAGGAAGCTTAGTATCAGTGCTTATGATATCTTTTAGGGAGAAAGAAATATGTTATTTATTCATTACTCAAGGTCATTTTTGTGTACTGCTTTTCATTCCATTGCGTGATTAACCTAGATCACCTTGAAATCAACTTGCATTTGCAGGTCAGTTTATTATGCTGCAACAGATGTGGTGATCCTCAGATTCGTGGTTGAGGTTTGTTGGGCTCCGATGTTGGCTGCCTTTAGTGTTCCACTAGACCAAACTGACGACGGAGTTGTGATAGCTCTGTGTTTGGAAGGATTCCGTTGTGCAATCCACGTCACTGCTGCAATGTCCATGAAAACACATAGGGATGCTTTTGTGACTTCTCTTGCAAAATTCACTTCTCTTCACTCACCTGCAGATATCAAACAGAAAAACATAGATGCAATCAAGGTTTGTGTTTGCTCCTGCTTTTGCATGCCCATGCTTCTATTGTACTGAGTTAATCTTTTTGTTGCTAATCTGCATTTTGATGATGCTTATCAACTTCACATTTTGATTTTGTTTTTTTAATTGTAATAGAGACCATGCATAATATTCATGAAACCCCTTGCATGTATGCATTGTTTTCAGGACTTGTAGTTTTTCCCTGAGCTAATGACTTATCTGATCTCCAGCAACGAAGTGAATGATTTACCAAGATGACTTCCTTTGCGCTGGCAGCTGATAATACAGTTTAGTAACATTAGGAAGTTGGCACTGTGAATTTTTAAACAAGCTAGAACGTTAGGCATAACATCTAATATGTCAAAGGATAGTTTTATGGCATTTTTTTTATACATAAATGAATTTAGACTTCTCAACTTCAAAATTGTTTTATTCTCCATTGCTAGAAAATAATAAGTTGTAAACTTTTGTCAACACCTATTCTTACAAGTAGGAATAAAATTCAAACTCTCATCTTGATAACCGTCCAAGCTAAATGTGGATATTCAACTGGTTTTAGTTAAAATATTGACAAAATTTGGTTAAAATATAAACAAGCCAAAAGGAAACCATATTTGACTAAATTTTGTTCGAGAAGGATCTTCAGATGAAGATATAGATGCAAAAGATAAGGTACCGCCTTGTCAAAAAAAAGATAAGGATCTTCATGAGTGCCTTGGTAAGTGAGAATAAGACTTAAAAAGTACACATTCTAATGTTTATAGTGCCTACTTGAATCTGCTATATTTAAGGATTGGTAGGGTAATTTCTTCATTTTTTTCCTAGGCTACTAAGAAATTTTCATACTCCACTCTTTGAAGCCTAAGTCCAGATTTTTGACTTGTCAAAAGAAAGTCCAAACTTTTGCGCATTCCCATTATTATTTTGAAAAATCTGTGGTCTAGATTTAGTCTTCCACTCCTCTCTACTACCAAACTCTTTGTTTCGTTATTTCTTAAATTATCTCTTTTTAATCGAAGAAAGGATTTTGGATACTGCTGCATTTATCCTTTTTCATTTACCTAATATCTGCTTAAGCCTGCCCAAAGAAATGACTTATTCCTAGGAGGTTTGGATGCTCGGAAAATCCATGCTCGACTTCCCATTAAGTTTGGGTTAACTTGGAATTTTGGTTCTTAATTTTTCTTTTGGATGAAAGGACATTTGGTTTTTAAAGTTTTGGGAGAATACATCCCTCTAAGTAGTCTCGAGTTCAGTAGCTGATCTAAATCCGGTTTTCAGGTAACCAAATTTCTGAAACATAAGTGATGTGGATTATTCTTCCAGAAAAAAATAATTTTGAAGTATCTCTTTGCATAATAGGCTTAATATATAATTTTTTCTTGCAGTTTAGCATATTACAGTATCATTAACTGAAATTCACCATCCTACAGGACCTACACACTAAGAATAAATAGTGTGTATCTTGTTGTAAAAATCGTATTACCTTTTAATAAAAAAACTTAATATTTTTGTCACCAATTCCCAAGACAGGGAGCATGTGGTTCACAAATGCTAGTCCTTGATCTTTCATTAGTTTAGTTCTGACTTACCTTGTTTCTCACTGAAGGCTGAGGGATGATTATATGCTAAATTCAAGTACCACTAGACCCTAGAGTTTCCTATACCTTTACTCTCACTCAAGACAGTTTTTTCTTTGATTTGGTTATTATGCCCAACAGAGAGAATAAATATCTCTTCCACTCCCCCTTCCCAGCTTGATGACTACTAGACAAGAGAACCAAAGAAGGTTCATATAACAAACAAAATATGAGGGGCTCACTTTTTGCCTTCTATGTGACCACATGAGTTCCAGTTTTATATATACTCTGAACATTTTAAAGAAGTTTATCCTGTAAATTTCAGAAGATTAAACTATGATGCGAAGAAATTCTAAAGACATTAGATTTTGTTGGTTACCCACAATTTTCATCAGTATAAACCAAAATATCAAAAATTTAAGTACCCACAAAACCAATCTACTGACAATAAAAAAATATCCGATTGTATAGTTGGTTTATCAGTTTTTGCGAACAGATGCCGACCACTATCAGTTAATTATACTTAATATTATTAAAAAAAAGTTTACATCTCTTCAACAGATTTCTTCATGTTTTCGCGCTTCAAACATTATGTAAACACTTATTTTCTCTGAAATTGTTATAATAATCTATTCAGATGTCAAAGAAAAAACCTTAAGTAGCGAACCATTCCAAGTGATAGACTTCCTCTTTCTCCTTTTCATTGACCCTCTTTGCTCCGATTAAAGTTTTTTTTGCCTTTTCAGAAAAAAAGAAAAAACCTTTAAGCGGAGCAAAGAGGGTCAATGAAAAGGGGAAGGGGGTTTGAAATAGTTCCTAGGTGCTTCTTTTGTAATGAGGCAGAAGGGACTAGTAATCACTTGTTTCTGCACTGTAAAATAACCTCACAGATCTGGTCACTTTTCCCAAGCCTAACAGAAACAAATTGGTCAATGCCAGAGTATACTGCTGATCTTTTGAGTTGTTGGATTAGGAGAGGTGATAGAAAAAGTCAAAAGAAGTGGTGGAAAGTGATTCCAGCATGCATTTGGTGGGCAGTGTGGGAAGAGAGGAATAGTAGCTGTTTTGAGGATTGGTTTAATTCCATTCACAAAGTTAAATGGAATTGCATCATATCCTTACTCTTTTGGTGTAAACAGGAATGTATAGATGTAGTTGAACAGATAGTAGATCTCTTAGGTTCTTTGTAAATCTCTCTTTCCTTTCCTCTGTAATTCTCGTTTGGATTGCAGCATGCCCTAAATGCTGAGGAATATAACATTATCAGTTTCAAAAAAGAAGAAGAAGAGGAAGTCTATCACTTGGAATGGTTCACTATCCAATATTACAATGTATTAAAAGTAGACAGTTACAAGTTTATCTACAGATTGTAAACATTTAGGGTGTCAGGATATCACTTGCAGGACCACATTTTCTTGTCAAGTAGCAAGTAATCTGGACCTTGTTTTAGCCTAGTGTGTAGTTTCCCTGTGTCTGCTATTAAGTTATCGTATTATCTTCTCCTTGAGGTAATGTAAGACTAATGTATGCAAGTAAAGGCTGATGGTTATAAATTCTATACTTTTGTTCTCTCCTTGAGTTTTGAATGGTGAAACTCATCGTGTTTCCTTTTTTGCTTAACAGGCAATAGTTACAATTGCAGATGAGGATGGAAACTACCTACAGGAGGCATGGGAACATATTCTGACATGTGTTTCTCGGTTTGAACATTTGCATCTCTTGGGGGAGGGTGCCCCTCCAGATGCAACTTTCTTTGCACTTCCTCAGAATGAATTTGACAAGTCAAAACAAGCTAAGTCTCACATCCTTCCTGTCCTGAAAAAGAAAGGTCCTGGGAAGATTCAAAGTGCAGCTGCAGCTATGAGAAGGGGTTCATACGATAGTGCTGGTATTGGTGGCAGTGCTTCTGCAGGCATCACATCTGAGCAGATGAACAACTTGGTCTCTAACTTAAACATGTTAGAACAAGTTGGTGAAATGAACCGCATATTCATTAGGAGTCAGAAATTAAACAGTGAGGCTATAGTGGACTTTGTGAAAGCTTTATGCAAGGTCTCTATGGAAGAATTACGTTCTACTTCAGATCCACGGGTTTTTAGTCTCACAAAGATAGTTGAGATTGCGTACGTCCTTTGGTTTCTTTGCATAAAGTGTATCATTTTGCTTACCCTTTTGCTTCCTGATAACTAGCTGAACTATATATTCATTTTCGTTAAACAGGCACTACAACATGAATCGTATCAGATTTGTTTGGACAAAAATCTGGCATGTTCTTGGTGAATTCTTTGTGACCATTGGCTGCTCTGAAAATCTTTCAATTGCCATATTTGCAATGGATTCTTTACGCCAGTTATCAATGAAGTTCTTGGAGAGAGAAGAATTGGCCAACTATAATTTTCAGAATGAGTTTATGAAACCTTTTGTTATTGTTATGCGCAAGAGTAGTGCTGTGGAGATCAGAGAATTAATCATCAGATGCGTCTCTCAAATGGTTTTATCTCGAGTCAATCATGTGAAGTCCGGATGGAAGAGCATGTTCATGGTATCAAATTTCTCTCTTTTCTTTCTATTATTTTGCAATCTTTGTAGTGCAAACCATCTTTTGGTCTTTATTTCATTATGAATTGCATGTTAACTGAGTATGTTCTTTCTTAAACTTCTACTTTGCTCTTTTTACCTGATGTTCTTTGTTTCTTTTCTGATTACCCCAACGTTTTCAGGTCTTCACCACTGCTGCTTATGATGACCATAAAAATATTGTGCTGTTGGCTTTCGAGATAATGGAAAAGATTGTGCGAGATTATTTTCCATATATTACGGAGACTGAGACCACTACATTCACAGACTGTGTTAATTGCCTTGTTGCATTCACTAATAGTAGGTTCAACAAAGATATCAGTCTCAATGCCATTGCTTTCCTTCGTTTATGTGCGGCAAAACTTGCTGAAGGTGATCTTGGCTCCTCAAGGAACAAGGACAGAGAAACTTCTGGGAAGGTTTCACCATCTTCACCTCATAAAGGAAAAGACCACAACATTGAAAATAGAGAATTGACAGATAAGGAGGATCATCTGTATTTCTGGTTTCCGCTGTTGGCTGGTAAGGACAAAGATAATTTGACTTAGACCAAGATCTCATGCCTGCAAATCATACTCTCTTTCACTTTTCTTTTTAATTAGACAAGTTTAGGTCAACATTCACCATACTTGCTTAAGAAATTGTTCTTTTTCTCTTACAGGACTATCTGAACTTAGCTTCGACCCGAGGACTGAAATCAGAAAGAGCGCACTGCAAGTGCTGTTTGATACCTTACGCAATTATGGGCACCATTTCTCTCTATCATTATGGGAAAGGGTGTTTGAATCTGTCCTATTTCCTATATTTGACTATGTTCGACATACCATTGATCCTTCAGGTGAAAACTCACCTACGCATGGAATTGATGCTGAAGAAGATGAGCCTGATCAAGATGCATGGCTTTATGATACCTGCACACTGGCGCTCCAACTGGTTGTAGATCTTTTTGTTAAATTTTATGACACAGTCAATCCACTTCTGAAGAAAGTGCTGTTCTTATTGGTGAATTTTGTCAAGCGTCCTCATCAGAGCCTTGCTGGAATTGGCATTGCTGCATTTGTCCGTCTTATGAGCAATGCTGGAAATCTTTTCTCTGAAGATAAATGGCTTGAAGTGGTTTTGTCCCTTAAAGAAGCGGCTAATGCTACTCTTCCTGACTTCTCTTTTCTTCTCAATGAAAATAACAATTATTGGTCCCAGGAAGAAGATATGACTGGGAATAGCAATGCAGAAACCACCGGGACAGATACTCCAGATGAGGATGTGGAAAACCTGAGGAGGCACCGTCTATATGATGCTATTTCTGATGTGAAGTGTAGGGCTGCTGTTCAGCTATTATTAATTCAGGTATCCAGCAAAGCGCTACTGTGGGTTTATTCCTAATTTATTGATATATGCTCTCCTGATGTGAGTAAAGATGGTTATACATTATGTTAAGGGTTACAAGATAAAAGGGCTTAATCAGTATTGCTTCACGTTCCTACATAAAAACAAATAATGTGATGGACTCAAAAAGTCCAATGAGCGTTGTAGTGTTTGAAAGATCTTTTGAATATCACGTAGTTTGAATTGACATGGTTAGACACAAATAAAGGTGGATAATGTGTCAAATTAAGTGGGAGAAATGTGGGGTTGCCATATAAGTTTATATATATAGGCACAATTAGAAACTGTGGACACATGTATTTTTGGTGTGCTGCTGTAGATTCAAGTTCTTAGGTTAGACATGTATATATGGATATACAATAACAAATTTATGTTGGAAGGTAATGCTAATTAAATTGTCTAGAAGAACCATGAATTGTATATTGGAATAGGAGTAATATGATGATGATTGGGCTAGGATATTTTAATTAGGAAAGATAACCAGATAAGAGAATCAAATTACAATGGTCTAAAACTATGAACTTTCGACGCCTTCTCAAATTTCAAACTATCTTTCTACTGCTGCTGTATTAGTAACTGAGAATATCTCAAATCCTGTTGGAAGATCTTTGATATGATAGGAGGTGTTCATGTTTCTGGTATTGTGGTTTTGCATCTCTTTTTAGGTGTTTACTTGCACTTGGGATATCTTTGTATTGTTAAATTGGTCATTATCTGAAGTATGGGGCCCGTGTTGTTGCTTCCTTAAAGGTCATGTCTTCAGAAAGAACATTGATATTATTGGAAACCTTGTATGGTAAATTTGATTAATTATTCCTGTTATCCTGTAAATTTGGAAAGCTTAATTTCTACTATAATCTCTTGCACATTGCAGGCTGTGATGGAGATCTACAACATGTACAGACCTCAGCTGTCTTGCAAAAACATCATTGTCCTCTTTGATGCCATGCATGGTGTGGCATCTCATGCTCATAAGATAAACAGTGACACATCACTGCGGCCAAAGCTGCTAGAGTTCAGTTCCATGACCCAAATGCAGGACCCTCCATTATTACGGCTTGAGAATGAGGCTTATCAAATTTGCCTCTCATTTTTACAAAATCTTGTGCAAGATAAACCTACTGGTTTTGAAGATTCTGAAGTGGAAACTTATCTTGTCAATCTTTGCACCGAGGTCTTACACTTCTATATTGAAATCGCACGTTCAGGACAAATGTCTGAGTCATCTCTTGGTGCACAGCTTCGTTGGTTAATTCCCCTGGGTTCTGGTAGAAGGAGAGAGTTGGCTGCACGTGCACCTCTTATCATTGCAACTCTCCAGGCAATATGTAGTTTAGGAGATGCATCATTTGAGAAAAACTTGTCTAGCTTCTTCCCATTACTTTCAAGCTTGATAAGTTGTGAGCATGGTTCAAATGAGATTCAGTTAGCGCTGAGTGATATGCTCAGCTCATCTGTGGGTCCTGTTTTGCTTCAATCATGTTGAGCTTAGGTTACTCATATGTTTCTTTTTCCAAATATGGTAATATTTCTTGTATTTTTGCAAATTTTGCTATCATCTAAAATTGCAGAAAGATAGTTTCAGTGCTTCAAAAACTAGTGATTGTTTATATGCCCAGACATTAAGAACCTTCTGCAGTATATTGAGGGGCTTAGCTCTTTGTAGAATCATTAGATGTTAGCAAGAGTTCTGATGTTGTATGTAGCATTTTCCTCTACAATATACAGGCAATTTCATGCCTAAAGATTGCTTGTTCTGTATCGGCTTAGAATTGTTTTGTGGGCTTTGTTTATCTGATTAGTTGCAGGGGTTTGGTAATTAATGTTTGATTTTACAGCTCTGAAGCAGTATAGGACATCCAGGGGGGATTCCGTTGGTTAGAGGAAAAAGATGTTAGTGTTTGATGCACAGGTATGCGTATTGCTAGATCGATGGCTATTTTTTTTCTTTGTTCCAATTTATTTTTTATGGTAATGGTGTTCGGGCCAGCTTGCGTGCACCTCGGCTACTAACTGAGCTGTCTGCTACACCCTGCAAGCACATGTGAAGGGTAGGCCTGCTCATGAGCTAATGTGCTTAGACTAACCTAGGATTTTTAGGTTGTTACTTATATGCCTCAACCACTTTGATGGTTACCTTTTTGTAACTGCTTTATGGAATATATTTTAAGCGGTCCTTGATTTGTTACTGAACCTGGAAGGAAGTGTTTCGCCATCCAATTGTTCTTTTCATGTTATTACTCTACAAGCACTGACCATTAAAGCACTTTGGATTTTTTCTTGAAAGGCATGGTGTACAGACAGTCCTTATCCTTTTACAACTCAAAGCCATATTTTACTGGTGATCCAGTTGTCTCTCTGTTATCAGGACCAAGAGTTACGAGGCTTTCTGAACCTTTGAAACTAGTCGGTTTCCTCTTTAGCAGTTTTTTGTCTCTGCTAGGTCTGGGAGATTAACTGCTCCACTTTCCACCTAGTTTCTGAACCTATTTTCCTTTTTCTGTTTAGACATTTTGTTGAAAAATATAGATATCGTTGAGTAACCAGCTACCATCATGTTTTGCATAGTTGTATATTCCTTTATTTACTGCAACCACAGCTGATACTCTGGGTTATCCTTAAATTATCAAGTTCTGTTTATGTAGATTTCTGCAGATTTATCTGCTTTTATGTGCTGTTTGCAATTCTTTGCTTCTGCTATAGGCGTATACTTATTGTGTCTAATCTCGAAGTCTATTATTGACACTGATGATAATTTACGTTATCATCAACCACTTCCAGATATATGCAAATTGCAATTGATTCCGCAATGAGCATATATTTTGGCTTCTGGTATCTCACAATGGAGCAATTTACCTCATCAGTATGGTTGAATGGTGATTATTAAAGTCATATTTTTCTATGTTTTGGTACCTTTGTGTCCATCTTGAATGCGAGTTATTTTCCCCATCACAATTAAGTTTTTTGGGGAAAGGAGTATTTTCCCCATCTTATAAGAATATTGTTGGCATAGTGTTTTCTTGTGATCATATCAATTGAAAATGATTTTCATCTACTCAGGGAATTATTGAACATCTTCTGAGTGCTTGACCCTCAAGTCTCAATCAACTTTCGTATAATAATCGGAGACTATTTGCGTATTGACTCTATTCGGATGGATGGGGTAATGAATATTCCATTTATAATTACCGAGAACTCTGATTTTGAATCTTCCCCATTTTGTTAATTTTCTGTCTCAGCTACCGAATTACAAATGATTGAAAGACCCTACCCTACTGGGTCTAATATCAATGTGAAAAGGAGACTTGAAAGGTTTTACCGGCCAAAATATCCTCAATTGTCGCTTATCAAGATTCAAACCAAGTTTTGAGAACGTGTTAAGAGTGTTCTTAGTTCTTACTGCTATTTTGATAAGAGGACAGGCGTGACTTTTTGGATATTTCAAATTTAATACGGAAAGTGGTCAAAAACCCGCCCCTGATTTTAATACCCGGTTCAATTAAAACCCGTCTTCTCCATCACAACCTTCTTCTCACCACTACCATGTTGCTGCCGGAAAAATTCACCCAGAGACACTTTTTTCTCTTCCATTCTTAAAGTTTCCACATGCTCTTCTTCTTCCTTATCACCCACTCTACCCAATAACCACATTTAAACTTCAAAAATCTTCAATTTTTATCCAACATAAAGAAACTTAATAGAAAAATGGTGTATTCAATTTAGTAGCTATCTTCAATTTTCAACTCTAACAAACATTGCTACTTCAAATTTGAATCTTTTAATTATGACTTTCTTTAAAGCTTTGAAGCTTGTGTTTTCATGGGAGGTTTTCCAACTTTTATTTTCTTCAAAAAAAAATAATTCACCAAACAGCTGCCCCACGTTCTCCCACTATAAAACACTATCACAAACTTCCAATTCTAAATCAAATGGGTGTTCAGAAGAATTCACATAAAAATCGAAAATAGTGAAGAACATAGTAGTTTGGAATGTCAGAATTTCTCTCTTCTTTAATTGCTCCAAGATAAATTTTCCAACATTGGAATTACCATAGTTTTAAGGGAAAAGGGTCAAATTTGCCTTATGGAATAACATTGCTCTCCGTCAAACTTTGAGATCAAATATATCCTTCCCGTTAGCAAACTTGTTAAATTTGCCCTCAGATGGACATATATGTGAGTTGAACGCCATGTCGGATCCACCCAATTGCACCCTTAACCCTTACCCATACTCGTTACTCCACGTCGGATCCGAACTGATATCACCACCAATCGTTGTTCCAATTTCTAACCCCCAAACCACCACCGACACCCACCAAACCATCATCGGTGTTGCTCCCCGTTCATTCCTCAACCACATCTCCTACACAATCCATTCCGTTCTTTCAAATCGGAGTCCACGTCAGCTAACAAAATAGCATATAGGTTGATTTGTCGCCGACATTTCACCGAAATAGTGGGTGTGATGGTATCATTTGGCAGTGGTGTTGAGGTAGTTTGTGGTTGTTGACTGAGTTGGGTGGTTCGCGGAGGTTTCAGTTGTTGACGGGGCAGTGGTGGCGATGGAGAAGAAGGGAGCGAGAGATGGAGCAAGGAAAGGCGTTGGGTGGCTAGTGGCCTGGCGAGATCGTCAGAGTTTGAAGCTCCGGCAGTGGTGGTCGACGGATCTAGTGGTGAGACAGTGAGGGGTTGATGTTGTTGGTGGTGTGGTCACCAGCGTTGTTCGGATCTGGGTATTTAGAGGCTCACTAGTGGTTGTGTGACTTCGCCGGAGACGTCGGTGGTGGTCTAGGTAGTGACTGCTCGGGTTCACCGGTTGGTCATCACTAGTGGTTGAATCTGAGCCACCATATTCCATGGCCTCTGTTACGTCGTCGACGACAATATCGACACTGACCAAATCATCCCTGCAGAATACCTAACCTTAGTCTCATCAAACCTAAACGAGTACAAGAAGCTCGGGTCCTATGCTCTTTGCGGACTCCATTCATCGTACCAAACCTGTTTCCCCGGTTGCGCTAGGAGCCGCCAGTGTGGCGGCGGTGGTGAAGGAGTCTTACACAATATAAATTGAAGCCTATTGGTGATGCTGGTCATGTTATTGAAGCCGACGTGGATCCGACGTAAGGTCCAACTGAGGCAAATTTAAGAAGTTTGCTAACGGAAAATGTATATTTGATCTCAAAGTTTGACGGAGGGCAATGTTATTCCATAAAACATAGTTGATGAGCAAATTTGACCATTTTCCATAGTTTAAATAACCTCATAATTAATTTGGAAGCTATGGTTTTGGGTGGAAGTGACGAAGTGGGAGAGAAGAGAGTCATTAAATGAGGGGAATCAGGTCGCGGATCCGGACGGGTTTAATTAAATTGGGTTAAATTAAAAGGGGATGGATCATTTATTATGAGGTTGTCACGTGTCTTTTCGTTTAAATTAAAGGTATATTAGCACTAAAGTATAAGGAAAGGGGTTAAATTAAACGAAAAGTGTAACGGAGGATACATATAAATAATATTTGAAAGTTTAGAGGCATTTTTTTTACCCTTTTTCGAATTTAATATTCACTAAATGAATTAATTGTGTCTAATTAGTTCTCGAAAGGAACATGATAATTGCATCGACTACTATAATGTTACGTCCCTAAAGTTTTCCAAATACCTTCTCTTGCCGTTGGAAATTGATTTAAATTTGCCGTCTGACATGTAAATTCCAGAAAAAATTTGCTCATTAACATCTTCTCAAATCTCAAGCACCTGATACCTTCACAAACGGAGACCCCAAAAAGGGGGGAAAATGGAAACTAAAAAGAAGAAAAAGTTTAGCATATAAGTAGCGTCGGAGCTACAGTTACTCCTTTCTGCAAATTTCAGTAACTTTTGCTTAAATTTTACACTGATATTAAATATTTACTTAGTATATATAAATAATTTATTCAAAATTTAACGAGTTTTTTTTTAAAAAAAATATAGAATTCATAAATTCAAAATTTAAACAGTGTATTTGCATAGAAGCAATCATGATAGACAAATATTGCCGGCAATTCTTAAGAGGATATTTCTAGACTTTGGTAATTATACCACGACATGACTTGTTCCTCTTCTTTTTTCTGCTACTTCTTTTAACTTGCAGAAAGAAGCTTAGGAAATACAGGACACTTTCTGTAGGACCGGTCACAGGTCTATAGTATGATTAGAAAGTGACAAATGAGTGAGTTTATTTTTCCCAAATTCCACGGCACATGTTATGTTCAATTCATTTCTCTTCAGTTCTACTTAATTACTACTTGTACTTCTTGACCATTGACATTGACAACAACCATTCATCACTCTAATCACCCTATCTTTTCCACTGATTTTCAAGAATATTATGGATTCTTTTAGAATATTGTTCAAGTCTCTGAATAACTCTGCTGGGAAATTTCTTGGACAATTTAAGTACTTGAAGAAGGGGAAAAAGAAACCTAAGAGAATGGTTTCTGATTTCAGTGGGTTATCAGGTTTTGCAGCTATGGAAGTCTCTAGTCAACTAAAATTAGTCTTCAAATTCATTGATGCAAACGGGGATGGAAAAATATCGCCTTTAGAGTTAACTGAAATATTGTCAAGTCTTGGACATCATCAAGAACTGAAAGCTGCTGAAGAATTAGCTGAAGTTATGGTTAAAGAAATGGATTGTAATGGTGATGGATTTGTGGATTTGGATGAGTTCTTGAATGTTATGGGGGTGGAAAAAGATCAAGTTTTTGGTGTTTCTGCTAAGGATATTGATCAGCTAATTAGAGGAGCTTTTCTTGTGTTTGATGCTGATAAAAATGGGCTTATATCAGCTAAGGAGTTGAGGAGAGTACTAATTAGCCTTGGTTGTGTAAATTGCAGTTTTAAAGAGTGTAGAAGAATGATTAAAGGGGTTGATAAAGATGGTGATGGATTTGTAAATTTTGAAGAGTTTAAAGAAATGATGGCTGCTGGAGTCAATCTTTAGCCCACATAATCTCTTTTTGTTCTGTTTTTGTATATTTGGGATCTCTTCGAACTAATATTTGGACTGTGAGTCTATGGCGGGCTTAAGTGGAGTGACATAGACAGTGAGGATTGAGGATTCATGTAACCGATCAAGAGTTGTTTAGGAGATTGAGCTATAGTAATTGTTGTTCTTGTTGAGATTGTATGTGGATTTTAAGTCCTTTGGTTGTTGGATTATGTAGTTGTTCAGAATTTTGTGCAGCTTTCTGTACAGGTATTATGGTAGGATTTATGTGAAAGCAAGCAGGTAATCCAGATTAGCATAATACTCCTCTTCCAAGTTCCTCTTTTTTTTTTTTTTTTATATCCACGTTCCCAACTTGCGTCAGACTAGTCTTGAAGGTAGTAATACCGGTCTCTCAACACTATTACCAGTAAATCGCGGGATGTGCTCCAATAACCAAGATTTGAGAACGGACAACTGATAGCACCTACAAGAATCAAACCCCAGAAGAAAGCAGAATTGTCCCATTGAGAATATATCTCTTGCAAGTGTCCAGAGCTCCTTAAGCCCCCTTTTTTTTTATGCTTTGTGTACATGTTTGTGTTTTGTTTTTCATTTGCATACACTTGTGAAAGTTGACAATTTTTTTGTAATAAGATAGACTTGGCAGACGTTTAATAATAGATTTGGTTGAAATTTAGAAAAAGAATTCTTGAAGTTAAAATTGAAAAACGGTAGTATTTAATTTGTAGGTCTCAGTTATGGTTAAACATGCCTTTCACTTAAATTTAGTTAAAATTATGTGAGTGACAAAAGATTTTTCACTTGAAAAACTCAGTTACATAACATGGGTTGAGTTAGACTCAAAATTCATTCTTTACATAGTATTAGAGTCAGACTCATTTCAATTTTTTGTTTATCGATGTTGGGCCCTCAAATTATATTATTAACACTCCAGTTTACGAGGTCTGGACGTGCGAGAGAGTGTTAAGAGTCCCACATCGAAAATGAAATAAGAACATGAACTCATTATATGGACTTGAATAATATTCACTCTACAAACTAATTTTTGGATTTGAGTTAAGTCCAAGATCAATTATTTACCCATACCGCTCCTTAGTATTTTCATGCTGTGATTTTAAAGTCATTTTATTAAGCTGGACTCGTTCGTTGCCTCCAAATTATTAAAGTGAATGTAGGGCAGAGGGAGGGGGAGAGTTATCCGACTTTTCCTTAGTGATTGTATTTTTTTATTTTCTTTCCCCATTCCATAGATCAGAGTCGAGATATGAAGACAAAAAAGTATTTACAAGTATACCTAATACATACAATGACATTTATTAGCTGCCTTATCACGTGACATCTGTCAAATCTGATATGCTTTCAAAGGATGTAACAGCTATAAAATGTCAGAATTGTTAGTTTGTTAGACCAAATTGTTCCTGATAATTACGTATAGCAGGAGACAATTCAAATGACATGTTGACATGAAAATAATTGGGAATTATTGAATATATAGGAGATAATCTTGCCACGTGGAGACAATATCTCGTGCAGGAGACAAGTGCCATGTGACAGCCTGCGATTGACTGCCATAAATTCATTTTCCACATGTATTTTAATTGCTATTTTTGACGAATAATTTAACCGAATTTAAAAATAAAAAAAATACCAATTTTTTAAATTTTCAAGATCTATAAAAAGAGTAGGTTTACTTCATTTGGACACCAAAATATTTTGGCTATTTTCTCCAAATTTTTATCTTCTTCCAAAGTATTTGCTATTTATTAAATATGGATCCTAATCAAAATTTTAATATTCCTCCAAATTTTATATTTCCTAACCAACTATAAAATCCCAATATTCACGTCCACAAAATTCTCAAAATATGTCATCCAATTTTCAAATATCATATATAATGTACCCTTCAATAGCATTTTTGCTCAAATTCAAAATGTTGATGTGAAAATTCATCAAACTAGGTGGTATAGTACCAGAAATATTGTTACCATCAAGATTTAATGTTGCAAGAACGTGCATATTTCCTAGAGATGGAGCAACCGAAAATTAATTTTCAATTTGTGATTTTTAATATTATCAATGTTTTAGTGTGTTTTTGATAAATTGTACGATTAATTTATCCTCATTAATAAAGTCATGTATTGTTGTGTTAATATTATAATAATATTTAATAAGTGTCAAAATTAAATGAATATAAGTAATTTATAATTTTATTATTATATGTATAATAATATGAATTACATGAATAATATCATATACAAAATAGAAAATGAGATAGAATGAATATATATGGTGGAGTATATGTATTGATGTGGAGGAAAAAAAAAGAATTATTTTTTGAAATATCTCCTGTTGTGGAGTGTATGTGATAAATTGAGATAATTGATAATGTGACAGATTATTCATCTGGCAGAGAATTATCTCCTGCCTGGCGGAGATAGTCTTACAATTGTCCCAAGTTCTTGACCTGAAGTGGATTTGCTTAGTAGATAAAATACACACTCGTATTTGCACGAAATTCTGTTTTCAACTCTCTGTTCACGAATTTTCATCAAGATATGAAGATACTAAAACATTTACTACTAATGTCGTTCTAATTTATGTGACATACTTTTCTTTTAATACTGTCCAATATCACATTTCTATAATTAAAGACAAGTAAACTTTAAATTCTTCTTTTTATCTTAATAAAATATAGCCACACAAATGTTTAAGGTTTGTTTTAGACCACAAATTTTAAAAGTCTACATTTCTAAGTCACATAAATATCTAAGATTTGTTTTAGATCACAAATTTAAAAAAATTCTCATTTCTAAACCTCCATTTCTTTTTTAAAACTTTTCGTCTAATCAAACGGCAGAACATAAATTGAGACGAAGGGAGCACACTTCTAATCATTGATCGAGCTTATGTGGCATGCACGACTTTAGGGAGCGTGAAATTAAATAATATAGTTGATCAATAGTTAAAAAATAAGATGCAAGATGCACTTTCTTCTTACCTTCCTTTTTGTTTTGGTTAACCATAGCCAGTACATGCATTAATGCTGGCTAGGGCATCTAAGTTTCCATGATGGTCCAAAATATTACACCAAGTAATAATAGAACTAGTCCTAGGGATAATTAATATTCCCTAATTTGTCTAACTACCTCTAGTGTTGGTAAAAAAAAAACAGTGCAGAGCTAGGTAGGACCGTAGGACACACCTTTGAATTCCTTTCTTGGCTAGCTTGTCTGCTATTAAGGTCTGTTCACTGAAGCTATGTCTAATTATTAGGTCCCTATATACGTTTTTCAAGGACCTACAATTACATAAGATCGGAAATGCCATATTTATGGTTCAGAATTTGAAAACCGTAAATGCCCAATATGTGACTTGCATCTTATTTTGCATAGTATCTCGTTAGACAACTACTACGTTTATATATATATTTTTTTTCATATAAAGTGTGTACACACTTAACAAAATTACTTCTTACAAATCATAACATATGATTAACTGAATCATCATTTTTCACAGGAAAAATAAATATATAGTGGAAAGGTATCAAAATATCGACAAATATTAAACTATGAATTTAAAATTTTAAAATGTTATGAGTATGGTGGTAAAAACTTTGAAAGTTGCCATCTCCAGTTTGCCCCATTTCTTGCATTTTAAAGTATGTCACTTTGTGATCGCAAAGATTCAAACACAAGGTAAATCCGCCCTATTTATGCAGTATTGGTTTAAATTAAACAGCTCGAGCTATTTTATTGCATCATATGATAGTTTATCATGAAACTTCAAACAATGTTACTCAAATGTTGTGTACTGGCGAAATAGGCCTTTCTCATACACTGCCAGAGCCATTGTGTTATTACGGCCCAAATTAATTTCACCTTCTTGACCACCAATGGTCCATTATATAGGGCTTTAGTTAGTAAACAAGCTAGAAATCCTGTACATTTTTTTTGTGCGGATTGACCCTCAAACGCACTGGTCTTTAATTTTTTCCTTTCATATATGTTGTCTTTAATTTTTGCCCCTACTATTTATTTTGTGAAAATATTCAATTTACTTCGCAAGACATAGTCTTTATAATATTTATTTTTTCGAAAACTGATTTTTTGCCTCGCGCGGCATAAATTTTATAGGAATTAAGTTATGCGGCATAGTTTTATAGTAATTTTTTAATTTATGTTGAGTGTTGGAAATTATGTCTTATCCGGCATAGTTTGTGTGTATGCTGTAATACATATGTTGAAATTAAACGCTAATTATGCCCGCAAAAATATGAAACTATGTCTCTTTTTTTTCATATTATGTTAAGTGTTAACGGTTATGCCTTATCCGACATAATCATTGGGTTGTGTATGATACATATACTGAAGATAAACACTAATTATGCCGAGCGGAAATCTAATTATCAATTATTCTAGAAAAAAATATGTTATTGAGGTTAACTATAAGTTCACAATTTTTGTTTATTAAAAGTTTATTTGCAGATAGAAATGGAAAAAAGGAAGTTATATTTTTTATTTTTTATGATACTTCTTAATTGTTAATTGAATGAAATTATAATTATATGAATTGATATAGATGGTTTTATTCGATTACTATCAATTCTTTATACGTTGAAATAGTAGACATAAGGTTTTCATATAGCCGACTTTGTCTTGATTAAGATCTGAATATAATTGATTGTTAAATTGTCTCTTTATCAATTTTTCTAATTCCTTTTTGAGTTATTTAGGTCGAGCTACATATAACAATAATAATATCAATTGGCTTATGAGTGAATAAAAAATAACAGTATTTTAAAACGATCGAGGAGCAATAACTACTAGTAATAAAATACAAAAGAAGCTCGAATGTGGATAGACTAACAGATAGGAGTTTTTGGTAACATCACAATACTTCGATGCACCAAATTTAATAGTTTATATTTCTCACTAAGATCATTCATGTGGATGTATTTGTCCTTCTAATTATAAGATCTAGCCGGAACTAGATTAATATTGTAATGAATTTCAAAATAAGCAAGTGTCCACAAAAAGATTTAAAATCCTGTTCTGGATATTGCATGATCCTAATTAATAAAGGTTTGGGTTAATTAGGATCTTGATTTCACGGAACAAAGATTTTGTTGTCTAAACCTAATCAGAATATTTTAGCAGACTAAAGGGTTTTATTTTATTTTATTTTATTAATAAACACAAAATCTAAAGAGGGGTATGTTGGATTTCCTTTTGTTGTGAAGGCGCGGCATTCTCTTTCGAGTGCGCATGAGAAACCGGTGTGTGATAACCGCAAACCACGCCACCGATTAACTACACTGGCAGTGTGTGCGCAATTTCAACAAGAAGGTTTATGCGAGGAATCGAACTCGTGGCGCTTGCGGTCAAGCATTTCTCTTCTTCTGTGGCTTACTTCATGATTTCCTATTATGGATAATGTTGATCAGATATAGGACCCATATTGAATATAATGCTGTCTTCCTATAGTTATTATTTATTGAGTAATAAATTAATCATCACTTTTTCACGTACATACACTAAAAAAACATCTATTATGAACATATTATTTTTCAAGATAAAAGTACAGTTCCTATAGGCATGAAATTCAGTAAAATAGATGTTCTTAGCTTGGTCGTTATCTAGGCATGTTGCAACATGTCCTAATCTTTTCTTTTCTTTATCTATTTTATGGGCGGCTCTTGTACGGAACATATAATTTTATACCAATCCCAATATTAATGAAAGAAAATTCCAAAATACTAATAAAGTTTCTTATCATAAACTGCTAGGTGTTCCCTAATTTGGAGCTCATACAAGAGTGTCTATTGTTTTAAGGGGAGAAATTTCTCTCATCTGGATTAATGGATATGCTTTCTTTTTTAACATCGAGAAATTTACTGCAAATAATGTTTCTTTGTGTCTGCTCAGGCTTTGCTGACTTATCGCGTGTAAAAAAAAGCACGAAGGAATAGTATAACAATATTGTTTTTAAAATTTGAATAAATGGCTAACTCTAATTGTCTGGATACAGTGAATAATAAAAGCAAGAGAGAGGAATGAGAAAAAAGACATTTAAATTTGTTTATTGGATTATTTATTCTTTAACTAATGTAGAGTTATAATCATGTTCATGGCAATCATATTGTTCTAGTTAAACTACACAGTTTCTGATTTCTTGCTCTCTAAGTCCTATTGCTGATCATGCCGTAACCTCGATTTATTACTTATTATTTTTGTAAGAAGATAATAAATGGATATCAAAGTACCCTCAAATTATTTATTTAAGTTGATGAACTTTTTCAGAGTGTTTAGAAAGCTTTTAAATAACACTTCAATGAAGTTATCATTACAGACAGATCATCTACACTTTAAAACAAGCATTTACATAAAAATAGATTAGTATGACTAGTTATAATTACTACCTAAAAGGAGTTCCTACCCTTTTAATTATTGTGTTTAAAGTTACTATATATTAATATAACTTTTAATTTTCACTTTGCTGCTGGGGAGGCTCATCCATATAATAAGTTAGCAATTCCAAGTTGGCAGGAGGGTAGACACTGTATTTATTTGGTTTCAACTGAGGTTAATTAATCAGGAAAATCGACTATAGACTGTAATAGTTCATGTTTTTTCTGCATTATTTAATTAGCTTAAAAACAGTAATTAATAGGATACAATTCTTTAATCCAGATGAAGTTGCTTGTTGGGTAGTGAACCTAGCTAGAATCGTTAATTTCCTGTTAATATAGTAACTTAGAAAATCTCATTTATTTTCGGTTAATATTATAACTTAGGAATATGTCATTGATTTTTCTTCCCTCCCCGTTTTTTTTTTGAGTTCCAATTTCAAACCGCCGATTTAATAATTAGTTAGCTAGCTGGGGGGGGTGGGGGGGTGGGGGATGAATATTTTTATTAATCCTAAGGTGAAAGAAGGGAAGTAGAAAGGAGATAAAGATGTTGAATCAAAACCTCTATCTTTATAGTTAAGAGCTAGCATTAGCATGAAGTCGATAGGTAACAACGTAACCGGCAAATCGCTCGCTGTTGAACTCGCAATAAGTTTGTTAGGGATTATTCATGAAAAGCGGGTGCAAGATACAACAATCGAAGCACTTTGTCAATTAACGCCCAAGGGGATGCCGTGAGACCTAAAAGGCTAGGCCATTAGACAATACATTGACAGTTAGACTTGAACTGTCGTAAATGGTATTAGAGCCAGTAGATGTCCACCCAGTGTGACATGATGGAACAAACTTCAGCGAGAATAGTGATTCTTTAAGGTATATGTAAGCGTGACAACCTACGGACTAGCGGTTGAACTGGTAAGGGGATTCATTGTGAAGCTTGTCTTGAACAAATACCACGTCAAAATGAAAGGGAAATTAGGGGTCATTAAAGGGCTAGTGAGAGATTGAACTATCGAGAGTCAAGACACCCTCATTTCACTATTGGTTTGCAAGTAGGAGGAGCCAGCGGCGTGGGATGGGATCAGATCTAATTAATTTTTGGAATTAGATACTGAACTAATTTATTCGATTTTCCAAAGAAAAAGTTTAATTTATAAGATGCGCTGAGTGTTAAGAGTTTTACATCGAATATGGAATGAAAACATGAATTCATTATGTGGACTTCGACAATCCTCACCTATAAGCTAACTTTGAGGTTGAGTTGGACCCAAGATCCATTCTTTACATAGATTGAGTTAGGCCCAAGATTCATTCTTTACACTAAAACTTTTTTCATTTCACAAAATTTGCTACGTACCCTTAATACTAGTATTAAATTGCAATTTTCAGAAATATATGGTTTAAAAAATACCACTCGTAACATTCTAGTTGACCTTATTTCAAATGAAGAACAAGGCGTTTAATTTAAAGTTGGAAAATTGAAAAGGCTTGACGAAAGTATCTTTAAACAGTTCAGATTTCATACTTGGTAATTGTATTGAATTAAAAGTCTCAACTGGTATGCTAATACACTACAACAAATAGGTCGCCCTCTTTGGTTGGAACATCGCCCCCTTAGATCAAAGGGGGCGATTTTTAGTTGCCCTTCAAATCGCCTTATTATGTTTTTCAAGTCGCACCCTTTGGTAAGAACCAAAATTTGATTGATCTCAAAAAGGACGATTGTAGTCGCCCTATTTGGGATGGTTCAAAAAAGAGAAAAAATTAAATGCACCATCTAGGATTCGAACCCTGGTCTGAACTGTGACATTGTAATATTCTACCACTAGATCACTAGTTATACAATATCAATCACCACAAATACAATCCCCAACCAAGAATCGAACCCGGGTCTCCTCTGTGAAATTGTGTCATTCTATCACTAAGCCAGATATCAATACTTGTTATATTTATGCTTCTCATAATCATAAATTTCTTGTATGATTCTAACAAGATGCCTATTTTTAACAAGATGCCTTTTTTTTACACTTATATTTCCTATAATTTCAGATCCGAATATTTCGGATATACAAAAAAATTGATATCCGTAATTTTTGGATAATTTCGTATCCGAATTGTCACGACCCGATCCTGCTCGATCGTGCCCTACCCGCACCACTTACAGTATACATCGTAGATAATCACGAACATACATGAAACTTATAAAATAAATCAACAAAGATAAAATCAACAGTTAGCCGATAAGGCTACCTCCTCGATAGTAAATACATAAGCGTTAGCTTGCCTCATTTCTTTACAAACCGACCCACACATGTGACTACTGCACTTAAGAGTTTTAACATAACAATCGTGACGGGGCCCCGCCATACCACGAATATACGAACCTACAACCTCGTGGAAATCGCACTAAAAGACAAAGCCTCCGAGAAATGGAGCTTTCCAAGAATCCGAACAATGATCCAAAGAGTGGATCGCCAGTTATGTACCTAAACTCGCGCAGATGAACGCAACCCCGGGCGAGGTCGATTTAAATATGTACCAAGTATGTGAATCAAAATATCAGAATGAAATCATAGCGATCTATAAGAAGTCGAGACACGATGATAACCAAAATAACGATAATCGTGGCCTTACCAAAATGAAAGTAATGAAAGTCAGTTTTACCTTTTAAAGACTATTTCAACACATGAACAATAGTCACACAGGGCTACCGACACAAGCCCTCAAATCTCAAAGTGTGCCCGTGGAATCCCCCATCACTGTCGGCAGCTATTAGTGAATAACATAACCATGTGACGCGCCAGTGGCATCCTACCTCACCGCTTCTGCATACACATACAACATATATATATATCTATACCCTCGCCGTGGAATCCCCATCACCGCCGACAAATGTAGTGGTAACATATAACCACGTGACGCGCCTGGCATCCTACCTCACCGCTTGCAGACACACATACAACACATATATATATATACAACGTGGCCGCATGCCCTAATCCTCATCGATAAGCGTGACCATAACGCGCCGTAATCCTCATCGCGGTACAGTCTTCACGGGAGCTAGCCCACGGAGTAATAATATAACATGCCCCCGGCATCCCTCATCGTGGGTACATGTCTTCATGGGGGAGCTAGTCCATGGAGTAAAATATAACATGGTCGCATGCCCCGAAATCCCTCATCGTATAAGCATGGCCAAGATCAATTACAATGGAAGCATACCCGTGGAATCCTCTGTCACTGCCGGTACGCCCAATAAATTCACAACAAGTCAGCCGGCCCTCCAACTGAGAGTCACGACAATGTAAACATATAATACTTGCAATCAAGGCTATCACAAGCAAGCATAGGCAAGTTCATTAAATCTTTAGACTTTCACTTTTACATACTCAAGGCACTTTTCGTTTCACATAAAAAGTCCGGGAATTTAACCCCAAGTACTACGTACTTCCATTCTTTTCAAAATATTCCTTTTCATATAAAACCCCAAGATACTAACACCCATAGTATCAAGGCTTGTGTACATTTCACATAAGTCACTATACTTTTAGAAATACATTTCTCGGCTTCTAAATCAAGTGACCCTTACTTTAAAGCTTTAAGCAAGTGATACCTTTAAATCAAATTGCCCTTCCTTATTTCAAGTTATTTCTTTGTTTACCTTATTAGAGAAAACCATTCTCTTAACCTTCCATAAAGCCGTTATAACCAACTTCCCATAAAGTCGTTATAACCCTTTATGGTTTTAGACAAATTCATTCCTTTTTCAACCAAGAGACTTATACTTTTGAAACCAAGTATCAATATACTTTCAAATCAATTTCTTAACTTTCAAAATACTTCAAGTCTCTTAACTTTAGAAATCAAGTTTCTTAACCTTATATCTCAAGTAACTTACATCTTTTAAAAACAAGTTACTTCCCTTAAATCATGTCGTTTATTCCTTTAAGAATCAAGTTCTATTACTTGAAAATAAAGTCTCTCAACCCTTTAAGAGTTTAAGGTTCATAATCTTAAAACTTCATAATGTAAACTCTTTAAATTAAGTACATATACTTACGCGTGTGAATAAGTTATACTCGTTATAACGATCTTATTAAAGCAGCCATGATCTAGAAAATGTAATACAATTTTGTCTTATCTTAGTTTTTATGCAGATGGAGAATTCTACTCATTTTAATATAATCAATTTACACTTTCCTTTATTAACGCTGCAATGGCTTGTTCGATACTTATTCTTATTCGTGCTGTAAATTAGCCAAGCCAACTTGGCTCCAAATACCTCCTAACGACTCTTACCAACATCCCCCATAAGACTTGGTAAGAACTTAGGATAACTTAGACATAACCTTTACATAGAGTAAATCACATACATTCCTCTTAACTTCTAAGAGTAGAAGGGAACATGAAATAATACCACATGTATATTCCATACATAGAATCATGCCAAAGGAAGGAAAAGGTTCACATACCTCGCGACGATTATCGACAAGTAGCAAAATGCTCCAAAGTACTTCAACCTTGATAGTTATTCCATCCTTCAAGTAGAATACGCTATACTTAGTACTTCAACCTATAATGGCCATAATACGTCCATTAACCTCTTACTTCAAACGTAGAATATTCTAAGTGCTAAGTCACTAAATTCTATGGAAAATCGGACAACACCTCCTTTGTTTCTACATACTTTGCCACCTTTTTCAAGGACGAATTCAATAACCAAACACGCCACATTTAAGGCCCAACAATGCAATTAATCAATAGGGGATTACACGCCTACTAGACGTGTAAAATTCCGCCCCACAATTGATATATAACTAATACAACTACAAGTGAAATTCCGACAACTTGAGATACAACAACACCAATTCTTATCCAATTTCCTTTTCAATCCAAATTGTTAGCATAACATGGCATCAAATCGCAATCGATTATAACTACTATAATCTCCAAGTAAGTAACATGCGATGATTCTAATTAACGACCAAATTGTAATCCAACTTCAAATGGCTTATATGGCATTTCGGTTTTTAGGCTACAACAATCCATAACACTTATGAAACTTCAACACATATACTTCATGCTAGCAAATATGTAAGGCTAACAACAATATATAATCTTGTAACACTTTAAGAGACAAGATTATTACCCCAACGAGTCTTAGTCCAACTTCAAATCCGAAGTCGCTCCCTAGCAACTTAGAGCCTCTTCTAGACACTTCAATCCGCCACTTGAGACCCTTAGAATATCACAAACAACTTTCCTTTTATCTTCCAATCAAAACCTAGGAAGGCAACTAGGTTTTCACCTTGCGACTAATACGAAAACGCTATTTTTCCGGGATTTTTCTATTGAGATACCCTTACAATACACTTAGGAACCTTGGTTTAAAATGTGGAGCTTATTGGACAACAAACAAATTTTTTTTCTTTCTTGTGGAGCTTGAACCCGAGAGCACCTTGTTGTTCATCCAATTTTTCTTGAAAATTTGGCTAAGTGTGGAAGCTTGTCTCACTACTAGTACTACTATATAGCACAATGGAGGGTCAAAATGTGTACATATGTGTGGCTTGAATGCAATTCTTATTAAATATCAACTAAGTGGTCCCATTGACCAAGTCAAATATATCAAGCTCACTACTTGCAAGACTTGTCATCTTAAAATTATGGTCAATGACCATTTTGGCCATGTCCAATTCGCCCAAGCTCACTTAAGGGGGGTGACACGTGTCGCCCTCCCATTCGTCACAATATTTCATTTTTCGACAATTTCATAATTCTGATAAATTTTTACAAGTCTCTAATCTTAACATTTGGGATTCTTACGTACGTTCTTAAAACATGTCCTGAAATTACGGGATGTAACATTCTTCGCTCCTTAGAAACATTCGTCCTCGAATGTTCTTTCGGAGCTCAATCTATCATTTCTCGGCATAATCTCATAAAACTACACTTAATGAAACCTAATTATGCCACATATGGCCCTAATACCTCGCACACACATAACCATCCCTCATAAGCCCAAAAAGGATTATCTTCTCGTACTTTCAAGTTACTCTAGCATACATACACAGTCTCAATATTATTCGTTCATGACACTTAATCTTACAACAACCTTAACATGCATACAAGTCTCTAAAGGGGTCAAAAATATACCTGAAATCATATTGGCTCAAAGGATCGCTAAAATCGGGAACCTCCACCACGGCCTACCACACGCTGCATGAACATCCCGCTTAGCTATCAAGGCGAAGAACCCGAATCGATCCAAAGAGATCAGGTTATCCCACCAGCCACTGCCTGGACAATTCTCACGAACGGCCTGGCCGCAAGCATAACAAGTCGTCAGTAGTACGACACTCCCAAAATGGAATCTACTACGGTGACTACACCGGCAAAAGTGGCTTCCTCGCTACTATCCTGACATCGTACTCGCACTCGAGTCCTCGACCGCTCCCGAATATCTCGCGACCAAACCTCGGCCTAAGGCGGGAAGGAGCACTCAGGCGGTGAAATGTAGACCTAGTTCGCTGCCAGGTCGCCCGCCAAATTTACCTAGAACCCCGCTGCCTGCCTCTTGGCCGGATCGCCAGCCGGGTCTCTCTCGCCTCGATCCCTTATGCATAAGTTCGATCTGTCAATATCCATACCGGGTCAGGGCTTGTTATACCGTGGTTCGCCGCGCGTGGGGCCGTGGCGAAATTAGAGAAACACGTTCGTGGGCCTCAGCCGCGCGCGAGGCAGGCGCGCGCGCGGCGCGCGGCGCGAGGCGCTGGCGCTGCATGGCCGGAAGGTGGCGCGCCGAAAGAGCCGAGAGTCCGCAGGAGTTGCGGCGCCGCGGCGCCGGGAAGAGGCCGCGCGCCGGCGGAAATCAGCGAAAAACTTAGGAAAAGTCAGATTTTTATTTTGAAAGGGCCTGAGTGGGGGACAAGTGTCCCCCCCCCCATCTGATTTTCAGAATGCATGCAATATAATTGACCAAGGCTTGGTCACTTTTTCATCTTTCATCTTTACTCTCTCTCTCTCTCTCTCTCTCCAAAGCTTGAGCTCCCTTCTCTCTAAAACCTCAAGTGTTCTAGCCTAAGAAAATCTGAAAAGTTAAAGGCATGAAGCTTCATGACTAGCTTAGAAGTGCTATTGTGGTGGTGTTCTTGGAGAAAAAGGCTAGCAAGGTGTTGGAATAAGTTTGGCTAAAACTTAAGGTAACATTTCTTCTCAGAGTTGTATTGGGTGTTGATGTTTAATAGGAAGAACTTGTAGTTGGAAAAATGCACTTAGAGTAGTTGCATGTTAGAAATGGGGTGTGATTATGAAAGAATTGGTTAGGGGGATTTTATGAGCATGATGTTGCCTAAATACTACATTAGACGTGTTGGGTTAGTTGTTGTAACTTGTGGGGCTGAATTTTTACACACCAAAGTTTAGGTGTGTAATCCCCTTGGTTGGTTGGTTGTTGAGCCTTAAACACGGCATTTGAGTTAAAAATCGACCTTGGAAAAGGTGGCAATGTATGTAGAAACAAAGGAACGCCGCCAATTTTCCGTAGGAAATTGGTGACTTTAACTTGGAAAAATTCTGCATTGTAATTAGAGCTTGATAAGCGTATTGTGGTCATTTTAGGTTGACATACTACGCATGTAAATCGACTTAGCTTGTGGATCGACCAAGAGGTATGTGGAGCTTTCCTATCTCTTGAGCATGATTAGTTGTACTATGTAGTACGGTAGACGACAAGATTTGGAAATCTTCGCTTGTTATAAGTATTTGATACTTGCTTCGCTTTAAAAGAAAAGTATAAAAATCCTCGACTTAAGGAATGTGTTTTACTATTGTTTAACTCTAATATAACGCTTTATGGGGAGTTGGTTATATTAGTTTGTGAAAGTTTAATGGAGAAATGTTTTGATGATTTGAACTTGTGGAAGGAAAATGGTTTTAAGGCATGAATTGCCTAAGGTTTTACAAGAAATGAAGTCACTTAATTTAGAAGCTTGAGATAGTTTTAAAAGGAAATGTGACTTGTTTTGAAAAGAAATCGTAACTTGATACTATGGTGATTAGTATCTTGGAATTTTTGTATAAAAAGAGTTATTTCTTAAAAGGTTAGAGGTACATGATACTTGGGTTAAATTCCCGGATTTTTATTAAAAGACATGATCGTGCCTTAGGTATACTAAAATGAGAGGATGTATTAGTACTATTAATAAAGTTAGGTGATTCTTAACTTGCTTAAGTTATGATAGGCGAGTGCTTATGTTGTGATGTGATAGGCAGTAGTGCTTATGTTATGTGTATTAGCCTGATGAGCTATGTTATATATATTTATATTGTTACGTAAACCCCGTTATTATTTATGCCATGGATTTGCTACCCATGACGCGAGCGCGCGCTTGTACTACGCGGATCCGACCATATGATCCATGCGGTGAAATAGTCCCACGCGAGTACGCGATGGTATTTCACGCGGATCCACGGGATCCATGCGGTGAAATAGTCCCACGCGGTGAAATAGTCCTACGACGGCGGATGACCTCACGCGGGTCCACAGGACCTACGCGGGTGAAATAGTCCCGCGAGTAGGATCGCTTAATGATACTACGCGAGGTACTGCTTTGATCACGAGCCTCCTATTTTTATGCTATAAAATGTATACTTGTTACTCTCATTATTAGTAAGGCATGCAACATAATTTGGTTTTATCTATAACTTCGGTGTATTTTGGACTTATGATATTACTACGATTTTCCGCTTTACATACTGTACGTTGTGCATCGACCCTTCCTGGCCGCTCATGCCGTAGGTAAGGGAAAGGTGGTAGATCCTCATTCCTAGGATCTTGTACTGTGTGTCGAGCTCCATTCCTTCTGAGGCTCGACTTTTGGTATGGTTCTCCTGAGTCGTTGATATTTTGTACATTCAGGGCACGACGGCCCCGTCCCGTCATAGTGTTATTCATTCTTAGTTCGTAGTCTTGTCGAACTTGGTTCGTTAAGGATGTAATGCTTGGTTTATGTACTTTTGGGTTAGCCATTTTGGGCCGACTATTCTATATCTTAATGGTTGTTTATCTTGAGTTTACATTCCGCCGGTTTTCTCGATGTCAGGTCACTAGGTGCCCGGTTAAGGCACCGGCCACGTCCGGTTCGGTCGTGACAAAAGTGGTATCAGAGCGCTTAATCCTCTGAAAGAGTCTATAGCCGTATCTAGTAGTCTTGATTATCGGTGTGTTGTGCACCACATCTATAATCGTGGGTGCAGGATATTTAGGATTGGTTCCCATTCTTTCACTCTAAGATCGTGCACAGAGTCATGCTATAGGTTGAATTTCCTCCGACGATTTTTCTGTCTCCCGCTTCTCCGCCAAGGCAACCGCAGCCTGGCGGCAAGGCGCAGAGGGAACTACCGTAGGGCACCGAGGTCACTGGCACGTGCCCGGCCCTTACTGACGAGGTGTTTGACGGCGAAGTTCTACGACGCCGCCAACCCCAAAGAGAGTCGAGGCGGCGGCCGAATACCATCGAGACCGCGGTACCGAGCCTCCACCCAAAGCCTGTGGCGAGGATATGGGCTACAAGGAGATAGCCGCCATCGCCGTGATCGTGGCGCATGCGAGGATAGGTTGGAGATGCAGCCCGGCCGCATTCGTGGTTCACCAGTCGCTAGCGAGATCGAGAGACTTTTGAGTCGCAGCCACCAGAGTTTTATGGGTCGAGGCTCGAGGATGATCCGCAGGAGTTTATCCGATAGCGCAGAGGATCACGAGGGTGATCGGGGCCGGAGACCGAGTCGGGTATTAGGTTCGTGACGGCCGCGGACACCGCAGCTTGGATCGGTATGATTCGTGGGAACTGCCCCGGGAGCATGCGCATCCACTGTTTGGGACGAAGTTCTCGAGGCGCATTTGGCCATTTCTTGCCACCGCAGATGGCGAGGGCTCGGGCCGATAGATTTTTGACGCCGAGATGTAATCGGGCGGACGGTCCGAATACAACGTGGAGTTTGATTCATTGGCTAGGTATGTGCCGCATTGGTAGCGCACATGGAGGACGGGTGCACCGCTATGTCACAGACTCGATGATCACTTGGCCGAGTGCTTGAGGTGGCTGGCTCTCCACCGGCATGGACATTGCCCGCACGCAGCACATGCTCTCGTGTGAGGAACGCAGGGCCGGTTTAATCGAGTGTATCGCAGAAGAGGCCGTGACAGCAGGTCCTCTCGTAGTTTTAGGGTAGACAACCCCAAAGAAGAAACCAGATTTGCACCACGCCGGTCCAGAGCGCCCTCCACCATCTTCGGACGCATAAGTATTCGGGAGCGGGACAGTGGTTCCGTGGCTTCGGTTTTCAGAGGACCGAGTTCGGTCGGATGAGGCCACCCATGCCTGGTGGTCGATGTGGTGATTGCCATTATGGGGTGTCATGTTCCTCCAGGAGCTTGTTATTCTTGGCGGCAGGCCATTTGAGGAGAGATTGTCCGCCCGCAGGTGGCGGAATATGATGGCTCACCGGCGTGGTCGATGGTCGGATCTTCATCGTCGATGGCGATGCGCCCGAGGCGTGGTATTCACTACGCATGTGCCGCGCAGGTCGTGGTAGAGGTTCCAGTTCAGCGGCCTCGTAACCGCATTTATGCTATGTCCACCGCCAGACCGAGGCGCCACCGATGTCGCCACAGTACATTGTTGGTTTCTTCTTTGTGATGTTTATGCTTTGATAGATCCGGTTCTACCGCCCTATATATCTCCGATATTGTTGGTAGAATAGTGATAGAGCCCAGTCCATAGAATCTTTGAGGCGGCTGCGCGCCGGTGCCGGTGTTAGCCGAGCGTATATAAGGCTTGCCTGACTATAGATGGTCGCCGACTTAGCCGACTTGATAGAGTTGGACATGACGGACTTCATGTGATTATGGGTATGGATTGGCTGGCGTCTTGCTATGCCAATGTGGACCGCAGAGAGAGGTTAGTTCGGTTCGGCTTCTGGTGAGCGGTTTATCGAGTGGAAGGAATCTTGCATCGCCGAGGGTAGGTTTATTTCTTACCTCAAGGCTAGGAAGATGGTACTGAAAGGGTATATTTACCATTTGGTTCGTATTCGACATCGAGGTGAGATACCGACCTTGATCGGCCCAAGCTTAGAGAGTTTCCGCACGCTTTCCAGACGAAGCTTCCGTATCCTCCCGAGAGGAGATTGAGTTTGCATCGATTTGGCACGGACACTCGACCGATATCTATCCCGCCATACGTGACGGCACCGCCGAGTTGAAGGAATCAAGGACCAGCTGAAAGATTTGCTGGAAAAAGGCTTTATCAGGCCAGTGTTTCTCCCCGGGAGCACCTGGTGTTATTTGTAAAGAAGAAAGATGGGGCCAGCGTATGTGTATTGACATAGCAAACAACAAGGTAACTATCAAGAATAGATATCCTCCCGTGATTGATGATTTGTTTGACCATTGCAGTGGTGCGAGATGTTTTTCCAAGATAGACTGCGTTCGTTATCATCAGTGCGAGTTAGAGAGGCGATATCCCAAGATCGCATTCAGGACCCGTATGGGCACCATGAGTTCAGTGGTGATGTCTTTCGGTTGACCAACGCCCAGCGGTATTCATGGATTTGATGAATAGGTGTTCGTGCCATTCTCGATATGTTCGTTATAGTTTTCATCGATGATATCTTGGTGTATTCGCGCACGAGCAGCGAGCATATAGATCATTTGAGGACGGTGTTGGAGTCCTCGTGACCGGCATTGTATGCCAAGTTCTCGAAATGCGAGTTTTGGTCGCTTCATGGCTTTCTTAGGACATGTTATCGGAATCGACGGTATTCGGGTTGATACAAAGAAAGATTGAGGCGATCAAGACTTGCCTGCACCCACTACGCCAGTATGCGGCAGCTTTTGGGCCTCGCAGTTATTATCGGAGGTTTGTGGAGCGCTTGCTTCTATTTCAAAGACTTTGACTAAGTCGACTCGTATGCAATATGTTCCGGGACGGATACTTGTGAGGAAAGTTTCCAGCTAAAGGAGAAGTTTGACGACCGCTTCGCTTCTTACTTCCGGAGGGTTTAGATGGATATGTGGTTTATTGCGACGCGTCAGTGTTTGGAGTGCGTCTGATGCAAAGACGGCAAGGTTATAGCTTATGATCCCGACGGCTTAGGAAACATGAGAAGAACTATCCCACACATGACTTGAGTCGCGCAGTGATTCATGCCTCAAGATCCGGAGACATTATTTATACGGAGTTCATGTGACATTTACACGCACTCACAAGAGTCTCCAAGACATCTTCACCGCAGGAGCCGAACTTGCGGCATAGACGGTGGTTGGAGCTACTTAAGGATTACGATGTTGATATTCGCACCACCCGCGAAGGCCAACGAGTTGCATGCCTTAGTCGCAGATCGACGGGTAGTCTATATGATGTTCGACAGAGAAAAGGGATACGGTCCGAGAGTTACACCGCCAGCAAGCCTTGGGTTCGTTTGGTTGATTCCGTTAGTAACGGAATTGGTTCGAGAGGTCGCCAGTCTTCCATCGCCGGCGAGGTGAAGAGGCGGCAGATGAGGATCCGATTTTGCACGGCATCGAGACGCAACTCCGGGAAGAGAAGAGTCTATTCGAGGTAGCACCGGATGGGTGCTAAGATTCGAGGCCGGCCAGGTGTTCCCGATGTGACAGACTTCGCCAAGATATTCTCGGAGGCACACGGTGCTCGTTATTCGATTCATCCGGGGTCGACTAAAATGTACCATGACCTCAGGTGCATGTATTGGTGGGATGGTTTGAAGAGGGACGTGGCCGGTTTTGTTGCCCGGTGTCCTAATTGTCAGCAGGTTAAGGTTGAGCACCAGAAGCCCGGTGGGCTATTACAGGCTATTGATATTCCGATGTGGAAGTGGGAGGTGGTCAACATGGACTTTATTACAGGGTTACCTCGCACCCGCAGGAGACATGATTCCATTTGGGTTATTGTTGATGTGTCGAAAATCAGCCCACTTTCTTCCAAAGACGACGCCACCGAGGACTATGCCAGTTATATATTAGAGAGATTGTGAGATCGCACGAGTCCCTGTCGATTATATCGATAGATGAGCCTGCCATGGCTAACTTCGAGGTCCTTCCGAATGGATTAGGGACACAGTGAGTCTCAAGACGACGCTTCATCCTCAGACGGACGGACAGCCGAACGCACTATCCGCATACACTCGAGGATATGCCGCGGGCTTGTGTTATTGATTTCGGGGTAATGGGAGGATCATTTACCTCTTGGAGTTTGCTTATAACAACAGCTACAATTCTAGTGTTCGGATGGCGCCTTATGAGGCCTTATACGAGGAAGTGCAGTCACCCATGTTGGTTTGAAGTGGGAGAATGCGCTTAATCGGGCCAGATTTGGTTCACAGTGCGGGATAAGTGAAGCTTATCCAGAGCGGTTATCGCGCCAGAGTCGCATGTAAATCATACGCAGATCATCGGCCGACACTTAGAGTTTGAGGTTAATGATCGGGTCTTTCGAAGTGCCACCCACGGCGGTGTGATGAGATTTGGTAGGAAAGGGAAACTCAGCCGAAGGTACATTGGGCCGTATCAGATTGTCCGAAGAGTGGGCAAGGTTGCCTATGAGTTGGATCTGCCGTCCGATCTTGAGGCGGTACATCCATTTTTTCACGCGTGTCATGTTACGTAAATGCGTTGGAGATCCGTCTAGAGTGCACCCGATTCAGGATATCCAGGTGACAGAGGAGTTGTCGTATGAGGAGAGTCCCATAGCGATACTCGATCGTCAAGTTAGACGACTCCGGACGAAGAAAGTGGCTTCCGTCAAGGTTTTATGGCGGAACGAGAACAGAGAGGAGATGACGTGGGAAGCGGAGGATGATATGATGAAGAAATACCCACACTTATTCCCTATACCTCCAGGTAACCCCTCTTTCCTACTGATTGGTGTTAATTTAATTGATTATGCTTGAGTAATGTTGTGGCTCGGGGAGCATTCTTATTTGCAAAGGAATAGTTAAGAAGATATGTTTATGTTGTGTTTTGTGTAAGGCTAGAAGGAACATTCGGGACGAATGTTTCTAAGGGGGGGAGAATGTTATACCCCGTGGTTCGGGCCGCGTGGGGCCGTGGCGAGAAATTAGAGAAACACGCTCGTGGCTCAGCCGCGGGCGCACGGAGGGGCCGCGCTGCGCGGTGAAGGCGCGAGGCATCGAGTGCAGCCGCGCCGGAAGGTGGCCGACGCCGAAAGAGCCGAGAGTCCGCAGGAGTCGCACCGCGGCGCCGGAAGTGGCGCGCCGAGGCGGAAATCAGCGAAAAACTTAGGAAAAGTCAGATTTTTATTTTGAAATGGCCTGAGTGGGGGACAAGTGTCCCCCCCATCTGATTTTCAGAATGCATGCAATATAATTGACCAAGGTTTGGTCACTTTTCCATCTTTCATCTTTACTCTCTCTCTCTCTCTCTCCAAAGCTCGAGCTCCCTTCTCTCTAAAACCTCGAAGTGTTCTAGCCTAAGAAAATCTGAAAAGTTAAAGGCAAGAAGCTTGTGACTAGCTTAGAAGTGCTATTGTGGTGGTGTTCTTGGAGAAAAAGGCTAGCAAGGTGTTGGAATAAGTTTGGCTAAAACTTAAGGTAACATTTCTTCTCTTGTAGTTGGTATTGGGTGTTGCATGTTTAATAGGAAGAACTTGTAGTTGGAAAAATGCACTTAGAGTAGTTGCATGTAAGAAATGGGGTGTGATTATGAAAGAATTGGTTAGGGGGATTTTATGAGCATGATGTTGCCTAAATACTACATTAGACTTGTTTGGTTAGTTGTTGTAACTTGTGGGGCTGAATTTTTACACACCAAAGTTTAGGTGTGTAATCCCCTTGGTGTTGGTTGGTTGTTGAGCCTTAAACATGACATTTGAGCGTTAAAAATCGACCTTGGAAAAGGTGGCAATGTATGTAGAAACAAAGGAAACGCTGCCCAATTTTCCGTAGGAAATTGGTGACTTTAACTTGGAAAAATTCTGCATTGTAATTAGAGCTTGATAAGCGTATTGTGGTCATTTTAGGTTGACATACTACGCATGTAAATCGACTTAGCTTGTGGATCGACCAAGAGATATGGAGCTTTCCTATCTCTTGAGCATGATTAGTTGTACCTATGTAGACGGTGAGAGACGACAAGATTTGGAAATCTTCGTTTGTTATAAGTATTTGATACTTGCTTCGCTTTTAAAAGAAAAGTATAAAAATCCTGGACTTAAGGGAATGTGTTTTACTATTGTTTAACTCTAATATAACGGCTTTATGAGGAGTTGGTTATATTAGTTTGTGAAAGTTTAATGGAGAAAGGTTTTGATGATTTGAACTTGTGGAAGGAAAATGGTTTTAAGGCATGAATTGCCTAAGGTTTTACAAGAAATGAAGTCACTTAATTTAGAAGCTTGAGATAGTTTTAAAAGGAAATGTGACTTGTTTTGAAAAGAAATCGTAACTTGATACTATGGTGATTAGTATCTTGGAATTTTTGTATAAAAAGAGTTATTTCTTAAAAGGTTAGAGGTACATGATACTTGGGTTAAATTCTGATTTTTATTAAAAGACATGATCGTGCCTTAGGTATACTAAAATGAGAGGATGTATTAGTACTATTAATAAGAAGTTAGGTGATTCTTAACTTGCTTAAGTTATGATAGGCCAGTAGTGCTTATGTTGTGATGTGATAGGCCGGTAGTGCTTATGTTATGTGTATTAGCCGGATGAGCTATGTTATATATATTTATATTGTTACTGTAAACCCCGTTATTATTTATGCCATGGATTTGCTACCCATGACGCGAGCGCGCCAGACTTACGCGGATCCGACCATAGATCCACGCGGTGAAATAGTCCCACGCGAGTACGCGATGGTATCGCGCGATCCACGTGATCCATGCGGGTGAAATAGTCCCACGCGGGTGAAATAGTCTATGACGAGGCGATGACTCATGCGGGTCCACAGGACCCATGCGGTGAAATAGTCCACGAGTAGGATTGCTTAATGATACTACGCGCAGGTACCTGCTTTGATCACGAGCCTCCTATTTTTATGCTATAAAATGTATACTTGTTACTCTCATTATTAGTAAGGCACGGTCTGCAACATAATTTGGTTTTATCTATAACTTCGTGTATTTTGGACTTATGATATTACTACGATTTTCCGCTTTACATACTGTACGTTGTAATCGACTTCTTCCTGGCCGCGTCATGCCGCAGGTGAAAGCGGTGGTAGATCCTCATTCCTAGGATCTTGTACTCAGTGTCGTGAGCTCCATTCCTTCGAGGCTCGACTTTTGGTACGGTTCTCCCGAGTCGTTGATATTTTGTACATTCGTGGCATGACGCAGCCGTCCCGCCATAGTGTTATTCATTCTAGAGGCTTGTAGTCTTGTCGAACTTGGTTCGTTAAGGATGTAATCGTTGGTTTATGTACTTTTGGGTTAGCCATTTTGGGCTAGACTATTCTATATCTTAATGGTTGTTTATCTTGAGTTTACATTCCGCTGGTTTTCTCTGATGTTGTGTCACTAGGGTGCCCGGGTTAAGGCACCGGTCACGGGTCCGGGTTCGGGTCGTGACAGGGCTGATGCGCGAAAAGATGCACACACTTTAACGCAAGTGCACGTTATCGTGACAAGTAGTATAGTCTTGATAATACCGAATATCGTCCTCAAGGATTAGGGTTCAATTACCAACTATCTATTTTTTGGTATCTATTTGGTGAATTGATATTTGGATTTGTTGTTTATAACTAAGAATTATAAAAGCTATTTAACTATAGGGTTACTTCAGTGGTGATGAGAATAGGGCTTCTACGTCTCCTCACTATCCGCTTATGCTACTTATTAATGCATAAATTATGGTTTTCTTCTTTTGGAGAAAGCAGGTTCACTAAATTGTTTTATACTCCCGTTAGGGTTATATAAACACTCAACCCCAGTATTGCACCTTACCTACCTTTCGGTGATAAGGATAACTCTATAGGAGGATTAAGAACAAGAACCTAGTTAACCGTCACACACAATGCGCAAAATTAGGGTTTTTAAGCCTCTCATTAACGCTACATAAATAATTGAGGTATTTTCATCCCCAATCCAAGAATGTCTACCAACTTACAGCATATTTACAATCCCCTCCTTTCGGAGTCTGATTAGAAATCATATAGTGGTATTTAGTTGTCAATTAACTACCAAGCATTCAATTCAATTATCGATAGATCTCAACAAGAAGAAGAAATACCATAAGCGTGCATTAAATCATAACATAAGTTTCTAGAGATTCAACATGGAAAGCCACATGGAGGAATTAGTTCCTAGTCATTGACATGACAAGAACTAATCCTAATGCTCTTCATAAAACGAAATAAAAACAAGAAAGGGAAAAGAAATTACTAAACTATGGTCTCCAATCTCCAAGCAAGCCTTGTCAGGTTGTAAAGGCGGGAACCCTTAAAACCGCCTAGGGTTCTCCTTTTATAGTGAAAACCGCCTCAACTTTTCCCCGCAGTTCGCCCAAAATCCGCTGAAACCTTATTTTTCGCGTCGAGCTGCCTCGCATGGCGCGGCGGAACTTCGCAATGGCCGGATGACTTTGGCGCCGCGCGATTGCTCGGCGAGAAGCCAGCTACGCAACTGTAGCTTCCGGATGTTTAGGCGCCGCACTCGCACTGCCGACACGAGGCGCCGCGACGCCGAAGTCTTCGCAGCCTCTTCGATAGTGGCGCCGCGACCGCTTCGATCGCAGTGGCGCTACCGGCTCGTGTTTTAGCCTCGTTCGCCACTCTCTCTGTTTTTAGCTATGGAATCTCCTCTTTTGCCCTCTTTTAGCTCCTTTTCCGCCATTTGGCCATTTTAACCACTTTGACTCAAAAGAAAGGAAAACTATCCTAATACGACACTTATATGTGCAAAACGGGACAAAAGACTAACTAAAACTGACTCAAAAGGTGTATATAAAATACACCGATCAAATACCCCCAAACTTAACCTTTGCTCGCCCTCGAGCAAAGATAGAAAGAAAGAAATAAAAGACTCAAAGAAACGAAAAATAAAAGACTCACTGACATTGATCACTTTTGCTGCATTAGTGTTAACTAGAAAAATATGAAGGTAGCAAAATAATATGCAGGAACATATAACATGAAATTTCAGCACACTAAACACATGAAACTAGATATTTCGCAAACTCATATTTGTCATGCTTAATGGAAGTCAATATACTAAATCATGCATATAAATTCAAAAATCCTATGACATGCTTACTTGCTATTCTCCACTAATCCTGGATATGCATAAAAGAAATCTTCAGGTCTTTAAGGGTTGTAATGTAAGCTTAGGTGTAGGTAGGAAAAATAGGCTTTTTAGGCTCATTCTGTGTACCATAAGCTCTTTAGCTTTTCAGTATTTTCCTTTTCTTTTTGTTCTTTCCTTCACTTCGATTCTATCTTTTCCCTCTTTTGTTTTGGGAGAGTGAAGTATCTAATAATAACAAGCACCCCCAAACTTAGGCTTTTGCCTATTTCTTATTACTCTTTTATTGGGGTGCATCAAAGTTGTTCACTCTTTTTGTCTCTTTTTTAACACAATTTATTCCACTATTTCACATTTTTACTTATGACACAATTTGTGGGAATATAGGGTGTCAAAGAAGAAGTTTCAATATTTGGCTCAATGGGGCTAACTAGGGATACTTTTTAAAGTCCGGGATAGAAAAGAATGGTAAAAATTGGCTATCAAAGAAATGCCTGAGTCATCTCCCTAACATGCATATCCTAACTATTTCGCCTCAAATAGCAAGCAATCATAACACATAAGTATTTATCATTTAGCATGCATAACTCAAGCAAGAAACTCCAAATAGACAAATTCTGTGAATTTTTGGCATATCTAACTTAGGTGTTTAGATAGTTGCTTCAATTCCGTTACATTATTCTACCTTCCTTCACTAGGTGTTTCTAGCAACTACAACATACATGATCTTTGACAGGCAATTATGACTCAAAAAGAAAAAAAAAATTTGGTGACTCAAAATAAACATAAAACAATCAAAAAGACTTAAATAAAACATAACATGATACAAATAAAACAAGACACAAATAAAACACCCCCAAACTTAAATCACACATTGTCCTCAATGTGTGTAGACTCAAAGACAGTAAAAGAAATAAGACACTTACAAACTTTGGCTAAAATGGTGGTGGTGGCGGTGGCATGGGATAGTGCATGGACCACTGACTGAACAAGGAACTCAACTCGTTGATTTGTTGCCTTGTTTCTTGCTGTCCTTGTATCATCGTGTGTCCAAACTCGCATCATCCACATCCGATTCTCAAACAATTGCTCCATCGTGGCAATGAAGGTTCGCTTCGTGGTTGGCTGGCTAGGTCTCGCTCATATTGAGCCCCTATTTCGTGCTCATCCTCGCTCATCATGCGGCCGCCGCTGGTTGTACTCTCCGTCTGGCTGCTGGAGGGCTTGGGTTTGGGAAAGAGTGTACTATCCCACATGACACCGGCAGTTGGTTTCTCTCATGAGTGTCAGTGGGTAGAGTTGGGACCCCTCGGAAGGCGCATAGACTAGTGATAAGTGAGCCGTGTCCCAATCCACTTGTCACCAACTCGCTGATTTCTTCAATGCTCGCACTATCTCTTTCCCACATCAATCGTCATTCTCATAATTCCATATATCGCTTTAATCCTATCCTCTGACACTCGTGAAGTGCGTGGATGGAATCATGCGGGCGCTGACGAAATATAGCCAACCCTTGGCTGCTTTGTTGAATTGGCACCTGCTCAGTGCTCTTGACCCATTTCTTGCAATATCAAAAGCAGCCCCAGGGTAGCTCACGGTTCGCAACTGCGGCATTCCAGTCGATGCGGTCGGTGCTTCTAGACCATGTTCTAAAGTGATTCCAATCACTTTTTTCTTCAACATCAACTGTCTTCAATTGTTCATTTACATCCTCTGCTGTCACAGACACATAAACTTCCCTAACAAAGCATCCCCTTTCCACCTTCTCCGGAAAGTTGGCATAAAATTCACGCACCATTGTTGTGTTCACTGGTGCTATCTTCTCCGGATTTACGAATCTCTTCCACCCCCTTAACTCAATCATCGCCCGAATGAGCTCATAAACATCTTCTTCCCCATATGACTCCCTCTGGTAGTCCATTCCCCTTTCTGGTATTAAGGGTCTGGTATCAAGCTTTTTGTATCTTTGGAAGGCTTGGTAGCTCACAAACCTAGTATCATCGTATTGTGGGGTTGGGGTGGATGTGGAGCCTCTTCTCTTCCTGGTGGCCATGGTTAAAATAGTTTCTGGAGCTTACAATTTAGTGGCACAAATGTTTCCTACACAATCAACAACTAGCAGCGAACACAACACCCCCAAACTTCAATTCTTCTACCCAATACCCACACTCATTTTCTACTCTTTTCTCCAAACTTCACAATCAACTTTTCAGTACCCAAACTACTTCAACTACAATACTCCTTCAAACTACTACCTCCTGTGACTTCAGTAAAGGACTCAAGAACATAAAAAGATTACCTTTTCATGAGAATATTCAAGCTTTTATTGTTTCAATTGGTGGGTTGAGGCTATGGAATAGAGCTTTGTTGTTTGAGATAGCTAAGGGTTTTTAGGAATTTAAGAGTTTTGGTTGTGGTTGGGTTGGGTTTGTGGAGGATTTGTGGGCAAGTTTTTGGAATTTCGTGGGTTTTTGGAGAGGGAGAGTTAGGTTTTTGAAATTGGAATTGGGGAAAGATCTGGTTTCTGGGCGCTTTACTGATGCGCGTAATATGCACACACTTTTAAACGCAAGTGCACGTTATCGTATCAAGTAGTATAGTCTTAGATAAGACCGAATATCGTCCTCTAGGATTAGGGTTCAAGTACCAATTATCTATTTTCTAGTATCTATTTGGTGAATTAATGAGTGATTGGTTGTTTATGACTAAGAATTATAAAAGCTATTTTAAAGTATAAAGATTTAATTCAGATGTGATGAGAATAGGGCTTCTATGTATCCTCACTATCCGCTTATGTTACTTACTAATGCATTACTTATGGTATTCTTCTTTTGGAGAAAGCAGTTTATTTAAATCGCTTTATACTCCCGTTAGGTTATATAAACACTCAACCCAGATTGTTCCTTACCTAACTTTCACGATAAGGGTAACTCTATAGGAGGATTAAGCACAAAAACCTAGTTGACCGTCACGCACAATGCGCAAAATTAGGGTTGTTAAGCCTCTCATCAACGCTACAAAACTAATTGAGGTATTTTCATCCCCAATTCAAGCCTGTCTACCCAACTTACAGCATATTCACAATCCCCCCTTTTCAGAATCTGATTAGAAATCATATAGTGATAACTAGTTGTCAATTAGCTACCAAGAATTCAATTCAATTATTGGATAGATCTCTCAATAAGAAAAATAACCATAAGCATGCATTAATTTATAACATAAGTTTCAAGAAATTCAACATAGAAAGCCCTATAAGAGAATTAGTTCCTAGCCATGAAGATGACAAGAACTAATTCCATGTTCATCATGCAAAACTGAAATAAAGTAAAAGAAAAGAAAAGAAAATTACTAAGAACGAGTCTCCAAGCCTTCTAGCATCCAAGGATTGTGTTGTGGAATATTTACAAGGTGGAATGGTGGATGGATGTATGTAGAATGGTGAATGGTAGAATGGAGAATGAATAATTCTTCTAATGATGTAGAGTATTTATAGCCAAAGAATCATTTAGGTGAAGGGTTAAGGATTTGTGTAGGTAGGAAAAGTTATTAGAATCCTTTTAGGTAAGGGTTTTTAGGTAGGAAAAGGTTTCCCTTTAGGTAGGAAAAGTTATCCCTTTAAGAAGGAAAAGTTATCCCTTTAGGATTCTGAAACATGTCAAATTCGCCCAAAGATTTCACAATTCGCTACGCGCCGCTCGCAGATCAGCCATACGCAAATTCAAAGAACTCTGACTTTCAAGACTTTGGGCGCCATGTCACGCTGGTGACATTTTTCTCGCGAATTTTCGCTTGCCGTTTTTTTCGTCCGGACTTCGTCGATTTTCTATAATTCCCTTAACTTAGACTTCATTTCTTGGTCCTTTTTGTGTGCAATTCCATCTCACTTAAGCTCATTTTCTCTTCTTTTCGCCATTTCTCCATTTCTGACCGCTGTGACACAAAAGAAAGGAAAACGACCCTAATACTATACTAAACATAAACAAAATGAGTAAAATACTAACTAAAAAGACTCAAAAGTGTATATAAAATACACCGATCATTTACGTTCGATTCCCGCTATATGCTGCTGACGCCTAATCTTCTCAGACTTTCGGGACTTTACGCGCATGCTTCTTCTGGAAATGCGGCTAAACTTGGCAAATTTTTCGAATTTTGCCGCCGCTTCGCTGAGCCGCGGCGCTTAAACTTCGCGATGTTCGCTTCTTTTGGCGCGCCCTCGCTTTCAGCCGCGCTTACCCGCTTTCCGAAATCTCGGCTGCTCAACTTTTCGCCCTCCGCTTTATTTGCCTGCACTGCCAATAACACAAACACAAGACCCCAAGACAGTGAGACTGTTCTAGGAGAAATTAAAATAATCTAAAGACAAGAATTGAAGTAACATAATTGAAAACGTTGGGTTGCCTCCCAAATAGCGCTGTCTTTAACGTCTTTTAGCCGGACGCAAGTTCCTTAGCTTTAATAACCGGGTGGATCAATCCCCAACTAATCCATTTCCTCCACATTTTGCATTTTCTTTTCTTCTTTTCTTCTTAGCTTTATCGAAGATGGAGTTCAGAACACATACCTCCTTTAGTGGAATTTCGGCAAACCATGCCCGCTTTCGGGCTCATCTCTCTTGGTTGACTTGTATTGGCTCGCATGGGGTTTGATGGTGCTGATTAAGCACCCACTCATGGTTGGTGGCTCGATGACGTGTTTAAAAACTTTAAACACCATTTCTTCATTCTCCACCCTTAATGTTAACTCTCCTCTTTCAACATCAATCAAAGCTCTCCCGCTGCTAGGAATGGCCTCCCAATATGATAGGGATTTCCATCTTCTTCCATATCAAGAATGAGGAAGTCTGCAGGAAAGAAGAATTTTCATACTTTCACAATTACGCCCTCAATCTTGCCTTCGATGAACCATCGCCCCGTCGGCCAGCAGCTTATCGTGGTTGGTTCGCCTCACCCAACTCCAATCTTTTAAATACCGACAAGGCATCGATTTATACTCGCCCTAAATCACATAAAGCTCTGTTGCAAGTCACCCCGCCCATCGTGCAAGGTAGTGTAAAGCTTCCAGATCCTTTAGTTTTGGTGGCAACTTCTTCGCAAGATAGCACTACACTCTTACATTAGTGCTATTATCTCATATTCCGCCAGCTTTCTTCTTTTCCCAAGATCTCCTTCATAAACTTGAAATAGGAGGCATCCGCTCTAATGCTTCTATGAAAGGTATGTTGATATGCATTTTTCCTAAATGTCTCCAAAAATTTGGAGAATTGTTTATCAACCGCCTTTCGCGTAGTCTCTGGGAAAAGGATCTTCTCGTATACTCCTTCTCCGGAGTTTTCTACTCTGTGGTCGGGCTCAATCACCTTCTCTTTTCTAACTTTGTCTTCTTCTCAACTACTAGCCGAGGTGATCGCGCCTCCAACCGCTTGCCGCTTCAATTGCACCGCTGGCATTGCTCCCTGGATTTACCTCTGTTGCTTGGCAATGTCCCCTGTGGCCGCTTGCCCGCTTTCTAGCCGACCCACTTGTGTTTCAAGTTCTGAATGAGGATCTAGCTTCGTCATGAATCGGGTCCGCATTGGCGATCGCCATACCGCAGCCATTCGCTTTTCACAACCGGTGCATTGAATCGCTGAGGCCGTGGCTTGAATGAAGCGGTCGCTGATTCTCGTTCTGCTGGTTCTAGTACTTTCCTGTATTGGTTCTCCGCCGCTCGTATTGATTCTGTTGCCCTTGGTATTGGTTCCGCTGGTTCTGGTGCTGGTTCTGCTGCCCCTGGTCTCCTCTCCATGAGAAATTTGGGTGATTCCTCCACCCTGGATTATAAGAGTTGGAGTAGGGTTGTTCTGCTGCCTCGATAATTACCTATGGCACGACACTCGCCGCTCCATTGGTATATTGTTGGGATCACCAAGGACACCTATCAAAAGTATGTGGGCCACCACATATCTCACAACTTTAGGCATCTGCACCGCATTTATCGACATCGTATGTTCCGCAATCGCTTTCGCTAAAAGGGCCACTTGGGCATTCAAGGCAGCAATATCATCTATTTCGTGGACTTCCACTGTTCTTCTCCCACTTGTCGACCTCTCTTCTGTGACATGGTTGTTAGTGGCCATATCTTCTAATAACTCATGAGCGTACGGGTCGTTTTCTCATGAATGCTCCACCACACGGATCTATAATGGTTCGTTGTATCGCCACCGGTTGTAGAAGATGTGGACCAAGTTCCACAACTCAATGCAATGGTGTGGGCACTTTCTCTGTAGATCTTTGAACCTTTCCCAAGCTTCATATAAGGACTCTCCATCTGCTTGGTAGAAGTTGTTCAACTCCCCTCTCAGTTTTGCTGCTTTACACGGGGGAAAGAACTTGGCTAGGAATTTCTGTGCCAGCTCGTGCCATGTAAAAATCGAATCGTCCGACAGAGAATTCAACCATACTTTTGCTCTATCCCTGAGTGAGAAGGGAAAGAGCCTCAATCTGACGGCATCATCAGTAACGCCGTTATATCTGAAAGTTGCACATAGCTCCAAGAAATTCGCTATGTGCATATGTGGATCCTCCGATGACAGTCCTCCGAATTGCACTGTGTGCTGTACCATGCTCAGAATCGCCGGTTTTATCTCGAAATTGTTGACTCCTATTGTAGGGAGCCTAATGCATGTCTGTGCTCCATTCACTCTTGGCAGCACATAGTCCCCCAAACTCCTTTCTGGCTGGATTTGGACTCTCTCCTCCACGTCTATTGGCATTTGCCGAGGCACTCCTGGGTTAGGTTGATTTTCACCTAACCCTTCTCTCATCATGTTATTGTTTTGACCTCCGTCCATTTCTATCAAAGTTGCAATCCGATTCTTTCTGCTCGTTTGCGTTTTCTCAATCTCTGGATTGAAGGGAACAAGAGTGTCTGCTCCTCTTCTCCTTCGCATAAACTGATTTCCTGAAATAGATCAAAAACAAACAACCAATCACGGTACCTCGAATTTTCTGAAAATAATAAAAATAACGTAAAAATTAAAAATAACAATAAAAATTAAACACCAAATTAGAAATTAAAAATAGACAAATTTGATATTGAACTATGCATAATCCCCGACAACGGGGCCAAAAACTTGATGCGCGAAAAAATGCACACACTTTAACGCAAGTGCACGTTATCGTGACAAGTAGTATAGTCTTGATAAGACCGAATATCGTCCTCAAGGATTAGGGTTCAATTACCAACTATCTATTTTTTGGTATCTATTTGGTAAATTGATATTTGGATTTGTTGTTTATAACTAAGAATTATAAAAGCTATTTAACTATAGGGTTACTTCAGTGGTGATGAGAATAGGGCTTCCACGTCTCCTCACTATCCGCTTATGCTACTTATTAATGCATAACTTATGGTTTTCTTCTTTTGGAGAAAGCAGGTTCACTAAATCGTTTTATACTCCCGTTAGGGTTATATAAACACTCAACCCCAGTATTGCACCTTACCTACCTTTCGGTGATAAGGATAACTCTATAGGAGGATTAAGAACAAGAACCTAGTTAACCGTCACGCACAATGCGCAAAATTAGGGTTTTTAAGCCTCTCATTAACGCTACATAAATAATTGAGGTATTTTCATCCCCAATCCAAGAATGTCTACCAAACTTACAAAGATATTCACAATCCTCCTTTCGGAGTCTGATTAGAAATCATATAGTGGTATTTAGTTGTCAATTAACTACCAAGCATTCAATTCAATTATTTGATAGATCTCAACAAGAAGAAGAAATACCATAAGCATGCATTAAATCATAACATAAGTTTCTAGAGATTCACATACGAAAGCCTATGGAGGAATTAGTTCCTAGTCATTGACATGACAAGAACTAATCTCATGTTCTTCATAAAAACTGAAATAAAAACAAGAAAGGGAAAATAAATTACTAAACTATGGTCTTCAATCTCCAAGCAAGAAGCCTTGTGTTGTGCAAGAAGGGGAACCCTTAAAAACTGCCTAGGGTTCTCCTTTTATAGGCTGAAAACCGCCTCAACTTTTCCTCGCAGTTCGCCCAAAATCCGTCTGAAACCTTATTTTTCCAAGGCCGAGCCGCGCCGCAGGTAGCCGCGCGGAATCCGCAATCCGGATGATTTGGCGCCGCGACCACGATTCTCGGTGGCGCCGCGACGCTGCAACTTCGTAGCTTCCGGATGTTTAGGCGCCGCGCCTGCACTGGCCGACATGGTAGCCGCGCGCCGAAGTCTTCGCAGCCTCTCGATAGTGGCGCCGCGCCGCTTCGATCGCAGGAGCGCCGCGACGCTCGTGTTTTAGCCTCGTCGCCACTCTGTTTTTAGCTCTGGAATCTCCTCTTTTGCCCTCTTTTAGCTCCTTTTCCGCCATTTGGCCATTTTAACCACTTTGACTCAAAAGAAAGGAAAACTATCCTAATACGACACTTATATGTGCAAAACGGGACAAAAGACTAACTAAAACTGACTCAAAAGGTGTATATAAAATACACCGATCAAGGGCCACTCCCAGGCATGCAGTAATCATATAATGGTCTAGCCCCATCACATAGCGCTGAACTCTGTCCGTCATATTAGCCACAATAGTGTGCGCATACCTGGCCGACGAGTCAATCTCCAGGTTGTATTCCATGATGGTCCTCCCATTCTGCCTCAATGACAAAAACCTATCAACACGGGCTCTCCTCATTTCAGGAGGCAAAAAGTGATCAAGAAAGGCCTCCGTGAACTCATCCCAAACTGCCGGACGAGCACCCACACCTCTCGACAGCTCCCAAGACTCAAACCAGTTCAACGCAATATCGCGAACCGGTAAGAAGCTAACACAATCGACTGTCTCCGAGGACCTAAGCACTGCATAGTCCGCTATAGTCGCCGAACGAACTCGAGGATCATCCTCGATCTCGAACCATAAAACTCGTGGACTACAACCCGTAAAATCCCGAATCCTCAAACCGTCGGCCAGGTTTAGCTACTCGCTCCTCGGCGCCGCCTACCACTATGCTAGTCAATAGCCCGACCGCTCTCCATAATCTCTAAACTCGCCACAGGCCGCGAATCGAGGCTCGGTGCAGGAACCTTCGAGCTACCGCCGCCTCGGCCTCTAATACCGCCGGCGTGAACTCTCCGATCCGCCTACTACCTCGTGCATAGTCGTGCCCGAGTCCCGTAACCTCTGCGTACCACTAGCGACTCTCGCCGCTTTGCCCTTCTCGGGCCCCGGTCGCCTCCGCGAGGCATAATCATACATAAGAATAGGTCGAGAGGATTCAACCTACTATGACGACTCTCATCGCACGATCTCAAAGCGAGAAGAATGGAAACCAATCCTAAATGTCCTGCACCTCCGATTATAGATGTGGTGCACAAAGACACCGATAATCAAGACTCTACTAGACACGATGCCTCAGACACTTTCCAGGACTAATCGCTCGATACCACTTTTGTCATGACCACCGACCCGCGATCGTGCCCTACACGGGCACCCTTACAGTATACATCGTAGATAATCACGAACATACATGAAACTTATAAAATAAATCAACAAAGATAAAATCAACAGGTTAGCCGATAAGGCTACCTCCCTGGATAGTAAATACATAAGCGAAACAGTTGTCTCCTTTCCTTTACAAACTGACCCACAATATGTGACTACAGACCTCTAAGAGTTTTAACATAACAACTGTGGCGGGACAGGGCCCCGCCATACCCCTGAATATACATGAACCTACAACCTCAGGGAAATCGTACCAAAAGACAAAGCCTCCGGAGAAATGGAGCTTTCCAAGAACTGAACAGTGATCCAAAGAGTGTGGATCAGCAAGCTATGTACCTAAACCCGCAGATGAACGCAGCTTGAAGGAGGTCGACGAAATATGTACCAAGTATGTGAACCGAAAATATCAGAATGAAATCATAGCGATCTATAAGATTCGGAGACACGTATGATAACCAAAATAACGATAATCGTGCCTTACCAAAATGAAAGTAATGAAAGTCGGTTTACCTTTTAAAGACTATTTCAACACATGAACAATAGTCACAGTGGCTACCACACAAGCCCTCAAATCTCAAAGTGTGCGTGGAATCCCTATCACCGCCGGCACTATTAGTGAATAACATAACCATGTGACGCGGCTGGCATCCTACCTCACCGTCAGCATACACATACAACACATATATATATCTATACCGCCGTAGTGGAATCCCATCATCGCCGATCCGTAGTGGTAACATATAACTACGTGACGCGCGCGTGGCATCCTACCATCTTGTCACACATACACATACATATATATATATATATATATATATATACAACGTGGCCGCATGCCCTAATCCTCATCGATAAGCATGGCCATAACGCGCCCCCTAATCCTCATCGCTGGTACAGTCTTCGGGAGCTAGCCCATGGAGTAATAATATAACATGCCCCGGATCCTCATCGCGGTACATGTCTTCACGGGAGCTAGTCCATGGAGTAAAATATAACACGGTCGCATGCCGGAATCCTCATCGATAAGCGTGGCCAAGATCAATTACAATGGAAGCATACGGTGGAATCCTCCACACGCCAGACGCCCAATAAATTATTAACAAGTCACCACCCTCCAACTGAGAGTCACGGCAATGTAAACATATAATACTTGCAATCAAGGCTATCACAAGCAAGCATAGGCAAGTTCATTAAATCTTTAGACTTTCACTTTTACATACTCAAGACACTTTTCGTTTCACATAAAAAGTCCGGGAATTTAACCCCAAGTACTACGTACTTCCATTCTTTTCAAAAGATTCATTTTCATATAAAACCCCAAGATACTAACACTCATAGTATCAAGGCTTGTGTACATTTCACATAAGTCAATATACTTTTAGAAATACATTTCTCGGCTTCTAAATCAAGTGACCCTTACTTTAAAGCTTTAAGCAAGTGATACCTTTAAATCAAATTGCCCTTCCTTATTTCAAGTTATTTCTTTGTTTACCTTATTAGAGAAAACCATTCTCTTAACCTTCCATAAAGCCGTTATAACCAACTTCCCATAAAGTCGTTATAACCATTTATGGTTTTAGACAAATTCATTCTTTTTTCAACCAAGAGACTCATACTTTTGAAACCAAGTATCAATATACTTTCAAATCAATTTCTTAACTTTCAGAATACTTCAAGTCTCTTAACTTTAGAAATCAAGTTTCTTAACCTTATATCTCAAGTAACTTACATCTTTTAAAAACAAGTTACTTCCCTTAAATCATGTCGTTTATTCCTTTAAGAATCAAGTTCTATTACTTGAAAATAAAGTCTCTCAACCCTTTAAGAGTTTAAGGTTCATAATCTTAAAACTTCATAATGTAAACTCTTTAAATTAAGTACATATACTTACGCGTGTGAATATGTTATACTCGTTATAACGATCTTATTAAAGCAGCCATGATCTAGAAAATGTAATACAATTTTGTCTTATCTTAGTTTCTATACAGATGGAGAATTCTACTCATTTTAATATAATCAATTTACACTTTCCTTTATTAACGCTGCAATGGCTTGTTCGATACTTATTCTTATTCGTGCTGTAAATTAGCCAAGCCAACTTGGCTCCAAATACCTCCTAACGACTCTTACCAACATCCCCCATAAGACTTGGTAAAAACTTAGGAGAACTTAGACATAACTTTTACATAGAGTAAATCACATACATACCTCTTAACTTCTAAGAGTAGAAGGGAACATGAAATAATACCACATGTATATTCCATACATAGAATCATGCCAAAGGAAGGAAGAGGTTCACATACCTCGCGACGATTATCTACAAGTAGCAAAATGCTCCAAAGTACTTCAACCTTGATAGCTATTCCATCCTTCAAGTAGAATACGCTATACTTAGTACTTCAACCTATAATGGCCATAATACGTCCATTAACCTCTTACTTCAAACGTAGAATATTCTAAGTGCTAAGTCACTAAATTCTACGGAAAATCGGACAGCACCTCCTTTGTTTCTACATACTTTGCCACCTTTTTCAAGGACGAATTCAATAACCAAACACGTCACATTTAAGGCCCAACAATGCAATTAATCAATAGGGGATTACACGCCTACTAGACGTGTAAAATTCCGCCCCACAATTGATATATAACTAATACAACTACAAGTGAAATTCCGAAAACTTGAGATACAACAACACCAATTCTTATCCAATTTCCTTTTCAATCCAAATTGTTAGCATAACATGGCATCAAGTCGCAATCGATTATAACTACTATAATCTCCAAGTAAGTAACATGCGACGATTCTAATTAACGACCAAATTGTAATCCAACTTCAAATGGCTTATATGACATTTCGGTTTTTAGGCTACAACAATCCATAGCACTTATGAAACTTCAACACATATACTTCATGCTAGCAAATATGTAAGGCTAACAACAATATATAATCTTGTAACACTTTAAGAGACAAGATTATTACCTCAACGAGTCTTAGTCCAACTTCAAATCCGAAGTCGCTCCCTAGCAACTTAGAGCCTCTTCTAGACACTTCAATCCACCACTTGAGACCCTTAGAATATCACAAACAACTTTCCTTTTATCTTCCAATCAAAACCTAGGAAAGCAACTAGGTTTTCACCTTGCGACTAATACGAAAACGCTATTTTTTCGGGATTTTTCTATTGAGATACCCTTACAATACACTTAGGAACCTTGGTTTAAAATGTGGAGCTTATTGAACAACAAACAATTTTTTTTTCTTTCTTGTGGAGCTTGAACCCGAGAGCACATTGTTGTTCATCCAATTTTTCTTGAAAATTTGGCTAAGTGTGGAAGCTTGTCTCACTACTAGTACTACTATATAGTACAATGGAGGGTCAAGATGTGTACATATGTGTGGCTTGGATGCAATTCTTATTAAATATCAACTAAGTGGTCCCATTGACCAAGTCAAATATATCAAGCTCACTACTTGCAAGACTTGTCATCTTAAAATTATGGTCAATGACCATTTTGGCCATGTCCAATTCGCCCAAGCTCACTTAAGGGGGGGGGGGTGACACGTGTCGCCCTCCCATTCGTCACAATATTTCGTTTTCCGACAATTTCATAATTCCGATAAATTTTTACAAGTCTCTAATCTTAACATTTGGGATTCTTACGTACGTTCTTAAAACATGTCCTGAAATTACGGGGTGTAACACGAATATTTTGGATAAATTTCGGATCGGATTCGGATAAATTTTGGATCGGATTCGGATCCGAATATTTCAGATATACAAAAAATTGAATATCCGTAATTTTTAAATCATTTCGGATTGGATTTGGTTCCAAATATTTCGGATAAATTTCGGATCTGATTCGGATCCAAATATTTCGGATATACAAAAAATCGGATATCCGTAATTTTCGGATAATTTCAGATCGGACTCGGATCCAAATATTTCGGATAAATTTCGGATCGGATTCGGCTCCGAATATTTCGGATAAATTTCGGATCGGATTCAGATCCGAATATTTCGGATATACAAAAAATCGGATATTCGTAATTTTCGGATAATTTCGGATCCGAATATTTTGTATAAATTTTGGATCGGATTCGGATCCGAATATTTCGGATATACAAAAAATCCAATTTTTTCCCCCTTTCTTGCATCTCATTTTATTTCTTAGGTATAGCTCAAGAGCTAACTCAAATATTAAAAACCCTTTCATTTTTATGCATATATATTTATTGAAAGTTATTTTCTGTTATTTACTTTTTGGTGACTTATTTAGCTTGTTACTGTTTTGATTTGAAGAAAACAGAAAAAGCACGACGATATTTGGAATTGAATGACAAATTACAAAATTAGGAAGGAGTACAAAATAAGGAAGGAGGAGAGAATAACGATGGTATCTTACCTACGATTTTGAAATGAAATAACATGGAGTTTTGGACAATATTAACGAGCAATACAACAACATAGAGTGTAGTTAGTTTTAAAATTGAGTGAGTTTATATTTTAACTTTGATTTGAAATTTTAACATTTTAAATTGAGGGCAGTTAATTATTTATTAGCATTCCAAAGTAAAAAGATCATTTTTTAAATAAAGAGTAGTAATATGGAAATACTTAATATTAATATAATATTTGGAAGAATATTAATACGGATTGGTACGTGTAAATACTTAAAAATAAAATTTGTGAAACACCTAATTTTTAGTACCAAAGCTTTTTAATCGGACCAAAAAGACGACTTCAAATAGTCGCCCTTCTTGCTTTATTATTTATTTTTAATAAATTCGGACCAAAAGGGGCGACTTGGAGAAGTCACACTTTTTGGTCAGCACCAAAGGAGGCGACTTATTATTTATTTTTAATAAATTCGGACCAAAAAGGGCGACTTCTCCAAGTCGCACTTTTTGGTCAGCACCAAAGGAGGCGACTTGAAGTCGCCCCTTTTGATTCGGACCAAAAGGTCGTGACTTCAAATTGTCGCCCTTCTTGCTTTACTATTTATTTTTAATAAATTCGGACCAAAAAGGGCGACTTCTCCAAGTCGCCTTTTTTGGTCAGCACCAAAGGAGGTGACTTGAAGTCGCCTCTTTTGATTTGGACCAAAAAGAGCGACTTCAAATATTTATCCTTCTTGCTTTATTATTTATTTTTAATAAATTCGGACCAAAAAGAGCGATTTGGAGAAGTCGCCCTTCTTGCTTTTATTATTTATTTTTAATAAGATATAAATAAATATGTATTTTTCTAAGTTTTGAAATTTTGATTTATTTTTAAACTTTTATTCCACTGCCCATAAATGTTTCGATATTTAAATTTATGTATCATATTTTATTTAAAAAATCAAATTACTATAAAATATAGATAGAGATATTAGTAGTATCTTTTAATTTATTTATTTTTAGTATCTTGGACACTTTAATCGTAACAATTTGAATCCAGAATTCCTTAATTATTTAAAGAAAATCAGATATTTTCTACTTATAAATTTGAATCCGTTAATTATTTAAAGAAAAATCACATATTTTCTACTTATATGAAAGAAATTAATATGGAAGGAAATATTAGAGCAATAAGACAAAGTTTAAAAATGAGGAAAAGGGACGTTGGAGAGGGTAATTGTAAAGGGGGTTAATTTTGGTTGATTTGGTGATATGCTGGCAATAATAACTAGAATTGTGGGACTCACTTGGTTGGATTTTGAATTAAGCTATTGGATTTAATTAAATTTTAGGACGAAAGACTTGGTTTCTAGCTTGTTTGGACTTCTATTTCATAAAAGATATATAAAAAGTAGTATGATTTTATAAAAGATAATAGTTTATGATTTTATAATTATTGTTATTTCACTCAAAACATTCAGTTTTTTTGTGTTTGTTTTGTTTTTTATTCGAAAAAAAAAAGGGCTACTGTTTTAGTGATATCTAGTTAGTGGCTTTAAAAGATATTGGCATCTCCTCATTGTCGCTCACTGATTGGTATGATGCTTAGTTTGCTTTCCATGATGTTTGAAACTTAGTTTCTCATGACGATTGACTTGACAAAACACCATTATTTTTTAAATGAAAGGTGATAGCGATTTTTTTCGTTTAGCAATTTGATATCGGAAGCTCATTAATTTGATTGATTGAGATTTAGATGGAAAGGGGATACACTTATTAAGGAGAATAAATGCTCCATACTAAGAGGTTTTCAATTCTTAGAATTTAAACTCATCTCATTTTTTGCGTCTTCAATAGTTAATTAAAGCTTAGTATATACAAAGACTTGTTAACATCAACGAGACCAACAACAATACTTGGCTAAATGGCAAGCTTTTTTGTTCCTACATGAAAACAAGATATACTTCCTCATCCTAAAAAGATTGACCTAATTTGATTTGACACAATTTTTTTTTTTTTTTTTAAAAACTTTTGAAATGTGTGATTCAAAACAAATCTTATATATTTGTGTGATTGTAAATGATCTCATAAAGATAAATTATTTATAAATATAAAAAGATGTCAATTTTTTTAAATAAATTAATAAGAAAAGTATATCAATTTTTTTTGGGACGGAAGGAGTATATGATCAATAATGTCAATCAAATTGATGTGAAGAGAGAGGGTTGACATAATGCTAAGATAATGGACATTAGCAAAATTATTAATTAATTAATTAAAGAAGTTGATGACAAACAAATTAAAGGTAGCAGGTAGGCATGAGTAAGAAGAGTCGAATCCAAAACGATCACTCTCATCCTTCACGTGGATAACCCTTAACTTGGTCGGCTGTTTAGGACTTTAAATATTCCAATTAAAGAATAAAGTCGCTACTTGCTTTTAATTAATCTCAACATGAGACCTACACGATGCAATCACGACAGATTAGTTTACATCTCTTAGCTTTTCTTTTTCTTTTTCCCTCTCTTTTTGAAATGAAAAGTGAAGAGTTGATTAGGGCAGTCCAATTCTGATCAATTTGACCAACGTATTACTGTTTAAAGATGCAGTACAATTCTATTACGAATAATAAGATTAACTTTATTTCATGTTAACAAATTTTTAATAATGAAACCTTAAACCGCAGATGATAGGGACTAGATGTAGTATAATTTTTTTAACTCCGTGCATATAATCCAAGGGAAAGGTAATTGGTGCATCTACATCTAGATCAAGTGCAATAAACATGGGATAAGAATCCAGTCCACTAATAGAAAAGCGAGTTCCAGAAAGGTGAGAACATTTGTGAGTCAAAAGATTCCGAAAGCCAAAAACCATAATTAGGTGCTCTTCACATGAAGGAAAAAAGATAATGCTGTGTTTCTTTGAGAGCCTAATTAATTATAGTGGTCCATCATCATGTTTCTGCCGCAATATTAGCTTCTTCTTTTTTTCAATTATCCCCGCACATATTGAAAGGCTTGGCGAAATCCTCGCCCACGTGCCCCATCCCTCCGAATTGGTGGAGGAAGGTAAATCACAGATTTCGACCCACTAGGTGAGACACGATGTCACGCCCACAAGGAGTCATCTCTCACAAAGAAGCAATATTAGCTTCTCTAATTGGAAGGTAATGGGGTTTCATTTCTTTAATACTAACACAATGAGTAGTTCATTAAGATAAGCATTAAATTGATCGTATGGGCAACTCAACCGGTTCTCAAGGGGTATAATGATCAAGATTGAATCCCGTCAGCGACAGTGTGGGGTTTCTTCTTGAAATAAAGGAGGGCCTTTGTGCGCAGCGTGATAATGGTCTAACTTTTGAAATCAGTTGAGTTACCATGATTAAACTCATTCACAGACCTATCGAACCAAGGTGTGGAGGCTCCTGGGTGGGAGTTCCACCTTTTGGAAAAAAGATAAGCATTAAATTAAATTAATTTATTTCTTCATCATCGTGGTTGTCCAATCTTTGCAACAATTTCCTATGTTTTTTTTTGTTGTTGTTGTTGAAACCAAGTTAGTTAGGGAAGAAGAAGACCATGTCTACCTTGAAGACCCCACTTTCCAAGATTCCAACACAAGATAATACGGTTGGTACTTATTTGGAAACTCATTCTCATAGTGATGCTCGTGAGCCCTCATTTTATCGCGGAGAATTGCACTCCCTTTACTTTCTTCCTGCTTGTTTATATATAAAAAAAGGCAGCCCTGTTCACTTTTTAATCTCCCGTTATGTGCGGGATATAGAGAAGAATCGGATCACAAGAATATATTGTATGCAGACTATTTTTCACAGTTTGAATCTGTGAATATATATATATTTTTGTGATCCGATTCTTCCCTATATTCCGCACATAAGTCTTTTTATTTTTACTTTTTGAGAGATTTATGGACAAATTAATCTATTATATATAAGTGAAACAAAATTTCAATTTTAAATAATCCTTTTCCTTTTTTCTTGGTTATCGTGACATTTAAAATTGTGCCATGTTGATGTGAAGCCTCATTCTATGCCTCTAGTCAGACTAACTCGGAAGAATGCCGTTTACTCAGTTTAATAAGCATTCAAAATGTATCCTTGTTTTATTTCCGGTGGGAATACTGTGTAGCGGCCAATTTAAAATTTAAATGATATCATTAATTATGAATTAAGAGAGTGAATTTTAAATTATATATGTGACTCAATGCGGTAGCATCGCCCTTTGTAACGATCAAGGTTGGTAAGTCCATCGATCCATACAGTTGTCCATGTACCAGTAGAAGATTCGACAGCTACCACGGCCCCTGCTTCTTCAGGTGGAGCTCCAGGTTGAGGAGTTACTCGGAATGCTGCCAAATCGATCAATAATATCAAAATTTGATAAATCGGACCAAACCATTTACTAATGGGATGCCCTAATACGGTACAAAGGTTTTCTTTAGTTAATGATCCAATCAAAGGAATAATTGGAACAAGGGTATCGAACTTTATAACTTTTTACAAATATATTCATAGGCCAATTTGACCCTGAAACATTGTGTTTTTACTAACCCTCATGGATAACATGGAATTGATGTCAGAGCCGTTTTGACGTGATTTGAAATTATGAGATGAAATAATAATGATTTGAAGTGAAGTTTTGTTTGAACATGCAATTTGAATTTCATAAGTTATATATTTTTTTTATAGACATAAAACCCCAGAAGTTGTGAAAACCATCAAAACTTTTCCAATTCTTATACAATCTAACCAAATGATTAAGTCATAGTTCATAACAAAATTAATACGCTACTACAAGGTTTTTCAAAAAAATACATCATCAATTGATCAAATTTTAATTCAATAGAAAGGAAAATTGTAACATGAGTTGTAGAAGTAAATTTAGTTGGTAAATGATTGATAAGCGTAAATTTTGTTATAAATATACTAGCAACTTGCAAATCTTTTTCTATATTTGATATAAAAGGTTTGTATACATGATTGGTAAATATATATGTCAAACAATTGAGTCTTTTTATAATATATAAACTTATGAGTCAAGTTTTACATTTTAAAAATTTTAAATCATGATTTTGAATCCCAAATCATGATTTTTCAGATAATTTGAGATTTAAAATCATGATATAAAATTGAAGTTAAAATTTTATGCAAAATGCATAAACAATCGGTGATTTAAATCATGATATAAATGTCCAAACACCTACTTAGTATAGGACAAATATGAATGGCTGAAATGGTCCTTACATTTGAGGCATCTCCTATGAAGCTATATGACTCGTACTAAGAACATATGAAAATGTGTTGCGATATTTCTAGATGCTTACGCAAGCTTACGTATCGTTCCAAGCAATATAGTATATAAGACCGAGTTTGTCGTTCACAGAGACTGATTTATAAGTACCGAATATCTATTCTATGGTATCTATTTGACAATCGTTCTTTTGTTTGAATTATGACTAAGTGCAGAAAATAAACTAAAGATGATTATACTTTGGGTTTATAACAGTTATGAAGAAAATAGGGTTCCAATCTCCTCAACTATCCACTCTTTCACGTGTTAATGCAATGCTGATGACTCTTCTTCTTATTAAGATAGCAGGTTGACTAATTTGTCATCATATTCCGGTTAGGATATACGTGAGCTCAACCTTGTGCAGAAACCTTCTATATTTCTATGATAGATTTTACCACACAGGAGGATTAAGAACAGTAACCTTAATTACTACACAAGTATCGGGGTACTTTCGTCCACGATTTTAACCTATGTCTAGACAATTACAACATATTCAAATCTCCCCTCTCGGATCTCGATTCGAAATTATATAAGTTATGACAATTAATAGCTAGTTAATCATCAAACAATCAAAACAATATTGAATAGATCTTAATATGCTGAAGAAGAATTAAAAAACTGTGCATTAACTATATGAAAGAGCTTCAAGAAGATTCGATGGAAACCCTACTAAAGTATTTAGCTCCTAAACATTGTCATGTCAAGAACTAAATTACAATCCAACATAAAATGAAATAAAGTAAAGGGAAAAAATAACTTGAACAATAAGATGTCTCCAATTGTAGCTTGTATTCATCGTTCTCCTCTCCAAAATAGAATTCCTCAACAATGACATGGTTTAAGGTATTTATATCTGAGAAAAACCTTCCTTCGTACCCTTGTTCAATTTCGACCCAACTTTTCTGAAAATATGTGTCGGCACCGCGGTGCTAATTCATCATGAAATAACTGACAGTCACTGGAAATATGGCACCGCAGTTCTGCCTCCAGGAACCGCGGTGCCTTCGACGGTGTTTCAGTTTAGGATTTTCTGGAAATTTTACGCCGCGACGCTAATTCTTCTTGACCGCGGTTCAATGGCACCGCGGTGCTGCTTGGCCAGGCACCGCGGTGCCTCCATGATTTTCGCCCGATTCCGCCTGTTTGTTCTATTCTTCGTGGCACTTCTTAGGCTTCATTACTTGGGCTGTGCTTGTGCAATTTTCATTTCAATAAGGCTCATTTCATCCTGAAAAGTAGCATTCTCTCCTTTATAACCGCTGTAACACAAAATGAAAGAAAAACAACTTAACACTATACTAACACAACCGAAAAGAGTAAAATACGTAACTAAAAAGAACTCAAAAGAGTGTATAAAATACACTCAACAAACACCCCCAAACATACACTTTACTCTCTCTCTAGTAAAGCACTAAATAAAAACAAAAATAAAAATAAAGACTCAATGAAATGGATCAAGTCGCTATAGCAATGCTTCTTCAAAATTATGGATGAAAGTTGGGATAATATGTTAAAACATATAGAGCATGAATGTTTCAGCAATCTAGAATTTCAAGTTAGATACTTCGCAAATTCACTGGAAATACAAACACCTAACCTATGCATGTCAATTTCATTTAATCTTTCCCAAAATTCTATAGACATGTTTACTTGCTATTCTCCCATAATCATAGACATACACATTAGAGATCATCAGGACTTTCACGGGTTGTAATGTAGGCTTAGGCAGGGGTAGGTAAAAGTAGACATTTAAGCTCAATTACGTACCATAAACATTTTTCATTCAACTCATTTTTTCTTCTTTTTGACTTTCTTTTTAGTCTCACACCTATTTGACCCCTCTTTTCTTTTGAGAGAATGAGATACATTATAAATAACAAGCACCCCCAAACTTAGATTTTCGAATATTTTTTATTGGGGTGCATCAAATTTATACTCTCTCTTTTATTTCCTTTTCAACACTTTTCATCCCAAGAGTTTTCAAATATAACTTATGGCACAACAAAGGAATCATAGGGTGTCCAAGAAAGATCTTATTTTAGGCTCAAAGGGGCTGACTAGTGATATAATTCATGTCAGGATAGGTAATGAATGGTCAGAAGGACTATCAAAGAAATGTCTGAATCATCTCCCTAAACATGTACATCTCAACTATTTCGCCTCAAATAACAAACAAACATATTTTATAGACATTTTCAACCGTTCTTTCCATAACTGACACACATAAGCTAAGCACAAATATCCCAAAGAATTAGATGTCATGAATTTTTGGCATATCTAACTTAAACACACAGATTGTTGCTTTCAATTCTATCATTATCCCACTTTATCCACTCAATATCGTTAGCCACTACAACATGCATAATCCATAAAAACAAATTATGACTCAAAAACACGTAAACCAAACAAGAACACAACAAAAAGACTCAAAAATAATAAGACAAAATAAGACACCCCCCAAAACTTAATCGACACATTGTCCCCAACGTGTGAAGACTAGGAATATAAAGGGGACAACTTATTGACACAACACAACGGTCATACGAAGGTCTGGGAGGAAGGACAAATTATCGCACGCCGGCCAAGGAGGAACCGCAGCTCGATTCGTGACCGCTGATGCTAATTCTAGAAAAATTCTAGTTTCCTCCAGTTTTCTGCATTGCTAACCATTCGCCCTTCGGAGTGAGTCCTGTCTTTCATCTGTCATCCAAAAACACTAACATACCAGATCGTGAGACTGTTCAAGACAAAATAAACTAAACTAAAACAAAATTTAAATGACATAATTAAAACCATTAGGTTGCCTCCCAAGTAGCGCTGTCTTTAATGTCTTTTAGCCGGACGCAGGTTACTTACTAAATCAAGGGAGTAGAGTGTCCCATCCACATATCCATTTGAACACCAATCTCTTTCTCATCCTTCTCTTCTTTTCCACAGTTCTGATTTCAGAGGAGTTCAATTTTTTTTCATCAAGAGCTAGTTCAGAAGTCTTACCATCAGGTTCTTCATGTTTTGACGTGATTTGAAATTATGAGATGAAATAATAATGATTTGAAGTGAAGTTTTGTTTGAACATGCAATTTGAATTTCATAAGTTCTATTTTTTTATAGACATAAAACCCCATAAGTTGTGAAAACCATCAAAACTTTTCCAATTCTTATAAAATCTAACCAAATGAGTAAGTCATAGTTCATAACAAAATTAATACGCTACTACAAGGCTTTTCAAAAAAATACATCATCAATTGATCAAATTTTAATTCAATAGAAAGGAAAATTGTAACATGAGTTGTAGAAGTAAATTTAGTTGGTAAATGATTGATAAGCGTAAATTTTGTTATAAATATACTAGCAACTTGAAGATCTTTTTCTATATTTGATATAAAAGGTTTGTATACATGATTGGTAAATTTATGTGTCAAACATTTGAGTCTTTTTATAATATATATACTTATGGGTCAAGTTTTACATTTTAAAAATTTTAAATCATGATTTTGAATCCCAAATCATGATTTTTCAGATAATTTGAGATTTAAAATCATGATATAAAATTGAAGTTTAAATTTTATGCAAAATGCATAAACAAACGGTGATTTAAATCATGATATAAATGTCCAAACGCCTACTTAGTATATGACAAATATGAAAGGCTGAAATGGTCCTTACATTTGAGGCATCTCCTATGAAGCTATATGACTCGTACTAAGAACATATGAAAATGTGTTGCGATATTTCTAGATGCTTACGCAAGCGTACGTATCGTTCAAAGCAATATAGTCCGTAAGACCGAGTTTATCGTCCACATAGACTGATTTATAAGTACCGAATATCTATTCTATGGTATCTATTTGACAATCATTCTTTTGTTTGAATTATGACTAAGTGCAGAAAATAAACTAAAGATGATTATACTTTGGGTTTATAACAGTTATGAAGAAAATAGGGTTCCAATCTCCTCAACTATCCACTCTTTCACGTGTTAATGCAATGCTAATGACTCTTCTTCTTATTAAGATAGCAGGTTGACTAATCTGTCATCATATTCCGGTTAGGATATACGTGAGCTCAACCTTGTGCAGAAACCTTCTATATTTCTATGATATATTTTACCACACGGGAGGATTAAAAATAGTAACCTTAATTACTACACAAGTATCGTGGTACTTTCGTCCACGATTTTAACCTATGTCTAGACAATTACAACATATTCAAATCTCCCCTCTCGGACCTCGATTCGAATTTATATAAGTTATGACAATTAATAGCTAGTTAATCATCAAACAATCAAAACAATATTGAATAGATCTTAATATGCTGAAGAAGAATTCAAAAAATATGCATTAACTATATGAAAGAGCTTCAAGAAGATTCGATGGAAACCCTACTAAAGTATTTAGCTCCTAAACATTGTCATGTCAAGAACTAAATTACAATCCAACATAAACTGAAATAAAGTAAGAGAAAAAAATAACTTGAACAATAAGATGTCTCCAATTGTAGCTTGTATTCATCGTTCTCCTCTCCAAAATAGAATTCCTCAACAATGACATGGTTTAAGGTATTTATATCTGAGAAAAACCTTCCTTCGTATCCTTGTTCAATTTCGACCCAACTTTTCTGAAAATATGTGTCGGAACCGCGGTTCTGTTGCCAGGCACCGCGGTGCTAATTCATCATGAAATAACTGACAGTCACTGGAAATATGGCACCGCGGTTCTGCCTCCAGGAACCGCGGTGCCTTCGACAATGTTTCGCCTTGATTTTCCGAAATTTTACGCCGCGACGCTAATTCTTCTTGACCGCGGTTCAATGGCACCGTGGTGCTGCTTGGCCAGGCACCGCGGTGCCTCCCTGATTTTCGCCCGATTCCGCCTGTTTGTTCTATTATTCGTGACACTTCTTAGGCTTCATTCCTTGGGCTGTGCTTGTGCAATTTTCATTTCAATTAGGCTCATTTCTTCCTGAAAAGTAGCATTCTCTTCTTTATAACCGCTGTAACACAAAATGAAAGAAAAACAACTTAACACTATACTAACACAACCGAAAAGAGTAAAATACGTAACTAAAAAGGACTCAAAAGAGTGTATAAAATACACTCAACAAACACCCCCAAACATACACTTTACTCCCCCTCGAGTAAAGCACTAAACAAAAACAAAAATAAAAACAAAGACTCAATGAAATGGATCAAGTCGCTATAGCAATGCTTCTTCAAAATTATGGATGAAAGTTGGGATAATATGTTAAAACATATAGAGCATGAATGTTTCAACAATCTAGAATTTCAAGTTAGATACTTCGCAAATTCACTGGAAATACAAACACCTAACCTATGCATGTCAATTTCATTCCATCTTTCCCAAAATTCTATAGACATGTTTACTTGCTATTCTCCCCTAATCATAGACATACACATTAGAGATCATCAGGACTTTCACGGGTTGTAATGTAGGCTTAGGCAGAAGTATGTAAAAGTAGACATTTAAGCTCAATTACGTACCATAAATATTTTTCATTCAACTCATTTTTCTTTCTTTTTGACTTTCTTTTTAGTCTCACACCTATTTGACCCCTCTTTTATTTTGAGAGAATGAGATACATTATAAATAACAAGCACCCCCAAACTTAGATTTTCGAATATTTTTTATTGGGGTGCATCAAATATATACTCTCTCTTTTATTTCTTTTTCAACACTTTTCAACCCAAGAGTTTTCAAATATAACTTATGGCACAACAAAGGAATCATAGGGTGTCCAAGAAAGATCTTATTTTAGGCTCAAAGGGGCTGACTAGTGATATAATTCATGTCAGGATAGATAATGAATGGTCAGAAGGACTATCAAAGAAATGCCTGAATCATCTCCCTAAACATGTACATCTTAACTATTTCCCCTCAAATAACAAACAAACATATTTTCTAGACATTTTTCAACCGTTCTTTCCATAATTGACACACATAAGCTAAGCACAAATATCCCAAAGAATTAGATGTCATGAATTTTTGGCATATCTAACTTAAGCACACATATTGTTGCTTTCAATTCTATCATTATCCCACTTTATCCACTCAATATCGTTAGCCACTACAACATGCATGATCCATAAAAACAAATTATGACTCAAAAACACGTAAACCAAACAAGAACACAACAAAAAGACTCAAAAATAATAAGACAAAATAAGACACCCCCAAAACTTAATCGACACATTGTCCCCAACGTGTGAAGACTAGGAATATAAAGGGGACAACTTACTGACACAACACAACGATCATAATGCGTCCGGAGGAAGGAAATTATCAAGACGCGCCGCTAGGAGGAACGCGGTTCTTGACCTCGACAACGGTGCTAATTCCAGAAAAATTCTAATTTCCTCTAGTTTTCTGCATTGCTAACCATTCGCCCTTCGGAGTGAGTCCTGCCTTTCATCCGTCATCCAAAAATACTAACATACCAGATCGTGAGACTGTTTAAGACAAAATAAACTAAACTAAAACAAAATTTAAATGACATAATTAAAACCATTAGGTTGCCTCCCAAGTAGCGCTGTCTTTAATGTCTTTTAGCCGGACCCAGGTTACTTACTAAATCAAGGGGTAGAGTGTTCCATCCGCATATCCATTTGAACACTATTCTCGTTCTCATCCTTCTCTTCTTTTCCACAGTTCTGATTTCAGAGGAGTTTAATTTTTTTTCATCAAGAGCTAGTTCAGACGTCTTACAATCAGGTTCTTCATGTCGCTTTGGTGGTACCCCAATAGCAAAATATCTAGCAACGACTTGAGGTTCAGTGGGGTGCTTGAAAACTTTGAACACCATTTCCTTACCTTGAACTCTGAGCTTAAACTCCCCCTTTTCAACATCAATGAGGGCTCTCCCGGTGGTTAGGAATGGTCTCCCAAGGATTACATACATATTTTCATCTTTCTCCATGTCTAAAATGAGGAAATCAGCAGGAAGGATGAATTTACCCACTTGTACCAACACATCTTTAATAATTCCTTAGGGATGCACAACTGAACAATCATCTAGCTACAAGGTGACTGTGGTTGACCTTGCCTCCCCCAAACCAAGTCTTCTGAACACAGAGAGGGGAATTAGGTTGAAACTTGCCCCCAAGTCACACAGGGCTTGCTTGCATGTCACATTTCTTATGGTGCAAGGTAGGGTGAAACTCCCTGGATCTTTCAACTTAGGGAAAGGCTCTTCTGCAGGATAGCACTGCACTCCTCTGTCAGCGCCATTGTCTCATAGTCCGCCAACTTTCTCTTCTTAAATAAGATGTCTTTCATAAACTTCACATAAGCTAACATATGCTCCAAAGCTTCAATTAATGGGAGATTGATATGAAGCCTTTTGAAGACCTCTAAAAATTTAGAAACTTGTGTAAGGACTTCTTTTGCAGTCTTTGAGGGTAAGGAATTTTGTCAGTATACTTCCTCATCACTGCGTGTGGAGCCTTCTCTAAAATAGGGCGATCATCAGTAACCCCCTCCTTCTCTGCCTCAGCTGCTACCTCCAACTTTCTTTTTTTCAGCCACTGATTTAGATGCAACCTGTTCTAACTATTTTCCGATCCGCAGGATTATTTCCTGACACTGCTCCCTTGGATTTACCACAGTATCATTGGGAAGGTTTCCTTGTTCTCTATTATTCAGCATGCTCATCAACTGTCCAAACTGTGCCTCCAAATTTCGGATAGATGACCTAGTTTCTGTCATGAACTGGGTCTGCGAATTTGTGAGTGTTAGCAGTGTTGCTTTTAGCTCGTCAGGCTTTTCTTGTGGTTGCTGGTTCTGGTGTTGGCCCTGAAACTGTGTTTGCTTCCCTTATTCATTCCTCCATGAAAAGTTGGGGTGATTTCTCCACCCATGATTGTATCTATTGGAGAATGGATTATTGTAGGATCTCTGAATATTCTCCACAGCTTGAACCTGCTCCATGGGCATATTATTTAGGTCCATAGTTGTGCATCTATCAAAAGTATGGGGACCCCCACAAATCTCACAACCCGCTGGTGTCTGAACCGCTTTAACTATCATTGTGCTCTGCTACATCTGTTTTGTCAAAGTGGCTACATGCACAGTCAATACAGTGATAGCATCTAGCTCATGAATCTCAGCCACTTTCTTACTGCTCATTGCCCTCTCATCGGCCCCCTGATGGTTGTTTATGGCCATATCCTCTAGCAAATCATGTGTCTCATTGACACTCTTTCTCATGAACGTACCTCCTGCTACAGCATCAATGATAATATTAGTTGTACCACACATCCCATTGTAAAATATGTGGACTAGCATCCACTTCTCAATCTCATGATGTGGGCACTTTCTCTGCAAATCTTTAAACCGCTCCCATGCATCATATAGTGGCTCTCCCTCCAGCTGATAGAAATTATTCAACTCACATCTAAGCTTCGTTGCCTTAGCTAGGGGGAAGAACTTGGCAAGAAACTTATGGGCTAAGTCTTGCCTGTAATGAGTTCAGGCAGCACTTTGCTCTATCCCTGAGTAAGAATGAGAAGTGTCTCAACTGAATGACGTCATCAGTAACACCATTGTATTTGAAAGTTGCACACAGCTCCAGGAAATTTGCTAGATGCAAGTGAGGATCTTCAGACGGTAGTCCCCCAAACTGAACTAAGCTTTGAACCATGTGCAATATAGCTGGAAGCCTGATGCAAGTCTGCACTCCTGTAATAGTTGGCATCACATAGTCCCCCAAGCTTCTTTCTGCAGGAACATGTCTTACGATAAGCGACAACTCATCATCCATCAAATTGTTGTTTCGCTGATCTCCCATTGCTAAGGAATCAACTGCTATTTTCTCTTTCTTGTTCTGTCTGCACAATCTCTCAATCTCAGGGTTCAGAGGGATATGAATGTCAGCTCCTCTCCTACTTCGCATAAACTAAGTTCCTGAGACTAATCAAAAACAACAAACATCACTAAAGCAAAATAAAAAAAAATAAAAAAAAAACTAAAAATAAAAACCAAATTAGAAATAAGAATAGATAAATCGATATTAACAGTACGCCAGTCCCCGACAACGGCGCCAAAAATGTGTTGCGATATTTCTAGATGCTTACGCAAGTGTACGTATTGTTCCAAGCAATATAGTCTGTAAGACCGAATTTATCATCCACATAGACTGGTTTATTAAGTACCGAATATCTATTCTACTGTAATAATGATATCATAAGTCTAAAAGTAAGCTGGAGTCATGGAAGACAATCAAAATACCTTTTACTGTGTCTTACTAACAATGAGAGTGACAAGTACATATATAATATTGCATAAATTAGGGGCCTCATGATCAAAACAGGGTACCTCGCCCGTAGTATCAATAAGCACTCCTACTCCTGGGACTATTTCACCCGCATAGGTCCTGTGGACCCGCATGAGGTATTCCTCGCATAGGTCAGACTACCGCATGAGACTATTTCACCCGCATAAGCCCATAAGGACTCACATGAGGTATTCCTCGCACCGTGGGTAGCAAATCCACGGAACAGGTGGTATAACGATCTTGGGGACTTATTCCTCGCACCGTGGGTAGCAAAACTTATAACTTCTTATTAGCCTTGTTCATATACCCTCTCATTTTAGTTTACTTAAGGCACTTAATCATATCTTTAATAAAGGAAAACCGGGAATTTAACCCAAGTACTACATACTTCAACTCTTTTAAAAATGTCTCTTTTTCGTACATAAAACCTTTGAGCAATTGGTGCCTTAAAATCAATTTGCCTTTCATAAATCAAGCCATTTGTTCTTACTTATCTTACTTAGAATAAATCTCTTCTTATCAACCTTTTATAAAGCTAATAAACCAACTTCCCATAAAGTTGTTATATTAACCCTATACTTTAATAAAATCATACTTTTCCCTTAACCAAGGGACTTATACATCTTAAAACGAAACAAGTCTTTATATACTTAAAACAAGTAAGAATACTAAATCTTGTACGTCTACCGTACTACATAGATACAACTACTCATGCTCAAGAGATTGGAAAGCTTCACATACCTCTCCGGTCAATCCACTTGCTAAGTCCAAACTACCGCAAGTAATATGTCAACCTAAAATAACCATGATACGTTTATTAACCTCTAATTTCAATGTAGAAATAATCTAAGTTCAAAGCCACTAAATTCTATGGAAAATTGGGCAGCATTTCCTTTGTTTCTACATACTTTGCCACCTTTCTCAAGGCCGAATTCAACATCCAAACGCCACATTTAAGGCTCAACAATCCAAACATTTCAAAGGAGATTACACACCTAAACTTGGGTGTGTAAAATTCTGCCCCATAAGGTACAACAATTAACTTAACAATTCTAAGGTAGTTTTTAGGCTACAACATGCTCAAAATATCTTCTTAACTAATTCCTTCACATTCAAACCATATTTCTTACATGCAAGGACTCTAAGTGTGTTATTTACTACTACACATCCCTTCTTCTTCACATGCAACATTAATAACTAACCACAAGAGAAGAAATGTTACCTTAAAGCTTTAGCCAAACTTATTCCAACAACTTTGCTAGCCTCCTTTCCAAGAACACCACCACAATAACACCAACAAGCTAGCCACAAGCTTCCTTCTTGTTCTTAACTTTTCAGATTTTTCTTAGGCTTGAATTCCTCTTGGAATTTTAGAGAGAAGTGGGAGCTTAAGCTTAGAGAAAGAGAGGGATTTGAAAGATGACCAAGTCTTCAAGACTTGATCAATATAAGACATGCAAGAAATCAGATGGGGGGGACACTTGTCACCCTCCCAAGGTCTTTTAAAAGAGAAATCTGATTTTTCCTAAGTTTTTCCGCCAGGAATCGGACAGCGCGCGCCCGACGCGTGGCGCGGCGCTAAACCTCTGCGGACTCGGAACTTCCGCGCCGCGTCGCTGTCTGGCGCTGGGCGCTGCAACTTCAGCGACCCTTCAAGATATCCGCGTCGCGCCTCGCATCCGTGCCGCGTCGCCGCTTTGCTCAAACGCATTTTTGTCCGTCTGTGCACTGAACTTGTAACTCCCATAACTTTCTACTCCGACGTCCTATCGACGAACGGTTGGTTGCGTTGGAAACTAGACTCAACGAACTACGCCATAGGACTTTGAAACACTTAGGAACTCTCAACGTACTGGGTCATAACCCGCCTCAAAATTGACTAAAACCCGTCCGAACAATCCGTCAACTTATCTTTCGAAAATTTTAAGTCTTACTTCCTTTCGCACGCTCTCACACGTGTGGCCAGAACTACGGGGTATAACATTCTCCCCCCCTTAGAAACATTCGTCCCGAATGTTGATCGGTGTATTTTATATACACTTTTTGAGTCATTTTTAGTTAGTATTTTACTCATTTTATTTATGTTTAGTATAGTATTAGGGTCGTTTTCCTTTCTTTTGTGTCAAAGCGGTCAGAAATGTAGAAATGACAAAAAGAAGAGAAAATGAGCTTAATTGAGATGGAATTGCACACAAAAAGGGCCAAGAAATGAAGTCTAAGAAGTTCCGGGAATTATAGAGGAAATCAGACGAAGGTCGGACGAGAAAAAGACGATTTAAACGAATTCGCCAAAAACGCCACCGAGCCGCATGGCGCCAAAGTCTTGAAAGTCCCGAGAGTTGCTGAATTTCAGCGCCGCGCTGATCACAGGCCGCGCCGACGCGGGATTTATGAAGTCTGGGCCGAATTTGACATGTTTTCAGAATCCTAAAGGGATTACTTTTCCTACCTAAAGGGATAACTTTTCCTACCTAAAGGGATAACTTTTCCTACCTTAAAACCCTTACCTAAAAGGATTCTAATAACTTTTCCTTTCCTACAAATCCCTAACCCTTCACCAAAAGGATTCTTTGGCTATAAATACTCTACATCATTAGAAGAATAATTCATTCTCCACTCCACCATTCACCATTCTACATCCATCCTTCCACCAATCCATCTTGTAAATATTCCACAACACAACCCTTGGATGCTTGGCTTGGAGACTCATTCTTAAATATTTTCTTTTCTTGTTTTTATTTCAGTTTTATGAAGAACATGGAATTAGTTCTTGTCATGTCAATGGCTAGGAACTAATTCCTCTATAGGGCTTTCCATGTTGAATCTCTAGAAACTTATGTTATGATTTAATGCATGCTTATGGTTATTCTTCTTCTTGTTGAGATCTATCCAATAATTAAATTGAATGCTTGGTAGTTAATTGACAACTAATTATCACTATATGATTTCTAATCAGACTCCGAAAGGAGGGGATTGTGAATATGCTGTAAGTTGGGTAGACATTCTTGGATTGGGGATGAAAATACCTCAATTATTTATGTAGCGTTAACGAGAGGCTTAACAACCCTAATTTTACGCATTGTGCGTGACGGTTAACTAGGTTCTTAGTCTTAATCCTCCTATAGAGTTATCCTTATCACCGAAAGGTAGGTAAGGTGCAATACTGGGGTTGAGTGTTTATATAACCCTAACGGGAGTATAAAACGATTTAGTGAACCTGCTTTCTCCAAAAGAAGAAGACCATAAGTTATTGCATTAATAAGTAACATAAGCGGATAGTGAGGAGACGTGGAAGCCCTATTCTCATCACAACTGAAGTAAAACTCATTAGTTAAATTAGTCTTTATAATTCATAGTTATAAACCACAAAATCAAATATCAATTTACCAAATAGATACCAAAAGATAGATAGTTGGTACTTGAACCCTAATCCTTGTGGACGATATTCGATCTTGCTAAGACTATATTACTTGTCACGATAACGTGCACTTGCGTTTAAGTGTGTGCATCTTTTCGCGCATCAAGTTTTTGGCGCCGTTGCCGGGGATTAGGCATAGTTCAATATCAATTTTATCTATTTTTAATTTCTAATTTGGTTTTATTTCTGTTTTTATTTTTATTTGTTTTTTTGCTCCAAGAACAAGTTTCTAACTTGTTCTGCGAGCATCTTTTTATCACCTTTTTTTTTTGTTTGTCTTATTTTGCAGGTTAAAAAAAATGAAAAAATAAATAAAATATATATAATAAAATCAGGACACATGGACTACTACTATCAGAGACAGTGTGGTCATCAACAGCAGCTTAACCCACAGATGTCAGAGGAAGATCGAAATGAGTTGCAGGCAGACATACTTATGTTCGCCAAGTGCCAGACTCAGTTTATGGCTGAGACAAGAGAGTCCCTCAGAAAGTTGGAACTGCAAATAGGAGAACTCGTCATTTTGAGCAAATAAATGCAAGAAAAGCAATCTGCACCTGTGGGAGGTGGCAAGCAAATTGAGGAGCCTGAACCACACCCAACTATTGAGGAATCTGGCGAGATAGTTGATGTAGAAAAGGAAAAGATTGCAGAGATCCAATTATTCACCTTCTTGGATTTCTTGGAAAATCTTTTTCTCGTACCTATTGCAGAAGAAACACCACCAGCTGTCAATGTTGACCCCCAAACAGGAAGTCCATACCATCAAGGGCACCCCCTAGAGTTGAGAGATGTTGGGAATCTCACTGATCCCTACATTAGAGAGAGCCTAAAAGACAAGCATGTCTTGTGTTGGGGGATAATCGTATATTTGAGGCCCTTGTTTGAAGCAATTGTTGTAGTTGAAGTGAGACCTACAACAATAACTCTGCGGATTGCAAGCAGTTCGCAGAAGGATCCAATGGACACTCGTAAAGGTTAATTGCGTCCGGCTAAAAGACGTTAAAGACAACGCTTGTTGGGAGACAACCCAATGTTTTTAATTATGTTATTTTTAATTTCTGTCTTTATTTTATTTTGTCTTGAACAGTCTCACGGTCTTGGGTTCTTGTTTTGTGTTGTTGGATGACAGGTGGACTGAAAGCTAAAACCGAGGAAAAAGGAGCAAAAACGCTGAAAAAAGGGAAAGTAGTCGCCGCCGCCACGCAACCGGGCCGCGCGGAACTCAGAGCCATCAGACTAGCAGGCCGCTGGCCGAATCTCGGCCGCGCGCGTAACTTCAGAGGACCATATTCCGTGCAAATTCCAGAATTCTTCCTCCTAGATCTGCGTTATGACCGATGTGTTGTGTCAGTAAGTTGTCACTAATTTTTTTTTGAGTCTTGCACACATTGGGGACAATGTGTGATTTAAGTTTGGGGGGATGTTTTATTGTTTTTGAGTCTTGTTGAATTGTTTTGTGTATTTTTGAGTCATTTTTGAGTCATATATATATATATATATATATATATATATATATATATATATATATTTAAGATCATGCATGTAGTTACTTGAATTGCCTAGTGAAGTAAAGTTGAATAATGTAATGGAATTAGAAGCAACCATCTAAACACTTAGGTTAGATATGCCAAAACTCATGAAATGCCTATTGGGAGTATCTTGCTTGATTTGTGCTTTGTTAAAATATTAAAACCTTTGTGTTATTTTTGATTGCTATTTGTGGCTAAATAGTTAGGATATGCATGTTAGGAGATGACTCAGATATTTCTTTGTTAGCCAATTCTTACCACTCTTTTCTATCCCTGACTTTAAAAATATCCCTAGTCAGCCCCATTGAGCCTAAAAACATGAAACTTTTTCTTGACACCATATATTCCTACAATTGTGCCATAAGTAAAAATGTGAAATAGTTGGAATAAATTGTGTTAAAAAGAGACAAAAAGAGTGAATAAGTTTGATGACCCCCATGAAAAAGTAATAAGAAAGAGGCAAAAGCCTAAGTTTGGGGTGCTTGTTATTATAATACACTTCACTCTCCCAAAACAAAGAGGGAAAGATAGAATTGAAGTGAAGGAAAGAATCAAAAGAAAAGGGAAAATTGAAAAGCTAAAGAGCTTATGGTACACAAAAATGAGCCTAAATGCCTATTTTTACCTACCGTGCCTAAGCCTACATTACAACCCTTAAAAGTCACGAAGATCTCTTAGATGCATAGCCATGATTAGTGGAGAATAGCAAGTAAACATGCGATAGGAATTTTGAAATTAACATGCATGATTCAGTATTTGACTTCCATTAAGCATGATAAAAATGAGTTTGCGAAATATCTAGCTTAATGTGTTTAGAATGCTGAAATTTCATGCTATATGTTCCTGCATATTATTCTACTAATCTTCATGTTTTTCCAAGTAGCACCAATGCAACAAAGTGATCAATGTCATTGAGTCTTTTATTTTTCGTTTTCCTTGAGTCTGTATTTCTTTCTTTTGATCTTTGCTCGAGGGCGAGCAAAGGTTAAGTTTGGGGGTATTTGATCGGTGTATTTTATATAAACTTTTTGAGTCATTTTTAGTTAGTATTTTACTCATTTTGTTTATGTTTAGTATAGTATTAGAGTCGTTTTCCTTTCTTTTGTGTCACAGCGGTCAGAAATGGAGAAATGACGAAAAAAGAGAAAATGAGCTTAATTGAGATGGAATTGCACACAAAAAGGGCCAAGAAATGAAGTCTAAGAAGTTCCGGGAATTATAGAGAAAATCAGACGAAGGTCGGACGAGAAAAAGACGACGAAACGAGAATTCGCCTGAAAAACGTCACCGGAGCCGCGACGCCCAAAGTGCTGAAAGTCCCGAGAGTTGCTGAATTCAGCGCGCAGTCATCTGCGCATGGCCGACGCGGGATTTATGAAGTCTGGGCCGAATTTGACATGTTTTCAGAATCCTAAAGGGATTACTTTTCCTACCTAAAGGGATAACTTTTCCTACCTAAAGGGATAACTTTTCCTACCTTAAAACCCTTACCTAAAAGGATTCTAATAACTTTTCCTTTCCTACAAATCCCTAACCCTTCACCAAAAGGATTCTTTGGCTATAAATACTCTACATCATTAGAAGAATAATTCATTCTCCACTCCACCATTCACCATTCTACATCCATCCTTCCACCAATCCAACTTGTAAATATTCCATAACACAACCCTTGGATGCTTGGCTTGGAGACTCATTCTTAAGTATTTTCTTTTCTTTTCTTGTTTTTATTTCAGTTTTATGAAGAACATGGAATTAGTTCTTGTCATGTCAATGGCTAGGAACTAATTCCTCTATAGGGCTTTCCATGTTGAATCTCTAGAAACTTATGTTATGATTTAATGCATGCTTATGGTTATTCTTCTTCTTGTTGAGATCTATCCAATAATTAAATTGAATGCTTGGTAGTTAATTGACAACTAATTATCACTATATGATTTCTAATCAGACTCCGAAAGGAGGGGATTGTGAATATGCTGTAAGTTGGGTAGACATTCTTGGATTGAGGATGAAAATACCTCAATTATTTATGTAGCGTTAACGAGAGGCTTAACAACCCTAATTTTACGCATTGTGCGTGACGGTTAACTAGGTTATTAGTCTTAATCCTCCTATAGAGTTATCCTTATCACCGAAAGGTAGGTAAGGTGCAATACTGGGGTTGAGTGTTTATATAACCCTAACGGGAGTATAAAACGATTTAGTGAACCTGTTTTCTCCAAAAGAAGAAGACCATAAGTTATTGCATTAATAAGTAACATAAGCGGATAGTGAGGAGACGTGGAAGCCCTATTCTCATCACAACTGAAGTAAAACTCATTAGTTAAATTAGTCTTTATAATTCATAGTTATAAACCACAAAATCAAATATCAATTTACCAAATAGATACCAAAAGATAGATAGTTGGTACTTGAACCCTAATCCTTGTGGACGATATTCGGTCTTACTAAGACTATATTACTTGTCACGATAACGTGCACTTGCGTTTATGTGTGTGCATCTTTTCGCGCATCAAATGTTCCTTCTAGGCTTACTCAAATCACACTATCGACATAGACCCTCTTAGCTATTCTTTTGCAAATAAAACGCTCCACATAACAACAACATTACTGTTATACCCCGTAGTTCTGACCCTACGTATGAGAGCGTACGAAAGCATGTAAGACTTAAAATTTTCAAAGGATAGGTTGACGGATTATTCCGGACGGGTTTTAGTCAACTTTGAGGCCGATTATGACCCGATTCATTGAGAGTTCCTAAGTATTTCAAAGTCCTAGGGCGTAGTTCGTTGAGTCTAGATTCCAACGCAACCAACCGTTCGTCGATAGGACGTCGGAGTAGAAAGTTATGAGAGTTACAAGTTCGCGTGAATGGCGAAATGCGTTCGAGCAAAGCGGCGGGCCGCGGCCACGAGGTACCGAGGGGTCGCTGAAGTTGCAGCGCGCGCCAGACAGCAGGTGGCGCGCGAAAAGTTGAGAGCTGCGGAGGTTTCAGCGCCGCGAGGCGGGATTTTGGGCGGAAAAACTTAGAAAAGTCGATTTTTCTTTTAAAGACCTTGGGAGGGTGACAAGTGTCCCCATCTGATTTCTTGCATGCAATATATTGACCAAGTCTTGAAGACTTGGTCATCTTCCAATTTCCCTCTCTCTCTAAAGCTTTAGCTCTCCATTCTCTCTAAGTTTCCAAGAGAAATTCTAAGCCTAAAGAAAATCTGAAAAGTGTGATAGGAAGGAAAGGTTATTAAAAGCTTGTGAAGACTATTGTGGTGATATTCTTGGAGTAGAGGCTAGCAATTGTTGGAGTAAATTGGCTAAAAGCTCTAAGGTAACCATTCTTCTTTTATAGTTGGTATTTGGTATTGCATGTTGAGTAGGAAGAACTTTTAGTTGGAAATAAGGCCCTTAGATTGATTGCATGTGAGAAATGTGGTTGGGATATGAAAGGATTGGTTAAAAGAACAAATGAGCATGTTGTAGCCTAAAAACTACCTTAAACTTGTTAAAATGAATTATTGTACCTTGTGGGGCAGAATTAGTTTGGGTGTGTAATCCCCTTTGCATTGTTGGATTGTTGAGCCTTGAATGAGGCATTTGGATGATAAATTCGGCCTTGAGAAAGGTGGCAAAGTATGTAGAAATAAAGGAAATGCTGCCCAATTTTCCGTAGAATTTAGTGGCTTTGAGTTAGATTATTCTACATTGAAATTAGAGGTTAATGAACATATCATGGTTATTATAGGTTGAAATATTACTTGCGGTAGTTGAGCTTAGCAAGTGGATTGACCAAAGAGGTATGTGAAGTTTTCCTATCTCTTGAGCATGAATAGATGAAACTATGAAGTACGGTGACGTACAAGATTTGGTATTCTTACTTGTTTGAGTATATAATGACTTGTTTCGTTTTAAGAACGTATAAATTCCTTGGTTAGGGAAAAAGTATGATTTTACTAAAGTATAGAGTTAATATAACAACTTTATGGGAAGTTGGTTTATTAGCTTCATAAAAGGTTAATGAGAAGAGATTTACGCTAAAAGTAAGATAAGTATATGAAGAGGCAAATTGGTTTAAGGCATCAATTGCCCAAGAGTTTTATGTATAAAGAGTCATTTTTAAAAGAGTTGAAGTATGTAGTACTTGGGTTAAATTCCCGTTTTTCTATTATTAAAAGATATGATTAAGTGCCTTAAGTAAAATAAAATGAGAGGGTATATGAACAAGACTAATAAGAAGTTATAAGTTTTCTTAACTTATTTATGATTATGATATGATGTGATTTGAGTTAGGGTAAGAGTATATCTGAGGGGCAAGCCCCAAGATCGTTATACCACCTTCTCCAGGGTAAGAGTATGTCTGAGGGGCACGCCCCAATATGGTCATACCACCTTCTCCAGTGTAAGAGTATATCGAGGGCGATCCAAGATCGTTATACCATCCGCACGGTGTAAAGAGTATATCCGGCGGGCAAGCCCCAAGATCGTTATACCATCTGCTCCAGTGTAAGAGTATATCTGAGGATTACAGCCCCAAGATCGTTATACCATCTGCTTCAGGGTAAGAGTATATCTGAGGGGAAAGTCCCCAAGATCGTTATACCACCTGTTCCGTGGATTTGCTACCCATGATGCGAGGAATACCTCATGCGAGTCCTTATGGGCTTATGCGGGTGAAATAGTCCCAGGAGTAGGATGGTTTTATTGATACTACGGGCGAGGTACCCCGTCTTGATCATGAGCCTCCTATTTTATGCAGTATCATATATATATACTTGTCACTCTCATTGTTAGCAAGGCACAGTAAAAGGTATTTTATTGACTTCCATGACTCCAGCTTACTTTCAGACTTATGATATCATTATTACAGTATTTTTCCAGCTTTACATACTTGGTACATATTGTGTACTGACCCCCTTCCTCGGGGGCTGCGTTCATGCCGCAGGCGGTAAAGTGATTGAGGATCCTCGTTCTTAGGATCACTCTTCCGGCGTCAGAAGCTCCACTCCTCCGGAAGCTTATTATTTTGGTACGGATATTCCCCGATGCTATAGGTATTTGTACATTCAGGGGTATGGCGGGGCCCTGTCCCGCCACAGTTGTTATCTTTAGAGGTCTGTGGTCACGTATGTGTTTTGGGCTACAAGAACATTATAAATACTTTGTTTAAGTATGTTTATGGAAAACACTTATCGGTGGCGGTGATGTTTACCCTTTATAAAGTTATGTATGTTCCGTTATTCTCTCGACATATACCGACAGTGGTACCCCAAGAGGTACTAGTCGCGCCCGGTCGGTCGTGACAAAAGTGGTATCGAGCGATTAGTCCTCGGAAAGTGTCCACGCACCGTGTATGCAGAGTCTTGATTATCGGTGTGTCGCGCACCACATCTATAATCGTGAGGCTGCAGGATATTTAGGATTGGTTTCCATTCTTTCACTCTAAGATTGTGCAATAGCCGAGTTATAGGTTGAACCTCCTACGATGTTTTCCTTTATGTATCGATTATGCCTCCACGCAAGGCAACCGCGCCCGTGGCGGCAAGGCGATTGAGTGCCGCTAGTGGACGCGGAGAGTCACGAGGCACAGCCCGATCCTTACGAGAGATGATGTTTAGGCGGCGAGTTCCACGTCGCCGCCACCGCAGATTTTGAGGCGTGACGCGCCATCGAGACCGCTGTACGAGCCTCGATCCACGCCGTGGCCCGAGTACAGAGATTACGGGAAATTGATTCTGCCATCGACCAAAGATAGGCGGCGGCGCACGACAGAGCAGCGGCCAACCCAGAGCCGATGGGCCACGGATTCGGGATTTCGGGTTGTCACCCACCCGAAGTTCTATGGTTCGAGATTTGATGAGGATCCGCAGGAGTTTGTCAAGCGATTCTGACCACGCAGTCCTTAGGGCATCGAGACCGAGTCATTATACTAGCTTGCACTGTTACGCGATATTGCGTTGAACTGGTTTGAGTCATGGGTATTGGCGAGGTGAGGATGCTCTTCCGGTGATTGGGAGGAGTTCACAGAGGCGCCTTAGACCACTTCTTGCCTCCCGAGGCGAGGAGAGCCAGCAGAGATAGGTTCTTGACCTTGAGACAGGACGGGAGGACTGTCAGGGAGTACAGCTTGGAGTTTGACTCCTTGGCCAGATATGCACACACCATCGTAGCAGACATGGCAGATAGGGTTCATAGATACGTGATGGGCTAGACCGTCACATGATTACTGCTTTCTTAGGAGTGGCTCTTCAGCCAGGGATGGATATTGCGGGATGCGAGCATACGCACAGTGGATTGAGGACCGAGAGAGGCAGGATCAGTTAGATTTGGGCGGCCAAGAGGCGAAGACATCAGTTCAGGCGATTTGAGGCGGCGGCCTCGCAGCGAACTAGTCCACCTTCCGGCCAAGCCAGAGTGCTCCTTCTCGATTTTCCCGTGAGGTCCGATCGAGGTTATTCGGCGAGCGGTCGTGGCTCCAGGACTTGAGTTTTGAGGAGGCAGACCAAAGACTGTCGAGACCACCTACCTCTGCGGTGCGTTCGACGGTAGGTCTCATCCGGCGAGTGCCGTATGGGTTCGAGATCATGTTACTCTTGTAGCGGCGGGCCATCGAAGAAGGATTGTCCGCCCCAGCGGCGGGAGCATTACGGTTCAGCCGACGGGTGCATTCTTTGGATCTTCATCTTCGATGGTTAGACGCCCGAGGCGTGGTACTTATGGGCGGCCAGCGCCGCAGAGGTCGTGGGAGGGGATCCAGTTCTAGCCGTCCTCAGAACCGCATCTATGCTATGTCCAGTCGACAGGACCAGGAGGCGTCGCCAGAGGTCGTCACAGGTACATTATTGGTTTCTTCTTTGTGATGTATATGCTTTGATAGATCCAGTTCTACCTTGTCCTACATATCTCCTCATATTGCGGTAGAATAGGGATAGAGCGAGTCCATAAGACCTTTTGAGGTGGCTACGCGATAAGTGATTCGATGGTAGCGGCGAGTGTATAAGGCTTGTCTGTGACTATAGATAGCCGTCAGACTCTAGCCGACTTGATAGAGTTGGATATGACAAACTTTGATGTGATTATGGGTATGGATTGACTAGCATTTTGCTATGCCAACGTGGACTGTAGAGAGAGATTAGTTCGGTTCGGTTTCGTGAGCCGTTATCGAGTGGAAGGAATCTGCATCGCCAGGGTAAGTTTATTTCTTACCTCGCTAGGAAGATGGTGCGGAAAGGGTACATCTATCATATGGTTCGGGTATTCGACACTGAGGCCGAGGTACCGGACCTTCAGTCAGTTCCGGTCGTTAGAGAGTTTCCAGACGTATTCCCAGATGAGCTTCCGGGTATCCCTCCCGAAAGGGAGATTGAGTTTTGCATTGATTTGGCGCCAGATACTCGGCCGATATCTATTCCGCCATACAGGATGGCACCTGCCGAGCTGAAGGAGTTGAAGGACCAGCTGAAAGATTTGCTGGAGAAAGGCTTTATTAGGCCAAGTGTTTCTCCTTGGGTAGCACCAGTGTTATTTGTAAAGAAGAAGGATGGGACGCTGCGTATGTGTATTGATTACAGGCAGATGAACAAGGTAACTATCAAGAACAGATATCCCCTCCCCAGGATTGACGATTTGTTTGACCAGTTGCAGGGTGCAAAGTGTTTTTCCAAGATAGACCTGCGGTCTGGTTATCATCAGGTGCGAGTTAGAGAGATAGATATCCCAAAGACTGCATTCAGGACCCGGTATGGGCACTATGAGTTCAGGGTGATGTCTTTCGGGTTGACCAACGCCCCAGCAGTATTCATGGATTTGATGAATAGGGTGTTCAGGCCATACTTAGATATGTTCGTTATAGTGTTTATCGATGATATCTTGGTATATTCGCGCACAGAGCAGGAGCATACAGATCATTTGAGAACGGTATTGGGAGTCCTCCGAGACCGGCAGTTGTATGCCAAGTTCTCGAAGTGCGAGTTCTGGTTGACGTCAGTGGCTTTCTTAGGACATGTTATCGGGGCCGACGGTATTCGGGTTGATACAACTAAGATTGAGGCAGTCAAGACTTGGCCCAGACCCACTACACCGACGAAGGTGCGCAGCTTTTTGGGCCTTGCAGGTTATTATCGGAGGTTTGTAGAGAAGTTTGCTTCTATTTCAAAGATTTTGACTAAGTCGACTCGAGGCGCTATGTTCCGGTGGACGGATACTTGTGAGGAAAGTTTCCAGTTGCTAAAGGAGAAGTTGACGACCGCCCCAGTTCTTACTCTTCCAGAGGGCTTAGATGGATATGTGGTTTATTGTGACGCATCAGGTGTCGGGCTTGGGTGCGTGCTGATGCAGCACGGCAGAGTTATAGCTTATGCATCTCGACAGCTTAGGAAGCATGAGAAGAACTATCCCACGCATGACTTGGAGTTGGCAGCGGTGATTCATGCTTTAAAGATCTGGAGGCATTATTTATATGGAGTTCATGTGGACATTTACACAGACCACAAGAGTCTCGATACATCTTCACCATGGAGGCGAACTTGCGCGAGACGGTGGTTGGAGCTACTTAAGGATTACGATGTTGATATTCTATACCACGGGGAAGGCGATGTAGTTGCATGCCGCCAGTCGCGGTCGATGGGTAGTGCATGCGATGTTCAGCCGGAAAAAAGGGATATGGTCCGAGAGTTACATCAGCTAGCGAGCCTTGGGGTTCGTTTGGTTGATTCTGATAGTGATGGAGTTCGGATTCGAGAGGTTGCCGAGTCTTCTATCGTCGAGGAGGTAAAGAGGCGACAGTATGAGGATCCGATTTTGATACTGCATCGAGATGCTGCTCGAAGGAGAAGAGTACATTTGAGGTAGCACGATGGGTGCTAAGATTTGAGGGCGGTTGTGTTCCCGATGCGGACAGACTTCGTCAGCAGATTTTGGGGGAGGCACACAGTGCTCGTTATTCTATTCATCCGGGGTCGACTAAGATGTACCATGACCTCAGATGCGTGTATTGGTGGGATGGCCTAAAGAGGGACGTTGCGGAGTTCGTGCACGCGTGCGAATTGTCGCCAGGTTAAGATTGAGCACGAAGCCGGTGGGATGTTGCGAGCCATTGATATTCGACTTGGAAGTGGGAGGTGATAAATATGGATTTTATTACGGGGCTACCTACCACTCGAGGAAGCATGATTCCATTTGGGTGATTGTCGACGGTGTGAAATCAGCCCATTTCCTTCCGATCGAACGGCGTTTTCACCGGGACTATGCGGATTATATATTAGAGAGATTGTGAGGCGCACGAGTCGGTGTCGATTATATCGATAGAGAGCCAGTTCTCGGCTAATTGGAGGTCTTTTGAAAGGGATTAGGGACACAGTGAGTCTCGACGGCGTTTCATCCCGGTGATCGACGGATGTGCCGCGCACTATCCGACACGAGGATATGTTGCGGGCTTGGGTTATCGAGTACAAGTGGTAGCTGGGAGGATCATTTACCTCTTGTGGAGTTTGCTTATAACAATAGCTATCATTCGATTCGAGATGGCGCCTTATGAGGCCTTATACGGAGGAAGTGCAGGTCCGATAGGCTGGTTCGAGTGGGAGAAGTTCGATTAGTCGGGCGGACTTAGTTCACAGCGATGGATAAGGTGAAGCTTATCCAGAGCGATTGTTAGCGGCTGAGTCGGCAAAGTCGTATGCAGATCATCGGTGTACACTGGAATTCGAGATAGATGATTGGGTTTTTCTAAAGTATCACCCATGAAGGCGTGATGAGATTTGGAAAGAAGGGAAGCTTAGCCCAGTACATTGGCGTCAGACGATTGTCAGTAGGGTAGGCAAGGTTACATGAGTTAGATCTTCCGTCCGATTTGGAGGCGGTGCATCGATTTTTCATGTGTCTATGTTGCGGAAATGTATTGAGATCCATCTAGAGTGCACGGTTCGGGATGTCCAGTGCAGAGGAGTTATCGTATGAGGAGAGTCCATAGCGATACTCGATCGTCGAGTTAAGCGACTGAGCGAAAGATGTGGCTTAGTCAAAGTGCTATGGCGGAGCAAAACAGGGAGGAAATGACATGGGAAGCAGAGGACGATATGATGAAGAAGTATCCTCACATATTCCCTATACCTCCAGGTAACCTACTTTTCTGCTTGTTAGTTTTGATTTAGTAATTTCGCTTAAGTCTGTTGTGGCTCGTGGAGATTCCTTTATTTTTGCAAAAGAGTAGTTGAGAGGTGCATGTCGATAATATGATTTGAGTAAGCCTAGAAGGAATATTCGGGACGAATGTTTCTAAGGGGGAGAATGTTATACCGTAGTTCTGACCTACGTGTGAGGCGTTAAAGCATGTAAGACTTAAAATTTTACAAGGATAGGTTGACGGATTATTCCAGACGGGTTTTAGTCAACTTTGAGGCGGGTTATGACCCGATTCATTGAGAGTTCCTAAGTATTTCAAAGGCCTAGGGCGTAGTTCGTTGAGTCTAGATTCCAACGCAACCAACCGTTCGTCGAGAGGACGTCGGAGTCGAAAGTTATGAGTTACAAGTTCGTAGCGATCGGCGTAAATGCGTTTGAGCAAAGCGCGGCCGCGGCGCGGATGCGAGGCGCGCGCTAAGGTACTGAGGTCGCTGAAGTTGCAGCGCGCCAGACGCGCGAAAAGTTCAGAGCATGCGGAGGTTTCAGCGCCGCGGCGCCGAGGCGGGATTTTGGGCGGAAAAACTTAGAAAAGTCAGATTTTTTCTTTTAAAAGACCTTGGAAGGGTGACAAGTGTCCCCCCCCCCCCCATATGATTTCTTGCATGCAATATATTGACCAAGTCTTGAAGACTTGGTCATCTTCCAATTTCCCTCTCTCTCTAAAGCTTTAGCTCTCCCTTCTCTCTAAGTTTCCAAGAGAAATTCTAAGCTAAAGAAAATCGAAAGTGTGATAGGAAGGAAAGGTTATTACAAGCTTGTGAAGACTATTGTGGTGATATTCTTGGAGTAGAGGCTAGCAATTGTTGGAGTAAATTGGCTAAAAGCTCTAAGGTAACCATTCTTCTTTTATAGTTGGTATTTGGTATTGCATGTTGAGTAGGAAGAACTTTTAGTTGGAAATAAGGCCCTTAGATTGATTGCATGTGAGAAATGTGGTTGGGATATGAAAGGATTGGTTAAAAGAACAAATGAGCATGTTGTAGCCTAAAAACTACCTTAAACTTGTTAAAATGAATTATTGTACCTTGTGGGGCAGAATTAGTTTGGGTGTGTAATCCCCTTTGCATTGTTGGATTGTTGAGCCTTGAATGAGGCATTTGGATGATAAATTCGGCCTTGAGAAAGGTGGCAAAGTATGTAGAAATAAAGGAAATCTTTGCGATTTTCCGTAGAATTTAGTGGCTTTGAGTTAGATTATTCTACATTGAAATTAGAGGTTAATGAACATATCATGGTTATTATAGGTTGAAATATTACTTGCGGTAGTTGAGCTTAGCAAGTGGATTGACCAAAGAGGTATGTGAAGTTTTCCTATCTCTTGAGCATGAATAGATGAAACTATGTAGTACGGTAGACGTACAAGATTTGGTATTCTTACTTGTTTGAGTATATAATGACTTGTTTCGTTTTAAGAACGTATAAATCCCTTGGTTAGGGAAAAAGTATGATTTACTAAAGTATAGAGTTAATATAACAACTTTATGGGAAGTTGGTTTATTAGCTTCATAAAAGGTTAATGAGAAGAGATTTACGCTAAAAGTAAGATAAGTATATGAAGAGGCAAATTGGTTTAAGGCATCAATTGCCCAAGAGTTTTATGTATAAAGAGTCATTTTTAAAAGAGTTGAAGTATGTAGTACTTGGGTTAAATTCCCGGTTTTCTTTTATTAAAAGATATGATTAAGTGCCTTAAGTAAACTAAAATGAGAGGGTATATGAACAAGACTAATAAGAAGTTATAAGTTTTCTTAACTTATTTATGATTATGATATGATGACAGTTTGAGTTAGGGTAAGAGTATATCTGAGGGGTAAGCCCCAAGATCGTTATACCACCTTCTCCAGGGTAAGAGTATGTCTGAGGGGTAAGCCCCAAGATCGTCATACCACCTTCTCCAGTGTAAGAGTATATCTGAGGGGCAGATCCAAGATCGTTATACCATCTGCACCAGTGTAAGAGTATATCTGAGGGGCAAGCCCCAAGATCGTTATACCATCTGCTTCAGTGTAAGAGTATATCTGAGGGGAAAGTCTCCAAGATCGTTATACCATCTGCTTCGGGGTAAGAGTATATCTGAGGGGTAAGTCCCCAAGATCGTTATACCACCTGTTCCGTGGATTTGCTACCCATGATGCGAGGAATACCTCATGCGAGTCCTTATGGGCTTATGCGGGTGAAATAGTCCCAGGAGTAGGATGGTTTTATTGATACTACGGGCGAGGTACCCCGTCTTGATCATGAGCCTCCTATTTTATGCAGTATCATATATATATATATACTTGTCACTCTCATTGTTAGCAAGGCACAGTAAAAGGTATTTTATTGACTTCCATGACTCCAGCTTACTTTCAGACTTATGATATCATTATTACAGTATTTTTCCAGCTTTACATACTTGGTACATATTGTGTACTGACCCCCTTCCTCGGGGGCTGCGTTCATGCCGCAGGTAAGGGTAAGCAGATTGAGGATCCTCGTTCTTAGGATCACTCTTCCGGCGTCAGAAGCTCCACTCCTCCGGAAGCTTATTATTTTGGTACGGATATTCCCCGATGCTATAGGTATTTGTACATTCAGGGGTATGGCGGGGCCCTGTCCCGCCACAGTTGTTATCTTTAGAGGTCTGTGGTCACGTATGTATTTTGGGCTATAAGAACCAGTTGTATTATAAATACTTTGTTTAAGTATGTTTATGGAAGGCAGCCTTATCGGCTGGCCAGTGATGTTTTACCCTTTTATAAAGTTATGTATGTTCCGCTGCTATTCTCTGACATATACCTGACAGGGTACCCCAGTAGGGTACTAGTCGCGGCCCCGGGGTCGGGTCGTGACAATTACTCAAGCATAATTGCTAAATCAAACTAATAAGCAAGGAAATAGGTTACCTGGAGGTATAGGAAATAGGTGAGGATATTTCTTCATCATGTCATCCTCTGCTTCCCACGTCATCTCTTCCCTGTTCTCGTTCCGCCACAAGGCTTTGACGGAAGCCACATCCTTCGTCCGAAGTCGCCTAACCTGACGATCGAGTATCGCTATGGGACTCTCCTCATACGATAACTCCTCTGTCACCTGGACATCATGAATCGGGTGCACTCTACACGGGTCTCCAATACATTTCCGTAACATAGATACGTGAAAGACTGGATGCACTGCCTCCAGATCGGACGACAGATCTAACTCATAGGAAACCTTGCCTACCCTACGGATAATCTGATACGGCCCAATGTACCTTGGGCTAAGTTTCCCTTTCTTTCCAAATCTCTTCACGCCCTTCATGGGCGATACCTTTAGGAAAACCCAATCATCTATCTCAAATTCCAAGTGTCGACGCCGATGATCTGCATACGACTTCTGCCGACTCTGAGCTGCCAACAACCGCTCCTGGATAAGCTTCACCTTATCCACTGCCTGCTGAAACAAGTCTGGCCCGACTAACTGAACTTCTCCCACTTCGAACCAGCCTATCGGTGACCTGCACTTCCTCCCGTATAAGGCCTCATGCGCGCCATCTGAATCTTGGAATGGTAGCCGTTGTTGTAAGCAAACTCCACAAGAGGTAAATGATCCTCCCAGCCACGAAATCAATAACACAAGCCCGCACATGTCCTCGTGTATGCGGATAGTGCGCTCGCTACCGTCCGTTGGCCCGAGGATGAAACGCCGTCGAGACTCACTGTGTCCTTAATCCTTACGAAAGACCTCTAAGTTAGCGAAGCGGCTCCTCATGCGAAATAATCGATGAGGCACTCCGTGCGCCTCATAATCTCACGATATCTGATCTAGCATAATCCTCGGCGAAAAAGTCGTCCCGATGGAAGAAAATGGGTGATTTCACACTGTCGACAATAACCCAAATGGAATCATGCTTCCTCCGAGTGGTAGGTAATCGTAATAAAATCCATATTTACCACCTCCCACTTCCAAGTCGGAATATCAATAGCTCGCAATGACCCATCGGGCTTCGTGCTCAATCTTAACTCTTGTGATTCCGCACAGCGTGCTCGAACTCCACGGCGTCCCTTTAGGCCATCCCACCAATACACGATTCGAGGTCATGGTACATCTTAGTCGACCGGATGAATAGAATAACGAAACCGCGTGCCTCACTCGTAATCTGCGACGAAGTCCTATCACATCGGAACACACAACCGGCCAAATCTTAGCACCATCAGCGCTACCTCAAATAGACTCTTCTCTTTCGAGCAGCGGCATCTCGTCACGGATCATAATCGGATCCTCATCGCCGCCTCTTCACTTCCTCGATGATGGAAGACTCGCAACCTCTCGAACCGAACTCCATCACTATCGGAATCAACCAAACGAACCCCAAGGCTCGCGTGATGTAACTCTCGGACCATATCCTTTTCTCCGTCAGACATCGCATGACTACCCATCGACCGCGACTGGGCGGCATCTGCAACCACATTGGCCTTCCCTGGGTGGTATAGAATATCAACATCGTAAAACTTAAGTAGCTCCAACTACCGTCTCTGTCGCAAGTTCAGCTCCCTCTGGCTGAAGATATTCTGGAGACTCTTGTGGTCTGTGTAAATGTCCACATGAACTCCATATAAATAATGTCTCCAGATCTTCAAGGCAAGAATCACTGCTGCCAACTCCAAGTCATATGTGGGATAGTTCTTCTCGTGCTTCCTAAGCTGTCGAGATGCATAAGCTATAACTTTGCCGTGCTGCATCAGTACGTACCCAAGCCCGACACCTGACGCATCACAATAAACCACATATCCATCTAAACCCTCTGGAAGAGTAAGAACTGGGGCGGTCGTCAACTTCTCCTTTAGCAACTGGAAACTTTCCTCACAAGTATCCGTCCACCGGAATATAGCCGCTTACGAGTCACTTAGTCAATCTTTGAAATGGAAGCAAACGCTCTACAAACCTCCGATAATAACTCGCAAGGCCCAAAGTTGTGCACTCCGTCGCCAGTGCTGGTCTAGGCCAAATCTTGATCGCCTCAATCTTTGATGTATCAACCCGAATACCATCGCCCCATAACATGCCCTAAGAAAGCCACTGGCTAACTAACTCGTGACTTCGAGAACTTGGCATACAATCACGGTCTCGGAGGACCCCAATACCGCCCTCAAATGTTCCAGTATGCTTCCTCGCTGCGCGAATACACCAAGATATCATCAATGAAAACTATAACGAACATATCCAAGAATGGCCTGAACACCCTATTCATCAAATCCATGAATACCGCTGGAGCGTTGGTCAACCCGAAAGACATTACTCTGAACTCATAGTGTCCATACCGGTCCCGAATGCTCTTTGGGATATCTGCTCTCTAACTCGCACTGATGATAACTGCACCGCAGTCTATCTTGAAAAACACCTTGCACTCGCAATCGGTCAAACAAATCGTCAATCCCGGGAGGATATCTGTTTGATAGTTACCTTGTTTAGTCGTAATCAATACACATACGCAGCGTCCCGTCCTTCTTCTTTACAAATAACACTGGCGCTCCCCAGGGAGAAACACTTGGCCTGATAAAGCCCTTCTCCAACAAGTCCTTCAGCTGGTCTTTCAATTCCTTCAACTCGGCAGGTGCCATCCTGTATGGCGGAATAGATATCGGTCGAGTATCTGGCGCCAAATCAATGCAAAACTCAACCTCCCTCTCCGGAGGGATACCCGGAAGCTCGTCTGGGAATACGTCTGGAAACTCTCTAACGACCGGAACTGATTGAAGGTCCGGTATCTCAGCCTCAGTATCGAATACTCGAACCATATAGTAGATATACCCCTTCCGCACCATCTTCCTATCCTTGAGGTAAGAAATAAACCTACCCGCCGATGCAAAGATTCCCCTTCCACTCGATAACCGCCACTGTGAAACCGAACCGAACTAATCTCTCTCTGATCTACATTGGCATAGCAAGACGCTAGCCAATCCATACCCATAATCACATCAAAGTCCGTCATGTCCAACTCTATCAAGTCGGCTAGAGTCTGACGACTGTCTACAGTCACTTGGCAAGCTCTATATATCCGCTCGGCTACCACCGAATCACCTACTGGCGTAGCCACCTCACAAGGTTTTATGGACTCTGCTCTATCCCTATTCTACCAAAGAATATGGGGAGATATATAGGACAAGGTAGAACTCGGGTCTATCAAAGCATATACATCACAAAGAAGAAACCAACAATGTACTGTGGCGACATCCGTGACGCCTCGTCCCGACGGTGGACATAGCATAGATGCGGTTCGAGGACCGCTGAATCGAACCCCTACCACGACCTCGCCGCGCTCGCTGGCCAGAAGTACCACGCCTCCGGCGCTCGACCATCAAAGATGAAGATTCAAAGACCGACGTCGCCGAACAGTAACGCCCCGCCGCCAGGGCGGACAATCCTTCTTGGATGGCCTGCGCCACAAGAGTAACACGCCTCAACCCATACGGCACTCGCCGGATGAGACCTACCGCATCGAACGCACCGAGATGTGGGTGGTCTCGACAGTGACGGCCGCCCTCGAAACCACGAAGTCCCGAGCTCGACCGCTTCCCGAATAACCCGATCGACTCTCCGCCAGAAATCGAAGGAGCACTCTGGCTGGCCGGAATGTGGACCTAGTTCGCTGCGAGGCCGCCCACGAAAAATGCCACGAGACCGCTGCCCCGCCTCGGGCCGCCTAAATCTAGCCGATCCCGCTCTCGCCTCAATCCTCGCATACGCTGCATCTCCGCAATATCCATCCTCGTCAAGAGCTACTCCCAAGCACGCATGAATCATATGACGGTCTAACCCCATCACATCTTGATGAACCCTCGCTCGCTATGTCCGCTACAATGGTGTGTGCATACCTGGCCAAAGAGTCAAACTCCAGGCTGTACTCTCTGATAGTCCTCCCGTCCTGCCTCAAGGTCAATAATCTATCTACCCGGGCTCTCCTCATCTCAGGGGGTAAGAAGTGATCCAGGAAAGCCTCTGTGAACTCCTCCCAAACACCGGAAGAGCATCCTCACCTCTCGACAACACCTGTGACTCAAACCGCTTTAGCGCAATATCGCAGAACCCAGAAGAAACTAGTATAACAGACTCGCCTCCGATGCCCTAAGCACTGCATGGTCCGTCAGAATCGCGGACAAACTCCCGCGATCCTCCTCAAATCTCGAATCATAGAACTCGGGTGGTGACAACCAGAAATCCCTAATCCGTAAATCGTTTGGCTAGGGTTGCCGCCGCTCTCGCTTGCCGCCGCCACTATGCGCCGATCAAGAATCGACCGTTCTCGTAATCCCTATACTCAAACCACGATCGTGGGATGGAGGCTCGCATCGCGGTCTCGTAGCCGCTCACGCCGAAATTGGCCGAGGCCGGGCGACGACGTGGAACTTCGGCGCCTCTAAACATCATCTTCGTAAGGATCGGTCACAGGCTCGTGACCTCCGTCCCACTAGCAAAGACTCTCACCGCTTTGCCTTCGGGCGGTTGCCTTGCGTGGAGGCATAACTGATACATAAAGGAAAACATCAGAGGAGGTTCAACCTATAACACAGCTCTATTGCACGATCTTAGAGTGAAAGAATGGAAACCAATCCTAAATGTCCTGCAGCCTCCTGATTATAGATGTGGTGCACGACACACCGATAATCAAGACTCTACTAGACACGGTCTGTAGACTCTTTCCGATGAATAAATGCTCTGATACCACTTTTGTCACGACCCGACCCCGGGGCCACGACTAGTACCCTACCGGGGTACCCTGTCAGGTATACGTCATGGAATAGCAGCGGAACATACATAACACATAACTTATAAAAAGGTAACATCACTGGCCAGCCGATAAGGCTGCCTTCCATAAAGACATACTAATCAAAAGTAGAAATACAACTTGTTCTTACAGCCCAACACATATGTGACCACAGACCTCTAAGGATAACAACTGTGGCGGGACAGGGCCCCGCCATACCCCTGAATGTACACAATACCTATAGCATCAGGGAAAATCCATACCAACAAAATATAAGCTTCCGGAGGAATGGAGCTTCTGACACCGGAACAGTGATCCTAAGAACGAGGATCCACAATCTGCTTACCCTTACCTGCGGTATGAACGCAGCCCCCGAGGAAGGGGGTCAGTTGTCACGACCCGTCTCAGATCCGTGACTGGTGCCTTACCCCGGGCACCCTTGTGATACAACATCAGAGAAAACCAGCGGAAATAAACTCACAAGCAAGAACCATATAAGATAAAATAGGCTAACCCAAAAATGGCTACCTTTCCGTAACATAAATAAAACAGAACTGAACAGTTACATCCTTAATAACCCAATTTATAACCGGACTACAAGCCTCTAAGAGTTTGTAACAACCATGACGAGACAGGGCCCCGTCATACCCCTGAATGTACACAAAACCTACAACATCAGGGAGAACCGTACCAAAAGTCAAGTCAAGCCTCCGGAGAAATGGAGCTTCTGACGCCTGAGCAAAGATCCTAAGAATGAGGATCCACCACCTGCTTACCCTTACCTGCGGCATGAACGCAGCCCCCGAGGAAGGGGGTCAGTACACAATATGTACCAAGTATGTAAAACCGAAAAATACTTGTAATAATATCGTAAGTCAAAAATAAGCTGGAGTCATAGGTAAAAGAAAATCAGTTTCCTTGCACTGTGCCTTACTAACAATGAGAGTAACAAGTATAAATCTTACAGCATAAAAATAGGAGGCTCATGATCAAAACAGGGTACCTCGCCCGTAGTATCATTAAGCAATCCTACTCCTGAGACTATTTCACCCGCATGGGTCCTGTGGACCCGCATGAGGTCATCCGCCTCGTCATGGGACTATTTCACCCGCATGGATCCTGTGGACCCGCATGAGTACAATCGCCGCACTCGCATGGGACTATTTCACCCGCATGAATCCTGTGGACCGGATCCGCATGAGTACAATCGCCGCACTCGCATCATGGGTAGCAAATCCATGACATAAGTAATAACCCGGGGTTTACCCCGTAATAATATATATATAACATAGCTCATCCGGCTATCATACATAACATAAGCACTACCGGCCTATCATACATAACATAAGCATTACCGGACTATCATACATAACATAAGCACTACCGGCCTATCATATCATAACATAAGCACTACCGGCCTATCATATCATAACATAAGCGCTACCGGCTTATCATAACATAAGTAAGTTAAGAAATCCCCTAACTTCTTATTAACATTATTAATATATCCTCTCATTTTAGTATACCCAAGGCACTAACATGTCTTTTAATAGAAAATCCGGGAATTCAACCCATGTACCATGTACTTCTAACCTTTTAAGAAATAACTCTTTTATACAAAAATTCCAAGATACTAATCACCATAGTACCAAGTTACGATTTCCTTTCAAAATAAGTCACATTTCCTTTTAGAAATATAATAGGCTTCTAAATCAAGTGACTTCATTTCCTTTAAAACCTTAGGCAACCAATGCCTAAAAATCAATTCACCTTTCACAGTTTCAAATCATTTACCCGTACTTGTTTTACTTAGAGTAAACTTTTCTTTGTTAACCTTTCAAAAGCTAATATAACCAACTTCCCATAAAGTCATTATATTTGCGTTATTCCTTAGTCAAATACATTTTCCCTACTATATAGGTTAAAATCGCGGACGAAAGTACCCGATACTTGTGTAGCATTATAGGTTATTGTTCTTAATCCTTCTATGTAGTAAAAATGTCACGACCCGACTCCGGGCCCGCGACTGATGCCCTACCTGGGCACCCTTACAGGTATACATCAGAGATAATCATCGGAACATACATAAACTTAACAGGAAATAAATAACAGGCTAGCCGATATGGCCACCTTCCAAAAATATACACGTAACCCAAGAAGCAGTTACCTCTTTATTTTGTTACACAACCCAATCCACAAGATATGACTACAGACCTCTAAGAATTCTTGACATAACGACTGTGACGGGATAGGGCCCCGCCATACCCCTGAATGTACATAAATCTACAACCTCAGGGAACTGTACCAAAAATACAAAGCCTCCGAAATAATGGAGCTTTACAACCAGCTGAACAGTGATCCTAAGAATGAGGATCAACAAGCTATGTACCTCAACCTGCGGCATGAACGCAACCCCCGAAGGAGGTTTGTACGAAATATGTACCAAGTATGTGAAATCAAAATATCAGAATGAAATCATACTTGATATATAATTGGAGACATGTATGATAATCAAAATAACAGTACACTGTGCCTTGCCAAAGTGAAAGTAATGAAAGTCAGTTTTACCTTTTAAAGACTATTTCAACACATGAACAATAGTCACACAGGGCTACGGACACAAGCCCTCAAATATCATCACATAGTCCAGTAAGGGTCTCAAGCCCACAAATATCAAAGTGTGTCCGTGGAATCCTCCATCACTGCCGACAGACATAAGTGTAAAATATAACCATGTGACGCGCCCGTGGCATCCCACCTCACTGTCGGCGTACACATATACAATACATATATATATCTCCTGCCCGTGGAATCCCCCATCACTGCCGACAACCGTAAGTGTAAAATATAACCATGTGACGTGCTCGTGGCATCTCACCTCACTGTCGGCGTACACATATACAATACATATATATATCTCATGCCTGTGGAATCCCTCATCTCGGGTACATGACTTCATGGAGAGCAAATCCATGGGGTAATAATCGTATATAACATGCCCGTGGAATCCCTCATCTCGGGTAAATGTCTTCATGGGGAGCTAGTCCATGGAGTAATAGTACATAACATGGTCGCATGCCCCGAAATCCCTCATCGTATAAGCATGGCCATAGGGTAATAATCGTATATAACATGCCCGTGGAATCCATCATCTTGGGTACATGTCTTCATGGGGAGCTAGTCCATGGAGTAATAATAACATGGTCGCATGCCCCGGAATCCCTCATCGTATAAGCATGGCCATGGGGTAATAAAATAAATCCTGGAATCTAACCCGCCTCCTGGTTGCATGCCCCGGAATCCCTCATCGTATAAGCATGGCCATGGGGTAATAAAATAAATCCTGGAATCTAACCCGCCTCCTGGTTGCATGCCCCGGAATCCCACATCGTATAAGCATGTCCAAGGAGTAATAAAAACAATCCGGGAATCTAACCCGCATCCTAGTCGCATGCCCCGGAATCCCACATCGTATAAGCATGTCCAAGGATCAATCACAATGGAAGCATACCCGTGGAAGCCTCCGTCACTGTCGGTACGTCCAAGTAAATTCACAACAAGTCAGCCGACCCTCCAACTGAGAGTCACGGCAGCGTAAACAAGTAATACTTGCACTCAAGGCTATCACAAGCAAACATAGGCAAGTTCATTAAATCTTTAGACTTTCATTTTATATACTCAAGGCACTTTTCATTTCACATAAAAATCCGGGAATTTAACCAAAGTACTACGTACTTCCATTCTTTTCAAAAGACTCCTTTTCATATAAATACTAACACCCGTAGTATCAAGACATGTCTATATTTCAAACAAGTCACTACATTTTTAGGAATACATTTCTAGGCTTCTAAATCAAGTGACTCTTACTTTAAAACTTTAAGCAATTGATACCTTTAAATCAAATTGCTCTTCCTTATTTCAAGTCATTTGCTTGTTTACATTACTAGAGAAAACCATTCTTTCATCTTTCCATAAAGCTATTATAACCAACTTCCCATAAAGTCGTTATACTAACTTTATGCTTTAGACACTTACATTCTTCTTTTTTATAACTAAGAGACTTATACTTTCAAATCAAGTTACATAACTTTCAAAATACTTCAAGTCTCTTAACTTTAGAAATCAAGTTTCTTAACTTAGAATATCAAGTCTCTTTAACTTAGAATTTCAAGTCTCTTAACCTCTTAAGAATTCAATGTTCATGATCTTAAAACTTCATAACGTAAACTCTTTACTATTAAGTAACATATACTTTTATGCGTTGTGAATAGGTTATACTTGTTTATAACGATCTTATTAAAGCAGCCATGATCTAGAAAATGTAATACAATTTTGTCTTCTCTTAGTTTCTATGCAGATGGAGAATTCTACTCATTTTAATATAATTGATTGTCGATACATTTTCTTTTATTAACGCTGCAATGGTTTGTTCGATACTTATTCTCATTCGTGCGGTAAATTAGCAAAGTCAACTCGACTCCAAATACTTCCTAACGACTCTTACCAACATCCCCCATAAGACTTGATAAGAACTTAGGATAACTTAGACATAACTTTTACATAGAGTAAATCAACATACATACCTCTTAACTTCTAAGAGTAGAAGGAATCATGAAATAACACCACATGTATATTTCATACATAGAATCATGCCCAAAAGGAGGAAGAGGTTCACATACCTCGCGACGATTATCGACAAGTAGCAAAAATGCTCCAAAGTACTTCCACCTTGATAGCTATTCCATCCTTTAAGTAGAATACGCTATACGTAGTACTTCAACCTATAATGGCCATAATACGTCTATTAACCTCTAGCTTCAAACGTAGAATATTCTAAGTGTAAAGTCACCAAATTCTTCGGAAAATCGGACAACACTTCCTTTGTTTCTACGTACTTTTCCACTTTTTTCAAGGCCCGAAAATCAATAACCAAACACCACATTTAAGGCTCAATACATCAACCAATCAAGGGGATTAAACGCCTTACAATACGTGTAAAATTTTGCCCCACAATTACTACCAAGTAGTTCAATATTCAAAGCCATTCTCGGCTAACATATACAACATCACAAAGTCCTTTCCAATTCTTTTTCAATCCAAGTTCTTAGGTCGAACATGTTATATAGTCATAAACAACTTCAACAACTACAATTCCTTCTTTATATAACATGCGACGACTAAACTAATAATCAAATTGAATTGTAATCTCAAAGGCTAAACATGCTAGTTTCGGATTAGGTTTCCAATAGACAATACACTTATCAAACTTCATACTATATACCTCATTCTTGCTAATATCCGTAACTACAACAATAAGTAATCTTTAATTACTAAAACGACAAGATTGTTACCTTGATAAGCCCTTATAAATTCCAAGATTCAAAGTCGCTCCTTAGCAATTCTTAGCTCTTTTCCTTTACACTCCAATCCTCTATTTGAAGACCTTAGAAGTTCACAACCAACTTCTCTTCCATTTTCAATCCAAAACTATGAAAACGACTTAGGTTTTCGCCTTGCGACTAACGTGAAAACGTCATTTTTCCGAGATCTTTCTATTGAGATATCCTTACAATACCCTTAGGGACCTTGGGTTAAAGTCTTGTGAATAATGAACCAAAATTACAAAAAAAAATGTGTGGGAAAAATGGTGAACCCGAGAGCAACTTTTCAAGAACAAGGTTTCTCTAATTTTTTCTAAGTGTTGAAGACTTGGTCTTGCACTAGTGTGGTACATATAAAACAATGGAGGGCTTAGATCACAACACTTATGTGGCTTGGATGGAAGAGATTAAATATTTAGCCAAGTGGACAAGTTGACTTAGTCAATTATCTCAAGCTTGCAAGACTTGATCTTCTACATTGGTCAATGACCAATACACCCTTGTCTAATTTCGTCAAAGACCATGTGGGAGGGGGTGCCACGTGTCGCCCTCCCATTAGTCCATAAAATTTCGTAACCCTCGTGGGCCCCACAAAATGTAAAATTTCTCGGGTGAGCCCTACGTGACCAAATCTGTAAAATACATTTCCACAATGATAATAAATTCCATACTCCTCAAATAATGTATTTGAGAATCTAATTCTCATCAACGAACATTTTTCCTTTCCGAAGTTCGGAAGATTTTCTTCGGAAAAACAATTATTTCTTTCGTACCAATTTTCAAGTCTTGCGCTCTCGCGTCTATTCTCTTATTCATGTCCTGGAATTACGGGGTGTAACAAAAACCTATCATAGAAATATAGAAGGTTTCTGCACTGTGGTTGAGCGATTATATATCCTAACCGGAATATAAGACATTCTAGTTAACCGCTATCTTAAGTAGAAGAAGAAGTCATTCTAGTTGCATTAAGGATTGAAAAGAGTGGATAGTTGAGGATATTGGAAGCCATAATTCCTTCATAACTGATTAAACCTCAAACTTAGTTTAGTTCTTGCAATTATTCTAGTAGTTAGATAAAAACTCAAATCAATTATCGTTTGCCAAATAAATAACCTAGAATAAATGTTCGGTAATTAGAAACCAGTCTCTGTGGACGATAAACTCGTACTTACAAGACTATATTACTTGTAACGATACGTACACTTGCGTGAGCACGTGGAAATCGACTAACAAGTTTTTGGCGTCGTTGCCGGGGACTGACGTACTTCTAATATCGAACCATTTATTCTTATTTCTATTTTGGTTTTTTTTAAAATTTTATTTTTAGAACCCTGTTGCCTTGATTTATTTGTTGATTTTGATCGATTTCAGGGACTTAGTTTATGCGAAGAAGAATAGGAGCAGATACACTTGTTCCTTTTAATCCTGAAATTGAGAAGAGGATTACGAGACAGTAGTGCTGACAGAGGAGTGCATCGTCATCTTACAAAAGAAGCTGCCTCATAAATTGAAAGATTCAGAAAGTTTCACCCTACCCTGCACTATTGGAAAAGTAACCTGTAACAGGGCACTTTGCGACTTAGGAGCTAGCATAAATCTTATGCCTCTTTCAGTGTTCAAGAGATTGGGTTTGGGGGAAGCCAAGCCAACCACATTTAATCTGCAGTTTGTTGACCGATCAGTGGTACACCCCCGAGGAATAGTGGAAGATGTGTTAGTCAAGGTGGCCAAGTTCTTCTTACCAGCAGACTTCCTCATTCTTGACATGGAGGAAGATGATGACATGTCCATTATTTTGGGAAGATCGTTCCTAGCCACTGGTAGAGCCCTAATTGATGTGGAGAAGGGAGAGTTGAGACTCAGGGTTCAAGAAGAAGAGATGGTATTCAAAGTTTTCAAATCTACCATTGAATCCCAGGCCAGAAACAAATGCTTTGCAGTGAGCACAACTGACACAGCAGCTCAGCAAGCACAAACCAAATGTAGGAGGATCTTTGAGACGGCTGACTGTGAACCCACATGTTAGTTTGAAAGCTGAAACAAAAGTAGATGAGATGAAAGCTGTCAAACAGGTAAATCCTACTGAACCCAATATTGTGAAAAAGAATAATAGAGTAAGGAAGATGAGAATGATTTTCAAATGGATAGGTTGTGGGACTAATTTACCCCAATGATTGAATAATGAACCTTCGTCCGGTTAAAATACGTTAAAGACAACGCTACTTGGGAGGCAACCCAATATTTAAATTATGCAATTAGTTTAAATTGAACAGTCTCACTTTTGATATTTTTAGTTGTGATGTGATAGACAAGTGCGGGAATCGGAGAATGAGCAGGAAGAAAAGGGTGGAAAACACAGAATCGGGTCGACACCGCGGTACCATTCTACAGAACCGCGGTGCCGAATGTTCAGAGAGGTCACAGTACTTTTGGCACCGCGGTGCCATTCTGCAGGAACCGCGGTGCCGAAACGCGATTTTAGAAATAAAAAGCCCTAAAATCCCCAAATCTCTTCCCACATCAACTCAAATCATACCCCCTCTCTACAGCCACGAAAACACCTCATCCCCCACCTAAAACTTCCCACAAATTCACCCAAATCCTTACAATCCCCACAAACCATCCCCACTAAAAACTCTTAGCATCGCTCCACAACATTATTCTTTCACTTGGGTCAAGGAAGCGGTGAAAAACAACCACTCAAAAAGGTAACCTTCATCACTGTTCTTGAGATTTAAAGGTTAGTGGAGAAAATAACTTGTAGACTTGGGTGTGGAACGGGCTGCTTGTTGTTGGTGTTGTGAGGGTGTTTGTTACTTGGGTGTGTGTTGTTTGTGCTGTGTTGTTAGATATTGTTGTGGGAGTTTGTGATTGTGGGGTTAAGTGTTGCTGTGTAGTGTTGATTCGTGGGGTATTGTTGTTGTGGTCTGGTTCGCTTGATTATTGTTGCTGTGTGGAGTGATAGTTGTTGGGAACCCTCAAAGAAATAAATGAAACGATGCTGAAAATGTTCTAACAACTCGCACAATGGCCTCTAGAAAATGATCCTCCAGAGCTTCCTCATCTCCATCAGTTAGCTCCAGAATATGATGTTACTCGATTTACCAATAAACAAGCGGAAGATCGATATAATAAAATAAGCACTAGAGCATTGATAACAGAGATAGGCATGGACTACCAGGCCATGTCATTTGATGATGATGATGACTACGAGCCCATTAGGGCCATGATCGAGGCGAATGATTGTAAAAGGTTCACCAATCCATAAAGGATTCCACTTCAGAACACTAGCCTTGTGAGGAAATTCTATGCTAATTATCCCGAGTAAGAGGATGAGAAATGCTTTGTTAGAGGGCGATATGTGCCCGTAAGTTCTGAAAAATTGAATGCGCTACGGAGGACCAATGATTTTGAGGACCAAGGTTATAACCCGCACCAATTCAGAAGTTGGTCGAGAGACGTCAATCACATCATGAGGGACACAATTGCAACAGTTTAATGCTACCCAGGCGTCGAATTCAATATTTCTCGTAACGGGTCCAGGAGACTTGCCCGGTGCCAATTTAACAGAACAGCCAGAGGATGACTATATTTCATAAGTGCTCGCTTGATTCCATCAACTTATTTTTACCAATGTGCCTATAGACAGAATCAAGCTCATCTATGGCATCATATCGAGCAAGACAATTGATGTTGGGAGAGAAATAGTGCAAAACATAGGGGAGATTAGCAGGCTGGCTACTATTGGCGGAATGGGACATGGGTTACTCATTTATGCCTTATGTGCTAGGCATGAAGTCCCAACATTCGCCACGGATATTCTCGATAAGAGTCAGCCTCCTGTGACGTACAGTTTAGTGCACTCTTTCCTTGACCCCACTCTAATACCAGCAGCAAGGAGAAGGGGCCCAGTAGCAGCAGACGCAACAGCCATGGATGAAGAAGAGCCTGAGGCAGCCGCACACGATGAAGAAGGCGAAAGCAGCCACCAGCATCCCCTCTCTTTGGATCCTCCAATGCAAATAATGGAGCAGTTGCTCCTAAATCAACAAAGGATGCTGCAAAAACCAAGAGAACATGATGCAGAGTCAGCAGCAAATGATGCAAAACCATCAACACCTGACCCAGCGTGTTGATAGTTTAAGTTCCATGTTCACCCAATGGTCAATGCAACATTCGCTGTCATCGCCACCATCTTGAGCCGCTATTATCTGTAAGTCGTCCCTTTTTAATTTTTGAGTCATTGCACATTTGTGAGAATGTGGGGGGTACTTATTTTATTTTTGTGTTTTTATTTTTGGATTGAGTTTTTGTGTCTTTTATTGTGTCTATATGAGTCAATTTTTTTTATGATCATGCATGTTGTAGTTACTGGAAACGCCTAGTGAATTAAGTGGACTAATGTAATGGAATTAGAAGCATAAATTTGTGTGCTTAAGTTAGATATACCAAAAATGCATGACAACTAATTCTTTGGGATATTTGTGATTAGCCTATTTTTTGTCAATTATGAAAATGGTTGAAAAATGTCTATGAGTCTGTTTGCTTGTTATTTGAGGCAAAATAGTTAAGATGTACATGTTAGGAAGATGATTCAGACATTTCTTTGATAGCCCTTCTTTCCATTCATTACCTACCTTGCAATAAAGTGTATTCCTAGTCAGTCCCGTTGAGCCTAAAATAAAAAATAAAAAGATTATTTCTTTGACACCCTATGATTTCATGTTTGTGGCATAAGTGATAATTGAAGATTCTTGGTATTAAAAAAAGTGTTGAAAAAAAGAATGAAAACTTGATGAACCCCAATGAAAAATATGCAAAAGTCTAAGCGTGGTGCTAATTCATCATGAAATAACTGGCAGTCATTGAAAATATGGCACCGCGGTTCTGCCTCCAGGCATCGCGGTATCTTCGACGGTGTTTCAGTTTCGGACTTTCTGGAAATTTTACGTCGTGACGCTAATTCTTCTTGACCACGGTTCAATGGCACCGCGGTGCTGCTTGGCCAGGCACCGCGGTGCCTCCCTGATTTTCACCCGATTCCGCCTGATTTGTTCTATTCTTCGTGGCACTTCTTAGGCTTCATTCCATGGGTTGTGCTTGTGCAATTTTCATTTCAATTAGGCTCATTTCATCCTGAAAAGTAGCATTCTCTCCTTTATAACCGATGTGACACAAAATGAAAGAAAAACAACCTAATACTATACTAACACAACCGAAAAGAGTAAAATACGTAATTAAAAAAAACTCAAAAGAATATATAAAATACACTCAACAAAATACCTAGGTTTCTATTCAAGAAGGCTATATATTACAATAAAAGAAGTATATGATCAACAATTAGTACTTGAAATTTATGAAATAACGGCATGCATATTTTTAGAATTAAAGACTGTTTGGAATGAGGAAATGTCTATTATTCTACCATTTCATAATAAGTGGTGTTTTTAGTTGATGTACATTTCTTAAGAAATCGTTCACTTTTAAAAATATTATGAGTGTTTTTATCAACTTATCCTTAATTAATATGTATAAAAAGAAAAATTAGTTAATGATTCTTGATTATGTAAAAGGGTAATTTAGGAAGAATAAAGTCAATTTCTTATTAAAATTCTAAAGCATCACTTATTTTGAAATAAAATGAAAAATCTAAAATACCATTTATTTATAAACCGGGAGTATTACCATTTGGACTACTTATGCAAAGGTAAAATTTTGGTTTAAAAAAAAAGAATAACAGAAATGCCAATCATTTGGGAAACCATTGGCCAGAAATGTAGTTCTACCGAAACAAGGGGAAAAAGAACTAAAGAAGTTGGATAATTTCAAGAAAGAGTACAAATGTAACAGGATTTAGTTCCTGGAAAGGTGGTGGGAGAATCGTTGACTGCCCTTGAAAATGATGGTTTTGCTGTATTATTTGATTTGTCTATTTCATTTTCTTTTTATTTGTGTAATTACCAAATAATTAAATTTTCCCTTTCTCTTTGTTTTAGTGTATTTTCCGTTCCTCTAGAGATTAGAGAAGAAGGTTGAAGGACCCCACATTATTATTTAGATTCTTCATTATCTAATTTCCAATCATTATTCTAACCAGACTAATAATTCATAACACTATTATTATTAGAAGCAAGGGCCATGCATCTTAAATAAACACACCTTAGTAATATATTGAGGGAATTTGTCACTATGCGCTGATGGAACAAGCAGCCACCTTCTTGAAGATATATGTTATAGCTAGGTAGTGTTAGGAAAATAAAAGCAACAAACGGGTAATAGCAAAAACATATTACAACAACTAGAAAAAATGAAAAATAAAAGATTATAACAAAAAAAAATCTTAACAAATAACTGAAAACTAGAACTAACACTTGATCTGAATTTTTGTTGAGTCGAGTGATGACACTCTGTCTTTAAGATAAAATTGCTCTGTATATATTCTTTTACGTTGCTAGGCAATAATCTTCCAAGATAAAACAACTACTAACACACTTGACCAAAGGAAACTCAAATGTTTTTCTTCAAGAACTTTGAGTATTGAAAGATGTTAGAGAGGAAGAAGTATTTCAGAATTTTATGTTTTTACCAGTGTCTTGACAATTGAGCCAAATGCCTCAATTTATATTGTAAGAATTGTCTTTTCAAGTGCCAAGTAATGACATTAAATTACCCATATAATGACAATGAATTGCCCAAGTAATGACACTCATTATCAACCAAATAATGGCTGAATAATGGAATGAATGCCATTGAGGGCAACCCAAAAGTCTCCAAAAATAAGATTTTCCATTTCAGACTTTACATGCGGTAGCGCGCGACTCCAGATTTGACATCGAATTAGCGCTTGCGCCACGGCCACGGGTTTGACGCGCGCCGCGACGCCCCCGATTCTTCCGAATTGCTCCATCTTTACACTATGAACACTTCTTCCTTCATTTATCAACGTGGAACACTCGTCATTTGGTCAATAACCGTCCATCATTCTATGTGTCAAACACTTTATTTACGTATCAATATCTCTTTCACTAATGAAATTTACGATTCTTGGTACAATGTGTGCACGTGTGTGAAAACGACGTTTTCGATATGCGTGACCCCAATTATTCGAGTCATAAATAATGACATAAACTTTATTTCACATTAATAAATTTCCAAATCGTGAGTAAGTTAGACAAAATGTTAGCTCAAGCGAATTTGTCTTTGTTAACACATACATTCTTTCCCATTATATTTTAATTTTTAAAGTGAATTTGGTTGATTTGACGTAATAAAGTGTTATAGTAAGTTATCATTTTTCTTTTCCATTTAGTTCAACCCGAAGAAATAATTGGTTTCCAACCTCAAAATATTTGAAAACTTTCGTTTTTAATAAGCATAGTCAATTTGCCCGAGTAAGCAGTATGGTCTGATAGGTGCACTTATTACATCGTTGGCCATACCGAATTGCTGCCGTGCGGCTTCTTAGTATATATGCTTAAATTGAATGGAATTGTATTGTACACAATCAATACACTAACATTTTGAGATCGATACTCATTCTTTTGAAAATATTCCTAAATTACATTTGGATTCGCCTATATTTGGCCTGCATAACATATGTGATAGAAATATTTTAGTATACTAAATTCATATTCATTGTCATAAAGAAATAATTGATGCTATTGTACTCTCCGTTGAAAGACTAAATAGTAAGTGTTGGATTTACCTATACGATCAACCTTTGTCTCAAACTTCTCTTATCATTTCTTGTTCTCTCTTATTTAATTTAAAAAGGAGCAGTCAGGTGCACTAAGCTTTCGCTATGTGCGGGGTCCGGAATAGGATCGGACCACAAATATCTATTGTAGGCAGTCTTACTTTACATTTTAATAAATTTATTTTAAAATATATGTCATTTTAGAAAATGCAGAATGTATTTTTTTTTAATTCTACCTTTATTACTTCAAGAAAGACATATCCATAAAAAAACTCATTTAAGGAAGAGAGTAAACGTAATTTAATTTACTCAAATATATACTCTTTACTATTAGCAATACTTTTTGGTTAGGAAAAGTAATTTAGGGGCTCGCAAATTAAGTCCTACATCATGACGATTAAAAAGAAAAAGTAATATTTATAAATTCTTTTGTGTGTGTACTTAAAAAATGAAGGGGAGAGAGTAAATTCTAAAAGTGATGCAGTGCGTGTTTGGATTAGCAAGTAAAAATTAATAAGTGATGGGGAGTAAGTGGAAGCGCACGAGTTAGAGTGAGGGCATGCGGGATTTTGGCAGGAAGAGAGTAGTAATCACTAATCACTGAAGAACCAATAAGCTGTCAAGAATTGTAATTGATGTGGGTGGATGAAACATGAAAATAGACAGCTATGCTGCACACATTGAAGTCTGAAGACAGTCACAGAATGAACCCAATAAATAGTAGGAGTAAAAGATATATAACTTTATGTAACAGGTGCGACCATTTTCACTGTTTTTGACTGATTAATAATTGAGTAAAATTGGACGCTCATACAGAAGTAAAGAATAAAAAAACAAGTAGTATTAGTAGCTATTGGTGCACTTTGATAAGAATATAAATATTTTATCTAATTCAATTCTAAAAGTTAGCTCATGAGATAATAATTATCTAAAATTTTATAAAGAAACCAAATATTCCTTAACCCACCTATGTTGGACTCAACATCACCGGCATTCTCGAACATCTGGAGCATGGTGATAAGCTGGACTCTAATCAAGTTAAGAAAAGAACCTTGAACCAAATTCAACCACCAAATTAGCTCATAAGATGAGATTCGTCCATGATCATAAAAAGAGCCCCTTAACCCGTCGGCGTAGGATTCAACACCCCCTCTCCAGGCACATTCGGAATTGGACATTTGGAGGTGGGATAATATAACATTGGATTTCAACATCGTGTTAGATATAAATTAGGTCTGACTCTGACTCTGACTCTGACTCTGACTATGATATTAAATTAAATAATTTTAAATTAAAGTATTTATATTATATAGTCACTTAACAAGTAATTATAAGTGATTTTAATAAATATTAATTGATCATCTAATAAAACTAGTAACTGACCTATCATAGATTAAATTTCATTGATAATTGTATAAAGCTTCATTGTCACTGTCGATGTGTTAGAACAAATTGCATTTAGGGATGCACAAAAGGTTAAAACCGGACCGGATCGGATCGGATCGGACCGAAGATCGAAAACACAGATCACTCGGACCGAAGACCGGACTAAATTTCTCGATCCGATCCAGGTCTTTTTCGGTCCGGTCCGGTCATTTGAACCGAATGGATCGAATCAAAGGCTTGCAACAAATACTTATAGAAATTATACAATTTACAAATGCCAATAAAATGACACTCCAGTCCACACCACAGTGAGTTAGTGACACAGTCCACTTCAGTACTCCACAGTGTCCACACCCCAAATCCAAAATCACACAGTTACAATAAATACATGATTTATTATTATTACACAAAGAAAGCTTTTATAACTAAAAAAATCAAGCATGCGACGCAGCAGCGGTGTGCTTGCTCGTCGCTTGTTGCCAGCCTTGTCGCTTGATGTCTTAATCCACAGACCACACTTGTTGCAAGTTGCATCCATTTCTCTTTCCCCCTTCTGGCCGATCTTTGCACGATTCCACGCACTGCAGACCACACTTGCTAGTTGCTGCAACTTGCGTCAAAGTTCAAACACCTACAGATCACACTTGCCGCAAGTTGCATCCATTTCCTTTCCCCTTCCTGAGTGCCGATCGCTAGCTTCGCCATCGATTCCATGCACCGAGACCACACTTGCTAGTTGCTGCAACTTGCATCAAAGTTCAAACACTGCTCGCCTGCTCAATGCTCATTGTCCAGTACTCCAGTGAGTAGTGACCAGTCCAGTGTCCTCACTCCTCACTGCCCTGTCCAGTTTCCACAAAATTTATTCTTGAAAATGCCAAAACTAAAAACAACAGTAGGGAAGAGAATGACAACATCCTTAAAGAAAATACATTATACATATACAAAGACAAACCTCAAACACTCAAACCATCAAACACAGATGGTAGATTCATCAATTCCACACTTTTGAAAATTTGTATGAAAGAAAATAATAAAGTTAGTAATAAGAATTGTAACTCTTCTAATTCTTGCAATGAGATTGTTACACCCCGTATTTCCAGGGCATGTTTATAAGAACGTACGTAAGAACCCAAAAATGTTAAGATTTGAGACTAGTAAAAATTTATCGGAATTATGGAATTGTCGGAAAATGAAATATTGCGACGAATGGGAGGGTGACACGTGTCACCCCCTTATTGGTCTTGGACGAATTGGACATGGGCTAAATGGTCATTTGACCATAATTTAAGATGACCAAGTCTTGCTAAGTCTTAGAGCTTGATATTGTTGACTTAGTCAAGAGCCACTTGGCTTGACCTTTAATGAATTGTATCTAAGCCACCCATTTGTTTAAATCTTGACCCTCCATAGTGTTATATATGTGTTCTAGTAGCAAGACAAGACTCTTAACACTTAGAAAAATTTCAAGAAAAACTTGAAGAAACAAGAGGAGCTCTCGAGTTCTAAGGGTTTCAAAGGAGAAAAAAATTCGTTTGTTGTTCAATAAGCTCCACACATTAAACCAAGGTTCCTAAGGTTATTGTAAGGGTATCTCAATAGAAAGATCCCGGAAAAATATCGTTTTCGTATTAGTCGCAAGGTGAAAACCTAGTCACTTTCCTAGGTTTGGATTGGATATTGAAGGAAAGTTGTTTGTGATCTTCTAAGGGCTTCAAGTGGCGGATTGGAGTGTCAAGTAGAGGCTCTAAGTTTCTAGGGAGCGACTTCGGATCTTGAAGTTGGATTAAGGCTCGTCAAGGTAACAATCTTGTTCTCTTAAGTGTTATAAGATTACATATTGTTGTAGCCTTACATTTTAACTAGCATGAAGTATATGTATATAAGATTGATAAGTGATATGGATTGTAGAAGCATAAATCTGAATTGACATGGCTAGCCATTTGAAATTGAAATACAATTTGGTCGATAATTAGAATCGTCGCATGTTACCTACTTGAAGATTGTAGTAGTTATAATCGATTGCGGCTTGATAACATGTTATACTAAACAACTTGGATTGAAAAGGAATTGGAAAATATTTTGTATTGTTGTACCTCAAATTGCCGAAAATGATATTGTATGTTGGACTAGTTTGATATCAATTGTGGGGCGGAATTTTACACGTCTTGTAGGCGTGTAATCCCCTATTGTTAACTACATTGTTGAGCTTTAAATGTGGCGTGTTTGGTTATTGAATTCGGGCCTTGAAAAATGTGGAAAAGTATGTAGAAACAAAGGAAGTGCTGTCCGATTTTCCGTAGAATTTTGTGACTTTGCACTTAGAATATTCTACGTTTGAACTAGAAGCTAATAGACGTATTATGGTCATTATAGGTTGACATACTACGTACGGCATATCGGACTTAGCAAGTGGATTGAACCGAAGAGGTATGTGGAACTTTTCTATCTCTTGAGCATGAGTAGTTGTAAATATATAGTACGGTAGACGTATGAGATCTTGATGAATCTAATTTCATTTGATATCCTTGACTTGTTTTAAGAATGTCCAAGTTGGTTGAGTTAAGAAATTAACTCACTTGTTAAAAAGATTAAGGATGTCTTAGTTTTTAAAGTTAAGGGACTTGAAGTATTTTTGAAAGTATATGATACTTGTCTTGTTGAAAGTATAAGTCCTTTGGATATAGGGAAAAATGTAATTGCCTAATGTATAAAGTTAATATAACGATTTTATGGGAAGTTGGTTATAATAGCTTTATGGAAAGTTAAAAGAGTGGTTTACTCTAAGTAATGTAAGTAATAATAAATGACTTGAAATAATGAAAGACAAATTGATTTGAAGACATCAATTGCTTAAGGTTTTAAAAGAAAGAAGTCACTTGATTTAGAGGCCTATAAATGTATTTCTAAAAGGTATTGTGACTTGTCTTAAAAAGTAGATATGATTTGATACTACGGTTATTAGTATCTTGAAAGTTTTATATGAAAAAAGTCATTTTAAAAGAATAGAAGTACGTAGTACTTTGGGTTAAATTCTCGGATTTTTAAAATGACATATTAGTGCATTAAGTAAACTAAAATGAGAGGGTATATAAAGAAGGTTAATAAGAAGTTAGGGGATTTCTTAATTTGCTTATGTTGTAATAAACCGGTAGCGCTTATGTTATGTATGATAAGCCGGTAGTGCTTATGTTATGTATGATAGCCGGTTGAGCTAGTTTATGTTATTCTTACGGGGTAAAGCCCCGAGTTACTACTAATTCCATGGATTTGCTGCTCATGATGCGAGTGCGGCGTTTGTACTCATTGCGGGCCCACCGGGCCTAAGCGGGTGAAATAGTCCTGTGCGGGTGAAATAGTCCTATGCGGAGCGCATCGCTCCATTGCGGGTCCGCAGGACCTATGCGGGTGAAATAGTCTCATGCGGAGCACATCGCTCCATTACGGGTCCGCAGGACCTATGCGGGTGAAATAGTCCCAGGAGTATGATTGTTTAATGATACTACGGGCGGGTGACCCTACTTTGATCATAAGCCTCCTATTTTTATGCAGTAAAGTATATACTTGGTTACTCTTATTGTTAGTAAGACACAATGTACTGTAATTTTATTATCATACATGTCTCCAGCTTTATTTTAGACTTATGATGTAAATTGCAGTATTTTCCAGTTTTGCATACTTGGTACATCTGTTATCGACCCCTTTCCTCGGGTGAGTTCAATGCGCCGCAGTAGGGTAAGCGGTGGTGGATCCTTATTCTTAGGATCACCGATCAGTGTGTCGAAGCTCCATTTCTCGGAGGCTTGTCTTTTAGCACGGTTTCCGATGTTGTAGATTTATGTACATTCATGGGTATGGCGGGCCCCGTCCGTCACGATTGTTATTCTTAGAGGTATGTAGTCATATTTGTGGATTGGGTTTTAAGAACAGATGTCTCGGCTTATTTTTGGATTATGTATGTTTCTGAAAGGTGGCACTTATCGGCTTTGTTGTTGTTTATTGTCTAAGTATTTTTATGTGTTGTGTATGTTCATTGCTATTCTCTCGATGTATACGAAGGGGTGCCCAGATAGGGCACGAGCGTCTTGAGTCGGGTCGTGACAGAGATATCATCATATTCATATAAATATATCATATCATTATCTAAATCTTGCAACTCTTCTAATGATTCTTCCATATTAATAAGTTTGGATTTCTTCGTCAAAGTTGCACGAAGCCAATCTTGACCACAAATGAGTCCTTGCACCATCTTTAACATAAAATAAAAGTTAAGAAACAGAACTTACCAATTAATATAATAAAAATTAAACTTGCTTTACAAAAAATACAAAAGAAAATGTATTACCTTACGTGTCAAAGAACTCCTGAATTGATCAAGTGTTCGTCCTCCGGTACTAAATGCAGCCTCAGAAGCAACTGTAGATACCGGAATAGCCAATATATCACGAGCCATGCGTGAAACAACGGGAAATCTTAGTGAATTGAGCTTCCACCAAGTTAAGATTTCAATATATTCTTCATCCGCCTCTTCATTCAAATATCGATCAAGCTCCGGCCTCTACTATATTTACTCTTTACTTCTAACGAAGATTTGAGCTTCCTAACTTTAGCCATGAGATCTAATCTCATGCCACTTGATTCAGATACATCACTTGTCCCACTCAAAACAACAGTAGGGAAATACATAGACTTATATTCATCAAACAAATCATTTCGGACTTGTTGAACATTCTCAAGCAAACTATTACCCTTCAGTTCCCCATACATCTCATCTAGAGTCAATTGCAAACCAACCTTTTTCATTAAAGAATCAAGAATGACAGCCACATAAATCAACATGTTGAACTTTTCTAAACTACCCCAATACTTATCAAACTTTTCTTTCATCTTAACAGTCATTGCACTCAATTCTACACCACAAGTACTTTCTAGTTCTTTTAATGTTCCAAGAGTTGTACCAATATTAAACAATGCACTATTGCACGTGACACTCAAATAAGCAGAAACATTATTAGTTAAAGTATAAAACTTTTCTAGAAAGATAACAAGCCTCTTGGCCAACAACCAATCACTCTCATTAGGAGGCCCTACATTACTAGGCTCTTTAAGATCTTGTTCTTTGTGAAGTTCAAACATACCAAAAATTCGCTCAAATTTTATGTTGTCATCAACATAGTATAAGTTGAGTTCCAACGAGTGGGCACATCAAGTGACAATAAATATTTGCTCTTTATTTTCAAGACTGTTGCAATTTCTTTAAATTTATAAAGCCTAGCAGGAGAATTCCTCACAAATTTCACAGCAGCTCGAATTCTTTCAATTGCTTTAAGAGAATCTTTTATTTTCAAATCGTCCCAAACAATAAGATTAACAATATGAGTGACACATCTCATATGCAAATACTTTCCATTACTTATTGCACTACCATTACTTTGAACTATTCTCATCAAGTGACTACAAGCAACATCATTTGAAGAGGCATTATCAACAGTCACGGTAAAAAGTTTCATATGTAAATCCCAACTCTCTAAACAAGATTCTATAGCTTTTGCAATTGATTCATCCCTATGACTTGTAATTGGACAAAAGTTTAGAATTCGTTTTTGTAAATTCCAATCATTGTCTATAAAATGAGCGGTAAGACACATATAGTTGGTTCTTTGATTAGATGTCCATGAATCAGTTGTCACATAGACTCGTTGGCATGACAATTTGAGAAATTCTTTCAACTTTTCTTTTTCCTTCAAATAAAATTAAAAGCAACTACGCGCCACAGTCATACGGGAGGGTAATACAAACTCAAGGCAAGCAACAGATATGAAATGCTTAAAACCAGGTTTTTCAACACAATGAAAAGGAAGTTCTTCAACTATCACCATATAGCACAACGTTTCCCTAAGTTCATTAACATTTAAAACCCAATTTCTCAACTTCCCTTTTTTTTTTCGAAACAACCTCCAAAACCAATTTACTTTGATTTTGTTTAATCATATTCTCCGGATTTAGTAGGCATTGAGTTGCATGATTTTTCACATTTTTGTTACCATTAATAGCAGAATCACACGCAAAAGTTTTATAGCAATACTTACATTCAGCTCGACGTTTGCCCTCGCCATTAGTCAAATACAACTTGTATTCCTTCCAATATTCAGCTCTTTGTTTGTTGCAAGTAATATATTGTCGTGCCTCCGTTGGCATAATACTTGTCTGTGTTTTGAGTGTATTTACTGGTGTTTGAGAAGGCAGTACAAACTCAGGGTCAGGGCAAGCCCCATCTTCAAAATTTGGTACAGTCGACGGACTAGTCGTTTCATCGTCTCTTTTCCTTTTGGATTGAATATCAGATTCAGAGGTACTAGGCATCATCTATATGTGAATACAACCTTTTAATATCATTTAGAAATACAAATGAATACAAACTTTTGTTGCACAACTTCAAATGAATACAAACTAATGAACTATTCCTTAGTAGTAAGTAGTACATACCTTGTCGAGAGATTGAGAGAGGCGACAATCGACAGAGGCGACTCGACTCTGGAGTCTGGAGTAGTGGAGTGGAGTCTGGATTGAGAGACTGAGTGTCACGCCCCGAATTTTCCTAAGCCTTTACTTATGGCGTGATGGTACCTGGACAATTATTTCCCACCAAGAGCATAATCTAATTCTCTTTATTTAGAAATTTAAACTTATATTCAAATACGGAGTTATTAATAAAAATAACAATAAGGAAATTTGTTTATGACTTTATTGAAAACATAACGCGAGCCCATGCTCGTGCAAATATTGTTTCTACATAGACATACTGACAGAGATTATTCTAAGTTGGAAGGGAGACCATTCCACACGGGTATTTTCCGAGACACTGGAACTGACATTCTGAACCTGACGAGTACCAAGCCCGAAGCAATGGACTTGGTATGACAAGAGGCTGCGGGACGATCGCTAGCCTTGGCGTGGAGTCTTTCCTCTATCACGCTTTTCTGAAACATGTTAAATAAAGAGTCAGCCCTACCATCTGGGGCAGAGTGAGAACCTTACCATGCAATTCAAAGTAACACCACAATATTCCAAGTGCAATCACATTATAACGTAATAAGCATATTGCAAAAATATATCAGGTTACAACGATTTTAAATATGCAGCAACTCCTCATAGGAAATTCTCAGTTTAACTAATACTTCATTTTATCTCGTATTATACGTTAAGACATTCCCCTGCATTTCCATATGTTTGTTACATTTATATATTTGTGAACGCGTATTCACTTTTCATATTTATATATAGGTGAAAATGTATTCATTTTTCATATTTGTTGCGGCGTGCAACCCGATCCATTATGTTTACGTATTTGTGAACACGTATTCACTTTACGTTTTGTTGCGGCGTGCAACCCGGTCCATTATGTTTACGTATTTGTGAACGCATATTCACTTTACGTTTTGTTGCGGCGTGCAACCCGATCCATTATGTTTACGTATTTGTGAACGCGTATTCACTTTACGTTTTGTTGCGGTGTGCAACCCGATCCATTATATATTTATATATTTATGTGAAACATATTCACTTTTCATATTTTTCAGAAGATCGAATAAATACTATTCTCTTTTCCAACATTCTGTCATTTATACTTGTAACAATTATAACTTTTTAACCATGACTCCAACTAAGGTGTTTCTCAAGAGGAAACTAAGGTAAGACGGGGATCTTTCACTGTACCAAATTTCATTTAAAACTACTTTGGGTAACTAACACAATTTATCCTCAAAACAGCCACATGAAATTTGTTTCGGCAGAATATTTATTAAACAGAACCAAATCTTAAAATAGTCATAAATCCTAATCTGTAAACCCGTTCAAGCCCCATAAAATCTCCAAACGACGAGAACAGAGATCTACACGTCTCCATGTGAACCATCCTTTCATAATCTGTACAATTTGGTACAGTTTTACACTTTTATTCGCTGCCCTTCCTGGATCTCGATAGATCCGAGACAAAACATTTAAACAGCGATAACTCTCAATCCGTAAGTCGGATAGACCTCCGTAAGGTCTCAAAATGTCCACAACAGAGATATCTAGAACTTTTATGTAACATCAATTTTCATATTTCCCACAGATTAGTACAGTTTTACGTTTCAACGTCCTGCCCTTCTGGATTCCGATGAATCCGAGGCAGCAACTTCAAACTACAATAACTCTCAACTCGTAAGTCCGTTTTAACCTCTCTTTAGCTATATCTGTCCGTAACAGAGAGATTTACAACCATGTAAATTTTTATATAATTCTAGTAAGTAAAACTCAATAAAAATAGTCCGTAATTATGTCTTTCCGAATTTCAGCCAAATCTAAGGCAGGAACTTTGAACTGTGATAACTTTTAAATCGTATGTCCATTTTACCTCATATTTTGTTCTATATGATCATAATATAGAGATGTACCATTCTTTCTAATTTCATCAACTTCTAACAATTATAACTCTGTGAAACCAGTTCGTAAAGTTCACGACGCAACTAGTTGTCTAAACAATCAAAAGCTCATTATTTCTTTTCAACACTCAATTATTATTCTAACATGTATTGAACTTAAAGTAAAGGATGTTACCAAGAATTTCTGAGTGAGAAAACTCACCTTGTATGTGTGAAATGATTATTGTTCGGTTGCTACAAGGGACTCTTGCTCCCTAGTATTTCTTTTATTGTTGTTCTTCTTGCTCTCTTGTTTTTTTTCAGATTTTTCCTCTTCTTGTTCACTTGTTTTTTTCCTGATTTTCTAATCTTTATGCTATGTACTTTGTTTGTGTGTAAATACAATGTATAAGTGGAGATGATTGTATAACTTATGGGAGGTGGAAGGTTAAGAGTGGAGGGAAATTAAAGGGTAGGGGTTAGGGCAGTGGACATTTTCAGTCCCACATGTCCAGATAATGTAAGTTTTCATTCACTGTCCGTATGCAAAAAGCCAAGAGTCATATGTTGCTGAGTTCATTGACGTGGAAAACAAATGGATAAAAAATTGTAGGACATTCATGATGATAATATAAAAGGACTCAGCTAACTGTGAATAGAAGTACAAACTAAAGAATTTATAATATTAACTTCCTATTTCTTGCCAATGATGATACATTAACTTGCCATTTCTTACCGTGTTTTTAAGTTGGATAATAGTATATTAATTCCACCTTCTTAATTACCAAAAATTAGTATTGATCAATCACTAAGAGATGTAGTATATTACCACCATCCTTGTATATATATATATATTTTTTTTTCTTATTTAAAATAAAAGAAATTTTCTGGATTTTACACTGAGAGTGAGAGAGGCGATAGTCGACAGAGGCGACTCGACTCTGGAGTCTGGAGTAGTGGAGTGGAGTCTGGATTGAGAGACTGAGAGTGAGAGAGGCGACAGATTGAGAGACTGAGATTGAGAGAGCGAGACGAGTTGTGTTAAGGACTGAGGAATGACTACGACGTCGAGTCGTCGCCGACTCGCCGGTGAGGTGAGAATCTGAGCTGAGATTGGGATTTAGGGATTTAGGAATTAGGGATTTAGAATTTAGATTGAAGGGAGAGGGACTGGGGGTGAGGGACAGAGGGAGAGACGGACGGGATATATTTCGCAGGGGGAGGGGGACTGGGGTGAGGTGAAGGTGAGGGGTCTGGGGGGGTTTTAGTAATAGTATTAGGTATTTTAGTATTTAGCAGGCTGGCGGTGGGCGACGGCCCACCGGGTCGGGTTTGAGCGGGGCGGGGCGGGGTCGGGCGGGAAAATGGGCGGGTCGAGGCGGGCGCCCGGAGGGTCGGGCGGGACCATACCATGTCCCGTCCCGATCCCGGTCCCGTTGGGTAGGGGGTCGGGATGGGTCGGGACGGGTCGGGTCGGGACGGGACGGGTTGGCGGGGTTTTTTTTTTTTTAAATTTTTTCACTAAATTAAAAATACTAAATTACTAAGTACTAACAAAGTAACATTAACATATACTTGTCATATAGTCATAATGTCATATACATATACTATAATATTATAGACTTATAGTATTATAATTTATAATTATAGTATTATAGTATTATACTCATATATATAATATATTTATAAAGTATAAACTATAAACTATAAACTATAAACTATAAAGTATAAAGTTATAAACTAAATAATTAAACAAAGACAAGAATAGTGTAAAAAAAATATCCCAAGGCTGTTTTTGTGCCTTTTATATTATTAATTTCATTGAAATATCAAATATACAAGATTCAAAATTACATTGTAGTGTACTGTTGTTGAAAAAAATTGCAAAAGAGTGAAAGACATAGAAAAATTTAAAAATTGCAATGAAATAAATTACCAATTTGAAAATATTTTTTCTAATTTCTTTATAATTTCTTGTGGTTCTTCGGTTGGAATTGGTATATCTTGATCAAATTGTTCCACGTCGCTACTCATGCCTTCAGATAAAATGTCGTTGTAGTTGTCGTCATCTTCTTCGTTAATCTCTGGTTGACCGCGCCTCCTTCGCTCCGCTCGTATCCAATCTCTGAATAGTACCGCCATCTCCAAGCTGTCTCCGGCTAATGAGTGTCTGTGCTCTCCTATTTGAAATCTGCTGCGAAAAAGCGCTTCGAGCGATGGCGCAGAATGTTCAAAATATCTCGCCATCATTGAAAGTGTCGGAAATGTCTTCTCATTCGCTCCAATATTTGAAGTCTTCCTTTCCTTCTTCATTGATAAGCGCTTGGTAAGGTAAATTACCTGCAAAACAAAAACATCGAACTCACTAATTTGGTTAGCATCTGCCGCACATTTTATTTACGAGGCTTTCAATAAAATTAATATTAGGCCTAGCCACAGAAACTGCTTGTCGTTTTTTAGGTTGTGTTGAAGAAGAAGATGATACAAAAGTCGGTTGCTTACTAGCACTTTCTTGCTGGTAATGCCGATATACTTTTTTGCATTCATCTTCTACGCTATTCAACACTTCTTCTAGCGTTAGTTCAATAGGTGATTCAACATTTAAATTTTTGGGAGTTGGAGGTGGTAGTACGTCCATACTGATTATATATATTTTCAATAAGACTTTTACAACCTCTACTTTAATAGTCGGGTTTAATACAAGACCAATAATATAAATAGGGAATAGGAATAAAATATTTTTAATTTCATAAACATTTTTTAATAAATGCAGTATAAGGTGTTTTTCCATATATTCTTTAAGTAAAAATATTATAGCTATATAAAACAACATAGTTGAAATAGTAGGATAATATAAAGTAGAAAATTCTTTTGTTGCTCGTTGAAAATTTTCTAAAAATACAATAAGTTCTCTAATTTTCTCCCAATCGATTCCACAATCATATCATTTGGATTTTGATTATGGGCGTTAAAAATAAAGTAATAGGTTTTCTATAGTCATAAGCAACAACTAGTTGGTCATATAAAGAATTCCACCTAGTTGGTACTTCTTAGAATTTTTCAGAAGATAGTCCACAATCGTGGCAAGTTTTTTTATATTCTTTTCTTTGTTGAATTCTATTATTTTTAAAAATAAAGTGTATAGCAAATTGTATTTTTTCAAGAATATCTTGAAAAAGTGAAAGACCATCCTTTACAACTAAGTTATAACTTATAAATATGGCACGCACATTTGATATGAAAATGTTTTGGAAAAGACGGAGTTAAAACATTTCTTAAAATACTAATAGCAGAATTGTTAGAAGATGCATTATCTAATGTAATACTCATAACTTTATCGGTTATTCCGTAATAATCGGCGACTGAATAAATATTTTCTGAAATAAACTCACCAGTGTGCCTACTATCTATATACATCTCTTTTAACAGTTGATCTAGGAAAACCTTTATAAGCAGGATTATACATATCTCTAATATAATGAATAAAACCAGGAGATTCAGGAAATGAAAAAGGCAAACCCTCCACAGCAACTAATTTTGCTAGTGCTTCCTTATCTTTATGTTTATCGTATTTAGGGCCTACAACACCCCCCGTCATAGGGTTAATTTGACCCTGTACTTTCTCCGGGACAGTAGTATGTGAACCTTGTCCCGATTGAGAGGACGCTTGCTCACCAGTTTTTTCAATCATGTATTGGGCATGCAAGGCTTTGTGTTTTTGCAACAGGTGTCTTCCTAAACCCCGTCCCCACCATGACCTTGTCGATTTTAAAAGAATAAACATTTTTACAAGTTTTACATACACTACTTGATTAGCTACGTCCTGTCAAAATATTTCCATACAACTGATTTTAATGGTCGTTTTGCCGGACCTCGTCTCATAGTAGGGGGGATAGGAGGCATTTCACTAGTGGGTGTATCATCATCTTCATTAATAGGTGTATCATCAACTAGAGTGTCATCTAAATTAAAATCTTATTCAATTTCAGGATAATCATTTGTGTCAAGATCATATGGTATTTCAGGAAACATTTCGGGATCTATAAAATCATCTTGTCTAGGAATAAGCTGGAGCAGAATACTAGAAGAAGTACCACTTGCCCTTGTTACCACCCCTACTAGAAGAAGCGACCACTTACCCTTACCCAATACCTCTTAGTCCTTTCATTTTAATTATGCTAATAAATAGTTAAAGATAATGAAATTAAATGTGCTAAATGAAATAAAGACAAAATAATAATTTAATGAGAGAACGAATGTACCAAGCGACGTAGAGTCGACGTGTAATCGAGAGGTTGAAAATTGAAACTTTGCTCGATAGATAATCCTCAGCTAGTTGCCAACTTCACTCCCAATTCTCAAATTAATAAATAGATTGAATATGTAGACAATGTTGTATAGAGACTTAGAGATTGATTGAGAGATTAGAGAGTAGAAAGATTTGTGAAAATAATAAGAAGAGAATGAAGTATTTATAGGGGTTCAAAATAAATATAAAGGGGTTGGGGAGGAGGCCTAAAATGGCCGTTGTCAACGGCCAAATGTAAAATAGTCGTTGGACAACAGCTATTTTGTGCAAAGTCGGCAGAGGCGGGATTGGGGCGGTCGGGGCGGGGGTCGGGCTGGCGGGGTCGGGTCGGCGGGACCATACTGCCCCGCCTTCGAGCCGGCCCCGCTTTTTTTAATACCGGTCGTGTCGAGTGGTCGGGACGGGACGAGTCGGGTCGGCCCATCGCCACTTTAGTATTTAGGTATTTAGAAAATTAGAATTATTTATAATTTATATATATTATTAAAAAAAAAATTAAAATTCGGTTCGGATCGGACCAATAACCAAAAATTATATTTCAAAGGATTGAGGACCGGCCCGATATTTTCGGTCCAATTCGATCCGATATATTTTTTCGATCCGATATATTTTTTCGATCCGGACTGACTTTTGTGCCCCTAATTGCATTAGCGATAACTGGCAGAACAGAAGAAAGAGGAGCCACAAGTAGGTAGCAGGGCGTTCGTGGTGGCAAAAGACTTTATGTGTCAGGTGGTCAGTGCAACCCACTCTGCTTCTCAATCACGCCCACTCTTATTTGTTTCTATTTCCAATAGCATAAGCATACTCTCTCTCACTAATTCCATTTGACCAATTAATTTCTCTCCTCAAACTCCTCTCTTTTTGCCTTTAAAATATGGCCACTCCCTGTCACTAGAAGGCCGAAATTTATACTCCTATGCTCATCATTCGTCTTGTGACTATATATGCTAGCTGTTAGTTGTCATATATTGTTATGCAATTCATATACCTTTAGTATATGGTGTAAATGTTGAGGTGGTTTGTGGTTGTTCAATTTTATAAAGATCAAAAATATCAATTTTGAAAGTAAGGATAAATGAATCATCCTTTAAACTCAATTCAATTTTTTTTTTTAAATAATCTGATGAAAGAGTATATATACAATTTACAAATTATCATAATAGAAAATCTATTTATATTCTAATCTCAAAATTCTATTTAGTAGTACAAGACTCCTATAAATATGGTAAATGTATAATACTAATTAAGGTAATCTTTATACTAAAATAGTACAACAAGATACATTAATATTCTGCCCAACCCGTGGGCTTTTTATTCACAAACCGAGATCAAATATACCTAAGTATACACGTGTATATCGTGTATACTTATGTATATTTAACATTTTTAATTTAACTGCATTTAATTACTCACTATTTTATTTATTTACCTATTCATTTGCTCCTATTTATATATTGACTAATCTTGACTTAATTTGCAGATTTTAAAACTCCTTCCTTTCAATATTCTTACGAAGGATTATGCATTTCTTTCTGTAAAGAAGCATTTCAACTTTCAAATAGAATAGAAAGATACGAGTTATACCATGTCTTCCATGTTTAACTCTTAGCATAGAGTATAATACGGAGTACTGAGATTTTAGCCTATAGAAAAGCGTCTAGCCACTGCTAATTTTTTTTTTTTGTGGTTCCATAAGGTTGACCCGACTATAAAGCCAGTAAAACAATCTCTTGGGGTCTCAACTTTTTGGAGGCCCTCTTTTTCTTTTTCTTTTTTTCTAAAAGTTGTATTCTAGATAATATATATTATTAGAAAAATTGTGGGTACTGTTAAATTTGAGGATTTTTTTAAGAGAAAGTACAATACTTTTTTACATTATAATGTGGCGATCCTTGCAATAATTGAGAATGAAATAACTTTACGTCGTAATTGATAGCTATTTTATTGTCTCGTTTATCGTAAAAGCTTATATGGACCCAATTATTATTCATATATTTACCTTTTTCATTTTCCACTTTACTATTCTTATACTCAATAGTGAAAAGTATATCAAACGACAATTTACTGCGGCTTACAAGTTACAAATAAAAAGACTTGGTTCTTTTCAAATACATATATTGCTTATAGAATAATGTTAATGATTTCTATAATTATTGTTTCAACCGAAAGAAGTTTTCTGAAATGAAAATGGATAAAATTATGTGTGCTAAGTTATTTGGGTTTTAGATAAATATAAAATTGTAATAGGGATGGCAAACCCGTCACCCGTGGCGGATATATTTTCAACATTCATACCCGCCTACTATCTATCAAAATTATACTCATACCCGCCACAACTGAAACGGATGCGGAATCCGTAAAATTGTACCGACATGTCATCCCTAGTCATGTAATCTGTCATAAAAAGTAAGCTTGTGTAAGTGTTGAAAATAAATACATAAATTATATATACTATTAGTGTATATATTTGTATATCATTAAATTATTTTTATATATTTATAACAGATGATAAATCTTATTTTTGAGATTAAGCATCTCACATTTTAAAAACATGTGCTTGTAAATATTTTTTAAATAATCGGATAGCATAAAATATTATTTGCATTATCATTGTATATCACTTAAACTCATATATAAACCACAAATAATAGTTGATTACTTTTTTCTTGTTTATTTTTTTGATAACTATAATATTTATATGCACTTCAATTAATTATATTTTTTATTTTAATAAAACTTGTTTTAGAATGAAAGCCGTTATGTAAAATAAAACGAGATATATAGAGCAAAAATAAAGTAAAAGAAAAAGTGGGGAGTGTTAATGAGAGAAAAAGGCGATTCCCCAAAAACAATAAAGGAGCCCAAGATGATCAGACCGTGTCTTCTGGGGGAGCAGCCAAAAATTACAGACTTGTGTGAGTGTGCGTGTGTGTGTGTTTGTCCTGCCTCTCCCTTTGCTAAAACCAAACCTCCAGTCAGCATTATTAAACTACGAGAGATTCTCTTCTCCCTTGTTATGCCACTTACTCTCTACGTGAATTCCGGGTCAAATTTTTCTGTAACGCTTCTCAACTACTCACCCGATCCCCACTACCACCAACTATCAATACAGAAGTGGACATTCATATCCGAAGTCCTAGTCCAGTTGGTTTTGAAGGCAGAGGGTATCTTCATTGGGTGGTGTGGGAGAGTTTGATCACAAATTCAGCTGGAGTAATCGCGGCCTGCGCCGCCTCTTGGGAGTCACATGCGCTGCTGCCAAGTGTGATTTAAGCGGCAGCGTGGTTTGCGGTATTACGTCGATCAGGTTTCTGCTGTCTTGTATTCAAAATGCGCATTGCGAGTTCGCTGTCAACAAAAAGAAGTGGACATTCATCATGTTTGACAATAACAACAACAAACACTCATTATAATTCCAAAATATGGAGAGGATAATAAGTACCCAAGTCTTATATCTACCTTGCACTAACCATAATTCATATCAACTTATTCAGATCAAATGTTTAGCTAATGTAAGAATACGAGGGCGTTCGGTTAAGCTTCAATTTGATTTATAAACGTATTTTCGCTTATTTACGTCATTTGATAAATATTTAAAATATTTATAAATTAAAATCAGTCAAAAGTCATAAGTTGGTTATTCTTAACTTACCTTTCAGCTTTTTTTTATAGAGATACTTTTGACTTTTTAATTATTATAAAAATATTAAGGGCATATTAACCATTTTGTTAAAAAAATAATTTACTTGCATTTTTTATTAATGATATCAATTACTAATTACTACTTTAAATATTTTTATTAAAATATATTACTAGTATATAGTTATAAAGTCAAGTTCAGCATTTCAAAGTAATTATCATAATCAAACGTTGTGTCGACAGGCAACATATGCTTTACAAAGGTGGGAAAAAGGCTAAAGCCATTTTACAACATGTTGTTAATAGATTGATGAAAGCTCTCCCCAGCCACCCAAATGCGCCTCACAGCAGGAGCTCTGTTTAAGAGACAAAGGAGAGAGAAAGAGGGAAGGGTGGGCCCCATGTTCCCACCGCCCATACGCACGCTGTCTGTCTTACCAAAACCGAACCCATCATCCATCCAACTAGTTCACCCTTACCCCCCTGACCTAATACTAACCCAATTACATACTAAGCTTAGCTATAACCCAAATAAACCCCTCACAAACCTATCATCAAACATAAGTATCATATTCCTCAAACTCATCCCTCTCTCTTCCTCTCTTCATTTTCTCCAAACCCTCACCAAAAGACAAGGAAGATCAGAAACTGTGCAACAAACCAAGTATAGATAAAATACTTGTTACATCAACTTTATTATAGTGTTCAAATATGGTTGATTCACCTCTTTCAGCTGATATTTTTTTGGGTCACTTCACTTTCCCTTTCCAACTCTTTCCTGGTGAAGGGTAGAACAAACCCATTAATTCTATACTTCACCTCTTCACTTCAGCTAGAATTTGCTAGTTCCCAAGAAGATATATACTACTCAGCTCTAATTCAAGAAGAAGTTTCCAGCAAAGATGGATCAACTAACAGCTCATGGACGACCTCTTCCTCCTCCTTTTCACACGAGAGATCTTCAGTTACAGAATAACAATCACCACCACCAGTTCCATCACATACAGCAGCAGCAACAACAACAGCCAGAAAACGAAGACGAACAACAAAGCGGACACCGGAACCAGAAACGGGATCGCGAAGATAACTTTAGTTTAAATCCTGAATCCGGCTCTATAGGGAGCAAAGGAAATACAGGAGGAGAAAGTGGCGGTGAAGTCAGCAGAAGACCAAGAGGAAGACCAGCTGGTTCCAAAAACAAACCAAAACCACCCATCATAATCACTCGTGATAGCGCTAACGCCCTTAGATCTCACGTTATGGAAATCGCCAGTGGCTGTGATATTCAAGAAAGTATCTCTACTTTCGCCACCAGAAGACAACGCGGTGTTTGCATATTAAGTGGTAGTGGAACTGTTACAAACGTTACAATTAGGTAAATTTACTATCCCCACCAACTATTCTCATCAAATTAAGTACTGTAACATGTATTCTCACTTTAATTTTTAACTAACAGACAACCAGCGTCTCCAGGCGCGGTAGTAACTCTACACGGAAGATTCGAAATCTTATCGCTCTCCGGTTCTTACTTACCACCACCAGCACCGCCAGCCGCATCTGGGCTGACGATATACTTGGCCGGAGGACAAGGCCAAGTAGTTGGCGGTAGCGTTGTTGGGCCGTTGAACACTTCGGGCCCGGTAGTGATTATGGCGGCTTCGTTTGGAAATGCAGCATATGAAAGGCTTCCGCTTGAAGACGAAGAATCGCCGGTGGGGCAACAAGTAAGTGGGGCATTACCGACAAGTGGGATGGTAAGTAATAATCAACAACAACATCAAGCTGCAGCACAACAAATTATGGGTGGTACGGATCCAAATGCTAATTTACTACAAGGGTTGCCTCCAAATCTTCTAAATTCATGTCAATTACCAGCTGATGCTTATTGGGGAACAGGAGGTCGTGCTCCTTATTGATAAAAAATTGGGAATTAACTTCAAAACTAGTTGTCATTTTATTAATCTTGGACAAGGTTTCCGTATTCCAATATTATAGTACAGTAGTACTACTACAACTTCTTTTATCTTCATCACTTTTACTTCTTTAAATTGTTAGTCCGAGTTTGCGGAGTTATTTAATCTGTTTGTTACTAGTTGTCATCTTACTTTTCATTAGTGAGGGATGTAAAATTTCAAGAATCATTTGTGGTTTTCTTCTTCTTTATTTTATGTGAATGGTAGCAAAAAATGTTAACAGAAGTGGGCATGAATTTTTCCTCAAGTTGTCTTACATAAATACATAATAATCTCTGATAAAAAGTGTCAGTCTTTTTAGATTTCTATTATCTTGTTACATATTTTCTTCTCCTAAAGTTGACAACGAGAGAGCAGTGCTGATAATTATGGTCTTATGGAGGAACTTTAAGGGGGGAGTAGCATCATTATTAACAGAAGCGGCGCCATTATAACATCAGTACTACTCGCAGTGCAAATGATTTTAATAGAAGAAAAAGGTAAGAAGAAAGTACTGGATGGAGAGACAAAGAATGAGAACATGCAGAGAGATATGAGCATTTAGTATTCTTCATGTGATTGCTTTTTTTGTGAGTGAATACTATATTTAGGGTTAATACTATGAAGTGAACATTGGTTAGTGGGGCGGGGGGATGCACGTGCATTACTCTGAACTTAGCTCCTTTTCGAGGCAACTAATGCTTTCACTTCCATATTAAGGTAGTAGTACTACAGTACCTTAACTCTTGCTTTAACTCAGGCCTCAACCCCCATTCTTTCCTCCGGTCAAAGTGAGAGATCTAAAATTTCCCCATTCCTCCCGTCAAAGTGACAGAGCAAAACTTTAGACGGTGTGAGCAGAATTGAAGCTATAGCGGACTAAAGGTAATTAGTTCCTCAAATATCAGATACTATTATCTTTTATATATATTATTTTCTCAGTTTCAATTTATTTGGCTGGATAGAGTACGAGAGTCAAATTAACTAATGCTTGATTAAAATTCGGATATAGAATTTTTAATTTTTTAAAATAAAATTTTCATAAAAAATACTATAAATCACAATAATTAACATTCAAAATTTGAAAAAATTATGATAAAAATATCTTTTATTGTCCAAATAGTAACATGGAAGGAGTATTTAATTTCAAATATCTTTAATAAAATTTCTCGCTTTACTAGTGATTGTGTATGAGTTCTGAGTGTTTTTTATTTATTTAAGCCATTAACCTCTGGCATGATTCCATTGGTTATGGGGGTTTGGCTCGACCCCTACCATGTCTATAGATCCCACAAAAATTTACAATTTTGGAAGGGGACATGGACCTTACCTCCAAAAAGGTTGAACAAAAGAGAGTAAATTCAGCTAACAAAAAAATTAGCCTTATCATTATCTTATTCTAAAACTTGAAAGCTGCCATCTATCAAGTTGACATGTTCCCTTCACTTCTCTAGGTAATTGGTTAAAGGAAGTGTAAAAGCTACTGTTAGATGATATTAATCTCTCTTCGAAAGTCTTTTCATTAATATCAAAATATATATAGAGTACAATATTTATTCCTTATACAATAAAAATCATAACCCTATATAAAAGAGGAATTCTAGTCTTACCATAATTATATTTACACAATATATGGAAATATTCTAATTATCGGTAGGGATACAATTGTTTCTATAATATACATGTTTACACATCCCCTTAGTCGGAGCGAGAGGAGGTCGGACGCTGAGACTGGATCTGAAGTCAAGAAATAACTGTCTGGAAAGTCCTTTGGTAAATATGTATGCATGCTGATAGGATGATGGAACATGTAACACTCTGACATGACCTAGCGCAACTTTCTCACAAACGAAGTGTAGGTCTATCTCAATATGCTTGGTTCGCTAATGTTGAGAAAGATAGATGACAGAGAACTTATCACAATACACAATAGATGCCTGATGCAAAGGACACTGAAGTTCTAACAATAAATTTTTGAGCCAACAAATCTCAGCTAACACATTTGCAACGCCTCTGTACTCATCCTCGACTGGATCGAGAAGGGTAGCATGTCGCTTGACAGACCAAGAAATCAGAGTATTCCCTAAAAAAATACAAAAGCCAGAGGTGGAGCGTCGCGTGTCCGGACACCCTGCCCAATCTACATCTGTATATGAAAGCAACTTGTTTGGTGCAGAGGGGTATAAGTGCAAACCATAATCAATAGTGTCCTTAATGTATCGAATGATACGCTTAAGAGTAGTGAAATGAGACTCCCTGGGGACATGCATGAATAAGCACACATGCTGAACAGCATAAGCTATGTCTGGCCAAATTCGGACTTAAGCAAGGCAATAATCTCATTTTCCAATCTGTTGGAGGAGGCAGTAAGAACAATATCATCCACGTAAAGTAATAAGTAAGCAGTGCTACTACCTCGATGAAAAATGAATAGTGATGTATCACTCTTACTGCATATAAACTCAATCTACAAGATATACCTGGCAAAGCGATCATACCACGCACGGGGGACATGTTTCAGGTCATATAGTGACTTACGGAGACGGCACACATAGTGAGGAACTGCTGGATGGGTGAACCCTGACGGTTGATGCATGTAGATTGTTTCTCTCATATCCCCATGTAAGAATGCATTCTTCACATCAAGCTGATGGATCGGCCAGCGTTTGTCCATGGCTATGCTTAAACTGTGCGAATGGTAGCCGGTTTGACAAACGGACTAAAGGCTCACCACAATCAATTCCCTCATAATGATTTGTATCATTAGCCACAAGTCGTGCCTTGTACCTCTCAAGATCTCCATTGTCTCTGAATTTGTGACGAAAAAGCCACAGACAACGAATCACATTCACCCCCTCCGTTCTAGGTACTAGATCATATGTGTGTTGTTTAGTTAAATCATTGAATTCCTCAGACATAGTCACATTTCAATTAGGGTCTAGTTTAGCCAATATAGGGTTTTTGGGAATTGGAGAAATGGTTTGGGCAGACAAGTTAAATTGGACTTTGGGTGAAGATTCCATGTTTTGCACGAGTTTCCATTTGGTGAGTGAGGACAGTGGGAGGCGGTGCTGGCTGAGTAGGGAGGGCAGAGAATGATGGTAGGGTCGGAAAAGGAGAAGGTGAGAGCGAAGCTGTAAGAGGCGCCACGACGCCTGGATCTAGCGCCGCGACGCTGTCTGAGTGACAGCCTCTCTGGAAATATGGCACTGCGGCGCCTCAATATTGGGTCGCGGCGCTGTCGACGAGTCAGAAGAGATAAGTTGATCAAAGACGATGAGAGAGATAGTAGGCTCGTCAAGGAATGAGTAATCCGGTTTTTGGAATTTCTAAAGATTTGAAAACGAGAATGTGGTCTCGTAGAATGTGACGTGATGAGAGATGTGGATTTGACGAGTGGATAAGTCGTAGCATAGATAGCCCTATGGTTCGGTGGGAAGCCTAGGAAGACACATGGAGTGAACCTAGGAGCGAGCTTGTGAGGGGCAATAGAGCTAAGGTTGGGATAGCACAAACAACCGAAAATCTGTAGATGATCATAGGAGGGGAAACTATGGTAGAGGATTTTGGTAGGGGTCATGTTGTGAAGAGTGCTAGTAGGGAGAATATTGAGAATGTATTATGACATTTTAGCAGCATATACCCAGAAGGATGGAGGCATGAATCAATAGGGTGCGAATCATATTGTTAATGGTGCGGATGATTCTTTCAGCTTTACCGTTTTGTGGTGAGGTGTGAGGACAAGAGAAGCGAAAAATCATGTCATTATTGGTACAAAAACGGTGAAACATAGAGTTATTGAATTCATGACTATTATCGCAGTGAAATGATTTGATACCTTTTTCAAAGTGTGTTTGGATGAATTATCGAAACTCAAGAAATTTGGTAAACACTTCCGATTTATATTTGAGAGGGTACAACCAGATATAGTGAGAAAAATCATCTAGCAAGATAAGATAATATTTATGACCGAGAGAACTAGCAACAGGTAATGTCCATAAATCGACATGTATTATATCAAATGGTGCAAAAGTAACACTAGTAGATGATTTAAATGGAAGACGAGTATGTTTACCTAAAGAACAAGAAACACAATTTTGGGCAAGCTTCCTATTACAAGTAATGAAATTATTGCCTTTAAGAAAATTAAGGACTGGGAGTCCTGGGTGACCAAGCCTATTATGCCATGTCGAAGAAGAAATAACCGCTAGAGAGACGGGAGAACAAGATCTGGCAGCGGATGTGGATGTGAATAGATAGAGATCCCCCGTGCTATTGCATCTCGTAAGAGGTGTCCCCGTACGAAGATCTTTTACAGTGAAACCACAAGGGTCAAAGTCAACAGAGACAAAATTATTACGAGTAAATTGGCGGACATAGATTAGGTTCTTAATCATGTGTGGGGCATATAAGGTATTTTTAAGGGAGAATGGTGGATGGGGAGGTTGTGTGTATGATGTACCATAATCCTTTACTGGAATGCGTTGTCCACTACCAACTGTAACATATTGAGGATGCTTTAAACTGCACAGTTTGGGAATAGTACCTGCAGACTGGGTGATATGAGATGTGGCTCAAGAGTCTATGTATCAATTGTTGTTAGGCTGTTGCATGTTGAGGTCTTTGGCTTGACCCAGTCGATGGAGTGTCATGGCGGAGGAGGGCTGCTGGAACTGTCCCTACATAAAGTGGGCTTGTTGTGGTGCTGGAGCTGGACCTAACAACCCGTTGTGGGAATAAGGGTTGAAGGACTGCTGGTACTGGAATTGGGTAGGCGTCGCGGCTCTGTCTTGGCGTCGCGGCTGTCTTGGCCGCTGACCTTTATCGCGATGTTGGGAGTCGTCGCGGTCTTTGATGCATTGTTGTCCTCGCCGCCGCTTAGCACGGTGGGTTTCTTCAAGCAGCAACTGTGAGCGGGCTTTGTTAAAGCTGGGTAACGGATCCGTCTGTTGAATCATGGTGGCCAATGTATCATATTCGCATTTAGGGAGGTCAGCAATCAATTGTAACACCATTTTGGTGTCAGTAACAAGCGAGTCGACATCAGCAAGTTGATCTGTCAGGAGCTTTAACTGTTTGCAGTACTCAGTCACATTGTAAAAGTTTTCAAGACGTGTATTGTTAAATTGCTCCTCTAAATACACATCACGGGTGTGCTTGTTGTCCTGAAAAATTACCTCCAAACGATTCCACAAGTCACGGGTTGTGGAGTCAGATTTCATGATAGTAAGAAGTAGATCCTAAGAAATACTACCATATATCCATTGTTTGACGCCGACGTCTATACGACGCCAAGTAGAATCATCAACCTCCGAAGGGCGCGGAATGGTTTCATCAATATGATCAAGCACGTTATAGAGACATGCATGATTGTGAAACAGTTCAATCCAAGAATAATATTGACTGCTTTCTTGATCAAGACGGATGGGGATATGGTTTTTGATATTGGAAACAGTGAGAGCGGGATGAAAAGAGGGTGACGACTTGGTGGTGGGATTTGTGGAGGTAGAAGTGTCAACAACAATGGGAGAATCCTGAGTATCCATTTAGAGAAGAGAGGAAGAAAAGAAAAACCAAAAAATTTCTTGAAGAGAAGAAGGGAGCTACGGCGTCGTGGGAGGGGGGTGGTGCCAGCGGTTGGGGAAGAAAATTTCTAGGGTTTTTGGATTTTAGGCTCTTGATACCATGTAAGATGATATTAATCTCCCTAAGGGAGTCTTCTCATTAATATCAAAGTATATATATAGTACTATATTCATCCCTTATACAATAGGAATCCTAAGCCTATACAAAAGTGGAATTCTAGTCTTACCATAATTATATTTACCCAATATATGAAAATATTCTAATTATCGGTAGGAATATAATTGTTTCTATAATATACATGTTTAGAGTACCATTTTCACTTAGAGATACAAGTTTAGCAAAGGTAGTCCGTCACTTGATTTGCTTTCATGAAGCAATGCATGACCTGAACATTTGTACTAGCCGTGAGTTGAACTATGTCTCTGATCAAATTTCGCCACTCGAAGTTGTTAGTGTCACCGCTGTTGATCATGTTAGCAACAATTAAGGACTCCAACTCCAAACATAGTTGGTCATGGAATTCTGAGTGCACCATTTCACAGCATATAATGCTGCCAAAGCTTTCGCCTTATTGTTGGATGTGCATTGAGTAGAAACTGAAAAAGCTGTAACAATATCCCCTGTTTCATTTCAAATGATGCCTCCTATCCCAGATTTACTAGTTTCAGGAAGAAAATTACCATCCGTGTTCACTTAAAAATGGTTGTTACTGTTAAATATACCTCCTATATACACAATAAATATGTATATAGGATGTATATTGAAGATGTTAGTCACGGTCCAGCACGGCAGCCCATTAAACAGTCCGTGTAGATTAGTTAGGCCCAAACCGTTAGATTAGTATTTATGGTATATTTGTATATTACTCTTGTATATTAATTAGTCTTGTAATTTTACCATAATTGTATAGTTAGTCTTCAAATAGAATAGGATTTTAGATTATAATAAAATTAAAAAAAAATTATATGTAACTTGTATATATACCCCTTTCATTAATAGGAATAATCAAAAGATTATTTCTTTCAGTTACCAAGTTTGCACCACATAACTTGTCTCGTAAGTATAACATGTCTGAGTTTTTCAACAATGTCACACATATGTTGCCTGTTACCCACAGCAATGAAATTAGAAAATGCAATTGAGAGGGGCAGTTTTCGTGTTCCAACAAATCAGGAATTCCATCTTGGAAAGAGAAATTTTTTTGGTCGCCATATTTGCAAGCTGCCCAATTCTTTTGTATTTCCCAGCAAATACAAATTGGTACAGCCGGAAAAATCATTTTTTGGATGTTTAAAGGCTTGGTGTCACACCACACCTTCAAAATCCTTCTAGTAGGCCAAGTAAGGTGTCTAATTCCCAAAGGGTCTCCAAAGAATTTCCACATGTAGTTGGCATATATATAATAGTAAATTCTAAAAATACCTTCTTTATACCAAATTTTATCTATAGTAATATATGAAATATGTTGACACCCAATTTTGACCCTTTCGTCCAGTCATTAACTATAAAATTACACTAATTTTTTCAGAATAATTGTTAATAATTTTATAGTAATAAAACGCGACAATAAAACATTAATGCAGGCACAAATAAGCAATTTAATAATGGCATCGCATTTTACGAAGAGTATTAAGCACTTCGAGTCTCGCGCCCGCATTTATCAATTTTAAGCCCTATTCTATTTTCATTAATTCTTAATAATTTTAATAATAATAAATACGCATAAAATAAATAATTTGGCAATGACGTCGTGTCAAAATAGCATAGTCGCATTTATTAATACGCAAAGCAATTTCATAATTATTGTAATAATTTAAACCCAAGCTTAGATTAATAAAACACCTAAAGTCATATTAAGATAATTTAATTTTAACTGAAATAATGATAAATAATGCACAATAAATAAAAGCATCGCGTTTATAAAAAGCATTAAGCAATCCTTAAATATCATATCCGCATTCAGCATTTATGTAATTTAATAATAATTTAAAACCCCATCAAGTTAATTTTTCAACAAAGTAGACATAATAAATAAGTTTTAATAATGGTCTCGCATTATAAATATTAAGCGCTAATTAATTAGCACGCCCACATTTATTGTTGTAATAATTGAAATTCAAGCTAAAACTAAGGGTGTTTTAAAATAATTTAATTTACCTAAAACTCTACCTAAATCCCACTAATTAAATAATTATTATCCTTAAACTAATTCCCCAACCTTTAATTAAAACCCAGCCCAACAATTCCCCTGGCCCAAACCCACGACCCGCAGCCCACGACCTTTATCTTCACCAATACCCCCTTTTTCGTCCAAAGAAAAGAAAAAAAAAAGACTTAACCTAAAAAAGAATAGAACCCTAGAAGCAAACAGTCGTCGCACCTTCCCCTCGCACCCCATCGCCGCACCTTCCCTTGCCGAGATTCTCGCCTAAGAATCCGGCGATCTTTCCTTACCCATGCACCCAGCCAGCTCACTGAGATCCCTACCTAAAAATCGCACTAAATCATTCCAAATCTCGCCCGAATCTCTCAAAAAATCAAACCAGTACCATTAAATCAGTTACCATAACCACAACTTACCATAGCTAAATCTTTACCATAAATCGCCCAGTAAATCGACCAAGAATCGCAAAATAAAATAGACCCCAACTCGTCTCAAAATCACCTCAAATTGCCAGTTGTTAAAACTGAAATGGATATAAAATATTGATGGATTCTTACCATTTTGGAGGAAGATTCGAAAAGGAGTATAAAAATGGCGGCGAAGTTCGAGGCGGTGCGTAAAAATTTGGCAAAAAGCATCACAAAATGGGAGGAAACCAGTGAGGAATCCGTCGAAAATCAGCAATAATCAAGGAAAAAGGAGAACTCAGCAGACTCACATAAAACAGTCGGGAAGCATAGAAAAATCAGTGGAAATAAATCTAGAAATCAGCCTAAGAATCAATTCTTTAACGTTAGAAGCAATTCAACACCTCATCGCCTTCAAATCGCATAAGCAATGAACCCTCCGAGTGGATCGACGGCTTGATATGCTGCCCCGATTCGCTGCTTGGAGAAGGTAAATTCGACTCCCTCTCGATTTCAGCTCATTCTAGTATTGTTGTGCGTATTTGTATCAAATATGTGTTAGATGATGAATATGATGTTGAAAATTGTAGGATGTGTAGGATGTGTATGATGTCTCAATGCTACCCGAATAGTTCGTTATTTCGATGGTTATTTGGTTTTCGATTCGCTGCATTACGATAATGATTCAAATTTAAGACGCTGTTAACATTCATTATTATGGTCGAGCCTATTAATTCACTGTGCAATATGTTTTAGATAGATAAAGGAAGTATTGTGTGCTGCTATTACTATTTGAATCATTTGTATACAAGTATGTTGCATATTGATTCGGTCTTTTACATTGTTATGCGTTTATTTGAGGAGTAGTACATTTTAGCTTCTTCGCGAACTTATATGCATGTGAATTTAATTTAGTCATATGCCTATGTGATTAAGAATATAGTATGAGAATGTTTAATTCTGAGTCTTTGCTAATATGCATATAGATCTATATTTTTATGAAAAGAAGCTTTATGAGTGATGTCGCTGGACATTGTGTGAATATACTAAATCATGTTTCATATAGAATGCTATTTGTATAGGTTAAATTATTGTGTACCTCTTCTCTTCTACATGTTGTTTCTTGTACATTTTTCTGAGCCTAAATTGTCCACTGTTTACCGGGGTCGAACAATGTTTCCACTGATCTGGATTGGTCGATCTGTTTGGGAAGAACTGATGTTAGCAAATAAAATCTGGTTGTATATGTTTATTGTGTTGGCTGCAGTCAATAAAAATATACAAATATGTCTCTCCTCGTGTTGACCCACCTGTCTAAAGTGAACATAAGCTGTTGTTTTCCCTGTTTTCTTGTATCTGTTATGAAATATATTGTTGAGTCTACGAGAAATGGAGACCTTGATACGTACAAACACACATTAACAATGTATATCTCCGAGCATAGAATATGTATATTCTGAATTTTGTGTATACTAGCATTTTGTGCCTAAATGATACCCCAATATGGGTTGAGTACTTGCGAATATGAATCTTCATTTGGTTGGGTCTGCCTTCTTATTATTTTATTTTTCTCTTTTTTTTCTTTTTATAACGAGAATATGAAACTGCATGTTTGGGTCGGCATATTTTTCATGTCTGAGGATCACTGTTTTGGGCCCGTTTTTCTTATACACATCTGAGTGCAGGTTGATCGAGCCGGACAGTTGACCGGTAGAATATAAGGACCGGTAAGGGCATACCTGGTTGGGGGTTGGATTGGCTGACCCCAACCCGCTGAGTTAGGAAAAACCCGATAAGGCCGGGCCAAGTTAGACCGTAACGGAAGCCGGTTCCACTGCAGTTAACGGTCCGGACCGGATCGGTAACAAAAAAAATAAAAATAAAAAATAAAAATCCCAACAGTAACAATACCGTTGGGAGGGGTGGGGGATGGGTGGGGGGAGTGCCAACGGTCATTTCGACCGTTTGGCTGGTTTTTTTGTTTTTTTTGTTTTGTTTTGTTTATTGTTTTATTTTAATTACATTTTTACCCTTTAAAAAATCTATAAATTCTCTACATTTTTTTCATTTTTATCACACAACATTTCTCTCAATTTTCTTATTCTCAATTTCTCATACTCTCTTAATCATCTTTATTATCAATTTTCAAGTTATTATTATTATTAGTTTTCAAATTCAAAGTAGCAAGACGCAAGACTTCGAGCTTCGAGTTTCAATTGAATTATGAATCCCGAAGTTTGGTACACTCGTTTCATTCTCTAATTATTTTATTAAAATGTCATATTTATTTGTTGATTAATTAAATATTTTATAATGTCTTTACTAAGGGGAATTGCGTCGGGACTGCGCCGTAAATCTAGTTCAAGGGTAAAAAATTTGTAGGTTCTTCATCATCTAATCAAAATATAGATTATGATCAAATGCAAGAATATTTTGGAATAGAAGATAATGAATATGATAACGTTCAATTAGATAATATTGTTGAACTTGAAGAACAAGAACCTCCTACACCTACTAGTGTTCCTTCTGTCAATGTTGGTACTGCTAGTGGTAGTCGTAGTCGTAGTCGTAGACCTCCTTTACCAGAACCAGTAGCAAGAAAAAAAAAAGTAAAGTGTGGCTCTTTTATGATAAAGTTGTGGGTACTGATAGAATTAGATGTAATATTTGTGGAAGAACTTATAAACATAAGACAGGGGGTGGTGACGGGGGGACGGACACTATAAGTAGACATATAAAACACGATCATACGACACAATGGAATGCTGTCTCTGATTTAGAACCCGGTCAACAACAACTTAATCCATTAACTGGGGGGTGGCTAAGTACGATCCAAAAAAAGGATCGCATTGAATTAGCAAAAATGATTGTCGGAGGTTGTTTACCTTTTTCTTTTGCTTCTTCTTCATATTTAATTACATATATTCAAAGAGTATATAATGCTGTTTTTAAAGGTGTTCCTCGTAGTACTACTAGAGCCGATATTTTTAGACTTCATAATGATTATGATATTTTTTTGCAATATTTGTTTGCTAACCTTCCATGCCTAGTTAGTTTTACTTCAGACATTGGACATGCATTAAGCGGTTATGATTATTTAACAATTACTTGTCATTGGATTGATGAAAATTTTAGAATGGAAAAACATATTATTGCTTTTGCGTATGACGAGGATCAAAGTCATACTGGAAAATATATAAGCGAAACTATTTGTTCTTATGCCCAAAAATATAATCTTTATAATAAAATACTTTGTGTATCATTCGATAATGCATCTAATAATACTGCTGTTGTAGATCTTTTAAAAGCGGAGCTACACCCACCACTTCCTCATATATTTCATGTTCGTTGTGCTTGTCATATTTATAATTTAATTGTTAAAAGTGGTCTTGATTTATTTTCACCTGAAATAAAACTTGTCAAAAGAGCTGTTGGAGTTATTCAGGGTAATAATAGGAAAAATAGAAATATAGAATTTAAAGAAAAATGTAAACAATTTAATTTGAGACCTAAATTCATGCCAGAAGAGATTATTACACGGTGGAATTATACTTATTTATTTTTAAAAGAATGTTATAAGTATAAAGATCTCATAACACATGTTGCAAATGCGCATTGTAAGAACGTGATGTATATGTTAACCGACGAACATTGGAAATCAATTGGTGAACTTTTAAAAAATTTACGTAAATTTTACATTGCTACTGTTGAATTTTCAGGATCTTATTACCCAACAGTTTGTAATGTTTTAGCTCATATAGCTGAAATTTCATATTTACTTTATGGTTTAAAATTAAATGTGAAATATACAGATGCAGTTACACTTATGTTTGAAAAGTTTTTTTTTCCCTATTCCTGATATTTATTGTATTGGTGCATTCTTAAATCCTTCTATTAAAAAAGTAGATTGTCATTATTTAATATTTAGTTTATATACTTATATGGAAGTTGGTGAAACAAAAACTTCATCTTCATTTGATTGCATAAGTACACTTGATACTAATTTAACTACATTATATGAATATTATGCTACATTACATGATAACAACAACTCTGCTACTAATATTCCTTCTAGTTCTGCTTCTGTGTCTACACCTGCAGGATTCAATGTTGATGACGATGAAGAAAAATCTTTAGACATATGGAACACTTTTACAACACAAGCAAGCACAAGTCGATCTTGCGATGAGATGCAATTTTATTTGCAAAAGCCAGCGGAGCCGAAGAAAAGTTTTGACCCTTTACAATGGTGGCAGGATAACAAAAGGCAATTCCCGGTACTTGCAGCGATGACCCGAGATATTCTTAACGTGTTGATCTCAACAGTGGCTTCTGAAAGTACATTTAGCCAAGCACGAGATCAAATAGGAGACACGCGTCACTCATTGGGTGGAAGCACATTAGAAGTGTTAGTCTGCTTAAGGGATTGAATCAGATCAGAGAGAAGAAATCAAGGATGTGGAGACGTTAATTCTTCGGAAGATGAAGAAATAGACAATATTTTGGAAGGCGGAAGCGGAGGCGGGACTGGAATTAATACTCCAGATTTAGATGATATGGAGCATAACCAATTCAATCAACCTATAAATTACGAAGAACTTGCAAGAAGGATGCATAACATGTAAATAAAATTATTATTACTTCATTATGTACTCTTATTAACATTATGAAAGTTCAAAAGTTTACATCTTATCATTAATTTTAATTTTACTATCTATTTAGTTGTTAATCTGTTATTACTTATTTGTTAACTTATATCTACTAATCTAATAAATTAATAAAAGTATAATTACAATATAAAGTTATAAACTATAAAGTATAACTATATAAGACTATAAGTGTATAACTATAACAGTACTATAAAGTATAAAGTATAAACTATATAAAGTAAACTATAAAATAAATATAAAGTATAAAGTTATAAACTATAAACTATAAACTATAAAGTATAAAGTTATAAATGTAAAATAAAAAGTTAACTTTAAAGTTTCAATTTTAATATATAAAACTAAATTATATATTATATTATTATATTACATATTTAAATTGAATTTAGTTTATATTATAAAAAATAAATACTAGAAATAAAAAGAAAAAATAAAAAGGATCGGGGAGTTCGGTTCGGACCATGACGGCCGACCTGAAATCGGTAATGAATCGGACGGTTGGCGTAGTCCGGTGAACCGGGTTAACCGATCGAGCAGTTAAACCGTGAGAACTCGATCGGGCCGGTTCGGCCCGTTAGACACCTTTAGTTTTTCTTTTGAACCGCTGAAATAAATTGATATAAGTGTTAAATTTGTACATCAATATTTGCTTATTATTGACAAAGTTCGGAATATTCTCTAATCCTTTTCTTTTCTTTTTTTTACATGAAACGCATCGGAGCAACAAAGAGTCTCATGGTGAGACTCATCGTGGCAAGCGTGAGGACCCACATTTATGTGCATTTAGCTTTGCTCCAGAAATTCCAAGCCACCGGCGAGTGCTATCGCCATTCCCTCGAGTCACTTTATCGTTTTCCTATCCCCCCCCCCCCCATTCATTTGTTGTAATTAACTATCTAACATTACATTAGTAGGATACTTAATCTCTTTAAGCTCTGACTCGCCCTTAAGAAGTATTCCCTTTAAGTTAATTATTTTAGGCTTGCCGTACTTAGTTATATTTAGTAATTTCATTTGCATAACAATTCATATAGCTAGAATATTATTTATTATTTAATACAAGAAATTCATTTCTCTTATAAAAATCTACTACTTGCATTCATTATTTTAAGATCATACTTTTACGCTAGTCCTATTTTATAAATGCATCACAACTGACTTTGGGGAGTATCCTACTCAATAACATGTATACTTTATTTAAAAAGAATAATTTCATAAGAATGTCTTTCTTTCATCTAAGCATGACTTTATCTTTATAAATAAATTTTACAACTTTTCTTACAAAAACTTTTAATGTTTTTCAACATGCATTTCTTAGCAATAATAGTTACCCTAGGTTTGGCAGGACAACCGTAAGTTAGCGGATCTGAGAGGGTGTCTAATCCCTTCCCTCTAGATTAATAAAGAACTCTTACTCAGAATCTCACACTAGTTTCGCAGACCATTAAAATGGAGTTAATGTTGACTTTAAACTAGTTAACATTTAGGTGTCCTAATTCACCCAAATTAATTAGGTGACGATTCCGCGAACTCTTTAGCACTTTTAGCACTTTTAGCAACCCTTTTAACATTTTAGCATTTTTTATTTATCTCCTAACATTTTCATTAAGCATGAGTAGAATAATGTCGCGGTCGAAAAATGGCGTGACAAAATATACATTATTGAGTTACTATACATCGCCTATTTAGGGATGTGAATGCTCTTCATATGATCTTGAGAAATTCTTATCTCATGATCTAGTTTTAAAGCAACAAACTTATTTTTAGCGTATCAGAGCTATGGTTCATCCAATTTTTAGTTACCCGGTGTTGGACATGGACTCATATTATTAAATTATTATGAGAAATTAATAAAAATAATTGCCTACCTAAAAAGTAGTGGCAAATATACAATATATTTGTAAGAAATATTTTTTATTGATTATAGAGGTAGTAAATATACACATAATACAAGCATAATTCTAGGCTAGAGTTAAGGTAATGAATGACTAAATATACATCTCCCATATAAAAATATACATAACTATGACTAATTATTCTTTCTTATTCTTTCTTATTCTATCACACCCGCAGTCGAAGAGGGAGGTCGGCGTATGCTGAGACTGTCTCGAAAATCTTCAAATAGAACCAGCAGAAGACCTTTTGTAAAAATATCGGCGATCGTGACTAGACATGTAAGACACATACTTGTCCACGAGTAACTTTTCGCGAACAAAGTGAATATCCAATTCAATAGGTTTAGTGCGTTGATGTTGAACCGATTTCCTGAGAGATAAATTGCACTAACATTATCACAATAAATCAATGTTGCCTTCAGAATCGGACAGTGAAGCTCCAAAAGAAGGTTATATTGCCAACAAGATTCAGACACCACATTGACAACTCCTCGGTATTATGCTTTGGCACTGGATCTGGACAAGATAGCTTGCCATTTGGAGAACCAAGATATCAAATTATCACCAAGAAATACACAATAAACAGACGTGGAGCATCTGGTATCCGGACATCCACCCCAATCTGCATCTGTGTAAGAAATAAGAGTGGTTGTTGAAGACACATATAGATGCAAGCCATAATCGAGAGTGCCCTGAATATAGCGCACAATGCGTTTGAGAGCATGCATGTGATCCTCAATCGAGTTATGCATGAATAGACAAACTTGTTGCACAACATAAGATATGTCGAGCCTCGTGAAAGTAAGATATTACAGGGCTCCTACAAGGATGCGGTAATGTAATAGGTCGACATATAACGTGCTGAAAGATACACTAAACTTTGGTTTAGTATCAACCGGAGCGGAAGATGAATCTCTTCTATATACTTTTTTGAGATAAAAATAAACCACCTGCATTATGTGTTACAAGTATCCCCAAGAAGTAACTTAGTGGTCCTAGATCTTTCATTGTAAGTTCTGAGCCAAGAAGAGACATAATAGACTTGCGAAGAGCATCATATGAGGCAGGTAATATAATGTCATCCACATACAAAAGAATATAAGCTATAGCATTACCCTGACGGTAAATGAATAGAGAATGATCAGATCTGCTGTTAGAACCCCTAATATGAGAAACATAATCTGCAAACCTCCTGTACCAGGCCCGAGGAGCTTGTTTGAGCTCATACAATGATTTCTTCGACAGGAACACATCAACCTAATGAAGCGGCCATGCCTTTGAAAGGGCCAGACTTAGTACTGTGCCAACAGTTGTTGGTTTTACCACTGGACTGAAAGTCTCACTGCAGTCCACGCCAACCTGTTGAGTCTTTCCATCACCTACAAGACGAGTTTTATGACTCTCAAATGTATCTTGAGATTTTTCTTATCACTACAAATCTACATATACTGAATCACATTAACATCAGGAGGACGAGGTACCAAATCCCACATCCTATTATTAATAAGAGCGTTATATTCATCATCCATAATCATTTTTCAATTTGGGTCATTAAGGACAGGCACGGGATTATGAGACAACTGTGATTTGGCAACATGGGTGTGAAGACCGTATTTTTCATTTGATTTAAAAATCCTATGTTGACTACGAGCGACTGGCTGTTGGGCCGGAATTCGAGTTGGTTGGATAGAAGATGGTATATTGGGCTAAGTGGGTAATGGCCTGCTCTGGAGTAGGCGTGTACTCTTTGGGCCACATCGGATGCCGGCGAGAGGCCCGGTGGGTTGGCGACCACTGGGCTCGGGCAGCGAGCTCGTTTGGTAGGTTGGAGGAGAAAATTATTGGGTCGAGTTGTTCGAATAAATTGGGCTGACCAAAATGGTTGGGCCCATTTGGGAAGCGAATCGGTGAACCAAATACGGGGGTATGTTATCGTCAAAAAAATTATAGGTAGGAGGCATGAAACAATGTAATTTGGAAAAAGGAAAATTTGTTTCATCAATAACTACGTAATGACTCACGATGATTTTATTAGAGGAAAGTCGTAACATTTGTAACCACAATGATTTAACGGATATCCCAAAACAATACATGGAGTAGAGCAGGGTTGATGTTTATTAATGGTAGTGGAAGGAAAAAAGGATAGCATAAGCACCCGAAAAACTGTAAATAAGAGTAGGATGGGTCCCTAAGGTATAAAATTTTGAAAGGAGATTGGTAGGCTAACTGTTTGCTTGAAAGTATGTTCAGGAGATAAGTTGCAATTTGTAATGCATGATGCCAAAATGATGGTGGTAGAGAGACATGGGCAAATAAGGTTCTAAAAATGTTATTAATGGTTTGGATTTTTCTTTCCGCTTTTCCATTTTGAGATGAGGTATGTGGACATGAGAGATAAAAAGATAACACATTAATTATCAAATTCTCTACCAGTATCACATTGAATATTTTTAATATCTCGTTAGATTGGATGAATGCTCTAAATGAGATAAATATGGAAAATACGTGACATTTTAGACAATGGAAATGTCCACAAAATAATAGAGTAATCATCCAATAAAAGGAGATAATATCGATGACCTGAAGAGCTCAAAATGAGATATGTCCAATTATCACTATGGATAATATCAAAAGGCATAACAGTGCATGAATTAGAAGCAACAAAAGGCAACTTAACATGTTTTTCAAGGAAACATGAGCGAAAAACATGAGAATTACGAGTTCTAGTACACTCAATAAATTTATTTTGTTTAAGAGAGGCAACAGGTGCTCCCGGATGACCGAAACGTTCATGCCATAAATATGGAGCTAAAGTTGAAAAAGAGGATGGTTACGTGGCCTGATGTGTGATTGTGGTGATTGGATATAGCTCGCCCCAACTATCATATCTCATTAGACACATCCCCATCTGAAAATCCTTCATGAAAAATCTAAAAGGATCAAATTCAATAGAAACTGAATTGGCAGTTGATCGGTGTATTTTATATACACCTTTTGAGTCTGTTTTAGTTAGTCTTTTGTCCCATTTTGCACATATAAATGTCGTATTAGGATAGTTTTTCTTTCTTTTGAGTCAAAGTGGTTAAAGTGGCCAAATGACGGAAAAGGAGCAAAAAGATGGCGAAAGAGGAGATGCCAGAGCTGAAAACAGAGAAAGTGGCGAACAAGGCTAAAAACCCAGACCAGCGCCGCGGCGCCTCCTGCCGATCTGGGTCGCGGCGCTATCATTCGAAGAAGGTGCAGAAGATCGAGCCGCGGCGCTAACCTGGCGCGGCGCCCACTATTCCAAGGCGAAGACTGCCGCGCCTCGCCGAGCAGATGCAGGCGCGCGCTAAACATCCGGAGAGCTACGAGTTACTGTGGCCGCGCGCTCGAATAGCAGATATCGGCCGCGACGCCAAAACACCCGGCGATTGCAGAACTTCCGGCCGCGCGCCATCCAGGCAGCGCGCCGACGCGGAAAAATTAGGTCTTTGACGGATTTTTGGGCGAGCTGCAGGAAAAGAGATGAGACGTTTTAAACCTATAAAAGGAGAACCCTAGGCAGTTTTCAAGGGTTCCCTTTCTTGCCAAACACAAGGTTTTCTTGCCTAGGAGATTGGAGACCTAAACATTAGTAATTTCTTTCCTTTTTCTTTTCTTTAATTCGGTTTTGCATGATGAACTTTGAATTAGTTCTTGTCATATTCATGGCTAGGAACTAATTCTCTTATAGGGCTTTCTATGTTGAATTTCTTGAACCTTATGTTATAAATTAATGCATGCTTATGGTGATTATTCTTATTGAGAGATCTATCCAATAATTGAGTTGAATTCTTGGTAGCTAATTGACAACTAGTTATCACTATATGATTTCTAATCGATTACGAAAGGGATTGTGAATATCTTGTAAGTTGGGTGATACGATCTTGAATTGGGGATGAAAATACCTCAATTAGATTTGTAAGCGTTGATGAGAGGCTTAACAACCCTAATTTTGCGCATTGTGCGTGACGGTCAACTAGGTTTTTGTGCTTAATCCTCTTATAGCGTTACTTATCGTGAAAGTTAGGTAAGGAACAATCACGGGGTTGAGTGTTTATATAACCCTAACGGGAGTATAAAACGATTTCGTAAACCTGCTTTCTCCAAAAGAAGAACACCATAAGTTAGTGTATTAGTAAGTAGCATAAGCGGATAGTAAGGATACATAGAAGCCCTATTTTCATCACATCTGAATTAAATCTTTATATTTAATTAGCTTTCATAACTCTTAGTTACAAACCAAACAATCAATCATTAATTCACCAAATATATACTAGAAAATAGATAACTGATACTTGGACCCTAATCCTAGAGGACGATATTCGGTCTTATCTAAGACTATACTACTTGATACGATAACGTGCACTTGCGTTTAAAAGTGTGTGCATCATATTACGCGCATCAGCAGTAGTAACTTTTATAACTGAAATCGAGTTTTTAATTGAGGAGCATGAAGGACATTATTTAAAGCTAACAGTGGATTCGGGGGAGACAGGTTTGTAGTATCATAACCATAAATTAAAATTGAATGACCATTTCCAATAATTATACCACGATTATTGCTCAAATTAAAATAGGATGAGAGATTACCTTGTGAGAACGTTATATGATATGTTACTCTGGTGTCCATGTACCAATTTGCGTTAGAAAGATTAAGCCCAAGAGTGTGCATTATGGCCTCGACATCGGTCGGAGTCGCCACTGTCGAGTGGGCTCGCCATTGGTTGATTGTGGCCGAGAATGCTTCTGTTGGGTGATGGCACGGTATGGGCACGCCTAATTTCGGAGGAAAGGGGTAGGGAGGCATGACCCAAGGCCATTGTTAGGCCCACGGTGTCGATCCACTGCCCCATTAGGCCCTCAGTTGCCACTGGTTGGGATGTTGCTGCTGGTCGCCTCCCCTATCGCTACTAACGCCACCTCTGCCTCGTCGGTTGCTACCATCGCGGCCACCACCGCAGTTTTTACCTCAATTACTGCTATTTTGTCCCTTTTGGACATGGTTTGGCGGTAAATTTTCAAATTGTGAACAATTATCATTAGACGGAGCGGCAATCATGGCGGAATTCAACACGGTAGTTGTCTTTTTTGTAAAACCTGTTTCTTCTAGGATGAGCATAGAACGAGCTTTGTAAAATGACATAAGAGGATTGCTTTGGTGGATGAGCGTACCCACTCCACTATGTGTCGGTGAAGCCGACAACCATTTGTAAAATGAGCGGATTCTTAGTTACCAGCGCCCCGATGTTTTTGAGTTGGTCCAACAAAACCTTGAGTCATTGATAATATGCGGATGTATTGGGAAAATCCATCAAGTCAGTGGTGGAGAATTATTGCTCAAGAGTGACAGTCCGTGAATTTTTATTATCTTGGAATATGTCACGTAAGCGATCCCAAGCCTCAATTGTTGTGGAGTCAATTTCATGGATCGTATGCAACAAATCACTCGAAATTGTGGCATAGATCTACTAGAGGACCGTCACATCAAGGGTCAACCATAATTCCTTCTCATCCTCGGTTTTCGACAACTTCTCCTTGCCTTTTTCCAGTGAAATTATGTGATGGATAACCCGATGTGATCGATAATAAATTTAAAAAAGCTCTGCCTATGTCACATAATGGATGTTTTTCATCTCAAGGGTGATGGAAATATGAGATTTGATGTTGGAGACAACTAGGGCTGGATAAAAATTTGATTTCGAGTCAGTTGTCGGAAGAGGAAAGAAGTGGTCGGCGACACATAAGGAAAGGGGGGCGACGATGAAGGGTTAAAATTTAGGGTTTGGAAACTTTCCCTATAATCTGATATCATGTAAGAAATATTATTCCTTGATTATTTCATTCCAAATGGGTAGTAAATATATCAATAATTCAAGCATAATCCTAGGCTAGAGTTAAGGTAATGAATGATTAAATATACATCTACCATATACAAAATATACAAGTTAGCTTTTGGGGTTGAATTAGACCCAAGATCTATTCTTTACATAGTATCAGAGTCAGGCCCACCCATTTCAATTTTTTGTTCACCGATTGTTGGGCCCCAAAATTATATTATCCACACTCCAGTTAACAAGGTCTAGGCGTGCGGGAGAGTGTTAAGAGTCACATCGTATATGGAATGGGAACATGGACTCATTATACGGACTTGGACAATCCTCACCCTACAAGCTAGCTTTTGGGGTTGAGTTAGGCCCAAGATATCTTTACTTAGTTAAGAGTCCCATATCGGATATGGAATGAGAACATGGACTCCTTATATGAACTTGGACAATCCTCGCCCTATAAGCTAGATTTTGGGGTTGAGTTAGGCTCAAGATCCATTCCTTCATTGTATCAAAGTAAGGCCCATTTCAATTCTTTGTTTATCGATATTGGGCCCCCAAATTATATTATCCACGCTCTAGTTAACAAGGTCTGGATGTGCGGGGGAGTGTTAAGAGTCCCACATTGAATATGGAATAGGAACATGAACTCGTTATATGGACTTGGACAATCTTCACTTATAAGCTAGCTTTTGGGGTTGAGTTAGGTCCAAGATCCATTCCTTCATGTAAAAAATATTCTTCCTTGATTATTTCATTCCAAAGGGGTAGTAAATATACTCATACTACAAGCATAATCCTAGGCTAGAGTTAAGGTAATGAATGACTAAATATACACCTACCATATACAAAATATACCTAATTATGGCTAATTATTCTTTCCTATTCTATCAATATTTGTGTGTATATGTAATATGTAGATTGGCTAGAGGCTAGAAATATTTTAGAAACGAGGGGCCAGCTAAGTGTAACTTCCCCTTATATGATACTTGAACACTCATCATTATCTTATGAGTAATTTCTTTTTTTGGTTTGAACTATATACTATAAGGTTTGACCTCAAAGTGTTGAAATCTGTCGAAGCTGCAAACCCATTGTTTAATTAGTCATTGTTCCAACCCCCAATCTGCTGATCTTAGTTAGTACTCTCCACATTTTGGAGCTAAGACTATGTTCCATTTCAGTCTATTATTATTTTTACTTTCTTGTTTTTTTCTCATCAAAATATCATTAGAACTCAATATATTTTTTTAGCTTATACGACAAAGATATTAACTTGAGAGTGATCTTTGAGTTATGCGAATTAAAATCTTTCTATGTTAAAGTAGTTGCCCAGCTAGAAGTAAATGAGTAGGTCTGGATCGGAGTGGATTGACGAGACGTACACAGAAGAGTACAGGTAAGGTGACTGCAGGAATGGGCTTGAACTTATGTGCGGTTCACTGCATTAAGTCTCATTCTTTCTGCATACTATGTTCAATCTTTAAGGATTCTATAATATCAATCAAATCCACCGTAATTGCTTTATTTCAAGATACGCAGAAAGCCTTACAATGTGCTACAACGGTTAACGTAGATACACGGCTAGTTTGAATTTTAACATGTTTTAATATATTTATTAGTCTTATTTTAAGAATCGGTATCACTAATTGTTAAGAGTCTCACATTGGATGTGGAATGGATTATGGATTCCTTATATGAACTTGAACAATCATTATCCTACAAACTAGCTTTTGAGGTTGAGTTAGGCCCAAGATCCATTCTTTCTCATTTTAATTCTTTATTCACCGATGTTGTACCCTCAAATTATATTATTCACGCTCCAGTTAACAAGGTTTGGGCGTGTGGGGAGTGTTAAGAGTGTCACATCGAATATGGAATGAGAACATGGATTTCTTAATGAAGTTGGACAATTCTCACCCTACAAGCTAGTTTTTTGGGCTGAGTTAGGCCCAACAACAGTTCTTTACACTAATATCACTTACTATGAAGAGTCACTTATAATTATCTTTTAAGTTTTATGTGTATAAAGTATATACACAATCACAATACTTATAAGTTAATTTAGATAAACATAATTGTGAGGTGAAAAATGATAACTAAATAAGTATAATTTGTTTAATTACACTGATGGTATACAAAAAAAAAAATTTATACTGTCGATGCAAGGCCATATATGAAACATATCAAGTTAAATGATCCTTTTAATAAGCTGAAATGATTCTGAGTACGTAATGCTTGCCTGAGAAAAAAAATTCTTAGATTTCTTTTTTACTCAATTACCCATACAAAGTATGAGGGGGCGTTTGGTAGGGTGTATAAGAATAATGTTGAATATAGTGTATTAGTAATGTTGATATTAGTTACGCTGATGAGATTATTTTTTATTTATTGTTTGGTTTAATCTATTAAAAATAACATGCATTGTATAATTTTTCTAAAAAATTAATTGTTTACAAAAATATTCTCCCCAACATTCTTTAGTTTTGTACACTTTATTTGCACATTAAGTTTTGACTCTTAAACACTCAACGCAGTTATAATTTGACAACTTCCGGTTTTTATGATATTCTTTTCTTTTTGAATAATTACATTGTATGAAAATTAGGGAAACAATGCTATCAAAATTAACCTTTCTTTTTAAATCTTACAAAAATGGCCCACTCCCCCTCCTCTTTCTCGCGCTCTCTCTCAGATCTGGTCTCCCCTTTCTCTCAGATCTGGTGATGGTGAGCGAGGTGGTTTTTGTCGGAGTTCCGGATTTGATCTCGTCGAGGTAGAAATAGGAATGAATGGAGAGGGAGAACAAGTGGTGGTGAGGTTCATCGGTGAATGTGTAGTGGTGGTGTGTCGCCGTAGGGGGAGGAGATGACTGCGATTGTAATGTTGGAGTTCGGAGTTGTGGGGTTCCAATTCGCCGTCGTCGGTGGTTGGTGGTTTTGGAGTTCGCGGGAGAACAGAACTCCAGCGATGGCTGCTGCTCCTCCGTCTGGTCTTGGGGTTAGTTTTTATATAATAGTGTATAATATTGTATAATAGTGTATATATACAACCATATACAATATTAACTATACATTTTTATACAAACATATACACATGTATCTGTTGTATAAAAGCGCAATTCTTATTCAAAATCAGTCCAAAATTATGTATTACACCCAATTATACAATATTAAAATATTATATAATTGTGTATAAATGTGTATAAGAGTGTATTTTCGTATATAATATTGTATAATTAGTTTTTAGAATATATACCTACAAATTATACACTTTCATATATATATATATATATATATAATGTACCTATCTTTGTATATAAGTGTATAATATTGTATAAAAGTGTTTTTAGAATATATATTTACAATGTAAATTTTGAGCTATATTTTTGCAATGTAAGTCAGCCAAGTGTATATTTATGAAATTCCCCTTCCTTTTTTATCTCTCTTTAACAGTAGTTTTCTATAAGTCATTTTAGTGATAAAAGACCTTTATTGTATTAATGAACTTTTAACGTAATTTTTTTATATTTAACATAGAAAATGAGTAATGCTTTTGCACCTGTAGCATTTTATGTATTATCTCAATTTTTTGGTTTTGTTTCCTCTCATTTTAAAACAATAAACAGTTACTTATCAGATATAAACAATAATTGGGGACAATTATGTCTTTAGTTATGCTTATGCATGTATTAAAAATCTTTGTATTACTAATACCATAATTTGCTAGGTATTAGTTATATATAGAAAAATGTCAAATAGGGTGTATAACTAATGCAAGCATTAGTTATACATAGGTTGAAAAAGTGTATCAAACAATATATTAATAATACATAAAGTTAATGGATGCATTATTTTCTGGAATGTACTCTACCAAACAACCCCTAAGTGATGTTGTATTAGCAAAATGGGGCTCAATACAACAGAGTTTTGCAGGACTGGTGATGCCATCACCCACAAAGCCATAAGGCTTAAACAAATATACAACCCTCTGGTGCTAAATATGTAGGTAAAAACTCAGCTTACAAAAAAAATAGTTTTGTCAAACTTTATCCTAATGCTAGGCATTTGACATTTGTTAAGTTGAAGCAGACCCTTAGGCCTCTGTGGAAGCTGTTGGAAGCAGTGGATATATCATCATGTTTCAAGTTTTGCAAGAAGGTTCGCTACTTGATTTTCTTCCCTGTAGCAGTGTTTGATTTGGATTCCAGCCATCTTTTTTTAGTTAATGATGTTGTCCACAATTTGCTTAAGTTTCAATTTGGAAGTATCCTCATTGTTCACCATGTTAGCCACAAGCATTGAATCAAGTTCTAAAGTGAAATTAGTGTGTCCATGGAGACAACACTATTTCACTCCAAACATTGCCGCCACTGCTTCTGCCATGTTTCTGTTGCTGCATTGAGTTGAAATAGAGAAAGCCATGATTAAATCACATTGACTCATGTCTCTAACAATTCCTCCAATATTACCAGCTTTACCCCAAGTTATGAGAAAAACTTCCATCATCGATAGTGTCCTGAGGAGCCTTGATTCCATCTCTGTACGGGTATGAGCCTTTCCACCATGTTACAAAAATATGTAATGGACTGAAGAGATTGTGTTGTTCTGGACAAAGCCGACTTGATGTTCCAAATGGTATGCAACTCTATTTTGTAGCTGATCTCCATATTTACAAACGAATTATGGAGTAATTAACAAAAAGTAATCTTCTGGCAAATTAATTTCCTCTCATTATCAACTTTACTCCAATAATTTTGTTTTCTCTTAAAAGTGGAAGAATTATTGAGATGAGGAAGTCGAGAAATAGAAGCAATTAAACCAATGACATGATACGGAGAATGTATTGGATATATTTTTCAAAATTGGAGGTGCCATTTAGTATTCGATCAAGACCAATTAATTAACTCAATTAGTTTGAGTTTAAACAGTCTTCCATACTCCCCCCTTAATTTAATTGCATACACTCTACTCTACTTACTTTATGTTATCTCATCACACTTAACATTTTGAAACACTTCTCTTTGATGCCTTCTCATTAACATCTTCAATTACTGAGCACATCTTACTTAGTAACCCTCTGATATTAATTAAAGCACTTCTTTCCTTTAATTTTTTCATAGGACTCTTCCTATTGTGTCTTGGTATGTTAGCAAGTACTCACTTTGTCCCAAAAAGATTGGCATACTTTTGTTATTAGTTTGTCTCAAAAAGATTGATATTTTTTTATATTTAAAAATAATTTAATTTTATGAGATGATTTACCGCCACACAAATATCTAAAATTTGTTTGGATCACATATTTCAAAAGTATTCATTTATTTTTTAAATTTTGTGTCAAGTCAAACTAAATCAGTATTTTTTGGAAGGAGGGAGTAGTATTATTTTTCTAACACCGTCAATTTCCTTGTGATAACGTTTTTCATGTGGCCTTAGAAACTGGAACAGATCAGAGCTAGAACGTAATAAGTTTATTTTTCCTTGTACCGTTACATTTTTCAAATTAAAAAAAAAATATAGGACGTAAAATTTATGAAATTATTCAAAATTTCTTTTTGAACTCTTTCAATATTTCTTCCTTATTTTATTTCGAGTGTTTCTCCATTTACTCCCTCCGGATAAAAAATAGTGTTCACTTAGCCATTTACACACCCTTTAAAAAAAATACTAATTTCTAGATAAAAATAGATAATTTGACTAAAATGTCCATAATTAAATAGGTGGTCACATAACACTTAATAAGTGAAAAGTAGTTTAATTCTTTTTTGATTTGGTAACAACGCATGTGATTTCTGAATGTTGCATGTTACTCCCTCTGCTATTGAAATATGCATTATCTCTCTCTAACTCTGTGTGTGTGTGTAAATAACTAAATATAGACACATTTAGATATCTGTATTAATCTCCTTAACATTTTGACCATGGAATGTGCACTACAACACACAAGAAATTCAAGTTAATTAGTTCAGTAGACGATGATGTCCTCTTCAATAGGCCTCACCAAAATTGGTGGTCGAAAGATATATGAATTTGGTTGTATATGAGTAATCTTCTTTTATTTTTCTCTTCCATATAATATCAATGAGAGAATCACAACCATGTCTTTCTTTGGATGGATGTTCATATCATACAACAAATTCCTTTATGCAAAGAGAAAGTCAATTTATGAATATACACCGAATCCCAGCATTCAACTAAATAGTTATAGGCTGCAAACTAGATTATAAATCAAAGATAGAGATTCAAACTCGTTTATTTGCAAATTAGATATAACAAGAAAAGCTAAAAACCAGTTGAAAAGTAAGGAGAGATTCATTGGGTATTTAGAATTAGAAAAGGGAAAAAACTAAGAGACTTAAGGCAGAAAAGTTGGAGTCAGTCTCGAGTAGTAACTAATGGAGAGACAAATTCCCAGCTTTCTCCGCCCTTTTATCCTCAACTTTATATCTAAATCTTCACTTGGCAAGTTTTAACTTGGACATTTGAGATTTTTCTATTCCATTTCTACAAAGATGAGATAAATATCGCAAGAGTCAGCAATTAGTTGTAGACATAAACGATGTGTAAAGAAACGGCTATATAGATGATTGAAACAACTATAGTACTACTATATATAGATTAGAAAACAAGTCTTCCACAAATGAACAAAAAAAATTCATTAGTTATATTATAATTACAAGCACACAAATTACAATATTGAAGCTGAAGCGACCACTTTAGGGATGATTCCTACCCCAGAACCCAAAGAAAAATGAAAGAATGTAAGCTTCGCGCTGAAAATAGCACATTACAGGCTACTACATACTAGAAACTATCTAATTTAGATACTTTCTTCTAGAGGAGGTTGCTTGATGTACTCCCTCGATACAAAATTGTGAGCAATTTCTTTTCAGGAACTTGTTCATGTATATTATGCATGTCCATTTCAAGAATTAGTGTTGGTTCACGACCCTGGAGTGAAACCAATAAGGTAACTATAACTCTATCCTCAAGCGTCGCATTTCAGCTTGGAAAGTCGGACTTGAAATCAGAGTTCGACGTGCAAGAGACCTTATGTCATCTCGAGAGCAATCACGTGAGATACGAATTAGCTCCCAAAGGGCTCCCCCACTGATCATGTCTTTTGCATTGACCTCTGAGGATAAGAAGAGAATAGGTGAAACTTCAAGTTTAGTTTGAGAAAAATGCAATGAATATATCCAAAAACTTTTCGGTAGGATAGGATTGCTTACCATGTTGTGCCAAATGGCAGAGAGCCAGTTCAACATGACGCCTGATCATTGAGGCTTCATTATTGGAATTTTGAACAATCCATGGAAGTGCACCATCTTCTATCAGAGAAGAACGTCCAGCTTTCTGACCTGTAGTAACAGATCAACCTTAAGAATCACGACAACCTGATAAACAAGATTGACATGTGCGGCATTTACCTTGAGCTGAAGCTCTGGACTCGCACTTCGCAAAATTTGCTATTCCCCGTGCAACTTGAGACAGAACATCTTGATGTCTACATCTCACCATCCCTAATAGTGCCTTGATTCCACCTTCAGACCTCAGCCTTGTCTGTAGTTTATCTGGAATAGAAATATATACCATGATCAAGATCCAAGGGCTGAATTAATTGATGGAAGGAGCAGGATTAGATAAAGCACAAAGTAAAACTTGGATGGAATCTTTCCAGGAAGTGACGAGACCATAGTGAAGATAGATTCACTGAACACAATGATGAATTAAATCAGTAGGGCCTCATTGTTGTCATGAACACAGTGTAAATAGTAGCAAGAATGCAAGAAAACTCTTTAACTAAAATGACCCTGTTTTCACATCCATTACTACTGCTGCAAATTGCCCTACCAAAAAGGATGATCTCTCTTTAGGATCTGGAAGAAAGGCATCTCTTGATTCAACATGCCAAGACTTTGGACCCAACTACAAAAACAAAAATTGACGGAGCTATTCCGACAATGACCTGAAAGGATGATGGGTGGGAGCAAGCCGAGGGGCTATTCCTACAGAAAAAGTGGATGAGCTTACCGTTACCACATAGATTAGCAATGGCTCCGGCCACCATGCGTAATGTTTGAGGATCCTCAGCATCAGCAGCTGTCACCGCCAACAGCGCAATCCCACCTTGAGTCATTATAAGTTCCTGGTTGGCTTCTGAAAAGACGGAAAATAATCCTCAGAACATAGTAGTTCTTAGGAGACAAAGGGTCTCAACAACAAGGACGCGTAAAGTACCTCAGCAGGGTAAATAAAAAGAAAAATAAAAAGAGAGCTATAGATTGAGAATCACCACTCATTGCAAGATTTGCAATTGCACCAGCTGCTATTCTGCGAATAGTTTCATCCTCTGAAATACTAAGAAGCATCAGCAATGAATTCAGACCACCAGCTTCAACAATTTTTTCCTGATTCGCTTCTGCAGGGTATATTCGAGGCAGGATAAAAATGTATCAGACCACTATCACAAACAGCAGTAGAACACACTTGGAGACCTATCCTTTTTATCCTGGGTTCCATCTAAGAGGCAAAGGTTATGAGCAACAAGAATACAAAAATGTTATGTACACTGTATGACCTACTGAAGCCACCAAGGACAAAGATGTAACTTACAAGGATAACGTATGGAAACACCCAACAACCAATAAGGTGGAACAATTTACGGAATTAGCAGGAAGAAATAAAAAATGAGTGACGCACTTTTTCTCTAATAAGTAGCGTAAAGTGGCAAGTGAAAAATATGTTGTTGCCAAACTTTACTTTTTGCACTTGGGAAGATTGGGTGGAGGATAAATTACCTTCAGCTGCTAGATTAGCTACGACTTTCACCGCATGAATCCGCACGGTAGCATCTTCAGACTCCAGCAGTGACAAAATCTTATGTAATCCAACTGTAATTCCCATGAAGCAGAGATGAGAAAATTATGTTCAGTTGTTTTGCAAATTAAGGATATTTGATATTCTGAAGACTATATTGGGACCTTGTTCGTGAAGATTGGTGATTGAAGATTTCTCTCCATTAGTTGCATCTTTGTAATGCAGATTTCTAAGAGGAGACAATGAATCTAGGCCAGGAAGTCCAGTGCCATTTCTGCTTCTATCCAGATAGCTTGTTCTCTGTGAACAGGCAATTAAAGTGAAACTGATTGGAACATTTATCAAGGAAAATAGAGACGCAAAATGTGGACATAAGTGTATCCATCAAACTATAAATTCTCACAAACCACACTCGCGGCAAACAGAACAAGATACTAGCTGTAAGTAGAATAGAAAGCAAAGGTGTAATCAAGCTTATAGGCAAGTTAAAGACCGTACTTGACCAGCTTCCATAGTTAGCTGAGAAAATTGACTACGTAAGACAATCACTTCTTCTTCCAGTCTCTTCTTCTGACGAATCTCTTCTTCCAGCATGCTTTGGAGGTTTAGAATATCAGAATTTCCACCTGCTGACTACAGTGCACATTAATCAGTCATATTCATCAGCTCAATCCCAAATCCAATAAAATTCAAGCAATTCTATTCAAAAAATGAATAATCAATGAAGAACATACCCCTGGTTTTGTAAACTTGTGCTGTTGATCTTTGAGTTTGTTAATTTCTTCTTCTGCTGCCTTTCTTGTTTGCATTTCGTTTTGAAGCAACATCTTAAGTTCAGAAACTTCCTGCACGAGGAGAAATTTAAGCATCTGAAAAGAAATAAAGAATCAACAAGCAGTATGTTCTTCTCTCCTTCAGAAGTAAAACCCTATTAATGCCTTGAAATACATTCTTACAAACAGACCTATAGAGGAGTACTGAAGCCAAGGTTATATTATAATTTCAGCCAGCATCCACGAGAAATTTGAAGATTAATAAGAAATACGAAAAGAGATCTCCAACAACAACCAAACCTCAATCCTAAGCTAGTCGGAGTCGGCAATATGAAACCCTCACTATCCAATAGACCAGTCTCATTCCAATGTTCAATAAATAAGGTTCATTAGTTCTAGAAGTTCTCTTATTCTACTGATATATAAAACTCTGAACCTCAATATTTACCCAGTAGACTGCCCAGTGTCCCCCCCCCCCCCTCTCCTCTTTTTTACCTGGTTGATATAAGTCTAGCTTCAAAGCTGTCACTATGGAGATAAAAGGCATATAACATGCAACTTGTTTCAACTAAAGAGTTGAATGCTACGTGTTCCAACTATAGATTTCATATTTAAGAACTGATTCTTTACGAAGTACAACCTAAATCAACTATAGAATTAGATGCTACTCGTTTCAATCCTTTTCCAGAAACCGACTCTTTCTGAAGTGTAACCTTGATACTTGCTACACGATACGTTAAGGATAGTCATCATTAACAACACAACAACAGCAGCATTAATAATTAAGATGGTGATGATAAAAAAATAGGACAAAAGCAGAGTTGCAACCTCGGTAATACATGTCCCATCAGTTCTGACGTTGTTTGCGGGCTTTTGTTGATTAAGGCTCCACTTCTCCTCCAGCTTCTTGATTGAGTCCATATATTCCACCTGACATTTCATTTTCTCCTCCTGCAAGTAAAGCAGAAGTGTTATTCCACAATAGTTGAAACATTATTCCAGTTGGTACAATATTGAATCCTAGTCAAATTCCATCAACATATAACTCAAATCTTATTCTGTTGTTGTTAGTATTATGAAAGTAATACGTCTCGTGGATACGTATTATGCCAGTACTACTTCAACTTTCCAATGAAATCATCTTCACTTATTCGACATCTCTCGTCTAGACTTGTTGAAATCAGCTCCGCCTATGTGAGTTTTGCATAGTGTGGCCGGTCGCAAGCACGGATAAAGCAGGGTTACGGTAGCCAAGCTACCAACAAAAAAGTAGTAAAATTATGATGATATAGCTTACACCAACTAGTTTGGGATTGAGGGAGAGTCGATTGATATATACTTTCCGAAATCGAAAGACAAACTAAAAGAGATACACTTAAGAAAGCAAGAATATTTTATCTGAGCACAACTAACTGCAAAAGAGCCCTGATAAATTTACATGTATGAAAACAGGAGTATAAGTTTTTCCTTCTTTTAACTTAACTATTGGTAGCAACACTAGGGACATATAATCAAACTAAGACAGTAAAGTGGTGCATTCACCAATGTGTGGTTCTTGATCTGAATCAGCTTGCAGTCTAGTTAGTAACAACAGCAAAAGACTCTCAAAGTCAAGATAAATGAGTAACATAACTACCTTCAGGGCTTCGGCATAGTTCCTTTCTGCTTCTGTGACATGCTTTTGTGCTTCTAATCTAATTCGTTCAACCTCAGCCTCAAAAGCTTTCTGCTGTCTTTCATTTTCAGCAATAAGTTTGTCTACTTGCACCTCCAGCCTTTTTGATAAACTTTTGTAATCGAATTCTTCCTTAATCTTCAACATGTTTTCCACCTTCATAGCCTGCACGAAGGGATAAAACTATCTTGCACACGTATACAGTGTACAACCTATCCACAAAAATCATTCCAAATGGAGAACTCACTCTCTGTCCAAACAATATGGTACTTGCTGTTTCTGCTCTATGTCTAGGTGATGGTCCAATGGTGATAACCAATGAAGTTCTCGATGTTCCTGCAAAATCACAGGAAGTAAACCAACATGATTGGAACTTCTTTAAGAACTAAGATATTGACTCCTAACTCCTTTTCTTTTGGTTGTGAATAAGTAAGAAAGAATATCGCCTCCTAGCTTTTGAAACAGTTAAAAGAGCATATCTCAATTAAATGTAAGGTGTCCTTGGGTAAGAAAAAGCCAAACCAGAATCTTCACAACTCTAGAAACTGGTATAGCCCATTTGTAAATGCAGTACACTCAGTTGATATCAGATACCTCTAGATTTTACCATGTTATGCAGAGACACAAGAAAAAGAAAAATATAATCCCACCTCCAAATGAATCCTTAAGCAACCTTGTAAGCTTCGAATCTCGGACAGGTACATGAGCACTATTTTCTGCCAAGGCATTTATGCACTTCCCTAGGGCACTTAATGACAGATTGATGGACTTTGCTTCCTCCAACATGTGCCCTTCGCTTCCTACAGGAGATCAAAGGAAAGCATATGTAGTATGTTTACAAATCAAAAGGCCAATTTACGTGCAATAAACAGAAGAGTTGCTAAATCAACATGCCACCGGCAATAAAAACATTTTCCTCTTTTCATTTTGGACAATACATTGTTCCTTCCGTTTCATTTCTCCCAGTTATATTTCTATGTTATACAAACGTGCATATTTTCTTCTGTTCTATTACAACAACATTTCACTCCACATTTTCTTCTGTTCAACCGTATACTCCTATGGCCACTGACACACACTGCAATACCTACAATTAGATCAAGACTCTATCTCGATGTTGCTTTAACAAACTATGAGTATTGGATCTTCTTTGAGTAATGCTATTCCCTTAACCTTTCATAAATAACCAGATAAGCCAATGTCAATTTTCACCCACACAGAAAAGAGTATAAAACTAAGATAAAAATAAAGAATACATTAAAAGCACATTCACAGAAATATTCTTAAATTAGGAAAGGGATTAAAAAGGAAAATCTCAAACATAACTATATTTGCTACTCAATTTAGAAATCCCTTTATTGAGTATACCTGACTTGTTTACGCGCTCAGAACCAGCAAGATCTACAAGAACTAGTTTGCCTTTTCTCAACATAGGTGGCTTATAATTGGTTGCTAAGTGAGAGGAGTGATCTGTTTCAGCAGAAAAATCAGATTCTCTTCCAGGAACTGACCTCTTAATTTGTACCTACAACAATATTAAAAACACAAATTCTAAATGAAACATGTTTATACTGATATCTTTTATACAAATTTATATTTTTTTAGGACTATTGATTGATTGATTGAAATTAATAAACAATGTATGTAACTCGAAAGGTGAAACATAGAATTCCTGATTTACCAAGAGAATAGCATGACTTCGAGAAGATTCAGTATTCAGCTTTGTGTTAGCAGCATATCTATGAGCCTCCCCGACCCGTAGCAGTTCAAGAAAACTTTGCTGGTCCCGGACATCCACTACAGTTGCCCCTGGTAAAGATACATCACCAGTTTTTTGGTCTTCAACTATGGGGATGTTGTCATTAGCAGGATTTAGGAGGTCCTGAATTGTTTCCATATAAAGCTGCACGCAAACAAGGATATTTAGATAAAACTTGATAAATCTTTTGGTTGCAAAGTGATTGGTCAAGAGAGCAATAGTCTGTAAGCAAGCCCAAAGATGCACAATGACAATGTATTTGCTGATAGGTTTAAGAAGCACATTCCAACCTGTAAGTACGAAACTGAAACTGAGTCGGTCTCCAGGCAAATATTTGCTAATATGTCTTCCATTGAACGAACCATGATACCACGAGCAGAGGCATCTTCGTCACCTAATCGTCCAAGGGTATAAGTCTTCCCTGTCCCGGTCTGACCATAAGCCATCACTGTTCCATTGTAACCGTCCAAGACACTCTAGTAAAATGGGCAAAAATATAAGAAAAGTGTTCATAAAACATTATCTCAGAAAGAAATAGCATAGGAATACCATAAAATTTACATTCTCAAGGTGTCCTTAACGATTCCATCCAACCGTTTATAGGTAACAAGTCATTCTTAATTGTATAAACAAAAACAGCAATACATGCTCTGACTATTCTGACTTATATGAATTTTCACATCTTCCATGAAATAATGTATGTAACATAACATGTATTGTTCACCATAATCATCATCATTGTCATAAAATTAAATAATATGTTCCATCTAATGTGAAGAATAGCTGCAAGGAACAAGAAGTTATTGTGTTAAGTCCACACCTAATGCCTTGCAGTTTAGGATAGAAATGTAGTTTGCCAAAGATGGAATAAATGGATACTGAAAGGGTCAAATGTTGTCTTTTAATCTGGGTCCCCAGTGAGCTATCACCTTGTTAATGTGAAATGAAACATTCCCTCAGACCTCCATTAATTAAGAACTTCCTTCTTGTCAAAATAACAGCATATCATCCACAACTAACCCCTAGGAAAAAAGATTTATATTGGGCTAGTTATTTTGCATCAATCGTTTCTTCCCAAGGTGTACATAGTCCCAAATTGGTCAGGGTAACTAAACAATACAAAAGAAAGCAACAAACCTCAACAACTGGTTTTGCAACGACTTCATAAACACGCTTTTGGGATGCAAACTCGGTGAACACCTCATCAAACTCGTATGTATCTGAATCCCAATTGTTTTTCCTAAGTTTCAGCCTTTTGAGCTGGTAGGCCAAATGAATAAAATTGCATCATACACAAGCTATTCCAAAAAAAAAAAACTTCTCAGGAAAATGAAAATGGTAAAAAATGACAACCTCCGGCTGCTGCTCTACACAATCAGCAAAATCTGCATCTGCTGCCAATTCCTCAGCATTTCGAGGACGTAATCTGACAGAAACTCGAACTCTTCCATACACTATTTAGACCAATCAAAAGAAATAGTATATTCACTTATATCGAAGCAAGAGAACAACGAAGAATCTGAGCTGTGCAGCTTAAGGCAGCAGAAAGAGCATAACATAAAATACTCTTAGCAACAACAAGAGAAATCACTAAGAAGTATCATATGCCATATATCTTGATGTGATATCATTCTGATAAATAACCAGATCTGTACATTTGTTTATTATGTAAAATATGTCTGACAGAGTTCAAATTCAAACCAAAACAAACCTTATTTTCTTCTTCTTTTTATTATGGATGATTAATTTATTAGAGAAACTACCCAAGCACTACGCAACCAAACACAATCAGCATATAGACCAAAGGTTTTCTCTGTGCTAAAAAACAGATTTCATAAATAAGAATGAAGGGAATAATAGATTATGTTCCGTTAACACAAGTACTTCCTATATCCCAGATAATTAGACTTACTTCTAATTCTCACCCTACTTAAACCTGTTCCTTAGAATTTACTTCATAAAAAACTTTTCTTTACTGAGAAAATGCTGAATTCTATTAAATAAATGAACTTGTTTTTCATCCAAAAAAAAGGAAGAAATGAACTTCTTCCTTAACTGGAAGGCCACGCTTCCAATTGGTCAAATTCCAAATTATTTACAACCCTCTTAACATGCGCAATCATTAATCCCCACGCTTACGTCCAACTGCCTAGCCATTGGTTGATATCATTATATTTAAAATACTAAATGTTTTACCACACTTTTGATTAAAGGGCAACCCGGTGCACTAAGCTCCGCTATGCGCGGGGTCCGGGGAAGGGCCGAAGCACAAGGGTCTATTGTATTATGCTTCATCAATAATGCCTATCAACTATACCTCATGTCCTCTTACAATATTTACTAAAAATAGTTGTAAAAGATCTAATAAAGGAAAAAACACCTGAAAATTTTAAGAAATAATCAGTGTTGGGAGGAGGTTCCCAACCCAATTCCCCATTTAAAGTCGACTCTGCGGTCACACTAGTTGACATAACTTTTGTTCAAATACTTAGCATCAAAGCCATAATCATTGGAGTTTTTAATTTAACCCCTAGAATACGAGCTAATCTGCTACACTATACATTCCTAGGCATGTTTAATGAAAAATACATACACAAATCTAAGCAAACTTAGACATTGATTAGGTGCACATGAAAGTTTGGAGGCTTGAAGTACCTGTTCACCTAAAGTAACCAATTTAAATCAGGCTGGCATATCAACTAACAAAATCGTACATAACATCAGATCGTCCAATTAACACAAGCCTAAACCACTAAAAAGCACATTAATAGCAGAAAAATAAACTCAATCCTCAACCAGATAACTACTACAATGATGGAAACTCGTTTCTAAATCAGAGAAACTTCTCCTAGCATCAAAGTCATAATTACTGGAGTTCTTTTAACCCCTAGAGTACGAGCTAACCACACTATACATTCCTATGCATATATAATCAAAAACCATACATAATTATGCGCACATTTAGACATTGATTCAGTGGACGGAAAAGTTTGAAGGCTTGAAGCACCTATTTAACTAATTGGCAAAATTTTAAAAACAAAATGTCACTTCCAAAATTCACAACTACAAACAAAAACACAATGCAGCATTTAAATCAGCTATGAACTAGCAAAATGTATACACAACGCCACATCGTCCAATTAACGCTAACCTAAACCACAAAAAAGCACAATGTTTAACACACACACACACAAAGTTGCAAACACAGCAGAATCGATTTAGCAATTCGACAACTTAAAAATTCAATTGGATAGATAAAATAAACTAAATCCACAACCAGAAAGCAAGCAAGTAAATGGAAAGTTCTAGAGAATTCGAAACTCACCGGCGTCAATAGTACTACTGCGGCGGCCGTTGGAAGAAGCCGAGGGCGGAAGCTTCGATTTGAATGAAGATGAAGTACGAAGACTCTGCGCTTTCTGAGTACCGTTCCTGTAACCACCGCCAGAAGCCATCACTCTCTCTCTCTCTCTCTCTGGAAATGGAGGTGTGTTTGTTTGTAGAGAGAGAAAAACAGCGAGGATGAACAACTTTTTTTTATTACTCTTTTTGGCTTCAAAATGAAGAGAATAGAGAGAGAAAGATGGTGTGGGTCCACTTGCGGTAAGTACTGTGAGAACTGGATTTTGTGGTGGAAGTAAGAAAATGCCACTACTTCCTATATTTCTTTTATGTGATATTATTCAATTAAATACGAAATTTAAATTAAAATAACAGTTACAACTTAATGGTAGATAATAACATATCACATTAAAATTAAAAATTCGAAAACAAATTGAAATGAAATGGTGAACATCTTGAAACTTACATTGTAAACGAGAAGAGTATTCTTGCTCTTATAAATAAAAAAAGAATATTGTTACTCAAAAATAAAAGTATGATAAGTCATGTTTATTACAATTAAGAAAAATTATTTGACTAGGTTAGACGATTAATTACATAGTTTATTACTATAACTATATTTCAAATAGTTTTAGTTTTATATATTCAGACAAATAAATCCATTTTGAAATTAAAATTTTAAAAAATAATCCATGTTGTCTGAATAATTCCAAAAATAAGAGACCGCCCTCGTGGTCGTGGGTGTGACTTTGAATTGCGCCGATCGGTCGAGCATGGTGAAATTACCAGAGTGGGCTTATGTGAGATAACCATCTTAAAAATTAAAAGTGGTGCCATGATATGCATGAGTCAAGTGGGGTTCGGTCGTGTACTTGTGCGGGCCATCGTGTCGAGCCCACTAACTATTATATTTTCAGAAAATATTGTGTCTGATTAGATGGGTACGGAATAAGATAGGACTAGATAAGAAAAGCCCAGTATCTCAAGGTCTATGAAAAGATATTGGGCTTTAAGTGGAAACTTTACAACTCATGTTTATATTATCTTTGTCCAAGCTTATTTTTCCTGAAAAGTATTTATTTTTCTCAAAGCTTTTTATTTTAAAAAGGAATAATTACACCCTATATTAATTAGGATACTAATACTATCAAAATTAATCCACCTTTTTAAATCTGGCAAAAATTACTCAATCATTCCTCCTCCTCCTCTCTCTACACTCGCTCACTCATCCTCCCATTATTCGCCGGTCCCTAATCGTCGGCATCCCAACGCCGCCGCCGGAGGTCGGCACCACCAAAAACATCCTCACGCCGTAGCTCCGACCACCATCAACACAATTCACAACTGCTACCTCCCCCCACCCCACCCCCCCCCCACTATTTCGTATTCTCTTCCCCCTCTCATACTCGTCTCTTTCGTTGCTCCGGAGAGGAGCTTCTACCAGAGCTCCAGCGACAACACCCACGACCCTTTGCTATTTGTCGCTCTTCCTTTCTCTTTCTCCGACGAAGATAATTTTTTTGGTGGCTCAGATCTGGTTGCATCCTCCGTTGCGGTATTATAAATTACCTAATTCTAGATCTACTCATGGAGGTGGTGGTGGAGTAGTCGGTGGTGTAGCGGAGGTGACGATGGTGGGGTCACCGAATGTGGTTTAGGTTAGTGATGAATAAATCGGGAGGGGTAGGAGTAGTGGGTGTATAATAGTGTAATAAGGGTGTATATGGGTGTACATAGTGGTATATGAGTTTTTATACACCTTCAAACACATATATACATAATGTACTTGTCTTTTGTATATAAGTGTATAATATTGTATAAAAGTGCTTTTTGGGTCAAAGCTTTGCAATGTAAATTTTGGGCTATTTTTTTGCAATGTAAGTGAGAAAATTGTATATTTTTTAGATCTTCCCTTTTAAAAATTGAGGTGTTTGGCCAAGCTTTAGGAGAAAATAAGTGATTTTGAAGAGTAACGGACGCAATTTTTCAGAAGCTAAAAAAATAGTTTTTGCTCATAAGCATTTTTTTGAAAAGTACGTTTGAAAAAAATACACTTAGAAATACTTTTTAAACACTTAGTGGAATATTAATTGCTACTAAAAATATTTTTTAAATTAATTAGTCAAACACAAACAATTTCTCACCAAAAGTACTTTTTTGAAAAGCACTTTTGAAAAAAAAAACTTTTTAAAATAAACATATTTTAGAAGTTTGGCCAAACACTCTATTGTTCATCAAAAGACATGTCTAAACACTACATTTCTAAATATAACCGGTGCAACCATTAGTTATTTCGATCAATACGATTAAAGAGATTCTTATTTTTATAGTTGACTGATGTAATAGCGGAGCCGAGCCGTATTTTTCATTAAGGGATGTCAAAAAATTATAATTATATTGCAAATTAGGATCAAACTTGCGACCTTATGGATTTTTTCAACCCCTTAATCATTGCACCGAAACCTTCAACTTGTCTTAAGAGGTACCAACACTGGTATATATCCCTATAAAACTAAAATTTGACCATCAATACAATGTAATTTCCAGGGAAAGGGTGTATTTTGACACCACTTAGGCAAGGACATCTCTGCCCCTGGACTGGAGAATATAAAAACTCGATTAACAATGCTGAGGGGATCATCAGAATTCAAATTTGTGATACTATATTTTCAATTTTGAGATTTACTTTCTCTTGGTGTTAAGAGGAGATATGAAATGCACACTCAATAAGAAGGTTTTGATATCGATTCTAACATCAAACGAATTTGATATGAAAAGCTTGACCAAAATAATTAAGGTTTTTTATATATTAAAGTTTCATGATGCAATCTATATATGCTCATGTAATCTATCTGATAGATATTATTGGTGATATTGTACATCTGTAATTATGATAGTAAGCTTTAGTATTAGGAAAATGTATATTTAATTTTCGTAATTATAGACTAGATTTATTATTGTATATCATGTATATAAAACTATTACACAAATTAAAATAATCAATGGATTATTTTCTTTCATAGTATCAGAGTCATGTTCATTCTCATTTGGTCTCTCAATCCACGCTCCAGTTGGGCACTGGGCGTGAAGAGGGGTGTTAGAGTGGGTGATAGTCCCACATTGGTTGGGGAATGGACTGATGGTTTGCTTATATGGACTTGGGGAGCACGGGCTTGTTCGAAAATTACTACCACATGCTTCATTACCACCTTCATTTTGGCATCATGCATTACAAATGACTACTTACCTTTTTAATATACTCCCTAGCAAAGGATTAGCATACCAATCTTCACTCAAAATTCTTTATCACAAAGATCAGTCGTATTCTCATCTTAGGGTGTTTGGGTATTTATGATATCCTCTTTTTCCCTCGACTACAATTGTTGACACCCAATTTTGTCCCGTCTTTACCACATTTCATTCTCCTTTTATCTTTAATTAATTTCACTATGCTTCTTAATCTTGAAAATTCCCAAAAAAAATAAATACTTTTAATATTTTTCACTAATTATAGTATAAATTTTAAAATATCGAGTATTATATTTTTATAATTTAAGCAAAATAATTTTAATATTACGGCACCGACATTGATGATTGATTTTCTCTTAATATTTTGACTAATTACTAAAGCAATCATTTTTGAAGGATGTTGTATTTTACTCAAAATTAAATGCATATATTAAAATCACTCGCACCATAATTTATTTGTGTGCGTACTTTTGAAATTAATTAGAACAAAGAAGCATGTTTTAATTAATTAATTAAATCCTCAACCTAATTCTCTACCCAACTCCCATAACCCAGTATCCCAACTTCCATCATTTCTAATTCCAGCCCAAACGAAACCTCGACCCGGCCCACACTTCCCCTTTAACCAAAACACCCTCGTCGTCTATTCAGAACCGAACGACCCCAACAACCAGAAAATCCCATCGACTTCCAACCAATACCCCTTTATCTGCCAGATAATCCACGTCGCCACGCCACCAGTCGCCCATCTCATCCCCCAGTCCCGTCTCCCCTTTCTGAACCTCTGAAACTGTGAGAATTCATTTTTGGCCACTGAATCAAGGTATGCATGAAGGTCTGGCAGTTGCTGGACCTTCCTCTCTTCGATTCAGTGGGTAAAATACTGATTCGAAGCCGTTCAAAGTTTAGTCCAGAGGAACAAACCCATATCTCTTTCCCAACGTTTTCTTCCCCTAAATCAGACTGAAAGAGTGATCACATCGGTTTTGTCAAAACGTCAAAGATACTTTCCCCTTCGTTTGAATTTGAATTTCAAATTGAAACCCCTCCATTCTGGGCTATAAATACAACCCTCTGGTTGTGTTGAAAAATGTCGAAGAATTTCTGGTCTGATTTAAGTCTAAGAACAAAATTTCGTTCATCTTTATTGCTATTGTAGAGTTTAAACTCATAAAGACAAACATTTTTTCTGAGAATAGAGCTTAAAACCCAACTCTTATTATTGGTATTGGTTCGACCAAATTCGTAAGCACCCGAGTTTCACTTCCCTTCAGTCGCAACACCTAAAACATTCACCGAGCGGATTCGACGACTCGACACATCGCCTCGCTTCGCCACCCAAAGAAGGTTATTGGACAACTAGCACTCGGAACAACCCCTAGCTCCTTCAGGAACTCAGAAATCGCGACAGCTTCTTTAGCAGCTTCCGCTCCAGCAATGTAATCTGCTTCAATAGTCGAGTCTACAGTAGTAGCATGTTTGGAACTCTTCCATCTCACTGCTCCTCCGTTGAAAATAAACGTGTAACCAGACTGAGATTTGAAATCATCAACATCTGTCTGGAAACTAGCATCGGTATACCCAGTGGCAACCAACTCATCAACTCTGTTGACACCCAATTTTGTCCCTCTCTTCCTATTATTCTCAAAATTAAATCTTTTTTTTTACACTGCAAAAACATAATTTTATACACATGCACACACAAAAAATATATTTACAACGCAGACATATGTATATACATAAATAAGAATTCTAATATTCTCAATATAATCACTATTTATTACTATTATTATCTTCATTTGCATATTTTTACTATCGTGACATTTTTATCACATTCATAATTTTCATAATTTTATGTTATTCTATTCACAAAATAGCACCGCATTTTATATTAAGTACTAAAACATTTTCCAAAATATTATTGTATTATTTATTATCATATTGATATTTTTTATCCTTATAATTTATAATTTTAATAAATTATTTTTCATACCATAATCCTATTTAAATAAAAAAAACTTAAAAACTATCCATTTTTCTCCTCATTTCCTTCCGCCCAATCCCCAAAATTAGAAACAAAAACTCATTCAAACCCCCAGCCCAAATATACCCCTTTTACTCGTCCAAGACCTTCCCCCCCAGAGCTCATTCTCTTCAATCCCTTAAAACCTAAATCCCTAAAACTCTGGTCCCATTCCCCAAAATCAAACCAGCCAGCCGCGCCCCATCCATTTCTCACCCTTCCATTTTCAGCAAAGCACCAAAACCCATCCCCAAACAATCAGAACCCATTTTTGCCTTTTCCCTTTTCTATGCAAAAAAAAGTTTACCAATGGAAGACAAGTTTTTGGCCCATTCCATTTTCATACAACAAAATCACGTGATGCATGCTATTCAAAACGTTCATATTTTTGAACGATTTTATTTGGCCATTTTAAAATCTGAAATCAAAAAACGCCCGCCCAAATGATTTTGAGCCTTAGAAATCCTAACGTCATGTTATAAATACCAAGCATTAGAACCCTGGAATGGGGCCCTGCATTCTTAAAAAAAAAAACCTTAGAATACTTTGCATTTCTGATTCTAACTGAGAACTGTTCAGCCGCCGTCTTACTTTTTTTTAAATCCTAAAAATATTCTTCATTCTTACTCAAACTCTCAAATACAAGTTTTAAAAGCTATCTTTTGATTCGGTAAGTCGTTTTGAACTTGAAGAACCCTTTGCCTCAGTTCGTTGCACCCCAAAAAGGTCCGTAAACCCAACTCCCTCTAAGTCTTAATTTATTTATGTATTTTATGTGTTTTCCGCTAATCATGTTTAGCTAGATTTATTAATGTCCGTTGGTGTTTATGTATAATGTTGAATTAGTTCACCTAGATTTGCATTTTTTAATTTGTGATTCATGAAATAACATGTGAAAGACGATAAGAAGTTTTCTCTTTTTTGGTGAGTTTGTATACAGCGTGACATGTTAAAAAAAAAGCATTGAATATGCTCTACTTCCTTGCCTTCCCCTTAAAAAAAAGAATGGAATTTGTTTATACCATTTTGTTGTTCTCGTATGCTTTAATATGAAGAATGTCATATCCTAAAGATATTCAAGGTATATTAGGAATATTTATTATATATCAGCCTTTATACATTTGAATGAGTTTGGGTGTATTTGTGCGTATGCAGGTCCAACTGCGAATATCCTAGTGTTTATCAGAATGGTATCTTGTTTGGTATTGAATGAGGTTGGCCAAATCATTCCTGGGTGTTCTGATCTTTCACATGGGTATTTGCTATTATAATGTTGATATAATTAAATTTCCTAATCACTGTATGTGTCTTCCATTCACTTCTGTATGCCTCGCGGGCCTATAAGCTCTCCCTTTGCTGTCATCGCATTCCTTCGAGTCATCACAACACATCACTTTTCACGAGTTATTTAATTTATGTCTATATCTTTACGTCCCGGCTACTAATCCTTTTCTTTTTTTTATTTTACATGAAATGCATGCATAAGGAATTTGTGAAGAGTCTCGGCATGAGACTCAACACGAATCGACGAAAATGAAGATCCGCATCCATGTCCTTTGTATTCCTCGGCTTCGGAACTCCTAAACCAAAATGGACCGGATACAACATCATCCGCTCCATTCGCTCTTTTATCATCATTCTTTAATTCCGCCATTTATTTTATTTTCTTGTTATAATACATAATTTTATATAAATATTGAAATGTGTAGAATAGGTAGATTAAGATTAATAGATTAAAGGGGAGGGTAGCTTAAAACGGAAATTTAGTTTCATATCTCTAAAACATTTATTTTTAATAATGTCTTACAAGTGCATATTTTTTATAAAACTTTGATTTTATACATCACATATAATTTTCAAACAAACTACTTTTCATTTTTTTAAATCAAATATCATGCAAATTCATCAAAATATACACATCTTTCAAATAAATATTTGCAACATCTTTTCTTAACTTTATGCTTTCCAAAACATGCATTTTTATACATAATAGTTAATCTAAGTTTGATCGGACAACCGCAAGTTACCGGATCCTATAGGATGCTTAACCCCTTCCCTTTAGGATAATAAAGAACCCTTACCTGGAATTTCATTAGTTTCGCAAACCATCAAATGAAGATCATTTGTAGCATGTTTATGTTATTTAGAAGTGTCCTAATTCACTAGACTAATTAGGTGGCGACTCCTTAAAATACAATATAGGAATCAACCATACGTAGTACATCGTTTCGACTCCGATTAAAATAGAGTGTTACAACAATAAACAAAATACAAGCCCGTTCTACTGCTTGTGTGTTTTTGGGTTATCGGTCTAATCATCGTGGTCTAATCATCGTGGTTACAAATGTTATGATTTATCCTCTAATAAAATCATAATTATTCGTCATGTCATTTTTTATGAAACCTAATTTTCGTTTGCTAGGTTGCATAATTCCGTGTCCAATTCTTATAATTTTTTGGATGATGGGCTCTCGCCGTATGTGGTCCACCATTTGATCCAGCCCACACCTCGGCATCCGGACCAGCAGACACCGACAGGCCCACTGCCTGCTGGCCCAGACACCTCCCGTCCTCAAAATATGCCAGCAAGCAGTGGGCGTGCTGGCCAAACTCCCTCCGTCATCCAATTTTGTCAGCAGACCCAATGTCTGATGGCCCATTTTCCTCTTCCGGGGGTGTGATAGAATATACGTAGTATATTCCTTGATATTATATATTAGTGATATTGTACATCTGTAATTATGATAGTAATCTTTAGTATTAGAAAAATGTCTATTTGATTTTCATAATTATAGTACTATTGTATATCATGTATATAAACATATTACATTAATGAAAATAATCAAGAGATTATTCTCTTGCACTATCAAATTGTCCAATGAATTTTCAATAATATCGCTGCAAACTTTATTACGAGAAAAAATAAGGATAAAATACACTAAACATTCTTATAATGAACAAACCCCTTATGGAAGCATATCATGTACATCTAATTAATATATGGAAGATTATTTGAAACAAAATAATAAATAATTATTTAAATTATCATCTAAATTTTATTGAAATTAAATCTATAAAATAATTTGAATTACATTAAAATCAAGACATTTTAATTCAGAGATATTGTGGGCTAAGATAATATCTCGAAAGCTATAGCTACAGTTGATGGAACTTGATTGCTCCTTTTGGGAGTATGTTTTACTATAAACAAAAATCACTTTTCATGCATATATTATTGAGACTTCTCAACTTGCTTCTCCATTCCCTTTTCCAATGTCTCAAACTCACACGGATCCACGAAGCCAAACAAGCCTTCAAATCTTCATTTTAAATTATTATTCCACCACATGATGATATGAAATTGAATACAACATGACAAAAATAAAATACAAATAACCAATAGGTTTATCATACTCAAAACCTTCAAATATTACAAATAACCAATAGGTTTATCATAAACAAACCTTCAAATATTAAGTGTATTCTAGCTAGCTAGTGCTTTAATTAGCTCTATCATATGATGCTAACTTAGTCACTAGTATTAATTAATTAATTGTGATATTGGGGGGTTGAGAAACTTGTTGAATAATAATCTGAGAGAACAAGGCTTTGTTTTCTTGATGAAGAAGAAGAGCTTTCTTGCACAACCTTTCATTCTCTTCAATTATTGTTTTGATCTCTTTGTAGAGCTTCAAATTCTTCATCTTCATTTTCCTCAGCTTTGCCCTTTCCTTTGCTTCGTTTGATAATCTCCCACCATTTCTATACATATTACAAATCAAGCAATACGTCAAAACAATTCTATAACTGGTTATAGTATGTTACTGCTCTATTTTAACATATCATGCTTGCTATGAAGAGTTATCCATTATTGTAAGTCAACTTAATTCATTTATAACAAGCTATAACATATTATACTTGCTATGAAGGATTACTCGTTATTGTAAACCGGCCAATTTAATATGATGATGCAAACAATTTATATACTATCGATGCAGAATATATAGTTCAAACTCTTACTTACTAACCTTCCTAGCCTGAGCACATGTATCTTGGCTGTTTTAGATGACTGTGGCCTGTTGAGATCAGTGTAGCATGAAGATTGAAATGACTCTAAATCTGATGCTGCATGGCACATTTTGGTCTTCACTAAGAAAAATGATAGACCAAATGTGAGGAAAAATTAAGGAGAGGGTCTTAAAATTAGATTATATTCAAGTTTGAGCAGAGAAAAAAGGTGGAAGAGGATGGACAACTTATAGTCATGAGGGAAAGGACTTAATTATATGGGGAAAAAGAGAGGAAGAAAGAGATAGTAATCCCTTGCGTCTCAATTTATTCGAAGGTTAACCAATTTAAAATCAAATAATTATTTTTTTTACTACGATTTTCTCTAGCTTTTTTCAATATACTGTGAATTGTTAATTATGAAAATTTATAATATTTTTATTTAGTTTTCAAATATTTAAATTTTATTATAAAATATTTTAAAATTTTATATTTAAAATTAAGTCAAAAATTATTTGATAGATAAGTTGGTCAACCTTCGAATAAATTGAGATAAATATAGTACTATTTTTTTCCACAGCATGCAATGACGACACTAAGGTTTTCATGATTACAAAAGGCCAACAAAGTAGCCAAATGGCAAATCACATCTCAAGGAAGAAGAAGAAAATAAACAAAGAGAGGAAAAGCAATACAAATAGAAAATTATTAACACCTTTAATTTTCGTCAAATACTAACAAATCTATCCATTAGATTTTATTTGGGAAATTGTGAAAAAAATAATTAGAGAATAAATACGCACAAAAATAAAGTCTCATCAAATTATAGAATTCACAACACAAAAAATTGCACTAAATACGAAAGAAAAGTAGAAGCTGCACTACAAAAAATGCATTAAACTCTAAAATATAGAAGAAAAATAAAACAAAATCATTTTCACCCGATGGATCTCGACTATATTCGGATTCGCGCTGGATAAAGTCCATTTCTGGAAGAAGCGATCCCTACCAAAAAAATAATACACAGTGCTCGAATTTGAAACCTCTTATTAATGAATAAACAACGTCATCTAATGCACCGAGTATTTTAGTGATAGACCAAAAAATGATCGAAACGACATAAATTACGCCTCCAAATATGAGTTCCTTCTAAAAGAAAAGTAACTTTCTTCCAAATCTAACTGACATAATTTGGTAAGTGTTTGTTGAATATTAAAATTACTCACTTTTGATAAATTTAAAGAATCAAAACTGTAGAAGAGTATATGTAGGGCTAATTTAAATCTATTCCATACATAAAGGACCATTTTTATTATTTTATCGAAACTTAGGGCATGTTTGGAAGGACACATGAGAATTAGATTTGGGTATATTTTCGATTTTAACTTATTTTCTTTATTTATTTGCTTTAACTATCGACTTTGTTATTTCACATTTGCATGTTTTTCATTCGTACAATTGATAGATTATTTTCTTGTCAATTATTTAAATAATGTTATGACACTATATCTTTAAATATCATTTTTTTGTCAAACATCTAGTTCATGATGTTCTTACAAATACCTTCTTTAATTTTTATAATTAATTAAATTAAAATATTATTAAATTGTAAAGTATATATCCATTTTTTTTACAATATTAATTACAAATATATATATAATATGATTATTGGTTAATATATTTTTTCAAGAAACAATATATATCTTAAATATCTAATTTAATATAATTTATAAAGGCACATAATTATCAAATATTAACTTTACTTTTGATAAATTTTATTCTTAAATTAATCTAACTATGTAATTATATCTGTGCAATCAAACATTACGCTCGTAATTATATTATAATTACGTTATGATAAAATAAGCATGTCTGCGTAATTACTACACTTTATAATTAATAGACTGGATGATTTACTATCCTAGTAATTAGTAATTACACCCATTCCCATTACGTGACTTTTCAAACAGACCCTTAAATATCATCGAATTGTGAAAGAGAGAGAAAATTGCATTACTGGCTACAACTTGGAGGTCGCCTTTTTGAATTTTAGTTCATTCTTCCTTTTGATATCATGATTACACTCATTTATCTAGTCTGCATTTTACGTTGTTTTAATAAGTAGACCGTGGAAAAGGCTGAAGAATTGCATAATTTTCATGTTTTACTAGCCAACTTAGAAACTAAAAGTCATAAACTAAAAGTCATGTTTTAATGTTGGGTTTGGTGTTGTGACATTTTGCCTAACATATCATTTTTAATATTAAGTTAAAATTCAGAAATGTTGGAACAAATGTCTTGACATTCGGACCAACATTTTGTAAAACAGTTTTATCTTACTTCACGGAACTGAAGCAAATTTTGTGGGATTTTCACCACGATGGTAAAGTGACTTGGCAAGATGATTAGGAGCTGATGAAAAACGTGGGAAAAATAAGTCAAAACCGTTGCTAAGCTTGGGGAACAAGTCCAAGAAGTTAGAGGATCTTGCTCCATAATCTTCTCCAACAAACCTTATCGGATGGCCACATTTCCCTCAACCTCTACAACGATTCAATGAGCTTTTCAAGGAAGACCCTCTACTATAATCAATATAACATATGTAAATATTAAACCTTCGTATTCTTTATTTTTCCGTTGCATTTACTCTTAAAGTTTTCTGTTTTATCGAAGTGTTGCCACTTGTGACAGACGACATTATCGCTGACATTTGCAAACTGTATTAGCATTCAATTCTATTTTACTTTCAGTTTGTGTTTTACTGTTTCATAGTTTACCCTCGGGGACTTAACAAGTGGTATCAGAGCCGTCACTTAACACAATAAGTGATTGGTTCTGTTATTTACAACTATGAATTCGGCTAATCCAACAATTGGTAGGCTTCCTGTTTTAGATGGTTCAAACTATGTCTATTGGGAGATTCGCATACGCTCTCATATCAAATCAATTGATGTTAGGGCATAGATATATATCACCAATGGATATGTTCCAATGCTACCACCGGATGAGGAAGGTGACATACTTGTTAAACCTGAATCCGAATGGACTGCGGAAGAAACCAACAATGCAAGTTTCAACAAAAAGGCCTTAAATGTCATTTTTGGATGGGTTGATCTTTACATGTTCAAACTCATACAAAACTGCTCCACGACAAAAGACGCATGTGATACTTTACAAACTCATTGTGAAGATAGCTCTAATTAAATTGCTCTTATAAAGTAATATAGTAATTTATCTCATCTATCCACCGATAAAAGTATATGCCTTACATTAAAAGTTCACACAAAAGAACGTGGTGTAGCGGATGAGACTGCTTCTCCTTTATCTAAGGTCTCGAGTTCGAATTATGAGTATGGAAAAATCCTTGGTAGAGAGCGTTTTCCCAAGTACGCGGTGCGAATTTGAATATAGTTGGACTCTCTGATGCGAGTAAACGACACCGAGTGAGGACAGGTCCGGCAGGGTTGGGGGAGGGGGGGATTTCTTCCTTTCCTTTTTTCATGTTTGTCTTCTTTTTTTCTTTGTAGGGTCTCAATTGCAATCAAATGGCTATCTTTTTCATGGAGAATTAGCTAGATATCACATGATACATCATAGATGACGAAAAAAGAAACTGGGTGGTATATTTTTGGACTATATAACACTTTAAACGGGTGAATTTTCTTTTAATAAAAAGAAGTTTGGATAAGAAAATTAGTGATAAATAAATTAAAGCCCTGGAATTGTATTGTCAACGAAAGGACACGTGAAGCAAGTTCCAAGTGCATGTGAATGAGGGGGTGGAGAGTCAAAAGGAGCCAAAATTAGGTTCATATTCTTCTCCATTACCATCATTATTCCCCCTATCTTTTGTTCTTTCTCTTGGAGTCTTGTTCATGATTATGGGGGGAAGAAGAAGATTGTGGACTTGTGGTGTTTATCCAATTACTACCTGTGGACAATTCAAATGGTCCCTTAATTGAACATCATGAACTTAGCTGTTGCTGCTCCTGCTACGCGACTACCAACTCTTTCATTAGTAATTTTATTCTTGAGTGGCGTAATTTGAATGTTGACCCAAGAAAAAGAAAAAAATGAACAGCCCATATGATATTTGAAGACAATGAAATAGTCAGGTATGGGAAAACACTCATTTCAAGAGTTTGAAGTAATTCATGATTGATTGTTGATTATAACTTACAAACATGATTTGTGCCAATTGTTAAATGTACTAGTTCGTTGTTACATGGATTACAATTGGCTAAGGATTTGACACAATTTCATTTTTAGTCTTTTATATTTAAAAATAATTTAATTTTATTAATAATTTATAATCATCTAAATATCGTAGACTTCGTGTCAAGTTAAATGGTGGACAGGAGTACTTTTTTAACTATTAATCAATTTCTTGCCAACATTTGACCATAAATTAAATTTTAGCTATGTTTTAATGAGAAAATATCATTTAGATTATCATACTGTTGTTGACCAAACGTGTTATAAATAGCCATATATTCTTCGAATGCTTGGGTATTTTCAACTAATATTAAATTTATATTGGAATTCTTGAACCAATGCGCTATAAATTATTAACATTTCAACCGAATATTCAAGATATGGTTTGTAATATATTAGCATTTCAAGCTCATTCATTATTATGCAGCACTTGAATGTTTATATTTGCAGTTCATACTTTCTGGGTTGAAGGAGCAGTCACAAATATAAATTTAGGAGTTGGCTTCCCAATTTCTTTATCTTCAATGTTTAGGTTTGGAGTATTTTTTTATTCTTTAGAAAGAAACCCTTGGCAAGTAGGCAGAAACAACAAGTTCAATGGGTCCCATCGTAATTATAATTGATTGTGTCAGAAGAATGTACAATGATATAAGCACAAGGCATCAAAATATTTATAGAGTAAATAAATTTTTGAATTCGTGCAAGGTATGCTATCGCACATGGCCCCCCAAAAAACGAAAAAATTTAGGATTCTTTTTTTCATTTTTATTAAGTAGTATTAGCCAGAATTTACTGTAAAAACTCATAATTCGCAGATCTTAGCCCAATTAAAGATCTACTTTTACGAATTAGACAGGGCCTCCAAAATATTTGAGACCACCTTCTCCAATACCATTTCTCTATTTTCATGCATTTACAAAACTAACCTTCTGTGCCCATATTATAAAAGGACAAGATAAGTTTGGCTATTCTCGACTTTTGTGTTGACTATAAGAAAACAGTAAAGCGTAGAGAACAACCAAACGATACACAAGGAAAATGCCCAAAATGTCCACAGAAGCGCACGAAATGGCCAATCTGCCCCATCAACGGGCAGGCATGTTGACGGAGTGCTGTTAACTCCCTTTTATATAACAAGAGAATATATGTAACAATCCATGCGGCATAGCTGGATGACAAAGGAGGTGAACTTAAAATCAAATTGAAGGCTTATAACGTGTGTTTGAATTCTGGTGAGAGCACTTTGCTCTCTTCTGGGATATGACCAATATAAAAAAATATATATGTAACAAGCACCATGTTAGGTTTCAATGCCGTGTTTCTTTAACTGTTATGTTCATACTGTTTATTTGTTTTGCATTATTTAAATTCAACCTAAGCAGTTAATCTCCTTTAATATACGAGCATTTCGTAATTTATCAGGGTTTTAAGAAAAGGAATGAGCCGGTCTACACTCTTGATAATTTACTTGAGAGGTGCCAAGCAAACAATCAGCACCTAATGCACATTGACCCTAAGCCTAACCAAGATGGCAAGATCTCTAGTTCTAGGCAGTTCTCTAAAAATATACAAATGTGAAAACTGGTTACAAGCTGCTAAAGTTAATTGAAACTTACAGAAAAAATAGACATACACTGCCAGGCTACCTTCTGTACATGATCCAAGCTGTCCGAAATGCTTAGTTTAAATCTGACATCAGAGCACGAGCCTCCCTTCCTCCTGTTTACGAAAGCTTGGGATGTGGCTTCATAACCCATGATCACATTTGCACTTCTAAATCCCGAACCTATCCATGACACCCAATTCAGCCCACAAGTATGCCTGCTATCCAACAGAATCTTCGTGGGTGACTTCATCATCTTCGTCCATCACATCCTCATTCACTTTCTCACTGTCAACTGTGTCTGCATCAGATGCAGCTTCAGTATTCATTATGTTATCCTCATCATCAGTGCAACTTTCTGTAGCAGCGTCTCCCTCATTTCCTCCTTGATCACAGTCACTACCAACTGCATGACTGAATTCCTCCTTCAAATCAGGAGCAACAATTCCAATCATCTCACTTAGTGCTTTACGATCATGATCCCATCTAGAAGAAGCTTTGGAAGTAGATGTAGCGCATTGACTTTCACCCACTTGGGCACCTGAATCTTGTAAAGCTGCAGGACCTGCATCATTGTCTTTACTCTTAGGAGTATCATTCTCACCGTGGACAGAAGGAGCCGTACTGCACGCCCAACTCCCAGCAACCTCTGAGGCCAAAAGATCAGCTGTCCTAATGGTTCCTTCAGCTTCAGTATCTTCTATCACATTATCACCCTCAGCGACAGTATTTGCTGGGGAAGGAGTCATACTCTCATGACAAATTGCAGGGTTCTGCTCCTGAGGTTCTTTCCCAGTAATTCCATCATCCAGCTGCATTGTGTTCCCAGCTGAAGCAGAGAAGTTTAAATCTATATTCCTTTCACCGTTGATTCTCAAGCTCTCAGTCTCATCACTCTTGCACGCGTTCTGTTCCAACTAGGTCACCTTCCGTATTGGCTGGTACACCAGCAGTATCACTTTCGGGTACTAGCTCAGTTCCCACAGCATCTCCCTCCATGGGTGCTGTCCCAATACCATCAACTTCTGAACCAAATCCGCCCTTCACCGTACATTCAGCACCAGCAAATTCCACCTCTTGTGTGTCTTGCCCTCCTTCACTTCTGTTATTGCAATCATGCTTCTCTGTGGCACTTGCCTCATCACTTGATAACTCAAATAATTCCCTGACACGCCTCTGGTTGGAAGTACTGCAGCCAGCCCTAGTCACATTGTGGCTTCCATCTCCTACTTCTTTCTCTCTTAATAGGGATCCATTCACTTCCCATTGTATGGATTAAGGTCAATATCCACCGAGGTATTCTCATAATTGTCCTCATCTTCTAATGTTCTCTGCATTGCCTTTAATTGCTCCTGCTGCTTTGCAAACAAAACTGAGATCTCCTCAGTAGTAGAATAGAAAGCCCGAAGTTGTGTTTCTCTGCATTGCAAACACGTAATATAAACCACTATTATAAGGCAAGTGGAGAGAGGCAAATGCCAGAAGATGAAAGGCAGAAGGCAAACACTAGGTCTCTGACAATGTATAAAGAGGATTATTAAAGCTCAGCACATTACTGAATAAATCATATGTACATGTGCTCTCGGTGAAATGATACATGTAATATCTTGTATGGTATCAATAATTCTGTTTGGTTATTGACTTATTTCTTTAGTCAAAACAACATCCCCTTTTTAGATTGTCTAAGTTCTCAAAGAGATTGTTCTTAACACAAATAATAACGATATACCAATAAGAAATATCCATAAAACACATGTCAACAGATTAGGCAGACATAACAAAATCTCAAAAATCAATTGAGGTTTGTCTAGTTATGAGGAAAAAGCATCACATAAAATTCCACTCAAGTTGGACAACCTCTACTTTTAGCATTGATTCTGCTTTATAACAAAGAACAAGATAGATCGCGTCAGATACAGAAGCAAGAGATTTTCAATTACATTTCTTCAATCCAATAGACCAAATTGACATTAGTACCAGTCATACGCGTCTACTTCTTACCGTAGCATTATTCTTTCTCTAGCACCTTTCAGTCTGCGCCTCTCAAAATCAAGATCCCGCATTGCAGCACTGATCTCTAGTTCAAGAGCAGAAACCTTGGCCCACGCCTCTTCTCGAGCTGCCTGCTACCGACAATAAAAGAGTTGATAGAGAGAACAAAAGAAAAGATCAGAGTTCATATTTGACATTCTTTCCTGCACATATAGATAGAAACATGTAATAATTTTTAACACAAATACACATCCACTTGCACAAGTAAAGCATTCATTTCTTCCCTATATCAAGCATCACAAAAACCTCATACAAAAAGAAAACTACGCTATCTTATCTCAATCAAGAAGCAAACAAAGGGCAAAGGGGAATATCCCAAGATCCATATTTCAGTAATTAATGCAAGAAATTCATATGGGCCATCGTACCTTTTCACTCTCAAGCTCTTTGCTCAACATGTTCCTCTCATGCTCAAGTTCCTCTATTCTCTATAAAAAAATTGCAAGATGTCAGCTTCTCAAGCAAGGAACTGAAAAGGGAAACAATTGATATCTTGACAGCAGATATTTACTTTTTTGCTACAGGCAGAAGATAATTGCTCCTCACGAATTTGAGCTTCAAGCTGACGAACTTTGTTGTCAGAAACAACCAATTTCTGCCTGGTGTCTTCCTGTTACAAGCTAATGAATTAGAGCTAGAATGGCTTACAGTAAGTAAAAGGTAGGTTAAGCAATATTACCAACTTGGATCTCAAGGTTTCCACCAGTGAACATCTTTCCTTCTCTGCTTCCTGCCATTAAGAGCTGAATGAGAAAGAGAAATGACACGCTTTAATATAATCGTGAATAGTAGAGGTTAATTTCTACCTGAAGCTTATTAATAATTTCTTGCTGCTCTTTTTCTCGTCTGATAGCAGATTCTGAGAGCCGTCTTATTTCCTCCTGGGCTTCAGCCTGCACTCTCTGTGTAGAGGTTTTCAAATCCAAACAGCCTTTTCACGTTCTTCTTTCCTCTGTTCACGCTCCTCATCTAGCAAAGCTTTCAGTTCCGATATTGATGCTCTCTGGCTTAAAAAACAAACACCACTTCAAATCTTTAACTCGCCTTCTCTAAAAATAATCATAAGCTAATTCAGAAAGCAGTGTGTTCCCATAGAACAAAACCCGGGACAATGACATATAGAGTAGTTTAAGCCTTCTATGGATAGGATAAAATCGCTTTATGCTCAAAATGAGCAATAGTCATAAGAGGTTGTGCTGTCTTTCTCGTTGAAAGCAGGAAGTTAAACTGTGGCGACTTATTTTACTAGTTTCAAAGGCTACTAGGACCCCCCGCAAACTTTAAGTGTCTTTTTGAAAATCAGGAACTAGTTTAAGGGGGTCCTTATGTATTCTCCCATGTTTTAGCTTCTTAAATAAGGAAACAAGCTAGAGGAGGCGGACAAGATAAACAGGAAGCAGAAAGTCATTTGCGCTTCGACCTAATTCATTCAATGGAGCCATTACCTGCTAATTATTTCATTGGCTTCAACACACGACTGCTCAGATGAACTAAGTCTTTCATTAAGGTCTTCCAAAGCATGATTCTGCTCTGCACATATTCTATTTGATTCAACTAACTCCCTTTCTTTGGAGTCCAAAGACTGCTGCAATTCTTTGAGTTGTTCAAAGTATGATTTAGAAACTGATTCCCTCAATTCTTTCATTTCCTGCAAGACAAAGGAAAGCTCACCAAGACAGGTGGAGGGATAGGATCTCAACCAATAAGCGATGGGAAAAAAATACTGATGACCAAACAAGAAACAGGAATCAATCAAGAAAGAAATAAATTTCCTTTTTACTCACACAAGCAGATAGACAACCCCATCGAGATTCATTATAACATCCTCCCTCCTACATCAACATACCTAGCATCATCAATCATCAGAATTGGCTGGCTTGTACAGGAACCCGGCAGATTTTTGGAAAGATAAATAGGAGTACTCAACTTATCAAAAGTTTCAGACACCGCACTGCTCTCCAGAATGAATAGTTTGCAGCAGAGAATATACAGATTTTCTGTAGGTTAGACTATAGTCTACACTTTCAAAAACAGACAGTCTGAAAAAGACAGTATGTTGTCTGGTTCAACTTCTAATCTCTGGTACTACAGGCCATTTTACCCTATCAAAGAAATCGTAATAAAAGATGAAAGTATATGGAAACACAAATGTTATTTCAATCAAAAGGTGCACGGCTTTAGAAACAAAAATGTTATACATGAAAGGTGCAAAAATTTGAAGCAACAACATAAGCCAGAAGATTCTCAAGAACAGAAAATGTTATTCACATTTTAGAATATTTCATATATGCTTCTATCGTGAACGGCTATTTTCTTCAGTGTATAATGCTTTTCTTTTTTGATGAAGCGGTGTATAAAGCTTTTCTTGGGCATATTGCACTACTCTTTTCTAAAAATAAAAAATCTGGCATGTAAAAAGTGATCCTAGTTTTACATCTTATGAAGCTACTGACATTGCATGGAAACAAAATTTCAGAAGCCTTTTAAATTAAAGTGTTTACACAGTTGGAAGGTGTTGAGGTAACACGCATAGGCATAATAATGAGTTTTATTACCCATCTATCTCAAGTCGTTTAGCAGTAACACTATGTTCAGAGTTAAGCCTTTAAAAAATAGCAGTGTACTCTGAAAATGCATGAGTAAAAATACCATCTCACGACGGTCCACAGCAGCACGATTCTCAGTGCGCAAGGAATCAATAGTTGCAACATGACTTTCCAGTTGCTTCCACAGTTCCTACAAGAGTACAGAACAATCACAGAAGGGTTGTATAGGAGTGAAACAAAGGGACCTTGACAGCCTGCAAAAGAAAGCTAATTTCATTGATAAATGAGAATGGAAAGCTACCGTGTTTGACCGCTGCAGGATACGGAAGTCATCCAGAGAAATAGGACCTTCAGAAGAGCCAATTCCAATTCCCTTGAGTCTCTTGCTTTCTGGACCAAACTCATCTTAACAAGAAAGACAAAAAGCAAGTTAGTAAAAGCTTCATTACTAATAGAAAGCAAACATAGTAACAGATATAAAGTACAATTAAGGATATTTTTAAATTTACAATTACGTGATATAGAAATGACAACCGTCATTAAGTTGAAACAACTAATGATTGGTATCAGCCCCTTAATACTTATATAATAAGATTAAAATTTATAAAAAAAAACGACAAATGTGATGATTGATCATTACAATTCAGCCAAGAAAGTTTAGGAAGATGTTGCATAAAAATTGGCAAAACTCGCACATTTAAAAAAAGGGTGCTCATCTACTACTGCATCCTCTGCGATGTTTCAACATAACCAGCCACAATGTCTTCGGGAAGGAGTCAAGAGATCATGTTCCCAAATATACTGAGTGATAGGTAATTGGCACAATTATGAATTGTATTCAAAATAAATTCAACAAGGTTGAACCTCGATAAATGTGCATCCTTCAGTTTTCTAACAGGTGTGTAAACATTCTTTGTCCTTTGGCTAGATCAACATACATTGAGTCCATAAACATGTTGTCAAAGGCGAATGAAAAGCGAGGAAACGCACTGAGGTATGTTAGGGTTTTAATTGCAAAGAACAATTGAAGCACACACTTCAGATCAGAAAGCAGCCGATGACGAAAAACTTAAACTACATATTTATAATGTATATGATGCAAGTTAAAAACAGCTGCTTTCACAAACAGGATTATATGAAAACTTCTTCATATAAATAAAAATAAAATGAAAAATGAGGAACTTTAAAAAGCGGGGAAATATACATAAAGTAAGTACCATGTCAGTCAAGTTCAAAAAACATAAGTTTCTGATTTAGATGCAAAGATGCATTTATAAAGTTTTCATTTGCAATTAGTGATTAGTTTTCTGAGGCAATATTTCTAATTTCATACCTCTAATCACATAACATATCAGTGTTCTAAAAACGGCCTGGGCGGCTGCCCCAGACCGTCCCGCCTAGGAATCCCGCCTAGGCCCCCGCCTAGGAATATACCCGCCTAGGCGCTAGGCGCCCACTCCCCGCCCGCCTAGCGTTTTTTAGAACATTGTAACATATCCATCCATAACTTTCCTCACCAATTATAATAACATAACAATATACCAGATTTCTTTATTGTTTACTGCCACCCTCCTTGAAGGGGAGCTCATGTGCGCCTTGTGTAAGTCATAGCGCGTTGTTGTCCACTGAGGCATTGCCTAAGTGAGGTAAAGATAATCTCCGCTATACCTTGATTCAGGGCTTAAGAGCCTAAAGTGTGATTTTTAATAACACTTCTCACAAGTCCATTTCAGGACCAAATCCATTAAAACGAAATAATGAACCGGAAAGCATTGTGGTAGATGAATTGCCATAACTTGTAAAAGACGAAATAAGGTGAAATGTTCCAAAATGACGACACTGATGAAGGCACAGCAAATCTACCTGCTTTTCTCTTTAGAACAGCAGCATCAGCTGAAGAAACAGATAAGAGAACTTCTCGGAACACAAAGGCATATGAAAGTTCTGCAAACATTACAAGGAAAAAAATCTTTATAAAGTCCCATATTCATATTAAAGAATATCATGCTATAAAAAAAATCATCAACCCATCATAGCACAAAGAAATTTCTATGTTTTAAAAGTTAAAATAATGTTTATTTAAATAAACAAAAAATTAAGTTATATCTTAAAAAAATAGCAACAGATAATCTTTTTCTTTGGCCCATTCATTTCCTGGGATCGGGGGGATGGGTTATGATGTTGTCCGGGTAGACCATTTTAACCTGAAGATCCAACATCAATGTGGGGGGAGGGAGTAGAATGGCTGTAGCCTCAAAGTAAAAAACTAAAACCAAATTTATGAATGCAAGACATCGATGACAATCAGCTTGGGGGTGGGGGGTGTCGAATTTTAGTGTGTCTCAAACAATAGTTTTGTTTTTTATGTGGTTGCTTTACCTTCAGACTTTGTGAAGAATAATTTTGACTCTAGAAACCTTTTCAGTTTAGGGATCATATGAAGTATCCAATAAACAGGCTGCATATTTAAGACTATGGACTTTTCCTGTATCTATCAAAGTTTTGCATAAATGTTTAAAATTGAAATTAGAACTTTCAGGCACTTAAATACACAAATGTATAAGGAGAAGACCAATGTAAACCAAGCAAACTAAATTTTTAATCATCTTTTGCTTGAAAATGATACACATATGAAGCAAACAAGAAGGAACTTTAACAAATAGAAACTCTACCATGTTGTGGAGCAAAGGCAATTGAGATAATGTCACCATGACGTAGTCTGGCTTCTGGGTTACTTTTGTTCAACTTTTCCCAATTCAGATACGTCCCATTTGTGCTGTAGAGGAACCAAAATAGATCAGTAAACTCATGTGTCAAGTTGCATCACAAAAGTTCCACAAAAGATGTTCAACCTTGAATCTTGCAGAAAGACTGCAGTGCAACTGTTGGCGGAACACTCCACATCTTCGCTGATAACCTTTTTCCGGTAGATCTTGCAATGATGAGCACTAACCTATGTAGCACGGACACGTGAGAGGTGTCCGATAGGACACGGACACGTGAGAGGTGTCCGATAGGACACGGACACGGACACGCGGAAACGGCAATTTTGAAAAATAGGGACACGACCACGGCGGGGGCCTTTGTAAAATAAATAAATAAATAAATAAATAAATAAATAAATAAATAAATAAATAAATAAATAAATAAATAAATAAATAAATAAATAAATAAATAAATAAATAAATAAATAAATAAATAAATAAATAAATAAATAAATATTTTTATATATATAATATAATATATAAAATACTAAAATTAATATTTTTAAATAGGATATTCAATTTAAAACATTTTTCAAAATATTATTGTATTATTTGTCATCATTGATATTTCTTTTTCTTATAATTTATAGTTATAAATCATTTTTTTTATATACCATAACTTATTTTTAAAATAGAATACCTAAAACTACTTATTCTTTTCCCTTACAAATTGAAGCCCACTAAAACCCATTCCCACTTTATATTTCTCCAAGCCCAAACACCACCTGGTCCAGCCCATCCCTTATTTTCCCAACACCTAAATCTCAAAGGCCCTCTAAACAAAATTAAAAAAAAACCCTAAATGCCTCTAAGAGAGGTTGCGCCCTTCCCTCTCTCTTCAGCAGCTACGCCGGACTTGGATGAACTTCGCAGAGACGCAGAGTCGCCGGAGTGGAAGGGGAAGTCGCCGGACCTGGAAGGGGAAGTCGTCGGACCTGGAAGCCGATGTCGCTGGAAGTGGAAGTGGAAATCGCAACCTGCGATTTCTGAAAATGAAACTTCCGAGGGTTTTTTACACTTTTTTTTAATTCTCGTGTCCCGTACGTGTCCATCCCGTGTCCCCACCGTGTCCGAGCATTTTTTTTTTTTTGGGCTGGCCCACTCGGACACGTCCCGGACAAGTGTCCGAGGCGTGTCCGACGCGTTTCGTGTCCCCCCAAGTGTCCGACACGGACACCTCACCCTAAATGAGGTGTCCGTGCTTCATAGGCACTAACAGCTGGAGACAAAATCTGGAAACGGGCATCATCTACCAACCGACCAATGCGGTGTTCTTCAGATGTGAGAAGCATGTTCATTCCCTTTTTTAAGGATACGAGTCAGTATATAAAATTGTTTAGATGAATACTTTAATAATGTAAAGAATCATATGCCAAAAGTGACCAAGTTGCTTTTTCTTGTTTTTAGTGAACTGTCAGTTCATTGATTGCTAAATCTCGATCTACAATCAGAATTAAGGGTGGCAGAACGCAGATAGAGGATACACAAGTAGAGGGTATTATCCTCATTCATTCACTCTACCACTTGTGGTGGTAAAGAAAGCCAAATGGCAAAATCTCCATTCCGAAAAGGAATTTTCAATTCCATTACATGTTCTGATGCATCTCCAGCTACAATAATTATATCTGATGGTTCCAAGTTCCCCTCAATTTACGCAAGCTTCCAAAGACTAAGCTTGCATATCTCGTTTCTACTAAAATACTTAAGTACTTTGTCACATCCAGACATTATACCGTGATGCTCCAGACCAGATTTTCCGCTTTGAGTTTAGCCTTTAAAGATATCTTCCCCGAAAGTTAGGATGTAATGAATTGTTTATTTCCTGCCCTTCATCTACTCAGAATAATTTGTATGCAACAGCTTATTCCTGGTCAGAGCACATATCTTACTAGGCATCAAGTCACTCTTAGTAGAGCTACCCAGATCCCAAATTATGAGCCCTACCAGTTAATAAAGGAAGTCCATAGCTAACAAATTAGACATGAAGAGAGAAATTAGCATTTTGGTCCCCTTCAGAACTTACCTCCAACAAACTCATTTTCCTACTTTATAGACTATGTGAGCTTCACAGCATAGCAGGTCAAACTCGAATAAACAGTAGGAAGCTCGGTAATGTGCTAGCTATGGAGCTAGTATAAACTAATATGATGAATCCTTTGAATACTTGGATATATTGGAATGGAAATAGAGGATTGATCTAGCGGAGCCAAACTAGTCTTTCTAATTGCTATTAAGGTATAGTTGATCGATATAAAGATTGCAAGTCCTTCATTGCAAAGAGGAGGAAGAGTACAACAACCATTTGTTTCTTCATTGAGAGTTCACTACACAACTATGGGATTTGTTATTCAATATCATGGGCCTAAATTGGTGCATGGCAGTTTCTACCTTGCAGTTCTTCAAGGATGGCTTAAAAAGGGTTTACACAAGACGTCTCAATATTCCTACTGTTATTTGGTGGGACATTTCGAAGGAGAGGAACAACAAATCTTTTTTTTTATAAGGTAAAAGTTTATTAATAAGGTACCAAGATGGTACAGTACGTTACAGGAAACATCCGAGACAAAAAACAAGACTTACATCCCTCCTAACAAATCTAGAAAATCCAAAACTGATGCACGTTCGCTGGACAACTACGCTTGCACCAATAATATAGGTTGTGAAAACACTTGTGCTTAATTCTAGAAATATGAATTATATTCCCTTCAAAACAAGCCTTGTTCCTTTCCAGCCACACGGTCCAAAGAGTGCACAGTGGGATGATCCTCCATATTAGCTTCAGCTTTAGGGGTATCCTCACGGATTTCCACTCTACCAACAAGCTCCTCACCATCTGTGGCATCACCCAAGATATGCCACGCAAACTTAAAAATAGATCCCAACACTGTCTAGATACTCTGCAGTGCAGGAAGAGATGATTTACTGTTTCTGGGCTCCTTCACATAGATAGCATCTATCGCATAAGCTAAAACCTCTTTTCTGGAAATTATCTTGAGTCAAACATGCCTCCCAAGAAGATGCTACACTTAAAATAAAGAACCATTGTATATTTTTGCTTAGGCTTTGGTGCAACATGGCTTCCTTTGATGTAAATGATAGTACTGCCATTGTTGACTTTATTAGCTCATTACACAATTTGTAATGTCTTCACCTTTTTGGTTGAAACTTCAGATCCTTTTATGCTTGTAATATAATAAAATTTACACTTTACCTATCAAAACAATAAAACATAAAAGAAAAGCTAAACCCAATCGCTCGAACAATATTTTCTTTCTCTACATCAAGTCAACAAATTTTACAAAGATGTAAAAAGCATCACAAAATACAAAGATCACAAGTCCCAGAAAATTTACTTTCTGTATCAACAACCTGGTGACATTGACGTGTGAACAGCAAAAAAATCGACCTTTATATGATGGAGTTCAAATAATTCAAGAAGGAAAAATCAAATGGATTCTGCTCGGCTATATGAACCATTTCCACCAGGCAGTGGCGGAGCTGCCTTATGCTAAGGGGTGTCACCGGAAAATTACACTGTTTAGATAGGTCAAAATTTTAGTTTTATGTATAACTACTATATGTAGACTCCCCTTAGTTTTTATCGTGTGTCTACTTATTTATATTTTGCCATCCCTTACTAAAATTCCGCCATCAGGAACCAGCTTTGTTCCACTAATCAATAATTTGGGATATCCAAACACTATATTCTCAATATATGACATGCAAATATCTCAACAGACCGAAGAGAACTCCTAGGAAAAGGGAAAAAAAGGAGCCATAATTGCAAATTGGGAAGAAGATTATAGACCTGAGGACGCTTCCGGGCCTTATCGGAGATAGCAGTTAACACACCCCAAACATGAGGATCAGAGTATGCAAAGGCTGAGACGCAATTTTCGAAGCCACCGATAGCATAAAATGTTCAGCACTCTGCGAATTGTTATTAACATTGGCATTGCAGTGCGGAATGGAAGAACATGATTCGGAGGCCGGAGATTGGTCTTTACTAGAGTTTGTGGAGGGATTATCGTCGTCTTTCGCCATTCATTAAGTGAATCTCGTCAATTCTCACACACACTGTGTGTGGGGTTTGGGGGAAAAGGCGGGAATTTTGAGAACCCTAATTGAACCGGGTTTTGTTGTTCCCTCTAAGCTTGCACGAGAAGCGGATTTTCTTATTTAAAGGAATTAAAGCCCCCAAACTTATCGTCAAATGTTTCTTTTATCACGATATATTAGGTGAATGACATATGAATACAAAGTATTTACGGAATATGACGAAACTTTTTTATTTACATATCATAGCAATAGATTTCTTAAAAAATATATACAAGATTTTAGCTCTTTTTAAAAAAAAATAACTTTATTATTATTTTCAATTCTTTTACACATGTTTCAGCATGTGCTTTTATAAATTGCTTCGGCACAAAATAAGAAACGATCTTTACCGAGAAGGTCTACGGTTCGAGTCCATATAGCCCTATAAAAATATAAATTGTAACTATGTGATTAAATAAATACTCATGCGGGTCAAGGACTCCTTCTCCCTCCCCTTCTTCAAATTTCGATTCATATTTTTCATAAAGAAATCTCATATCAAGGATTGAACAAGAGTCATAAGGTAATTTTAACGTGGCCGATTTTCCCTCTTTTGCAATCAGTTTCGCTTGAGCTACTAAAGAAGTAATTATCCCTAAAGAAACTAGAGCAAGGCCGAATTGAAAATGAAGTGAATTGTTGATTGTGTCATAAAGACCCTCGTGTCAATTTTTTTTAATTTTTTTCACTCAATTCTTAAAATAAAAGCTCAATTTTTTGTGTATGAAATGTGTATATCTTGCTCAAAGCTTAAAAAGTCCGATCAAAATTTTGTGTATGAAATGTGTATATATGGTTCAAGGCTAAACAATTTCGCTCAAAACTTTGTGTAAAAATAGTATGAAATATGTATATCTCGCTCAAGACTTAGCATCCCACTTACATTTGTTATGTAGGAAAAATGGTCAGATTTGCCATCATACTTAAGAAAAAGGTCATATTTGTCATCCGTTAAAGTTTTGGGTCAAATATACCCTCTGTTAGTCTAAACTTGTTGTATTTGTCATTTTTAACAAAAAGGACACGTGGATGCTACGTGGACGCTACGTCAGCAACTGTAGCCGGAAACCATTGCAACTGTAGCCAGAAAATGCCATGCTAAACCACGGTTGAACTTCGGGGGTGGGTGTATATTGAAGAGAATGACGAGACGAACACAATGGTATCACCCAATACCGTCATCGATACCTTAAATGACCAGAAAATGCAAAAAAAGAGTCAAATTTTCTGATTTGGTCGACCATAAAAATGGGTAAGAACTGAATGTGGTGGATGGGTGCAGCACATCGGCGAGGTGATGGTGAGTCTATTGGTACCCCTGCCGACCGTCGATTGTAGCCCAGGTGGCCGGAAAATCGATCGGCGGCGGCTAGGGTTTATGAACTTCGATTTGTGCTAAGTTGATGTAGAGGTTGAATCGAACTGTGGCGTGGGTATGGAAATGATAGGGAGATGATGGTGGTCACAAAGGTGTGATCCACTGTCGTCAATTCGATCGGAGTACGCCGGAAAATTCAAATCTCCGTTAGGGGTATATACGTCCAGAACTACGATCACCAAATTGACAAAGAAGATGATGAAATCGACGGTAATGGGTAGTATATAATTGAAGAGGAGCAGAGACTAATCTTTCGATATATCACACGTCGCCGGAGCTACCGTGGTTTAGCCAAAAATTTCAAATTTCCGGCGAGGGTACTGTAGCCCGCCACGTGGCTGGAAATAGTAATGTGTCGTCAGAGAAATGACACGTGGCATTTCGGTTAAAATGGGCAAATACAACAAATTTAGACTAATGGAGGACATATTTGACCCCAAACTTTAACGTATGACCATTTTCCTTAAGTTTGAGGGCAAATATGATCCTTTTCCCTTTTATGTATAAATTTCATGTTAGGTTTTTGAAAAAATAATACAACAACAACAACATTGTATACAACTTTCATACATTATTTAATGCTTAAAAATCGCTCAAACTTTTGTGTGTGGCAAATGTATGAAATTGTATATCTCGCTCAAGGCTTAAAAAATTCGCTCAAATTTTGTGTTTGAAAAATGTATTAAAAATTTCCCTCACTTATACATATTTCATCATTTTTCATACATTTTTTATACACAAAAAATAACTGAATTTTTCAAGCCTTGAGCGAAAAAACACTAAGAAAAATATATATATTTTTTTAAAAAGTAAAAATAATATTTTTAAAATTATTAAAAAAAAATTGTTTAGAAAAAGTATTGTTATGTTTTGTAATAAAAAATCTTAAGTAGGTAGTCTATGTCATTATGATGAATTACGAGGACCCATTTGGCCAATTGTGAAATTTGAAAATATAGTTTTTGTTTTCAAAGTGAAAAATGATACACTAAATTGGAGTTGTGTTTGATACTTTGATTATGATTATATATTGGAGTTGTTTTACAATTTTTGTGAATCATTTGGAGTGAAAAAAGTGAAAATAACTTTTTAGTGCTTTTAAATTCTTAAATTCTTCAAGTCGAATTCCAAAAAGTTTCAGAATTATAGGGTCAACATGATTTTTGGAATTCAACTCCGGAAAAAGTAAGAAATATTTATGGTAGACGGTGACTAAGTATAAATTTTGTGATTTATAAATGTGGTTTTTGAAACATAATTTTATTAAACAAGTATTAGGATTTGAAGTTTGAATTTATGTAAAAAACAAAAAAAATAAAAAGCCGAATATTACTGAATCGTATCATTTTTTGTTAGAACGGATTAGTGAATCTTTCAAATCAAGTTTACGGTCTGTTTGGCCAAGCTTCTGAAAATGTATTTCTGTTTCTCAGAAGTAGTTATGCAAAAACTGTTTCTGGGTAATCAGTTAGAGTGTTTGACCTATAATTATAGAAGTGCTTCTGAAAACAAAAAAAGTTTCATGTTTGGCAAACATTTATGCAAATTTACTAGAATATTCTTTTTAATAGATTTAAAACTATTTAAAATATTATTTTCTATCATATATTTCTAAAAATTAGTATATATTTACAATTTAATAAAAAAAAATATTTAATTGCAACATTTAATCAAAAAATAATATTATATTGTACATAAGAAATGTAACGACAATATGATAATCAATGACTCAAATATGTCCAAAACCTATCCCCTGCCCTACCCACACCTACACCCACCCCATCCTCAAATTTCTATGTCATATTTGTTTTTACTTTTATAAAAAATATGATTTTTTTCTCCCCCCTTACCCCCCAACCACACCTCATCCTCAAATTTCTATTTCATATTTTTTGTTACTTTTATAAAAAATGATTGAAACTATGAATTTTTTTCTTACCCCCCATACCCCTACCCCCACCCCATTGCCCTACCCCATCCTTAAATTTCTATTTCATATTTTTGTTACTTTTATAAAAAATATATTAAAAAATATGAATTTTTTTCTTACCTCCTACCCCCACCCCAACTCATTGCCCTACCCCATCCTCAAATTTCTATTTCATATTTTTTGTTACTTTTATAAAAAAAAAATATTAAAAAATATGAATATTTTTCTTACCCCCTCCCCCGCCCTATCCCCCACCCCATCCCATTGCCCTACCCATCCTCAAATTTCTATTTCATATTTTTTGTTACTTTTATAAAATAAAAAAAAATATGAACTTTTTTCTTACCCCCCGCCCTACCCCCTACCCCCACCCCACCCCATTGCCCTACCCATCTTCAAATTTTTATTTCATTTTTTTTTACTTTTATAAAAAAAAAATGATTTTTTTTCTTACCACTACCCCTACCCCCACCCCACTCCACCCCATTGCCCTACTCATCTCAAATTTCTATTTCATATTTTTTGTTACTTTTATAAATAAAGATGAATTTTTTTCTTACCCCCGCCCTATCCCTAGTCTTGCCTTCTTCTTCCTTTATAGAGAGAGGCCCTTTAGCTTGAGGGGGAAATTCCTATGTCTTTCTTTCATCCTCTCTGTCTATGGCCAACAAGGTCAGCCTAACCAAGGAAAGCTCATGTATCGAAGTGGCTAAGTTCTATAACGAACAAGCAACCACCCTACCCTTATTCCCAAATTTCTATTTTATATGGAAATATTATATGAGATTAAAAGGAATTTTGTGAAAAGAAAATGGTAAATAGGTCCAAAAAAAATGAGCAAAAAGGACTTTCTCCAGAAGCACCAAATTGGTGTTTCTGTTTTTCATCCCATCTAGAAACACTTTTTGGCTTATGGAAAAAATGTTTCTACTTCTGGAAAGAGTTTAGCCAAAAAACACTTTCAGAAGCTTGATCAAACACCACCTTAATCAGTTAGGCACTTAACATTCAAATGTTCTTATTCGAGCCCATGTATTTCGAGGAAATGATTTTCTATTTCTAGTTAGCGCTGTTTTTTTATTGCAGCTAGCGCGCTTGACTAATAAGATAGAAAGGGTCTTTTTCGCTTGTTTAGTAAAGTCGACGTTTTTGGCCTTATCTTACAGGTGACGACGACGTCGAGTTGACGGCAAAAAAGACTCGGCATTCAGGCGAGCCACCCGGTGGTGTGATATGTAGTGGGTTTAGTACGCCCCGCCGAAACAAACAGCTCCGAAACAAATTAAAAATCCACCATAGTACTAATGTGGGGTTAGGCATACTCCTATCTGTCCGTACTTTGCAAGAAAATACATAGAAGTGGCTGCTAAACGTTCGTATTCCAAATAAAAGATTTAACAACATGAATTGGGAAAGATTGTAAGTTATTCACTTTATAGCTCAATATCTTGGTCTTCTAGCATTTTAGTATTTATTGTGTTTATCATCATTGTGGCCAAAATTACCTTCAAGATTTGGTACTTGAATATGTTGACTCTAGTCATTTTCCAACGAACTATTAATTACATTTACACGTATTATCTCGCATATTAAAAATATTACTTACTCTCCTTGACTCGGGATGTTTGCAATGGAGCAAAGGACTACTAGTCTACCGCCAATATAAGTTTGTCCTTGTCGGAAAGTGTTTAACGGTGAGATTCAGAGAACAGAGGAGAGGATAATCGTGGTTGCTGGTTACTTGAGGTTCGCCGGAGTTCGTTCACCGGTGGTGGGTTCGCGGTGATGGGGGAGAACGAAAAGGTTGGAATTGTTGTCGTTGAAGCTCGGAGAACAGGAAAAAGTGTTGTTTGGTTCGTGGCCGGATGGGTTTTCGCCGGAGCCCGGTGATCGGAGCTTCGGAAGTGAAGGAGTGGTCATGGAAGGTCTTAATTCGCAGGTCTTAACCCAATCAAAGTACAGATTGATTAACTTAAAATTGTATTTGATTGTTATTTATAATTTAAAATAATTTTTAATTATTAAAATTATATATTTACTTATATTAAGAATTATCTTTTTCTAATTAAAACAGAATTCGCAAAATGTTTGAGATAATGGCGTCTCTTACATTCTATAGGTGCAAAATCCTCACTCACTTGTCCTTTCCTACCTCCACCTATCCAAAAAATAAAAAGTATTTATTATTGTTATTATAACAAGGACCAAGTAAAATGAAAGAAAAGAGTATAAAATATGTAAAAATAATAAGAGAAATAAGATTTTGAGGGTCTTTCATTACTTGGGGCTTAAAGTTGTGCCCTTCAGCCGGCCCCAAGGAAAATGAAGCTTATCCTTACTTTTCTCTTAAGCATCACTAGAATAATGAGTCATAGCTGCTGCCTCTGTTAGTATGCCACGTTAACGTGTACTCCATACCCCCATAATGAAACGCTTACAAATTGCAGTTAACGTGTACTCCATATCCCCATAAATACACTTTGTCTTCCATTCTATGCTCAGTGTAACGCTGCCAAGTTTCACCGTCCTTTTAATATATTGAAAAGTTGTCTTACTTGAAAAGTTTTCTTACTTGAAAAGTTTTCTTACTTGAAAAGTTGATCATATTAATTAATTCGTTAATACAAAAACTGAGAACTAAATTAAATTGGCTAGTGCTATTTAATATAGTGAATACTCCTTGTATGATCAAGTGTCACCGTCCTTTTTTTTCCAGTTCCACTGTTTCAGCTAAATATCTTCTTATCCAATCTTTAATTATGTTTCCAGCCACACTCTTACCCGTTCGTGATCAAATGTTTTTTGTAAAATTTTCAATAAAGTATTCATACATAACATGCTTAATTGCGTTTATTATTTGTGTTGTAAAAGTTTGTGGGTAAGAACGGAAACAGAAGAACTGAAGGTTAGACACAAAGAGGTTTAGAGCAATGTTTGTCGAGTCGATTATTTGATAATCTCTCCTTAAGATAAAATTATCTCCGTATATAATAACTTACGGTAGATGGATTAGTCTCCCAAGATAAAATGACAGTACTTTCTCAAACACAAGTCAAATGCTTGAGAACTCTTGTAGAAGAAACAAGAACAAAAAATTTCTAGAAGAAGAATAGAAGCTCTCAACAATTTTCAGATTTTGTGTTGTATTGAAGTGTATAAAATCTGATTTTGAAGCCTCTATTTATATGTGCAAGATTGTGGATCACAAGACATGTGAATGTCTTAAATGGGGTGCATAGATCTTACCAAAAGATATTTTGATCTTACCAAAAGGCACCTAGATCATGCCAAGAGTTGGCTGATCTTTGGCCCTTCAAATCAAAAAATGAGTTACCACTCGCGTCTAAAAAAGCAAAAAAGAAATGAATTAGCAATAGAACATTGAGTTTTATTTTACTACTATCCATTAAGACAAGATTTTGAGGAAGGGTATTTTATTTTGAGACCACAAATTTTGCCTGTTGACTGCAAAGAGTTCATCGAATAATCAATAGAAGTATTGCCATTCTGAGGCTAAAAGGAATAGAAAGATCATTCATACACGAACCAAATAAAAACAATGGTAAAATTGGCAAAAAAGATTCTAGACGATTGGGTGATAAGATTGACATGTGACTCGGTTATAAAAGTTCATCTCAGAGCTGTTTTGGGATCCGCGCGAGTTGTGCTACTGTACACGATCTCCAAAAAGTGAAATTTTTTAGGAGCCTATTTTTTCATTTTTTATTAAGTAGTATTAGTCAAAATTTATTGTAAAAATTCATAATTCGCAGGTCTTAGCCTAATCAAAGTAGGGATTGATTAACTTAAATTTGTATTTGATTGTTATTTATAATTTAAAATAATTTTTAATTATTAAAATCATATATTTACTTATATTAAGGATTATATTTTTCGAATTAAAACAAAATCCCCAAAATGTTTGAGACAGTGAAGTAGATGTAAACTATTCCAACCAAATTATATTGTTTAGTATTGTTTGAATAGATTCTGAACAATTAATTCTTTTTAAAGAAAAGAGCGATTTAATTTATGAACAATTTTACTTGAAAAATTGGTCATATTAATTAATTATTATAAAAAAAATCGACAATCAAATTAAATATTTAATCCAAATTAAATTGGCTAGTGATATTTAATATAGCGAATACTAATTAATTAAATTAAATTATTTAATATAGCGAATAATTAATAAATTAAATTGGTAGGCTATTTAATATAATGATCAAGTGTCAACGTTCTTAATTAATTCGCTATAGACAAAAGCGACAACCAAATTAAATTGGCTAGTGTTATTTAATATAGCGAATACTCCTTGTATGATCAAGTCATCAACGCCCTTTAATTAATTCTCTATAGACAAAAACTGACCATCAAATTAAATTGCTAGTGCTATTTATTATAGCGAATACTTCTTTTATGATCAAGTGTCACCATACTTTTAATTAATTTGCTATAGACAAAAATCGATAACCAAATTAAATTGGCTAGTGCTATTTAATATAGCGAATACTCCTTGTATGATCAAGTATCACCGTCCTTTTAATTAATTCGCTATAGACAAAAACTGACAAGCAAATTAAATTGACTAGTGCTATTTAATATAGAGAATATTCCTAGTATGATCAAGTGTCACCGTCCTTTTAATTAATTCGATATAGACAAAAACTGACAACCAAATTAAATTGACTAGTGCTATTTAATATAGCGAATACTCCTTGTATGATCAAGTGTCAACGTCCTTTTAATTAATTCGCTATAGACAAAAACTGACAACCAAATTAAATTGGCTAGTGCTATTTAATATAGCGAATACTCCTTGTATGATCAAGTGTCAACGTTCTTTTAATTAATTCGCTATAGACAAAAACTGACAACCAAATTAAATTGGCTAGTGCTATTTAATATAGCGAATACTCCTTGTATGATCAAGTGTCAACGTCCTTTTAATTAATTCGCTATAGACAAAAACTGACGACCAAATTAAATTGGCTAGTGCTATTTAATATAGCGAATACTCCTTGTATGATCAAGTGTCAACGTCCTTTTAATTAATTCGCTATAGACAAAAACTGACAACCAAATTAAATTGGCTAGTGCTATTTAATATAGCGAATACTCCTTGTATGATCAAGTATCACCGTCCTTTTAATTAATTCGCTATAGACAAAAACTGACAAGCAAATTAAATTGACTAGTGCTATTTAATATAGAGAATATTCCTAGTATGATCAAGTGTCACCGTCCTTTTAATTAATTCGTTATAGACAAAAACTGACAACCAAATTAAATTGACTAGTGTTATTTAATATAGAGAATACTCCTAGTATGATCAAGTGTCACCGTCCTTTTAATTAATTCGTTATAGACAAAAACTGACAACCAAATTAAATTGGCTAGTGCGATTTAATATAGCGAATACTCCTTGTATGATCAAGTGTCACCGTCCTTTTAATTAATTTGCTATAGACAAAAACTGACAACCAAATTAAATTGGCTAGTGCTATTTAATATAGCGAATACTCCTTGTATGATCAAGTATCACCGTCCTTTAATATTTTTATCATCTTATAAGTTTGTCATTTAATATTTTTATCTATAAAACATTTTTATGACGCAAAAAATGGTAGCTTATATCTAAAATGTAGTCCATTAGTTTGCTATTCGCTTGTAGCTAAAAAATCTTATAAACACACTGAGAATAGCTTTTTCCTTCCCGCACCTAAGAAAATGAGTTACCTATAAATGTGATTACTAACGCACAAATCTTATGGACTTCAGCAATCAGTCAGCTAAATGGGAAAACCAACGCTCTACTCTAATGAAGAACCTTTTTGTCTAGTTAAAATTTGATGAACTTTATTTTAATACCAGTTGAGCATTTTTATTCATTTTAATTAATTTGATATAGACAAAAACTGACAACCAAATTAAATTGACTAGTGCTATTTAATATAGCGAATACTCCTTGTATGATCAAGTGTCAACGTCCTTTTAATTAATTCGCTATAGACAAAAACTGACGACCAAATTAAATTGGCTATTTAATATAGCGAATACTCCTGTATGATCGTCATGTCAACGCCCTTTTAATTAATTCGCTATGTATAAAAATCGACAACCAAATTAAATTGGCTAGTGCTATTTAATATAAATAATACCTTGTATGATCAAGATCACCGCCCTTTTAATTAATTCGCTATAGACAAAAACTGACAATCAAATTAAATTGACTAGTGCTATTTAATATAGAGAATATTCCTAGTATGATCAAGTGTCACCGTCCTTTTAATTAATTCGTTATAGACAAAAACTGACAACCAAATTAAATTGACTAGCGTTATTTAATATAGAGAATACTCCTAGTATGATCAAGTGTCACCGTCCTTTTAATTAATTCGTTATAGACAAAAACTGACAACCAAATTAAATTGGCTAGTGCGATTTAATATAATAATACCTTGTATGATCAAGTGTCAACGTCCTTTTAATTAATTCGCTATAGACAAAAACTGACAACCAAATTAAATTGGCTAGTGCTATTTAATATAGCGAATACTCCTTGTATGATCAAGTGTCAACGTCCTTTTAATTAATTCGCTATAGACAAAAACTGACAACCAAATTAAATTGGCTAGTGCTATTTAATATAAATAATACCTTGTATGATCAAGTGTCAACGTCCTTTTAATTAATTCGATATAGACAAAAACTGACAATCAAATTAAATTGACTAGTGCTATTTAATATAGCGAATACTCCTTGTATGATCAAGTATCACCGTCCTTTAATATTTTTATCATCTTATAAGTTTGTCATTTAATATTTTTATCTATAAAACATTTTTATGACGCAAAAAATGGTAGCTTATATCTAAAATGTAGTCCATTAGTTTGCTATTCGCTTGTAGCTAAAAAATCTTATAAACACACTGAGAATAGCTTTTTCCTTCCCGCACCTAAGAAAATGAGTTACCTATAAATGTGATTACTAACGCACAAATCTTATGGACTTCAGCAATCAGTCAGCTAAATGGGAAAACCAACGCTCTACTCTAATGAAGAACCTTTTTGTCTAGTTAAAATTTGATGAACTTTATTTTAATACCAGTTGAGCATTTTTATTCATTTTAATTAATTTGCTATAGACAAAAACTGACAACCAAATTAAATTGGCTAGTGCTATTTAATATAGCGAATACTCCTTGTATGATCAAGTGTCAACGTCCTTTTAATTAATTCGCTATAGACAAAAACTGACAACCAAATTAAATTGGCTAGTGCTATTTAATATAATAATACCTTGTATGATCAGTGTCAACGCCCTTTTAATTAATTCGCTATGACAAAATCGACCAAATTAAATTGGCTAGTGCTATTTAATATAGCGAATACTCCTTGTATGATCAAGTGTCAACGTCCTTTTAATTAATTCGCTATAGACAAAAACTGACAACCAAATTAAATTGGCTAGTGCTATTTAATATAGCGAATACTCTTGTATGATCAAGTGTCAACGCCCTTTTAATTAATTCGCTATAGACAAAACGACAACCAAATTAAATTGGCTAGTGCTATTTAATATAGCGAATACTCCTTGTATGATCAGTGTCAACGCCCTTTAATTAATTTATAGACAAAACCGACAACCAAATTAAATTGACTAGTCTATTTAATATAGCGAATACTTTGTATGATCAAGTGTCAACGCCCTTTAATTAATTCGCTATAGACAAAACTGACAACCAAATTAAATTGGCTAGTGCTATTTAATATAGCGAATACTCTTTGTATGATCAAGTGTCAACGCTTTTAATTAATTCGCTATAGACAAAAATCGACAACCAAATTAAATTGGCTAGTGCTATTTAATATAGCGAATACTCTCAGATGATCGTGTCAACGCCCTTTTAATTAATTCGCTATAGACAAAAATCGACACCAAATTAAATTGGCTAGTGCTATTTAATATAAATAATACTTTGTATGATCAAGTGTCAACGCCCTTTTAATTAATTCGCTATAGACAAAAACTGACGACCAAATTAAATTGGCTAGTGCTATTTAATATAGCGAATACTCCTTGTATGATCAAGTGTCAACGTCCTTTTAATTAATTCGCTATAGACAAAAACTGACAACCAAATTAAATTGGCTAGTGCTATTTAATATAGCGAATACTCCTTGTATGATCAAGTGTCAACGTTCTTTTAATTAATTCGCTATAGACAAAAACTGACAACCAAATTAAATTGGCTAGTGCTATTTAATATAGCGAATACTCCTTGTATGATCAAGTGTCAACGCCCTTTTAATTAATTCGCTATAGACAAAATCGACAACCAAATTAAATTGGCTAGTGCTATTTAATATAGCGAATACTCCTTGTATGATCGTCACAACGCCCTTTTAATTAATTCGCTATAGACAAAATCGACGACCAAATTAAATTGGCTAGTGCTATTTAATATAGCGAATACTCGTATGATCAAGTGTCAACGCCCTTTTAATTAATTCGCTATAGACAAAAATCGACAACCAAATTAAATTGGTAGCTATTTAATATAGCGAATACTCCTTTGTATGATCAAGTGTCATTAACGCCCTTTTAATTAATTCGCTATAGATAAAATCGATAACCAAATTAAATTGGCTAGTGCTATTTAATATAGCGAATACTCTTGTATGATCAAGTGTCAACGCCCTTTAATTAATTCGCTATAGACAAACACTGACAACCAAATTAAATTGACTAGTGCTATTTAATATAGCGAATACTCCTTGTATGATCAAGTGTCAACGCCCTTTTAATTAATTCGCTATATAAAAATCGACAACCAAATTAAATTGGCTAGTGCTATTTAATATAGCGAATACCCTTGTATGATCAGTGTCAACGTTCTTTAATTAATTCGCTATAGACAAAAATCGACAACCAAATTAAATTGGCTAGTGCTATTTAATATAGCGAATACTCTTGTATGATCGTGTCAACGCCCTTTTAATTAATTCGCTATAGACAAAAATCGATTTACCAAATTAAATTGGCTAGTGCTATTTAATATAGCGAATAATACCTTGTATGATCAAGTGTCAACGCCCTTTTAATTAATTCGCTATATAAAAAGCGACAACCAAATTAAATTGGCTAGCTATTTAATATAAATAATACTCCTTGTATGATCAAGTATCACCGTCCTTTTAATTAATTCGCTATAGACAAAAAATGACAAGCAAATTAAATTGACTAGTGCTATTTAATATAGAGAATATTCCTAGTATGATCAAGTGTCACCGTCCTTTTAATTAATTCGCTATAGACAAAAACTGACAATCAAATTAAATTGACTAGTGCTATTTAATATAGCGAATACTCCTTGTATGATCAAGTATCACCGTTCTTTAATATTTTTATCATCTTATAAGTTTGTCATTTAATATTTTTATCTATAAAACATTTTTATGACGCAAAAAATGGTAGCTTATATCTAAAATGTAGTCCATTAGTTTGCTATTCGCTTGTAGCTAAAAAATCTTATAAACACACTGAGAATAGCTTTTTCCTTCCCGCACCTAAGAAAATGAGTTACCTATAAATGTGATTACTAACGCACAAATCTTATGGACTTCAGCAATCAGTCAGCTAAATGGGAAAACCAACGCTCTACTCTAATGAAGAACCTTTTTGTCTAGTTAAAATTTGATGAACTTTATTTTAATACCAGTTGAGCATTTTTATTCATTTTAATTAATTTGATATAGACAAAAACTGACAACCAAATTAAATTGGCTAGTGCTATTTAATATAAATAATACTTTCAGATTATGATCAAGTATCACCGTCCTTTAATATTTTTATCATCTTATAAGTTTGTCATTTAATATTTTTATCTATAAAACATTTTTATGACGCAAAAAATGGTAGCTTATATCTAAAATGTAGTCCATTAGTTTGCTATTCGCTTGTAGCTAAAAAATCTTATAAACACACTGAGAATAGCTTTTTCCTTCCCGCACCTAAGAAAATGAGTTACCTATAAATGTGATTACTAACGCACAAATCTTATGGACTTCAGCAATCAGTCAGCTAAATGGGAAAACCAACGCTCTACTCTAATGAAGAACCTTTTTGTCTAGTTAAAATTTGATGAACTTTATTTTAATACCAGTTGAGCATTTTTATTCATCTTTTCGAAAAAATATTACTTCAATGGTTGAACTTTGACTTTATACGATATATTTTTCTTTTTAATTTGTTTTAAAAATATATTTTAAAATTGTCATTTTGTCTAATCGGATAATTTATAGTGATACAAATATTTAAAACCTATTTTATAATACTACAATTTTCTTCTATTTTTATAAACTTTGTACTCAATTAGATGTCACATAAATTGGAATAAAAAGTAGTGGCTTGCTTGACATCACGAGGAAGTGTTGGAGTTTGTTGCTTGACTTTATTTCACTTTTGCTTGTCACTTTTCGCATATCAAAAGAAGTTCAGTTTTTTCATGTTTTATCCTTAATTTATTTACTATCAAAACTTCTCGAAATTTTAAGTCAATTTTAGCTAACCAATAATTTGTATTGTGATTGACACACACCTCTTCATTAAAGAGATGAATGAGCTGTAAAGTGCTATTGAACCTTGAAATTTTAGCTAAAATATCTATAGAAACTTAATGTTGAACCTTGAAATTTCATACTAGATCTAATAATTATGTATGGGAATTTGATTTTAATTATTAAGGGTTTTTAATCAATTAATAGTAGTATTGCGGTAAAATATCTATATCAATCATTATTTTTAAGAGACGTGAAAAATTCAAAAGACAAGTAAAAGTAAACGGAGATAATACTTTATATAGTTATTTAATGATAAGGATAATATTGATAGAAACTAATAAATGTCTCTTGATTTGCTAAAATAGACAAATTAAAATATATATATATAACAAGGACCAGGTAAAATGAAAGAAAAGAGTATAAAATATATCTAAAAATAATAAGAGAAATAAAATTTTGAGGGTCTTTCAATACTTGGGGCCTAAAGCGGTGGCTTGTGCCGGTTACCCTTCAGCCGACCTTGATTCCCAGGTATTATTGGCGCTACCCGGTACCAAATTTATCTGGTAAAATATTATCCGCATGTAGTTAGATTTAAGATTTCTTTATAAAAATTCACAGAAATTTACTATGAAAAAAATTCTCGGTGAGTTTCTTTCCTTTCCATATTATAGGTATTTCTACCTTAGCCAGACAACCCCACACCTTCAAGTATTTGTAGGTGAATTTCTTTCCTTCCCATAGTTCGTATGGAGTCTTGTCCTTACCCTTGTGTGGGACTCTATTAAGAATCTTATTCGCGATAAGGACAACTTATCCCCACATGTATTGGGGAAGGACTGAATTGATGATTAAACATTCATCATTTCCTTTAGTGTTCGGTTCTTGCGTTCATCAACATCGTTTGATTGAGGTGAGTAAGGAGTCATCGTTTGATGAACTATACCCGATTGGGTACACAATTCTTCAAAGGGTGCTACATATTCTCCACCTCTATCGCTACAGATTGATTTAATCCATCCGCTTAGTTGATTCTCCACTTCTGCTTTGTAGCGCTTGAACGCTTTAAAGGCTTCATCTTTACTTTTAAGTAAGTAAATGTAGCAAAACCTTGTGCTATCATCTATGAAAGTGACAAAATACTTGTTCCCCCCACTAGTTTGGGTGAACTTTAAATCACATATATCTGTATGTATGAGTTCTAGATGAGCGGTTTCCCTTTCGACGGATCTAAAGGGACTTTTGGAAAGTTTTGCCTCTACGCACACCTCACACTTACGTTGATGGCTTATGTCGAGAGACGACAATAATTCCAACTTTACCAATCTTTGGATAGATTGATAGTTAACATATCCTAATCTATGATGTCATAAATTAGAAGACTCAATCAAGTAAGTAGAAGGCTCAATTTTATTGATAGATGAAGTAGGAGACATTACAGGTGCACCATTAACTTTAAGGAGACCTTCACAGGCGAAGCCCCTAGTGATTACAAATTTATTAGCCTCTAGCACTAGCCTAAAACCAGCATTCACTAATAAAGTTCCAGAAATTAAATTTCTTCAAATTTCTGGGACATGCATCACTTCATTCAGAGTCAGCTCCTTTCCCGACGTCATCTTGAGGATTATCTTTCCTACCCCCAGCACATCTGAAGAAGAATTGTTGCCTATGAACAACTTCTTATCTGTGACCGGTGTATACATGGAGAAGACGTATTTATTGGAACAAATGTGACGGTATCACCGGTGTCCAACCGCCATTGCGTCGGATTCTCAACAAGGTTGGCTTCTAGAACCATTGCTGAGAATTCTTCAATCATATCGTATAGGAGTGTGTCTTCGACGATGTTTGCCTTAGTCTTGCCTTTGGACTTCTCTTGTTTGAGCTTGCGGCAGTCTTTGGCCATGTGACCAACTTTACCACAGTGGTTGCAATTCCCTTAAAATTTTCAGTTATTTGGATCTTGCCAACCTTCTGGAACTTTCGCTTTTTTCTTGGGTTCCCTTTGACTTCCACCAGATTCGCCTTAGCCTCAGCAGGTTATTTCCCCTTTGGCATGACCTTCTTATTGTCCTCCTAAATATTGAGTTTGACACTAAGTTCGTCTAAGGTCATCTCCTTCGTATTGAGTTTCAAGTAATTCATGAACTCGTCCACGAGGGAGACAGCTTCTCGATCAATGCCCCAACCAAGAATTGCTCGTTGGACTTCAATCTGATCGGTGTATTTTATATACACTTTTTGAGTCAATTTTAGTTAGTCTTTTGTCCCTTTTTGTACAAATAAGTGTCGTATTAGGATAGTTTTCCTTTCTTTTGAGTCAAAGTGGTTAAAATGGCCAAATGGCGGAAAAGGAGCTAAAAGAGGGCAAAAGAGGAGGTTCCAGAGCTAAAAATAGAAAAAGTGGCGAACGAGGCGTAAACCTCACTGCGCCGCGGCCTCGCAATGTAGGCCGCGACGCCTAATCATCGAGAGGCTGCAGAGGTTCTAGGCCGCGCCACACGCATGCCAGAACTGGCCGCGCGCCAAATCACCCGGTTACTGGTTCTGGCCACGCCGACGCTGAAAATCAGGTTTTAGACGATTTTCCGGGCCAGCCTCAGGAAAGTTAGAGACGGTTTTCAAATTTATAAAGGAGAACCCAGGCAGATTTTAAGAGTTCCCTTTCTTGCACAACACAAGGTTTTCTTGGATCAAGATCGAGACCCTAAACTTAGTAATTTTCTTTTCTTTTCTTTATTTCGCTTTTGTATGATGAACTTTGAATTAGTTCTTGTCATGTCAATGGCTAGAACTAATTCTTTTATAAGGCTTTCCATGTTGATTCACTAGAAACTTATGTTATGAATTAATGACGCCTATGGTTATTATTCTTCTTTGAGAGATTTATCCAATAATTGCTTTGAATGCTTGGTAATTAATTGACAACTAATTATCATTATATGATTTCTAATCAAACTTCGAAAGGAGGAGGTTGTGAATATGCTGTAAGTTGGGTAGACATATTTGGGTTGGGGATGAAAATACCTCAATTATTTATGTAGCATTAATGAGAGGCTTAACAACCCTAATTTTACGCATGGTGCGTGACGGTTAACTAGGTTTTTGTGCTTAATCCTCCTATAGAGTTATCCTTATCACCAAAGGTAAGGTGCACATTGGGTTGAGTGTTTATATATCCTTAACGGAAATATAAAACGATTTCGTAAACCCGCTAGCTCCGAGAAGTTACACTATAATTCATTGCATTGATAAATAACATAAGGGGATAGTTGAGGAGACATAGAAGCCCTATTCCCATCACAACTGAAGTAAACCTATCGTTAATTAGATTTTATAATTATTAGTCATAAATGTTATACCCCGTAGTTCTGGCCATACGTGTGAGAGCGTGCGAAAGGGAGTAAGACTTAAAATTTTCGAAAGATAAGGTGACGGATTATTCGAACGGGTTTTAGTCAACTTTGAGGCGGGTTATGACCCGGTACATTGAGAGTTCCTAAGTGTTTTAAAGGCCTAGGGCGTAGTTCGTTGAGTCTAGTTTCCAACGCAACCAACCATTCGTCGATAGGACATCGGAGTGGGAAGTTATGGGAGATACAAGTTCGGGCGCAGACGACAAATGCGTTTCGCGTAAGCGGCTGGCCGCGGCGGATATTCGAGGGGTCGCTAAAGTTGCAGCACGCGCCAGATGCAGGGTGCGCCGGAAGTTCCGGAAGTCCGCAGAGTTCAGCCTGGCACACGGCGCCGCGCAGCGCGCGCGGATTTCAAAGGAAAAATTTAGGAAAATCAGATTTCTTCTTTTAAAAAGGCCATGGGAGGGTGACAAGTGTCTCCCCCCCCCCATCTGAATTCTTGCATGCCTTATATTAACCAAGTCTTGAAGACTTTGTCATCTTCCAAATCCCTCTATCTCTCTAAGCTAAAGCTCTCACTTCTCTCTAAAATTCCAAGAGGAATTCAAGCCTAAGGAAAAATCTGAAAAGTTAAGGACAAGAAGGAAGCTTGTGGCTAGCTTGTAGGAATCATTGTGGTGGTGTTCTTGGAAAGGAGGCTAGCAAAGTTGTTGGAATAGTTTTGGCTAAAGCTCTAAAGGTAACATTTCTTCTCTTGTAGCTAATATTGATGTTGCATGTGAAGAAGAAGGAACTTGTAGTAGTAAATAATGCTCTTAGACTCATTGCATGTAAGAAATATGGTTTGAATGTGAAGTAATTGGTTAAGAAGATGTTAGGAGCATGTTGTAGCCTAAAAACTACCTTAGAATTGTTAAGTGAAATGTTGTACCTTATGGGGCATAATTTTACACACCCAAGTTTAGGTGTGTAATCCCCTTTGAAATGTTTGGATTGTTGAGCTTTAAATGTGGCGTTTGGATGTTAAATTCGCCTTGAGAAAGGTGGCAAAGTATGTAGAAACAAAGGAAATGCTGCCTAATTTTTCATAGAATTTAGTGGCTTTGAACTTAGATTATTTCTACGTTGAAATTAGAGGTTAATAAACGTATCATGGTTGTTATAGGTTGACATATTACTTGCGGTAGTTTGGGCTTAGCAAGTGGATTGACCAAAGAGGTATGTGAAGCTTTCCTATCTATTGAGCATGAGTAGTTGTATCTATGTAGTACGGTAGACGTACAAGATTTAGTATTGACCAGTGTAAGAGTATATCTGAGGGGTAAATCCCCAAGATCGTTATACCATCTGCTTCAGGGTAAGAGTATATCTGAGGGGCAAATCCCCCAAGATCGTTATACCACCTGTTCCGTGGATTTGTGTTATACCCCGTAGTTCTGACCCTACGTATGAGAGCGTACGAAAGCATGTAAGACTTAAAATTTTCAAAGGATAGGTTGACGGATTATTCCGGACGGGTTTTAGTCAACTTTAAGGCGGGTTATGACCCGGTACATTGAGAGTTCCTAAGTGGTTCAAAGGCCTAGGGCGTAGTTCGTTGAGTCTAGATTCCAACGCAACCAACCGTTCGTCGATAGGACGTCGGAATAGAAAGATATGAGAGTTACAAGTTCAGTGCGCAGTCGGACAAAAATATGTTTCGGACAAAGGCGACAGGGCCGCGGCGTCGAAAGTGCTGAGAGGTCGCTGAAGTTGCAGCGCCGCGGCGCCAGGACATCAGGGCCGCGCGCACAAAGTTCGAAGAGGTCATGGGGTTTCAGCACGCGCCGAGGCGGATTTTGGGCGAAAAACTTAGAAAGTCGATTTTTCTTTTAAAAGACCTTGGGAGGGTGACAAGTGTCCCCCCCATCTGATTTCTTGCATGCAATATATTGACCAAGTTTTCAAGACTTGGTCATCTTCCAATTTCTCTCTCTCTCTAAAGCAAAAGCTCCTCCCTCTCTCTACATTCCAAAGGAAATCCAAGCCTAAGAAAATCTGAAAAATTAAGAACAAGAAAAGGAAGCTTGTGGCTAGCTTGTGGTGGTGTTCTTGGCAAGGAAGCTAGCAAAATCTTTGGAATAAGTTTGACTAAAACTTTAAGGTAACATTTCTTCCTTTAGAATTAGTTCTAGTGTTGCATGCTTAGAAGAAAGAACTTGTGGTAGTAAAATAATGCTCTTAGAGTCATTGCATGCTAGAAAATGTGGTTTGGATATGAAGAATGGGTTAAGAAGAGATTATGAGCATGTTGTAGCCTAAAAACTACCTTAGAATTGTTAAGTGAATTGTTGTAAACTTATGGGGCAGAATTTTGGGTGTGTAATCCCCTTTGAATTGTTGGATTGATTGAGCCTTAAATGTGGCAATTGGATGATAAATTCGGCCTTGAGAAAGGTGGCATAGTGAGTAGAAACAAAGGAAATGCTGCCCAATTTTCCATAGAATTTAGTGACTTTGAACTTGGATTGTTCTACATTAAGATTAGAAGTTAATAAACGTATCATGGTTATTTTAGGTTGACATATTACTTGCGGTAGTGTGGACTTAGCAAGTGGATTGACCAAAGAGGTATGTGAAACTTTCCTATCTCTTGAGCATGAATAGATGAAACTATGTAGTACTAGACGACAAGATTTGGTATTCTTACTTGTTTGAGTACATAATGACTTGTTTCGCTTTTAAGAATGTATAAATCCTCGTTAGGGAAAAAGTATGATTTTACTAAAGTATAGAGTTAATATAACAACTTTATGGGAAGTTGGTTTATTAGCTTCATAAGAGGTTAATGAGAAGAGATTTACTCTAAAAGTAAGATAAGTATATGAAGAGGCAAATTGGTTTAAGGCATCAATTGCCCAAGAGTTTTATGTATAAAGAGTCATTTTTAAAAGAGTTGAAGTATGTAGTACTTGGGTTAAATTCCCGGTTTTCTTTTATTAAAGATATGATTAAGTGCCTTAAGTAAACTAAAATGAGAGGGTATATGAACAAGACTAATAAGAAGTTATAAGTTTTCTTAACTTATTTATGATTATGATATGATGACAGTTTGAGCTAGGGTAAGAGTATATCTGAGGGGCAAGCCCCAAGATCGTTATACCACCTTCTCCAGGGTAAGAGTATGTCTGAGGGGCCAGCCCCAAGATCGTCATACCACCTTCTTCAGTGTAAGAGTATATCTGAGGGGCAAGCCCCAAGATCGTTATACCAGCTGCTTCAGTGTAAGAGTGTATCTGAGGGGAAAGTCCCCAAGATCGGTATACCATCTGCTTCGGGGTAAGAGTATATCTGAGGGGTAAGTCCCCAAGATCGTTATACCAATTGCTCCGTGGATTTGCTACCCATGACGCGAGGAATACCTCACGCGAGTCCTTATGGGCTTATGCGGGTGAAATAGTCCCACGCGGGCCAGATAGCCTATGCGAGAATACCACGCGGGTCCACATGACCCATGCGGTGAAATAGTCCAGTAAGGGGTGCTTATTGATACTACGCGAGGTACCGCTTTGATCCTAAGGCCCCTATTTTATGCAAAGATTGTATATATATATACTTGTCACTCATTGTTAGTAAGGCACAAGAAAATGTATTTTATTGACTTCCATGACTCAACTTACTTTTAGACTTATGATATCATTATTATAGTATTTTCCACTTTACATACTTGGTACATATTGTATCGACCCTTTCCTGGGCCGCTCATGCCGCAGGTGGTAAATGATTGAGGATCCTCATTCTTAGGATCACTACTCCAAAGGTCAAGCTCCATCCTCCTAAGCTTGTCTATCGTACGGATATTCCCCGACGCTATAGGTATTTTGTACATTCAGGTATGGCGGGCCCCGCCACAGTTGTTATCTTTAGAGGTCTGTGGTCACCTATGTGTTTTGGGCTATAAGAACCAGTTGTATTGCTACACCTTTGTTTAAAGTATGTATTATGGAAGGCAGCTTTATCGGCTGGCCAGTGATGTTTACCTTTCCTCTAAGTTATGTGTTATGTATGTTCCGCTGCTATTCTCTGACTTATACCAGTCGTGGCCCCGGGGCTGGGTCGTGACAACAGCATGGTCTCAGGGCAGTTTTCGAGGCGGGCAGCCTCAGCAGCAGACTAGGTCCACATTTCAGCCAGCACAGAGTGCTCCTACTCAGTTTTCCGGCAGGAGGTCTGATCAGCCGGGTTATTCAGGAGCAGGTCAGGGCTCCAGGACTTCAGGGTTTCAGGGAGGCAGAGACCGTCACCAATCGAGACCACCCACATCTCGGTGCGTTCGATGCGGTAGGTCTCATCCGGGCGAGTGCCGTATGGGTTCGGGAGCGTGTTACTCTTGTGGCCAGCAGGGCCATCTGAAGAAGGATTGTCCGTCCCAGGCGGCGGAGCGCATTACGGTCAGCCGACGGTCGGGCTTGTCGGATCTTCATCTTCGATGGTCGACGCCCGAGGCGTGGTACTTACGCCGCCAGTGCGGAAGAGGTCGTGGTAGAGGTCCCAGTTCTAGCGGTCCTCAGAACCGCATCTATGCTATGTCCAGCCGTCAGGACCAAGAGGCGTCACCAGATGTCGTCACAGGTACACTATTGGTTTCTTGCTGTGATGTATATGCTTTGATAGATCCAGGTTCTACCTTGTCCTATATATCTCCCCATATTGCCAGTAGAATAGGGATAGAGCCCGAGTCCATAAGACCTTTTGAGGTGGCTACGCCAGTAGGTGATTCGGTGGTACCCGAGAGGATATATAGAGCTTGCCCAATGATTGTAGACAGTCGTCAGACTCTAGCCGACTTGATAGAGTTGGATATGATGGACTTTGATATGATTATGGGTATGGATTGGATAGCGTCTTGCTATGCCAATGTAGACTGTAGAGAGAGATTAGTTCGGTTCCAATTTTCTCAGCGGTTATCGAGTGGAAGGGAACATCGCGTCGCCGGCGGTAGGTTTATTTCTTACCTCAAGGCTGGAAGATGGTGGAAAGGGTATATCTACCATATGGTTCGTATTCGATCGAGGTGAGATACCGCCTTGATCGATTCCGGTCGTTAGAGAGTTTCGGATGTATTCCCGCACGAGCCGGGTATCCTCCGCAGGAGGAGATTGAGTTTGCATTGACTTGGCGCGGACACTCGACCGATATCTATTCCGCCATACGTGATGGCACTGCCGAGTTGAAGGAATCAAGGACCACCAAGGACTTGCTGGAGAAAGACTTTATCAGGCCAAGTGTTTCTCCCTGGGGAGCACCAGTGTTATTTGTAAAGAAGAAGGATGAGACGCTGCGTATGTGTATTGATTACAGGCAGCTGAACAAGGTAACTATCAAGAACAGATATCCCCTCCTCAGGATTGACGATTTGTTTGACCAGTTGCAGGGTGAAAGGTGTTTTTCCAAGATAGACCTGCGATCTGGTTACCATCAGGTACGAGTTAGAGAGGCGGATATTCCGAAGGCTGCATTCAGGACCCGGTATGGGCACTATGAGTTCAGGATGATGTCTTTCGGGTTGACCAACGCCCCAGCAGTATTCATGGATTTGATGAATAGGGTGTTCAGGCCATTCTTGGATATGTTCGTTATAGTTTTCATTGATGATATCTTGGTGTATTCGCGCACAGAGCAGGAGCATACATAGCATTTGAGGACGGCATTGAGAGTCCTCCGAGACCGGCAGTTGTATGCCAAGTTCTCGAAGTGCGAGTTCTGGTTAGCTTCAGTGGCTTTCTTAGGGCATGTTATCGGGGCCGATGGTATTCAGGTTGATACAACGAAGATTGAGGCAGTCAAGACTTGGCCTGCACTCCACTACATGGAGATGCGCACTTTTGGGCTGGCGAGTTATTATCGGAGGTTTGTGGAGAAGTTTGCTTCTATTTCAGCACCTTTGACTAAGCTGACTCAGAAGGCAGCTATGTTCCGGTGGACGGATACTTGTGAGGAAAGTTTCCAGTTGCTAAAAGAGAAATTGACGACCGCCCCAGTTCTTACTCTTCCAGAGGGTTTAGATGGATATGTGGTTTATTGTGACGCGTCAGGTGTCGGGCTGAGTGCGTCTTTGATGCGACGGCAAGGTTATAGCCACGATCTCGACGCTTAAGCATGAGAAGAACTATCCCACACATGACTTGGAGTTGGCAGCAGTGATTCATGCCTTGAAGATCTGGAGACATTATTTGTATGGAGTGCATGTGGATATTTACACAGACCACAAGAGTCTCCAGTATACCTTCAGCCAGAGGGAGCTGAACTTGCGACAGAGACGGTGGTTGGAGCTGCTTAAGGATTACGATGTTGATATTCTATACCACCCAGGGAAGGCTAATATAGTTGCAGATGCCCTTAGTCGCAGATCGATGGGTAGTCTGTCCGATGTACAGCCAGAGAAAAGGGATATGGTCCGAGAGTTACATCAGCTAGCGAGCCTTGGGGTTCGTTTGGTTGATTCTGATAGTGATGGAATTCGGGTTCGAGAGGTTGTCGAGTCTTCCATCGTCGAGGAGGTGAAGAGGCGACAATATGAGGATCCGATTTTGGTACGGTACCGAGATGCAACTCTCCAGAGGGAGAAAAGTCTATTTGAGGTAGCGCCGGATGGGGTGCTAAGGTTTGAGGGCCGGTTGTGTGTTCCCGATGTGACAGGACTTCGTCAGCAGATTCTGGGAGAGGCACACAGTGCTCGTTATTATATTCATCCGGGGTCGACTAAGATGTATCATGACCTCAGATGCGTGTATTGGTGGGATGGCCTGAAGAGGGACGTTGCGGAGTTCGTGGCGCAGTGCCCGAATTGTCAGCAGGTTAAGGTTGAGCACCAGAAGCCCGATGGGCTGTTGCAGGCTATTGATATTCCGACTTGGAAGTGGGAGGTGATAAATATGGATTTTATTACAGGGTTACCTTCCACTCAGAGGAAGCATGATTCCATTTGGGTTATCGTCGACAGTCGATTTAAATCAGCCCATTTTGTTCCAGTCAGGACGACTTTTTCGGCCGAGGATTATGCTAGACTATATATCAGAGAGATCGTGAGACTGCACGGAGTTCCTATATCGATTATTTCAGACAGAGGAGCCCAGTTTACGGCTAACTTCTGGAGGTCTTTCCAGAAGGGATTAGGGACCCAGGTGAGTCTCAGTACGGCGTTTCATCCTCAGACCGACGGACAGGCCGAGCGCACTATCCATACACTTGAGGATATGCTGCGGGCTTGTGTTATTGATTTCAGGGGTAGCTGGGAGGATCATTTGCCTCTTGTGGAGTTTGCTTATAATAACAGCTACCATTGTAGTATCCAGATGGCGCCTTATGAGGCCTTATACGGGAGGAAGTGCAGGTCACCGATAGGTTGGTTTGAAGTGGGAGAAATGCAGTTAGTCGGGCCAGACTTGGTTCAGCAGACAGTGGATAAGGTGAAGCTTATCCAGGAGCGGTTATTGTCAGCTCAGAGTCGACAGAAGTCGTATGCAGATCATCGGTGTCGACACTTGGAGTTGAGGTTGAGGATTGAGTTTTCCTAAAGGTATCGCCCATGAAGGGCGTGATGAGGTTTGGGAAGAAAGGGAAACTTAGCCCAAGGTATATTGGGCCTTATCAGATTGTCCGTAGGGTAGGCAAGGTTGCCTATTAGTTAGATCTTCCGTCCGATTTGGAGGCAGTGCATCCAGTCTTTCACGTATCTATGTTGCGGAAATGTATTGGAGACCCACCTAGAGTGAACCCGATTCATGTAGTCCAGGTGACAGAGGAGTTATCGTATGAGGAGAGTCCCATAGCGATACTCGATCGTCAGGTTAGGCGACTTCGGATGAAGGACGTGGCTTCCGTCAAAGTCTTATGGCGGAACGAGAACATGGAGGAGATGACGTGGGAGGCAGAGGATGACATGATGAAGAAATATCCTCACTTATTTCCTATACCTCCAGGTAACCTACTTTCTTGCTTGATAGTTTTAAATTGGAAATTTTGCTTGAGTATTGTTGTGGCTCGTGGAGCATCTTTTATTGCAAAAAGAATAGTTAAGAGGGTCTATGTCGATATTGTGATTTGAGTAAGCCTAGAAGGAACATTCGGGACGAATGTTTCTAAGGGTGAGAGAATGTTATACCCCGTAGTTCTGGCCATACGTGTGAGAGCGTGCGAAAGGGAGTAAGACTTAAAATTTTCGAAAGATAAGGTGACGGATTGTTCGAACGGATTTTAGTCAACTTTGAGGCGGGTTATGACCCGGTACATTGAGAGTTACTAAGTATTTTAAAGGCCTAGGGCGTAGTTCGTTGAGTCTAGTTTCCAACGCAACCAACCATTCGTCGATAGGACATCGGAGTGGGAAGTTATGGGAGATACAAGTTCGGTCGTGACGGACGAAATGCGTTTCGCGAAGCGGCAGGGCATGGCGCCGGATATTCTGAGGGGTCGCTGAAGTTGCAGCGCCGCGGCGCCAGGACAGCAGGGCCGCGGCGCCGGAAGTTCCGAAAGTCCGCAGAGGTTTCAGCGCCGCGGCGCCGGCGTCAGGGCCGCGGCGCCAAGGCGGGATTTCAGGCGGAAAAACTTAGGAAAATCAGATTTCTTCTTTAAAAAGGCCATGGGAGGCCATGAATTCTTGCATGCCTTATATTGACCAAGTCTTGAAGACTTGGTCATCTTCCAAATCCCTCTATCTCTCTAAGCTAAAGCTCTCACTTCTCTCTAAAATTCCAAGAGGAATTCAAGCCTAAGGAAAAATCTGAAAAGTTAAGGACAAGAAGGAAGCTTGTGGCTAGCTTGTAGGAATCATTGTGGTGGTGTTCTTGGAAAGGAGGCTAGCAAAGTTGTTGGAATAGTTTTGGCTAAAGCTCTAAAGGTAACATTTCTTCTCTTGTAGCTAGTATTGATGTTGCATGTGAAGAAGAAGGAACTTGTAGTAGTAAATAATGCTCTTAGACTCATTTCATGTAAGAAATATGGTTTGAATGTGAAGGAATTGGTTAAGAAGATGTTAGGAGCATGTTGTAGCCTAAAAACTACCTTAGAATTGTTAAGTGAAATGTTGTACCTTATGGGGCATAATTTTACACACCCAAGTTTAGGTGTGTAATCCCCTTTGAAATGTTTGGATTGCTGAGCCTTAAATGTGGCGTTTGGATGTTAAATTCGGCCTTGAGAAAGGTGGCAAAGTATGTAGAAACAAAGGAAATGCTGCCCAATTTTCCATAGAATTTAGTGGCTTTGAACTTAGATTATTTCTACGTTGAAATTAGAGGTTAATAAACGTATCATGGTTGTTATATGTTGACATATTACTTGCGGTAGTTTGGGTTTAGCAAGTGGATTGACCAAAGAGGTATGTGAAGCTTTCCTATCTCTTGAGCATGAGTAGTTGTATCTATGTAGTACAGTAGACGTACAAGATTTGGTATTTTTACTTGTTTTACGTATATGAAGACTTGTTTCAATTTAAGAAGTATAAGTCTCTTGGTTAGGGGAAAAGTATAATTTTACTAAGGTATAGGGTTAATATAACAACTTTATGGGGAGTTGGTTTATTAGCTTTATAAAAGGTTAATAAGAAGAGATTTACTCTAAGTAAGATAAGTAAGGACAAATGACTTGATTTACGAAAGGCAAATTGGTTTTAAGGCATCAATTGCCCAAAGGTTTTATATGAAAAAGAGTCATTTTTAAAGAATATAAGTATGTAGTACTTTGGGTTAAATTCCCGGTTTGCTTTTATTAAAGATATGATTAAGTGCCTTAAGTAAACTAAAATGAGAGGGTATATGAACAAGACTAACAAGGAGTTATAAGTTTTCTTAACTTATTTATGATTATGATATAATGACCAATTGAGCTAGGGTAAGAGTATATCTGAGGGGCAATCCCCAAGATCGTTATACCACCTTCTCCAGGGTAAGAGTATGAATGAGGGGCAAGCCCCAAGATCGTCATACCACCTTCTCCAGTGTAAGAGTATATCTGAGGGGTAAATCCCCAAGATCGTTATACCATCTGCTCCAGTGTAAGAGTATATCTGAGGGGTAAATCCCCAAGATCGTTATATCATCTGCTTCAGGGTAAGAGTATATCTGAGGGGCAAATCCCCCAAGATCGTTATACCACCTGTTCCGTGGATTTGCTACCCACGATGCGAGGAATACCTCATTCGAGTCCTTATGGGCTTATGCGGGTGAAATAGTCCCATACGGGCGGGTACAGCCTATGCGAAGAATACCTCATGCGGGTCCACAGGACCCATGCGGGTGAAATAGTCCCAGGAGTAGGATTGCTTATTGATACTACGGGCGAGGTACCCTGTTTTGATCATGAGCCTCCTATTTTTATGTAGTATTATATATATATATATACTTGTCACTCTCATTGTTAGTAAGACACAGTAAAAGGTAATTTGATTGTCTTCCATGACTCCAGCTTACTTTCAAGCTTATGATATTATTACTACAGTATTTTCCAGTTTTACATACTTGGTACATATTGTGTGTCATTACCCGACCCCGGGGCCGCGACTAGTACCCTACCGGGGTACCCTGTCACGTATATATCAGAGAATAGCAGCGGAACATACATAACACATAACTTATAAAAAGGGTAAACATCACTGGCCAGCCGATAAGGCTGCCTTCCATAAAACATACTTAACCAAAAGTATAGAAGTACAACTTGTTCTTACAGCCCAAAACATATATGTGACCACAGACCTCTAAAGATAACCACTGTGGCGGGACAGGGCCCCGCCATACCCCTAAATGTACAAAATACCTATAGCATCAGGGAATATCCGTACCAATAAACAAGATTCCGGAGGAATGAAGCTTCTGACACCGGAATAGTGATCCTACGAACGAGGATCCACAATCTGCTTACCCTTACCTGCGGCATGAACGCAGCCCCCGAGGAAGGGGGTCAGTACACAATATGTACCAAGTATGTAAAGCTAGAAAATACTGTAATAATGATATCATAAGTCTAAAAGTAAGCTGGAGTCATGGAAGACAAACAAAATATCTTTTATTGTGCCTTACTAACAATGAGAGTGACAAGTGTATATAATACGACATAAAATAGGGGCCTAATGATCAAAACAGGGTACCTCGCCCGTAGTATCAATAAGCACCCCTACTCCTGCGACTATTTCACCCGCATAGGTCCTGTGGACCCGCATGAAGTATTCCTCGCATAGGCTGTACCCGCCCGCATGAGACTATTTCACCCGCATAAGCCCATAAGGACTCGCATGAGGTATTCCTCGCATCGTGGGTAGCAAATCCACGGAACAGGTGGTATAACGATCTTGGGTACTTACTCCTCAGATATACTCTTACCCTGAAGCAGATGGTATAACGATCTTGGGGCTTGCCCCTCAGATATACTCTTACACTGAAGAAGGTGGTATGACGATCTTGGGGCTTGCCCCTCAGACATACTCTTACCCTGGAGAAGGTGGTATAACGATCTTGGGGCTTGCCTCGATATACTCTTACCCTAGCTCAAACTGTCATCATATCATAATCATAAATAAGTTAAGAAAACTTATAACTTCTTATTAGTCTTGTTCATATACCCTCTCATTTTAGTTTACTTAAGGCACTTAATCATATCTTTAATAAAAGAAAACCGGGAATTTAACCCAAGTACTACATACTTCAACTCTTTTAGAAGTGACTCTTTTTCATACATAAAACCTTTGGGCAATTGATCCCTTAAAATCAATTTGTCTTTCATAAATCAAATCATTTGTCCTTACTTGTCTTACTTAGAGTAAACCTCTTCTCATTAATCTTTTATAAAGCTAATAAACCAACTTCCCATAAAGTTGTTATATTAACCCTTCACTTTAGTAAAATTACACTTTTCCCCTAACCAAGGGACTTATACATTCTTAAAACGAAACAAGTCTTTATACTTAAAACAAGTAAGAATACCAAATCTTGTACGTCTACCGTACTACATAGTTACATCTATTCATGCTCAAGAGATAGGAAAGCTCAACATACCTCTTCGGTCAATCCACTTGCTAAGTCCAACTACCGCAAGTAATATGTCAACCTATAATAACCATAATGCGTTTATCAACCTCTAATTTCAATGTAGAAATAATCTAAGTTCAAAGCCCCTAATTCTATGAAAAATTGGGCAGCATTTCCTTTGTTTCTACATACTTTGCCACCTTTCTCAAGGCCGAATTCAACATCCAAATGCCACATTTAAGGCTCAACAATCCAAACATATCAAAGGGGATTATACACCTAAGCTTGGGTGTGTAAACTTCTGCCCCAAAAGGTACAACAATTCACTTAACAATTCTAAAGTAGTTTTTAGGCTACAACATGCTCATAATAACTTCTTAACCAATCCTTTCATATCCAAACCATATTTCTTACATGCAAGGACTCTAAGTGCATTATTTACTACTACACATCCCTTCTTCTTCATATGCAACATTAATAACTAAACCACAAGAGAATAAGTGTTACCTTAAGCCTTAGTCAAACTTATTCCAACAACTTTGCTAGCTTCCTTTTCAAGAACACCACCACAACAACCTTCACAAGCTAGCCACAAGCTTCCTTCTTGCCTTTACTTTTTCAGATTTTTCCTAAGGCTAGAATATCTCTTGGGATTTTAGAGAGAAGGAGGAGCTTGAACTTTTAAGAGAGAAGGAGGAGCTTTTGTCTAAGAGAGAGATGAAATATGACCAAGTCTTCAAGACTTGGTCAATATAATGCATGCAAAATCAGACGTGGGAGACACTGGTCACCCTCCCAAGGTCTTTTAAAAGAAAAATCTGATTTTTCCATAAGTTTTTCCGCCAGGAATCCCGCCTTGGCGCCGCGGCGCTGAAACCTCTGCGGACTCTCGGAACTTCCGGCGCTGCAACTTCAGCGACCCCTCGCGCCGCCTGCATCAGCGCGCGACACTGCCGCTTTGCGAAACACATTCGTCCGTCTGCGAACTTGTAACTCCTATAACTTTCTATTCGACGCCCTATCGGCGTATCGACGAACGGTTGGTTGCGTTGGAATCTAGACTCAACGAACTACGCCCTGGGCCTTTGAAACACTTAGGAACTCTCAATGTACCGGGTCATAACCCGCCTCAAAGTTGACTAAGCCCGTCCGGAACCATCCGTCAACCTATCCTTTAAAAATTTTAAGTCTTACATGCCAAATGCGCTCTCACGTAGGGTCAGAACTACGGGGTATAACATTCTCCCCCATTAGAAACATTCGTCCCGAATGTTCCTTCTAGGCTTACTCAAATCACAATATCGACCTAGACCCTCTTAACTATTCTTTTGCAAATAAAGAAGCTCCACGAGCCACAACATACATAAGCGTAAATGCTAAATCAAACTAACAAGCAGGAAAGTGGGTGTTGACACCCAATTTTGACCCTCTCGTCCAGACAGTAGCTATAAAATTACACTAATTTTGCAAAATAATTTTTTATGATTTCTTATAATAAAATGCAACAATAAAATATTAATACATGCATAAATAAATTATTTAATAATAACTTCGCATTTTCTACGTAAAGTATTAAGCATTTAGAGTCTCGCGCCCGCATTAATTAATTTCAAGCTCTGTCGTAATTCTTCAATAATTAATAAATACATAAAATACATAATTTAGCAATGACGTCGTGTCAAATAGCATAGCCGCATTTATTAATACGCAAGAGAATTGCATAATCATTTGTAATTTAAAATCAATTTTAATCTAATACATGCATTTAATAGCGTCGCATTTATAAAAGCTTTAAATAATTCTTAAATATCATACTTGCATTTAGCATTTAAATAATTTAATCTAAACTCAATTCAATTTTAATTTAACTTCGCAATAATGCACAATAATAAGATTTTAAATAATAGCGCCGCATTTTAAAATATTAAGCACTAATTAAATAGCACGCCCGCATTTATTTTAGATAATTTAATCACAATTAATTAATTAATTTACCACTAATTAAAAGCCTAAAACTAATAATTAAATAATTAAACACTTAAAAACTCTACTTAATTAACTAACTCCCTAAAATTAAATACCCAACTAAAACCTAATCAGCCCACCTTTTAATTTTACCCCAGCCCACACCCCATGCATACCCTACCACTACCGCATTACCTACCCAGCCCAAGACCCCCGCCTTTTACTTTACCCAGCCCACGCCCCATCTTCTCTCAGCCCTTTACCATTACCCATCGCCCCCGCGCCTCACTTCGTCTACAACGATAAAACGCAGCAACCCTAAAATGTAAAACCGCCGCACCTCTCAAACCTCGCACCCCCCATCACCGCACCTTCCCTGCCGTGATTCTCGCCTGAGAATCCGGCGAATCAAACCCAAATTTTCCTAAACCGCAACTTACCATAACAATAAAGTCAGAACGAAATCGCGCAAGATTACCCTAAGAATCGACCCCGAAATGGAAACAAATCACGACCGACCGGGATCGCATGGTGCCCTACACAGGCACCCTTACAGTAAACATCGAGAAAATCAGTGGAACATACATGAAACTTATAAATAAAACATCGGAGTAAACAACAAAGTTAGCCGATAGGGCTACCTTCCCGAACATATATAAATACAAGCGGTTGCCTCATTTCTTTTACAAAGCGACCACGATATGTGACTACGGACCTCTAGAGTTTTGACATAACAATCGTGGCGGGACAAGGCCCCGCCGCACTTCAATAAACATAAACGTGACAACTCCGAACACCGGAGCCATCTCAACTTCTTTGAACCGATCCTAAGCTCGCGGATCCACAAATGTGTACCTAAACTGCGGCATTTAACGCACTTCCGAAAGTCGATAACAGTCACGAATATGGAGCAGAAAATAACGTCGATAAACAAATCATAATCGTACAAAAGAATGACAAGGACAAGTATAAAAATACATACGGATCCTCGTGTCATTACCACTTATGAACTTAATCGTACCTTATTATCCTTTCCATTCCCAATAAAAGTTATAGTCACATTCTTACGCATTATTAGAAAAAGAATCATTAAGTTCATTACCATATAACTTACTTATCTTTCATAACATAGTCCGCCCATTACGGAGGGACACATATACTACCCGCCAACTGGACGCGATCAAGTCACACTAATATCAAAGCATGCCCGTGAAATCCCCATCACCGCCGACTATTAGTGTAAAATATAACCATGTGACGCGCGTGGCATCCCACCTCACCGGCGTACACATACACAATACATATATATATATCCCCGCGTGGAATCCCACATCATCGCCGATACCGAGGTATAATAATACACCCATAGGCATACATGAACACCAAGTCCCACCTGGTATATCGTCTTGGGGTCTACCTCACTTATACTCTTACCGGAGAAGGTGGTAAAGCAGGTGGTATAGCATCTTGGGGGTCTACCCCTCACTTATACTCTTACCCTGGGGAAGGTGGTATAACGTCTTGGGGCTTGCCCCTCATTTATACTCTTACCCTATCTCAACCGACCATCAAACAAAACAAGCAGGGGGTATAATGTCTCGGGGGTTTACCCCTCACTTATACTCTTACCCTGGAGAAGGTGGTATAACGTCTTGGGGCTTGCCCCTCATTTATACTCTTACCCTATCTCGACTGGTCAAACAAGCGAGCACTACCATGTCTTTTATAAAAATCCGGGAATTTAACCCAAGTACTACAAATAACGGAAGCATACCCGTGGAATCCCACATCACTGTCGGTACGTCCAAGTACTTATAACAAGGCAGCCGGCCCTCCAACCGAGAGTCGCGGCAACGTATTAAAACATAATACTTGCACTCAAAGGCTATCACCAGCACATACTTAGACTAATTCTCAATTAATCAAGCCAAAGTACTTATCAAGGCACACTTAGACTAATTCTCAATTAATCAAGCCAAAGTACTAATCAAGGCACAAATAGAATAATTCTCATTTAACAAGCCAAAGTACTTATCAAGGCATACTTAGACTAATTCTCAATTAATCAAGCCAAAGTACTAATCAAGGCACAAATAGAATAATTCTCATTTAACAAGCCAAAGTACTACGTACGTCCATTCTTTTCAAAAGACTCCTTTCCGAATAAAACTTCCCCGATACTAACAACCGTAGTATCAAGTCCTATCCACCTTTCGAGACAAGTCACAATACCTTTTAGAAATACAATTACGGGTTCCAAATCAAGTGACTTCTTTATTAAAACCTTAAGCAATTGGTAACTTTAAAACAATTTGCCCTTCCTTAACACAAGTTATTCCTTTGATTACTCTATTAGAGAAAACCATTCTCTTAACCTTCCATAAAGCCGTTATAACCGACTTCCCATAAAGCCGTTATAACCCTTTATGGTTTAGACCAACACGTTCATTTTATAACCAAGAGACTTCTACTTTTTGAAACCAAGTATTAAATACTTTCAAATAAATTCTCATAACTTTCAAAAATACAAATAGTCTTTTAACCCTTAGAAAACAAGTGACTCCTTTTATTATAAAACCTTGGGCAATTAATGCCTTAAAACAAGTGGCCTTTTCACTAAAATCAAATCACTTATCTTTCCATAAAGCAAATATAACTAACTTCCCATAAAGCCGTTATATTCACTTTATACCTTAGCCCAAAAACAATTTCCTATCCAAGGGACTTATACGTTTAAAACGGAACAAGTATCACATACTTTAAAACTCTTCAAGTCCCTTAACTTTAATAACACTTAAGACATCCTTTATACTTTCAAAGAAGTGAGTTAATCTCCCAACTCACCCGACTTGGCTATTCACAAACTAGTAAAGGATATCAAGGTGTTGTACGTCTACCGTACTACATACGTGCAACTAGTCATGCTCAAAGATAGGAAAAGTTCTACATAGTAGATCACACAACTACCTCTTAACTTCTAAGAGTAACAGAAACATGAAATGATACCACCGGTATATTCCATACATAGAATCATGTCAAAGGAAGGAAGAGGTTCACATACCTCGCGACGATTGTCGACAAATAGCAAAATGCTCCAAAGTACTCCAACCTTGATAGCTATTCCACTCTCCAAGTAGGATACGCTATACTTAGTACTTCAACCTATAATGGTCACAATATGTCCATTAACCTTTCACTTCTAACGTAGAATATTTTAGGTGCTAAGTCGCTAAATTCTACGGAAAATCGGACAGCACCTCCTTTGTTTCTACTCACTTTGCCACCTTTTTCAAGGCCGAATACAATAACCAAACAGCCCCAATTGGCTCACAACAATATAGAAGGTATTCCAATACAATGAATAACTAAACAGCCCCAATTGGCTCACAATTTAGAAAGTAGTCCAATACAAATGAATAACAAACTAAAAGTCCAAATTCGGCCACCTTGAGTTCAACCATACCAATTCTTATCAAATTTCCATTTCAATCCAAATTGGTAGCATAACATGATATCAAGTCGCATTTGATTATAACAATCCATAATCTCTAAGTAGGTAACATGCGACGATTTCTAATAAACGACCAATTAGTAATCCAATTTTCAAGTGGCTTATATAACATTTCGAATTTAGCTACAAGCACTCCATAATACTTATAAACTTCTACATACCAACTTCATGTTGTCAACGTGTAAAACTAACAACAACAAAAATATATAATCTTGTAACATCTTAAAGGACAAGATTATACCTTAACGATTCTCAATCCAATCTTCAACCAAGTCGTTCCTTAGCAACTTAGAGACTCTCCAAGATACTTCAATCCGCTACTTGAGACCCTTAGAACCATACCAACAATTTTCTTTCAAACTTCCAACCAAAACCTAGAAAAGCCATTAGGTTTTCACCTTGCGACTAATCTGAAAACTCTCTTTTTTAAGGATTTTTCTATTGAGATATACTCACATAACACTCATGAACCTTGGTTTAAAGTGTGGGGCTTAATGGACAAGAAACAAAAAATTTTCCTTCTTTGTAATGGGGAACCCGAGAGCTCACAATGAGTGTCTTCAAATTCTTTGTGATTTTTGGCTAAGTGTTAAGCCCTCTCTTGCTACTAGTAGTAATATAAAGGGCAATGGAGGGTCAAGGTGTCTACAAATGGGTGGCTAGGATGTGGTCTTGCTAAATATCAAGTCTAGTGGGAATAGATTGATTTGAGAACTTGTTTCAAAGGCTGCTTGACTAAGTCAACTTTGTCAAGCTAAACAACTTGCAAGACTTGTCTTGCTAACAAAGGTCCAATGACCCTCTTGCCCTTGCAATTTCGTCCAAGGCATACTAAGGGGGGGGGGTGACACGTGTCGCCCTCCCATTCGTCATAATAATACGTTTTTCGACAATTTCATAATTCCCGATAAATTTTTACAAGTCTCAATTTTCAACACTTGTGAGTTCTTTCGTACATTCTTAAAACATGTCCTGTAAATACGGGGTGTAACATTCTTCCCCCCTTAGAAACATTCGTCCTCGAATGTTCTTCCGGAGTCAAACTTAAAATTAGCGACATAGTTTCCTTTCACAAACCCGACATACTAATAATGCCACACATGGCCCTAATACCTCGCACACGCATATACTTCCATCATAAGCCCAAACGAGATTATCCTTTCGTACTTCCAACTCCTTCTAGCATACATACATAACTTCCATACCGATTCTGGCCTCTAATCTTTGGAGTCACTCTATAAAACAATATAGGGTCATTTCCGGCTTTCACGACCTGGTTCCGGTGGAACGCGTCCACGAACCCGTAAAACAATTTACTAGACTTGGGCCTTGCGCCCTCGTGACCCCGTCACGTAGCGAAACTACTACCAACTGATCCCAATCCATTCCAGGCCATGGGGAGACCCGTAACAGGTCTTCAACCCAACTCAGCGTCGCACTTAACTCTTATCCTTGGTCTGACTTAAAATCTTATTGTCAGAGAAAGCCTTATATATCTAAGGTCTCGGCAGTTATCATTATTCTTAGGCTCGCAATTTCCATGCTCCAAGCCTACCTTATCAGTCCCCCAGTAAACGGGTACAAAAACTTCTCACAATACCATAACCATGTTGTCTCGATCACAACAACCATTACTTACTCTATACGGACCTCATCCGTACAATTCTCTTAAGCCTACCACTTAGCTTAATATATTAACATGGTACTCCATTAAGTTCCTTAACATGGCTTCTTAAGGGTTCACTATCCTATCCGACAACTCATCCTTTCCCAAATATCTCAAAATAAACATAAGGCCTTGGCGAAAATTCATTAACTATTCCATACCTTCCCGGTATCTAGTTAGTCTTTACCAACTCTTGATAATCTAAAATCATTCTAGGCGACACGCGTCTGACCCTCATACATAACTCCGTATAGATGTATATCACAATACCAACTATACTACAATCATTACCAACCTGGATACGCAATCCACATAGTCCTTCGGGTCATCTTTGCGCTTTACCGTGGCTGACCAACATAACTCGTTAGGGAGGATGACCACTAACAACACGCCTTTATCGCACGATCTTAGAGTGAGAAGAATGGAAACCAATCCTAAATGTCCTGCGACCTCACGATTATAGATGTGGTGCACAACACACCGATAATCAAGACTCTACTAGACACGATGCGTAGACACTTTCGAGGACTAAGCGCTCACGATACCACTTTTGTCACGACCCGACCGGGATCGCGATCGTGCCCTACAGGCACCGCTACGTAAACATCAGAGAAAATCAGCGGAACATACTTGAAACTTATAAATAAAACATCGGAAGTAAAACAACAGGTTAGCCGATAGAGCTACCTTCCTGAACATATATAAATACAACGGCGGTTGCCTCATTTCTTTTACAAATCGACCCACGATATGTGACTACTGGACTTCTAAGAGTTTTGACATAACAAGCGTGGCGGGACAAGGCCCGCCGTACCCTGAATAAACATAAGCGTGACAACTCCGGAACACCGGAGCTATCTCGACTTCTTGAGCAGGGATCCTAAGCTCGCGGATCCACAACTGTGTACCTAAACCTGCGGGCATGAACGGCCCGAAGAAGTCGATAACAGTGCAGAATATGGAGCAGAAAATAACGTCTGATAAACAAATCATAACTGTACAAAAGAATGACAAGGACAAGTATAAAAATACATACCAGATCCTGCCGTGTCATTACCACTTATGAACTTAATCGTACCTTATTATCCTTTCCATTCCCAATAAAAGTTATAGTCACATTCTTACGTACATTATTAGAAAAAAATCATTAAGTTCATTACCATATAACTTACTTATCTTTCGTAACATAGTCCGGCCCATTACGGAGGGACACATATACTACCCGGCCCAATCTGGGACGCGATCAAGTCACACTAATATCAAAGCATGCCCGTGAAATCCCCCATCACTGTCGACAGCTATTAGTGTAAAATATAACCATGTGACGCGCCCGTGGCATCCCACCTCACTGTCGGCGTACACATACACAATACATATATATATATCTGCCCGTGGAATCCCACATCACTGCCGACAGTCCAGGGTATAATAATACACCCATAGGCATACATGAACACCAAGTCCCACCGGTGGTATAGCGTCTTGGGGGTCTACCCCTCACTTATACTCTTACCCTGGAGAAGGTGGTAAAGCAGGTGGTATAGCATCTTGGGGGTCTACCCCTCACTTATACTCTTACCCTGGGGAAGGTGGTATAACGTCTTGGGGCTTGCCCCTCATTTATACTCTTACCCTATCTCAACCGACCATCAAACAAAACAAGCAGGGGGTATAATGTCTCGGGGGTTTACCCCTCACTTATACTCTTACCCTGGAGAAGGTGGTATAACGTCTTGGGGCTTGCCCCTCATTTATACTCTTACCCTATCTCGACCGGCCGTCAAACAAACCGAAGCACTACCATGTCTTTTATAAAAATCCGGGAATTTAACCCAAGTACTACAAATAACGGGCATACCCGTGGAATCCCACATCACCGCTTCAGTGCGTCCAAGTACTTATAATAAGGCGTGACCACTCCCGAGTCGCGGCAACGTATTAAAACATAATACTTGCACTCAAAGGCTATCACCAGCACATACTTAGACTAATTCTCAATTAATCAAGCCAAAGTACTAATCAAGGCACAAAATAGAATAATTCTCATTTAACAAGCCAAAGTACTTATCAAGGCACACTTAGACTAATTCTCAATTAATCAAGCCAAAGTACTAATCAAGGCACAAATAGAATAATTCTCATTTAACAAGCCAAAGTACTTATCAAGGCATACTTAGACTAATTCTCAATTAATCAAGCCAAAGTACTAATCAAGGCACAAATAGAATAATTCTCATTTAACAAGCCAAAGTACTACGTACGTCCATTCTTTTCAAAAGACTCCTTTCCGAATAAAACTTCCCCGATACTAACAACCGTAGTATCAAGTCCTATCCACCTTCGAGACAAGTCACAATACCTTTTTAGAAATACAATTACCGGCTTCCAAATCAAGTGACTTCTTTATTAAAAACCTTAAGCAATTGGTACCTTTAAAACAATTTGCCCTTCCTTAACACAAGTTATTCCTTTGATTACTCTATTAGAAAACCATTCTCTTAACCTTCCATAAAGCCGTTATAACCGACTTCCCATAAAGCCGTTATAACCCTTTATGGTTTAGACCAACACGTTCATTTTATAACCAAGAGACTTCTACTTTTTGAAACCAAGTATTAAATACTTTCAAATAAATTCTCATAACTTTCAAAAATACAAATAGTCTCTTAACCCTAGAAAACAAGTGACTCGCTTTTATTATAAAACCTTGGGCAATTAATGCCTTAAAACAAGTGGCCTTTTCACTAAAATCAAATCACTTATCTTTCCATAAAGCAAATATAACTAACTTCCCATAAAGCCGTTATATTCACTTTATACCTTAGCCCAAAACAATTTCCTATCCAAGGACTTATACGTTTAAAACGGAACAAGTATCACATACTTTAAAACTCTTCAAGTCCCTTAACTTTAATAACACTTAAGACATCCTTTATACTTTCAAAGAAGTGAGTTAATCTCCCAACTCACCCGACTTGGCTATTCACAAACTAGTAAAGGATATCAAGGTGTTGTACGTCTACCGTACTACATACGTGCAACTAGTCATGCTCAAAGATAGGAAAAGTTCTACATAGAGTAGATCACACAACTACCTCTTAACTTCTAAGAGTAACAGGAAACATGAAATGATACCACCGGTATATTCCATACATAGAATCATGTCAAAGGAAGGAAGAGGTTCACATACCTCGCGACGATTGTCGACAAATAGCAAAATGCTCCAAAGTACTCCAACCTTGATAGCTATTCCACTCTCCAAGTAGGATACGCTATACTTAGTACTTCAACCTATAATGGTCACAATATGTCCATTAACCTTTCACTTCTAACGTAGAATATTTTAGGTGCTAAGTCGCTAAATTCTACGGAAAATCGGACAGCACCCTCCTTTGTTCTACTCACTTTGCCACCTTTTTCAAGGCCGAATACAATAACCAAACAGCCCCAATTGGCTCACAACAATATAGAAGGTATTCCAATACAATGAATAACTAAACATGACCCCAATTGGCTCACAATTTAGAAAGTAGTCCAATACAAATGAATAACAAACTAAAAGTCCAAATTCGGCCACCTTGAGTTCAACCATACCAATTCTTATCAAATTTCCATTTCAATCCAAATTGGTAGCATAACATGATATCAATTCGCATTTGATTATAACAATCCATAATCTCTAAGTAGGTAACATGCGGCGATTTCTAATAAGCGACGATTAGTAATCCAATTTTCAAGTGGCTTATATAACATTTCGAATTTAGCTACAAGCACTCCATAATACTTATAAACTTCTACATACCAACTTCATGTTGTCAACGTGTAAAACTAACAACAACAAAAATATATAATCTTGTAACATCTTAAAGGACAAGATTATACCTTAACGATTCTCAATCCAATCTTCAATCAAGTCGTTCTTAGCAACTTAGAGACTCTCCAAGATACTTCAATCCGCTACTTGAGACCCTTAGAACCATACCAACAATTTTCTTTCAAACTTCCAACCAAAACCTAGAAAAGCCATTAGGTTTTCACCTTGCGACTAATACGAAAACTCTCTTTTTCCGGGATTTTTCTATTGAGATATACTCACATAACACTCATGAACCTTGGTTTAAAGTGTGGGGCTTAATGGACAAGAAACAAAAAAATTTCCTTCTTTGTAATGGGGAACCCGAGAGCTCACAATGAGTGTCTTCAAATTCTTTGTGATTTTTGGCTAAGTGTTAAGCCCTCTCTTGCTACTAGTAGTAATATAAAGGGCAATGGAGGGTCAAGGTGTCTACAAATGGGTGGCTAGGATGAGGTCTTGCTAAATATCAAGTCTAGTGGGAATAGATTGATTTGAGAACTTGTTTCAAAGGCTGCTTGACTAAGTCAACTTTGTCAAGCTAAACAACTTGCAAGACTTGTCTTGCTAACAAAGGTCCAATGACCCTCTTGCCCTTGCAATTTCGTCCAAGGCATACTAAGGGGGGGGGGGTGACACGTGCCGCCCTCCCATTCGTCATAATAATACGTTTTTCGACAATTTCATAATTCCCGATAAATTTTTACAAGTCTCAATTTTCAACACTTGTGAGTTCTTTCGTACATTCTTAAAACATGTCCTGTAAATACGGGGTGTAACAAAATCCCTAACCAAATCTACCCAGATCAAAGCTTACCATAAGAATCAGCCTCAAATCAGTCCAAGTCACCCACGAAATCATACCAGTAGCTTACCTAATTTAGAACCCAATTTGGAGCTATATAAACCAATCTCTATACACTTGAAGATTCATTCGGAAATTGAGAGAAAACAGGCAAGAATCATTCGAAATTAGCATTCTAGAGCAGATAACCAGAATTCTCGAGCTTTTGGATAAGTTTCATCCTTTCGCATAGCCGCAATAAACCCTCCGAGTGAGCCGACGACTTGATACGCTGCCTCGATTCGCTGCCCGGAGAAGGTAAACACATCCCCTTTTAATTTTTCGTTTACTTTAGAGTATGTAACCTGTATTGTGAGTCTATGTGATTACCAACCATGTTTTAGTTAGAACCGGTTATTGTTTGAGTTTAATAGGTTAAACATGTCCAGTCGAAATTATATGTTGTCCGTGCTTATTAGATCAATGATTAGTCTGGTTGAACCACTGTTTATTGGCTGATTTTAGTGTAATTAATCAGATAAGTGACTCGTGTTAGCTTAAGGCTAGTTTGAACCATGTATTAAGTCCCTAAATTTATGTGACTTTGATGGGTTGTTCATTGATGAATATAGCATGTTAGTTGATCGAAATCGTTGTTCCACCACTATAAGCCACAAGCGTGAAGTGTCCACCATGATAGCTGAAGGATCTGTTTAAATCATATTTGGACTACCTTAGTGGTGTTAATTCTCAATCTCGTTAGTTTAAGTTCTTCAGGCATGTATTTCTATTCATGATAGTTTTTTATGACTTAAATCAAGTTTAGGAGCTTATTTTAGTAATACATGATATGTAGTTGAGTGGAATTCCATGAATACGCCATCTTTGTTTTTCTACATTTGTTAGACTGGTTAACCTAGTTAAAAAATGGACTCAACAGGTTCACTTGCCCATGATATGTAACGATATGTGTATTTGGATTCATGAATATCAAATAACATTAGTAGGGACATGTTAGAACTTAAAAAACGATTTATGGTTGGTTTGAGATATCCGGGATTAACGTGGGATGTTCTCAAATGTCATCTAACGTGTGTGGGATTAGTATGAAATGTTGTTGTGATCCTATAGGATTCCGGAATTGAATTTAGTAATTGAGCCACTTGTTTTTGGTTATCTTTAGACCAACTTCAGCCTGTTTAGACCGATTTTGCACCACTGTTTAGATTCATCTGCGACCACTGTTTGGACTAATGTTGGGCTATTTAGGACGATTTTGAGCCCATTTGCTTTGCTGATGTAGTTAAATAATATGCAGCCATGTGTTTAAGTATCTATTTGTATTATTGCGTAAGACCTGAGATATACACTAATCCTTATCTTTCTTTATTTTTACATGGCACGCATTGGAGCAAAATAAAGAGTCTCACGACGAGGCTCATCGCAAGCCATTTCAAATGGCGACGCGTCCGCGTTCGCATTCCTCTTGGCAATTCCTAGAAAAACAAATAGGGCGGTCATCCGCTCGATCCTCTCGTTCTCTCATCTCATCCTTATCTTACTTTATTTGTTATTGTAATTTATAACTTTGTAATTAATAGGATATCTAGAATAATTAGCCTTTAAACATATAAGTGGGAGGTAATTTAAAGTTCATCGCTTAACTTACTTGCCTTTTAGAATTGTTGAGCATGTCTAAATTCATAAAAATGATTTAAATGATTTAACTTGCATCATAAAACCAACATTTTGTTTCTTATTAAAATACATATGATTTCTCCTAAACTCTCAAAAATCATCTTAAAGCATCTCTTATATAATATTGTGCGTGAGTTAGGCAAGATTAATTTAGCTAGCGATACACAATTAGTCCGTAAATAACCTTTGCGTGAACACATAATTAGTCTATAAAGCACCTTAGCATTTAGCACTTTCTAGCATCTTAACATTTTTGCATTCTTAGCCCCTCTTTAAACTTTAGTAACATTTTAGCACCTCCCTAGCATTCTTTGTACTTTAGCATATAGCACCTTTTGCCCTTTCAATACTTTAAGCACCTTTTAAACATTTTAACATGCTAGCATTTATTTCCTAACATTTTATTAATTATTCAGCACTTTAGCATTTAGCACTTTTAAGCACCTCTTAGCACCTTTAGCACCCTTCTATCGTTTAATACCTTTTAGCAACCTTTAGTATTTTAAGCACTTTTAAACATTTAGCATTTGGCTCTTTTATTTATTTATAACACCTTTTGCCCTTTTTATACTTTAAGCACCTTTTAAACATTTTAACATTTTAGCATTTTTATTAAGCAGGAGGAGCTTTTATTTTGCATTTTTAAACATAATAATTACCCTAGGTTTGGCAGGACAACCGCAAGTTAGCGGATCTTAGAGGGTGCCTAACCCCTTCCCTCTAGATTAATAAAGAACCCTTACCCAGAATCTCACTAAGTTTAGCAGACCATAAAGAATGGAGTTAGTGTTGACTTTAACCTAAGTTGACATTTAGGTGTCCTAATTCACCAAATTAATTAGGTGGCGACTCCGCGAACCCTTAGCACCTTAGCATTTCTAGCACTTTAGCATTTTTACACTTTTAAATATTTAGCATTCTTTTGCACATTTAGCACTTTCATCTATTTTTCTAACCTTTTATTTAAACATGAGTTTAGAAAATAAAGTCGCGGTCGAAAAGGGGCGTGACAGAAATGGCGACTCTGCTGGGGATTTTAGGTTCTTAACCACAACAGACCTAGGGTTATTATTTGGCATTATGTTGCATTTAATTGGTTGTGCTATATTTTGTTTTATTCATTTTAATTGCTACCTGCTTTACTGCTTTCCTTAAACTGGTATTCCGCTCATATTTCTTCCACTCTGGAAAATTCACACTATCACACACAACACGCGGGTGTGCTTCGCGCACCTGCAAATTTCTTTCAAACACCCACATTTAAGAGAGTCGGTATTTTGCGCGGAGAATCCGGTCCAACCGGTGGTCGCGTAGCCTTCTCACTCGAGTTGTCCGCTCGGGAACCTTGCGTCTAGAAAAGCCAAATCTTAGAAACTTAAGATAGAGCTATACCACCCTTATTTTAGGGCATGCATGCATTTACCTTAGGTGGGTCGGTCCTTGGCATCGACACCACAATTAGGAAGACACCAAACTTGTCGACGTGTTTCTCAACCCAACGACCAACCAGCATATTATGTGTAGCGTGGCAGTGATAGACAAATCCAAACCTAATCATGTCATGCTGAAATTGGAAAAAGTGCACCGTCATTTGGTCGCCATTTCCAACAAAAGCATTACAGTTGGGCGGTTTGGACAAATCCATCATAACCTCGCATATTTGACGTTTAGGCTTACCTCTGGCATAAAGAGGTCCCCCTGCATGTTAGGAAACGTTTGAATGTGCTATGTGCAATATATCTGTTACATACCTGCAAATTATGTACTTTATGCTAACACCGTTTGTTGCATTTTTTTAGAAAGATCTATCATCCTCCCCAAAAGGTCGGTTCGTATTTGACTCAACAATGTCGGAGCATCCACACTTTACGAGTCCAAGGCGAAGCGATGATATGTGACTTCGGGCGTCGAGCCAAATGGTTTGAGAATTATTCCTGTCAGCGAAACAGAACCTTCAGAAGGAAGGAATGTCACCAGTCAGGAAGAATGTATTCTTGCTCTGCAACAAATTGTCGATATGCGAGTTAAGATGGAGAGGCTACGGAATCTGACCAACCTATCCATTAGTTTGAATACCCCTATGCCAGAGCAAAGGGCCACTACCTCGCAAACTATCCCAGAGAGACCTCCACCACCACATATCTCCCAAAACTTCCCACAAAGACTACCAGTCACCGATCAAACCGCCCCTCGCCCAGCCAACCCTCAACCCCACCTTCAAAATGATCCTCCTACTACCCATGTACCTCAGCCCCCGCCTACTTACTTCACCACAATCAGCCCTAATCGCCAGGCCAACCAATACCCACGCCATACCCATTCTGACCCAAAGAACAACCCGACGGCTAACTTATGCGAAACCCGGCCTTTTACGTCCCCTGCTTCACCAAGAAGTGGATCATTACGAAGAGATGGAGAGGGAAGTCCGAGCCAAAATGGACGAGGACGTGGCCAAAGAAATTCATAGTCTGAAAGAAGCGGTTCGGGGCATGCGATCGGACAAAGGTCACGAAGGACTAGACTACGAGGATCTTTGCATGCATCCAGACGTGGAGCTGCCTATGGGGTACAAGGTGCCGAAGTTTGAACTATTTGATGGGAAAGGGAACCCCCGTGCACATTTGAGGTCATATTGCGACAAGTTAATCGGGGTAGGGAAGAACCCAGCAGTCATTATGAAGTTGTTCATTCGGAGCTTGACCGTGAGGCTAGATTGGTATACGGCCAGATCCGGAAATGGCATACCTGGAATACATTGGCCCAAGATTTTGTGGGCGATCGGGTTCAACACGAACCGTTGTGGGCGATTCTATTTAATGAAGTTGGAGAAAAGTCTGAAAGCGTTCGAGAATACGCCATGAGGTGGCGTTCAGAGGCAGCGAAAGTACAACCACCCATGGTGGAAAGCGAGATGACCACACTATTCGTACAATCTTTGAAGGACGCAACCTACTATGAGCGAATGATAAGCGTCATCGGACGGAGTTTTGCGGAAGTTGTTAGAATGGGCGACTTCGTAGAAGAAGGTATTAAAACTGGTAGGATTACAAATCGCGCAGACGTGCAACTAATAAGGCGATTGATCGGGGACACTCGGAGTACTTCACAAAGGAAGAAAGAGATTTCCCTTCCATGTTTGTACATGAACGCAAACCCAAGCATTCATAACATACCAAAACCTATCATACTACCCAACTACCACACACACTATATATAACGCTTCCCAAGCATCCGTTTATCACGCCCGCATAGATCCACCCATCAAGCCCGCCAACAAAATATAGCACCCAATCTTGCGGTGAGCAAATAAGAATTTTGAAGGAAACCACCCAAGGTTCGCACACTAGCCAAACCCATACCTCAAATATATGAAAGGTTGCGGTGCAGCCTAATCCAACCGATTCGGGAAGGATTCACCACTATCCCAAGATGGTATGATGAGAACAAACGCTGCGCGTATCACTCCGATAGCCCAGGACATGACACTGAAGGTTGCCACTCCCTCAGGGACATAATCGAGGCGCTGATCAGAGAAGGGGTAATTCAGCTAAAGGATCCTGCCCCAAATGTGCATGATAACCCTTTGCCAAACCACGGCCACGTCAATGTGCACCTGATAACCTTAGATGAGGAATACACTCCCCTGCCTATGCCCATTCCGCCTGAATCGATCGTTTATCCAAGCGTGCACGCGAAGCCAAAGAGGAGTGCGATAGCAGAGCATGAAGACCCAGCCATCCATGATGCAGAACATGAAGACGTATTGGTTGGACTTGCCCCTTGTTTTGGTCCGCCTAGAGCCCGGATTAGAAAAGCAATTTAGTTTAGCAGAATAATTTAAAAACTCATATTTAAGCTTTAATAATGTTTTCTTTTGTTTTGCTTGTAATGAACTACGTTCGACCTGATTCCCTTGGCGAATCGTGGCGGCCACCTCGGTCCCACATTCAGAAATTTTAATTTCACCCCAAAATTTGCTTGTAATGAACTACGTCATGACCTGATTCCCTCATGGGGATACGTAGGCGGCCTAAATCGGCCGGTCACGCGTTAGGAAACTTTCCGCCGTTCAGAAATAACAAGAATACTGGCCCATGAGACCCGTTTTAGGCGGACACCGCTTTTCAAAACGGGACCGTGTAGGAACCAGGACGGGGTTGCAAGTCCAAACAGGCGAGCACTGCGGATATCAAGGACAAGGCGGCGAAGTCGGTCTGAATCGACCCCACGAAAAAACTCACAAATTTTCTTTGGCGCGGTCTTTTCATATTAACGAAGCGAAAGTGCAATAGCGAAGCGAGAAAATACGGCGAAAGGTTTCTTCAGATTAGCGAAGCGACAAAAGCGGCAAAGCGAGAGGATGACAACAATCCAAAGTCGCGAAAGCAAAGCGGCAGCGAAAGGGCATCAACAATCAGCGATCAAAGTTCGAGTTCGCAACAAAACCTAGCGCATCAACTTCGGGCATAAAGTCAAATTGGCAACCCACGCATCGCGGCAAAGCATCATGGCAATTCGTCGATCGCGGCGTTTAGCATGTCGTGCAAGGACAACATCTCGAGGATGACATCTACCCATAAAATTGCACTTCGTATGTATTTATCATTTCGTTTAAGCGGTATACACTAACGTTTTCTCAAGCTTAGCTTGCGGGAGCATTTATTCTACGGGAAGCGGCGGAACACGTCCGGACAACGGCGTGATCGGCGTTATGTCTGCAACGACGCCAAAGAACAATACGTCGAGCGGTGGCGTTATCGGCCTGACAAGTGCACGCGGCAGCGCCCGGCGACAATACGTCCAGCAATAGCGTTATCGGCCGCGGCAAGTCCACGCAACGACGCCGGCGAACACGTCCGGACAACGGCGTGATCGGCAAGTCAACGCAACGGCGCCCGGAAAGAATACGTCCGGACAATGGCGTTATCGGCCGCAAGTCCACGCAACGGCGCCCGGCGGCTGCGTCGGACAATGGCGTTATCGGCCACGGCAAGTCCACGCAACGGCGCCCGGCGGCAATACGTCCGTGCAATGGCGTGATCGGCAAGTCCCGCAACGGCGCCAGCAACAATATGTCGAGTAATGGCGTTATCGGCCGCAGCAAGTCCACGCAACGACGCAGCAGCAACACGTCCGCATAGCGGCGTTATCGGCCAGCAAGTCCACGCAGCGGCGCCCGGCAATACGTCCGGCAATAACGTGATCGCGAGTCCGCAGCGGCGCCCGGCGGCAATATGTCGAGCAATGGCGTTATCGGCCTGGCAAGTCCGCGCGATGCCCGGCGGCAACACGCGTCCGGACAACGGCGTGATCGGAAGTCCACGGCGGCGCCCGGCAATACGTCGAACCAGCGGCGTTATCGGCCGCAGAAGTCCACGCAGCGGCGCCCGGCGGACGCGTCCGAACAACGGCGTGATCGGCAAGTCCACGCAACGGCGCTTAGCGAATACGTCCGAGCAATGGCGTTATCGGCCGCAGAAGTCCACGCAGCGGCGCCCGGAAGCGTCGAGCGGCGGCGATATCGGCCGCGGCAAGTCCACGCAGCGACGCAAAGGCCAATACGTCTACGCAGCGGCGCCCGGCGGCAACACGTCCAAGCGGCGCTTATCGGAACAAGCAAGCGGCAGCGCCATCATCGTGATATCACATCGCGCGAGGGCGATTTTCTACTACCGAAATTGCGCTTTTATTCGTGCTTTATTATTACGTCTTAGCGATTATGCACTAACTCTTCTTTGAGCTTTAGTCTGAGGGCGATCAGCCAAGACAACATATCGCATTCACAATCGCAACACGTCCGTGTAAGGCGAAATCACGGCGTTTGCGATCGCATCAACACATGAGCATCACATTTTTGCGGGATAACCTTTTCTACTCACGATTGCATTACTTTTAAAAAAATAAATCATGCGTCATCATTTTGCCTTAGCGATTATGCATTAACCGTTTGTTTAAGTCTTAGCGTGCGGGAAGCGGGAAGCCTGGCGTGGATTTTCTCTTCAATGACAGGGCAATTTGTTGGGGGCAACCTTCCGATGAATGGCGAAGCGGCCTCAGCGTCGGTCCACTCGCTCGCATCACCATAGAACCCGGCCGCATAAGCCATACAGTGCGCCTGAGTTCAAGCGGTTATTTTCTTTTACTTTTGCACCATAGATGTCATCATAACTCGACCTTTGGGGCGGCTGAGCAGCGTTAGCGCGCAGTGTTTCGACCATGGTAACCCAGTGTCGTCATAACTCGACACTGGGACAAATTTTGATTTTTTGCGTCAAGCCTTGTCTACCTGCCCAGCATTTTTTGCAATTGTGAAGATCGAGACAAAATTGGCTATGAGTCAACGTCTTTGTCCGAAGATTCTTCCATCATCTCCATACAAAGAGGGACAAGTTGTTGACACGATTTTGACCTCTACCGTCAGACGAGCTATAAAATTACACTAATTTTGCAAAATAATTTTTATGATTTATTATAATAAAATGCAACAATAAAATATTAATACATGCATAAATAAATTATTTAATAATAACTTCGCATTTTCTACGTAGAGTATTAAGCATTTAGAGTCTCGCGCCCGCATTAATTAATTTCAAGTTCTGTCGTAATTCTTCAATAATTAATAAATACATAAAATACATAATACCAGTAGCTTACCTAATTTAGAACCCAATTTGGAGCTATATAAACCAATCTCTATACACTTGAAGATTCATTCGGAAATTGAGAGAAAACAGGCAAGAACCATTCGAAATTAGCATTCTAGAGCAGATAACCTGAATTCTCGAGCTTTTGGATAAGTTTCATCCTTTCACATAGCCATGATAAACCGCCCGAGTGGTGAGCGACTTGATACGCTGCCTCGATTCGCTGCCCGGAGAAGGTAAACACATCCCCTTTTAATTTTTCGTTTACTTTAGAGTATGTAACCTGTATTGTGAGTCTATGTGATTACCAACCATGTTTTAGTTAGAACCGGTTATTGTTTGAGTTTAATAGGTTAAACATGTACAGTCGAAATTATATGTTGTCCGTGCTTATTAGATCAATGATTAGTCTGGTTGAACCACTGTTTATTGGCTGATTTTAGTGTAATTAATCAGATAAGTGACTCGTGTTAGCTTAAGGCTAGTTTGAACCATGTATTAAGTCCCTAAATTTATGTGACTTTGATGGGTTGTTCATTGATGAATATAGCATGTTAGTTGATCGAAATCATTGTTCCACCACTATAAGCCACAAGCGTGAAGTGTCCACCATGATAGCTGAAGGATCTGTTTAAATCATATTTGGACTACCTTAGTGGTGTTAATTCTCAATCTCGTTAGTTTAAGTTCTTCAGGCATGTATTTCCACTCATGATAGTTTTTTATGACTTAAATCAAGTTTAGGAGCTTACTTTGGTAATACATGATATGTAGTTGAGTGAGATTCCATGAATACGCCATCTTTGTTTTCTATACTTGTTAGACTGGTTAACCGAGTTAAAAGTGGCCTCAACAGGTTCGCTTACCTATAATATGTAACGATATGTGTATTTGGATTCATGAATATCAAATAACATTAGCAGGGACATTTTAGAACTTAAAAAATGATTTATGGTTGGTTTGAGGTGTCCGGGATTAATGTGGGATGTTCTCAAATATCATCTAACATGTGTGGGATTAGTATGAAATGTTGCAGTGATCTTATAGGATTGCTGGAATTGAATTTGGTAATTCTGAGCCACTGTTTTTGGTTATCTTTAGACCAACTTCAGCCCCTGTTTAGACTGATTTTGCAGCCCCTGTTTAGATTCAATGCGACCCTGTTTGGACTAATGTTGGGCTATTTAGGACGATTTTGAGCCCATTTGCTTTGCTGATGTAGTTAAATAATATGCAGCCATGTGTTTAAGTATCTATTTGTATTATTGCGTAAGACCTGAGATATACACTAATCCTTATCTTTCTTTATTTTTACATGGCACGCATTGGAGCAAAATAAAGAGTCTCACGACGAGGCTCATCGCAAGCCATTTCAAATGGCGACCCGCATCCGCATTCGCATTCCCTCTTCGGCAATTCCTAGAAAAACAAATAGGACGGGGTCATCCGCTTCAATCCCTCATTCTCTCATCTCATCCTTATCTTACTTTATTTGTTATTGTAATTTATAACTTTGTAATTAATAGGATATCTAGAATAATTAGCCTTTAAACATATAAGTGGGGAGGTAATTTAAAGTTCATCGCTTAACTTACTTGCCTTTTAGGACTGTTGAGCATGTCTAAATTCCGCAAAAATGATTTAAATGATTTAACTTGCATCATAAAACCAACATTTTGTTTCTTATTAAAATACATAACAGATTTCTCCTAAACTCTCAAAAATCATCTTAAAGCATCTCTTATATAATATTGTACGCAGGTTAGGCAAGATTAATTTAGCTAGCAGTATACACAATTAGTCCGTAAATAACCTTTGCGTGAACACATAATTAGTCTATAAAGCACCTTAGCATTTAGCACTTTCTAGCATCTTAACATTTTTGCATTCTTAGCCCCTCTTTAAACTTTAGTAACATTTTAGCACCTCCCTAGCATTCTTTGTACTTTAGCATATAGCACCTTTTGCCCTTTCAATACTTTAAGCACCTTTTAAACATTTTAACATGCTAGCATTTATTTCCTAACATTTTATTAATTATTCAGCACTTTAGCATTTAACACTTTTAAGCACCTCTTAGCACCTTTAGCACCCTTCTATCATTTAATACCTTTTAGCAACCTTTAGTATTTTAAGCACTTTTAAACATTTAGCATTTGGCTCTTTTATTTATTTATAACACCTTTTGCCCTTTTTATACTTTAAGCACCTTTTAAACATTTTAACATTTTAGCATTTTTATTAAGCAGGAGGAGCTTTTATTTTGCATTTTTAAACATAATAATTACCCTAGGTTTGGCAGGACAACCATGAGTTAAGCGGATCTTAGAGGGTGCCTAACCCTTTCCCTCTAGATTAATAAAGAACCCTTACCCAGAATCTCACTAAGTTTAGCAGACCATAAAGAATGGAGTTAGTGTTGACTTTAACCTAAGTTGACATTTAGGTGTCCTAATTCACCAAATTAATTAGGTGGCGACTCCGCGAACCCTTAGCACCTTAGCATTTCTAGCACTTTAGCATTTTTACACTTTTAAATATTTAGCATTCTTTTGCACATTTAGCACTTTCATATATTTTTCTAACCTTTTATTTAAGCGAGTTTAGAAAATAAAGTCATGATCGTGGCTCGGCTCTGCATGCGAAATAATCGTCTGACACTCGTGCGATCTCACAATCTCCACGATATCTGATCTCGCGTAATCCTCGGCGAAAAAGTCGTCATGAGGAAGAAAATGGTGATTTAAATCGATCGACGATAACCCAAATGGAATCATGCTTCCTACGAGTGGAAGGTAATCGCGTAATAAAATCCATATTTACCACCTCCCACTTCCAGTCGGAATATCAATAGCCTTCAACATCCCCACGGTGCTCAACCTTAACTGCGGCGACAATTCGGACGCGTGCCACGAACTCCGCAACATCCTCTTTAGGCCATCCCACAATACACACATCGAGGTCATGATACATCTTAGTCGACCGGATGAATAGAATAACGAGCACCGTGTGCCTCACGAAATCTGCGACGAAGTCTGTCATATAGGAACACACAACCGGCCCTCAAATCTTAGCACCCGCGGTGCTACCTCAAAGCAGAACTCTCTCTTTACGAGCGGCGTCGATCTGGGACCATGTCGGATCCTCATCGCCGCCTCTTCACCTCGCCGGCGATGGAAGACTCGACAACCTCTCGAACCCGAACTCCATCACTATCAGAATCAACCAAACGAACCCCAAGGCTCGCTAGCTGATGTAACTCTCGGACCATATCTCTTTTCTCTGGCTGTACATCAGACAGACTACCCATCGATCTGCGACTAAGGGCATCTGCGACTACATTGGCCTTCCCGGGTGGTATAGAATATCAACATCGTAATCCTTAAGTAGCTCCAACCACCGTCTGCGTCGCAAGTTCGGATCCTCCGGTGAAGATATCCGAGACTCTTGTGGTGCGTGTAAATGTCCACATGAACTCCATATAAATAATGTCTCGGATCTTGAGGCATGAATCACTGCGCGACTCAAGTCATGTGTGGGATAGTTCTTCTCATGCTTCCTAAGGTGTCGAGATGCATAAGCTATAACTTCTGCCGTCTTTGCGTCAAGACGCACTCCAAGCCCGACACTGACGCGTCACAATAAACCACATATCTATCTAAACCTGCGGAAGAGTAAGAAGCTGGGCGATCGTCAATTTCTCCTTTAGCAATTGGAAACTTTCCTCACAAGTATCCGCCCGGAACATAATCTTTCTTAGTCACTTAGTCAAAGGTCTTTGAAATAGAAGCAAACTTCTACAAACCTCCGATAATAACTGCAAGGCCCAAAGTGCGCACTCAGTCGGTGTAGTGGAGTGCGGGCCAAGTCTTATCGCCTCAATATTCATGTATCAACGAATACCATCGGCCGATAACATGCCCTAAGAAAGCCATGAAGCTAACGAACTCGCGCCGAGAACTTGGCATACAATGCGGTCTCGGAGGACTCGATCTACGTCGCCTCAAATGATCAGTATGCTCGCTGCTCTGCGCGAATACACCAAGATATCATCAATAAAAACTATAACGAACATATCCAGAATGGCACGAACACCCTATTCATCAAATCCATGAATACCTTTGGGCGTTGGTCAACCCGAAAGACATTACCCTGAACTCATAGTGCCCATACCGGGTCCTGAATGCAGTCTTTGGGATATCCGCCTCTCTAACTCGTACCTGATGATAGCCAGACCGCAGGTCTATTTTGGAAAAACACCTTGCACCCTGCAACTGGTCAAACAAATCGTCAATCCTGGGGAGGGGATATCTGTTCTTGATAGTTACCTTGTTCACTGCACTGTCAATACATCTGCGGCGTCCCATCCTTCTTCTTTACAAATAACATGGCGCTCCCGAGGAGAAACACGGCCTAATAAAGCCTTTCTCGGCAAATCTTTGGTGGTCCTTCATTCCTTCAACTCGGGGTGCCATCTGTATGGCGGAATAGATATCGGTCGAGTGTCGGCGCCAAATCAATGCAAAACTCAATCTCCTCGGGAGGATACGAAGCTTCGTGCGGGAATACGTGCGGAAACTCTCTAACTATCGGGCCGATGAAGGTCAGGTGCCGACCTCGATGTTGAATACGAACCATATGGTAGATATACCGCTCGCACCATCTTCCAGCCTTGAGGTAAGAAATAAACTTACCGCCGGCGTCGGTATTCCTTCCACTCGATAACGCTCGCGAGGAACTGGAACTGAACTAATCTCTCTCTACAGTCCACATTGGCATAGCAAGACGCCAGCCAATCCATACCCATAATCACATCAAAATCTGTCATATCCAACTCTATCAAGTCGGCTAGAGTCTGACGACTGTCTATAGTCACTGGGCAAGCCTTGTATACCCGCTCGGCTACCACCGAATCACCCACTGGCGTAGCCACCTCAAAAGGTCTTATGGACTCGGACTCTATCCCTATTCTACTAGCAATATGAGGAGATATGTAGGACAAGGTAGAACCTGGATTTATCAAAGCATATACATCACAGCGAGAAACCGATAATGTACCTGTGACGACATCTGGTGACGCCTCCTGGTCCTGTCGGCTGGACATAACATAGATGCGGTTCTGAGGATCGCTAGAACTGGAACCCCTACCACGATCTCTGCCGCGGCCTGCTGGCCCATAAGTACCCTGCCCTCCGGGGCGTCTAACCATCGAAGATGAAGATCCAGCAACAGACCCCATCGGCTGAACCGTAACGCTCCCGCCGCTGGGGCGGACAATCCTTCGGATGGCCTGCGCCACAAAGTAACACGCTCGAACCCATACGACACTCGCCGGATGAGACCTACCGCATCGAGCGCCGAGATGTGGGGTCTCGATTAGTGACGATCCTGTTTCCACTGAAACCACGAAGTCTGGAGCCACGACTTGCTCTGAATAACCCGGTGATCGGACCTCCCGCCGAAAATTGAGAAGGAGCACTGTCTTTGGTGGAATGTGGACCTAGTCTGCTGAGGCCGCCTCGAAAACCGCCACGAGACCTGCTGTCACGGCCTCTTGGTGGCCCAAATCTAAGCGATCTGTCTCTCGCCTCGATCCCTGCGGCGTGCGCTGCATCTGGCAATATCCATCCACGGTGAAGAGCCACCCCAAGCGTCACGATGTCATATGACGGTCTAACCCATCACATATCGATGAACCACATGCGCCGTATAATTTCTGATGGTATCGCATACCGCCAGGAGTCAAACTTGGTGTACTCTCGATAGTCCTCCGTCTTGCCTCAAGGTCAAGAATCTATCTACCGGGCTCTGCCATCTCGGGAGGCAAGAAGTGGTCTAGGCAACTCTGTGAACTCCTCCCAAACAGTGGAAGAGCATCTCACTCTCGACAACTCCGTGACTCAAACCAGTTCAACGCAATATCGCGTAACGGTAAGCTAGTATAACAGACTCGGTCTCCGATGCCTAAGCACTGCATGGTCGGCTGAAGCCGGACAAACTCCTGCGGATCCTCGCCGAATCTCGAACCATAGAACTTCGGGTGGGTGACAACTCAGAAATCCGAATCAGTAAACTGTCGGCTCTGGGTTGGCGCTGCACACTGTCGGTTGCCGCCTGCTATCTTTGGTCGATGCAGAATCTGTTCCGTAATCTCTATACTCGGACCACGATTGTGGGATGGAGGCTCGTGCATGCGGTCTCGATGGCCGCTCCGCCTCGAAATCTGCGAAATTTGGCGGCGGCGTGGAACTCACCGCTCTAAACATCATCTCTGGTAGGGTGAGCACGTGCCTCGTGACTCTCCGCGTCCAGCTAGCGCCTCGCCCGGTGCCTTGCCGCTAGCGCGGTTGCCTTGCGTGGAGGCATAAGCGATACATAAAGGAAAACATCGAGAGGAGGTTCAACCTATAACTCACTCTATTTCACGATCTTAGAGTGAAAGAATGGAAACGATCCTAAATATCCTGAAGCCTCACGATTATAGATGTGGTGCACGACACCGATAATCAAGACTCTACTAGACACGATGCGTGGACACTTTCCGAGGACTAAGCGCTCCGATACCACTTTTGTCACGACCCGACCGGGCGCGACTAGTACCTGCCAGGGTACCTGTCGGTATACATCGTGAGAATAGCAACGGAACATACATAACACATAACTTATAAAAGGGTAAACATCGGCTGGCGGTAGATATGGTCCTTCCATAAAACATACTTAACCAAAAGTATAGAAGTACAACTTGTTCTTACACCCAAAACATATATGTGACCACGCACTTAAAGATAACCATTGTGGAGGATAGGGCCCATACGTACCACAAATGTACAAAATACCTATAGCATCGAGAGAATATCCGGTACGATAAACAAGCTTAGGAGAATGGAGCTTCGACAGCGGAATAGTGATCCTACGACGAGGATCCACATACGCTTACCACCTGCGGCGTGAGCGGCCCAGGAAGGGGTCGATACTGATATGTACCAAGTATGTAAAGTCGAAAATCTTGTAATAATGATATCATAAGTCTAAAAGTGTGAGTCATGAAAGACAAACAAAATACCTTTTCTTGTGCCTTACTAACAATGAAAGTGACAAGTGTATATAATCGCATAAAATAGGGCCTCGTGATCAAAGCAGGTACCTGCGAAGTAGTATCAATAAGCACCCTACTCGGGACTATTTCACGCGTAGGTCTGTGGACCGCGTAGGTATTCTCGCATATCAGACTACCGCATGAGACTATTTCACCCGCATAAGCCCATAAGGACTCGCATGAGGTATTCCTCGCATCGTGGGTAGCAAATCCACGGAACAGGTGGTATAACGATCTTGGGGACTTACTCCTCAGATATACTCTTACCCTGAAGCAGATGGTATAATGATCTTGGGGCTTGCCCCTCAGATATACTCTTACACTGAAGAAGGTGGTATGACGATCTTGGGGCTTGCCCCTCAGACATACTCTTACCCTGGAGAAGGTGGTATAACGATCTTGGGGCTTGCCCCTCAGATATACTCTTACCCTAGCTCAAACTGTCATCATATCATAATCATAAATAAGTTAAGAAAACTTATAACTTCTTATTAGTCTTGTTCATATACCCTCTCATTTTAGTTTACTTAAGACACTTAATCATATCTTTAATAAAAGAAAACCGGGAATTTAACCCAAGTACTACATACTTCAACTCTTTTAGAAGTGACTCTTTTTCATACATAAAACCTTTGGGCAATTGATGCCTTAAAATCAATTTGCCTTTCATAAATCAAATCATTTGTCCTTACTTGTCTTACTTAGAGTAAACCTCTTCTCATTAATCTTTTATAAAGCTAATAAACCAACTTCCCATAAAGTTGTTATATTAACCCTTCACTTTAGTAAAATTACACTTTTCCCCTAACCAAGGGACTTATACATTCTTAAAACGAAACAAGTCTTTATATACTTAAAACAAGTAAGAATACCAAATCTTGTACGTCTACCGTACTACATAGTTACATCTATTCATGCTCAAGAGATAGGAAAGCTCCACATACCTCTTCGGTCAATCCACTTGCTAAGTCCAACTACCGCAAGTAATATGTCAACCTATAATAACCATAATGCGTTTATCAACCTCTAATTTCTATGTAGAAATAATCTAAGTTCAAAGCCCCTAATTCTATGGAAAATTGGGCAGCATTTCCTTTGTTTCTACATACTTTGCCACCTTTCTCAAGGCCGAATTCAACATCCAAATGCCACATTTAAGGCTTAACAATCCAAATATATCAAAGGGGATTACACACCTAAACTTGGGTGTGTAAAATTCTGCCCCAAAAGGTACAACAATTCACTTAACAATTCTAAAGTAGTTTTTAGGCTACAACATGCTCATAATAACTTCTTAACCAATCCTTTCATATCCAAACCATATTTCTTACATGCAAGGACTCTAAGTGTATTATTTACTACTACACATCCCTTCTTCTTCATATGCAACATTAATAACTAAACCACAAGAGAAGAAATGTTAACTTAAGCCTTAGCCAAACTTATTCCAACAACTTTGCTAGCTTCCTTTTCAAGAACACCACCACAACAACCTTCACAAGTTAGCCATAAGCTTCCTTCTTGCCTTTACTTTTTCAGATTTTTCCTAAGGCTAGAATATCTCTTGGGATTTTAGAGAGAAGGAGGAGCTTTTGTCTAAGAGAGAGATGAAATATGACCAAGTCTTCAAGACTTGGTCAATATAATGCATGCAAAATCAGATAGGGGGGGGGACACTTGTCACCCTCTCAAGGTCTTTTAAAAGAAAAATCTGATTTTCCCTAAGTTTTTCCGCCAGGAATCCCGCCTTGGCGCCGCGGCGCTGAAACCTCTGCGGACTCTCGGAACTTCCGGCGCCGCGGCCCTGCTGTCCTGGCGCCGCGGCGCTGTAACTTCAGCGACCCCTCAGTACTTCCGGCGCCGCGGCCCTGTCGCCTTTGTCCGAAACACATTTCTGTCCGTCTGCGCACTGAAATTGTAACTCCCATAACTTTCTATTCCGACGTCCTATCGACGAACAGTTGGTTGCGTTGGAATCTAGACTCAACGAACTACGCCCTGGTCCTTTGAAACACTTAGGAACTCTCAATGTACCGGGTCATAACCCGCCTCAATGTTGACTAAAACCCGTCCGAAACCATCCGTCAACCTATCCTTTAAAAATTTTAAGTCTTGCATGCTTTCGTACGCTCTCATACGTAGGGTCATAACTACGGGATATAACATTGTGTACTGACCCCCTTCCTCGGGGGCTGCGTTCATGCCGCATGTAAGGGTAAGCAGGTGGTGGATCCTCGTTCTTAGGATCATTGTTCCAGTGTCAGAAGCTCCACTCCTCCGGAAGCTTGTTTGTTGGTACGATTATTTCCCTGATGCTATAGGTATTGTGTACATTCATGGGTATGGCGGGGCCCTGTCCCGCCACAGTTGTTATCCTTAGAAGTCTGTGGTCACGTATGTGTTTTGGGCTGTAAGAGCAAGTTGTACTGCTATACTTTTGATTAAGTATGTTTTTATGGAAGGCAGCCTTATCGGCTGGCCAGTGATGTTTACCTTCTTATAAGTTATGTGTTATGTATGTTCATTGCTATTCTCGACGTATACGGCGAGTACCGGTAGGGTACGATCGCGACCACGGTCGGTCGTGACAAAAAACCACAAAATCAAATATCAATTACCAAATAGATACCAAAAGATAGATAGTTGGTACTTGAAATCTAATCCTTGTGGACGATATTCGGTCTTACCAAGACTATATTACTTGTCACGATAACGTGCACTTGCGTTAAAGTGTGTGCATCTTTTCGCGCACCAAGTTTTTGGCGCCGTTGCCGGGGATTAGGCATAGTTCAATATCAAATTTATCTATTTTTAATTTCTAATTTGGTTTTTTATTCTTTGTTATTTTTCTTTTTATTTTTAGTTTTTATTTTAGTTTTTTTCGATTTATGTATTTATTGTGTGAAAACAAGGGTGCCGTGATCCGTTGTTGGTTTTGATGCATCTCAGGGATCCTGAAGACATGGATTACTACTGTCAATATGATGAAGCTCCGACCGTACAGGAAGAGAGGGAGGAGTTACGAGAATCCATACTCAGTTTCGCTAGGTATCAAGCTCAGTTCATGGACGAAATTAGATTGGCCATGAAGAAGCTGGAACTGCAAATAGGAGAACTTCATGATCATTTTGAACAGTGAACAACAACTTGAGGAGCCTGAACCACACCCAACTATTGAGGAATCTGGTGAGATAGTTGGTGTAGAGAAGAAAAAGATTGCAGAAATCCAATTATTCACCTTCTTGGATTCTGTGGAAATTCTTTTTCTTGCACCTATTACAGAAGAAACACCACCAGCTATCACTGCTGATCCCCAATTAGGAAGTCCACACCATCAAGGGTACCCCCTAGAGTTGAGAGATGTAGAAAAGTTCACGGATTCCTACATTATAGAAAGCCTAAAAGACAAGTCTGTCTTGTGTACTTGGGGGATAATTGTATTTTTAAGGCTCTTGTTTGAACAAATAGTTGTAGGGAAATTGAGACCTACAGCAATAAATCTGTGGATTGCAAGCGGTTCGCAGAAGGATCCAATGGGCACTCGTACCGGTTAATTGCGTCCGGCTAAAAGACGTTAAAGACAACGCTTGTTGGGAGGCAACCCAACGTTTTCAATTATGTTATTTTAATTTCTGTCTTTAGTTTATTTTATTTGTCTAGAAAAGTCTCACGGTCTTGGGTTCTTGTGTTTGTGTTGTAATTTACAGGTATAGGCAAATAAACTGAAGGGCGAAAAACTGAAGAAAAGCCAGGATTTCCAGAAAAGCGGGTAGCGGCGCCGATGTGGCGCGGCGAAAATCCGAAGGAGTGCAGAATATTGGGCGCGCTGGCCAGCGAGGCAGCGGCGGCGAAATCGAAACTTAAAAATGCCAGAAATCAGATTTGCCCCAATTTCAAAACCAAAACCTAACCCTTCTTCTCACAAAAACCCACGAAAATCCACAAGTTACCCACAAATCCTCCACAAATCAAACCCAACCACAACCAAAACTCTTAAATTCCTAAAACCCTTAGCTATCTCAACCAACAAAGCTCCATTCCATAGCCTCAAATCACCATTAGAAGCAAGAACATCGTGGAGAACACCATCAAAAAGGTAATTTTCACCTTTTCTTGAAAGTTGCTAGTAGTCAAAGGAGGTAGTAGTTTGGAGAAGTGTTGCATTGTGAAGTAGTTTGGGTGCTGAAAAATTGGTTGCGGAGTTTAGATGAGGAGTAGACAGGGAGAGTGTGAGTATTGGGTAGTAGAGTTGAAGTTTGGGGGTGTTTGTGTGTTAGCTGCTAGATTGTTGATTTTGTTGGGGAACATTTGTGCTAAATAAGTTGTAAGCTGCAGAAACTGTTTTAACCATGTCCACCAGAAAGAGAAGAGCCTCCACATCAACCCCAGCCCCACATTACGATGATACTAGGTTTGTGAGCTACGAAGCCTTTCAAAGATATAAAAAGCTTAGTACTAGGCCCTTAATCCTTGAAAGGGGAATGGACTATCAGAGGGAATCGTTTGGGGAAGAGGATGTTTATGAGCCCATTCGGGCAATGATTGAGATAATGGGATGGAGGAGATTTGTAAATCCGGAAAAGATAGCACCAATGAACACAACAATGGTGCGTGAATTCTATGCCAACTTTCCGGAGAGGGTGGACAACGAATGCTTTGTAAGGGGAAGATATATGCCTGTGTGAAGCGATAAATATGACTCTAAAAGCAGTTGATGTTGAAGGAGGAATTGGTGATCGAGCCATTTTAGAACATGGTCAGGAGCCGATAACATCAATCGGAATACCGTCGCGAACCTGATAAGCTACCCCGGGCCGCTTTGATATTGCGAGAAATGGGTCAAGAGCGGCGGTGCCAATTAACAAAGCGACCAAGGGTTGGCTATATTTCGTCGGCGCCGCGTGATTCCATCCACGCACTTCACCAGAGTGCCAGAAGATAGGATTAAGCTGATATATGGAATTATAAGGGGGTTGACGATTGATGTGGGGAAAGAGATAGCGCAGAGCATTGAAGAAATCAACAGGTTGGTGACAACAGGTGGATTGGGACATGACTCACTTATCACGAATTTGTGCCACATGAATGGGGTCCCAACCCTACCCACTGACACTCATGAGAGAAACCAACTGCCTGTGACATATGGGATAGTGCACTCTTTTCCAGACCCAAGCCCCGGCGGCGGAAGAATAGCACAACCAGCGGCGAAGCAGCAGCAAAGGCCGCAATGAACGAAGATGAGCCTGAAATAGGGGCTCAATATGCAGTAGGGCCTAGCCACCAGCCAACCACAGAATCAGAACCTCCAGTGCCTATGATGGAGCAGTTGCTCCAAAACCAGAGAATGATGATGCAACATTTCGACACAGTAATACAAGGACAACATGAGTTGAGACAAGGGCAACAAGAATTGAGGCAATAGCAACAACAATTGCACAAGCAGTTTGACGAGATGAGTTCCCTGTTCAACCAATGGTCGATGCATTATCCACCGCCACCACCACCATTTTAGCCAAAGTCTGTAAGTGTCTTATTTCTTTTATTGTCTTTGAGTCTACACACATTGGGGACAATGTGTGATTTAAGTTTGGGGGGGTGTTTTATTTGTGTTTTATTTATGTTTTATTTATGTTTTTGTTGTTTTTATGTATATTTTGAGTCACCAATTTTTTTCTTTTTTGAGTCATAATTGCCTGTCAAAGATCATGTATGCTGTAGTTGCTAGAAACACCTAGTGAAGGAAGGTGGAATAATGTAATGGAATTAAAAGCAACTATCTAAACACCTAGGTTAGATATGCCAAAAACTCACAAAATCTGTCTATTTGGAGTTTCTTGCTTAAATTATGCATGCTAAATGATGAATACTTATGTGTTATGATTGCTTGCTATTTGAGGCGAAATAGTTAGGATATGCATGTTAGGGAGATGACTCATGCATTTCTTTGATAACTAATTCTTACCATTCTTTTCTATCCCGGACTTTGATAACTAGTCCTGAAGATCTCTCTTATGCATATCCAGGATTAGTGGAGAATAACAAGTAAAAATGTCATAGGATTTTTGAATTTATATGCATGATTTAGTATATTGACTTCCATTAAGCATGATGAATATGAGTTTGCGAAATATCTAGCTTAATGTGTTTAGTGTGCTAAAACTTTATGCTATATGTTCCTGCATATTATTCTGCTAACCTTCATGTTTTTCTAGATAACACTAATGCAGCAAAAATGATCAATGTCAGTGAGTCTTTTATTTTCGTTTCTTGAGTCCTTTATTTTCTTTCTTTCTATCTTTGCTCGAGGGCGAGCAAATGTTAAGTTTGGGGGTATTTGATCGGTGTATTTTATATACACTTTTTAAGTCAATTTTAGTTAGTCTTTTGTCCCTTTTTGTACAAATAAGTGTCGTATTAGGATAGTTTTCCTTTCTTTTGAGTCAAATTGGTTAAAATGGCCAAATGACGGAAAAGGAGCTAAAAGAGGGCAAAAGAGGAGGTTCCAGAGCTAAAAACAGAGAAAGTGGCGAGCAGCGAAACCAGACCAGCGCGGCGGCTCCTGTGATCGAAGCGGGCCGCGGCGCTAATCATCAGAGAGGCTGCAGAGGTTCCAGTGGCCACGCGAAGCGTGGCAGCGACGCGGAAAATCGAGTTTTTAGACGATTTTAGGTCGAACTGCAGGAAAAGTTAGAGGCGGTTTTTAGCCTATAAAAGGAGAACCCTAGGCAGATTTTAAGAGTTCCCTTTCTTGCACAACACAAGGTTTTCTTGGATTGAAGATTGGAGACCCTAAACTTAGTAATTTTCTTTTCTTTTCTTTTCTTTATTTCAGTTTTGTATGATGAACTTTGAATTAGTTCTTGTCATGTCAATGGATATGAACTAATTCTTTTATAGGGCTTTCCATGTTGATTCACTAGAAACTTATGTTATGAATTAATGCATGTCTATGGTTATTATTCTTCTTTGAGAGATTTATCCAATAATTGCTTTGAATGCTTGGTAATTAATTGACAACTAATTATCATTATATGATTTCTAATCAAACTTCGAAAGGAGGAGGTTGTGAATATGCTGTAAGTTGGGTAGACATATTTGGATTGGGGATGAAAATACCTCAATTATTTATGTAGCGTTAATGAGAGGCTTAACAACCCTAATTTTACGCATGGTGCGTGACGGTTAACTAGGTTTTTGTGCTTAATCCTCCTATAGAGTTATCCTTATCACCAAAAGGTAGGTAAAGTGCAATACTGGGGTTGAGTGTTTATATATCCTTAACGGGAATATAAAACGATTTCGTAAACCTGCTAGCTCCGAGAGAAGAAGACCATAATTCATTGCATTGATAAATAACATAAGCGGATAGTTGAGGAGACATGGAAGCCCTATTCCCATCACAACTGAAGTAAACCTATCGTTAATTAGATTTTATAATTATTAGTCATAAACCACAAAATCAAATATCAATTACCAAATAGATACCAAAAGATAAATAGTTGGTACTTGAACCCTAATCCTTGTGGACGATATTCGGTCTTACCAAGACTATATTACTTGTCACGATAACGTGCACTTGCGTTAAAGTGTGTGCATCTTTTCGCGCACCACAATCCATCCAAGTCTATGTGATGAAGAATCATTTGAAATTCCTGGACCTGGGATGACACACTTTTGTTGTCCACCATTTGAAATTTCAGAAATTTCCCAATGATGAACTTCTTACTACCCACATCTTGGGTGTTGTATTTCTTTTGTAGTTTCTCCCATAATTGCTTGACAGTTTCAACGGTACAATATACCGTGTAGAGAGGATCGGACAAACTGTTTAGAATGTAGTTCCTGCACATGAAATCACTATGTTTCCATGCCTCACGAACCAACTTCATGTCGTCAACGACATGGATACCTTGGCCCCCTCATGCCATATCATTTGGCTGAGGGTCCGTGTCTTCCCCAACTTGTGGAGGGTCTTCGGTTAGGAAACGTGACATTCTCATAACCGTCAAGAAAAACAACATCTTTTGCTTCCATCGCTTGAAGTGCACACCCATGAATTTCTCGGGACGTTCATGGTGAAAATCAGCGGGTGTCGGAGCAGTAGCAAAGGTGTTGGTAATACCTCGAGCAGCACCATAGACGTTGTGAACGCCTTGAGCAGTAACATAGTCATTGTGAGCGCCTTGAGGAGCAGTGGAGGCACTAGTTGTGCCATAAGTAGTGTTGGCATTAGTTGTGCCAAACGCAGCAGTTTGGAAGACATTAGGAATGACTTGATCAGCGACGATATTCATAGCGTTGAATTGATCTTCTGCAGACATGTTTTTGAAAACATCCGATATTATCTTAAGCTTGTGAGTAATAGGTGTGGTAACAAGGAAATGTGAATGAAAATAACAACAACAAATATGTTAAAAATCTGGAAATAAACAAAGTAATTGACTTGCTGAGTCGATTGATTTTTTAATCTATCCTTAAGATAATATTGTCCCGTATATTCCTTTAACAGTTGTATACCAACTTATCTTCCAAGATAAAACAGCAATCAAACAAGTGAGCAAAGGAGACTCAAGTGTTCGCTTAGGAAAGAAAGATCTTTGAGTGTTTGGAGATTCCAAGAGAGGAAGAGATTTTCAGATTTAAAGTGTGTTCTTCTAATGAGCCTTGAGCCTCATTTTATAGTGTGATCAAGATGACTTCCCATCTAGCCAAGTAATGACTTTGAATTTCATGTTATGACACTTAATTTGGAGTTACAATTCAGCCAAATAATGGCTGAATTCATGAGCAAAGTAATGGAGGAGTTATGCTCCAAAACCAGAGTCACAACTTTCGGTCTTCCGTCGAGCTTTCTGGAATCTAAGCGCCGCGGCACCAAAACTTCAGAGAGTTACAACCTCGTTGGCACCGCGGCGCTGGCTGGAGGCGCCGAGGCGCCGCCACCCTTCGAGGCTCCGCGACGTTTTCTGACTCGTTTCATCTTTTACACATCGTACACTTCTTCCTTCATTTACTAACGTGAAACAATTGTCATTTGACCAATAACCATCTATTATCTTACGTCTCAAACAATTTGTATGCGTACCAATATCTCTTTCATTAAGAAAATTACGATCCTTAACACATTATGTGCACGTGTGTAAAAACAACGTTTTCGATGTGCGGGGCCCTAATTGTTCGAGTCATAATTAATAGGATTAACTTTATTTCACGTTTAATAAATTTCCAACCATAAAAATCTTTAAACTTATCTGTTCATCATTTTAATATGAAAGAAAATTATATAGTTTAGTATTGTTTGAGTTGATTCTGAACAATTAATTCTTTTTAAAGAAAAGAGCGATTTAGTTTATGAACAATTTTACTTGAAAAGTTGGTCATATTAATTAATTCGCTATAGACAAAAATTGACAACCAAATTAAATTGGCTAGTGCTATTTAATATAGCGAATACTCCTTGTTTAATAAAAATTGCCAATACCCAAATACAAGGCAGTAGGCATGATTAAAGTACGTTAAGATACAATTGAGCTAGCATGTGGATACAATTTTATATCCTGCATAATAACTAGAATACTGTGATATAATTAAGTGAAGTAGATGTAAACTATTCCAATCACAATATCGATGATGAATATGATAGATTTTCTTTATAGGACAACGACTTTAAATTTGTCTTATTCCTTTCAATGTTTTGAAACTTGAACTGGACATCGCACCGGACGATCAACTGGGTCACTGATTCAACCAGTTCAAAAAATCGGTATCCACACACACACATATATATATATATACATATCTATATCCAAACATATGAAAATAACGAAGATTCATGTTTATCAACTAATTTCAAAACACATGTCCATAAATTAAATTACCGATGTCCATTAAGCTAAATAACCAAGATGTCATGCATATCTAAATCCAAGAAGTAGAAACTAGAAACTTGATTATCCATGTTCTCACAAAATAAATAACTTCAAAATACATGTCCATAAATTCAAATAATCAAAAGAACTTGATTAATAAAAATCTCAATTAAGTCCAAAGATGTCTTCTATGACGTCATCAACACCTCTACTATTGCTACTTTGATGGCCAAAACCTCTTAACTCATCATCATTAATTATGTCTTCGTCAACTTCTTTATCTAAAATAATAAATAAATAATTAATATAAGAAAATATTAAAAATAATTATATGAATAAACAAAAATCGGGTTTATACGAGTTACCGAGTCACCGGTTCGTACCGATTTTTACCGGATTGCGCCGAGTTTGATACCACCCGTTCCTACAATAAACTCGGACCGGCCTCGAGATAGGTTCCTAGTTAACTCGGTCCGACCGGCCGATCCGAGTTTCAAAACATTGATTCCTTTGTTTTGATTAGCTAACCTATATTCTGTACATAATTGGTCATATATACGAGTACTCGATGTGTATATGTACTCTCTCTCTATATATATATATATATGAAGGTGGCAGAAGGCAAATAATCAGCAAGAGCATTAATTTTTACAAGCTAGAGAAAAGTCATTTTTTCAATCATGGATGTACTCCAACTGCCATTAGTATCACCATCATCACTTGTTTCCGTTCGTGAAAAATTCGTGATCAAACCTTCCTCTCTCACCCCTTCTACACTTAGATACCATAAACTGTCTTTGGTTGATCAATCCCTCAGTAATATGTATATTCCTTCTGCCTTTTTTTACCCGAAAAAACAAACTGATGATGCAATAACATCAATGAAGAACTCTGAATTCTCTCATATAGCTCATTTACTACAGAGATCTTTGTCACAAACTCTAGTGTCATACTATCCTTACGCAGGAAGGTTAAGAGACAATGCTACTGTTGATTGTAACGACATGGGAGCTGAGTTCTTGAGTGTCAAAATAAAATGTCCCATGTCTGAAATTCTTAACCACCCTCATCCTATTGCAGAAAGTATAGTTTTCCCCAAGGGATTGCCTTGGAAGAATAACTATGAGGGTGGCTATTTACTTGTGGTTCAAATAAGTCAGTTTGATTGTGGGGGAATCACCGTCAGTGCATGCCTATCACACAAGATTGGTGATGGCTGCTCGGTGGTCAATTTTCTTACAGATTGGGCTAGAGCCACTCGTCATCATGCGACCGATCTAGTACTCCCTTCTCCTAGATTTGTAGGAGATTCAGTTTTTATCTCTCCACAAAATGGCCCTTTAGTTGCTCCAGTAATTGAGTCTAATGTCAATGACTGCGTACAGAAAAGATTTATTTTCCCTAGCACCAAGTTAGACACTCTTTTAGCTAAGGTAATAGCTCAATCAGGAGTGCAAAATCCAACACGGGCTGAAATTGTGAGTGCCCTTCTTTTCAAATGTGCAACAAAAGCAGCATCGAAGCTCAGTCGTGGTTCAATGCGGCCATCTAAGTTGGTTCACTACTTGAACGTACGTACTATGATCAAACCTCGCCTACCACGAAGTGCCATTGGAAATCTCTTGTCTGTGTTCTCCATAGAGGCAACCAACGAGGAAGAGATTGAATTGCCATGTTTGGTTCGTAATCTAAGGAAGGGAGTTGAACTAGCATACAAGAAAGACCAAGTGGAACATAATGAATTGGTCTCAGAAATAGTTGAATCCATGAGAAATGGAAAACTACCATATGAAACAGATGAATATGATATGTATTTTTGCAGCAATCTTTGCAAATTCCCATGCTACAGTGTAGACTTTGGATGGGGAAAACCTGAAAGAGTGAGTTTACCGAATGGTCCTTTCAAGAGGATGTTCTTTTTGAAAGATTACCAAACTGGGCAGGGCCTGGAGGTGCATGTGATGTTGCAGAAACAACAAATGTCTGCATTTGAGTGCGATGAGGAACTTCTTGAGTTTGCTTCCGTTCCAAGTCTTTACTAAGAGTTTGAAATTCTTAGGTCTTAATTTCTCCACGGTTTTAATTGATATGTTAGTGATTTTCCAAGTTATTTGGGGTTGTGTACTTACATTTACCTTTACGTGGTCTTTGGGTTATAGTTTGGGTCATTTCAGAACGTATTGTTCCAATCTTATAGTGATATTGTCTTGTTGAATGTTTGGATGTTGTCGTTTTATAATAATGTTTTTTCTCATCTGAGAAAAATAAATCAACTAAATTAAAATGTGTTGGAAATTTACTAATATGGAATTAAGTTTAACCCATTATTTATGACTTGAACAATTGAGGTCTCGCACGTCGGAAACATAGTTTCCACACACGTGCATACATAGTGCCAAGTATCATAAATTTTATTAGTGAAAGAGATATTAGTACGTAAGTGAAACGTTTGAGACATAGAATGATGAACGGTTATTAACTCAATGACGCGTATTCCACGTTGGTAAATGAAGGAAGAAGTGTACGATGTGTAAAAGATGAAACGAGTCAGAAATCGCCGCGAAGGACCGCGACGCAACACCGTCGGAGCCGCGGCGCCTCCAGCCAAGAGCCGTGACGTTTGAACAATATTTGGATATTGGAAGTTTGGCGCCGCAGCGCCTCAGGCAGAATGGTCGACAGAAGACTAAAAGTTTCTGACTTTTGGGCTGGTTTGGAGCATTGATCCTCCATTACTTGACAATTGAATTCAGCCATTATTTGGCTAAATTATAACCTCTCAATAAGTGTCATTGCATGGCCTTGATTGCCATTAGTTGGCTAGATGAGAGGTCGTCTTACACACACTATAAATTGAGGCTTAGGCTCAATTGGAAGGACACACTTAATCATTTCCAGATTTTCTGAAACTCTTCTTCCCTAAGCATTCTTTCACACACTCAAAGTTTCTTCTTGAGAAACACTTAAGTTTTCTTTGCTCATTTGTTTAGTTGTTGTTTTATCTTGAAAGACAGTTGCCCATATCGTAAAAGGATATATACGAGACAATAATGTCTTAAGGACAGAGTGACTCAGCAGCGCAACTATAACGCTACCATATTTAGTGTCTCTTGATTTCAGGCTATCAAGATCTAAGAGCTTGCTGCAATTGGAACGAAGACTCAAGACGGACTCAAGAACCATTCATGAACGAAGACCAAGATCATCAAACTTGTTGTTGTTGTCACAACTCTTGTTAGGCTTCAAGCATGTTGTATTGTAAACCATTATAGTTTATCCTTTCGAAACACTAGTAGTAGTTGTTTACTATTCCCGTTAACTCACAAAATGTCATCAAGGTAAACAACGCCATTCTAAGGCAAAAGGTATAGAGAGAACTTCATACATGAATCAAATAAGTATGGTGGAATTGCCAAAAAACAATTTGTAATTGAAGAGATTGAATGATACCGCAGTTATAGAGCTCCTCCATCACATTAAATAAAGGTGCAAAATTCATATACTCCATGCCCCAAAAAAGAAATAATACCAGCAATAATAATAGCATGGATGTTGCAGTAGTTTTCTCTGAGGTGATTGCCGTGTGTTTCTTCTGAAGGATCATACTGAAAGATCATCCTCTCACCCCCGGCCTCTGCACCCTGAAATATGGGTAGAAAACAAAGTGGACCTATATAGATGGAACTCGAGTTTCGAACAACTTCAACATAGAAATTCCCCTTATCCGTCGTCCTCAGGATCTCTTTATGCACCTGCATGCATGCGCTGCTACAATACTTGTAATTATATATGTGAACCTTGCCAGCCAATGACCCATTGCAGCAAGAACATAGTATTTGTTGCCGAGCCACTCTGAGTAGCTGCCTTGAGCTTTGAGGACAGCCGCAGCAGCTAATCTTCTCTCAGCTGCAGTTTCTCTTTTTTCCCTTTCAGCATCATGAGCCCTTTTCAATTGCTCCTGATTGGCAAAGAGAAAACATATCAGACACCATAAAAGAGATTAGAGACTAGGCATGAAAAGCTTTGCCCGCAGCACAATTATCAGAATGAACAGCGGCACTTCTAAAGCAATTTTTATAAGGTTTGAGCAGCACTTCTGAAACAATTTCCAATTCGAGCAGTAACTAGTATAAGCGGATAAAGAAATACAGCAATAATATGTTCTGTGACCTCTTTTGATATTTTTGCTGAAAGACTAGACTGAGATTGTCCTATAAGAGCTGAAGCAGCAACAGTTCCTCTGTCAGATTTAGATGGAGCAGTCTGGACTTGACTACCTCAGCCTGCAAAGATGATGTCACAACGCTGAGAGAGAAAGAGAGAGAGATAACAGGAGGATGAACAAATTAGACCATGTGTGGGTGTTGAAGAGGCAAATGAACTTCTATGCTGCTTAGCATACTCTTCTTTACTCATCAGATGGAGAAAAAAACAAGAGAAATGTAAACTTGATTGATTTCAGGTGAAGTTTCTGAAACCCCCCCAAAAAAAAAACTCTAGAACCTTTGCTCCTCAATTCATGCCATGTAAACCGGCTCAAGCAAGAAGATGAACCAACAATTATTTTACAAGACAGCACTAAGACAGTATACGGGAAAAACAATCAGAATCAGAAACTAATTAGGGAAAAAAATTAAATGCACCTGAGCCTTTTTCTGCCTTGCTTTCGGCAATTTTCTCAACTCTTTTGCCCTAGCTTTTCTTCTTGGCGTCTTTCTGTGCCTGAGGAGAGAAATACAATTGTACATATCAGATAGCTACAGAATGCATCATAAAACACATTTCCACTGGTTGGCTTAATTGAAAGACATATTTAGTGGCTGAAAAATGAGAAATAACACATGCCAAAAGCAAATTATCTCAATTCGAATATCCTCTCCAGTACCTTATGATGTGATAACTAGAAGACAGAACTAGACAGAATACGACCATCAATTTGTCTTGAAATATATTCTCCTAGGAAGGAACTTAACGTAACTTCCACATTCACACTGCTCATAATTATATTATAAATAATATTTATAAATATATTATAAGATTAGAATTTATAAAAAAAAACGACAAATGTGATGATTGATCATTACAATTCAGCCAAGAAAGTTTAGGAAGATGTTGCATAAAAATTGGCAAAACTCGCACATTTAAAAAAAGGGTGCTCATCTTCTGCATCCTCTGCGATGTTTCAACATAACCAGCCACAATGTCTTCGGGAAGGAGTCAAGAGATCATGTTCCCAAATATACTGAGTGATAGGTAATTGGCACAATTAGGAATCGTATTCAAAATAAATTCAACAAGTTTGAACCTCGATAAATGTGGATCCTTCAGTTTTCTAACAGGTGTGTAAACATTCTTTGTCCTTTAGCTAGATCAACATACATTGAGTCCATAATCATGTTGCCAAAGGCGAATGAAAAGCGAGGAAACGCACTGAGGTATGTTAGGGTTTTAATTGCAAAGAATAATTGAAGCACACACTTCAGATCAGAAAGCCGCCGATGAAGAAAAACTTAAACTACATATATATAATGTATACGATGCAAGTTAAAAAAAGCTGCTTTCACAAACAGGATTATATAAAAACTTCTTCATATAAATAAAAATAAAATGAAAAATAAGGAACTTTAAAAAGCAGGGAAATATACATAAAGTAAGTACCATGTCAGTCAAGTTCAAAAAACATAAGTTTCTTATTTAGATGCAAATATGCATTTATAAAGTTTTCATTTGCATTTAGTGATTATTTCTGAGGCAATATTTCTAATTTCATACCTCTAATCACATAACATATTCATCCATAACTTTCCACACCAATTATATCATAACATAACAATATACCAGATTTCTTTATTGTTTACTGCCATCCTCCTTGATGGGGAGCTCATGTGCGCCTTGTGTAAGTCATAGCGCGTTGTTGCCCACTGTGGCATTGCCTAAGCGAGGTAACAACAACAACAATGAATTAGAAATTTGGAAATTAATAAAAAAATAATTGGCTTGTTGAGTCGACCGAATTCTCAATTTATCATTAAGATAATATTGTCTCTTATATCCTTTCAATAGTGTAGTGACAACTTATCTCCCAAGATAAAACAACAATCAAACAAATGAGCGAAGGGAACTCAAGTGTTCGCTTAGGAAGAAGGATAATTGAGTGTGTTGTGATTGCAAGAGAGGAAGACAATTTCAGAGAATTGTTAAGTGTTAGGTGTTGTTGCAAATGAGCCCAAGGCTCCATTTTATAGTGTAGAAAAGATGGTCTTTCACATAGCCAAGTAATGGCCAATAAAGACCATGTAATGACCATGAATGTGGAGTAATAATTCAGCCAAATAATGACTGAATTCATGAGTCCGAGAGTTAATGCTCCAAAGTCAGCCCAAAAACCAGTTTTCGTCCATCTTCCAACGGTCTGAAACGTCCGCAGCGCCGAAACTTCTGAGAGTTGGAGATCGCCGGCCAGAGGTCGGAAAGTGTTTAACGGTGAGATTCAGAGAACAGAGGAGAGGATAATCGTGGTTGCTGGTTACTTGAGGTTCGCCGGAATTCGTTCACCGGTGGTGAGTTCGCGGTGATGGGGGAGAACGAAAAGGTTGGAATTGTTGTCGTTGAAGCTCGGAGAATATGAAAAAGTGTTGTTTGGTTCGTGGCCGGATGGGTTTTCGCCGGAGCCCGGTGATTGGAGCTCTGGAAGTGAATGAGTGGTCATGGAAGAGATGAGGTGGGGTGAGGAAGATGGAGTAAAGGTGTCTAACGGGCCGAACCGGTCCGGTCCGACCGTAGCCCTTCAGGGTTTAGCAGATTCGGACCGTAGCCCTCAGGGTTTAACGGTTCGGACTCCATCGCCAACTGGTCAGGTTCATTCTGATTCAGTCGGCGTGCCATGATGGTCTGAATCGGTCCGGTTTATATTTTTTTTATTTCTAGTATTTATTTTCTATAATATAAACTAAATTCAATTTAAATATGTAATATAATAATATAATATATATTCGTGTTTTATATGTCTACCTATAGTGCCCGTCCCCCCGTCACCACCCCATGTCTTATGTTTATAAGTTCTCCAACAAATATTACATCTAACTCTATCAGTACCCACAACTTTATCATAAAAGAGCCACACTTTACTCCTTTTTTTTCTTGCTACTGGTTCTGGTAAAGGAGGTCTACGACTACGACTACGACTACCACTAGCACTGCAACATCGATGAAGGAACACTAGTAGGTGTAGGAGGTTCTTGTTCTTCAAGTTCATCAATCTTATCTACTTGAACGTTATCATATTCATTATCTTCGATTCCAAAATCTTCTTGCATTTGATCATTATCTATATTTTGATTAGATGATTAAGAACCTGATTTTTACCCGTTGAACTAGATTTACTACGATCCGACGCAATTCCCCTTAGTAAAGACATTATAAAATATTTAAATAATCAACAAATAAATATGACAATTTAATAAAATAATTAGAGAATGAAACGAGTATACCAAACTTCGGGATTCAGAATTCAATTGAAAGTTTGAAACTCGAAGCTCGAAGTCTTGCGTCTTGCTACTTTGAATTTGAAAACTAATAATAATTATAACTTGAAAATTGATAATAAAGATGATTAAGAGAGTATGAGAAATTGAGAATAAGAGAATTGAGAGAAATGTTGTGTGATAAAAATGAAAAAAATGTAGAGAATTTATAGATTTTTTAAAGGGTAAAAATGTAATTAAAAAAAACAACAAACAAAACAAAACAAAAAAAAACAAGCCAACGGTCGAAATGACCGTTGGCACAACCCCCTGCCCCTCTCCACCCCTCCCAAGTCCCAACGGTAACAATACCGTTGGGCACATTTTATATATATATTTTTTTTGTTATCGGTCCTGGCCGACGGTTAACGATAATGGAACGGTTTTAAGTTCTGAAGCCTAACCGGTCCGTCTTATCAGTTTTCTAACGATGCGGGTTGAGGCGATCGATCCCGACCGGTATGCCGCCCTAAGTCAGTCGGTTTATCGGTCAATCGGGCTCGGTCAACCGGATCGGTAGACAGGTATAAGATGGAGTAGGAGATTTTTGTTAAAAATATAATTTTAATTTTTTTCTGACGTATGGAGTTTGTGGCGCACATGTGGCGTTCACCTGGACAGTTCAGTTAATATTGGACAAATTATACAAATTTATTAACGGGAGGGATATATTTATCCCCAAACTTTAACGAATGACAAATATATCCCTTTTCCTTAAGTTTGAGGGCAAATATGCCCTTTTTCCATATAAAATTGTTTAGAGGAATACTTTAATAATGTAAAGAATCATATGCCAATTCCCTACTTAAAAGTGACCAAGTTGCTTTTTCTTGTTTTTAGTGAACTGTCAGTTCATTGATTGCTAAATCTCAATCTACAATCAGAATTAAGGGTGGCAAAACGCAGATTGAGGATACACAAGTAGAGGGTATTATCCTCATGTAGGAATTTGTTGGGTGTAAAACATACAAGTAAGGCACAACGGAAGTTTAAAATTTTGTGTAAACTTACTTGCTCCAACAAACGTTTCTGGTATGATTATGCGATAATTCAAATCTGCAAAGACATAAAAGAAAACTTACAGTCTTTACTAAAAGGTGCGCACGCGATTGTCAATCCGGGTGCAAGCCTTGCTGAGATATTCCTTTGCCCAAAAAGCTAGAAAATCTTGGCAGAGGTTTGAGAGAGTTTATTTCTGAACTCTAAGTTCGAAAGTGAAAAATGAGTTCTTACGAAATTATGGGTTAAGTGCCAAATATATAGTGAGAAACCTAAACCTAATCGATTTGGATCGGGCTTCAGACGACCCAAATCCAAATTGCTGATGGGCGGTCGGCTGGGCCCATTTGTTATCTTGATTCCTTTATTTATTTTACGCGCGTTTGATTCTAATTAAATCCAAGACTTAATTTTAACTTAATTAATTAATTTTCATCAAATGAAAATTATCCCATAATTTATTATAAAATAAAATATCTTGATTCAAAATCCGATATTTTACATTCTCTCAATATACCCTTAGACCGAAAAGACAATCGACTTAGTGTGACCGCACAGGCCTTCACACGTGACTTGATCAAATCAAGGTTCGCACGGAACTCTGACTAGCGGTGGCGGACGATATGTGAAATCGTTTACAAGACTCAAGTAAACAAACATCTATGTGCGATGATAAATTCATTTCATTCGCGACACACTCGATCAAGCTTAAGATTTGCCAAGTGTCTATCCAAATGGCTTGATCACTTTATCTCATCTATATTAGTCGACAACTAGACCATATCCTAGATATGTCTCTTGCGTCGCCAATGACTTGGTCGACCTAACATCTCGAGGTGAGTGTTCTCTCGAAATTCCAATCGAGGAATGAATCATATTCTTGGCTCAACTACCACCTTCAATCTACTTCAGAATGCACGATACAAGCCGTCTCAACCTATAAGGCATTTGAGCTTAGGACAAGATCAAAGTGCATTGCTCCGTAAACAAGGCGATATTGACCTCAACTCTAAGGACCTCTATCTCCCACATGCTGATAATACTCTAGACATGTATAACAAATAGTTTATCAGCAGGGTATGCCAATACTCATCTAAGAGTATCCATGTGTCCATCACTAGCAACTATTGCTTGCAGTAAGTGAGATATACTACATTCTCTAAGAATGTGATGCAGACCACATGTCGACTTATAACATATCATTGATATCACATTCTCAATGATCATTAGTCTAGGCTATTTTAAGAACTACACTCTATCATTAATATCTCACACTATTAATGACAATGTAAGTTCAAGGATGCATTAATGAATAATATAAACAATCAAATAATAATTCAATAATTGCAAATGCCAAGTATATATTAATCTTATTAATAATATGAATGTGTTCAAGTACATGTGCTCCTAAAAATGATTGTTTCTAGGACATATATACTTTCAATCTCCCACGGCCTAGAGCCAATCAACGGCGTATCGATGCCCATGTTTTCAAAATGACCATTATGCTTGACTAAGCTTAATGATCTAGTAAATGAGTCCGCTAGATTTTCATCTGGGAATATAGTCTATCTTTATTTCTTGATCTACCACCCTCTAAGTATGTGGTATTTTCTTGGTACATCTTTGTTTACATTTGTTGATCTTGGTTCCTTAGCTTGCCTTGTCCTTTTGATGTTGTCACAATAAATCGTTATTGCACATATCTGACACTTGGAACAACCCTTAGTTCCTTTTAAGAACTCAGATATCGTAACAGCTTCTTTATAAGCTTTCGATTAAGCAATGTACTCGATTTCTGTTGTCGAATCGGCAGTTGTAGCTTGCTTGGAACTCTTCCAACTAACTACTCCACCATTCAAAATGAAGGCATAACCAGACTGAGATTTGAAGTCATCAAGATCTGTCTGGAAGCTAGCATCAGTGTACCCAGTAGCTGCTAGCTCTTCTTGTCCGCCATAGACTAAGAAGTATTCTTTAGTTCGTCTAAGATACTTAAGAATACTCTTGACTGCTTTCCAGTGTTCCTCCCCAGGATTCTGCTGGAATTTGCAAGTCATGCTAAGTGCATAAGTGTTACACCCCGTATTTACAGGACATGTTTTAAGAACGTACGTAAGATCTCGAAAGTGTTGAAAATTGAGACTTGTAAATTTTTTTTATCGGAATTATGAAATTTGTCGGAAAACGAAATATTGCGACGAACGGGAGGGCGACACGTGTCACCCCCCTATATGGTCTTGGACGAAGTGACATGGAGGAAATGGTCTTTTGACCACAAATTAAAAGATCAAGTCTTGCAAAGACATTTAGCATGACATTGTTGACTAGGTCAATGCCACTTGGCTTGATCCATGTGAAAAGCATCCAAACCACCCATTTGTTCTAATCTTGACCCTCGTTTTTATATAAGCTCCCTAGTGCAAGACAAGGCTTAACACTTAGCATTTTTTCAAGAAATTGATGGGAAGCTCTCGACGACCTAGGTTTCCAAAGGAAAGATTTTCAATTGTTGTCAATAATTCCCACTTTAAACCAAGGTTCATGAGTGTTATGTAAGAGTATCTCAATAGAAAAATCCCGGAAAAAGAGAGTTTTCGTATTAGTCGCAAAGTGAAAACCTAATGGTCTTTCTAGGTTTTGTTTGGAGAATTGAAGGATAATTGTTGGTGTGGTTCTAAGGGCCTCAACAAGCGGATTGAAGTGTCTTGGAGGCTCTAAACTACTAAGGAAGCGACTTGGTTGGAATCGGATTAAGGAGCGTTAAGGTATAATCTTGTCTTTTAAGTTGTTACAAGATTATATATTTATTTTGTTGTTGTTAGCTTTACTTGTTGATAGCGTGAAGTTGGTATGTTGAAGTTTATAAGTATTATGGATTGCTTGTAGCTTAATCCGAAATGTTGTGCAAGCCACTTGAAAATTGGATTACTAGTTGGTCGTTTATTAGAAATCGTCGCATGTTACTTACTTAAAAGATTATGGTTATTATAATCAAATACGACTTGATATCATGTTATGCTACCAATTTGGATTGAAATGGAAATTTGATAAGAATTGGTAAGGTTGAACTCAAGGTGGCCGAATTTGGACTTTTAGTTTGTTTTCATTTGTATTGGACTACTTTCTAAATTGTGAGCCAATTGGGACATTTAGTTTTATTTGTATTGGAGTACCTTATAGAAATTGTGAGCCAATTGGGGCTGTTTGGTTATTGTATTCGGCCTTGAAAAAGGTGGCAAAGTAAGTAGAAACAAAGGAAGTGCTGTCCGATTTTCCGTAGAATTTGGCGACTTAGCACTTAGAATATTCTACGTTTGAAGTAAGAGGTTAATGGACGTATTGTGACCATGATAGGTTGAAGTACTTTGGAGCATTTTGCTACTTGTCGCTAGTCGTCGCGAGGTATGTGAACCTCTTCCTTCTTTAGACATGGTTCTATGTATGGAATATACATGTGGTATTATTTCATGATTCCTTCTATTCTTAGAAGTTAAGAAGTATGTATGTTGATTTACTCTACGTAAGGGTTATGTCTAAGTTACCCTAAATTATAAGTATGTTAAATTGTCCTAAGTCCTTACCAAGTCTTATGGGAGATGTTGGTAAGAATGGTTAGGAAAATATGAGATTTGATTTAAAACTACGTGTCTTGATTTATTTAAAATAAGTAAGTGGATTTTACGTTCAAAAATGACTTGAATTTATATGTGAAAAGGGGATTGATTTTAAAAGTGAAAGTTATATGGTTTTAAGAGAATAAGTTACTTGGTTTTGGAAGTGTATGGAACTTTATATTTGTTTTGTATAAGTATAAGTAAGTGGATTTTTAAAGAATGTATGATATAAGGTTTTAAGACTATGAACTTTGGTTGTCTTCTAAGGATTATGAAACTTTATTTTTCAAGTTGTGGACTTGATTTCTAAAAGTACTGATGACATGATTTTAAGAGTATGTGACTTGAGTTTTAAAAAAAGAAAGAAGTTTATGATTCTTTTAAGTACGTATGTACGTGGTATTTTTGGGTCTAGTTTCCCTAATGTTGTAAGAATAAAAGTGCCTTAAGTTCTCTAAAATGAAGGGTTGTTATAATAGCTTTATGGGAAGTTGTTATAACGACTTAAGAAGAGGTAACAATACGTTTTAAAATGTTACGTAAGGAAAATTACAGAGCCTACAAATAGGCGGATTACGTTATGAAATACACCGAGCCTACAAATAGGCGGATTACGTTATGAAATACACCGAGCCTACAAATAGGCGGATTACGTTATGAGATACACCGAGCCTACACATAGGCGGATTATGCCATATTACCCAGAACTCAGTGCGGCGTAATATGCACACACTTTTTAAACGCAAGTGCGTTATCGTATCAAGTAGTATAGTCTTAGATAAGACCGAATATCGTCCTCAGGATTAGGGTCAAGTATCGCTTATCTATTTTCTAGTATCTATTTGGCGAATTGATAATTGATTTGGTTGTTTATAACTATGAATTATAAAAGCTATTTAAATATAAAGGTTTACTTGATTGTAATGAGAATAGGGCTCATGTATCCTCACTATCCGCTTATGCTACTCATTAATGCATTACTTATGGTATTCTTCTTTTGAGAAAGCAGTTTCTGAAATCGTTTTATACTCCGTTAGGGTTATATAAACACTCACCCCAGTGATTGTTCCTTACCTAACTTTGATAAGGGTAACTCTATAGGAGGATTAAGCACAAAACCTAGTTGGCCGTCACGCTGATGCGCAAAATTAGGGTTGTTAAGCCTCATCAACGCTACAAATCTAATTGAGGTATTTTCATCCCCAATTCAGGACCGTCTACCCAACTTACAAGATATTCACAATCCTCCTTTCGAATCGATTAGAAATCATATAGTGATAACTAGTTGTCAATTAGCTACCAAGAATTCAGCTCGATTATTGGATAGATCTCTCAATAAGAAAACAACCATAAGCGTCGTTAAATTATAGCTTAAGTTTCAAGCAATTCAACATAGAAAGCCCTATAAGAGAATTAGTTCCTAGCCATAAATATGACAAGAACTAATCTCGTGTTCTTCATAAAAACTGAAATAAAGTAAAAGAAAAGAAAAGAAAATTACTAAGAATGAGTCTCCAAGCCAAGCATCCAAGGGTTGTGTTGTGGAATATTTACAAGGTGGATTGGTGGAAGGATGGATGTAGAATGGTGAATGGTAGAATGGAGAATGGAGAATGGAGAATGAATAATTCTTCTAATGATGTAGAGTATTTATAGCCAAATAATCCTTTAGGTGAAGGGTTAAGTATTTGTGTAGGTAGGAAAAGTTATTAGAATCCTTTTAGGTAAGGGTTTTTAGGTAGGAAAGGTTTTCCCTTTAGGTAGGAAAAGTTATCCCTTTAGGAAGGAAAAGTTATCCCTTTAGGATTCTGAAACATGTCAAATTCGGCCCAGCACTTCACAATTCCCGCGTCGGCGCCGCGGCCAGATTAGCGCGGCTCAAGATCAACAACTCTCGGGACTTTCGGACTTTGGCGCCGCGGCTTTCACCGTATGCCATGGCTGTGGACATTTTTCTGGCGAATTCCGTTTAAATGCGTCTTTTCGTCCGGACTTCGTCTGATTTTCTCTATAATTCCCGGAACTTCTTAGATTTCATTTCTTGGCCCTTTTAGTGTGCAATTCCATCTCTTTTATGCTCATTTCATCTCCTTTTCGTCATTTCTCCATTTCTGACCGCTGTGACACAAAAGAAAGGAAAACGACCCTAATACTATACTAAACATAAATGAAATGAGTAAAATACTAACTAAAAATGACTCAAAAAGTGTATATAAAATACACCGATCAAATACCCCCAAACTTAACCTTTGCTCGCCCTCGAGCAAAGATAGAAAGAAAGAAATAAAAGACTCAAAAAACGAAAAATAAAAGACTGTCGACATTGATCACTTTTGCTGCATTTAGTGTTATCTAGAAAAACATGAAGGTTAGCAGAATAATATGCAGGAACATGTAACATGAAATTTTTCAGCACACTAAACACATTGAGCTAGATATTTCGCAAACTCATATTTATCATGCTTTAATGGAAGTCAATATGCTAAATCATGCATATAAATTCAAGAATTCCTATGGCATGCTTACTTACTATTCTCCACTAATTCTGGATATGCATAAAAGAGATCTTCAGGACTTTAAGGGTTGTAATGTAGGCTTTAGGTAGGGGTTGGTAAAAATAGGCATTTAGGCTCATTTTTTTTTTGTACCATAAGCTCTTTAGCTTTTCAGTATTTCCCTTTTCTTTTTGTTCTTTCCTTCACTTCGATTCTATCTTTTCCCTCTTTTGTTTTGGGAGAGTGAAGTATATAATAATGACAAGCACCCCCAAACTTAGGCTTTTGCCTATTTCTTATTACTTTTTAATTGGGGTGCAACAAGTTCATTCACTCTTTTTGTCTCTTTTTTTAACACAATTTATTCCACTTTTTCACATTTTTACTTATGGCACAATTTGTGGGAATATAGGGTGTCAAAGAAGAAGATTCAATTTTTAGGCTCAATGGGGCTGACTAGGGATAATTTTAAAGTCCGGGATAGAAAAGAATGGTAAGAATTGGCTATCAAAGAAATGCCTGAGTCATCTCCCTAACATGCATATCCTAACTGTTTCGCCTCAAATAGCAAGCAATCATAACACATAGGTTTTCATTATTTAGCATGCACAATTTAAGCAAGAAACTCCAAATAGACAGATTTTGTGAGTTTTTGGCATATCTAACCTAGGTGTTTAGATCGTTGCTTCTAATTCCATTACATTATTCCACCTTCCTTCACTAGGTGTTTCTAGCAACTACAGCATACATGATCTTTGACAGGCAATTATGACTCAAAAAGAAAAAAAAATTGTGACTCAAAAATAAACAAAAAAAAAATAAAATAAAAAAAAACTTAACTGAAACATAACAAGACACAAATAAAACACACCCCCAAACTTAAATCACACATTGTCCCCAATGTGTGCAAGACTCAAAGAAAATAAAAGAAAAATGACAACTTACTGACACAACACAGCGGTCATAACGGAGGTCTAGGATGAAAAATTCTGGAATTTGCACGGAAATATGGCTCTCTGAAGTTCGCGCGCTGCACGAGATTCAGCGCGCGCTGCTAAATCTTGTGACCCTGAGGTTCCGCGCGCAGCCGGTCTGGCGCCGCGGACGATCTTTTCCTTTTTTTCAGCGTTTGTTGCTCCTTTTTCCTCGGTTTCACTTTGATCCACCTGTCCAACAACACAAAACAAGAACCCAAGACCGTGAGGTATTCAAGACAAAATAAAATAAAATAAAGACAAATTAAAATAACATAATTAAAAATATTGGGTTGCCTCCCAACAAGCTGTCTTTAACGTCTTTTAGCGGACGCAATTAACCTTTCCGAGTGCCCATTGGATCCTTCGCGGCTGCTTGCAATCCGCAGAGTTATTGTTGCAGTCTCACTAACTACAACAATTGCTTCAAACAAGGGCCTCAAATATACGATTATCCCAGTATACAAGACGTGCATGCTTTTGGGTTCTCTAATGTAGGGATCGGTGAGATTCCCTACATCTTTCAACTCTGGGGTGCCCTTGATGGTTTTGACTTCTGTTTGGGAGTCAACTTTGTGACAGTGGTGGTGTTTCTTCCGCACAGTACAAGAAAAGATTTTCCAAGGAATCGAAGGTGAATAATTGGATCTCTGCTTCTCCTTCTCTACACCAACTGTCTTGCCAGATTCCTCAATAGTTGGGTGTGATTCAGGCTCCTCAATTTGCTGTTCGCTGTTGAATATGATCGCGAGTTCTGCTATTTGCGTTTCCAACTTCTTTATACCCAACCTCATTTCGTCCATGAACCAGAGTTTGGGACCTCGTGAGATCGAGTAGAGTTTCGTAATTCCTCCTCTCTTCCTCTATGGTTGGAGCTCGATCATATTGACAATAGAAATCCATGTCTTAAGGATCCCTGAGATAAATCAAAACCAACAACGAATCACGGCACCTCGATTTTTTTTTTTTTTTTTTTTTTTAAAGAAAACGTAAAAATAAAATTAAAACCAAATTAGAAATTAAAAATAGATAATTTGATATTGAACTATTGCTAATCCGACAACGCCAAAAACTTGGTGCGTAATATGCACACACTTTTAAACGCAGTGCGTTATTATCAAGTAGTATAGTCTTAGATAAGACCAGAATATCGCCCTCAGGATTAGGGTCCAAGTATCGCTTATCTATTTTCTAGTATCTATTTGGCGAATTGATAATTGATTTGGTTGTTTATAACTATGAATTATAAAAGCTATTTAAATATAAAGGTTTACTTCAGGTTGTAATGAGAATAGGGCTTACATGTATCCTCACTATCCGCTTACGCTACTCATTAATGCATTACTTATGGTATTCTTCTTTGGAGAAAGCAGTTTCTGAAATCGCTTTATACTCCCGTTAGGTTATATAAACACTCAACCCCAGATTGTTCCTTACCTAACTTTCACGATAAGGGTAACTCTATAGGAGGATTAAGCACAAAACCTAGTTGACCGTCACGCACAATGCGCAAAATTAGGTTGTTAAGCCTCTCATCAACGCTACAAATCTAATTGAGGTATTTTCATCCCCAATTCAAGACCGTCTACCCAACTTACAAAGATATTCACAATCCTCCTTTTGTAACTGATTAGAAATCATATAGTGATAACTAGTTGTCAATTAGCTACCAAGAATTCAGCTCAATTATTGGATAGATCTCTCAATAAGAAAAACAACCATAAGCATGCATTAAATTATAGCATAAGTTTCAAGCAATTCAACATAGAAAGCCCTATAAGAGAATTAGTTCCTAGCCATAAATATGACAAGAACTAATCTCGTGTTCTTCATAAAGCGAAATAAAGTAAAAGAAAAGAAAAGAAAATTACTAAGAATGAGTCTCCAAGCCAAGCATCCAAGGGTTGTGTTGTGGAATATTTACAAGGTGGATTGGTGGAAGGATGGATGTAGAATGGTGAATGGTAGAATGGAGAATGGAGAATGGAGAATGAATAATTCTTCTAATGATGTAGAGTATTTATAGCCAAAGAATCCTTTAGGTGAAGGGTTAAGTATTTGTGTAGGTAGGAAAAGTTATTAGAATCCTTTTAGGTAAGGGTTTTTAGGTAGGAAAGGTTTTCCCTTTAGGTAGGAAAAGTTATCCTTTAGGAAGGAAAAGTTATCCCTTTAGGATTCTAAACATGTCAAATTCGCCCAAAGACTTTCACAATTCAGCGTCGGCGGCCACGCGCATAGTCAGCGGCTACCAAGATCAGAACTCTGGACTTTCAAGATTTTTAGCGCGCGCGCTCGTGACATTTACGAATTCCGTTTCGCTTTGTCTTTTTTCTCGTCCGGACCGTCGATTTTCTCTATAATTCGGAACTTCTTAGATTTCATTTCTTGGCCCTTTAGTGTGCAATTCCATCTCTTTTATGCTCATTTCATCTCCTTTCGTCATTTCTCCATTTCGACCATTGTGACACAAAAGAAAGGAAAACGACCTAATACTATACTAAACATAAATGAAATGAGTAAAATACTAAATAAAAATGACTCAAAAAGTGTATATAAAATACACCTATCACCTACACATGTCGTTACGTCATCTTACACCGAGCCCGCGTGGGCGGATTATGCTACATGATTCCACAAGATAATCGAGCCCCACAGTGGGCGGATTATGCTACATGATTCCACAAGACACCGAGCCCGGTGGGCGGATTATCTACATGATTCCACAAGACACCGAGCCCCACAGCGCCGGATTATGTTATATGATTCCACGATAATCGAGCCCCACAGCGGCCGGATTATGTCACATGATTCATCAAGACACCGTGTCCCGCAAATGGGCGGATTATGTTATGTAAGATATGTGTTATGTGAAAAGGCCGGATTAAGCTCTTAAGTAAGTATTTAATAATATGTTGTTTAATCTTATCGAAATAAGGAAAGGAACGGTTAATATATGATTGATTTCAGGAGTTAAAAGGACGTTCTTTTGTACAGTTATGATTTGATTCTTGCACGTTATTTCTCCATATTCGATTTTTGATCGACTTCTTCGGGCCGTTAAATGTCCGCAGTTTAGGTATTACTGTGGATCCGCGAGCTAGGATCTGGTTCAAGATTTTATGGCCCGATGTTCGGAGTTGTCGCGGCTATGTATATTCAGGGTATGGCGGGCTCCCTGCCATACAGCTTATGTTAAAACTCTTAGAGGTCCGTAGTCACATATTGTGGAGTCCGCTTGTAAAGAAAGGAGGCAACCGCTGCTCATGTACGACAGACGTCCGCGTAGTCCTATCGGTGACACATTGTTTATTTCATTGTTCTATGTTATAAGTTTCATGTATGTTCCGCTGATTATCTCCGATGTTTATGCAGGGTGCCTGTAGGCACTACCACGCCCGGCTTGGGTCGTGACAAAAGTGGTATCGAGCGATTAGTCCTCGGAAAGTGTCTACGCACCGTGTCTAGTAGGTCTTGATTATCGGTGTGTTGTGCACCACATCTATAATCGGAGGTTGCAGGACATTTAGGATTAGTTTCCATTCTTCTCACGAGATCGCGCGATAGTCGTGTGTTGTGGTCGCCCTCACTAACGAGTTATGTTGATTGCACGAGAAAGGCAAAGATGACCAGAAAGACTATGTGGATCGTATCCAGTTGGTAATGATTATAGTATAGTTGGTATTGTGACATACATCTATACGAGTTATGTATGAGGTCGACGCGTGTTGCCTAGAATGATTTTAGATTACCGTGAATTGGTAAAGACTAACTAGATACGGGAAGGTATGGAATAGTTAATGAATTTTCGCCAAGGTCTTATGTTTTATTTAAGGTAATTGGGAAAGGATGAGTCATGTCGATAGGGTAGTGAACCCTTAAGAAGCCTTGATTAAGGAACCCAATGAATGTCATGTTAATAGATTAAGCTGCGTATTAAGCAAGAGAATTATACTGGATGAGGTCCGGATAGAGTAAGTAATGGTTGTTGTGATCGAGACAACATGGTTATGGTTTTATGAGATGTTTTTGTACGTTCTTGGGGGACCGTAAGGTAGGCGTGGAGCATGGAAATTGCGAGCCTAAGAATATTGATTACCGAGACCTTAGGTATATAAGGTTTTCTCGCACAAGATTTTAAGTCGGACCAAGGATAAGAGTTAAGTGCACGCCGAGTGGTTGAGGACTGTTACGTCTCCCATGGCCTGGAATGGAGTGGGATCGGTTGGTAGTAGTTCGCCACGCGATGTGGTCACGAGTGCAAGGCCCAAGTCTAGTTAATTGTTTTACGTTCGTGGACGCGTTCCACCGAACCAGGTCGTGAAAGGAAATGGCCTTATATTGTTTTATAGAGTGACTCCAAAGATTTGAGGCGAGAATTGGTATGGAAGTTATGTATGTATGCTAGTATGAATTGGAAATACGAAAAGATAACCTCTTTTGGGCTTGATGGGCGGATATGCGTGCATGAGGTATTAGGGCTATGTGTGGCATTATTAGTATGTCGGGGTTGTGAAAGGAAACTATGTCGCAAATTATAAAGGTTGGCTCAAAGAACATTCGGGACGAATGTTTCTGGGGAAGAATGTTACACCCCGTATTTACAGTGACATGTTTTAAGAACGCACGTAAGATCTCGAAAGTGTTGAAAATCGAGACTTGTAATTTTTTTATCTAATTATGAAATTTGTCGGAAACGAAATATTGCGATTTAACGGGAGGCGACACGTGTCACCCCCTATATGGTCTTGGACGAAGTGACATGGAGGAAATGGTCTTTTGACCACAAATTAAAAGATCAAGTCTTGCAAAGACATTTAGCATGACATTGTTGACTGTGTCAATGCCACTTGGCTTCGATCCATGTGAAAAGCATCCAAACCACCCATTTGTTCTAATCTTGACCCTCCATTTTTTATATAAGCTCCTAGTGCAAGACAAGGCTTAACACTTAGCATTTTTTCAAGAAATTGATGGGAAGCTCCTGCCAACCTAGGTTTCCAAAGGAAAGATTTTCAATTGTTGTCCAATAATTCCCACTTTAAACCAAGGTTCATGAGTGTTATGTAAGAGTATCTCAATAGAAAATCCCAAAAAGAGAGTTTTCGTATTAGTCGCAAAGTGAAAACCTAATGGTCTTTCTAGGTTTTGTTTGGAGAATTGAAGGATAATTGTTGGTGTGGTTCTATGGCCTCAACAAGCGGATTGAAGTGTCTTGAGAGGCTCTAAACTACTAAGGAAGCGACTTCGATCGAATCGGATTAAGAAGCGTTAAGGTATAATCTTGTCTTTTAAGGTGTTACAAGATTATATATTTATTTTGTTGTTGTTAGCTTTACTTGTTGATAGCATGAAGTTGGTATGTTGAAGTTTATAAGTATTATGGATTGCTTGTAGCTTAATCCGAAATGTTGTGCAAGCCACTTGAAAATTGGATTACTAGTTGGTCGCTTATTAGAAATCGCCGCATGTTACTTACTTAAAAGATTATGGTTATTATAATCAAATACGACTTGATATCATGTTATGCTACCAATTTGGATTGAAATGGAAATTTGATAAGAATTGGTAAGGTTGAACTCAGGCCGAATTTGGACTTTTAGTTTGTTTTTCATTTGTATTGGACTACTTTCTAAATTGTGAGCCAATGGGGCTGTTTAGTTTTTATTTGTATCGAGTACCTTATAGAAATTGTGAGCCAATTGGGGCTGTTTGGTTATTGTATTCGGCCTTGAAAAAGGTGGCAAAGTAAGTAGAAACAAAGGAAGTGCTGTCCGATTTTCCGTAGAATTTGGCGACTTAGCACTTAGAATATTCTACGTTCATAAAGAGGTTAATGGACGATTGTGACCATGATAGGTTGAAGTACTTTGGAGCATTTTGCTACTTGTCGCTAGTCGTCGCGAGGTATGTGAACCTCTTCCTTCTTTAGACATGGTTCTATGTATGGAATATACATGTGGTATTATTTCATGATTCCTTCTATTCTTAGAAGTTAAGAAGTATGTATGTTGATTTACTCTACGTAAGGGTTATGTCTAAGTTACCCTAAATTATAAGTATGTTAAATTGTCCTAAGTCCTTACCAAGTCTTATGGGAGATGTTGGTAAGAATGGTTAGGAAAATATGAGATTTGATTTAAAACTATGTGTCTTGATTTATTTAAAATAAGTAAGTGGATTTTACGTTCAAAATGACTTGAATTTATATGTGAAAAGGGGATTGATTTTAAAAGTGAAAGTTATATGGTTTTAAGAGAATAAGTTACTTGGTTTTGGAAGTGTATGGAACTTTATATTTGTTTTGTATAAGTATAAGTAAGTGGATTTTTAAAGAATGTATGATATAAGGTTTTAAGACTATGAACTTTGGTTGTCTTCTAAGGATTATGAAACTTTATTTTTCAAGTTGTGGACTTGATTTCTAAAAATCGATGACATGATTTTAAGAGTATGTGACTTGAGTTTAAAAAAAGAAAGAAGTTTATGATTCTTTTAAGACGTATATGCGTGGTATTTTTGGGTCTAGTTTCCCTAATGTTGTAAGAATAAAAGTGTCTTGAGTTCTCTAAAATGAAGGGTTGTTATAATAGCTTTATGGGAAGTTGTTATAACGACTTAAGAAGAGGTAACAATACGTTTTAAAATGTTACGTAAGGAAAATTACACCGAGCCTACAAATAGGCGGACACGTTATGAAATACACCGAGCCTACAAATAGGCGGATTACGTTATGAAATACACCGAGCCTACAAATAGGCCTGATTACGTTATGAGATACACCGAGCCTACACATAGGCGGATTATGCCATATTACCCGAGCCTACACATAGGCGGTTACGCTATCTTACACCGAGCCCCACAGGTGGGCCGGATTATGCTACATGATTCCACAGTACACCGAGCCCCACAGGTGGGTCGGATTATGCTACATGATTCCACAGTACACCGAGCCCCACAGGTGGACCGGATTATGCTACATGATTCCACAGTACATCGAGCCCCACAGGTGGGCCGGATTATGCTACATGATTCCACAAGATGCCGAGCCCCATGGCGGGCGGATTATGTCACATGATTCATCGACACCGTGTCCCGCAAATGGGCCGGATTATGTTATGTAAGATATGTAAGTTATGTGAAAAAGGTGGATTAAGCTCTAAGTAAGTATGTAAGAATATGTTGTTAAATCTTATCGAAAGAAGGAAAGGAACGGTTAATATATGATTGATTTCGCGAGTTAAAAGGACGTTCTTTTGTGCGATTATGATTTGATTCTTGCGCGTTATTTCGCTCATATTCGCACTGTTATCGAATTTCTTCGGGCCGCTTGAAGCACGTCCGCAGTTTAGTAGTACTGTGGATCCGCGAGCTTAGGATCCCGGTTCAAAGATTTAGATGGCTCTGATGTTAGGAGTTGTCGCGGCTATGTATATTCAGGGTATGGCGGGCCTCGCCCCGCCACAGCAGATTATGTTAAAACTCTTGAGGTGCGTAGTCGCATATTGTGGGTGCTTTGTAAAGAAAGGAGGCAACCGCTTGTTCATGTATGACGCCCGGAAGGTAGTCCTATCGGTGACACATTGTTTATTCTGTTGTTCTATGTTATAAGTTTCATGTATGTTCCGCGATTATCTCTCGATGTTTACGGCAGGTGCGCCTGGTAGGGCACGATCCACGCCCGGTCAGTCGTGACAAAAGTGGTATCGAGCGATTAGTCCTCGGAAAGTGTCTACGACCAGGTTCAGTAGGTCTTGATTATCGGTGTGTTGTGCACCACATCTATAATCGGAGGTTGCAGGACATTTAGGATTAGTTTCCATTCTTCTCACTCGAGATCGTGCGATAGCTGTGTTGTTAGGGTCGCCCTCACTAACGAGTTATGTTGATTGCATTTACGAGAAGCGTGATGACCAGAAAGACTATGGATTGCGTATCCGGTTGGTAATGATTATAGTATAGTTGGTATTGTGACATACATCTATACGGAGTTATGTATGAGGTCGACGCGTGTTGCCTAGAATGATTTTAGATTACCGTGAATCGTAAAGACTAACTAGATAACGGAAGGTATGGAATAGTTAATGAATTTCGCCAGTCTTATGTTTTATTTAAGGTAATTGGGAAAGGATGAGTGTCGATAGGGTAGTGAACCCTTAAGAAGCCTTGATTAAGGAACCCAATGAATGTCATGTTAATAGATTGTCGCGTATTAAGCTTAAGAGAATTATACGGATGAGGTGCGGATAGAGTAAGTAATGGTTGTTGTGATCGAGACAACATGGTTATGGTTTTATGAGATGTTTTGTACCTGACATCGGGGAGTGTAAGGTAGGCGTGGAGCATGGAAATTGCGAGCCTAAGAATATTGATTACTGCCGAGACCTTAGGTATATAAGGTTTTCTCCGCAATAAGATTTTAAGTCGCACGAGGATAAGAGTTAAGTCGCGACGCCGAGTGGTTGAGGACTGTTACGGTCTCCCACGGCCCGGAATGGAGTGGGATCGACTGGGTAGTAGTTCGCCACGCGACAGTGGTCACGGTGCGCAAGGCCCAAGTCTAGTTAATTGTTTTACTGTTAGTGGATGCGCCCACCGAACCAGTCGTGAAAGAAATGGCCTTATATTGTTTTATAGAGTGACTCCAAAGATTTGAGGCGAATTGGTATGGAAGTTATGTATGTATGCTAGTATGAATTGAAGTACGAAAAGATAACCTCTTTGGGCTTGATGGACGGATATGCGTGCGAGGTATTAGGGCTATGTGTGGCATTATTAGTATGTCGGGTTGTGAAAGGAAACTATGTCGCAAATTATAAAGGTTGGCTCAAAGAACATTCGGACGAATGTTTCTGGGGGAAGAATGTTACACCAGATTTACTGACGTGTTTTAAGAACGCACGTAAGATCTCGAAAGTGTTGAAAATCGAGACTTGTAATTTTTTTATCTAATTATGAAATTTGTCGAAACGAAATATTGCGATTTAACGAGAGGCGACACGTGTCACCCCCTATATGGTCTTGGACGAAGTGACATGGAGGAAATGGTCTTTTGACCACAAATTAAAAGATCAAGTCTTGCAAAGACATTTAGCGTGACATTGTTGACTGTGTCAATGCCACTTGGCTTGATCCATGTGAAAAGCATCCAAACCACCCATTTGTTCTAATCTTGACCTCCATTTTTTTATATAAGCTCCTAGTGCAAGACAAGGCTTAACACTTAGCATTTTTTCAAGAAATTGATGGGAAGCTCTGCCAACCTAGGTTTCCAAAGGAAAGATTTTCAATTGTTGTCCAATAATTCCCACTTTAAACCAAGGTTCATGAGTGTTATGTAAGAGTATCTCAATAGAAAATCCGGAAAAGAGAGTTTTCGTATTAGTCGCAAAGTGAAAACCTAATGGTCTTTCTAGGTTTTGTTTGGAGAATTGAAGGATAATTGTTGGTGTGGTTCTAAGGCCTCAACAAGCGGATTGAAGTGTCTTGGAGAGGCTCTAAACTACTAAGGCGACTTGTTGGAATCGGATTAAGGAACGCGTTAAGGTATAATCTTGTCTTTTAAGTTGTTACAAGATTATATATTTATTTTGTTGTTGTTAGCTTTACTTGTTGATAGCGTGAAGTTGGTATGTTGAAGTTTATAAGTATTATGGATTGCTTGTAGCTTAATCCGAAATGTTGTGCAAGCCACTTGAAAATTGGATTACTAGTTGGTCGTTTATTAGAAATCGTCGCATGTTACTTACTTAAAAGATTATGGTTATTATAATCAAATACGACTTGATATCATGTTATGCTACCAATTTGGATTGAAATGGAAATTTGATAAGAATTGGTAAGGTTGAACTCAAGGTGGCCGAATTTGGACTTTTAGTTTGTTTTTCATTTGTATTGGACTACTTTCTAAATTGTGAGCCAATTGGGGCTGTTTAGTTTTTATTTGTATTGGAGTACCTTATAGAAATTGTGAGCCAATTGGGGCTGTTTGGTTATTGTATTCGCCTTGAAAAGGTGGCAAAGTAAGTAGAAACAAAGGAAGTGCTGTCCGATTTTCCGTAGAATTTGGCGACTTAGCACTTAGAATATTCTACGTTTGAAGTAAGAGGTTAATGGACGTATTGTGACCATGATAGGTTGAAGTACTTTGGAGCATTTTGCTACTTGTCGCTAGTCGTCGCGAGGTATGTGAACCTCTTCCTTCTTTAGACATGGTTCTATGTATGGAATATACATGTGGTATTATTTCATGATTCCTTCTATTCTTAGAAGTTAAGAAGTATGTATGTTGATTTACTCTACGTAAGGGTTATGTCTAAGTTACCCTAAATTATAAGTATGTTAAATTGTCCTAAGTCCTTACCAAGTCTTATGGGAGATGTTGGTAAGAATGGTTAGGAAAATATGAGATTTGATTTAAAACTATGTGTCTTGATTTATTTAAAATAAGTAAGTGGATTTTACGTTCAAAAATGACTTGAATTTATATGTGAAAAGGGGATTGATTTTAAAAGTGAAAGTTATATGGTTTTAAGAGAATAAGTTACTTGGTTTTGGAAGTGTATGGAACTTTATATTTGTTTTGTATAAGTATAAGTAAGTGGATTTTTAAAGAATGTATGATATAAGGTTTTAAGACTATGAACTTTGGTTGTCTTCTAAGGATTATGAAACTTTATTTTTCAAGTTGTGGACTTGATTTCTAAAAGTACTGATGACATGATTTTAAGAGTATGTGACTTGAGTTTTAAAAAAAAGAACAAGTTTATGATTCTTTTAAGTACGTATGTACGTGGTATTTTTGGGTCTAGTTTCCCTAATGTTGTAAGAATAAAAGTGCCTTGAGTTCTCTAAAATGAAGGGTTGTTATAATAGCTTTATGGGAAGTTGTTATAACGACTTAAGAAGAGGTAACAATACGTTTTAAAATGTTACGTAAGGAAAATTACAGAGCCTACAACAGGCGGACACGTTATGAAATACACCGAGCTTACAAATAGGTAGGACACGTTATGAAATACACCGAGCCTACAAATAGGCCGGATGCGTTATGAGATACACCGAGCCTACACATAGGCCTGGATTATGCCATATTACCCGAGCCTACATAGGCGGTTACGTCATCTTACACCGAGCCCCACGGTGGGATTATGCTACATGATTCCCAAGACACCGAGCCCCACAGTGGGCCGATTATGCTACATGATTCCACAAGATAATCGAGCCCCACAGTGGGCGGATTATGCTACATGATTCCACAGTACACCGAGCCCCACAGGCGGGCCGGATTATGTTATATGATTCCACAGTACACCGAGCCCCACAGGCGGGCCGGATTATGTCACATGATTCCACAGTACACCGAGTCCCGCAATGGGCCGGATTATGTTATGTAAGATATGTAAGTTATGTGAAAAGGCTGGATTAAGCTCTTAAGTAAGTATGTAATAATATGTTGTTAAATCTTATCGAAAGAAGGAAAGGCGGTTAATATATGATTGATTTCGGGAGTTAAGGGCGTTAACATGCAGTTATGATTTGATTCTTGCACGTTATTTCTGTTCCATATTCGTATTGTTGTTATCGACTTCTTGGCCGCGTTAAATGTCCGCAGGTTTAGGTATTACGATGTGGATCCGCGAGCTTAGGATCACGGTTCGATTTTAGATGGCCCGATGTTCGGAGTTGTCATGGCTATGTATATTCAGGGTATGGCGGGGCCCCGCCACAGCGATTATGTTAAAACTCTTAGAGGTGCGTAGTCACATGTGTGGAGTGCATTTTGTAAAGAAAGGAGGCAACCGTTCGTACGCGCCTGCGAAGGTAGTCTGTCACGACTGTTGTTTATTCTGTTGTTCTATGTTATAAGTTTCATGTATGTTCACTGATTATCTCCGATGTTTACGGTAAGGGTGCGTGTAGGGCACCGATCCGCGCCAGGGTGGTCGTGACAAAAGTGGTATCAGAGCGATTAGTCTCGGAAAGTGTCTATGCATCGTGTCAGTAGGTCTTGATTATCGGTGTGTTGTGCACCACATCTATAATCGGGAGGCTGCAGGACATTTAGGATTAGTTTCCATTCTTCTCACTCGAGATCGTGCGATAGAGGCGTGTTGTTAGGTCGTCCTCCCAACGAGTTATGTTGATTGCAGACTACGAGAAAGCGGCGTGACCAGAAAGACTATGTGGATTGCGTATCCGGTTGGTAATGATTATAGTATAGTTGGTATTGTGACATACATCTATACGGAGTTATGTATGAGGTCGGGCGCGTGTTGCCTAGAATGATTTTAGATTACCAGAATGGTAAAGACTAACTAGATCTAGGAAGGTATGGAATAGTTAATGAATTTTCGCCAAGGTCTTATGTTTTATTTAAGGTAATTGGGAAAGGATGAGTCATGCGATAGGGTAGTGAACCCTTAAGAAGCCTTGATTAAGGAACCTAATGGAATGTCATGTTAATAGATTAGGCTGCGTATTAAGCTTAAGAGAATTATACGGATGAAGTGCGGATAGAGTAAGTAATGGTTGTTGTGATCGAGAATGACATGGTTATGGTTTTATGAGATGTTTTGTACCGCATCGGGGATGGTAAGGTAGGCGTGGAGCATGGAAATTGCGAGCCTAAGAATATTGATTCTTCTTGAGACCTTAGGTATATAAGGTTTTCTCTGTGATAAGATTTTAAGTCGACCAAGGATAAGAGTTAAGTGCGCCGAGTCGGTTGAGGACTATTACTGGTCTCCCATGGCCCGGAATGGAGTGGGATCGGTTGGTAGTAGTTCCGCTACGTGACAGGTCACGAGGTGAGCCCAAGTCTAGTTAATTGTTTCACGGTTCGTGGATCGTTCCACCGAATCCAGTCGTGGCCGGAAATGGCCTTATATTGTTTTATAGAGTGACTCAAAGATTTGAGGCCAGAATTGGTATGGAAGTTATGTATGTATGCTAGTATGAATTGGAAATGCGAAAAGATAACCTCTTTTGGGCTTGATGGGCGGATATGCGTGTGCAGGTATTAGGGCTATGTGTGGCATTATTAGTATGTCGGGGTTGTGAAAGGAAACTATGTCGCAAATTATAAAGGTTGGCTCCGAAAGAACATTCGGGGACGAATGTTTCTAAGGGGGGAAGAATGTTACACCCCGTATTTACAGGACATGTTTTAAGAACGTACGTAAGATCTCGAAAGTGTTGAAAATTGAGACTTGTAATTTTTTTATCGGAATTATGAAATTTGTCGGAAAACGAAATATTGCGACGAACGGGAGGGCGACACGTGTCACCCCCTATATGGTCTTGGACGAAGTGACATGGAGGAAATGGTCTTTTGACCACAAATTAAAAGATCAAGTCTTGCAAAGACATTTAGCATGACATTGTTGACTAGGTCAATGCCACTTGGCTTGATCCATGTGAAAAGCATCCAAACCACCCATTTGTTCTAATCTTGACCCTCCATTTTTTATATAAGCTCCTAGTGCAAGACAAGGCTTAACACTTAGCATTTTTTCAAGAAATTGATGGGAAGCTCTACCAACCTAGGTTTCCAAAGGAAAGATTTTCAATTGTTGTCAATAATTCCCCACTTTAAACCAAGGTTCATGAGTGTTATGTAAGAGTATCTCAATAGAAAAATCCGGAAAAAAGAGAGTTTCGTATTAGTCGCAAAGTGAAAACCTAATGGTCTTTCTAGGTTTTGTTTGGAGAATTGAAGGATAATTGTTGGTGTGGTTCTAAGGGCCTCAAAGCGGATTGAAGTGTCTTGGAGAGGCTCTAAACTACTAAGGAGCGACTTCGATTGGAATCGGATTAAGGAGCGTTAAGGTATAATCTTGTCTTTTAAGTTGTTACAAGATTATATATTTATTTTGTTGTTGTTAGCTTTACTTGTTGATAGCGTGAAGTTGGTATGTTGAAGTTTATAAGTATTATGGATTGCTTGTAGCTTAATCCAAAATGTTGTGCAAGCCACTTGAAAATTGGATTACTAGTTGGTCGTTTATTAGAAATCGTCGCATGTTACTTACTTAAAAGATTATGGTTATTATAATCAAATACGACTTGATATCATGTTATGCTACCAATTTGGATTGAAATGGAAATTTGATAAGAATTGGTAAGGTTGAACTCAAGTGGCGAATTTGGACTTTTAGTTTGTTTTTCATTTGTATTGGACTACTTTCTAAATTGTGAGCCAATTGGGGCTGTTTAGTTTTTATTTGTATTGGAGTACCTTATAGAAATTGTGAGCCAATTGGGGCTGTTTGGTTATTGTATTCGGCCTTGAAAAAGGTGGCAAAGTAAGTAGAAACAAAGGAAGTGCTGTCCGATTTTCCGTAGAATTTGGCGACTTAGCACTTAGAATATTCTACGTTTGAAGTAAGAGGTTAATGGAAGTATTGTGACCATGATAGGTTGAAGTACTTTGGAGCATTTTGCTACTTGTCGCTAGTCGTCGCGAGGTATGTGAACCTCTTCCTTCTTTAGACATGGTTCTATGTATGGAATATACATGTGGTATTATTTCATGATTCCTTCTATTCTTAGAAGTTAAGAAGTATGTATGTTGATTTACTCTACGTAAGGGTTATGTCTAAGTTACCCTAAATTATAAGTATGTTAAATTGTCCTAAGTCCTTACCAAGTCTTATGGGAGATGTTGGTAAGAATGGTTAGGAAAATATGAGATTTGATTTAAAACTATGTGTCTTGATTTATTTAAAATAAGTAAGTGGATTTTACGTTCAAAAATGACTTGAATTTATATGTGAAAAGGGGATTGATTTTAAAAGTGAAAGTTATATGGTTTTAAGAGAATAAGTTACTTGGTTTTGGAAGTGTATGGAACTTTATATTTGTTTTGTATAAGTATAAGTAAGTGGATTTTTAAAGAATGTATGATATAAGGTTTTAAGACTATGAACTTTGGTTGTCTTCTAAGGATTATGAAACTTTATTTTTCAAGTTGTGGACTTGATTTCTAAAAGTACTGATGACATGATTTTAAGAGTATGTGACTTGAGTTTAAAAAAAAAAAAAGAAGTTTATGATTCTTTTAAGTACGTATGTACGTGGTATTTTTGGGTCTAGTTTCCCTAATGTTGTAAGAATAAAAGTGCCTTGAGTTCTCTAAAATGAAGGGTTGTTATAATAGCTTTATGGGAAGTTGTTATAACGACTTAAGAAGAGGTAACAATACGTTTTAAAATGTTACGTAAGGAAAATTACAGAGCCTACAAATAGGCGGACGTTATGAATACACCGAGCCTACAAATAGGCCGGATTACGTTATGAAATACAGAGCCTACAAATAGGCGGATTACGTTATGAGATACACCGAGCCTACACATAGGCGGATTATGCCATATTACCCCGAGCTGCACGTAGCCGTTACGTCATCTTACACCGAGCCCCAGGTGGGCGGATTATGCTACATGATTCCACAAGACACCGAGCCCCACGGTGGGCGGATTATGCTACATGATTCCACGATGCCGAGCCCCACGGTGGGCGGATTATGCTACATGATTCCACAAGACATCGAGCCCCGCGGGCCGGATTATGTTATATGATTCCACAAGACACCGAGCCCCACAGCGGGCGGATTATGTCACATGATTCATCAAGACACCGTGTCCCGCAAATGGGCGGATTATGTTATGTAAGATATGTAAGTTATGTGAAAAGGCTGGATTAAGCTCTTAAGTAAGTATGTAAGAATATGTTGTTAAATCTTATCGAAAGGAAAGGAGCAGTTAATATATGATTGATTTCGGGAGTTAAAAGGGCGTTCTTTGTACGATTATGATTTGATTCTTGCGTTATTTCGCTCCATATTCGGCACTGTTGTTATCGACTTCTTCGGGCCTGCGTTAAATGTCCGCAGTTTAGGTGCGTGATGTGGATCCGCGAGCTTAGGATCCTGGTTCGATTTTAGATGGCTCGATGTTCGGAGTTGTCGCGGCTATGTATATTCGTGGTATGGCGGGGCCTGTCCCGCCACAATGCTTATGTTAAAACTCTTAGAGGTGCGTAGTCACATATTGTGGGTCTGCTTGTAAAGAAAGGAGGCAACCGCTTCGTTCATGTATGACGCCCGGAAGGTAGTCTATCCACCGACACATTGTATATTTCTGTTGTTCTATGTTATAAGTTTCATGTATGTTCCGCTGATTATCTCTGATGTTTACTGATGCGCGTTTTTTGCACACACTTTAAACGCAAGTGCACGTTATCGTATCAAGTAGTATAGTCTTAGATAAGACCGAATATCGTCCTCTAGGATTAGGGTTCAAGTACCAGTGATCTATTTTCTAGTATCTATTTGGCTAATTAATATTTGATTTGTTGTTTATAACTAAGAATTTCAAAAGCTATTTAAATGTAAAGACTTACTTGAGTGTGATGAGAATAGAGGCTTCTATGTATCCTTACTATCCGCTTATGTTACTTGTTAATGCATTACTTATGGTGTTCTTCTTTGGGGAAAGCGAGTTCTGAAACCGTTTTATACTCCCGTTAGGTTATATAAACACTCAACCCAGTATTGTTCCTTACCTAACTTTCGATAAGGGTAACTCTATAGGAGGATTAAGCACAAAACCTAGTTGACCGTCACGCACAATGCGCAAAATTAGGGTTGTTAAGCCTCTCATCAACGCTTACAAATCTAATTGAGGTATTTTCATCCCCAATTCAAGACCGTCACCCAACTTACGGATATTCACAATCCCTCCTTTTCGTAACTGATTAGAAATCATATAGTGATAACTAGTTGTCAATTAGCTACCAAGAATTCAACTCAATTATTGGATAGATCTCAATAAGAATAATAACCATAAGCATGCATTACTTTATAACATAAGGTTCAAGAATTCAACATAGAAAGCCTATAAGAGAATTAGTTCCTAGCCATGAATATGACAAGAACTAATTCAAAGTTCATCATGCAAAACCAAATAAATAAAGGAAAGGAAAAAGAAATTACTAAGCTAATGGTATCCAAACTCCAAGTCAAGAATCTTGAGTTGTGCAAGAAAGGGGAACCTCAGCGCCAGGGTTCTCCTTATATAGTTTTAAACGCCTCCTTCTTTTCCTTCCGGCTGGCCCAAAAATCCGTCAAAAGACCTAATTTTCAGCGTCCGCGCGCGCGACCTATTGTCGGCGCGGGCGCCTAAAGTTCTGCAATACGGGTGTTTTGGCGCCGCCCGATGTCTGCTGTTCGAGCCATGGCCTGCAACTCCTGTGGCTTCCGGATGTTTAGCGCCGCGGCTGCTTCAGTCTTCGAGGCGCGCTGAATCTTCGCAGCTTCTCTGAATAATAGCGCCGCCTCGCTTCGATCACAGGAGAGCCGCGCAGCAGTCCGGATTTCCTCGCTTGCCACTTTCTCCGCTCACTCTAGTACCTCCTCTTTTTCCCTCTTTTCGCTCTTTTCCGCCATTTGGCCACTTTAGCCACTTTGACTCAAAAGAAAGAAAATCTATCCTAATCCGACACTTTGTATGTACAAAACGGGACAAAAGACTAACTAGATCGACTAAAAGGTGTATATAAAATACACCGATCAAATACCCCAACTTAACCTTTGCTCGCCGAGCAAAGATAAAAAGAAAGAAATAAAATGACAGACTCAATAAATAAGAAAATCAACAAAGAAAATAAATGCACTTCGCCATTGATCACTTTTGCTGCATGAATGTTAACTAGAAAAACATGAAGGTTAGCAGAATAATATGCAGGAACATATAACATGGAATTTCAACACATTGAGCTAGATATTTCGCAAACTCATACTTATCATGCTTAAATGGAAGTCAGTGTACTCAAGTATGCATATAAATTCAAAAATTCCTATGGCATGCTTACTTGCTATTCTCCACTAATTCTGGATATACATAAAAGAGATCTTCAGGACTTTGGGGGTTGTAATGTAGGCTTAGGTAGGGGTTGGTAAAGATAGGCATTTAGGCTCATTTTTATAGTACCATAAGCTCTTTGGCTTTTCAATTTTCCCCTTTTTCTTTTGATTCTTTACTTCACTTCAATTCTATCCTTCCCCTCTTTTGTTTTGGGAGAATGAAGTATATAATAATGACAAGCACCCCAAACTTAGGCTTTTGCCTATTTCTTATTACTTTTGTATTGGGGTGCAAATGACTTTATTCATTCTTTTGTTTTCTTTTAACACAATGTACTCCTCTGTTTCATAATTTCACTTATGGTACACTTTGTGGGAATATAGGGTGTCAAAGAAGAAGTTTCAAATTTTAGGCTCGATGGGCTAACTAGTGATATTTTTAAAGCACGGATAGAAAAGAATGGTAAGAATTGGCTATCAAAGAAATGCGAGTCATCTCTAACATGCATATCCTAACTATTTCGCCAAATAGCAAGCAGTCATAACACATAAGCATTTATCATTTAGCATACATAACTCAAGCAAGAGACTCCAAATAGACAGATTCGTGAGTTTTTGGCATCTCTAACCTAAGTGTTTAGATAGTCGCTTCCATTCCTTTACATTATTCCACCTTACTTCACTAGGTGTTTCTAGCAACTACAAAGATACATGATCTTTGACAGCAATTATGACTCAAAACGAAAAATTTTGGTGACTCAAAATAAACATGAAACAAATAAAAGACTTAAATAAAACATAACATGACACACAAATAAAACTAAAACACAAAACACACCAAACTTAAATCACACATTGTCCCCAATGTGTGCAAGACTCAAAGACAATGAGCGAAAATAGGATACTTACGGACTTTGGCTAAAATGGTGGTGGCGGTGGATAATGATCGACCATTGGTTGAACAAGGCACTCACTTCGTCGATTTGTTGCCTTGTTTCTTGCATCCTTGTACTAATGTTTGCAAGGTCCGCATCATCTCCTCTCGATGTTGGTACAATTGTCCCTTGTGGCTCAAGGTTCTCGCTCTTGTGGTTGGCGGTGGCCGGGTCTCGCCATATTGAGCCCCTATTTCGTGCTCATCTTCATCCATGGTTGCCTCTGCTGCTGCCGCTTTGGTGGTGGTGCTCTTCGTCCGCCGAAATTTGGGAGTCTGGAAAAGAGTGCACTATCCCATAGGACACTGGCAGTTGGTTTCTCTCATGAGTGTCAGTGGGTAGGATTGGGACCGCATTTATGCTGCACAAATTTGTGATAAGTGAGCCATGTCCCAACCCACCTGTTGTCACCATCCTGCTGATTTCTTCAATGCTCTGCACTATTTCTTTCCCAACATCAATTTGCAGCCCCCTCATAATTCCATAAATCAACTTAATCCTGTCTTCTGGCACTCTGGTGAAGTGCGTGGATGGAATCACGCGCATCGACAAAATACTGACCAAGCCTTGTCGCATTGTTGAATTGGCACCGCCGGTGCTCTGGACCCATTTCTTCCTATCTCAGCGACCACCGGTAGCTTATCGTGTTTGCAACGGCATTCGGTCGATGTGGTTGCTTCTAGACCATGTTCTAAAGTGATTCCAATCACTTCTTCTTCAACATCAATCGTCTTGAGATCTGCATTTATCGCGCTTGTCGTTACGCATATATCGTCCTCACGAAGCACCCCTTCGATTCTCTGCGAAAGTTGGCATAGAATTCACGTACTATCATTGTTGTATTCATTTGGTACTATCTTCTCAGATTTACAAATCTCTTCCATCCCTTAGCTCAATCATAGCGGATGGGCTCATAAACGCCTTCTTCCCCATATGATCCCCTTTGGTAATCCATTCCCTTCGGAATTACAGTGCAGTATCGCCTTTTGTATCTTTGGTAGGCTTGATAGCTCACAAACCTATTTTCATCGTATTGTGGGGTTGGGGTAGATGTGAGCCTCTTCTCTTCCGGTGGCCATGGTTCTGGGGCTTTCAATTTTAAGTGCACAAATGTTTCCTATAAACACAACAACAAGCAGAGAAAACAAAACAACCAAACTTCAACACTTACAACAACCTCATTTTCTAATATTTTATCCAACTTAACAACAAACTTTTCAGTGCCCAAACTATTTCAACTACAATACTCTTCCCAACTACTACTTCCTATAACTTCAGTAAAAGGATTCAAAAACAAAGATAGGGATTACCTTTTGATGAGAAGATTCAAGTTTGTTCTTGTTTCAATATGTGGGTTGAGGCTATGGAATGGAGCTTTTGTTGTTTGAGATAGTTGGGGATTTTAGGGAATCTAAGAGTTTAGGTTGTGGTTGGGTTGGATTTGTGGAGGATTTGTGAGAAAGTTTCTGAAATTTCGTGGGTTTTTGGAGAGGGAAGGTTAGGGTTTTGAAGTTGGAATTGGGGAAATCTTTTTTTTTTTGGGCGCTTTTAAGTTTCGATTCGCCGCGCGCCTGCTTTTAGCGCGGCGCAAACTCTGCGCTCCATCGATTTCATGCGCGCGGCCACATTCTGGAAGCGCGCCTATCTTCGCACATTTTCTCGATTTCACGCCGCGCTCGCTTCCTGGCGCGCGGCTTTCTTAAACTTCAGCACCTTTTCAGATATTTCGCGCCGCGTTCGCTTCTGGCGCGGCGCTTACCCGCTTTCCGAAATCTCGCTTTTCGATTTATTTCCGTACTCAATCCCATCACAAAACACAAGACTCCAAGACCGTGAGATCGTTTCGAGACAAAAATAAAATAAACTTAAAGACGTAAATTAAAATAACATAATCAAAAACGTTGGGTTGCCTCCCAACAAGCGTTTTTTAACGTCTTTTAGCGGACGCAAGTTCCTTAGACTTACTAGCCCAGGGTGGATTAAGTCTCAACCAATCTATTTCCGCCACATTTGGCGCTTCCTTTTTCTCCTTTTCTTTTTAGCATTATCGGAGTAGGGAGTTCCTAACAATTACCTCATTTAGTGTCATCTCAAAGAAACCATGCTTGCTTTCGGGCTCATCACTCTTTGGTTGCATTGCAATGGCTCGCGTGGGGTTTGGTGGTGTTGATTGCAAAACACCCACTTACGCTTCTGCTCAACGACGTGTTTAAAGACTTTAAACACCATCTCTTCGTTCTCCACTCTTAGCGTTAGCTCTCCTCTTTCAACGCCAATCAAGGCTCTACCGTTGCTAGGAATGGCCTCCCAATATGATCGGATTTCTGCATCTTCTTCCATATCCGTAACGAGGAAATCACAGAAAGAAAAATTTTCCTACCTTCACAATCACATCCTCGATCTTCCTCGTGGATGAACCACCGTCCCGTCGGCTAGTTGCGGACTCGCGGTGGTGGGCTTCTCCTAACTCCAATCTTTTGAAACCGACAGGGCATCAAATATATACTCGCCCCAAATCACACAAGTGCTCTGTAAGTCACCCCGCCCACCAGATGGTAGTGTAAAGCTTCCAGGTCCTTTAGCTTTGGTGGCAATTTCTTTTGTAAGATAGCACTACACTCTTCTCGTTAGTGCTACTATCTCATATTCGGCCGCTTCCTCTTTTTCCCAAGATTTCTTTCATGAACTTGAAATAAGATGGCATCCGCTCCAAAGCCTCTATAAACGGTATGTTGATGTGCAACTTCCGAATACCTCCAAGAATTTGGAAAATTGTTTATCGACCGCCTTCCTTTGTAATCTCTGGGAAAGGAATCTTTTCTCAGATACTCTTCTCCGAATTTTCTATCACCGGGCTAGGTTCACCACCTTATCTTTTTCTAATCTGGCTTCCTCTCAACTATCGGGTGGCGCCGTTGCTCCAATTGTTTTCCACTTCAACTGCATCGCCTTACATTGCTCCTCGGATTTACCTCGCATTGCTTGGCAATGTCCCCTGTGGCCTGATGTTTGACTGCATTGCTAGCTGTCCTACCTGTGTTTCAAATTTTCTGAACGAGGATATAGATTCTGTTATAAACTGCGTCTGGGCGTTGCAAGTCGTCATGGCCGCTAAGCTCATCCGTTTTTCTTGCCGACTGCATTGAAATGCTGAGGCCGGGGCTTGAGTGAAGGGTCGTGATTCTGCATCGCCGGTTCGCATCGCCCCTATACCGATTCTCGCCGCCACGATATTGGTTCTGGCCCCGTATTGATTTTGGCCGCCCGTACCGATTTTGCCGGCCCCGATCTCCTTTCCATGAGAAGTTTGGGTGATTCCTCCACCGGATTATAAGTGTTTGAGTAGGGTTGTTCTGTTGCCTCGTAGTTACTCATCGCTGACACTCGCTGCTCCATCGGGATGTTGTTGGGATCCGAAGGACACCTATCAAATGTATGTGGGCCGCCACATATCTCATGATTTTTCTAGCTTGCACAAAGATTCATCGACACGGTATGTTCTGCAATTGTTTCGCTAGAAGAGCCACTTGGCGCTCAAAGCGGCAATAGCATCTACTTACGGACTTCACGCTTCTTCTCCCACCGGTTGCTCTCTTCGGATACGGTTGTTAGTGGCCATATCTTCTAATAACTCGGGCCGTGGTCGCTTTTCCTCATGAATGCTCCACCCTCGCTGCATCATGATGGTTCCGTTTGTCTTCACCGGTTGTAGAAAATATGAACCAAGTTCCACAACTCAATGCAATGGTGTGGACACTTCCTCTGTAGATCCTTGAATCTCTCCCATGCTTCATATAAGGACTCTCCATCACCGATAGAAGTTGTTCAACTCCCTCTTAATTTTCACGCTACAGGGTGGAAAGAACTTGGCTAGGAATTTACGTGCCACCGTGCCATGTAAATATCGAATCACCGGGCAGGAATTCAACCATACTTTTGCTCTATCCTCGAGTGAGAAGGAAAGAGCCTCAACTGACGGCATCATCGCGAACGCCGTATATTCGAAAGGGCACATAGCCCAAGAAATTTGCTATGCGCATATGTGATCCTCCGATGGCGCCTCCGAATCAGATCACAGGCCGCACCATGCTCGTAATCGCCGGTTTTATCTCGAAATTGTTGGCTCTATCAGAGGAGCCTAATGCAAGTCTGTGCTCCATTCACTCGGTAGCACATAATCTCCTGCATTTCTTTCTCGGCCGGATTGAACCCTATCCTCCATATCTATCGCACTTGCCGAGGATCTCTGGGTTGTTGATTTTCACCTAACCCTTCTCTCATCCTCGTTATTGTTGGGAGCACCGCCCATTTCTATCAACGTTGCAATTCCGATTTTTCGCTCGCTTGCGTGCTTTCTCAATTTCCTGATCAAGGGAACAAGAGTGTCGCCTCCTCTTCTCCTTCGCATAAACCGATATCCCGAGAAAGATCAAAACAAACAAAGAATCACGGACTCGATTTTCGTAGAAACTAAAAAAAATAAAAAAATAAAAAATTAAATCCAAATTAGAAATTAAAAATAGATAATTTGATATTGAACTATTGCCTAATCCCCGGCAACGGCGCCAAAAACTTGATGCGCGTTTTTGCACACACTTTAAACGCAAGTGCACGTTATCGTATCAAGTAGTATAGTCTTAGATAAGACCGAATATCGTCCTCTAGGATTAGGGTTCAAGTACCAGTGATCTATTTTCTAGTATCTATTTGGCGAATTAATATTTGATTGGTTGTTTATAACTAAGAATTTCAAAAGCTATTTAAATGTAAAGACTTACTTCAGGTGTGATGAGAATAGGGCTTCTATGTATCCTTACTATCCGCTTATGTTACTTGTTAATGCATTACTTATGGTGTTCTTCTTTTGGAGAAAGCAGTTTACTAAATCGCTTTATACTCCCGTTAGGTTATATAAACACTCAACCCCAGATTGTTCCTTACCTAACTTTCGATAAGGGTAACTCTATAGAGGATTAAGCACAAAACCTAGTTGACCGTCACGCACAATGCGCAAAATTAGGGTTGTTAAGCCTCTCATCAACGCTACAAATCTAATTGAGGTATTTTCATCCCCAATTCAAGACCGCTTCACCCAACTTACAAGATATTCACAATCCCTCCTTTCGTAACTGATTAGAAATCATATAGTGATAACTAGTTGTCAATTAGCTACCAAGAATTCAACTCAATTATTGGATAGATCTCTCAATAAGAATAATAACCATAAGCATGCATTACTTTATAACATAAGGTTCAAGAATTCAACATAGAAAGTCTATAAGAGAATTAGTTCCTAGCCATGAATATGACAAGAACTAATTCAAAGTTCATCATGCAAAACCGAAATAAATAAAGGAAAGGAAAAGAAATTACTAAGCTAATGGTATCCAAACTCCAAGTCAAGAATCTTGAGTTGTGCAAGAAAGGGAACCTCAAAATCGCCTAGGGTTCTCCTTATATAGTTTTAAAACGCCTCCTTCTTTTCCTTCCGTGCTCGCCCAAAAATCCGTCAAAAGACTAATTTTTCCGCCGCGCGCCAAGTTCGGCTGGCATGGCGCTAAAGTTCTGCAATACTGGTGTTTTGGCGCCGCGCTCGATATTCGCTGCTCGGAGCCGCGCGGCCGCAACTCCCGTGGCTTCTGATGTTTAGCGCCGCGTCTGCTTTCGTCTTCGGTGGCCGCGACGCCAATCTTCGCACTTCTAATAATAGCGCGCGCGCCCGCTTCGATTGCAGGAGGCGCCGCGCAGTCCGGATTTCACCTCGTTTCCACTTTCTCCGCTTTCACTCTAAGACTCCTCTTTTTCCCTCTTTTCGCTCCTTTTCCGCCATTTGGCCACTTTAGCCACTTTGACTCAAAAGAAAGAAAATCTATCCTAATACGACACTTGTATGTACAAACGGACAAAAGACTAACTAGATCGACTCAAAAGGTGTATATAAAATACACCGATCATTTATCGCAGGTGCCTGTGTAGGGCACTACCACGTCCGGTCGGTCGTCGTGACAATAAGCCACATCTGGCCTTGTACAGGTCATGGCATACATGATTGATCCTATAGCTGAAGCATATGGGATTCTCTTCATGCCTGTTCGCAATCGTGGAAGGACAATCCTTCCGACAACTGATGCTTTAACCCATGCGAAGATTCCCTTTCTTGGAATTTTCCATAGAGAAACGTTTAGCACTTTGTCTATGTATACGCTTACATGTACCCAACAATCTACTAAGTCTATCTCTTGTAGATCCAAATTCCAAGAATTTAGCAGTTTCACTTAAGTCATTCATCACGGTATTGGATAACAATTCCTGATCGATTGCATGAGAGTATTATTATTTCTCATTATCAATATGTCATCTACATATATGACAATGAAGACAATACTCATCTGTATGCTTACTATAAACACATGGATCATCTTCGCTCTAACAATGTCAAACGATTTGACTACTTTGTCAAAGCAAATATTTCAACTCCTCGAGGCTTGCTTAAGTCCATAAATGGACTTTTGTAGTTCGCATAACGCTTTGGATTGAGTCTTGGATGTAAAACCCTCCGTCAGATCATATACACCTCTTCAACTAAATTACCATTGAGGAAGACGCTTTAACATCCATTTTCCAAATATCATAATCATAGTATGCAACTATTGTAGCAAAACCGAATGGACTTAATCTTTGCAACGGTGAAAAGGTTTCATCATAATCGACCCTAGGCCGCTGATTATAACCTTTAGCCACCAATCTTGCTTTATAAGTCCAGACTTTTGTCATATGCATCAATCTTCTTGAAGACTCATATGCATCCTATGGGTCTAACCGTTGACAAGTCAACCAAGTTCTATACTGGTTTATGTACATAGACTCCATTTCGCATTTCATGGCTTGCCATCTCTCGTGAATCAATGTCTAACATTGCTTCCAGTAGGTAGTAGGCTCATCATCATCAGGAATATCTATCTCATTATGTGTTTCAACAAGGAGATTAAGTCTTCAGTGCACGATGAGTCTGGTATCCTACTGAGTTGAACATTCTGCGTTTCGTTTCTTTGTATTTTGATTTTGAGAAGATGTTTGTGTGTTGACAATCCACCACCTTGAGAACTTTCAGAATATCATTTTGAATAGGATGATGCACAACTATTGTGTCATCTATCATTGGTTGTGCATGAGGTCTTGCATTTCGCGGATCCTCACAACACTCCCATCGTCAAGTGGCGTACTCTAAGTACCCATTCATCATCAAATACTCCCACCTAATCCTTGTCTAGGTTATTTGACAAGTGGGTCATTCTCTACATTATTTTGTACTTCTTGAATTTCTTCAAGTTCTATCTTGTTGCAACTCGTTCCTTTGTAGACATAGTCTTCTTGAGAAAGTTGCATTTCCGAAACAATTACTTTATGCTCCTCGGAAGATAGAAGTAGTACCTCTTGTTTCCTTAGGATACCCTACAAAATAATACTTCACTTTAGATTCCAATTTGTCGCTGAGCAACTTCTTTACATACGCAGGCACCGTCACGACCGAACCCGACCGTGACCGTGCCTTAACCCGGCACCTTAAAGTGACACAACATCGAGAAAACCAATGGAATGTAAACTCAAGATAAACAACCATTAAGATATAGAATAGTCTAGCCTAAATCAAGCAACCTAAAAGTACATAAACCGAACAGCTACATCCTTAACGAACCAAGTTCGACAAGACTACGTGCCTCTAAGAACGAATAACACTATGACGACAGGGCCCCGTCATGCCCTTGATTGTAAAAAATAACAACGACTCAGTGGAGAACCATACCAAAAGTCGAGCCTCCAAGAAATGGAGCTCCCGACACTGAGTACAAGATCCTAGGAACGAGGATCTACCACCGCTTCCTTACCGCGCAGATGAACGCAGCCAGGAAGGGGTCGACACAACGTACTAGTATGTAAAACTGAAAATCTTGTAGTAATATCATAAGTCCAAAATACATTAAAGTTATAGATAAAACCAAATTATGTTTAACCGTGCCTTACTAATAATGAGAGTAACAAGTATACATTTTATAGCATAAAAAGGAGGCTCATGATCAAAACAGGTACCTCGCCTGTAGTATCATTAAGCAATCCTACTCGGGACTATTTCACCCGCATAGGTCCTGTGGACCCGCATGAGGTCATCCGCCTCACATAGGACTATTTCACCCGCACGTGGACTATTTCACCCGCATGGATCATGTGGATCCGCATAGTACCATCGCTGCACTCGCACGGGACTATTTCACCCGCACGGATCCTATGGTCGGATCCGCACGAGTACAAGCGCCGCACTCGCATCATGGGTAGCAAATCCATGGCATAAATAATAACGGGGTTTACGTAATAATATAAATATATATAACATAGCTCATCCGGCTATTAAACATAACATAAGCACTCTGCCTATCACATCACAACATAAGCACTACTGCCTATCATAACTTAAGCAAGTTAAGAATCACCTAACTTCTTATTAATAGTATTAATACATCCTCTCATTTTAGTATACCTAAGGCACGATCATGTCTTTTAATAAAAATTCGGGATTTAACCCAAGTATCATGTACCTAACCTTTTAAGAAATAACTCTTTTATACAAAAATCCAAGATACTAATCACCATAGTATCAAGTTACGATTTCTTTCAAAACAAGTCACATTTCCTTTTAAAACTATCTCAAGCTTCTAAATTAAGTGACTTCATTTCTTGTAAACCTTAGGCACTTCATGCCTTAAAACCATTTTCCTTTCACAAGTTCTAATCATCAAAACCTTTCTCCATTAAACTTTCACAAACTAATATAACCAACTCCCCATAAAGCCGTTATACTAGAGTTAAACAATAGTAAAACACATTCCTTAAGTCCAAGGATTTTTCTACTTTTCTTTTAACGAAGCAAGTATCAAATACTTATATCAAACGAAGATTTCCAAATCTTGACGCTCACCGTGACTACATAGGTACAACTAATCATGCTCAAGAGATAGAAAGCTCCACATACCTCTTGGTCAATCCACAAGCTAAGTCCAATTTACTGCATGTAGTATGTCAACCTAAAATGACCACAATACGCTTATCAAGCTCTAATTTATAATGCAGATTTTTCCAAGTTAAAGTCACCAATTTCCTACGGAAAATGGGCAGCGCTTTCCTTTGTTTCTACATACTTTGCCACCTTTTCCAAGGTCGATTTTTAACGCTCAAATGCCATGTTTAAGGCTCAACAACCAACCAACACTGGGATTACACACCTAAATTTTGGTGTGTAAAATTCAGCCCCACAAGTTACAACTACTAACCCAACAAGTCTAATGTAGTATTTAGACAACAACATGCTCATAAGATCCCCCTAACCAATTCTTTCATAACCAAACCCCATTTCTTACACGCAACTACTCTAAGTGCATTTTTCCAACTACAAGTTCTTCCTATTAAACATGCAACACCCAATACCAACTACAAGAGAAGAAATGTTACCTTAAGTTTTAGCCAAACTTATTCCAACACCTGCTAGCCTTTTCTCCAAGAACACCACCACAATAGCACTTCTAAGCTAGTCATGTGCCTTCCTTCTTGCCTTTAACTTTTCAGATTTTCTAGGCTAGAACACCTCTTGAGGTTTTAGAGAATAGGGGAGCTCAAGCCTGAGAGAGAGAGAGAGAGAGAGTAAAGATGAAAGATGGAAAAGTGACCAAGCCTCGTCAATTATATCGCATGACTCAAAATCAGATTGGGGTGACACTGTCACCTCCCATGGGCCTTTTAAAACACAAATCAGATTTTCCGCCTAAGTTCTCGCTTTCTTAAGTTCTGAGTCGCGGCAGCCACTCCTGAGAGCCGCGCCATTTCTGAGACGCTTCCGAGCTTCGGCTAAACTCACACCCTGCATTTCGAGCCGCGTGACCCCCGATTTCCAAGGCCATGTTCCTAATCACTGCTACAATTCGTGGCCAAGAGACTGATCGGGCGAACTGTGGTATAACGTTCTCACGTGTTTAAGTGTCGTGCTTGCCATTCCATATCTCATATGGAGTTTTCTCAATGACTTTGATGGAACTCTATTCAAAATGTAGATTGAACTTTGCATATATCTTGCATTGATGGAACTCTATTCAAATGATTGAACTATATGATATCCAACAACGTATGTTTGTCCTCTCAAGGCGTTGAGGTGTCCATTCTGAATGACGATTCGTCTAAGCTTCCATTCTAGAAATTCTTTTTTACTTAAGTACCTACTCTTCGATCGATCGAAGAGTTTTAATACTTGTTTATTTCTACTTCTCTTGACTTGTACTCTATGAATTTCAAAGCTTGTGATTTGTGTTTCGTAAGATACACATGCCCAAACCTTGAGAAATCGTCTGAAAAGTGATGAAAAGAAAGCCTCCCTTAGCTTCGAGTTGGAAAGGCCCACATACTCCAGTATGGACTAACCCAAGTACCTTGGCATCACGCACTGATCGGTGTATTTTATATACACTTTTGAGTCTTTTAATTAGTATTTTACTCATTTTATTTATGCTTAGTATAGTATTAGGTCGCTTCTTTCTTTTTGTGTCACAATGGCCAAAAATGGAGAAATGGCGGAAAGGAGATGAAATGAGCATAAACGAGATGGAATTGCACACTAAAGGGCCAAGAGATTTCTGCTAAGTTCCGAATTATAGAGAAAATCGACAAGTCCGGACGAGAAAAGACGACGAAGCGAATTCGCCAAAAATGTCATAAAGCCGCAAGCGGGCAAGAGAGCCGCGCGCCCAAAGTGCTGAAAGTCCCGAGAGTTGTTGAATTTCGGGCCACGCGCTCATCGCGCGCCGACGCTGGGATTTATGAAATCTGAGCCGACTTGACATATTTTCTAATCCCAGTGGATTATTTTTCCTGTAAAGGGATTATTTTCCTTTCTAAAGGGATAACTTTTCCTTCCTAAAGTGGATAACTTTTCCCTACCCTAAACCCTTACCTAAAAGGATTCTAATAACTTTTCCTACCTACTAACTTTTCCTACCTTAACACCTTGACCAAAACGGATTCTACCGAAACTCTTCCTTTTCCTACAAATTCTTAACCCGTCACCCAAAGGATTCTTTGGCTATAAATACTCGACACCATTAGAAGAATTCTTCACTCTCCAACCAATTCTCCATTCCACCATTCGCCATTCTACATCCATCCACCCACCAATCCATCTTGTAAATATTCCACAACACAACCTCGACGCTTGGCTTGGAGTCTCGTTCTTAGTTTAGTTAAGTTTCTTTCCTTTTTCTTTTCTTTAATTCAGCTTTTGATGTTAACTTTGAATTAGTTCTGCGTATTCAATGGCTAGGAACTAATTCTCTTATAGGCTTTCATGTTGAATTTCTGAACCTTATGTTATAAAGTAATGCATGCTTATGATTATTATTCTTATTGAGAGATCTATCCAATAATTGAGTTGAATTCTTGGTAATTAATTGACAACTAATTATCACTATATGATTTCTAATCGATTCAAAAGGAGGATTGTGAATATCTTTGTAAGTTGGGTAGACGGTCTTGAATTGGGATGAAAATACCTCAATTAGATTTCAGAAGCGTTGATGAGAGGCTTAACAACCCTAATTTTGTGCATTGCGTGACGGTCAACTAGGTTTTGTGCTTAATCCTCCTATAGTTACCCTATCGTGAAAGTTAGGTAAGGAACAATACTGGGTCGAGTGTTTATATAACTTAACGGAGTATAAACGATTTCAGAACCCGCTTTCTCCAAAAGAAGAACACCATAAGTAATGCATTAGTAAGTAACATAAGCGGATAGTAAGGATACATAAGCCCTATTCTCATCACATCCAATTAAATCTTTATATTTAATTAGCTTTCATAACTCTTAGTTACAAACCAAACAATCAATATTAATTCACCAAATAGATACTAGAAAATAGATAATCGGTACTTGAACCCTAATCTGAGGGCGATATTCGGTCTTATCTAAGACTATACTACTTGATACGATAACGCACTTGCGTTTAAAAGTGTGTGCATATTACGCGCATCAAGTTTTTGGCGCGTTATGGGGATTAGGCATTAGTTCAATATCAAATTTATCTATTTTTAATTTCTAATTTGGTTTTATGTATAGTTTTTTTAATTTTGTTATAAAAAAAAAAAAAAAAAAAAAATATTTATATATATATATTTTATGTATTTATTGTATGAAAACAAGAAGGTGCCGTGATTCTTTGTTGGTTTTGATTTATCTCAGTGATCCTTAAGACATGGATTTATATCCGTCGATATGATCGAGCTCCAACCATGTAGAGGAAGAGAGGAGGAATTACGAGAAACTCTACTACCTCACGAGGTCCCAAGCTCGGTTCATGGACGAAATGAGGTTGGGTATAAAGAGGTTGGAAACGCAAATAGCGTAACTCATGATCATATTCAACAGCGAACAACAAGTTGAGGAGCCTGAATCACACCCAACTATTGAGGAATTTGGTGAGATAGCTGGTGTAGAGAAGGAAAAGATTGCAGAAATCCAATTATTCACCTTCTTGGATTCTGTGGAAATTCTTTTTCATGCACCTATCACAGAAGAAACACCACTAGCTATCACGAATGACTCCCAATTAGGAATTGCATACCATCAAGGGCAACCCCCAGAGTCAAGAGATGTAGAGAATTTCACGGTTTCCTACAAAATAAGCCTAAAAGATAAACTCATCTTGTGTGCTTGGGGATACTTGTATGTTTAAGGCCCTGTTTGAACAAATAGTTATAGGGAAATTGAGACCTATAGCAATAACTGTGGATTGCAAGCTGCGAAGTATCCAATGGGCACTCAGAAAGGTTAATTGCGTCCGGCTAAAAGACGTAAAAGACAGCGCTTGTTGGGAGGCAACCCAACGTTTTCAATTATGTTATTTTAATTTCTGTCTTTAGTTTATTTTATTTTGTCTAGAACAATCTCACGGTCATGGGGTCTTGTGTTTGAGCTGGATTTGTAGTCTGAGGAATAAACTGAAAGAAAAGCGATTTTAGAAAAAGCGGTGGCGCGGCTCGGGCCCGAGCAGGGCCGACGCCAAAATATCTGAAGAGGTCTGAAGTTTAGCGCGGGCGCCAGAGAGCAGGGCAGCGAGAAAGTCCCGGCGAGCGCAGATGTTTAGCCGCGCGCTAAAAGCAGGTTGGGCGCGGGAATCTAAATTTAAAACGCCCAAAAATCAGATTTTCCCAATTCCAACTTCCAAAACCTAACCTTCCTCTCCAAAACCCACGAAATTCAGAAATTTGCCACAAAACCTCCACAAATCCAACCCAACCACAACCTAAACTCTTAAATTCCCAAAACCTCAACTATCTCAAACAACAAAGCTCCATTCCATAGCCTCAACCCACCAATTGAAACAAGAACAAGCAGGTCTTCTCATCAAAAGGTAATCCCTATCTTTGTTCTTGAATCCTTTCACTGAAGTCATAGGAGGTAGTAGTTGGGAAGAGTATTGTAGTTGGAGTAGTTTGGGTACTGAAAAGTTGGTTGTGAAGTTGGAGAAAAGAGTAGAAAAAGAGGTTGTGGCGTTGTTGAAGTTCAAGTGTTGTCGCTAGTTGTTGAGTGTATAGGAGACATTGTGCCACAAAAATTAGAAGCTGCAGATTTTGTTTATAAATGGCCACCAGAAAGAGAAGAGGATCCACATCCACCCCAACCCCACAATACGATGAAAATAGATTTGTGAGTTACCAGGCCTTCCAAAGATACAAAAGGCTTGATACCAGGCCCGTAATTCCAGAAAGGGGAATGGATTACCAAAGGGGATCCTATGGGGAGGAAGACGCGGCGAGCCCATCCGGCTATGATAGAGCTAAGGGGTGGAAGAGATTTGTCAATCCGGAGAAGATAAAACCGGTGAATACAACAACGGTGTGGAATTTTATGCAAACTTTCCGAGAGATGTAGGGGTGCTTTGTAAGGAAATTATATGCCTGGATTGCAGTAATAAATACAACGCTAAAACAATTGATGTTGAAGAAAGTAGCGATTGGAACCATTTTAGAACATGGTCTAGGAGCAGAACAACATTGATCGAATAATATTGCGTACCTGTCGAGCTACCCCGGGCCGCTTTTGAGATCGGAAGGAATGGATCTAGAGCTTGGCGGTGCCAATTCAACAAGCGCAGCAAGGCTTGGTCAGATTTCGTCGATCGCATGATTCCATCTACGACTTCACCAGAGTGCCGTAAGGCGATTAAGTTGATTTATGGAATTATGAGCTGATAATTGATGTGGGAAAAGAGATAGTGCAGAGCATCAAGAAATCGCAGGTTGGTGACAACAGTGGATTGGGACACGGTTCACTTATTACTGCCTATGCCACATGAGTGCCCCACAACTACCCACGATACTCATGAAAGAAACCAATCCGCAGGTGTCGCATGGGATAGTGCACTATTTTCCGCACTTAGCCCCGTGAGCCAGACGAAGAGTACAACTCAGCAGCAGTTGAAACAACAGCAGCAGAGGCAACCATGGATGAAGATGAGCACAAATAGGGGCTCGATATGAGGCAGACCTAGCCACCGGCCAACCACAAGAGAGAACCTTCAGAGCCCACAATAGGCAATTGTACCAACACGAAGGAGATGATGCAGACTTTGCAAACAGAGTACAAGGATGCAAGAAACAAGGCAACAAATCGACGGTGAGTGCCTTGTTCAACCAACGGTCGATCATTATCCACCGCCACCACCACCATTTTAGCCAAAGTTTGTAAGTGTCGTTTTCTTTTCTTGTCTTTGAGTCTACACACAGGGGGCAATGTGTGATTTAAGTTCGGGTGTGTTTTGTGTTTTAGTTTTTATTTGTGTGTCATGTTATGTTTTATTTAAATTTTTCTATTTGTTTTATGTTTATTTTGAGTCACCAAAATTTTTCTTTCTTGAGTCATAATTGCTGTCAAAGATCATGTATCTTTGTAGTTGCTAGAAACACCTAATGAAGTAAGGTGGAATAATGTAAAGGAATTGAAGCAACTATCTAAACACTTAGGTTAGATATGCCAAAAGCTACACATCTGTCTATTTGGAGTTTCTTGCTTAAGTTATGCATGCTAAATGATAAATGCTTATGTGTTATGAGTGCTTGCTATTTGAGGCTAAATAGTTAGGATATGCATGTTAGGAGATGACTCGGGCATTTCTTTGATAGCCAATTCTTACCATTCTTTTCTATCCCGTGCTTTAAAAATATCCCTAGTCATTATTGAGCCTAAATTTGAAACTTCTTTTGACACCCCATATTCCCACAAAATTGTGCCATAAGTGAAAATATGAAATTGTGGAGTACATTGTGTTAAAAGAAGAAACAAAAAGAGTGAACAAGTTTGAGGCACCCTAATGGAAAAGTAATAAGAAAGAGGCAAAAGCCTAAGTTTGGGGTGCCTATTTGTATAATACACTTCACTCTCCCAAAACAAAAGAGGGAATGATAGAATTGAAGTGAAGGAAAGAATCAAAAGAAAAGGGAAAATTGAAAAGCCAAAGAGCTTATGGTACAGAAAAATGAGTCTAAATGCATATCTTTACCAACTCCTACCTAAGCCTACATTACAACCTCAAAGTCAGAAGATCTCTTTATGCATATCCAATTAGTGGAGAATAGCAAGTAAGCATGCCATAGGAATTCTTGAATTTATATGCATGATTTAGTATATTGACTTCCATTAAGCATGATGAATATGAGTTTGTAAATATTTAGCTTCATGTGTTTAGTGTCTTTGAAAATTTCATGTTATATGTTCCTGCATATTATTCTGCTAACCTTCATGTTTTTTCTAGTTAACATTTATGCAGCAAAAGTGATTAATGACAGAGAGTCCTTTATTTTTCATTCTTTTGAGTCTTTTATTGTATTTCTTTCTATCTTTGCTCGAGGGCGAGCAAAGGTTAAGTTTGGGGGTATTTGATCGGTGTATTTTATATACACCTTTTGAGTCAGTCTAGTTAGTCTTTTGTCGTTTGTACATACAAAGTGTCGTATTAGGATAGATTTTCTTTCTTTTGAGTCAAAGTGGCTAAAGTGGCCAAATGGCGGAAAAGGAGCGAAAAGAGGGAAAAAGAGGAGGTACTAGAGCTGAAAACGGAGAAAGTGGCAAACGAGGCTGAAATCCAGACTGCGGGCGCCTCGATCGAAGCGAGGCGCGGCGCCTATTATTCAGAAGGCTGCGAAGATCTGCCGCGGCTACCGAAGACCAGAAAGGGCCGCGCGCTAAACATCCGAGAAGCCACAGAGTTCTGGCATGGCGCCTCGCATGCCAGACATCGGGGCCGCGCGCCAAAACACCGTATTGCAGAACTTTAGGCGCGCGCGCCATCTCGTAGCGCGGCCGACGCGGAAAAATTAGGTCTTTGACGGATTTTTGGGCGAGCTGCGAGGAAAAGAAGGGAGACGTTTTAAACCTATAAAAGGAGAACCCTAGGCAGTTTTCAAGGGGTCCCCTTTCTTGCCAAACACAAGGTTTTCTTGCCTAGAAGATTGGAGACCTAAACATTAGTAATTTCTTTCCTTTTTCTTTTCTTTAATTCAGGTTTTGCATGATGAACTTTGAATTAGTTCTTGTCATATTCATGGCTAGGAACTAATTCTCTTATAGGGCTTTCTATGTTGAATTCTTGAACCTTATGTTATAAAGTAATGCATGCTTATGGTTATTATTCTTATTGAGAGATCTATCCAATAATTGAGTTGAATTCTTGGTAGCTAATTGACAACTAGTTATCACTATATGATTTCTAATCAGATTCTGAAAAGGAGGGATTGTGAATATCTTTGTAAGTTGGGTGACGGTCTTGAATTGGGGATGAAAATACCTCAATTAGATTTGTAGCGTTGATGAGAGGCTTAACAACCCTAATTTTGGCGCATTGCGTGTGGCCAACTAGGTTATTTTGCTTAATCCTACTATAGAGTTAACCTTATCAGAGAAAGTAAGGTAAGGAACAATACGGGTTGAGTGTTTATATAACCCTAACGGAGTATAAAGCGATTTCAGAAACCCGCTTTCTCCAAAGAAGAACACCATAAGTAATGCATTAACAAGTAACATAAGCGGATAGTAAGGATACATAGAAGCCCTATTCTCATCACATCTGAATTAAATCTTTATATTTAATTAGCTTTCATAACTCTTAGTTACAAACCAAACAATCAATCATTAATTCACCAAATAGATACTAGAAAATAGATAACTGGTACTTGAACCCTAATCCTAGAGGACGATATTCGGTCTTATCTAAGACTATACTACTTGATACGATAACGTGCACTTGCGTTTAAAGTGTGTGCATATTACGCGCATCAAATACTCCTTGTATGATCAAGTATCACCGTCCTTTAATATTTTTATCATCTTATAAGTTTGTCATTTAATATTTTTATCTATAAAACATTTTTATGACGCAAAAAATGGTAGCTTATATCTAAAATGTAGTCCATTAGTTTGCTATTCGCTTGTAGCTAAAAAATCTTATAAACACACTGAGAATAGCTTTTTCCTTCCCGCACCTAAGAAAATGAGTTACCTATAAATGTGATTACTAACGCACAAATCTTATGGACTTCAGCAATCAGTCAGCTAAATGGGAAAACCAACGCTCTACTCTAATGAAGAACCTTTTTGTCTAGTTAAAATTTGATGAACTTTATTTTAATACCAGTTGAGCATTTTTATTCATTTTAATTAATTTGCTATAGACAAAAACTGACAACCAAATTAAATTGGCTAGTGCTATTTAATATAGCGAATACTCCTTGTATGATCAAGTGTCAACGTCCTTTTAATTAATTCGCTATAGACAAAAACTGACAACCAAATTAAATTGGCTAGTGCTATTTAATATAGCGAATACTCCTTGTATGATCAAGTGTCAACGTCCTTTTAATTAATTCGCTATAGACAAAAACTGACAACCAAATTAAATTGGCTAGTGCTATTTAATATAGCGAATACTCCTTGTATGATCAAGTGTCACCGTCCTTTTAATTAATTCGTTATAGACAAAAACTGACAACCAAATTAAATTGGCTAGTGCTATTTAATATAGCGAATACTCCTTGTATGATCAAGTGTCACCGTCCTTTTAATTAATTCGCTATAGACAAAAACTGACAAGCAAATTAAATTGACTAGTGCTATTTAATATAGAGAATACTCCTAGTATGATCAAGTGTCACCGTCCTTTTAATTAATTCGTTATAGACAAAAACTGACAACCAAATTAAATTGGCTAGTGCTATTTAATATAGCGAATACTCCTTGTATGATCAAGTGTCAACACCCTTTTAATTAATTCGCTATAGACAAAAACTGACAACCAAATTAAATTGGCTAGTGCTATTTAATATAGCGAATACTCCTTGTATGATCAAGTGTCACCGTCCTTTTAATTAATTCGTTATAGACAAAAACTGACAACCAAATTAAATTGGCTAGTGCTATTTAATATAGCGAATACTCCTTGTATGATCAAGTGTCAACGTCCTTTTAATTAATTCGCTATAGACAAAAACTGACAACCAAATTAAATTGGCTAGTGCTATTTAATATAGCGAATACTCCTTGTATGATCAAGTGTCAACGTCCTTTTAATTAATTCGCTATAGACCAAAACTGACAACCAAATTAAATTGGCTAGTGCTATTTAATATAGCGAATAATCCTAGTATGATCAAGTGTCACCGCCCTTTTAATAAATTCGCTATAGACAAAAACTGACAACCAAATTAAATTGGCTAGTGCTATTTAATATAGCGAATACTCCTAGTATGATCAAGTGTCACCGTCCTTTTAATTAATTCGTTATAGACAAAAACTGACAACCAAATTAAATTGGCTAGTGCTATTTAATATAGCGAATACTCCTTGTATGATCAAGTGTCAACGTCCTTTTAATTAATTCGCTATAGACAAAAACTGACAACCAAATTAAATTGGCTAGTGCTATTTAATATAGCGAATACTCCTTGTATGATCAAGTGTCAACGTCCTTTTAATTAATTCGCTATAGACAAAACCGACACCAAATTAAATTGGCTAGTGCTATTTAATATAGCGAATACTCCTTGTATGATCAAGTGTCAACACCCTTTTAATTAATTCGCTATAGACAAAAACTGACAACCAAATTAAATTGGCTAGTGCTATTTAATATAGCGAATACTCCTTGTATGATCAAGTGTCAACGTCCTTTTAATTAATTCGATATAGACAAAAACTGACAATCAAATTAAATTGACTAGTGCTATTTAATATAGCGAATACTCCTTGTATGATCAAGTGTCAACGTCCTTTTAATTAATTCGCTATAGACAAAAACTGACAACCAAATTAAATTGGCTAGTGCTATTTAATATAGCGAATACTCCTTGTATGATCAAGTGTCAACGTCCTTTTAATTAATTCGCTATAGACAAAAACTGACAACCAAATTAAATTGGCTAGTGCTATTTAATATAGCGAATACTCCTTGTATGATCAAGTGTCAACGTCCTTTTAATTAATTCGATATAGACAAAAACTGACAACCAAATTAAATTGGCTAGTGCTATTTAATATAGCGAATACTCCTTGTATGATCAAGTATCACCGTCCTTTTAATTAATTCGCTATAGACAAAAACTGACAAGCAAATTAAATTGACTAGTGCTATTTAATATAGAGAATACTCCTAGTATGATCAAGTGTCACCGTCCTTTTAATTAATTCGTTATAGACAAAAACTGACAACCAAATTAAATTGGCTAGTGCGATTTAATATAGCGAATACTCCTTGTATGATCAAGTGTCAACGTCCTTTTAATTAATTCGCTATAGACAAAAACTGACAACCAAATTAAATTGGCTAGTGCTATTTAATATAGCGAATACTCCTTGTATGATCAAGTGTCAACGTCCTTTTAATTAATTCGCTATAGACAAAAACTGACAAGCAAATTAAATTGACTAGTGCTATTTAATATAGAGAATACTCCTAGTATGATCAAGTGTCACCGTCCTTTTAATTAATTCGTTATAGACAAAAACTGACAACCAAATTAAATTGGCTAGTGCTATTTAATATAGCGAATACTCCTTGTATGATCAAGTGTCAACGTCCTTTTAATTAATTCGCTATAGACAAAAACTGACAACCAAATTAAATTGGCTAGTGCTATTTAATATAGCGAATACTCCTTGTATGATCAAGTGTCAACGTCCTTTTAATTAATTCGTTATAGACAAAAACTGACAACCAAATTAAATTGGCTAGTGCTATTTAATATAGCGAATACTCCTTGTATGATCAAGTGTCAACACCCTTTTAATTAATTCGCTATAGACAAAAACTGACAACCAAATTAAATTGGCTAGTGCTATTTAATATAGCGAATACTCCTTGTATGATCAAGTGTCAACGTCCTTTTAATTAATTCGCTATAGACAAAAACTGACAACCAAATTAAATTGACTAGTGCTATTTAATATAGCGAATACTCCTTGTATGATCAAGTGTCAACGTCCTTTTAATTAATTCGCTATAGACAAAAACTGACAACCAAATTAAATTGGCTAGTGCTATTTAATATAGCGAATACTCCTTGTATGATCAAGTGTCAACGTCCTTTTAATTAATTCGCTATAGACAAAAACTGACAACCAAATTAAATTGACTAGTGCTATTTAATATAGAGAATACTCCTAGTATGATCAAGTGTCACCGTCCTTTTAATTAATTCGTTATAGACAAAAACTGACAACCAAATTAAATTGGCTAGTGCTATTTAATATAGCGAATACTCCTTGTATGATCAAGTGTCAACGTCCTTTTAATTAATTCGCTATAGACAAAAACTGACAACCAAATTAAATTGGCTAGTGCTATTTAATATAGCGAATACTCCTTGTATGATCAAGTGTCACCGTCCTTTTAATTAATTCGTTATAGACAAAAACTGACAACCAAATTAAATTGGCTAGTGCTATTTAATATAGCGAATACTCCTTGTATGATCAAGTGTCAACACCCTTTTAATTAATTCGCTATAGACAAAAACTGACAACCAAATTAAATTGGCTAGTGCTATTTAATATAGCGAATACTCCTAGTATGATCAAGTGTCACCGTCCTTTTAATTAATTCGCTATAGACAAAAACTGACAACCAAATTAAATTGACTAGTGCTATTTAATATAGCGAATACTCCTTATTTAATAAAAATTGCTAATACTCAAATACAAGGCAGTAGGCATGATTAAATACAATTGAGCTAGCATGTGGATACAATTTTATTATCCTGAATAATAACTAGAATACTGTGATATAATTAAGTGAAGTAGATGTAAACTATTCCAACCAAATTATATTGTTTAGTATTGTTTGAATAGATTCTGAACAATTAATTCTTTTTAAAGAAAAGAGCGATTTAGTTTATGAACAATTTTACTTGAAAAGTTGGTCATATTAATTAATTCGCTATAGACAAAAATTGACAACCAAATTAAATTGGCTAGTGCTATTTAATATAGCGAATACTCCTAGTATGATCAAGTGTCACCGTCTTTTTAATTAATTCGCTATAGACAAAAACTGACAACCAAATTAAATTGGCTAGTGCTATTTAATATAGCGAATACTCCTAGTATGATCAAGTGTCACCGTCCTTTTAATTAATTCGCTATAGACAAAATCTGACAACCAAATTAAATTGACTAGTGCTATTTAATATATCGAATACTCCTTATTTAATAAAAATTGCTAATACTCAAATACAAGGCAGTAGGCATGATTAAATACAATTGAGCTAGCATGTGGATACAATTTTATTATCCTGAATAATAACTAGAATACTGTGATATAATTAAGTGAAGTAGATGTAAACTATTCCAACCAAATTATATTGTTTAGTATTGTTTGAATAGATTCTGAACAATTAATTCTAAAGAAAAGAGCGATTTAGTTTATGAACAATTTTACTTGAAAAGTTGGTCATTTTAATTAATTCGATATAGACAAAAATTGACCACCAAATTAAATTGGCTAGTGCTATTTAATATAGCGAATACTCCTTGTATGATCAAGTGTCAACGTCCTTTTAATTAATTCGCTATAGACAAAAACTGACAACCAAATTAAATTGGCTAGTGCTATTTAATATAGCGAATACTCCTTGTATGATCAAGTGTCAACGTCATTTTAATTAATTCGTTATAGACAAAACTGACAACCAAATTAAATTGGCTAGTGCTATTTAATATAGCGAATAATCCTAGTATGATCAAGTGTCACCGCCCATTTAATAAATTCGTTATAGACAAAAACTGACAACCAAATTAAATTGGCTAGTGCTATTTAATATAGCGAATACTCCTTGTATGATCAAGTGTCAACGTCTTTTTAATTAATTCGCTATAGACAAAACTGACAACCAAATTAAATTGGCTAGTGCTATTTAATATAGTGAATACTCCTTGTATGATCAAGTGTCACCGTCCTTTTAATTAATTTGTTATAGACAAAAACTGACAACCAAATTAAATTGGATAGTGCTATTTAATATAGCGAATACTCCTTGTATGCTCAAGTGTCAACGTCTTTTTAATTAATTCGCTATAGATAAAACTGACAACCAAATTAAATTGGCTAGTGCTATTTAATATAGCGAATACTCCTTGTATGATCAAGTGTCAACACCCTTTTAATTAATTCGCTATAGACAAAAACTGACAACCAAATTAAATTGGCTAGTGCTATTTAATATAGCGAATACTCCTTATTAAATAAAAATTGCTAATACCCAATACAAGGCAGTAGGCATGATTAAAGTACGTTAAGATACAATTGAGCTAGCATGTGGATACAATTTTATATCCTGCATAATAACTAGAATACTGTGATATAATTAAGTGAAGTAGATGTAAACTATTCCAACCAAATTATATTGTTTAGTATTGTTTGAATAGATTCTGAACAATTAATTCTTTTTAAAGAAAAGAGCGATTTAGTTTATGAACAATTTTACTTGAAAAGTTGGTCATATTAATTAATTCACTATAGACAAAAAATGATAATCAAATTAAATTTGCTAGTGCTATTTAATATAGTGAATATTCCTTGTATGATCAAGTGTCTGCGTCCTTTTAATTAATTCGCTATAGACAAAAACTGACAACCAAATTAAATTGGCTAGTGCTATTTAATAAAGCGAATAATCCTAGTATGATCAAGTGTCACCGCCCTTTTAATAAATTCGTTATAGACAAAAACTGACAACCAAATTAAATTGGCTAGTGCTATTTAATATAGCGAATACTCCTTGTATGATCAAGTGTCAACGTCTTTTTAATTAATTCGCTATAGACAAAACTGACAACCAAATTAAATTGGCTAGTGCTATTTAATATAGCGAATACTCCTTGTATGATCAAGTGTCACCGTCCTTTTAATTAATTTGTTATAGACAAAAACTGACAACCAAATTAAATTGGATAGTGCTATTTAATATAGCGAATACTCCTTGTATGATCAAGTGTCAACGTCCTTTTAATTAATTCGCTATAGACAAAAACTGACAACCAAATTAAATTGGCTAGTGCTATTTAATATAGCGAATACTCCTTGTATGATCAAGTGTCACCGTCCTTTTAATTAATTCGTTATAGACAAAAACTGACAACCAAATTAAATTGGCTAGTGCTATTTAATATAGCGAATACTCCTTGTATGATCAAGTGTCACCGTCCTTTTAATTAATTTGCTATAGACAAAAACTGACAACCAAATTAAATTGGCTAGTGCTATTTAATATAGCGAATACTCCTTGTATGATCAAGTGTCACCGTCCTTTTAATTAATTTGCTATAGACAAAAACTGACAACCAAATTAAATTGGCTAGTGCTATTTAATATAGCGAATACTCCTTGTATGATCAAGTGTCACCGTCCTTTTAATTAATTCGTTATAGACAAAAACTGACAACCAAATTAAATTGGCTAGTGCTATTTAATATAGCGAATACTCCTTATTTAATAAAAATTGCTAATACCCAATACAACTCAGTAGGCATGATTAAAGTACGTTAAGATACAATTGAGCTAGCATGTGGATACAATTTTATATCCTGCATAATAACTAGAATACTGTGATATAATTAAGTGAAGTAGATGTAAACTATTCCAACCAAATTATATTGTTTAGTATTGTTTGAATAGATTCTGAACAATTAATTCTTTTTAAAGAAAAGAGCGATTTAGTTTATGAACAATTTTACTTGAAAAGTTGGTCATATTAATTAATTCGCTATAGACAAAAACTGACAACCAAATTAAATTGGCTAGTGCTATTTAATATAGCGAATACTCCTTGTATGATCAAGTGTCAACGTCCTTTTAATTAATTCGCTATAGACAAAAACTGACAACCAAATTAAATTGGCTAGTGCTATTTAATATAGCGAATACTCCTAGTATGATCAAGTGTCACCGTCCTTTTAATTAATTCGTTATAGACAAAAACTGACAACCAAATTAAATTGGCTAGTGCTATTTAATATAGCGAATACTCCTTGTATGATCAAGTGTCAACACCCTTTTAATTAATTCGCTATAGACAAAAACTGACAACCAAATTAAATTGGCTAGTGCTATTTAATATAGTGAATATTCCTTGTATGATCAAGTGTCTGCGTCCTTTTAATTAATTCGCTATAGACAAAAACTGACAACCAAATTAAATTGGCTAGTGCTATTTAATATAGCGAATAATCCTAGTATGATCAAGTGTCACCGCCCTTTTAATAAATTCGTTATAGACAAAAACTGACAACCAAATTAAATTGGCTAGTGCTATTTAATATAGCGAATACTCCTTGTATGATCAAGTGTCAACGTCTTTTTAATTAATTCGCTATAGACAAAACTGACAACCAAATTAAATTGGCTAGTGCTATTTAATATAGCGAATACTCCTTGTATGATCAAGTGTCACCGTCCTTTTAATTAATTTGTTATAGACAAAAACTGACAACCAAATTAAATTGGATAGTGCTATTTAATATAGCGAATACTCCTTGTATGCTCAAGTGTCAACGTCTTTTTAATTAATTCGCTATAGATAAAACTGACAACCAAATTAAATTGGCTAGTGCTATTTAATATAGCGAATATTCCTTGTATGATCAAGTGTCATCGTCCTTTTAATTAATTCACTATAGACAAAAATTGACAACCAAATTAAATTGGCTAGTGCTATTTAATATAGCGAATACTCCTTATTAAATAAAAATTGCTAATACCCAATACAAGGCAGTAGGCATGATTAAAGTACGTTAAGATACAATTGAGCTAGCATGTGGATACAATTTTATATCCTGCATAATAACTAGAATACTGTGATATAATTAAGTGAAGTAGATGTAAACTATTCCAACCAAATTATATTGTTTAGTATTGTTTGAATAGATTCTGAACAATTAATTCTTTTTAAAGAAAAGAGCGATTTAGTTTATGAACAATTTTACTTGAAAAGTTGGTCATATTAATTAATTCACTATAGACAAAACCGATAATCAAATTAAATTGGCTAGTGCTATTTAATATAGCGAATACTCCTTGTATGATCAAGTGTCAACGCCCTTTAATTAATTCGCTATAGACAAAAACTGACAACCAAATTAAATTGGCTAGTGCTATTTAATATAGCGAATACTCCTTGTATGATCAAGTGTCAACACCCTTTTAATTAATTCGCTATAGACAAAAACTGACAACCAAATTAAATTGGCTAGTGCTATTTAATATAACGAATACTCCTTGTATGATCAAGTGTCAACGTTCTTTTAATTAATTCGATATAGACAAAAATTGACCACCAAATTAAATTGGCTAGTGCTATTTAATATAGCGAATACTCCTTATTTAATAATAGCAGTAGGCATTGATTTAAATAAAAGATTGTTAGCATGTGGACAAATTTATATCCTGCATAATAACTAGAATACTGTGATATAATTAAGTGAAGTAGATGTAAACTATTCCAACCAAATTAAATTGTTTAGTATTGTTTAATATATCACAATTAATTTTTTTAAAGAAAAGAAGCGATTTAGTTTATGAACAATTTTACTTGATTGGTCCTTTTAATTAATTCGCTATAGACAAAAACTGACAACCAAATTAAATTGGCTAGTGCTATTTAATATAGCGAATACTCCTTGTATGATCAAGTGTCAACGTCCTTTTAATTAATTCGCTATAGACAAAAACTGACAACCAAATTAAATTGGCTAGTGCTATTTAATATAGCGAATACTCCTTGTATGATCAAGTGTCACCGTCCTTTTAATTAATTTGTTATAGACAAAAACTGACAACCAAATTAAATTGGATAGTGCTATTTAATATAGCGAATACTCCTTGTATGCTCAAGTGTCAATGTCTTTTTAATTAATTCGCTATAGATAAAACTGACAACCAAATTAAATTGGCTAGTGCTATTTAATATAGCGAATACTCCTTGTATGATCAAGTGTCAACGTCCTTTTAATTAATTCGCTATAGACAAAAACTGACAACCAAATTAAATTAACTAGTGCTATTTAATATAGCGAATACTCCTTATTTAATAAAAATTGCTAATACTCAAATACAAGGCAGTAGGCATGATTAAATACAATTGAGCTAGCATGTGGATACAATTTTATATCCTGCATAATAACTAGAATACTGTGATATAATTAAGTGAAGTAGATGTAAACTATTCCAACCAAATTATATTGTTTAGTATTGTTTGAATATATTCTGAACAATTAATTCTTTTTAAAGAAAAGAGCGATTTAGTTTATGAACAATTTTACTTGAAAAGTTGGTCATATTAATTAATTCACTATAGACAAAAACTGACAATCAAATTAAATTGGCTAGTGCTATTTAATATAGCGAATACTCCTTGTATGATCAAGTGTCACGCCTTTTAATTAATTCGCTATAGACAAAAACTGACAACCAAATTAAATTGGCTAGTGCTATTTAATATAGCGAATACTCCTTGTATGATCAAGTGTCAGCGTCCTTTTAATTAATTCGCTATAGACAAAAACTGACAACCAAATTAAATTGGCTAGTGCTATTTAATATAGTGAATACTCCTTGTATGATCAAGTGTCAGCGTCCTTTTAATTAATTCGCTATAGACAAAAACTGACAACCAAATTAAATTGGCTAGTGCTATTTAATATAGCGAATAATCCTAGTATGATCAAGTGTCACCGCCCTTTTAATTAATTCGTTATAGACAAAAACTGACAACCAAATTAAATTGGCTAGTGCTATTTAATATAGCGAATACTCCTTATTTAATAAAAATTGCTAATACCCAATACAAGGCAGTAGGCATGATTAAAGTACGTTAAGATACAATTGAGCTAGCATGTGGATACAATTTTATATCCTGCATAATAACTAGAATACTGTGATATAATTAAGTGAAGTAGATGTAAACTATTCCAACCAAATTATATTGTTTAGTATTGTTTGAATATATTCTGAACAATTAATTCTTTTTAAAGAAAAGAGCGATTTAGTTTATGAACAATTTTACTTGAAAAGTTGGTCATGTTAATTAATTCACTATAGACAAAAACTGACAATCAAATTAAATTGGCTAGTGCTATTTAATATAGCGAATACTCCTTGTATGATCAAGTGTCAGCGTCCTTTTAATTAATTCGCTATAGACAAAAACTGACAATCAAATTAAATTGGCTACTGCTATTTAATATAGCGAATACTCCTTGTATGATCAAGTGTCACCGCCCTTTTAATAAATTCGTTATAGACAAAAACTGACAACCAAATTAAATTGGCTAGTGCTATTTAATATAGCGAATAATCCTAGTATGATCAAGTGTCACCGCCCTTTTAATTAATTCGTTATAGACAAAAACTGACAACCAAATTAAATTGGCTAGTGCTATTTAATATAGCGAATACTCCTTGTATGATCAAGTGTCAACGTCTTTTTAATTAATTCGCTTTAGACAAAACTGACAACCAAATTAAATTGGCTAGTGCTATTTAATATAGCGAATACTCCTTGTATGATCAAGTGTCACCGTCCTTTTAATTAGTTCGCTATAGACAAAAACTGACAACCAAATTAAATTGGCTAGTGCTATTTAATATACCGAATACTCCTTGTATGATCAAGTGTCAACGTCTTTTTAATTAATTCGCTTTAGACAAAACTGACAACCAAATTAAATTGGCTAGTGCTATTTAATATAGCGAATACTCCTTGTATGATCAAGTGTCACCGTCCTTTTAATTAGTTCGCTATAGACAAAAACTGACAACCAAATTAAATTGGCTAGTGTTATTTAATATTGCGAATATTCCTTGTAAGATCAAGTGTCATCGTCCTTTTAATTAATTCGCTATAGACAAAAACTGACAACCAAATTAAATTGGATAGTGCTATTTAATATAGTGAATATTCCTTGTATGATCAAGTGTATGCGTCCTTTTAATTAATTCGCTATAGACAAAAACTGACAACCAAATTAAATTGGCTAGTGCTATTTAATATAGCGAATAATCCTAGTATGATCAAGTGTCACCGCCCTTTTAATAAATTCGTTATAGACAAAAACTGACAACCAAATTAAATTGGCTAGTGCTATTTAATATAGCGAATACTCCTTGTATGATCAAGTGTCAACGTCTTTTTAATTAATTCGCTATAGACAAAACTGACAACCAAATTAAATTGGCTAGTGCTATTTAATATAGCGAATACTCCTTGTATGATCAAGTGTCACCGCCCTGTTAATTAATTTGTTATAGACAAAAACTGACAACCAAATTAAATTGGATAGTGCTATTTAATATAGCGAATACTCCTTGTATGATCAAGTGTCAACGTCTTTTTAATTAATTCGCTATAGACAAAACTGACAACCAAATTAAATTGGCTAGTGCTATTTAATATAGCGAATACTCCTTGTATGATCAAGTGTCACCGTCCTTTTAATTAATTTGTTATAGACAAAAACTGACAACCAAATTAAATTGGATAGTGCTATTTAATATAGCGAATACTCCTTGTATGCTCAAGTGTCAACGTCTTTTTAATTAATTCGCTATAGATAAAACTGACAACCAAATTAAATTGGCTAGTGCTATTTAATATAGCGAATATTCCTTGTATGATCAAGTGTCACCGTCCTTTTAATTAATTCGCTATAGACAAAAATTGACAACCAAATTAAATTGGCTAGTGCTATTTAATATAGCGAATACTCCTTATTTAATAAAAATTGCTAATACCCAATACAAGGCAGTAGGCATGATTAAAGTACGTTAAGATACAATTGAGCTAGCATGTGGATACAATTTTATATCCTGCATAATAACTAGAATACTGTGATATAATTAAGTGAAGTAGATGTAAACTATTCCAACCAAATTATATTGTTTAGTATTGTTTGAATAGATTCTGAACAATTAATTCTTTTTAAAGAAAAGAGCGATTTAGTTTATGAACAATTTTACTTGAAAAGTTGGTCATATTAATTAATTCGCTATAGACAAAAATTGACAACCAAATTAAATTGGCTAGTGCTATTTAATATAGTGAATATTCCTTGTATGATCAAGTGTCTGCGTCCTTTTAATTAATTCGCTATAGACCAAAACTGACAACCAAATTAAATTGGCTAGTGCTATTTAATATAGCGAATAATCCTAGTATGATCAAGTGTCACCGCCCTTTTAATAAATTCGTTATAGACAAAAACTGACAACCAAATTAAATTGGCTAGTGCTATTTAATATAGCGAATACTCCTTGTATGATCAAGTGTCACCGTCCTTTTAATTAATTCGCTATAGACAAAAACTGACAACCAAATTAAATTGGATAGTGCTATTTAATATAGTGAATATTCCTTGTATGATCAAGTGTCTGCGTCCTTTTAATTAATTCGCTATAGACAAAAACTGACAACCAAATTAAATTGGCTAGTGCTATTTAATATAGCGAATAATCCTAGTATGATCAAGTGTCACCGCCCTTTTAATAAATTCGTTATAGACAAAAACTGACAACCAAATTAAATTGGCTAGTGCTATTTAATATAGCGAATACTCCTTGTATGATCAATGTCAACGTCTTTTTAATTAATTCGCTATAGACAAAACTGACAACCAAATTAAATTGGCTAGTGCTATTTAATATAGCGAATACTCCTTGTATGATCAAGTGTCACCGTCCTTTTAATTAATTTGTTATAGACAAAAACTGACAACCAAATTAAATTGGATAGTGCTATTTAATATAGCGAATACTCCTTGTATGCTCAAGTGTCAATGTCTTTTTAATTAATTCGCTATAGATAAAACTGACAACCAAATTAAATTGACTAGTGCTATTTAATATAGCGAATATTCCTTGTATGATCAAGTGTCATCGTCCTTTTAATTAATTCGCTATAGACAAAAATTGACAACCAAATTAAATTGGCTAGTGCTATTTAATATAGCGAATACTCCTTATTTAATAAAAATTGCTAAAACCCAATACAAGGCAGTAGGCATGATTAAAGTACGTTAAGATACAATTGAGCTAGCATGTGGATACAATTTTATATCCTGCATAATAACTAGAATACTGTGATATAATTAAGTGAAGTAGATGTAAACTATTCCAACCAAATTATATTGTTTAGTATTGTTTGAATAGATTCTGAACAATTAATTCTTTTTAAAGAAAAGAGCGATTTAGTTTATGAACAATTTTACTTGAAAAGTTGGTCATATTAATTAATTCACTATAGACAAAAACTGACAATCAAATTAAATTGGCTAGTGCTATTTAATATAGCGAATACTCCTTGTATGATCAAGTGTCAGCGTCCTTTTAATTAATTCGCTATAGACAAAAACTGACAACCAAATTAAATTGGCTAGTGCTATTTAATATAGCGAATACTCCTTGTATGATCAAGTGTCAGCGTCCTTTTAATTAGTTCGCTATAGACAAAAACTGACAACCAAATTAAATTGGCTAGTGCTATTTAATATAGCGAATACTCCTTGTATGATCAAGTGTCAACGTCCTTTTAATTAATTAAAAAATAGACAACCAAATTAAATTGACTAGTGCTATTTAATATAGCGAATACTCCTTATTTAATAAAAATTGCTAATACTCAAATACAAGGCAGTAGGCATGATTAAATACAATTGAGCTAGCATGTGGATACAATTTTATATCCTGCATAATAACTAGAATACTGTGATATAATTAAGTGAAGTAGATGTAAACTATTCCAACCAAATTATATTGTTTAGTATTGTTTGAATATATTCTGAACAATTAATTCTTTTTAAAGAAAAGAGCGATTTAGTTTATGAACAATTTTACTTGAAAAGTTGGTCATATTAATTAATTCACTATAGACAAAAACTGACAATCAAATTAAATTGGCTAGTGCTATTTAATATAGCGAATACTCCTTGTATGATCAAGTGTCAGCGTCCTTTTAATTAATTCGCTATACACAAAAACTGACAACCAAATTAAATTGGCTAGTGCTATTTAATATAGCGAATACTCCTTGTATGATCAAGTGTCAGCGTCCTTTTAATTAATTCGCTATAGACAAAAACTGACAACCAAATTAAATTGGCTAGTGCTATTTAATATAGTGAATATTCCTTGTATGATCAAGTGTCTGCGTCCTTTTAATTAATTCGCTATAGACAAAAACTGACAACCAAATTAAATTGGCTAGTGCTATTTAATATAGCGAATACTCCTAGTATGATCAAGTGTCACCGTCCTTTTAATTAATTCGTTATAGACAAAAACTGACAACCAAATTAAATTGGCTAGTGCTATTTAATATAGCGAATACTCCTTATTTAATAAAAATTGCTAATACCCAATACAAGGCAGTAGGCATGATTAAAGTACGTTAAGATACAATTGAGCTAGCATGTGGATACAATTTTATATCCTGCATAATAACTAGAATACTGTGATATAATTAAGTGAAGTAGATGTAAACTATTCCAACCAAATTATATTGTTTAGTATTGTTTGAATATATTCTGAACAATTAATTCTTTTTAAAGAAAAGAGCGATTTAGTTTATGAACAATTTTACTTGAAAAGTTGGTCATATTAATTAATTCACTATAGACAAAAACTGACAATCAAATTAAATTGGCTAGTGCTATTTAATATAGCGAATACTCCTTGTATGATCAAGTGTCAGCGTCCTTTTAATTAATTCGCTATAGACAAAAACTGACAACCAAATTAAATTGGCTAGTGCTATTTAATATAGCGAATACTCCTTGTATGATCAAGTGTCACCGTCCTTTTAATTAATTCGCTATAGACAAAAACTGACAACCAAATTAAATTGGCTAGTGCTATTTAATATAGCGAATATTCCTAGTATGATCAAGTGTCACCGTCCTTTTAATTAATTCGTTATAGACAAAAACTGACAACCAAATTAAATTGGCTAGTGCTATTTAATATAGCGAATACTCCTTGTATGATCAAGTGTCAACGTCTTTTTAATTAATTCGCTTTAGACAAAACTGACAACCAAATTAAATTGGCTAGTGCTATTTAATATAGCGAATACTCCTTGTATGATCAAGTGTCACCGTCCTTTTAATTAATTCGTTATAGACAAAAACTGACAACCAAATTAAATTGGCTAGTGCTATTTAATATAGCGAATACTCCTTGTATGATCAAGTGTCACCGTCCTTTTAATTAATTTGCTATAGACAAAAACTGACAACCAAATTAAATTGGCTAGTGCTATTTAATATAGCGAATATTCCTAGTATGATCAAGTGTCACCGTCCTTTTAATTAATTCGTTATAGACAAAAACTGACAACCAAATTAAATTGGCTAGTGCTATTTAATATAGCGAATACTCCTTATTTAATAAAAATTGCTAATACCCAATACAAGGCAGTAGGCATGATTAAAGTACGTTAAGATACAATTGAGCTAGCATGTGGATACAATTTTATATCCTGCATAATAACTAGATTACTGTGATATAATTAAGTGAAGTAGATGTAAACTATTCCAACCAAATTATATTGTTTAGTATTGTTTGAATATATTCTGAACAATTAATTCTTTTTAAAGAAAAGAGCGATTTAGTTTATGAACAATTTTACTTGAAAAGTTGGTCATATTAATTAATTTCACTATAGACAAAAACTGACAATCAAATTAAATTGGCTAGTGCTATTTAATATAGCGAATACTCCTTGTATGATCAAGTGTCGGCCTTTAATTAATTCGCTATAGACAAAAACTGACAACCAAATTAAATTGGCTAGTGCTATTTAATATAGCGAATAATCCTAGTATGATCAAGTGTCACCGCCCTTTTAATTAATTCGTTATAGACAAAAACTGACAACCAAATTAAATTGGCTAGTGCTATTTAATATAGCGAATACTCCTTGTATGATCAAGTGTCACCGCCCTTTTAATTAATTCGCTATAGACAAAAACTGACAATCAAATTAAATTGGCTAGTGCTATTTAATATAGCGAATACTCCTTGTATGATCAAGTGTCAGCGTCCTTTTAATTAATTCGCTATAGACAAAAACTGACAACCAAATTAAATTGGCTAGTGCTATTTAATATAGCGAATACTCCTTGTATGATCAAGTGTCACCGCCCTTTTAATTAATTCGCTATAGACAAAAACTGACAACCAAATTAAATTGACTAGTGCTATTTAATATAGCGAATACTCCTTATTAAATAAAAATTGCTAATACCCAATACAAGGCAGTAGGCATGATTAAAGTACGTTAAGATACAATTGAGCTAGCATGTGGATACAATTTTATATCCTGCATAATAACTAGAATACTGTGATATAATTAAGTGAAGTAGATGTAAACTATTCCAACCAAATTATATTGTTTAGTATTGTTTGAATATATTCTGAACAATTAATTCTTTTTAAAGAAAAGAGCGATTTAGTTTATGAACAATTTTACTTGAAAAGTTGGTCATATTAATTAATTCACTATAGACAAAAACTGACAATCAAATTAAATTGGCTAGTGCTATTTAATATAGCGAATACTCCTTGTATGATCAAGTGTCAGCGTCCTTTTAATTAATTCGCTATAGACAAAAACTGACAACCAAATTAAATTGGCTAGTGCTATTTAATATAGCGAATACTCCTTGTATGATCAAGTGTCACCGCCCTTTTAATTAATTCGTTATAGACAAAAACTGACAACCAAATTAAATTGGCTAGTGCTATTTAATATAGCGAATACTCCTTGTATGATCAAGTGTCAGCGTCCTTTTAATTAATTCGCTATAGACAAAAACTGACAACCAAATTAAATTGGCTAGTGCTATTTAATATAGCGAATACTCCTTATTTAATAAAAATTGCTAATACCAAATACAAGGCAGTAGGCATGATTAAAGTACGTTAAGATACAATTGAGCTAGCATGTGGATACAATTTTATATCCTGCATAATAACTAGAATACTGTGATATAATTAAGTGAAGTAGATGTAAACTATTCCAACCAAATTATATTGTTTAGTATTGTTTGAATAGATTCTGAACAATTAATTCTTTTTAAAGAAAAGAGCGATTTAATTTATGAACAATTTTACTTGAAAAATTGGTCATATTAATTAATTCGCTATAGACAAAAACTGACAACCAAATTAAATTGGCTAGTGCTATTTAATATAGCGAATACTCCTAGTATGATCAAGTGTCACCGTCCTTTTAATTAATTCGTTATAGACAAAAACTGACAACCAAATTAAATTGGCTAGTGCTATTTAATATAGCGAATACTCCTTATTTAATAAAAATTGCTAATACCAAATACAAGGCAGTAGGCATGATTAAAGTACGTTAAGATACAATTGAGCTAGCATGTGGATACAATTTTATATCCTGCATAATAACTAGAATACTGTGATATAATTAAGTGAAGTAGATGTAAACTATTCCAACCAAATTATATTGTTTAGTATTGTTTGAATAGATTCTGAACAATTAATTCTTTTTAAAGAAAAGAGCGATTTAGTTTATGAACAATTTTACTTGAAAAGTTGGTCATATTAATTAATTCGTTATAGACAAAAATTGACAACCAAATTAAATTGGCTAGTGCTATTTAATATAGCGAATACTCCTAGTATGATCAAGTGTCACCGTCCTTTTAATTAATTCGCTATAGACAAAATCTGACAACCAAATTAAATTGGAAAAGCGAATACTCCTTATTAAATAAAAATTGCTAATACCCAATACAAGGCAGTAGGCATGATTAAAGTACGTTAAGATACAATTGAGCTAGCATGTGGATACAATTTTATATCCTGCATAATAACTAGAATACTGTGATATAATTAAGTGAAGTAGATGTAAACTATTCCAACCAAATTATATTGTTTAGTATTGTTTGAATAGATTCTGAACAATTAATTCTTTTTAAAGAAAAGAGCGATTTAGTTTATGAACAATTTTACTTGAAAAGTTGGTCATATTAATTAATTCGTTATAGACAAAAATTGACAACCAAATTAAATTGGCTAGTGCTATTTAATATAGCGAATACTCCTAGTATGATCAAGTGTCACCGTCCTTTTAATTAATTCGCTATAGACAAAATCGACAACCAAATTAAATTGGAAGCGAATACTCCTTATTAAATAAAATTGCTAATACCCAATACAAGGCAGTAGGCATGATTAAAGTACGTTAAGATACAATTGAGCTAGCATGTGGATACAATTTTATATCCTGCATAATAACTAGAATACTGTGATATAATTAAGTGAAGTAGATGTAAACTATTCCACCAAATTATATTGTTTAGTATTGTTTGAATAGATTCTGAACAATTAATTCTTTTTAAAGAAAAGAGCGATTTAGTTTATGAACAATTTTACTTGAAAAGTTGGTCATATTAATTAATTCGCTATAGACAAAAACTGACAACCAAATTAAATTGGCTAGTGCTATTTAATATAGTGAATACTCTAGTATGATCAAGTGTCGCGTCCTTTTAATTAATTCGCTATAGACAAAAACTGACAACCAAATTAAATTGGCTAGTGTTATTTAATATAGCGAATACTCCTTATTTAATAAAAATTGCTAATACCAAATACAAGGCAGTAGGCATGATTAAAGTACGTTAAGATACAATTGAGCTAGCATGTGGATACAATTTTATATCCTGCATAATAACTAGAATACTGTGATATAATTAAGTGAAGTAGATGTAAACTATTCCAACCAAATTATATTGTTTAGTATTGTTTGAATAGATTCTGAACAATTAATTCTTTTTAAAGAAAAGAGCGATTTAGTTTATGAACAATTTTACTTGAAAAGTTGGTCATATTAATTAATTCGCTATAGACAAAAACTGACAACCAAATTAAATTGGCTAGTGCTATTTAATATAGTGAATACTCCTAGTATGATCAAGTGTCACCGTCCTTTTAATTAATTCGCTATAGACAAAAACTGACAACCAAATTAAATTGGCTAGTGTTATTTAATATAACGAATACTCCTTGTATGATCAAGTGTCACTGTCCTTTTAATTAATTCGCTATAGACAAAAACTGACAATCAAATTAAATTGGCTAGTGCTATTTAATATAGCGAATACTCCTTGTATGATCAAGTGTCAACGTCTTTTTAATTAATTCGCTACAGACAAAACTGACAACCAAATTAAATTGGCTAGTGCTATTTAATATAGCGAATAATCCTAGTATGATCAAGTGTCACCGCCCTTTTAATTAATTCGTTATAGACAAAAACTGACAACCAAATTAAATTGGCTAGTGCTATTTAATATAGCGAATACTCCTTGTATGATCAAGTGTCAACGTCTTTTTAATTAATTCGCTTTAGACAAAACTGACAACCAAATTAAATTGGCTAGTGCTATTTAATATAGCGAATACTCCTTGTATGATCAAGTGTCACCGTCCTTTTAATTAATTTGTTATAGACAAAAACTGACAACCAAATTAAATTGGATAGTGCTATTTAATATAGCGAATACTCCTTGTATGCTCAAGTGTCAACGTCTTTTTAATTAATTCGCTATAGACAAAACTGACAACCAAATTAAATTGGCTAGTGCTATTTAATATAGCGAATAATCCTAGTATGATCAAGTGTCACCGCCCTTTTAATTAATTCGTTATAGACAAAAACTGACAACCAAATTAAATTGGCTAGTGCTATTTAATATAGCGAATACTCCTTGTATGATCAAGTGTCAACGTCTTTTTAATTAATTCGCTATAGACAAAAATGACAACCAAATTAAATTGGTTAGTGCTATTTAATATAGCGAATACTCCTTGTATGATCAAGTGTCACCGTCCTTTTAATTAATTTGTTATAGACAAAAATTGACAACCAAATTAAATTGGATAGTGCTATTTAATATAGTGAATACTCCTTGTGTCGCGCCATTTTTCGACCGCGACTTTATTCTCTTTTTTAGCGAACCCCTGCTTAATAAAAGATGTTAGAAAATAAATAATAAAATGCTAAGGGGTGCAAAAGGGTTGCTAAAATGTTTAAGATTGCTAAAAGGGTAAAAGGTGCTAAAATGCTAAAGGGTTGCTAGGGTTCGCGGAGTCGCCACCTAATTAATTGGTTGAATTAGGACACCTAAATGTTAACTAGTTTAAAGTAAACATTAACTCCATTTAATGGTATGCTAAACTTAATGAGATTCTGGACAATGGTTCTTTATTATCCTAAAGGGAAGAGGTCAGACACCCTAAATGATCCGCTAATTTGCGGTTGTCCGTTCAAACCTAGGGTTAATTATTTATGCTAAGATGCAATGTAGAGGGTGTTTTAGTAAAAGGATGTATTTTGTCTTTTATTAAGAAATTACAAGACTAGTGCTATATGTGTAAAGTTTAAAAGCATGCATTTATAAGAAAAATGACTTATTGACTAAATGTATACATTTGCCTATCTTGATTAGTATACTACATGCTTAAAAAGGGGCTTCTTAGTATATATATAAAAAATAAGATTTCTATATGGATTTTATAGCAAATGGTTTAGGGATCTTGAAAATAATATCCTAGCTACATGATTAGTTATGCAAGTTAAGATTATTAGGTGGTTTAATATAGCTTAAACTATGTATGGATAATCCAAAATATTTAATTCGAAGGGAAACAAATTGCTAGTTAACTACTTTCTAATCTATTGACTTAAGGTTTGGCATTCTAAGAGTTCTACTAATAACGTAATGTTAGACAATTAATTTACAATAAATGAATGGGCAAGATAAAGAAAATAATAGTGACTCGAGGGGATGACGACAACACTCGCCGCGGTTTGGAATGTTCCTATGCGAGATGGATGCACATAAATGCGGGCCTTCATTTGAAGTAGCTCGTGATGAGTCTCGCCGTGAGACTCTTCATTTTGCTCCGATGCGTGCCATGTAAAAAAAAGGATAAGGATTAGTATCAACCCAGGATTTTATCAAGAATGATGAATAGGCATTTAGCATAGAAGACATTCAACATAACATACTCTTGAATTCGTGTACCGTGATTAAGCAGTCAAGCTCAACGAATCAGAGAATACAAAAAAAAAAGCAATAGGCAAATGATTTAACCCATACATGACTAAACAGGCAATGTAAAAGGCATGATGACTACTTATGAACCCAGCACAAGCCATTATGACCGTATATATGTAATATGATAACCTATATGACATGGCGGAGCCTAATGAACATGCCTAAGATATCCAGATGTGAATGTTGCAATGATGTACTTAAATATGCATATGGTAAATACAAGCTGGGCAGATATATCAGTGTGTATTAAAAGAGCAGTTGACACTCAGAACAAGTCACACAATCAGGCATACGGTGAACACTTTTTGTCCCAAATTCATATTATCATATTAGCATTATTTAAAGGGCGGGTGGTACTGGCACTTAACTAAGATAGATTGTTTCTGTCCATTGGCAATCTCAAGCTGAAGTAGAGACAGATTTGCCTAACTTTAAGCAATTTAGGTGGTCGAAACAGATAGTTGCATCGAGGCAGGTTGATGGCTATGCAAAAAATAGGTCGCTTACTGCTACACTATGATTAATAGACAACCTTCGCAATGCTCTAAATGAATTCTATGTTTACATATAAGATGCACTGACTTGATTCACCTGTTGGCAGTAGCTTTATGTTGTCCTATTTTGGGTACTACAGTTACATTGGTGAACATGATAGACACATGAGTAGGCAGGAAGGCGAGCTCAAGTAATATCTTTTAGATGGGCAGGATTACTTTACCTCAACTACACATATAATCATGTTTAAGCATAGTGACACTTTTATACAAATAATAACATAGCTGGCAAATCTCAAATCAGCAAGTATCCATATTGATTAACTAAGATCTGAAGCATACTGATCCAAATACAGAGGCTCAGCAGAACAACTTATATCAGCATTCTGGTTTATTTGTTACTATTCTCATATTCATGCCTATATGCTTACAGGCAGGGGTTCAAGCGATCTTCAACACATAAACATGCTTGAATGTGGAACTAACGGATCTGAAACTGGAACTAAAACTCAATCTAAATGCTTTTTAACACATAATTAGTCCATAAGAAACACACAACATCGATTAAAGAGTAGAACTGAGAGGAAGTTAATTTACCTTCTCGAGGCGGCTGACCGCGGCGTATCAAGTCGTCGGTCCACTCGACGGGGTTTGGGTTTACGATGCGAAAAAAGGGCAAGGTTTGTTTGCTGATTTCTTGGCTAGAATTGAACGAAGGGATTCGAACCGTATTCTTGCGGTGCTAATGGTGCAGGTCGAGCCCCTAAACTCCCGATGCTCTGCTGTTCTCGATTCTTCTCCTGGCTGAATTCTGTTCTGATGCACGCACTGGTTTTGCCCTCCAAGCTCTATGTTCTGCTGTTCTGCTCGCATGTGTGAAAACGATTGCCCCCTGACCCTGCTCTACTCGCTCCCCCTCATTTATGCCTTTGCATGTTCTTTATATAGCCATGGTTCGAGTTCTAATGTTGGTAAGTAGTCAAGGCTGATTTTGGGACGAGATTTGGGTGCTGGTTATGGTAAGAAATCGTTCTGATTTAGTGCGATTGGGTCACGATTTTGGAATGGTAAGGGTGAGCTGGCTGCGTTTGCATAGGTAAGGAAGGTCGCCGGATTCTCCGGCGAGAATCTCGGCAGGGAAGGTGCGGCGAAGGGGGGGTGCGAGGTGCTGTTGCGGCGATGGCTTTTAGGTTTAGGGTTCTTGTTTCTCTTTTTTAGTTTGGACGATGAAGTGAAGGTGACTGGCTGAGGGTAAGTAAAGGGGTGAGTTGGGCGTGTGGGCTTGCGGGTTGGGCTGCGGGTCGCGGATGGGGCTGGGGATTTGTTGGGCTGCGGGTTGGGCTGGTGAAGGGTTTTAAGTGTATTAGTTTTAATTAGGTATTTAATTCTAGGTAAGTTATTTAAATTGTGGTTAACTTATTTAGGTGCTTTATTAGTCTAATTGTTATAAATGCGGGCGTGTTATTTAATCGGTGCTTAATATTTTAGAATGCGGCGCTATTATTTAAAATCTCATTATTGTGCATTATTATTTAAAATAAGTTATGAAATTGCTTTGCGTATTAATAAATGCGACTAAGCTACTTGACACGACGTCATTGCTAAATTATTTATTTTATGTACTTATTATTAATTATTAAGAATTGTTTGACAGGGCTTAAAATTAATTAATGCGAGCGCGGGACTCTAAGTGCTTAATTTTCTACGTAAGACGCGGTGCCTTTATTAAATTACGTATTTATGCCTGTATTAATGTTTTATCGCTGCATTTTATTATAAAAAATTATAAGAAATTATTTTGCAAAAATTAGTGTAATTTTATAGTTAATGACTTGACGGGAGGGCCAAAATTGGGTGTCAACAACTTGTCCCTCTTTGTATGGAGATGATGGAAGAGTCTTCGGACAAAGACGTTGACTTATAGCCAATTTTGTCTCGATCCTCAGAATTGCAAAAATGTTGGGCGATTAAGACAAGGCTGACGCGGACTCTAAACTGTCCCAGTGTCGAGTTATGACGACACTGGGCTACCATGGTCAAACACCAAGGCGGGCTAACGCGGGCTCGAAACTTGTCCCAGTGTCGAGTTATGACGACACTGGGCTACCATGGTCAAGACACCAAGGCGGGCTAATGCGGGCTCAAAATTTGTCCCAGTGTCGAGTTATGGCGACCTTTGGTTGGTGCTAAAAATAAAAAGAATAAAAATAAGCGACTTGAACACGGGTGTCTTGTTATCGACTTATGATCTTTGGGTTTTATGGTGATGTGGAGCAGTGGGACGCTGAGGCCGCTACGCGTTCATTGGGAAGGTTGGCCCCCCAACAAATTGTCCCGGTTCGCTGTAAGAGAAAATCTACGTTGTGCTCCTGCTCCTGCATGCTAAGACTTCAAACAAACGGTTAGTGCATAACTGTTAAGGCAAAATGATGATGCATAATTTTAAAAGCAATGTAACTGTGAGTAGACAATGTTATCGTGCAAAAAATATGATGCATGTTGTGTTGATGCGATGCTGCAAATGTTGTGATTTTCGTCCTTGCACAGACGTGTTGCGATTGTGAACGCGGATATGTTGTCACTTCTTTTGCCACTTGTAGACTAAAGCCGAGGAAAAGTTAGTGCATGCGCTAAGGCGTAATAATAAAGCACGAATAAGAAGCAATTTTGAGTAGAGGAATCGCTGCGTGGATGTGATATGCTGATGATGGTGTCGTTTTCGGGCTTGTTGTCTTGATAACGTCATTTGCTTGGGCGATATTCTTTGTTGGCGTCGTTGCGTAATGCTGATGGCGTCGTTGCTGTCGTATTATTCTTGTAGGCGTTAGAGCGTATTCTTTGGCGTCGTTGCATGGGCGTATTCTTCTTGGCGTCGTTGTGTGGGCGCATTATTGGCGTCGTTGTATGGGCGTATTGTTCTTTGGCGTCGTTCGCGTGGGCGTATTCTTCTTTGGCGTCGTTGTGTGGACGCATTGTTGATGGCGTCGTTATGCGGGCGTATTCTGGCGGCGTCGTTGCGTGCGTGTTATTCTTTGGCGTCGTTGTCTGGACGTATTGCTGCTGGCGTCGTTGCGTAGACGTATTGCTGCTGGCGTCGTTGTGTGGACGCATTGTTGCTGACGTCGTTGTCTGGACGTATTGCTGCGGGCGTCGTTGTGTGGACGCAATGCTGATGACGTCGTTATGCATGCGATATTCTTCTTTGGCGTCGTTGCGTAAACATAATCGCGATCACGTCGTTATGCGGGCGTATTCTTTGGCGTCGTTGCGTAGACATAATCTTTGATCCGCGTCGTTATGCGGGCGTATTCTTCTTTGGCGTCGTTGCGTGACATAATCTTGATCACGTCGTTATGCGGGCGTGTTCTTTCTTTGGCGTCGTTATGCGGGCGTATTCTTCTTGGCGTCGTTGAGTAGACATAATGCTGATGACGTCGTTGTCTGGATGTATTGCTGCTGGCGTTGTTGCGTAGACATAATTCTTATCACGTCGTTATGCGGGCGTGTTCTTTGCTAGCGTCGTTGCGTGAACATAATCTTGATCACGTCGTTATGCGGGCGTATTCTTTGCTGGCGTCGTTGCGTAGAACATAATCTTGATCACGTCGTTATGCGGGCGTGTTCTTCTACGGCGTCGTTATGCGGATGTTTCTTTGGCGTCGTTTGGACTTCTTTGTCGCGATAACGCGTCATTGCACGGGCGTGTTCTTCTTGCTCCTGTAGAATAGATGCTCCTGCAAGCTAAGTTTAAGAAAAAATTAGTGCATACCTGTTAAACAAAGTGATAAATATTTGAGAAATGCAATTTTGTGGGTAGAGATGTCGTCACGATATGCGGATGATGAATCGAGATGTTGTTCTTGCACGGATATGTTAAACGTTGCAACTGACGAATTGCCATGATGTCTTTGTTGTGTGTGATGCGTGGGTTGCAAATTTGACTTTATGCCTTAGCTGATGCGCTGGACTTTGTCGCGGAATTTTGAATTCTGACTGTTGATTGTTGATGCCTCTCGCTTCGCTGCTACGCTACGGAATTTGGATTGTTGTCATATCCTCTGCCTCTGCTGCTTCTATCTGCTTCTGCGAAGAAAACTTTTTGCCGTATTTTCTGCTTTGGTTGTTGCACTCTCTGCTTCTGTTAATATGAAAAGACCTGCGCTCAAAGAAAACTTGTGAGTTTTGGGGGGGGGGGGGGGTCGATTCGTATTTGACTTCGCCGCCTTGTCCTTGATATCCGCGTGCACGGCACATTTGGACTTGCAACCCTGTCTGGTTTCCTACCTTGTCCCAGTTTTGAAAAGGGTGTCTGGCCTAAAGTGGGTCTCAATGTAGCTGCTTGTATGCTATGTGTATTCTTGTCATTTTCAGAGCGAAGGGAAAGTTTCCTAATGGCGTGACCGAAGCCGATTTAGGCCGCCTACGTATCCCCATGAGGGAATCAGGTCATGACGTAGTTCATTACAAGCGAATGTTGGGTAAAATTCTAAAGGTGGGACCGGCGATATGGCGCCACGTATCCGTCGAGGAATCGGTCGACGTAGTTCCAATGATCTATCTGTTTTTCTTTTACGAGACCTGCTTGCCTATAGGAACCAAGCGGGTTCCGGCTCGTTACCAAATGCCCTTGAATCAATCATGTCGCTGGACCGTGCCTTGGATCTTGTGAAATATCGATGCTCTGTCATTGCTTAGTCAAATACAAATCGACCTTTGGGGGAGATGATAAATCCTTTAGACAACATGTAGCAAACTGCGTTAGTGTAAAGCACGTGATTTTGCAAAAGTGTAAATAACATTTAGCAAGTATATGTTGCACACAAACTGTCACCTTGCAAGCGAGTCCTAATATGCATGGGGACCCCTTTATGCCAGAGGTAGGCCTAAACGTCACTTATGCGAGATTATGACGGATTTGTCCAAGTCGTCCAACTGTAATGCTTTTGTTGGAAATGACGACCAAATGACGGTGCATTTTTTCCAATTTCAGCATGTCATGATTAGGCTTGGATTTGTCTATCATTGTCACACTACACATATTATGCTGGTTGGTCGTTGGGTTGAGAAACCCGTCAACAAGTTTGGTGTCTTCCTAATTGTGGTGTCAATGCCAAAGATTGACCCACCTAGGGTAAATGCATGTATGCCTTAAAATAAAGGGTGGTATAGCTCTATCCTGAGTTGCTAAGATTTGGCTTTCTAGACGCTTGAGTTCCCGAGCGGACAACTCAGTGAGAAGGCTACGCGCCACTTGTTAGACCGGACACTCCACGTATATTACCAACTCTCCTAAATTTGGGTTTTGAAGAAAGAATTTTGCTGATGCACCAAGCGCACCTCGCATGCAGTGTGTGATTGTGTGAATTTTCCAGAGTGGAAGAAATATGAGCGGAATGCCAGTTTAAGGAAAGCAATAAAGCAAGTAGCAATTAAAAATAAATAAAACAAAATAGAACACACAAAAATTAAACGCAAAAATGCTTGCCAAATAATAGCCCTAGGTCTGTTGTGGTTAAGAACCTTAAATCCCCAGTGGAGTCGCCATTTCTGTCGCGCCCTTTTTCGACCGCGACTTTATTCTCTTTTTTAGCGAACCCCTGCTTAATAAAAGATGTTAGAAATAAATAATAAAATGCTAAGGGGTGCAAAAGGGTTGCTAAAATGTTTAAGAGTGATAAAAGGGGAAAAGGTGCTAAAATGCTAAAGGGTTGCTAGGGTTCGCGGAGTCGCCACCTAATTAATTGGGTGAATTAGGATACCTAAATGTTAACTAGTTTAAATTAAACATTAACTCCATTTAATGGTCTGCTAAACTTAATGAGATTCTGGACAAGGGTTCTTTATTATCCTAAAGGGAAGGGGTCAGACACCCTAAAGGATCCGCTAACTTGCGGTTGTCCGTTCAAACCTAGGGTTAATTATTTATGCTAAGATGCAATGTAGAGGGTGTTTTAGTAAAAGGATGTATTTTGTCTTTTATTAAGAAATTACAAGACTAGTGCTATATGTGTAAAGTTTAAAAGCATGCATTTATAAGAAAAATGACTTATTGACTAAATGTATACATTTGCCTATCTTGATTAGTATACTACATGCTTAAAAAGGGGCTTCTTAGTATATATATAAAAAATAAAATTTCTATATGGATTTTATAGCAAATGGTTTAGGGATCTTGAAAATAATATCCTAGCTACATGATTAGTTATGCAAGTTAAGATTATTAGGTGGTTTAATATAGCTTAAACTATGTATGGATAATCCAAAATATTTAATTCGAAGGGAAACAAATTGCTAGTTAACTACTTTCTAATCTATTGACTTAAGGTTTGGCATTCTAAGAGTTCTACTAATAATGTAATGTTAGACAATTAATTTACAATAAATGAATGGGCAAGATAAAGAAAATAATAGTGACTCGAGGGGATGACGACAACACTCGCCGCGGTTTGGAATGTTCCTATGCGAGATGGATGCACATAAATGCGGGCCTTCATTTGAAGTAGCTCGTGATGAGTCTCACCGTGAGACTCTTCATTTTGCTCCGATGCGTGCCATGTAAAAAAAAAGGATAAGGATTAGTATCAACCCAGAATTTTATCAAGAATGATGAATAGGCATTTAGCATAGAAGACATTCAACATAACATACTCTTGAATTCGTGTACCGTGATTAAGCAGTCAAGCTCAACTAATCAGAGAATACAAAAAAAAGCAATAGGCAAAGGATTTAACCCAGACATGACTAAACAGGCAATGTAAAAGGCATGATGACTACTTATGAACCCAGCACAAGCCATTATGACCATATATATGTAATATGATAACCTATATGACATGGCGGAGCCTAATGAACATGCCTAAGATAACGGATGTGAATGTTGCAATGATGTACTTAAATATGCATATGGTAAATACAAGTCAAGCAGATATATCGATGTGTATTAAAGAAGCGATTGACACTCAGAACAAGTCACACAATCAGGCATACGGTGAACACTTTTTGTCCCAAATTCATATTATCACATTAGCATTATTTAAAGGGCGGGTGGTACTGGCACTTAACTAAGATAGATTGTTTCTGTCCATTGGCAATCTCAAGCTGAAGTAGAGACAGATTTGCCTAACTTTAAGCAATTTAGGTGGTCGAAACAGATAGTTGCATCGAGGCAGGTTGATGGCTATGCAAAAAACAGGTCGCGTACTCTGGGCTGCCAATAACCGCTCCTGGATAAGCTTCACCTTATCCATCTTGAACCAAATCGCCCGATTAATCCACTTCTCCCACTTCAAACCAACTATCGGTGACTGCGCACTTCCTCCCGTATAAGGCCTCATAAGGCGCCATCGAGCACTAGAATGGTAGCCGTTGTTATAAGCAAACTCCAAGAGGTAAATGATCCTCTCGGCTACCCGAAATCAATAACACAAGCCATGACATATCCTCGAGTGTCGGATGGCGCTCGGCTGTCCGTCCGTCCGAGGATGAAGCGCCGTCTTGAGACTCACCTGTGTCCCTAATCCCTTGGAAAGACCTCGAAGTTAGCCGTGAAGGCTCCTCTATCGATATAATCGACACGGGACTCGTGCAATCTCACAATCTCTCTAATATATAATCGCATAGTCCTACCGAAACGTCGTCTGATTGGAAGAAAGTGGGCTGATTTCGTCGACTGTCAACAATAACCCAAATGGAATCATGTCTCCTCAGGTGCGAGGTAACCCTGTAATAAAGTCCATGTTGACCACCTCCCACTTCCACATCGGAATATCAATAGACTGTAAAAGCCAACCGGGCTTCTGGTGCTCAACCTTAACATGCTGACAATTAGGACACAGGGCAACAAAGCAGCACGTCCTCTTCAAACCAGCCCAACAATACATTCACATGAGGTCATGGTACATCTTAGTAGACCCAGGATTAATCGAATAACGAGCACTGGGTGCCTCCCGAAATCTGGCGAAGTCCGCTACATCGGAACACACAACCGGCCCTCGAATCTTAGCACCCCATCACGTGCTACCGCAAATAGACTCTTCTCTTCCGGAGAGTCGCATCTCTGCATCGTACCAAAATCGGATCCTCATCGCCGCCTCTTCACCTCCTCGACGATGGAAGACTCGGCGACCTCGAACCCGAATTCGCATTACTAGCGGAATCAACCAAACGAACCCCAAGGCTTGCTAATGGTGTAACTCTCGGACCATATCCCTTTTCTCTCGTCAACATCAAATAGACTACCCATCGATCTGCGACTGGGCATCTGCAACTACATTGCCTTCCTGAGTGGTGCGGAATATCAACATCGTAATCCTTAAGTAGCTCCAACCACCGCTCGCCGCAGTTCGGCTCCTCCGGTGAAGATGTACCGAGACTCTTGTGGTGCGTGTAAATGTCCACGTGAACTCCATATAAATAATGTCTCCAGATCTTCAAGGCATGAATCATCGCCGACTCCAAGTCATGTGGATAGTTCTTCTCATGTTTCCTAAGTCGGGATGCATAAGCTATAACCTTGCCGCGGCCGCAACAAAGACGCACTCCAAGCCCGACACCGACGTCACAATAAACCACGTATCCATCTAAACCCTGCGAAGAGTAAGAACGGGGCGATCGTCAACTTCTCCTTTAGCAACTGGAAACTTTCTCACAAGTATCCGTCCACGGAACATAGGCGAGTCGCCTTAGTCAAAGTCTTTGAAATAGAAGCAACCGCTCCACAAACCTTCGATAATAACTGCAAGGCCCAAAGGCGTGCACTGCCGGTGTAGTGGTCTAGGCCAAGTCTTGATCGCTCAATCTTTCTCAGACAACCGAATACCGTCGGCCCGATAACATGTCCTAAGAAAGCCATGACCGGCTACCAAAACTCGCATTTCGAGAACTTGGCATACAATCGCGGCCCACGAGGACTCTAACACCGCCTCAAATGATCAGTATGCTCGCTCAGGCGCGAATACACCAAGATATCATCGATGAAAACTATAACGAACATATCCAAGAATGGCTGAACACCCTATTCATCAAATCCATGAATACCGTGGAGCGTTGGTCAACGAAAGACATCACCTGAACTCATAGTGCCCATACCGGTCACGAATGCGGTCTTCGGGATATCTCGCCTCTAACTCGCGACTTTGATGATAACCGTAACGCAGTCTATCTTGGAAAAACATCTCGCACTCGCAATGGTCAAACAAATCATCAATCACGGGAGGGAGATCTATTCTTGATAGTTACCTTGTTCACCGCTCGTAATCAATACACATACGCAGCGGCGTCCATCTTTCTTCTTTACAAATAACAGGTGCTCTGCGGAGAAACACTTGGCTTCGATAAAGCCTTTTTCCGAAATCTTTCATGGTCCTTCAATTCCTTCAACTCGGCGGTGCCATCACGTATGGCGGGATAGATATCGGTCGAGTGTGCGTGCCAAATCGATGCAAACTCAATCTCCTCTCGGAGGATACCCAAGCTCGCCTGGGAAAACGTGCGAAACTCTCTAACCACCGAATCGATCAAGGTCAGATCTCACCTCTCGATGTCGAATACCCGAACCAAATGGTAAATATACCCTTCCGTACCATCTTCCTAGCCTTGAGGTAAGAAATAAACCTACCACCGGCGATCACGGATTCCCTTCCACTCGATAACCGCCACCAGAAACCGAACCGAACTAACCTCTCTCTGCGGTCCACATTGGCATAGCAAGACGCTAGCCAATCCATACCATAATCACATCGGTCCGCTGTCCAACTCTATCAAGTCACCAGAGTCGGCGACCATCTATAGTCACCGGGCAAGCCTTATATACTGGCCGCTAACACCGGCACCGGCCGGGCGTAGCCACCTCAAAGGATTCTATGGACTGGCTCATCCCTATTCTACCAAAGAATATGAGGAGATATATAGGACAGGTAGAACACGGATCTATCAAAGCATAAACATCACAAAGAAGAAACCAACAATGTACTGTGGCGACATCGGTGACGCCTCGGTCCCGGGCGGCCGACATAGCATAAATGCGGTTCTGAGGACCGCTGGAACTCGAACCTCTACCACGCCCGCCGCGGCACAATGCGTAGTGAATACCGCCTCCGGGCGCATCGCCATCGACGGCGATGAAGATCGGCCATCGACCGCTTACCGAGCCATCATATTCCGCCACCGGACGGACAATCTCTCTCAAATGGCTCGCCGCCGCAAGAATAACAAGCTCCTGGAGGAACACGACACCCCCCATAATGGCAATCACCACATCGACCACACCGAGACATATGTGGCCTCATCTCGACCGAACTCGTCCTCCGAAACCCAAGACTGCCACGCTCCCCGAATACTCATGCGTCCAGAAGATGGTGGAGAGCGCTCTGACCGTGGTGCAAATCTGTTTCTTCTTTGGGGTTGTCTACCCTTTAAAACTACCAGGACCTCGCTGTCACGCCCTCTTCTGGCGATACTGCCGATCCGTCGGCCCTGCTCTCACACCCGAGAGCATGTGCTGCACGCGGCAATGTCCATGCCCGGCCGGAGAGCCACCCCGAGCAACTCGCCAAGTGATCATCGAGTCATGTGACATAGCGGCACTCGCCCTCCATGTATGCTACAATGCGGCACATACCAGCCAATGAATCAAACTCCACGTTGTATTCGGACCGTCCGCCCATTCTGCCTCGGCGTCAAAAATCTATCGGCCGAGCCCTCTCATCTGCGGTGGCAAGAAATGGCCAAATGCGCCTCGAGAACTTCGTCCCAAGCACTTTGGATGCGCATGCTCCCGGGGCGGTTCCGCGAATCATACCGGGCCAATCGCTGCGGTGTCCGCACCGATGCGAACCTAATACCATCGACTCGGTCTCAAGCCGATCACCCTACGATCCTCTCAGAATCGCCGGATAAACTCCTGCGGATCATCCTCGTGCCTCGACCCATAAAACTACGGTGGCTGCGATTCAAAAGTCTCGATCTCGTTAGCGACTCGGTTTGAACTCTGGTCGGTGAGGCTGGCATCTCAACCTATCCTCTGTCGCCACGATCACGGCGATGGCGCTATCTCTTGTAGCCCATATCCTTCGCCAGGCTGCTGTCTTGGAGGCTCGGTACGCGGTCTCGGCCGATCGCTGCCTCCGACTCTCTTTGGGGTTGGCGACGTAGAACTTCGCCGTCAAACACCTCGTCGTGGGCGGGCACGTGCTCGTGACCACGGTGCCACTCTGGTAGTTCTCTCTCTTGCCTTGCCATACGGCTGCGGTTGCCTTGCGGAGACATAGCGTCACAGAAAAATCGTCGGAGGAAATTCAACCTATAGCTACATTGCACGATCTTAGAGTGAAAGAATGGGAACGATCCTAAATATCCTACCCACGATTATAGATGTGGTGCACAACACACCGATAATCAAGACTCTACTAGTGCGGCTCAGACTCTTTCCGAGGATTAATCGCTTCGATACCACTTTTGTCACGACCAACCGGACGTGACGGTGCCTTAACCCGCACCCTAGTGACACAACATCGAGAAAACCGTGGAATGTAAACTCAAGATAAACAACCATTAAGATATAGAATAGTCTAGCCCAAAATGGCTAACCCAAAAGTACATAAACTAACGATTACATCCTTAACGAACCAAGTTCGACAAGACTACAGTGCCTCTAAGAATGAATAACACTATGACGGACAGGCCCCGTCATGCCTCGAATGTACAAAATATCAACGACTGGGGAGAACCATACCAAAAGTCGAGCCTCCAAGAAATGGAGCTCACGACACTGAGTACAAGATCCTAGGAATGAGGATCTACCACTGCTTTCCACCTGCAGATGAACGCAGCCCAGGAAGGGTCGATACACAACGATCAAGTATGTAAAATCGAAAATATGTAGTAATATCATAAGTCCAAAATACACTTGAAGTTATAGATAAAACCAAATTATGTCAGACCGTGCCTTACTAATAATGAGAGTAACAAGTATACATTTTATAGCATAAAATAGGAGGCTCATGATCAAAACAGGTACCTCGCCTGTAGTATCGTTAAGCAATCCTACTCACGGGACTATTTCACCGCATAGGTCCCGTGGACCCGCATGAGGTCATCCGCCTCGTGGGACTGCTTTCACCCGCGTGGGACTATTTCACCGCGTGAGTACCATCGCGTACTCGCGTGGGACTATTTCACCGCATGGATCCTATGGTCGGATCCGCACGAGTACAAGCGCCACACTCGCATCATGGGTAGCAAATCCATGGCATAAATAATAACCGGGTTTACGTAACAATATGAATATATATAACATAGCTCATCGGCTATTAAACATAACATAAGCACTACCGCCTATCACATCACAACATAAGCACTACTGCCTATCATAACTTAAGCAAGTTAAGAATCACCTAACTTCTTATTAATAGTATTAATACATCCTCTCATTTTAGTATACCTAAGGCACGATCATGTCTTTTAATAAAAATCAGAATTTAACCCAAGTATCGTGTACCTAACCTTTTAAGAAATAACTCCTTTTATACAAAAAATCCCAAGATACTAATCACCATAGTATCAAGTTACGATTTCTTTTCAAACAAGTCACATTTCCTTTTAAAACTATCTCAAGCTTCTAAATTAAGTGACTTCATTTCTTGTAAAACCTTAGGCAATTCATGCCTTAGAACCATTTTCCTTCCACAAGTTCAAATCATCAAAACCTTTCTCCATTAAACTTTCACAAACTAATATAACCAACTCCCCATAAAGCCGTTACATTAGAGTTAAACAATAGTAAAACACATTCCCTTAAGTCCAAGGGATTTTTATACTTTTCTTTTAAAACGGCAAGTATCAAATACTTATAACAAGCGAAGATTTCCAAATCTCAGACGCTCACCGTACTACATAGTACAACTAATCATGCTCAAGAGATAGGAAAGCTCCACATACCTCTTCGGTCAATCCACAAGCTAAGTCCAATTTACCGCACGTAGTATGTCAACCTAAAATGACCACAATACGTTTATCAAGCTCTAATTACAATGCAGAATTTTTCCAAGTTAAAGTCACCAATTTCCTACGGAAAATTGGGCAGCGTTTCCTTTGTTTCTACATACATTGCCACCTTTTCCAAAGTCGATTTTTAACGCTCAAATGCCATGTTTAAGGCTCAACAACCAACCAACACCAAGGGGATTACACACCTAAACTTTGGTGTGTAAAAATTCAGCCCCACAAGTTACAACAACTAACCCAACAAGTCTAATGTAGTATTTAGGCAACAACATGCTCATAAAATCCCCCCTAACCAATTCTTTCATAATCACACCCCATTTCTAATATGCAACTACTCTAAGTGCATTTTTCCAACTACAAGTTCTTCCTATTAAACATGCAACACCCAATACCAACTACTGAGAAGAAATGTTACCTTAAGTTTTAGCCAAACTTATTCCAACACCTTGCTAACCTTTTTCTCCAAGAACACCACCACAATAGACTTCTAAGCTAGTCACGAGCTTCCTTGCCTTTAACTTTTCAGATTTTCTTAGGCTAGAACACTTCGAGGTTTTAGAGAAGGGAGCTCAAGCTTTGGAGAGAGAGAGAGAGAGAGAGTAAAGATGAAAGATGGAAAAGTGACCAAGCTGGTCAATTATATTGCATGATTCTGAAATCAGATGGGGACACTTGTCACCCTCCCATGACCCTTTTAAAACAAAAATCGATTTTCTAAGTTTTTCCGCCCAAATTTCCGGCCATGCGCGCGCTTCCTGAGCGCGGCGCCAGAATCTGCGACCGGATCTTTCGGCGCGCGCCTGCTTCCGGCCGCGCGGCTGGAACTTCAGCCACCGATTTCACCCGCCATGCGCGCGCGCCTCGCGCGGCGGCTGAGGCCCCTGAACGTGTTTCTCTAATTTCTCGCACGGCCCCACACGCACGGCCCGAACCACGGGGTATAACAGTAATAGTATTCAATTTCACCAGAGACAGTTCCTAATCACCTCTTCAAGAAAACTCTATCCACATCATTAAAAAATTCGATACAGATCTACTTATTGCTGATTCGAATGTAAATTTACTCTTATGCCTCAAATACCTTTAAAAAATCTGAAAGGTCGAAGGTTTTGGGCTCGGGTCGATAGTAGTAGTGGTAGTAATTCTGATTTCGACGATCCTCGATCTGATTTCAACAAATCATCTTCAGATCCTTCATGTGTGATGCATAGATCCTTCGAATCTTGTCTTGCATGCAACTGAGAATCCTCGATTTATCTCATCACCAACTTGGCTTTGATACCATGTGGAAACTAATACACTTTTTCACATTTATGATCGAACTACCGCGATCTACAAAACAGGAAGGAAAAGAGAAGAGAGAAATACGAAGGAGAGAGTAAGTCGTGCGAACAGAGAGATTGAGGAAAAGAGAGAGTGAGAGAGAAAGAAGAAAGGTGGAGAGAAAAGAGATGGAAGAAAATGATTTGTGTTATTGAATAATGGTGTAATTACATGTATTTATACAAAGTCTAGATTCTTCCATTGTGCTAGTTATTCTCAACTAACTAACTACTTCTAACAACTTTAATAACCACATAACTAATCTTTCTAACTCCCTAACAACACTCTTAACATTATCTAAAGTGTCAAGATACTCCAATACATTTGATCAAGTCTTTTATATATATATATATATGAAGGTAGCAGAACTCAGAAGGCAAATAATCAGCAAGAGCATTAATTTTTACAAGCTAGAGAAAAGTCATTTTTTTCAATCATGGATGTACTCCAACTGCTATTAGTATCACCATCATCACTTGTTTCCGTTCGTGAAAAATTCGTGATCAAACCTTCCTCTCTCACTCCTTCTACACTTAGATACCATAAACTGTCTTTGGTTGATCAATCCCTCAGTAATATGTATATTCCTTTTGCCTTTTTTTACCCGAAAAAACAAACTGATGATGCAATAACATCAATGAAGAATTCTGAATTATCTCATATAGCTCATTTACTACAGAGATCTTTGTCACAAACTCTAGTGTCATACTATCCTTACGCAGGAAGGTTAAGAGACAATGCTACTGTTGATTGTAACGACATGGGAGCTGAGTTCTTGAGTGTCAAAATAAAATGTCCCATGTCTGAAATTCTTAACCACCCTCATCCTAATGCAGAAAGTATAGTTTTCCCCAAGGGATTGCCTTGGAAGAATAACTATGAGGGTGGCTATTTACTTGTGGTTCAAATAAGTCAGTTTGATTGTGGGGGAATCACCGTCAGTGAATGCCTATCACACAAGATTGGTGACGGCTGCTCGGTGGTCAATTTTCTTACAGATTGGGCTAGAGCCACTCGTCATCATGCGACCGATCTAGTACTCCCTTCTCCTAGATTTGTAGGAGATTCAGTTTTTATCTCTCCACAAAATGGTCCTTTAGTTGCTCCAGTAATTGAGTCTAATGTCAATGAGTGCGTACATAAAAGATTTATTTTCCCTAGCACCAAGTTGGACACTCTTTTAGCTAAGGTAATAGCTCAATCAGGAGTGCAAAATCCAACACGGGCTGAAATTGTGAGTGCCCTTCTTTTCAAATGTGCAACAAAAGCAGCATCGAAGCTCAGTCGTGGTTCAATGCGGCCATCTAAGTTGGTTCACTACTTGAACGTACGTACTATGATCAAACCTCGCCTACCACGAAGTGCCATTGGAAATCTCTTGTCTGTGTTCTCCATAGAGGCAACCAACGAGGAAGAGATTGAATTGCCATGTTTGGTTCGTAATCTAAGGAAGGGAGTTGAACTAGCATACAAGAAAGACCAAGTGGAACATAATGAATTGGTCTTAGAAATAGTTGAATCCATGAGAAATGGAAAACTACCATATGAAACAGATGAATATGATATGTATTTTTGCAGCAATCTTTGCAAATTCCCATACTACAGTGTAGACTTTGGATGGGGAAAACCTGAAAGAGTGAGTTTACCGAATGGTCCTTTCAAGAAGATGTTCTTTTTGAAAGATTACCAAACTGGGCAAGGCCTGGAGGTGCATGTGATGTTGCAGAAACAACAAATGTCTGCATTTGAGTGCGATGAGGAACTCCTTGAGTTTGCTTCCGTTCCAAGTCTTTAAGAGTTTGAAATTCCAAGGTCTTAATTTCTCCACGGTTTAATTGATCTGTTTGTGATTTCCAAAGTGATTTGGGTTGTTTACTTAAATTTACCTTTACACGGTCTTTGGGTTATAGTTTGGGTCATTCCAGAACGTATTGTTCCAATCTTATAGTGATATTGTCTTGTTGAATGTTTGGATGTTGTCGTTTTATAATAATGTTTTTTCTCATCTGAGAAAAATAAATCAAACTAAAATAAAATGTCATCAAGGTAAACAACGTCATTCTAAGGCAAAAGGTATAGAGGGAACTTCATACATGAATCAAATAAAAAGTATGGTGGAATTGCCAAAAAACAATTTGTAATTGAAGAGATTGGAGGAGATTGAATGGTACCGCAGTTATAGAGCTCCTCCCTCACATTATATAAAGGTGCAAAATTCATATACTCCATCGCCCCCCCGCCCCCGCCCACACATACAAAAAAAGAAAAGAAATAATACCAGCAATAATAATAGCATGGATGTTGCTTCTCTGAGGTGCTGAAGGATCATACTGAAAGAAGACCACCCCCTCACCCCCGGCCTCTGCACCCTGAAATATGGGTAAAAAACAAAGTGGACCTTGTATAGATGGAACTCGAGTTTTGAACAATTTCAACATAGAAATTCCCCTTATCCGTCATCCTCAAGGATCTCTTTATGCACGTGCATGCATGCGCTGCTACAATACTTGTAATTATATCTGTGAAAGGGAACCTTGCCAGCCAATGACCCGTTGCAGCAAGAACATAGAGTATCTGTTGCCGAGCCACTCTGAGCAGAAACTGAGCTGCTGCCTTGAGCTTTGAGGGCAGCCGCAGCAGCTGATCTCAGCGGCAGCGGCTCTTTTTTCCCTTTCAGCATCGTGAGCCCTTTTCAATTGCTCCTGATTGGCAAAGAGAAAACATATCAGACACCATAAAAGAGATTAGAGACTAGGCATGAAAAGCTTTGCCCGGAGCACAATTATCAGAATGAACATTGATCGAGCAGCACTTCTAAAACATTTTTTTTATAACTAGTATAAGCACTCAGCTGCTGCGGCTCTTTTTTCCCTTTCAGCATCGTGAGCCCTTTTCAATTGCTCCTGATTGGCAAAGAGAAAACATATCAGACACCATAAAAGAGATTAGAGGCTAGGCATGAAAAGCTTTGCCCGGAGCACAATTATCAGAATGAACATTGATCGAGCAGCACTTCTAAAACATTTTTTTTATAACTAGTATAAGCACATAAAGAAATACAGCAATAATATGTTCTGTGACCTCTTTTGATATTTTTGCTGAAAGACTAGACTGAGATTGTCCTCTAAGAGCTAAAGCAGCAACAGTTCCTCTGTCAGATTTAGATGGAGCAGTCTGGACTTGAGTAGCCTCAGCCTGCAAAAATGATGTCGCAACGCTGAGAGAGAAAGAGATAACAGGAGGATGAACAAATTAGACCACGTGTGGGTGTTTAAGAGGCAAATGAACTTCTATGCTGCTTAGCACTCTTCTTTTTCTCATCAGATGGAGAAAAAAACAAGAGAAATGTAAACTTGATTGATTTCAGGTGAAGTTTCTGAAAACCCAAAAAAAAAAAATCTAGAACCTTTGCTCCTCAATTCAGCCATGTAATCCGGCTCAAGCAAGAAGATGAACCAACAATTATTTTACAAGACAGCACTAAGACAGTATACGGGAAAAAACAATCAGAATCATAAACTAATTAGGAAAAAAATTAAATGCACCTGAGCCTTTTTCTGCCTTGCTTTCCGCAATTTGCTCAACTCTTTTGCCCTAGCTTTCTTCTTGGCGTCTTTCTCTGCCTGGGGAGAAATACAATTGTACATATCAGATAGCTACAGAATGCAGCATAAACACATTTCCACTGGTTGGCTTAATTGAAAGACATATTTAGTGGCTGAAAAATGAGAAATAACACATGCCAAAAGCAAATTAACTCAATTCGAATATCCTGTCCAGTACCTTATGATGTGATAGCTAGCAGACAGAACTAGACAGAATACGACTATCAATTTGTCTTGGATCATGGTTGAAATATATTCTCCTAGGAAGGAACTTAACGTAACTTCACATTCACACTGCTCATATTTGTAAAGTACAAGCATTTTACAAGAAGAAGTTGTTCACTTCAACAATGACAATGAATGGGAAAATATTCAGAACAATCAAGTACACTTGAATTCATCTGCATTTGCGATATTCCTGATGAAGAAACTCTTAACATTTCTGACTTCTTATAACATATTCTAAGAACAGAAAGGTGACCAATGTTATAGAGCATTCAAACAACATGCATTAAACCGCTGGACAGTACATGCCTAATGACACTGTTTCACACTTCCTAAACGAGGGAACTCTCTTAAAATCTTCATAAACATATTGGAAGAGATAATAATCGACTGAACTTTCTAATTCGAATCCTCCACCCTAACTCAGAGATTGGAAAACATTAGGTGGAGTGTCTGCATAAGCAACAAAAGTAATAACAACGACGTCTAGATCAATTTTCTATATAATCCCATGTCCTAAATATAGGATCCTTCCAAAAAAATTATATTCCACATCCAAAATATAGGAACCTCGGCAGAAGACTATACCGTCAATATGACACCCCCTAAAATAATCAAAAAGTTACCTGTTTAGCAGCTTGTGTTTTCTCCGTTTCTTTAGTCAATGCGCTAGGTACCTTCGCAGCAATCCAATCCCACTTGTCAAGGTTTGATGCCATGAAGCGCCTAAATGTGTTTCTCACTTCTTTTTCAGTTGAAAGCATATATGGAGTTCTCCCTCTCTCGTCTTTGAGGCGAGGATCCATACCTTGTTCTAGAAGTTCAAAAACTTTTTCAGAATCCCCCCTTCTTTGCTGCTTCATGTAAAGGAGAGGAAGTACCAACAGTGTCATTATCACTATCACTCTCACTTGATATGATCGCATTGGGAGATGGCATAACACTAGAAGATGCTTTTGTGATTTCCATAGTCTCCACTTTTTCTTAAAACCTCCATGGACTCATTACACTTGCTGCTCAAACCACTTGCACTTAATAGCGACACCTCTTCACAATCAGGTGGAGTTTCCTCATTTACTTCAAAGGATACTTGAGTCAATAAGCCATATATTCGTCGAGCTTCCTTGTAGGTAGGTCTTCGAACAGTCAAAGGAATATTTCTAATAACATTAAGCTGACAAACAAAATATGGTATCTCCATCAAACAACAGTTGCCTGTTAGTAGAGGGAGCATGTATGTAGATACAGGATGAAACAGCAAAGTAAGGCTTCCATGCTGTGAGCAAATCTTGGATTTCCTGGTTAACAAACAGCAAATATTAGAATATGCTCCACAGTGCCTCTGCTCTCTTGCAATATGACAGCCAAACAATCCCCCGCCCTTTACATTTTCAAATCAGAGAGAGCCACTTCAAGTAGTAAGATCAATAAGGCAGAAACAATCCAGTCCCCTAAAAGCCCCCACTTACAAGGAATCCAAAATGGACTCCTTATCATTGAGACAATGCATCAGAAATGGGAACTTTATCAGTGAATAAATATGAAGGAACTCCAAATAGAAATCATCAGAAACGTGAAACAAAACTAAAAAGAAAACAACTCCATATAGAGCAGAAACCATAGCATGGATATGGCACCAACTTTTAAGCCCCGATTGAACTCAGATTTTAAATCGACTAACAAGTGTTTTTCAAAAAGAACACCATCACCACCAGCAGGAATAAAAAAGCAGAAAAAGGGGGAAATTCATCATGAACATGCAAAAAGGCAAGAAAATATGTTGGTGCACCTGCTTGAAATGGGATGCTCTTGTTAAAATTAAGAAACAAACATAATTTGGCAAGCAACACTGAATAGGATATTGACCATGCAACAGAATCTCTCTTATGTAAACTTCAATCCTTTTACCTTTTTAAGAGCAAGCTCGTTATGCTGGCGAATTGATGCTCCCGCAGAGTGCGCCATTGTCACGACCCAAACCGGAGCCGCGACGGGCACCCGGATCCCACCCGTCGGGTACATTCAACGTCTAATTAAAGAAAATTTTGTGAAATCTTTTATCTAGAAAAACCAACTTATATATATATTTATACATACCTATAAACAAGGTCGTACACAAATCCTACCCACATGACATCTGTCTGCAAGCCCCTAAAATATTATACGACAAAGATTATACGACAAGGGATCGGGACAGGGCCCCGCCATATCCATGCAAAAATAACCGTACCACATAGACCAACACTCCGAAACAAGAGTGCTCCAAAAATCCGCTTAATCCACAACCTGCTAACGTGGATCGTCGCCTTGACTACGTAAACCTGCGGGCATGTAACGCAGCGTGAAAGCAAGAAAAGAAAGAAATTACGACTTCACCAACCACTTCTGAGTGAAAGGCTATCAGTGCTTCCAGAGCTGCCAACTCAGCTCTTTTTTATGTCATCTTCAGAGTCTTCCTTCCTAGCAGCCTATGTCTAGTGTCAATAAAAAGCCGTCATCCCTCTGTCGCCTGTTAGCCACACCAGACCTAGCCGCAGGGATGGGAAAGACAAATAACCAGCCAACTATATATGCCTAAAAGCTTGTACGACTGATGTACTGAATATATCAGGCATGAATAATAGCATAACAGGAATATAACAATGACTGAAACAGAAACAACTGACCAGTAGTGTATACCTCCGAGTCCCTAATACATGTGCCTAAATGTTATGCATGATGCAGTATAATATTGGCCATCCTTACCATAACAGCCTCGGTGGGCATAATCATCTCATATCGGCCTCTGTGGGCATAATATGCCTAAATGTCATGCACAATGAGGTAAATACATATATACTGGCCACACAAGGACATCTTCCTCCCAATCATACAATATATATATTTTGACCCTTAATCAGGCATCTTCCTTCGCTTAAGCCACACAGGCTTTATCATTATCATATCTCAGCTGATTAGGTGGTCTGTGTATCCCGTTTCTCATCCCCAATATACAGTCTTGGGTAAAATATGAATGCAATGCAAATGAAAATGTATGAATAACAATAAAATATCCCGAGTGACATAATATATATATACCTTCGGCTAACATTACCGTATGTCTCAATAAGGACTTAGGAACATATTTAGACATGCTTTTAACATAGGAATCAATAATATAAACATTCCTTAACTTCTAAGAGTAGAACAAATTATGAAGCAATATCACAGTTACGTTTCGTTGCATGGAACATGTCAAAAAAAAAGAAATAATTTACCTTAACATAGCTTCGTTATGCTAAAATGAAAGGAAAATATTGTTGCTAACACTGGATTCCAAATTGTGTTGCTGAACGTCGTCTCCTCTTTAAATTCAATCTCAACCCAAACTTAAAAATCAACTAACCATGTTGCTGCAATGTTACTGCCTCTAATTTCCACAAAGTGCTACTAATTTGCTATTAACTCACGCTGCCTCTCTTTTACCTGTCTTGTGCTACGCCTAAAAATTAATGAGCAATCTTCTTTTAACTTAATTCTAGCTTGTCGTGAAACAGAAGAGCTCTAGTTGGGTGCTTTAGTATAGGATTTGTTTTTTTGTTTGTTTGGCTAGCAAAAGACTTCACCCCCTTAATGTTAAGAATTGAGATAGTGTTCCCCCCTAAATACATGTCTAATAACGTGTCCTCTTAATAGATTATGCTAGCCTAGTCACTTAAGTTAAGTACTCCCTTAAATTACACGTACATAACTCCCCACTAAAAATTAATAGTACACCCCGCAATTAATTAATTATACACACAATTAAATCTTGATCCCAATTTACTTAAATTCCAATGACTTATAAATCTTTCATATACTCAATGTCATAATTCTTGTAATATGACACTAGTCCATAGCCTCTTTGTGTGCACACCAAAATTATTTCCTATCCCCGTCGTCACACTTGTTACGTCCAAAATTATTTCGGGATCACATCCTTTTATATATTAATCTCTTATTAGCATATGTTGATATAACATGAATTTTCCCAACGCTCGAATCTATTTCTTTCATTTAGGTGCTCAAATTATCGCAAAAAATTATGAGACGTTACGGCCATCTTGTCACTTGCATCTTTTGATGATTGTTTCTTACCAGCCTTAGCCCGTATAACATATCTAAACGAAAGATAAAGTAAAATAAATTAGCCACATTCTCTCAGAAGGGATGCCGGAATGGTAGCTATGACTTTAGAATTTCAGAAGCATGGCAAGCACAAGATAAAGAACCATATCAAGCATGAACTTTCGCCGAAAATCTAAGCAGTATGTGACGGTGGCTACTGTCAAGGAAGCATGGAAAAAGAAAATAATCAGACTCTTGAAACCAAGTTAGGAATTAGGAAATGATGACATCAGCACTACAATACGGAACAAGACGAGTTCGGAATGCAAGTCAAGAGAAAGGACACTAGTTCTAAGGGTCACCAAATCTTACATCTCGGAAGCCTGAAGAAAAGCAGAGAGGACATTTAGAAAAGGACCCCTCCCTGTAAGAGAGAGATCACGTCATTCACGCTACATGCTAAAAAGTGAACTACATAGAGAGCCGAACGAAGGAACAACTTAGTCTGTTCCTGTCAATAGAATATTGTAGGAATCTTTTCAATATAAAACTCAAAAGTTTAACAAAGATGTGCTAAAGATTTACTAATAGATGACACTAAGTACATGCGGGAGGAGGAAATGGACACGACCCATGATCTTTAAAGAAAAATAAGGAAAGTTCCATCCATACTCTGATACTTCTGAGTTCTGACTAAAGGAATAGGGTACGGATCTACCGATACAACCCTCACACCCCATTCAGTGATATTCATTCTCATTGTGGATTGATGCTAAAAGTTATGGTTGTAATTTGGCTTTCTACCTGTCAATTTGAGTAATTTGTTGAAGCTCGTAATTGGCGCATGGTTACACAAATTGACATGTTTTATTTATTTAATCTTTTTTGTTCCATGAGATTTTTCATTGATTGCAATATTTTGATCGTTTCTTTACCCTCAGAATCTGGGGGATACACATTTTATAAAACAGTCAAAAGAATTAGGTATCCGATAACGGCGTAGACCCTTATCTCTTCATAGAGCATGGATTCTTCACAACTCTAATTTGATGCACTACGCACTGATACGAAGGGATCAAACTGTTAAGCAGAAACTACTCTAGAAAAGGATTTAAAGTTTCTGTGATCTACTATTCGTAGTAAGTATCAACATACTCTTACAAGATAAAAGCAAAACTTGATCAGCACAGTAGAAATAAAGTTCAATGCAACATCTTGTAAAAAATATTCTTCCAACTAAATGTTTTGGTACGACGGTAATGGCATAAAAGAAGCATTGCACTTTTTCTTACAACAAAGACTCTAACCTGTGGAATGTCTTGTGTGCCACACAGCTTTGGTACCATAAAAAACACAGCCTGCAAAATGCCCACCTCTCGCAAGCAATACGATCCTCAGACGGGTATTATCCCTTGGTTCATGGATCAGATATTTCAACTTCTCAGTCACTTCATTTTCTGTCAAATAAATCCTATTCCTGATATCATCTGCAGCAAGCGTCTTCTTGTTCTCAAACAAAATGCTCTCTGACTCATTCAGGAGTAAACCCTTCCGTAGTGACAGGATCTCCCCATTATGCAAGTTTAAAAATATTTTATTCTTAATATCTCCAACTATTCTTCGCTGCAGATCATTGGACTGACCAGATTCTTTGTCAGCTTCATCATCTGATCAGAAATACTTGATAAATCATAATCCTTACATAGGGAATCAGAGTTCATCTCGTCAAAGTCTTCTTCCTTTATAGTGTCTCTCCCAGAAATGCTTAGCTTTATCTGATATCAGTACTGACAAGAAATTACTATAACTACTATATGAACACCCAGTATAATGGGATCATCACCTCAGGAACAAAGATATTAACAGAAAACTGGAAAAGATATTTTCTTTTTTGGGGCCAGGTGATGCACAATTTATGCACACACTAACGTAAGTGCACGTGTCGTGACAAGTAATATAGTCTAGAAGACCGAGTTATCGTCCTCAGGGATTAGTGTCCAATTATCAAACTCTATTCTATGGTATCTATTTGGTAACCGATGACTGATGAATTGTTTATAACTATAATTATGGATACTAACTAAATTACTTTATTTTACTTCAGATATGGTGGAAATAGGGCTTTCAAATCTCCTCAACTATCCGCTCTCTTACTTGTTAATGCAATTAATTATGGTTCTTCTTCTATTTTGAGATAGCAGGTTAACTAAGCCGTTTTATACTCCTGTTAAGGTAATATAAACACTCAACCCCAATATAGAACCCTTCTACCTTTCGGTGATAAGATTGACTATAAAGGAGGATTAAGAACAATAACCTATTAAGCTACACAAGTATCGGGGTACTTTCGTCCACGATTTAACCTATGTTTATTCAACTATAGCATATTCACAATCTCCCCTTTCGGCTTTCGATTAGAAATCATATAGATTATGATAATTAGTGATCAATTAATTACCAAACATTCAAGACAAATATTGAATAAATCTCAACAATGATAATAAGAAACCAAAACATGCATTAATTCATAAGAATGAGTTTCAAGTGAATTGATATGGAAAGCCCTAAATTAAGTTAGTTCCTAGCCATAGACATGTCAAGAACTAAACTAATATCCAACATAAACTATAAAGAAATAAAACAAAGAACAAAGAAATTACACAAAAGTAGTCTCCAATCTTGATCTCCAAGTTTGTGATGAATTAGAATAATTGAGAACCGTTAATTTGACCTAGAAATGTCCTTTTTATAGCCTCCAAAACGTTCTCCAACTTTTCCTTCTAGGCCTCGGCCCATTCCCATTCAGTTGGCGAAATTCCGCCGCACGCCTGTGACTGGCCCAGCTGGCGCGCAGAAACTCTGCGATTCTACGTATTTTTGGGCGCCGTGCGCTCGATCTTGTTGGTTGGGCGCCGCTGTTTCTTGCCCGGATCGCCAATTTTCTAGCTTTTTGAGCTCTGGAACCTCTGTTTCTGCCCTCTTTTCGCTCCTTTTCGCCAATGTGCCACTTTAAACCATTATGGCTCAAAAGAAAGACAATCTATCCTAAGACGACATGTATTTGTACAAAAAATGGACAAAAGACTAACTAAAAATGACTCAAATGGTGTATATAAAATACACCGATCACCAGGGCGGAGTGGGAGGAGGGGCCGCAGATTGAAACTTCAGAGGGCAGAGTAACCAAGTGATAATTTTCAGAAACACGAGCTAATTTGAAGTGCTTCTAGATCAATGATGAATAGACTTTGATTGTAAAGTTCTAGCAGAGCTATCTGTTTCAATTGCGACTCTGGTCATATGGAACGAATATATTCAATTTCTAAACCTTTATAAGCAAGGTCAAAAAGAAGAATCTAAAGCTGTTTACTAGAGATGATTTCAGATAGCAAAGTCCTGCAACTTTCAAAATATTATATTAGATGAAGTACCATTAAGACAGAATATTCTTTTGCTGAACAAATTAAGACAAATTCCCACAACTTTAACTCCTAAATTCTACTAGTGATACGTCATTAGCCTATATTAGCTCATTTCAAAAGCTAAAAGGGACAAAAATCACCCCTCTAGTAGCTAGCCAAGTGAAAAAGCACACCTTCCTCGGCACCGTTGGTATCCAAATAGCATTACATGGAAAAACCAACTCCTCCCTAACCAAAAGTTTCTTATAAAAAAACGTCACCGAGAACAGTCCATTATTTTCGAGGCCCCAAACCCCAACATCCGAATTATCAACTATATAGACTTGCCTATGAAGTAACGTTAGCAATCTTTGAAACTCAATCACTTCCCAATCTTGAAATTTTCTTCTAATCTCAAGTCCCAAAAAGTTTCTCCACCTTTATGTCCCCCTAATTTGTTGAATTGGCAAGTCTCTTTAGCCAGAAATTCTATACAAACTCTGAAATTCATCTTTGATTAGAACGTCTCCACACCATCTGTGTCCCCAAAAATATACTTTCCTCCCATCTCCAACCTTGAATGAGATAGTTTCCCAAAAATAATCTCTCCCTTCATAATATTCCTCCACAAATCACATCCAAAAGGCATAGTAATTACCTCTAGTTTTCCAAAAAAAAAACTCTGTGATCTCATATTTATCAACCATCACTCCCCTCCACAAAGCTTGTACTTCTACCCCGAATCTTCATAGCCATTTTCCCAATAAAACTTTATTGAAGATCTTCAAATCTTTAATTCCAAGACCTCCCCATTTTTTTAGGAGAAGTGACATTCTTTCACCTCACCAAGTGAAATTTCTTTGACTCGTTGCCGTATCCCAAAGGAAATTTCTATGAATCATTTCCAACTTTTCAGTAACTGAAGATGGAACATGGAACAGACACATATAGTAAGTGGGGATGCTCGATAAAGTACTCTTGATAAGCACTTTCTTTCCGCCTTTAGACTTATTTTGCCACTCTGCTAGTCTCTTCCCGACCCTCTGAAGAACTGGATTCCACACTGTCCGACCTTGTTCGAAGCACCTAACACTCCAAGATAAATAGTCGGAAGAGTCACAACCATGCAATTCAAAACTTGAGCCATCGAACTAATGTTATTCACCTCCCCAACATGAATAATCTCACATTTCCTCAAATTAATTTTAAGGTCAGATATCGTTTGAAACCAAGTGAGAACTTGACCTAAATAATCCAGATGGATCTCATCTGCATCACAAAAAACCAATGTGTCATCAACGAACAATAAGTGAGACACTAACACTATCCCTACACCCCAACCGCCGCATCAAAACCCTTCAAGTATCCTCCCAAGATTGCTCTATCCATCATTCTACCCAACGCTTCAATAACTAGAATAAACAACATCGGCGATAATGGGTCCCCTTGTATCAAACCCCTCGAACTTTCAAAGAAGCCGCACGGGTTACCATTCACCAACACAGAGAATCTCACCGAAGAGATACAAAAGTAAATCAATTTCCTCCACTTCTCTCCAAATCCATAGTCTAGGAATTTCCAATTCACATGATCATATGTCTTTTCAAGATCAAGTTTGCACAACACTCCTGACACTCCTTGCTTTCTCCTTGAATCCACCACTTCATTTGCTACTAGCGCTGCATCCAGAATCGTTAGACCCTCCATAAAAGCATTCTGTGAAATAGAAATAGTCTCGTCCAGCACCTTCTTAAGTCTAGTAGAAAACACCTTAGAAATAATTTTATAGATGTTTCCCACTAGACTAATAGGTCTATAATCCTTCATGCTCGTAGCTCCTTCACGTTTAGGGATGATGACAATAAACGAGGCATTCATACTACTTTCGAATTCCCCCTATCTTGAAACTCAACAATAGTGTCCATCACATCATTTTTGACCATATTCCAACAATGTTGAAAGAAAGCCAAAGAAAAATCATCAGGGCCTGGAGCTTTGTCGCTTGAACAACACTCTACCGCTTGTTTCACCTCCTCCTCCCTCTCCAGCCACTCACACTCTCCCCCTCCTATTTGATTGAACCCTGCCCCCTAAAAAAAGTCTTCACTCCACCTGCTCTTTAAAGAGTTGTTCATAAAAGCCTACAACTGCCCCTCTACTTATGCCCCTCTACTTATCTTTCCCCACATAATTCACCTCATTGACTTCTGTTTCTCTTTTTATTTGCTACGGCTACCCTATGAAAGAACTTTGAATTAGAGTCCCCCTCCTTCAACCATAATGTCCTTAATTTTTGTCTCCAATTAATCTCTTGTGCCAAGGCCAAGTTAGCTATCTCCTTTTAATCCCTCTTTCCACTCAATCTCCCTCCCTTCTAACTCCCTACCGCTTCTACCCTTTCCAACTCCCTCGCTTCGTTCATAATCTCCCTCATTTTTACCTCTACCCTCCCAAACATCTCTTTATTCCACGCCATTATGTATGTTTTAAGCAGTTTTAGCTTCTTGGCAAGTCTAAAAGAAGGTCTCCCATCAACCACATAACTACTCCACCAGCTAGTCACTCTATCCCCGAAATTCGCCTCACTTAACGACATGTTCTCAAATCTAAAAGTTCTTATCCGTCTTCCTCTACTACCATCCAGATAACAAACGCGACAAAGTAATTTGGATCACATTGGGTGTCCACTCCTCCCAAGAAGTAGACACAAGAAATCTGTCTAATCTCGATCTAGAAAAAGAGTTCTCCGATCTAGACCATGTGAAAGAGGCACATGTTAAAGGCAAATCAATAAGAAAATAGTTACTTATAAACTCTGAAACCTCCTCCATGTCCATAGACACCACCGTACACCCAAACCTCTCTTCCGGGAATCTTATGGTATTAAAATTTCCCTCTAACACCCAAGGTATATCCCACATCCCCCTACCGGCACCTAACTCCCATAGACACCCCCAAAACCCTACTCCAAACCATTGTCACAATATTTAAACTGCATTCCTAACAAGTTCCCCTTATTAACTTCCATACACTCAACCTTTCTCTCATCCCATAGAATGAAAATCCCTCCCGCACTTCCCCGGGACAGAATATAATCATACCTCATCCCAAAAAATCTCCTTTGAACTCTCCCCCACAGGTCCATAGACACCCACAAAACCCTACTCCAAACCATTGTCACAATTTTTAAACTACATTCCTAACAAGAAGTTCCCCTTATTAACTTCTATACAATCCACCTTTCTCTCATCCCATAGAATGGGAATCCCTCCCGCACTTCCCCGGGACGGAATATAATCATACTTCACCCACCCCACCCCACTTCTAATAATACTATCTGTCAAAACCTCCATTTTTGTTTCTTGAATACATATCCCATCCGTCCCTCATTCCCTAAAGCCTACTTTTAGAATGACCCTATTGTTGGGGTTATTCATCCCCACATTCCAACTAATGATTTTACAATCCATCAACACACTTCTTTTCTCCCCTCCTCCTTAACCCCTTCACTTCCTTAATATTCCCCGCTTACCTCTTTATTTCTCCTTTTGTACACCACAACCTCCCTGTCCTGTTTGTTCCTCAATAGGTGTACTGTCTTTCTCCGCCATCTCTATCTCCTTGCCCCCTACGTCCCCACTCGCCTCTTAATCTATACTACTCAACAAATCAATAACTTTCTCCTTTACCCTTTCAATGGAAACCCCCAAGAACTTTTCGAAATTAAGATACTTCTCCGCCCACTTCGAAATCTTTGTCCCTCCTTCCAGCATAGCCAACGGTTAGGGCTCACTCACTAACAAATCTGACACTGTGTTTACCCCATTTTTATCCAACGTTGGTATTAGGACTTGAAGAAGTTCATTCGAAATAAGAGAACTCGAGTGGTTCTCTACTGAGCAACTCCTTCTATTTGTTACTTGGCAAGCAACTCCCTCTATTTGTTACTTGGCCCTTAGCATCCCCCGCCAAAATATTCCCCGCTGTCTCCACTCCTTTTGTACCCGAAACCATACCACCTGAAGGAAATGGCTGTTGGATATGACTGTTAATTGAGCCAGCAACTCCTGCCTTGCTGGAAACTGGACTAGAGCATCCTGCCAGACCTTGGACATTCCCCTCCTTCGTCCCATGAGTTGCAAGGGAAGTAACCCGTCCCTTAGAAGAAGAAGCAACATTCCCAGAGTTAATAATATGGCCAGCAGCTTCTCCCGGAAGCCCATTCCCTTTATTTCCATTCCCCATGCCTCTTCCTGGAAGGAACCGAGTATCAGTACCTGATTTTCTACTCAAAACAAGTTCGCCGGAATTCGAATTCCGGCTACAGCGGTCGCCAAAAACTGCAGGAGGGGTATTCGGCCTCCTTTTCTCCACCTGCTCACCAGTAGGGGTGCACAAAGGGTCAGGACCGGACCGGACCGAACCGGACCGAGGACCGAACGCCGGATTATCCGGACCGAAGACCGGACCGAATTTCTCGGTCCGTCCGGTCAATTCGGTCCGTCCGGTTTCGGACCGATTGGACCGAATTTGATTTCCCCAGCCCCCCCACCCAGCCCCCGGACGTATTGACATATGAAATATAGGTTGTAAATTGATCAAACTTTATACGGTCATAACTTTGCGCTCGGACGTCCGTTTTACCTAAAAAAAATTTTGATTTCGCGTATTTTTTCGATACGGGGGTGGCCAAACTGCGTAAGCGGTTTGATTCGTCCGATTTCTCCAAAAACGTCCATCTTGCCCCTCAATTTCTCTTTTCCCCCAAATCGTTACGTTTTTCCCATTTTCAAATCTAAATATCTTGCGATGTACAATAGATTTCAACGTAAAAATTTCGTGGCACCGCGTCCGAGAATGTCAATTTCAGTATTGGTAATTCAATTTTAAAAAATAAAACGGGTCCCGGAACCCGACCCGGAATTATATAATGTTATATATTAGAAATTTAGAAAATTAGGAATTATATATATTAGGAATTTAGAAAATTAGGAATTATATATATTAGGAATTTAGAAAATTATAAATTATATATATTATATATATTAGGAATTATATAATTAAATAAATATTATATATATATATATATATATATATTATAAAAAAAATAAAAAAAATAAAAATATTTTTGGTCGGACGGACCAATCGACCGGACCGGACCGAAAACCGAATTATTAAAAAACACGGACCGAAGACCGGACCGAATTTCTCGGTCCGGTTCGGTCCGGTCCGAACAGGGTCGGTCCGGTCCGATTTTTCGGTCCGGACCGAAATTTGTGCAGCCCTACTCACCAGAAACGAGGTCGTCGGCCAAACTCTGGTGGTTTGCGACATTTTTTGCAACTGGATCATCGTCCCTGGAAAACTGATTGTCGTCACTGTTCGCGGCAAAGGAGAAACTCCTCCAGAAAATTTAACCGACCCACAAATAAAACCAGACCCTCCGGTCTTTTTTTGTTTTGACCTGTGAATCGGTCCTTTGGAATAAGTGAACCGATTCAAACTCTTATTCCAGGCCGGTTCACTTATCCGGAGTTTACAGATAGACTTCTTTACGATTTTGGTTCCAGCTTTCATACCTCTGTCTCCACCAGACCTCCCTCTCTCATCCTCTCCCATCTCCCCCTTCACGATCGCAGGGCTAAACTCTGGTGTTAACCAGACCCTGAAGCTTTCTCCTCCCCCCTCTACCACCACATGCATCGGAATCCTCCCCCTGTCCTCGCCATGATCTTAACCCTAGAAACATCAGTTAGGTTATAGTCTGCCTCCACATATCCACCACACGCATCCCCTATACTCCTGAAAAGTTCATTGCACAACAAGTGCAGTGGAAACCCAGCAACAATCACTACTCCCGGATCTTCTCTTCTTCACACACTCCATCGCAATTGTCTCTGACCACCTGTGGAGGCTAATGAAGTTGCCTTCCATCCAACTTACACCTTCTTTAAGCACTCGAACAGCCTCCATCTCGCAGGGGAACCGAAATAGGAAGGTCGAATCTCCCATGCTCAACACCCTGATCCAAGGGTTCACACACCATACCTTAGCAGCCCAACTAGCAACAGGGTCCGGCGAGGTAACTCTCTTCTCGAACTTGCCTACCAAACACATTGCCAGAAACTCTTTCCTCTCCGAGATGTGGTCCGCCGAAATTCTGAACTTAGGTTCTTTTTCTCCTTTCAACCTTCTACAACCCCATCTAGCGTAAGTGCTGGTGACGATAGCATCTCTTTGTATGGGATGTTTAGTTTCTGGCTTCTAGAGAGAAGTAGGATTCTCTCTCTAGGCTCCATCCTTACTAATGTCTTTGGTTATCAGAAAAGCATAAAACAAGTAACTTAATTTGGTTATCAGAAAGAATAAAACAAATAAATTTGAAGATAAAAGGAAAAAACAAGTATTGACTACTAGCAATAAATTGTGCTTAACCCAACAAAAAAAGGATCTTTGAATCCAAATATAAAGATAAAAATCATAAATTCTACAAATTATCAATCCAATGGGCCGCAAGGTGCTATTCACAACAATTCTCAACTTCAAGAACAATGCACGCAAAAGTAGAACTTTATATTTTATTTTTTCACTTACAAAATCCTCACCCTTAATAGCTTTGTCCTAAGAAGACAGATTAAAAATCAATAAACTATGCCTCAATACCAAATCAGCTCAATGAATCCTCTATATCCCTTCTGCTCTATGCAAGTCCATTTCGTTCCAGCATGATTATAGATAAAAAATTACTCCCTCCGTAATGCCTTACTTTCATTTTTTATCTTTCAGAAAAAAAAAATATCTCTTTTTATAATTATTAAGTTTGACAATTCAAAAATCATATGCTACAAGTTTATAACGACGAGACTCAAAAATATTTTAGTACATTATACATATCTTTAAGGTAGAAGCAAAAGATTCAAAAGTCTCTTTAATTTCTTAAACTCAGCGCCTAGTCAAACTAAGACATCAAAGAACATAATCAGAAGAAAAAAACAGAGAGGGAAGAAAAATAGTACATTTAGTCGATGAATATCGGATTTGAAGTGAGAACGCTGGTCCTGTAGAGACTCAAATTCGGCTTTACAAGTATTACAAGACCACCTTTGCTTCGCGTTATAACTACTACTCGAATTCTCCGTGTTTTCCGCTTCCTTACTGGATTCGTCATCAATGTCTACATCATCCTAGGGTTTTGACTGAGAGGCTTTCGAGTGGTTCGACTACGAAGAATGGCGACACTGACGGCGATTGGAGGAGGCGGCAGGAGACGAAGAAGTTCAATGGTAGTTCGAAGATTGAACGGTGTCGCTTTTCGTCGGAGATTTGTTGATTGAATTGATGACGGCGGTTGTGGGTGGTGGTAGAAGGAACCTCCGTCTCCATCTTGTCAACGTTGATTAATCTGAGCTTCTTTTTTTTTGTCGACGAAAAACCCGCAGCCGCTACTTTTTCGATTGCTTGGCAGAAACCCGATGTGCGATGGCGCAAACCACGCGCGTCATGTAAACCACAATGCAGCCGTGTGATTCAGCAAGAAGGTTTATGCGGGAGATCGAACTCGTGGCCTTGCGGATTCCATGACTCTCTTCTGTACACCAACTGATTCACGCGCGATTAATCTGAGCTTTGAATATAGGGGTAAATAGCACTGGAGCTCCCTGAGGTTTTAGATGCACCTCTTTGAGAACAAACAGATTTCGTGTTACTCCTTAAATTTATCAATGTCAAGCGTAACCGTTTGACCACAAATTTATTTTTATCCGATTTGTTTTATATTTTTTTTTAAATGAGTGTTTGGTCATGAATTGTATTTGAAATTTAAAAAGCAATCAAAACTTCTTCTTTTTTACTTTTTTGATAATCAAAACCTTATTAAAAGAGTACATTTAACGACAAAAATTATTTGCAAAAATTATAGTCAAACACAACCTCAACTTCAACTTTAAAAATTTCAAAAAAATGTGAATTATTTTTTGGCTTATGGCTAAATGCCTACTTAATTAGATCAAATTAAGTATCACTCCCTCTATACCAATTTACTTGGCACCATCTTATTTTTAATCTGTTTCAAAAAAAACTTTCTATTATAACAAAATTTTTTTTTTTTTACCATATCACACAATTATCTAAAAAAAAAAAACACACATTTCAAAAGTAAACTTTTTTCTTAAATTTTATGTCAAGTCAAATAGTATCACATAACTTGAAATAGAACTTGAAATAGATGGAGTATAATATAACTTAATTTCTAGGTGAAAGAGTGTGCCAACATTAGGGGTTCAACCCTTAACATACTTAATTAGGGAAATAATCCCTCCGTCCCAAGTCTCAACATATTTATCACACATGAATTTTGATCAACAGTTTAAACTATAACTTTTTATCTTATTAATATGGAAAAATTACAACTTATAATACTTTTTATATAATTTTTGAATATCTAACTTTTAATTTTAAAATATTAATTTAATTTTAAAATTTAGTCAAATTGACTTCTAAAAAAGAAAATATGACAAATATTTTGCGACGGATGGAGTACATCATAAGGATATAAATGTAAAATGTTCATGGTATAAGAGGTATAAGTTGTAAAACTTTTAGGTTTGTTTGGATGAGGATAATAGATACTCTCTCTGTTCTAAAAAAAATTGGGTTAGTTTGACTTGACACAAAGTTTAAGAATGAAGTAAGACTTTTGAAATGTGTGATTCAAAACAAACTTTAGATATTTATGTGGTTGTAAATCATCTAATAAAGTTAAATTATTTTTAAATATAGAAATGTACCAAACTTTTTAGGACAAACTAATAAGAAAAATGTCGCATCCCAACCGTGGGGGTGGTCGGCGCCTGGACGGCATGAGCGTACCACCTGAATATTATCACGCGAATGTACAATTGTCTAGGCCGAGAAGGCATCAGAATGCTAACTATACAAAAACATGACATAATATCTTGCAAACAGAAGAAGTCAACCTACATATATATACACACTAAGGCGTGCTAACAAAATCTCTAACTAACATCCAGGCCTACAAGGATGTACTGAATAAACTATACAACACGTGACATATCTACAAAGCCTCTAAAATGAAACATCGTCATAGTACATAAGTCGGGACAAGGGCCCCCGACATACCCACAGTACAAAAAAATGATATAATTATGACTCTGACTCGGGAATACTCCAGGAGGAAATGGAGTTCACCAATAAAAGCTGATATCTGGAGGCAATCTATGGTGGAGAGTCATCTTCTCGCCTACATGAACTTGTGTGACACGAAACACAGCATCCCTAGGCAAAGGGACATCAATACGAATAATGTACTGAATATGTAAGGCGAAAATAAAACACATTAGTAAGTAATCATAAAAGAAAGAAATATGAATTAACCTGACTCCTGAAATGCCATTGAGACCCACAATATACACAATGACCATTCTTATCTTATAACATTACTTTATACCGCCATATCAACGTCGTAAATCTAATTGCTCGAATGTCCAACTGATCAGTGGTAACTGCCTAACCAGTTGTTTTAATACGATACACAACTGTCCAATTGGTAATAATTGTCGATCGGCCGTAGTCGGTGGCAAATGCGCGTCTTCCCAATCGGTGATAAATAACGATACACAATTGTAAAATTGGCGATAATTGTTCAATCGATCGTAGCCCGGTGGTAAATATAAATATTGTCACGACCCGACCCGACGGGCCGCGACCCGGTGTCCTACCTGGGCACCCTTATACTCACATGTCACATAATCATACGGATACCAAGGATAATGTAGTAATCTGTAAATCATATCCAAATAGGCAAGCCGACAAGACTGTCACTATATACGGGAACATCCCAAAACGAGTACAACAGTACAGTTGGCCAAAACATATATACAATCCACATAATTCCAAAACACATCTACCACCCACATCTGTCTACAGACCTCTAAGAGTACTATAATGAAATATGACGAGACAGGGCCCCGTCGTGCCCCTAAATATGCGTAAGTCCAAAAATAAGGTTCTATACCAAAATGACTAAGCTCCGAATCAATGGAGCTCTCCAAACAGTGTCTGAGAATCCTGGGCGGAGGATCATCAAGCGAGTACTGCACTGCGGGCATGAACGCAGCCCCCCGAGGAAGGGTGTCAGTACGAAATAATGTACTGAATATGTAAAACATGAAGTATTGTAAAGAAGATCATAACTGGCCAAAGTATAACAATCAAAATATCAGTACAACTGTGCCATATAAAAATGAGAGTCAATTGTGTCTTATAAATATGAGAGTCGTGTATGTCCATATAATATACCGTACCCGGCTCAAAGTGGGACTCGGTGAATGAAGTCATATATATATATATACCGTAATCGTCCCCCTAGTGAGGGTCTCCGGTGAAATCATCATCTGTGCACAGATCGTACCCTGCCCATCATGGGACTCGGTGAAATAATCATATCTGTGGATGTCTCTCCATATAAAATCATCATATCCGTGGATTTCTGTCCACATATATCGTACCCGACCCATTCTAGGACTAGGTGATATAATCATATATATATATACTGCGCACGAACATACCCGACTCGGGACTCGGTGAAATGATATAATCACATCAAGCACGAATAGATTATAATGAGCAGCTTTATACAAATCAAATCATCATTTGACTCTCAATGGAATAAATAGAATAACTATTACTTAGAAAATCACGACACTATCATAACATGTATCATTAGGAGTAAGGATTCAATAGAATTATGTACGTCTGCCGTACACTCATTTATATAAATCATGTCAAAAGAAGAAATGATAGTTTCACATACCTTATTGTCGAAATAACCAACTCTATAACTACAACTCGTCTCGATTAGCACTTCAACCTATAACAATAGTAATTCATTCGTCAACTCTATGATTTCTAACGTAAGTTATATCGAATGATGACTATCTTTTCTATAGAAATTTGGGCAACACTTTCCCTATTTATATGCACATCCACAACTTACAAACAAAGCCAACAATACTGATGTGCGATTTATACACACGCTTAACGCAAGTGCACATATCGTTACAAGTAATATAGTCTATGTAAGACCGAATATCGTCCTCAAGGACTGGTTTTCAAGTACCGATTATCTATGCTTTAGTTTCTATTTGGTTAACGTTAATTGGATTGGAATTCTAAACTAATAATGCATGAAATAAACTAATTATGAAAATACTTTGATTTAAATCAGTTATTATGGAGAATTAGGGCTTCCAAGATCATCAATTATCCACTCTATTCAATCTTTAATACAATTAGACTGACTTCTTCTTCTACGTTAAGATAGCAGGTTAACTAGACCGTTTTATACTCCTGTTAAGGTAATATAAACACTCAACCCCAATGGAGAACTCTTCTATCTTTCGATGACAAGATTGACTACAAAGGAGGATTAAGAGCAATAACCTATTAAGCTACACAAGTATCGGAGTACTTTCGTCCACGATTTAAACCTATGTTTATTCAACTATAGCATATTCACAATCTCCTCTTTCGGATTTCGATTAGAACTCATGTAAGTGATGATAACTAGTGATGAGTTAATTATCAAGCAATCAAAACAACTATTGAATAAATCTTAAATAAGTGAAGAAGAAACCAAACTAATATATTAATTCATGAATAGAGTTTCAAGTGATTCACAAGGAAATCCCTAATAAAGTAATTAGCTCCTAGTCATAGTCACGCTAAGAACTAATATAATCTCCATACATGAACTGAAATAAACAAAGCAAAAGAAAGATAAGAAAATACTTGAAAAGCCTCCAATCTTAGCTTCCTAAGTTGTGATGTATGTACAATGGATGTAATGAATCCCCCCTCTAGAGAATGATGTAGAGAATATATATATCCAAAGAATCCTTTAGGTCAAGGGTTAGGGATTATGTAGGTAGGAAAAGTTATCCCTTTTGGACCCCTTTAAGTGTGCAATTTCATCTCAATTAAGCTAATTTCATCTCTTTTTCGTCATTTCTCCATTTCTGACCGATGTGACACAAAAGAAAGGAAAACAACCCTAATATTATACTAAACATAAATGAAATGAGTAAAATACTAACTAAAAATGACTCAAAAGGTGTATATAAAATACACCGATCAAATACCAATAACAAGATGCAACTTAAAGATATAACCAAAACAATCCCAAACACTCCATATACGTCATCATAATACATTCCTTCTCTTTACGTTCATGGACGACAATAACTACAACAATCAAGGTAATTAATACACCTATTTCTCATGTTAATCCATCCTTTTAATCCATATCAAAACAACCCTTAAAACAGTCCATATTCAAACAACAATGAGAATACAAAGTAACACATTTTTACGTCTTTATTCCTTTAGGACATACGTTAGCAATTACCATAATGTATATGCATGTTCATAGCTTATAATTCCAGCATTATAATCTCAACAAAACAGTCCCTAAATTCGACACCACAATGTCCAACAATTTCATACATGTCTCGGCCAACAACCATAATACCATAACTCTTTCCATAATTCCTAAAAATCCAATTCACCTTTCAATATTTCCATATAAGCCTTTTCAATTCTAAATATCAAGATTTTCTTCAATCTTTAACATGCAATTAGGGACGATAATAACAACAACAATAATTGAATCCAATGTAATAAAAATGGTCCCAAAATCGGTAACAACAACATTTCCAACAACAACCACATGCATTTTCTTATTTTCAATTTCTCTTAACACAAGTTCATCTCTTAACTACAACACCATTTAACTTCCATTATTCTTTAAGAGGAAGAAATCTTACCTTATTTTAGCTAAAATAATCCCTAAAATTGGCCACTGCACCACCGCTTCACTTTTGCACCAATTCTTCAACTTCTAATGACATGCATGCATCCTTTACAAGTTGGAAACCATCTTACTTACTTGTTTTTCTTCCAAATTGTTCATCTTCAATTCTAAAGTTGTTGGAGCAGATTTTTGGAGCTAAAAATCGGCCAGAATGTCGTGACCACTGTTTGGGGAAGTTTACCTTGGCTTGGAACTTAGTTGATGAGCTTAATCTTGGGAGAGAGGTAATTTTAGTCTCTAATTTGGCAATGGAGTTGGGGAACTCGGTTGGGAGGAAGAGAAGAGAGGTGTTGGGAGGGAAATTCTAAATTAAAGGCAAGGTAATGAGAGGTGTATGGATATAGGTGAAATCTGAAAATTGGTTTTGCATGTTGTCCATGTGGCAGACGAGAATTGCAACTTGTTTTATCCACATATTTTTCATCCTCTCCACTTAAATTAATTCCACAATTAAATAGTCAATCTCCCACACTTAATAGAATCCTGAAATTTCCATAAGACCTCACATTCTTGACGTCATAATTTTTGTATAATACGACACTAATCCGTAACCCCATTGGGAATATACAACTACAAATATAAACTCTCGTCGTCATATATTCAAAAATCATTTCGGGATCGCATCCTTTGTATACTAATTTCCTTATTTAACATATGTAAGTATACTTTATATCCAATATTCGAATCTTATTTTCTTAATTACGCTCTCAATTTGTTGGCTTAAAATTACGAGGTGTAACATCCTTCCCCCCTTAGAAACATTCGTCCTCGAATGTTCATAATAGATCTTATGCTATAAAAATTTCAGCAACCCATAGATGTCTCTCAGGGAAAAGAAAAAAACTGTAACTATTGGGCACATTTCATACAAATTGATTCAAGGATTCACAAGCACACATAAATTTGCATGTTAGGTCATCTTAGCCTCTATGATACAAGTCTCTGTCAACAAATATCCAACATAAAGGAAAAGTAGTTCATATTGTTTTTAAATCACAACAGAGATACAGAGAACTCATACAATCCTATGTCCAACTTACAACAACTCAACTCTTGCCATTATCTAACAAAAGGACTCAAATAAACAAGGAAATTAATATATTAACAATATCCAAAACCTGGTCAGGCATAACATGATCTATAAACACGGAAACAACGTATGTCCTAGCTTATTCATAATTTTCTAAAAGTGAAGTATACTAAAACTAAGGCTAAGGCTAAGTAGAGTCATTATTTCCGCAGTACCACATTATGTACATATATACAAGAACTTTAAGCATAATTTATACCCTAGTCTTAACCATAAACAAGGGATCATAAGGCAGGTATGGATAAGCGACACATGCATACAAACTACTTTAAACCCTCCCAACCACACACACATATATATATATATAGGGATACAAGAGATGCTAAATGAATATACAATCCATCATTAATATGTCTATGATCAGGTACCAAGGCTAAACAAGTCTTAAAGACTATATTAAACCTACATTAAGCCTAAATCAGAACAAGTGGACATATAACAGGCATATAATGAGCTAAGTTTTCCTGTTCAGATGTTAATCACTATCTCTCTAAATAATTCAAATAACAAGTGTTATCCATATCGTGTTATTTGAGCATAACATATGCTTAATACTCATATTAAGAGTAATTTTAGCAATGAGTATAAATTGGAAGCTTAAGTTAATCAAATCATGTTACTCAATGTCTCATTTTTTTACAATGATTAGCAAGACTTTATCTATTACAAGTCGACACCGTATTTAACTTACTAATCCAAAACTTACAATCATATCCAAATCATATTAACATTAATTAGGCATGCTTAGTCATAACTTCTATCATACCCCCGAATCAGTAAAGCAGGCTCGAAATTTAGGTAATATTCATAACTCACAATCATCACATAGGCTACCATTTATCAATTCCCATCATAAATAACATCATATCTCAAATATATCAACTTACTTAACTCATTCTCTTCTAGTTTTAAATTATCATATCAGACGATATAAGACAAGTTTTGTTAAATAAGACAACTAATCTTGTTCTTAATCAGTGACGCTTGTTTTAGGTAGCTAATATGACTAAACAGCTTTCAGATAGCCAAACGAGTTTCCAAAATAATACATTGGTCATCACATTCAATTAAATAACTCATACATGCTAAACCCAACTTCAATCCGATATGCCAATCCATTAAATCAAATCTAGACATTTCATACATAATTAATATCTTTAAATTAACAATATTAAGCATTAAATTAACTAAGTAGCCTATACACGACTAGACAAATCTAAAATTTACCTGTTTTGTTCTATTTCAACTGTATATATTATTCTAAATCAGCAGGAACATTTACACCCTTTTGTTGACATCTACAACTATTTTTAATTTGGTAACAATGCCCATTCTTCTTCCCATATAAAGCTGACGGTGATCAGTATAATCCCAAACTCTTAAAGGGACAAAACAAGAACCTCTCTGCTTACTGTTTCTAAGTTTGGTATCACCCAAAGCTACAATCTTGCAGGTACCATCAAGAAGTGAATTGGGAAACATAAAATTCAAGGTACCCCATTTTTTTTTGTATTTCACATCTTGGAAAATGGACAATGTCGATCAAAACTTAAAGCAATCTATAACTATACCAGATTAGATATTCAATCCCAAGTGGTAACAGGTAAACTAATTATCTGGACATGAGTAGGCATAAACAAGTATATATAGACAGACCAAGAGTATGTGGAGTACTTATTCATGTCATGCTAACCTCATAACTACTCACTTAATAACTTAACCAAATAGGCAGAAGCAAGAGAATGCACATAGTTGAGGAACTACTCAGACATTCATTTCTTCAACATGTGATTTAGATACCTATCAGAACTCAAATTATCTTATATTATCTACCACATTTACACAAAGGAGAAGGGGTAGACATACTGCAGTAGCAGACATGAGAATATGTGGACATAACAGTTTGATTTAATCAACACATAGATGCAAAACATGGGCATATACAATCAAACCAAACTGGATGCAGAGTTATGCATATGAGGAAGGAACAAGATTATTTTAAATAGTTATGATCAGATAAATATTAGACCACCTAAGACTATTGGGATATGCCAAGGATAGATATGACACTTAGAACATTTAGGGATATACAAGTAAGCTTTTATAAGGTGAGACATGATATAGTTTTGGCTATATATGACTAAAAAAAATCAGTCGTACTTAATAATAGAAGGATTTGGCAGAAATATGTAAAATTGTCCCTCCTGAACTAAACATCAAACATTTTAGTCATCATATATTTTTTTTAACCTAACATAGACTAAGTCATAGGCATTCTCAATATGTCCCGACCAGCTATGACCCTTTAAAAGCAAAACATACACCAAATAGGCTCCTAAACTATCCTTCAGATCATGACAGCACTTAAACAAGACACACATCCATTGCAAAGTCATTAGGTGATCCTATCATAATTATAACAACATTCTTATGCTAAATCTTAGTTCTCTTATTATAGGCAGATAAAAAAAACATCAAGCCCTTCAAATCATTTCCAAACCAAATGTGACATTTACAACCAACATAGTCATTATGTAAGCAAAATTTTTAACTTCAACAGTTGGTGATTAACTAACATAACCTGTGTAGTTGATACATGGATTAATCAAATATAGTCTCTAAGAGGTTTAATATGCTTCTCAAGCCACTATAGCAACATACCAAAATAATTAGTTCAGTTAACCAGGGGAACAAACCTCATGTTCATGTATTAAGCATACTAAATTAGTATATGTGCTAGTGATGGTTTGACCTAACATGCTATGGACACCACATGACTTAAACAATCCAAGATGGGTTACAATGGACTAAAACTATTATACCAATTACTTCAAAGTCATTTAAATGGATCATACAGTGTCAAATAAACCTTAAACTTAACAAGACAAACACTTAACACACAAATAATCGTCACATAATATTCTAACCGTGTTTTCATCAATTGAACATGCTAGACATTAATAGAGTAGTCACAAATAGCCACAATATTCACATATATTACATAATGCTTGACATAACATATTCAAGGTTTAATAGTTAACTAAATAAGTAAACCATTTATTGCAGCAGCAAAACATTCCTGGAATTATTTAAATACTCCCATTTTCACTCCCTTAAGCAACTATTAACAACATGTTTAGCATACGAATCTATTCCCTATTTAAGAAATAAAACGCAAGCTTAGGTTATTAGAACATATTGCATTCTACATTATGATATGCAAAGACAATTATGAGGGTAATTTTAATCAAACATAAAAGATATCTAGGCAAGTCTAATTAACTGTTTAGAGGTAGTCTCACTGAGCAAAATTGGCAAAGATAGGTCCTAACACAAGTGATTTATACTCAAACTAAGGAATCATCACCATTAATATACTTCACATATACCATGTATTTTAACCAAGATCAAACATAAAATATCTTACTCAACGATTATCTAATATTCTAAGATTCTCAAACATTTCATGTCTCAAGCTTACATTATCTCTCCCCGTATATGAGTAAGATAGCTTCTCATAATCTCAAAATCATGTTGTCTTAACCATAACAAACCATGTTAACCCATAATCATTTCAGACAACACACACATGACCCTAATAAATATGTTCGTATAGATGCACATCATCATCACACCAACTATACAACAATCTTACCAACCTATATACAAAGTCCATACATTCCCTTCTGGGCCGCTGTCGCTTTCTTTGGAGGCATAGCTGAAAACGCAATAATTCGTTAGAGAGGGATTATCCTAATAACATAGCTCTATCGCACTATCTTAGAGTAAGAAGGATAGAAACCAATCCTAAATGTCTGGCAGTCTCATGCGTATAAGTATGGTGCACAACATACCCATACACAAGACTCTACTAGACACGACTGTAGACATTCCGAGGACGAACTGCTTTGATATCACTTTTGTCACGACCCGACCCGACGGGCCGTGACCCGGTGTCCTATCTAGGAACCCTTATACCCATCTGTCACATAATCACACGGATAATGTAGTAATTTGTAAATCATATCCAAATAGGCAAGCCGACAAGACTACCACTATATACGGGAACATCCCAAAACGAGTACAACAGTACCGCTGGACAAAACACATATACAATCCATATAAGTCCAAAACACATCTACCACCCACACATGTCTACAGACCTCTAAGAGTACTATAATGAAATATGACGGGACATGGCCCCGTCGTGCCCCTAAATATGCGTAAGTCCAAAAATAAGGTTCTGTACCAAAATGACTAAGCTCCGAATCAATGGAGCTCTCCAAACAACTGAACAAGAATCCTAAACTAGAGGATCACCAAACTGAGTACATGTACATGCAGGCATGAACGCAGGCCCGAGAAAGGGGGTCAGTACAAAATAATGTACTAAGTATGTAAAACATGAAGTACTGTAAAGAAGATCATAACTGGCCAAAGGATAACAAGAGACATGTATAACAATTAAAATACCAGTACAATTGTGCAATATAAAAATGAGAGTCAATTGTGCCTTATAAAGATGAGAGTCATGTATGCCCATATAATATATCGTACCCGGCCCAAAGTGGGACTCGGTGAATGAAGTCATATACATATATATATTGTACCCGACCCCCTAGTGAGGGTCTCGGTGAAATCATCATCTGTGCACATACCGTACCCGGCCCATCATGGGACTCGGTGAAATAATCATATCCGTGGATGCATGTCCACATAAAATCATCATATCCGGGGATTTCTGTCCACATATATCGTACCCGACCCATTCTGGGACTCGGTGAGATAATCATATATATATAATGTGCACGAACATACCCGGCCCAGGACTCGATGAAATGATATAATCACATCAAGCACGAATAGATTATCATGAGTAACTTTATACAAATCAAATCATCATTTGACTCTCAATGGAATAAATAGAATAACTATTACTTAGAAAATCACGACACTATCATGACATGTATCATTAGGAGTAAGGATTCAATAGATTTATGTACGTTTGGCGTACACTCATTTATATAAATCATGCCAAAAGAAGAAAGGATAGTTTCACATATCTTATTGTCGAAATAACAAACTCTATAACTACAACTAGTCTCGATTAGCACTTCAACCCATAACAATAGTAATTCGTTAGTCAACTCTATGATTTCTAACGTAAGTTATATCGAATGATGACTCTCTTTTCAATAGAAATTTGGGCAGCACTTCCCCTATTTATATGCACATCCACAACTTACAAACAAAGCCAACAATACCAGTAACAAGATGCAACTTAAAGATATAACCAAAACAATCTCAAATACTCCATATACGTCATCATAATACATTCTTTCTCTTTACGTTCATGGACGACAACAACTACAACAACCAAGGTAATTAATACACCTATTTCTCATGTTAATCCATCCCCTTAATCCATATCAAAACAACCCTTAAAACAGTCTATATTCAAACAACAACGAGAATATAAAGTAACACATTTTTACGTCTTTATTCCTTTAGGACATACGTTAGCAATTACCACAATGTATATGCATGTTCATAGCTTATAATTCCAGCATTATAATCTCAACAAAACAGTCCATAAATTCGACACCACAATGTCCAACAATTTCATACATGTCTCGGCCAACAACCATAATACCATAACTCTTTCCATAATTCCTAAAAATCCAATTCACCTTTCAATATTTCCATATAAACCTTTTCAATTCTAACTATCAAGATTTCCTTCAATCTTTAACATGCAATTAGGGACGATAATAACAACAACAACAATTGAATCCAATGTAATAAAAATGATCCCAAAATCGGTAACAACAACATTTCCAACAACAACCACATGCATTTTCTTATTTTCAATTTCTCTTAACACAAGTTCATCTATTAACTACAACACCATTTAACTTCCATTATTCTTTAAGAGGAAGAAATCTTACCTTATTTTAGCTAAAACAATCCCTAAAATCGGCCACTGCACCACCGCTTCACTTTTGCACCAATTCTTCAACTTCTAATGACATGCATGCATCCTTTACAAGTTGGAGACCATCTTACTTACTTGTTTTTCTTCCAAATTGTTCATCTTCAATTCTAAAGTTGTTGGAGCAGATTTTTGGAGCTAAAAATTGGCCAGAATGCCGTGACCACTGTTTGGGGAAGTTTACCTTGGCTTGGAACTTAGTTGATGAGCTTAATCTTGGGAGAGAGGTAATTTTAGTCTCTAATTTGGCAATGGAGTTGGGGAACTCGGTTGGGAGGAAGAGAAGAGAGGTGTTGGGGGGAAAATTCTAAATTAAAGGCAAGGTAATGAGAGGTGTATGGATATAGGCGAAATCTGAAAATTGATTTTGCATGTTGTCCATGTGGCAGACGAGAATTGCCACTTGTTTTATCCACATATTTTTCATCCTCTCTACTTAAATTAATTCCACAATTAAATAGTCAATCTCTCACACTTAATAGAATCCTGAAATTTTCATAAGACCTCACATTCTTGACGTCATAATTTTTTTATAATACGACACTAATTCGTAACCCCATTGGAAATATACAACTATAAATATAAACTCTCGTCGTCATACCCGCCGTATTCAAAAATCATTCCGGGATCGTATCCTTTGTATACTAATTTTCTTATTTAGCATATGTAAAAGTATACTTTATATTCAATATTCGAATCTTATTTTCTTAATTACGCTCTCAATTTGTTAGCTTAAAATTACGAGGCGTAACAAATACATAGTCATGGTTTTCTAGGTATTGTATATGTATATATAACGCCATTACTTGTTTATCTATATACATACAATGCACGAAAAGCCTTTCAGGATCATTAGAATATTTTTCAGAGTGACCTATAATCGTTCACCCTCCGATTACGTTATGAATATTAGCATATTTCCTATATGCTTCAATAGGGACCTAGGAACATATTTAGACATGCTTAAAATAAATTTCATAAGAATGAATAACATGAACACCCTTTACTACTAAGAGGAGAATCATTTATGGGATAATATTGTGTTTACATTTCGTAACTTGTATCATGCCAAACGAAGGAAAGATTAACATTAACATACCTTTAACGTCAACTTCATTCTTATTGTTGTGACCAATCTCCTCTACGCCTCAATTTTGTATGCCAAGAATTACTCTTCTTTTACTTTACTTCTCTTTAAAGAAATCTCCGACTTGCTTAAGACTTCAAAGGGTCGGTGGGTAGGGTGTATAAAAATAGTGATGAATATAGTGTATTAGTAATGTTGGTATTAATAATGTTATATTAATTATGCTTTGATTATTTTTTATTCATTATTTGATTTGGTGTATTAAAATGTTATTTAATTTTGGCAATAGAGCATGGCAGGAATATGGCAGGGCGAAACTTTAACGGGGCAGGGTATGGTGGAGTCTTAACGAGGCGAGGCGGGGCAGGGCAAAAATGATTTTATGAAAATAGTTAGTAGTAGCCTGACACATACTATGATTAGCTTTCGCGCGTCGCGCTTATACTAATACCAATAATAACTAAATCTTCCAACAGACATGGCCCCAGGCCCTTTCTCCTTCCCCGTCCCTCTCCTTCTTTCCCATCTGATCGCCATATCTACTCATCTTCTCTTCTTCTTTTTTGTAATTTCTTTCCTTTGTTTTTCTAGCAATTCTAGGGTTCAACTTATTGGTAGTAGAAGCAAGAAAATTCTAGAGTGTCCACCGTCGCCAAAATATTGGAATAAAACGATTTGGGTTTCAACTTTCAAGTGGTGCAGGAAAAAATGAAGATAAAGATGGCTCCATTGGTCAAAGCCAAAGTTGCACAAACAATGAAGGTTAAAAAATGAGATTGTGTTTTACTTTTTTCAGGCACATGCATGTCGAATATCAATCAGAAACTTTGATTTAAATTCTTCAGCCCGAAAAGAGAATTTACTTGAAAAAACACATCTAATTCCTCAAGCTTTCCTATTTCCGATGTATTCTCGCCGGAAAGTCTACAATTGGCCATTGCGATAAAGAATTGATAATTGTTACAAAAAAAAAAAAACAATCCTTCGATTCTCTCCGCTTGGCCTTCAACGCATCGCATGATAGAATTAACTCCTAAATAGACACAATAGGGGAGAGGGGAAATTGGGTCTCCAACAATTTCCGCCTAACTTGAATTTTTACTAATTTTTCTGATTTTATCTGAATAGTGATAGATTTTGTTCCACAATTGTGTTGCCAATTAGTTTTTCAAACTTAAAAACATCAAAGCAAATGAAATATTGGCAAGACATTTATACGTGAAAAATCATCCAGACTTGAATGGATGTAAAAATTACTATATGTGTTCTTCATAAATTTCTTTTTGGGAAGAAGATAGAGCACAATTTTAGATCATTAATTATGTTTAATGATTTGATTGTATTGTATTGTGTGTTCTCTATATTCTAACAAGTGATCACCATGCTTATATAACATGTATTTTCGTCCATAAGCAGCTTTTAGTCCAATGGTTGTGATCTTTGGGAAGAGACACAACTTTTGGCTTTCTGGAAATTTTTCCGTTGGGGATTAGCGCCGCGTCCCTAAGCCCTAGCGCTCCAAAACCTGCAGACCTCTCTGAAGTTTCGGTGTCGTGGCGCTGTCGACGGTCTTTTTGCACTGTTCCGGCGCTGTGACCCTGTCCTTGGGCGCCACAGCGCTCGACCATAATTCCAGATTTTCGATCACTTTTCACTTCTTCTTTTACAAGTTTCAACAATACTCCACATTTTCTATTCACACATCTCACAATACCCCACGTGTGGATAGAAAATAAGATAAAAGGAACTTATCATTATTTCTGTCAAACGTGATATGACATGCATCAGAGACTGTGTTTTTTAGACTTGAACCGCTCGTAGTGAGTACCTATCGGATCTACTTGTGAAGTAGTGGACGTTGTGTCTTGAACTATTTACGTTTTGTAGTAAATCGAGACAACAAGTATCACACATGCCATATCGACATATTTCAATTCTTACAGTTGTGTTCTTTTCGGTCATGAACAACTCCTTCTTCATGAGAATTTTTAGAGAACGTAGCCATCTCGGTTCTCCCAGATGCGATCCCACATCAATCTCATATAGGTAATACCAAACAAGAATAGTTTGTACTTTCCCACCATAGAGGCTTTTGAGTATTATTCAGAATAACACATATTCATCCCTTAAAACATCAACGGATTAACACACTTAGTAGACCATATGAATGAGCATATGTGTGTTTTGTGCTCCTTGAGTCTTCCCCATCTAATTTTCCTATTGAACCTAAACCATGAAATCTCCAATTATGATAGGTTAGGTTTCCACCAGTTAACGACTAATTGTAATGGCTTTAAGCTCATTCCCCTCGATGTAAATACGACTTGATCTCTTGTAAGGTCTTTTGTCAAAGGATCCGCTATATTATCCTTTCACTTTACATAATCAATGGATATAATTTCATTCTTCAGCAAGCTTCGTATTGTATTATGACATCGTCTTATATGTTTTGACTTGCCATTGTATATTTGATTCTTTGCCCTCGTCAGGGCAGCCATACTATCACAATGTATACAAATGGTTGTTACAGGCTTTGTCCACAACAGAATACCTTCTAAGAAGTTTCTTAGCCATTCTGCCTCGTCGGTAGCTTTATCCAAGGCTACAAACTCTGCTTTCACAGTTTATCTCGTATTTACCGTTTGCTTTGATGATTTCCAAGATACCGACACTCCACCAAGTATAAATACATACCCACTTGTGGACTTACTTTCTGAATGGTTGGAAATTCAATTAGCATCACAATATCCTTCTAACACGGGAGGATATTCAAAATAATGCAACCCATAGTTCATTGTATGCTTTAGATATCGTAGTGCCCTTATTAGCGCAACTCAATGATCATTTCCAGGATTGTGTGAGTATCGACTTAGTCGACTCACTATATATGCTAAATTCGGTCTCGTACAATTCATTATGTACATCAAGCTTCCAAGAACTTGTGTATACTCCAATTGAGACACGCTATCATATTCATTCTTCTTAAGGTGACTAGTGAGATCAAATGGGGGTAACAACCGGTCTATCATCATAATGTCCAAATTTTTTAAGGACCTTCTCAATATAATGAGATTGAGTTAATATATAACTCTCAGAATTCCTTTGAATTCTAATACCAAGAATGACATCCGCTATTCTCATATCTTTCATATCGAAAGCGGCATGCAACATCTTCTTAGTTTGGTTAATTACATCCTTACTTGTTCCCATAATCAGCATATCATCCATATACAAGTATATAATGACATATGCATTATTACATTCTTTAATGTAGACACATTTGTCACATTCATTTATTTGAAAACTATTTGATAATAATGTATTATCAAACTTTTCATGCTATTGTTTTGGAGCCTGTTTAAGTCCGTATAGAGACTTAATCAATTTACAGACTTTCTTCTCTTGACCTTTAACAACAAACCCTTCGGGTTGTTCCATGTAAATTTCTTCATCTAGTTCACCATTCAAGAATGTAGTCTTCACATCCATTTGGTGTATAGTCTTCACATCCATTTAGTGTATTTCTAAATTGTGAATCGTTGTTATAGCAATTAACGTCCTTATAGACGTAATTCTAGATACTGGTGAGTAGGTATCAAAGAAATCAACACCTTCCTTTTGTCTAAACCATTTGGCTACTATACGCGCTTTATATTTTTCTATAGTACCATCAGACCTGAGTTTCCGTTTGAAGATCCATTTATGGCCTATTGGTTTTTGTCCCGGAGGGAGATCAACCAATGCCCATGTATTATTTTGCACAATGAATTCTATCTCATTTTGGATAGACTTATTCCAATAAGGTGCTTCAGATGATTCCATTGCAGCCTTATATGTTTGAGGTTCTCCTTCAACGGAAAAGGTCATCATCATTTTGATTTGACTCATTTTGAGGCAGTGTACTCTTCTTATTATTAGGAATAATTTTATCCTTGTCTTTGTAAGGAAAAATCTCCTCAAAGAATTCTGCTTCTGCAGATTTCATAAGTGTGTTTTTGTGAATACCTTCAACATCGGAATGATACACTAAAAACTTATATGCTGCACTATTATTGGCATGACAAATATATATGCAATTCACCGTTTTTGGTTCAAGTTTAGTTCTCTTTGGTAAAAGAACTTGAACTTTTGCTAGGCAACCCCACACTTTCATCCTTTTGAAAGTAGGCAATCTTCCTTTCCACAATTCATAGAGAGATTGGTCATTTTTCTTTTGAGGAATTTTGTTTAATATCATATTTGCAGTCAATAATGTCTCACCCCATAGACTAAGGGGTACCCACGAACTAATCAACGTAGAATTTATCATATTTTTCAATGTTCTATTCTTACGTTCGGCAACTCCATTTTGTTTTGGAGTGTATGCCGCAGTGGTTTGATGAATTATACCATAAATAGAACAGAATCCTTTGAACTCATTCGATTGATATTCACCACCTCTATCCGACCTTAGAATTTTAATTCTTTTGTCAAGTTGGTTTTCCACTTCTGCTTTGTATGTTTTAAACATGTTCAAAGCCTCATCTTTGGTATGTATTAAGTATAAATAACAAAATTTACTGCAATCATCGATAAACGATATATAATAATTATTTCCTCCACGAGATGAGGTTGCTTGGTAATCACACAAATCACTATGAATTAAACCAAGCACTTCATTTGATTTCACAACAGATTTATGAGGATGACTTGCATATTTTGACTCTATGCAAACCCCACATTTAGTCATTTTGTTCATAGAACATTTTGGCAACATACTTTACCATTCTTTGTAAGGAATGATAATTAACATGGCCTAATCGAGAATGTCATAAAGAAGGAGAATCAACCATATACATAGAAGTAATGCCAGTGCCTGCATTTTCATTAATAACGACAACTGCCTGAGTAGGTACAATACTTAATTTGAAGAGTCCCTCACTGAGGTAACCGTTTACTACAGACACCCCACCTTTGGTGAGTACAAATTTATCAGATTCTATTACAATTTTGAAGCCTTTGTTACTAAGAACAGATCCAAAAATCATATTCTTACAAATTTCAGGCACGTGCAACACATTTGTGAGCACAAGATCATTCTCGGAAGTGAGCCTCAAAGTCACCTTCTGTTGTGATATTTCTAGATGCTTACGCAAGTGTATGCATCGTTCAAGTAATAAATATCTATAAGACCGAATTATTGTCCACAGAGACTGGTTTATCAATTACCGAATATCTAATCTATGATATCTATTTGGTTAACGTTTTTGGGTTGGTGATATAACTAAGAATTAGAACTAAACAAGTGCGGAAAATAACTAAAGATGATAATGCTTTGGATTTAAAACAGTTATGAAGGAAATAGTGCTTCCAATCTCCTCAACTATCCACTATTTCACGTGTTAATGCGATGCTAACAATTCTTCTTCTTCTTATTAAGATAGCAGGTTAACAAACACGTTCTATATTCCGGTTAGGACATATAAAAGCTCAACCTTATGCAGAAACGTTGTATATTTCTATGATAGATTTTTACCACACGTGAGGATTAAGAGCAATAACCTTAACTACTACACAAGTATCGAGGTACTTTCATCTACGATTTTAACCTATGTCTAAACAACTATAGCATATTCAAATCTCTTTTTTCAGCTCTTGATTTGAAATCATATAAGTTATGACAATTAGTGATCAGTTAATTATCATACAATCATAATAAGTGGAATAGATCTTAACACTTGAAGAAGAAATCAATAATTATGCATTAACTATATGAAAGAGTTTCAAGAGGATACGACGGAAAACCCTAATAAAGTAATTAACTCCTAAACATTGTCATGTCAAGAACTAAATTACAATCCAACATAAACTGAAATAAAATAAGGGAAAGAAAAAGCACTTGAACAAAGTCGTCTCCAATCTTGTGTTCGCCCCTATTCTTGCCTCTCCAAAAAGTATATCCAATAATGACAGGGTTTAGGGTTTTTATATCTGAGAAAAATTATATTTCGGACCCTTTTACCCTCGTCAAATTCAGCCCAGAACTGGAAATTCCGTGTTAGCGCCGTGGCCCTGCAGGCTGGCGCCACGACGCCGGAACAACTACAGCTTCTCTGGACTTTCAGCGTCGTGGCCCTGCATTTTGACGTCACGGCGTTGTGCTCGATTTTCTGGATTTTTCATGTTTTCTTCCATTCTTCTCATGGCCTTCCTTGGTTGATTACTTGGGCTCATGTTGCACATTTCCATCCTCAATATCGGTCATTTCATCCTTGATTCATCATTCCCCACCAAAGTCGCCTATTGTCTGAACACACAGCAAACAAAACATAATACTGTACAAAACAATGAAAATATACCTAAAAGACTCCCTAAACTAGACTCTAAAACAATCCTAAAATAGACTTAACAAATACTCAAACTTAAACTTTACTCGTCCTCGAGTAAAGAACTCTCGACTCTCTAAAAAAAAGACACAAAGACTCTAAAACATGAATCAAGTCAATCCCAATATTTCTGCCTCGAAGATCATGAACACATGCAATATCATTCTCAGAAACGTTCTAGCCACTAGTTGCTATCTAGAATTCCAAGTCAGACAACCATTAAACTTGCTTGAGGTTATTAAGGCATATGATTTCTCAAACATGACTACGACCTCAAACAAGCATTCAATATCAGTTTATGCGAAAGAATTTTTTTTCCCAACGGTCCATCAGGCCAAAATTCTATAGCTTGCTCACTTACTAACTCTCCACTAATGTAGACAAAACATGGTTAAAAACTAATAGGACTTTCATGGGTTGTATCGTTAGGCTTAGGCATTGGGCAGATAAAAAGACATTTAGGCTCAAAATTACCATAAGCATAGAACCAACCAACACAACTTGATTTCTATTATATTGTACTACAATCCCCCATTTTCCTTCTTTTCTAGATTAAGAAGTTTTTATTCCATTTGTTTCTCTTTTTTTTCTTTTCTTTTTGAACTACAACACCCCAAAACTTATTTTTCATTGTATGTACAAGGGGTGTGTAGTTGATTTATACGTCTATTTTTTTTTCTTTTCATTCACTTCTCAATTTTTTACTTCTTTTTTTTGACAAAAATCCAATCTTCAGTCCTTTCTACTAGAATTCAATTCCCCAACTTGTAAGTTTCTATGCTTATGGTAATTTAAGGGAGTTAAGTAATAGTAAATTGTTTCAAGTAGGTTCGTGGATGAGTGTTTTATCAACAAAGAAAGGTTTCATCAGGCTCAAAAAGGGGTGACTAGGGATTACTGTAATCAAGGGTGGCTTTAAAGGCTCAAACGGTCCAAAGATGGCCTAAATCATTTTCCTAAGCATGCATTATCTAAGATTTCGCCTCAAGTAACAAGCAAGCAAGTTCTAGAATTTACCACCTTCTTTCCTCAATCCCAAATCCATTTATGCATAAACCAATAATTTGAACACAAGAGAGTCAAATAGTCATGACTAAGTTCTTCATTATTATCAATAATCACAAGCAAACTCAAAAGCTATCTTAACCCAAGCACCCAGATTTGTGCATTTCATGACTATAGGTTTCATCTACTGTTACCACAAGTATCCACTCAATCTCATTGGCTATTGGTTTTAACTTGATTCATTAACACACGACACTAAATAAAAAATTTAAACGATACAACACAGACTAAAATTTAAAAGACATAACTGACCAAAAAGTTCCCCCCAAACTTATTCAACACATTGTCCCTAATGTGTGATGTGCGATTTATCCACACGCTTAACGCAAGTGCATGTATCGTACAAGTAATATAGTCTAGGTAAGACCGAATATCGTCCTCAAGGACTGGTTTTCAAGTACCGATTATCTATGCTTTAGTTTCTATTTGGTTAACGTTAATTGATTTGGAATTCTAGACTAATAATGCAGGAAATAAACTAATTATGAAAATACTTTGATTTAAATCAGTTATGACGGAGAATTAGAGCTTCCAAGATCATCAACTATCCACTCTATTCAATCCTTAATACAATTAGACTGACTTCTTCTTCTACGTTAAGATAGCAGGTTAACTAAGCCGTTTTATACTCCTGTTGAGGTAATATAAACACTCAACCCCAATGGAGAACCATTCTATCTTTCGATGACAAGATTGACTACAAAGGAGGATTAAGAGCAATAACCTATTAAGCTATACAAGTATCGGGGTACTTTCGTCCACGATTTAAACCTATGTTTATTCAAATATAGCATATTCACAATCTCTCTTTTCGGATTTTGATTAGAACTCATATAAGTGATGATAACTAGTGATCAATTAATTATCAAGAAATCAAAGCAATTATTGAATAAATCTTAATCACGTGAAGAAGAAAACAAACTAATGCATTAATTCATGAATAAGAGTTTCAAGCGAATTACAAGGAAATCCCTAATAAAGTAATTAACTCCTAGTCATAGTGTTATACCCCGTATTTCCAGAGTATATACGTGAGGGCGTACGTATACAATTTGAGCCTTAAAGTAGGCATAGGTTCGAATTTGTGCATAGCTACCAAAAGGAGTCGTTTTTCGACGAAACGTTTCCACAGCTTTCGAAGGGAAAATTCCGGCTATGTCATTTATAATTTTTACGGATTTTTCCGAGAGACGAAACATTTTGGACCAACGGGAGGCGACATGTGTCACCTCACATCGACGTGAGAAGTGGGCGCAAAGGCAAGCAAAGGCACGTTTTTTGTGCCTTGGGTTAGGTAGGATATTTGTGCAAGTTGGTGTGGTAGATGGATAAGGTCCACATGGTTGAAATCTAGCCCTACACTTGCACCACACTTGTCTTCATCTTGGCCATTGGTTGGCTTTCACTTGACCTATAAATACCCCTCTAGTTGAAGACATTCTTCATCCAAAAATTGAGCAATCTTTCTAAGTCTCAAACCCTCCCTCTCCCTCTTGTGATCTCGTCCGCCACACACCCCTCCCCCGCGTGAAGGCGCCTTGGCCGGCACCTACCCCCTCCCCCTTTGTAGAGGCTTGTGGTACACACCCCCCCCTAGCCTAGTTGTCTCGTATAAATACCCCTTGTTGTGGTATAGAAATACTCTCCTAGTATTGTTGTTATGTCCAAATACCTTGGCCCAAATACCTTGTAGTATTCCCAAGGTTACACTTATACAAGCCCAGAAAATACCATTATACTTCCCTCAGTCACAAAAACGAAACCCTAAGTAAATCTTCACCCGTAGTTGAAGTTATAAGTAGAAGTTGATTAGAACTTCTAAGGGTTGGTTGGAGCGGGTTAGAGCGCACGAGTAGAGCTAAACCTTGCTCAGATCGACATATAAACTCGGATAATTTTGGGCTTATCGAGGTAAACACTCTTGACCTTCTATTGTAATTGGAAATTACATGTTGTAGGAATATATAGTTGATGTATACTATATATAGTACGAACATTATAATTGTGCAAATGTCTTTTGACTTAAGCTCGAATAATACTTACGCAATGTCTTGCGACTTAAGCTGAATTTTAAGAGTGAATCGAATGTAATTACATAGATCAGACATGAAGCTTGTGTAGTATTCTTGTGAGTAGAATTGCACGCGTCCGGTTAGGCGTGTTAACCCCCAGTTGGCTTGGTAGCTACCGATAGAGGAGGAGATTTACGCCATGGGGAGGTGCCGAATTTTCAGTAGAATATTCTACATTGAGAACTAAAGATATTAATAGGCGCTTTGTGGCCTCTATAGGTTGTAGTAATACCTGTGGAGTGATCCGCTTGACCGAGAGTGTAGCGGTTTGGTACTTGAGCGTTTCTGCTATTAGTCGATACTGCCGCGAGGTATGTGAACCTCTTCCTATCTGTTCTAGCATGATATGTGTATAACTATGTAGTACGGTAGACGCATACGTGTTAAATGTATTTGATTGTCTTTAAACATAAAGTGTTATAACGGCTTTATGGGAAGTTGGTTATAACAACTCTATGTAAATGAGAAATGCTTTGTGGTTTTTAAAAGATAACTGATTTGACTTATAACCGATCGGATGTAAAAGAACTCGAGTATTCTAAAAGATTAAGAAACCTTTTTGAAAGAAGTGTACTTGGTTTGAAAACATAAGAGTTATACCACTTTATGAGAAGTTAGGTGTAACGCCTAAGAGAGATAAAAAGAATGGTTTAATGGCTTAGAAGTTAAGAGACTTATTCTTAAAGGATAAGAGACTTGACTTAATATGGATGTTTGTGTGAAACCTCATTCGTGAGTAATGAGTACTTGGTTTTGGAAGGAATAATGTTTTACCGATTTGAAATCGAATGTGTATCGACAAACCACTGCGGTTAATAAAGGAAAATGTATTGAATAATTAAGTATTATTAAAACCAAGAGAAACCTCCATCCGCATGAAGCTAAGATGAGACAAAATGATATTACATTTTCTAGATCATGGCTGCTAATAAGATTGATTATGAACAAGAATAACCTACTCGCCTATGGCATATGTTACTCAATTGTTTTAAAAGAGATTAAGACATTGAACTATGAAACTTTTCAAAAAGAGACTTGCGTAATTAAAATTAGGCAAACTGGAACCTTAGGGAAAAGAAAGGCATTGTGTTGTCTTAAAATGGTTTAAAGCATAAGGTGTTATAACAACTTTATGGGAAGTTGGTTATAACGACCTTATGAAAACAAAAGAAAGGTTTTATCATTGGTTTTAACGTGGTAACTTGACTTTAAAAAAAAGAAAGTATGGAAGTTGTTTTGGTTTACTTAAAAGATATAAGTCACTCTATTTTTATACTACGGGTATCGGGTGACTTTTATAAAAGGAATAAATCTCTTTAAAAGGAATTTAACGTACGTAGTACTTTAGGGTTAAAAACCGAACTTGGGCATAAAATGGAAGTACTTCGAGTTGTGTATAAACTTGCCTATGCTTGTTGTTGTGAAACTTGCCTATGCTTGTTGTTGTGAAACTTGCCTATGCTTGTTGTGATAGCCTTTGTTGTGCAAGAATTGTGTTTCTATACTACCGCGTCTCTCGATGGAGGATCGGTTGACTTGTTGAGAACTTACTTGACGTGACCGGCGTGACGGATAAATTCCACGCACGCCTCGTTGATAGTGTTACTTTTGTTAATCGCTTTGGACATACCGACACGACGCGTAGCGCACGTATGCTTCCACTTTGATTACCGCTTGTTGTCTTATTGTTTCCTTGGACATACCGACACGACGCGTAGCGCACGGGTATGCTTCCATTTGGAATGTTGTCTTATTTGCTCCTTTGACATATCGACACGACGCGTAGCGCACGTATGCTTCCATTTGGAATCTGTCTTATTGTTTCCTTCGACACGCGACACGACGCGTAGCGCACGTATGCTTCCATTTGGAATGTTGTCTTATTTGTTCCCTTTGGACATACCGACACGATGCGTAGCGCACGTATGCATGCTCCCATTTGGATTCTGTCTTGTTGTTATCATATCATGCATCGCCAGCCGGCGAAGGTACTCCACGCGTGGATTGATGTTGGGCGTGAGACCGAATTGATATAATCATGTGTGTATCGTAGTTTGGTTATCATACCGCTCTCCTCGCTTTTATAGACTATTATGATTTCATTTACGATTTTACGATTTCACATACTGTACTGTTATCGACCTCCTTCGGCCGCGTTCATGCCGCAGTAGAGTACATCTACCGCCGATCCGCGTTTAGGATCTCATTTCAGCTTTGGGAAGCTCCGTTCCTGAGGCTTATCTGCTGCATGTTACCCGAGTGCAGAGGTTCTTGTACATCTGTGGTATGGCGGGGCCCTGTCCCGTCATAGTTGTTGTATAAACTCTTAGAGGTCTGTAGCACTGTGTGGGCAGGGTTTTGTAAAAAGGATTAAACTGTTCGTTTTAAAAAAGAGTTGTTTATATATATTTTATTGGAAGGTAACCGTTTGGTTGGCCTGTTTCATTATCTTGTCTCATGTTCATGTTTAAGTTTTTATTTCCGCTGGTTTTCTCTGATGTTGTATCACTAGGGTGCCCGGAGTAAGGCACCAGTCACGGGCCCGGGATCGGGTCTTGACACATAGTCACGCTAAGAACTAATACAATCTCCATACATGAACTGAAATAAACAAAGAAAAGAGAAAGAAAAGAAAATACTTGAACTAGGTCTCAAATCTTCGCCTCCTAGAGTTGTGTTGTATGTACAATGGATGGAATGAATAATGAGCAGGGTTTTAGGGATTATATAGATTTTGTAGGTAGGAAAAATTATCCCTTTTGGACTCTGAAAACGTGTCAAATTCGGCTCAAAACGTCAAAAATCCCGTGTTGGCGCCGTGGCCCTGATATTGGGCGCCACGTCGCTGAAAAATCTGCAACTTTTGGACTCCGCAGAACATTGGGCGCCGCGGCACTGCTGCCAGGCCCCGCGGCGCCGAAGGCGTGAATTTGACATTTTTTTTTGTTTCTTCGTCCTTTTTTCGTCCGAACTTCGTCTGATCTCCTCTATACTTCCCGGAACTTCTTAGACTTCATTTCTTGGCCCTTTTGTATGCAATTACATCTCATTTATGCTCATTTCATCTTCTTTTTGTCATTTCTCCATTTTTGACCGCTGTGACACAAAAGAAAGAAAAACGACTTTAATAATATACTAAACATCAACAAAGTGAGTAAAATATTAACTAAAATGACTCAAAAAGTGTATATAAAATACACCGATCAATGTGCAAAGTAAAGAAATAGAAGGAAGACTTATAGACCTCGAATGACTCAAAATGATGGCGGTGGTGGTTGCCGTGAGGGATTGAAAAGCAGATATTGTGGTGGGTATCGTAAGTAGGGCTCAACAGACTCTTCCATCGAAAAGTTTTGCATGAAAGTGTTCATTTGCTCCACTTGACGGGTCTCATAAATATACTGTTGCTGCTGTCATTGCTCCTGGTGCTGACCCCATTCTTGTTGCGTTTGGATGGCGTAATCGGTTTTCTTCGTGAGATATTGTTGATTTAGTAGCATCTGTTGCTGATTATGAAGAATTTGTCGCTGATTATGAAGCAGTTGATCCAATTGTGATAGTGGTGGCTCAATCATCAAGGGAGGTGAAAAACTGCTCTCCCCGCGCTCATTCATATCTGCTGCAGCATTTTCTGGCTCTTATTCTTCTTCCCTCACTCTTTGTCCTCGACCTTGACCTTCTCGTCTCTGCAATGGGGCGGCTATTGGCCCGGGGTAGGAGTGAACAAGGCCGCTAGTCAGGGCTGGCAGAATCTTTTCGGGGATATTTGCGGCGAAGGTGATGACTCCATGCTTAGCGCATAACACAGTTATGAAGGAGCCATGTCCCTATCCACCTATAGTAGTCATCCTACTAATACATGTTATTCTATTAGCTATCTCAATCCCAATATCAATGTACTTGCCAGTTATGATTCCATATACTAGCTTGATCCTGTCAGTCGGGATATTAGAGAAATTCGTTGATGGAATCAAACGAGCACTCACAAAATATAGTCATGCTTTGGCTATTCTGTTAAATTGGCATCTAGCTAGTCCTATAACTTGGTTGCGTGAGAAATGATATTGTGCTCCTGGATAGTACAATGCCTCAACAACTCTGTCCCAATATATCCCATTCTCATTCTTGCACCAATTTATGAAGTTGTTAGGATTGAAGACCTCATCTTCGATGTTAGGAGTTCCAAACATAGAATTCACCTCCTCCGAATCAACTGGCACAAAACTCCCTCTCACATAACAGCGACCATCGCCCTGCTCCGGATATTTAGCATAAAATTCTCTCACTAAGTTGGCGTTGGGCTTCAGAATAGCCATCTGGTCAACAAATAGCTCTCAACCTCTTGCCTAAATCATAGCTCTAACGGGCTCATACAAATCATCATCATCAAAGGGTATGACCCTATACTCCATTCCTCGCTCCGGAATCAATGCCCTAGTACATATTTTGTTATATCTGATTTCAGTATTTTTATTTATGAAGCGAGTTACGTCATAGTCTGGGGCATGTGTAGATGAGGAGCCTTTATTAATACGTCTTCTAGAGGCCATATTTGGTAGGAAATTTGTGTGAATTTATGTTGAAATTTCTCTCAAACAGCCAGCAACAACTATCATAGCAACACACAACCACCAAACACAACTACATCAACCTCAACAACCAATAAAGACAACAAAACACCCCCAATTTCGGAATTCCCACCAAGGTTTTACTAAAAGCTCAACAACTGTTGTTTTCACCCTCAACACACGGAAATATTTTCACAAAAGAGCACAAAATTTTCGGAAAAAATGTGAGTTATTACCTTTTTGCAGCGTTCTCTTGCAAGGACGGCTTGACCCAAGTGATTGAGATGTTTGTGGTGTTTTAATGGTGCTAATGGGTAAGATTTGAAATATTTATGGAAGATTTGTAGGCGAAAGGGATGAATTTTGGTATTTGGACGTCGGAATTTGAGGAAGGAGAGGAGAGGGTTTTGTAAATTTTTTATTGTGAGGAGAGAAGGGGGAAATTAGGGTTTTATTTTTGAAATTCGACATCGGCGCTGTGCCCTTGGCGCCGTGTCCCTGCAGTTTGGCGCCACAGCGCTGACCTCGGTAAAAACTCTCTGAACTCTTGGCGTCGTGGCCCTGCATTTTGGCGCCACGGCGCTGTGTACGGTAATACTCTCTGGAGTTTCAGCGCCGTGGCCCTGCATTTTAGCGCCACGACACTGAGCTCAATTTTTCTGAATTTCAGCATCTTTAGTTTCCATTCCACCTGACATCAAAACATAGACCAAGAAGCCAAGAACGTGAGACTGTTCAAGAACAAGATAACTCAACTTAAAACAAAAATTGAAATAACACAATTTAAAACATTGGGTTGCCTCCCAAGTAGCGTTGTCTTTATCGTCTTTTAGCCGTACACATATTTCTCTTCATTGTGGTTTGAAGAGGATCACAGACTTTATTTGCTCCATGGAGTCACACAAGTATGGCTTCAATCGTTGCCCGTTTACTTTGAATGGTGCACCCTCTTTATCTCGTACCTCGACTGAGCCATAGGGAAACACCTTTTCGAAAATGAATGGCCCTGACCACCTGGATTTTTAACTTGCCTGGGAATAATCTCAGCCTTGAGTTGAACAAGAGCACTTGTTGCCCAGGTTGGAACTCCTTCAGGATAAAATTCTTGTCATGTCATGCCTTGGTGCGTTCTTTATAGATTTTTGCGTTCTCATAAGTATCATTCCGAAACTCATCAAGCTCATTCAGCTGCAATAACCTCTTTTGTCCGGCAGCTTTTGCATCAATGTTCAGCTTCTTCATCGCCCAATATGCCATGTGCTCCAACTCAACTGGTAGGTGACAAGCTTTTCCAAAGACTAGCCTATAGGGTGACATCCCAATTGGAGTTTTGAATGCAGTCCTGTAGGCCCAGAGTGCATCATCTAGCTTGACAGACCAATTCTTCCTCGAGTTGTCCACTGTCTTTTTAAAAAGGATCTTCATCATGAACTTAACATAACTTGACATTTGTTCCAAAGCTTCAGCAAACGAAATGCTGATATGAAACTTTTTGAGGACCTCCAAAAACTTAGAAAATTGCTTGTCAAGAGAATTTTTTCTAAGTCTCTGGGGGTACGGAATTCTGACCTGAGATGCATCATTTACTGTTGGTGGCACTTCATTGGACGCAGGATGATTATCAGTAACCTCTGCCCTTTCGGAATCCATTACCTCGCTTGACTCGCCCTTCTCCAGTGCAGATGGTGGTGGTGAACTCGATTCAACTAGTTTACCACTCCTCAAATTAATGGCCTAACACTGCTCTCTTGGGTTCATCACAGTACTGCTGGGTAGATTCCCTGGCTTTCTATTGTTCAACATGTTCGCCAGCTGTCCCACCTGTGTCTTCAAATTCCTGATGGATGACCTAGTCTCTGTCATGAAATGGGTCTGAGAATTGATGAGAGTCAACAAAGCTGATTGCAATTCATTCGCTCGATTCTTGACGGTGATGCGGTCTTTGTGAAGATGAGCCTGGACTGCTCTGTTGTTGCTGCTGAAACTGTCCTTGTGCAGGCAGGTTGGTCTGCTGATATTTCCCCTGGAATTGAGGCTGTTGTGTCTGGTTGTTTTTCCAAGAAAAATTGGGGTGATTCCTCCACCCTGGATTGTATGTATTGGTGAACGAGTTGTTGTACGTACGCTGAAAATTCCCCACAATTTGAACTTGAGCTTGCTCCATAGGGATATTGTTAGGATCCACTGCTGTGCATTGATCAAAGGTATGCGGTCCACCACAAATCTCACATCCCACGAGTGTCTGAACCACATTTGCAGTCATAGTGTTCTACTGCAGTTGCCATCTCATCGGACCACTGATGGTTGTTAGTAGCCATGTCTTCTAGTAACTCATGTGCCTCATTGACACTCTTACTCATGAAGGTTCCTCCTGCTGCAGCATCAATAATGGTACGAGTGGTACGACACAACCCATTGTAAAAATTATGGACTAACATCCATTGCTCAATACCATGATGATGACACTCTCTCTGCACATCTTTGAACTGCTCTCATACATCATATAGTTGAACTTCTGTGCTAAGTCTTGCCATGTGATAACGTAGTTCGCTTGAAGTGAGTTCAACCAGCTCTTGGCTCTATCTCTGAGTGAAAAGGGGAAGAGCCTCAATCTAGAGGCATCATCAGTAACGCCATTATATTTAAAGGTAGCGCACAACTCCAGAAAATTTGCTAGATGCATATGTGGATCTTCTGTCGGCAAACCCCAAAACTAAACTGTGCTCTGGACCATGTGCAGGATTGCTGGCTTGATTTCAAAGTTGTTGGCTTCCACAGCTGGTAGCCTGATGCACGTTTTTACCCCAGTGATTGTTGGTAGGATGTAGTCCCTCAAGCTCCTCTCTGCAGGATGCTGAACTCGCTCTATCAGGTCTGCACCTTCGTTCAAACCATTGTTGTTTTGTTGATTCTCCATTGCTAACAAGTCAACAGTTTTTTTGTTCTTCCTGTTCTGTTTGAAAGCTTTCTTAATTTCCGAATTTAGAGGTACATGTGTGTCTGCTCCTCTTCTGCTTCGCATAAAACAAAACTTCCAGAGATTGATCAACAATAAGACAAACAGATCAAGACAACAATGTGTTGTGAAATAACAAGAAAAAAAACCAAATTAGAAATAAGACTAGATAATTTGATATTGATAATACGCCAGTCCCCGACAACGACGCCAAAAACTTATTGCGATATTTCTAGATGCTTATGCAAGTGTACGTATCGTTCAAGTAATAAAGATCTGTAAGACTGAGTTATCGTCCACATAGACTTGTTTATCAATTACCGAATATCTAATCTATGGTATATATTTGATTAACGTTTTCGGGTTGATGATTATAACTAAGAATTAAAACTAAACAAGTGCGGAAAATAACTAAATATGATAATGCTTTGGATTTAAAACAGTTATGAAGGAAACAGTGTTTCCAATCTCCTCAACTATCCACTCTTTCACGTGTTAATGCAATGCTAACAATTCTTCTTCTTCTTCTTCTTAAGATAGCAGGTTAACGAACACGTTCTATATTTGATGCGCGAAAAGATGCACACACTTTAACGCAAGTGCACGTTATCGTGACAAGTAATACAGTATTGGTAAGACCGAATATCGTCCACAAGGATTAGTGTTCAAGTACCAATTATCTACCTTTGGTATCTATTTGGTAACCGATATTTGATTTTGTTTATAACTAACAATTATAGAGACTAATTAACTAAGTGTTTACTTCAGTAGTGGTGGAAATAGGGCTTCCAAGTCTCCTCAACTATCCGCTTATGTTACTTATTAATGCAATGAATTATGGTTCTTCTTCTTTTGGAGCTAGCAGGTTTACTAAATCGTTTTATACTCCCGTTAAGGCTATATAAACACTCAACCCCAAGACGCTCGCCTTCTACCTTTCGGTGATAAGGATGACTCTATAGGAGGATTAAGACCAAAAACCTAGTTAACCGTCACGCGCCATGCGTAAAATTAGGTGTTTAATCCTCTCATTAACGCTACATAAGTAATTGAGGTATTTTCATCCCCAATCCAAAATATGTCTACCCAACTTACAACATATTCACAACCTCCTCCTTTCGAAGTTTGATTAGAAATCATATAAATAATGATAATTAGTGATCAATTAATTACCAAGCATTCAAAACAATTATTGGGTAAATCTCAACAATAAGAAGAATAACCATAAACATGCATCAATTCATAACATAAGTTTCTAGTGATTTGACATGGAAAACCCTATAATAGAATTAGTTCCTAGCCATTGACATGACAAGAACTAATTCAATGTCCAACATAAAAACTGAAAGTAAAGTAAAGTAAAGAAAAGAAAATTACTAAGTTAAGGTCTCCAATCTTCAACTTCAAGAATCTTGTGTTTGTGCAAGAAAGGGAACCCTTGAAAACTGCCTAGGGTTCTCCTTTTATAGGCTCAAAACCGCCTCAAACTTTTCCTTCAGCCCGACCGAAATTCGCCTAAAAACTCGATTTTCCGCGTCGGCGCGACCTGCTATCTGCCGCGGAACTTCGCGATGTTCCGGATGATTTGGCGCGCGCCCCACTCTGGTCAGATAGAGGCACCGCGCGCTGCAACTTCGCGCTTCTAGATATCGGCGCCGCGCCCCGGTTCTCGATCGCAGAGGCGCTGGCCCGTGTCCGTGCCTCGTTCGCCACTTTCTCTGCTTTTAAGCTCTGGAACCTCCACTTTTGCCCTTTTTTCGCTCCTTTTCCGCCATTGGGCCATTTTAACCACTTTGACTCAAAAGAAAGAGAATCTATCCTAATACGACACGTATTTGAACAAAAAGGGACAAAAGACTAACTAAAAACGACTCAAAAAGTGTATATAAAATACACCGATCAATTCCGGTTAGGACATATAAAAACTCAACCTTATGCTGAAACGTTCTATATTTCTATGATTGATTTTTACCACACAGGAGGATTAAGAGCAATAATGTAACGACCCGTTTGGTCGTTTAGCACGTTAAGACTACGAAAAAGGTATGTGATTTTAGAGTATTTAAACAATTGGATTTTGGTATACAATCTGGGCAGAATTTTAATTAAGTAGATAAAGTGGGTCAAGCCCACTACCCTTGGTAGGGCAACGCAGCAAAATAAAAGAGGAAATTGCCCAGAGAAAATCTGAAAAACGCGGGTGAACAGTAACCCGTCGTGAACAGTGAAATCGACGGTTCTTTGCCATTTCCGGCCAACACGAGAATCCAACGGGGGGAGAGACATATGGAAAAAATTTCATATCGTCGAGTCCGTCATTTCCATACCAACCCCGACCTTCAATTCTTCCTATATCGCCGGGAATTTTAGATCGAAATTCTGACGACACTGTTCATCGTCTTCCCCGGCGGGTTTTTGCATTTTACGGCAGATTCCGGCAACTACAGGGAATGGCGTTGGCATCAATAGAATCACGGTTTCCTTGCCGTCATTTTGACACCCCACACAAAGCTCGATTCTCATTAAATCATCAAAACACCAAAATCTAAAATCACGAAACCCTAGGCGTCACCGGTCGAATTCCGGCCAACTGAGGAACATTCGACCAACGGGAGTGGTACCATTAGCTTCAGTGTCCTCAGGCCTACCTATTGCACCCACTCTCACCCTTCGATTCATCCCCGAACGTTGGGTCGACCATTTGGATTTTTTCGGTTGGGTTTGAGGATTTTTCCGATCGTTACAGGCCACGTTGAAGGCTGTGGGTTGTATCATTGAGTTCGTCTTGCTCGCAGCTACTATTTGATACCAACCACGTGCCTCAATTCATCCTACATTATAGTCCGCCATTGTTGCACCCTTGTGCTCACTGTTAACGCCGGAAATGGCGATTCTGGCGGCTGGGCAGCTTCCAGTCGACGCTGCTCAGTCCATAGCTAATGATTTTCCCACGCTACCACAGCCACAACGCAACAACTCACTATCTTTGGATGAAAATGGTATTTTCCGGTGAACTGTGGCGGCGGCGCCAATCTGATTGCCAAAAATTACGATCAAGAACTCGATGGCGCTACAACTACCAACAATACTCTCAGCGATGCAGTAATTCCATTCACCGGAAATTTCGCAACGAATGTGGGCCGCACTCTACCCAATACAATCATCCGGCACCTCAGCTAGCACCAAAATAGATTTTAGGCGTTCAGAGGCTCTACGCAAGGTAAAGACATTGGTTTGATTGTTCATGGCACTCGCTCGGCATTTATGTAGGTTACAGTTTACTTTAGTTAGACTCTGATTAGAGAATCATATGTAGTTGTAGGAAGTGACGGGGATAGCATGATAGGCCTTCGGGCATGAAGTGGAGATAAGTTACAATTACATTGGTTTCGTCAGCTGTTATGTGGGCTTGTCGCCATATGTTTTATTTTCTGTGATTATCACCTGATTGTATCTCCGTTGCAAATTGTCTCACTTGTCTTGTGAAAAAAAAAAAATTGTGATGTTGATAATTGAACATAGGACATTGATATGACTTGTACTGGTCGATTATATATTTGTGATATGTGTTGAGACTGATATCATGCATGCCATACTTTTTTTAATATTATTGTTGATGATATTGAAAATCGCCGAGGTTTCTGTCGGAGATTGAGAAACTCCGAGGTCTTTGCCGGATATTGAGAGTGATTGAGCAACTCCGAGGTCTTTGCTGAAGATTGAGAGTGATTGATCAACTACGAGGTCTTTGCCGGAGATTGCGAGTGATTGATACCCTCCGAGGTTCTAGCCGGAGAGCACGAGTGGTACATGGACTTCGCGGGTCCCCCATGGGTCATGGCTTTAAGGCATTGCCCTTAGCATGTGTGTACAAGAGTGGAGTGAGAGATGTGACTATTGCATTGCATTGCATTCATCCACTTTTATATTTGACTTATCATTTGTGAACTATATCTGTCTTGATAGATTCTTAATTTCTTTGCACTTTACATTATATGTGACCATGCCTGTGTGCTCTATGTGCTACTTGTTGGTTTCAACTTCTTCATGCGTTATCTAATCATTGTCAGCCTATGATGATTACCGGTACTAGTGTTGTACTGATACTACTCTTGCTGCACTTTTGTTGAGTGCAGAGTACGATCCAGTTCATTTCACGCCCGTGGTCGATTCGCGAGGGTGATATCTTTCAGTCATTCAGGGTGAGCTACTTGATCATCTGTGGCCCCTGAAGGGCTTCCTAGTTAATTCCATTTACTTTTGTTAGTTGACAGACAGTATGTAGCCTTCGGGCATACTTTCAGACTTCTATTTTCAGACTTGTTAGCGCTCTTGTACCCTTTTGACCAGATTTTGGGAAGGTCGTAACATTTCTAGGGATTATAAGTGTTTAAGACTTAATAACTTCTTGTTCTTTATTTATTTTTCGCTGAGTTAACTTGTTAATGAGAACGTAGTTCGCCTATTCGGTGGAATATGGTAGGTGCCATCACGACTCGTAATTTGGGTCGTGACAAAGTTGGTAGCAGAGCTTCTTGGTTAACCGGTCTAATGAGTACAAGAACAATATCTAGTAGAGTCTTGCGGATTGGTACTTAGATCCTGTACCCATCATCGAAAGGCTATTGGACTGTCACGACCCGAACCCCGGGCCCGCGACTGGTGCCCTACCTGGGCACCCTTCTACCATCTACGACACAAGTTATCCGCAGAAGTTAAATAACACTCATTTTTTAAACAAACATGCAAAGGCAAAGCCGATAAGGCTGCCATATATATATATAATTCAAAAGAAAACTACATTGTACACGAGTCCAATCCCATATATGAATACAAACCTCTAAGAGTTTTACAGAACTATGACGGGACAAGGTCCCGCCGTACCCATAACTGTACAAAAGCATGTAATGAAAGATCTATACCAAAATGATAAGCCCCGAAACAATGGAGCTATCCCCAAAAACTCTGAGCAATGATCCTACACTTGCAGATCACCAAACTGCGTACCTAAACCTGCGGCATGAATGCAGCCCCCCGGAGAAAGGGGGTCAGTACGGAAAATGTACCAAGTATGTGAAACAATAAGTACTGTAAAGGATATCATACAGTCCAAATATAACAGGAGACAAGTATGATAATTCAAAATAACAGTACACTGTACCTTGCAAATATGAGAATAATGAGTGTCAACTTTACCTTTTAAGTTATGTCTTTTAAGAGTTAGATCAACCGCAAAGAGTATTTGTACTCGCATCATGGATCTTGTCCATGGGTTTATATAATATTCAAGTCCTAATTATGGACGTACTCACATGATTTCAACTATACCGTTTTCAAAATTAGGATTATGTTGTAATCATGGACGTTCTCACATGATCCAACTATACAATTTTCACAATAAGATTTATGTCGTAATCATGGACGTTCTCACATGATCCAACTATACAATTTTCACAATAAGATTTATGTCGTAATCATGGACGTTCTCACATGATCCAACTATACAATTTTCACAATAAGATTTATGTCGTAATCATGGACGTTCTCACATGATCCAACTATACAATTTTCACAATAAGATTTATGTCGTAATCATGGTCATTCTCACATGATCCAACTATACAATTTATATCATCTCCGACTCTCATTAGCACAAATAGAATGAACTATCATTTTAAGAGAACTCAAGACAATATCACATCTAGTAATAATAGGGAAATTGAACCCGATGTACTATGTACGTCCATCATACATCTTCTCATTTATAAACTTCTAAACACTAACACTCATAGTATCAAGACACTTTCACTTTTAAAATCAAGTTACTACACTTTTAAACTCAAGTAAGTTATACTTTTCAAATCAAGTCAAGTATACTTTTAACACCAAGTAATTTATACATTTCAATCATGTAACTTCTTTCATTTACTACAATGAACTAAAATGAAATACTTTCATTTAGACAACCCAAAGTACTGTCAAGAGAATAGATATAACAATATTTCATTTTAGAAACCCCAAGTACTATCAAAAGAATGAATAGAACCACTTCCATTTTATAAAATCAAAGTACTATCAAGAAAGTATATAGAGCAACTTCTATTTTAGGAAATCCAAAGTACTATCAAGAATTACATCACTAAGGAGTAGGATACACTCACTTTAAAACAAGGAATCATGCTAGAAGAAGAAATGACAGTTCACATACCTTTTTTGGAGACTAACCAACTCTACAATATAGAATACGTCTCAAAGTACTTCAACCTATAACAACAATAACACTATTATCAATTCCAAGCTTTCTAAGGTAGATTAATACCAACTAAAGGTCTCTTATTCTACGGAAAATTGGGCAGCACTTCCTTTGTTTCTATGTACTTTTCCACCTTTTTCAAGGCCCAAATTTAACAACCAACAAGCCACACTTAAGGGAATAACCAACAGTTAACCAAAGGAGATTACACGCCAACTTGACGTGTACAATTCTGCCCCACAATCACATTAAAACAGTCCACAAAATAGTCCATAATAAATCAACATTAAGGGTACAATGTGAAGCCTTTAACACCCTTATTCCTTAGGACTTTCATTAGCCACTTTACCACATTAAACATGCAATTTGGTGGCTGATTTTTCCAGCAGTTATATACCACAAAACAGTCCCAAAACTGCCCTAAAATATCCAACCATTTAAGGCCATTCTCGGCCAATAACAACTATAAGTCCAAATCCCTTTTCCTTAATTTCTTTTAATCCAATTCACATTCCAACGTGTTATATAAGTTATATAAACTATCAAAAACAATATTTTCTTCATTATACAACATGCGACAAGTGAAATTAACAACAATAATGATCAACAATTCTAATGACCGAAAATGTCCAACTCTCGGCCTCAACTCCCAAAATTGTCCAAACCATTTTTAATCTTCATTATTTTTATTAAAAACTCACTTATACATTACTACCACATGTAATCTTCAATTACTTCAAGAGGAAAATGATCCTTACCTCAAATATAGCCCAAAACAGTCCAAGCTAAAGTCGGTCCCTAGATTAGTCTTAGCTCCTATTTTTCACGTTCCAATCACATGTATGTAACCCCTATAAGCTTATGATCAACTTCCCTTCACGTTCCATCACCAAAAAGTCGACGGAAACTCCTAGGGTTTCACCCTCATTCTCGGCCAAGTGAGGTTTTTTAGGGGTTAGTGGTGTTTATCTTGGCTCAACACTTGGTTAGAGACCTTAATCTTGTATTAATATACACAAGCTTGGAAGATTAGAGAATTTTGTTCATCAAAACCCTCCATGACCGAGAACAAGAGAGAAGAGAGAGATAAAACTTTCCTTGAAATATGGCTAAGTGTAGAATGAAGTTTTGCAAGCCTCTATGATATATACAAATATCTAACAAGTGTAGCAAGACAAGTGGAATGGGACTCACATGTCCACTTGTCTCCAAAATATCTAAAGTCCAATTCAAAGTCTTTATGACAAGTGGAGGGATGACACGTGTCACCCTCTCATTGATCCAAAATTATTTCTTCACCAAAATATCTATATTTGGCCAAAATATCTCAAAATCTTGTGGGCCCCACAAAATTGTAAAATTTTCCGGTGGGCCCCACATGATCAAATTTGAAACTTAAAAATTCAAAACTCCAATATATTATACTAATTCCATATACCAAATTGAGAATCAAATTCCAAATAATAAACATTTTCCTTCACAAGGTTCCGAAATTTCTTCTTAGGAAAAAGTGATTTTCCTTTCGTTCCAAAATTCAAATCTTATCTTCTCACGTACGTTCTCATCTCATTCTCTTGGAAATACGGGGTGTAACAAGGAAATTTAGGAAACACTTCACTTCTTTACTCCTTTCGTGCTAGTTCAATCCGATTGGTATCTGATTTATTCTTTTCGTTTGAGATTATTCAGATTGGTATCTTAAACTCATTTTTATGTTCTCTCACAGGTGGCAGGACTCTTTATGTGATTCATATAAAGTATTTTCTCTCTATCCTATAGGTTGAGGTGTACTTACGAGAATCCAAATAGTTTATGTTTGGTGACAAAATAATCATAATGGTAAAATATTCTTTTGATGGGAGCATGAGGTGTGCTTAGCTTGGTATTGTGCGGGAGAATGAATGGCAAAGTTGAGTGTCAGCAAGATGGGATTGTGTGTGTTAAGCACAAGTTGTTTAGAGGTTCTTCAAGGAAATATCTATTGCCTTTACGTCAAGTGGGGGGAATTTTCCCGTGGAGATTGCATTTTATGAGAAGGGGAGGTTGTAATCTTTCAGTAGAGGGTGTGTTGCCGGTTCACTTGAGATTTTGAAGAGGTGATATAAAGGGGCCATTTTGGGCTAAAATCTTGGTGATTTTGTGAGATATACCACATTTGTTAGATGTGCAAGGCTGATGGGTGGTGCTAGCATGACATATTCTATGGGCTAAGACATCATAAATGGGGTGAACTCATTAGGTTGTCATGGAACAAGGCTACTCCATTTATAAAGTAAATGTTAAATGAACAAGAATTTTGTAAAGTTGACTATGTCGTGGGCTACGGGAAGTATAATGATCGACTAATGATTATGGACCTAGGGATAAATAAGTGCGAAAGTTTATTACTTTAGGGGTTATCTACTGTTGCACCTAATCTTAGAAAGGATATATATGGGTATTGTATATGTTCTTAGGACTCAGAAAGTTCTTACAATTACCCGTGACGTGAATCTGTGGAGTTGAACGATTACATGATTTGTTAAGGGTGTTAAAGTTCAGAAAAACATCACTTAAGGACCCTCGAGCGATGTGTTAGTCAATAAGAACATTTAAAGTGGTAGATCACAATTACATCTTAGTTAATTCAAGTTGTGAAGAGCATTTTGGAAATTGAATTAAGGATTAGTAATATCGGTTGGGGCCAAGAGGAGCAAATTCACTATAGGACTTCCGGCATTGATATTGGGTTGGTAAATGCATGAACTAATATGGAAGAAGTATTGTTCAATTAAAGGATATTTGGCAAGGATACTCGTATGGAACTTTGTGAGAACGTTGGTAGGATTGTGTGTATGAAAAGTAAGGATTGCCTTACAAATTATGTATCAGGACAATGATGTATCAGGATATTACATTGGTAATAATTGACTTGTTGCAATCACGAGGGTTGGTCGGTACTTTTGATGGAAAGGACTCGTGAATGATTGTACTTGTCATACGATAGACTTGGAAGGGTATTTATTTTAAAGGTTAGAGTGGTGTAAGGAAAATTTTCAGATGCTTAAGGTTGTGAGGGTTTAACTATTCTACAAGAGTAATGATATTTTGATCACCCCTCGTGTGGGTTTGGAAAATTTCTGATTGTTAATGGTAGGAGTGATTGGGAATGGAATATGAGAAATTGAAGAATTAAGATGAGAGCCTGTTTGGATTCGAATTTGAAGTATTAAGGTACATCTTCAGAAAGGAAAAATGATTTAAATTTGAAGAAACGAGATTACTTGAGTTAGGCATGGATTATGACGGCGTTGTCATGCGTCATTTGATTAGAGTGTAATTGATAAATATGACTGAAGAAGGAAGTCTATGGAACTTGACTAAGTGTTATGACGAAGTGTCATGGGGTTTTGCGATTGGTGACTAGTAAGGTGTAATATTCAGATGACTAACATGATAAGATTGATGGAAAGGCGATGTGTTGTACCAAGATAGGTAATTTCCTAGTATTATTTAATTGACGGGCTAGAGTTGATAAATAAGAGGAAATCTTGTAGTTGATGTATATTTTGAGGTGATATTGTGTCATGATAGTAGACTATGTCGAAATGTTTCAAGCTTGATAGCATGATTGAACATTTCAAGTGTCAATAACATTGGATATTGGAGTGAGACATGTAAAATTTTAAGATTGGGTACTTTTGGATTTTTGTAAGGGTGTAATGAGACATCGCACTCAGAGTTGTTACGATTGTGAAGGGTAGGAGGCCAAAGGCCATATATCAAAGTATTCGGAGTGATGAATGAGATAAGTGAAGGAACAAAAATGAGGACTTGAAGTATTTTGATTTTTATAGGATTTATCAAATTTGTGTGACTAGCTAGGATTTATCAAATTTGTGTGACTAGCTAGGGTTAATTGAGAAACATGAAGATTTAAGTCGAATGGTATGTTGTACCAAGTTAATGAGTTGGGTGAAATTTTAGTTAGGTTAGAGTGACGACACAAGATTGATTATTCAAGAGAAAATGGACGAAATGAGTCATCACAGACTTTTGGAAGGCTCACTACTTATACTGTTAATGTTCGGAATCAGTTCGAGTGACTAGTAGCGATATTCGAGAAATTGTACATTTTACATCTGGTCGGATCTGCTCATCTAGGGTCAAGTGGCTTATGGATGGGTTACCAGAGAGGCTTATCTGTATCCCAGTAGCCCATTTTTAAAGATGATAGATTTTATTTTAGGATAGAGATATAATGAGTTTATCAGGCTTATTGGAGTTTACCAGGAGATTTGATAATATTTAGTTGATGACAACTTTACGAACAGTTCTAACGGTTTGCACATGTACTTAGTGATATACTGAGGAGTTACAAATAGATGTGGGAGGTCGTTGGGATGATGGACTGATTTTTAACAATTTGGAATGATAAAATAATCACTAGAGTGATGCACATAATACGTCATTTGAAGGTTTAAGGGGAATTGGACGATGAGTGTTGACTCAGTAGCTTTAGCTCGACGAAACTAACATATTTGGAATTAGTGCAAAGATTTGCACATATTATTTCTGGCGAGAAGGAGTCACGATTAAAACTTGTGGTGGGTGACAACGTTTTTTATATGGATTTTTTGTACTGATGACGATATTAGAAGGTGTGAAAGAAGAGTAAGTATAATCAATATAATTAACTGGTACATGATTGATAAGGGATTACGGCTACAACTGAGGGATTGTTGTGACGGTGATGGTATTTGTGGAATCAATCAATTTCATTCAGAGATGTGGTTATAATCAAAATCAATCAATTCGATCAGAGTCAGTGTAAACTGATGGGAACTAGCTATGGAAAAATTTCGGCCATGAAAAATGGAGATTTAATTTTGAGCTAAGTGAATCGAGAATTTGATAGATACAATGATCAAGCGTAACTATCATCGTGATCATTATCATGAAGGCTTACACGAGGTTTATAACATAGATTCTTGATGCTCGACAACTTTAATACTTTCCTTACCATTCGGGGAAGAGCCGGTAGCAATCTTGGATAGGCAAGTGAGAAAGTTGAGGTCCAAGGAAATCGCTTCAGTCAAGGTGCAGTGGAAGCACCGTCCGGTTGAGGAGGCCACTTGGGAGAACGAGGCGGATATGCGGAGTAGATATCCTCAGTTGTTCGACAGTTCAGCTTGTCGCTCGAGGACGAGCGATTGTTTGATTGGTATCTAATGTAACGATCTGTTTAGTCCTTTAGCACGTTAAGACTACGAAAAGAGTATGAGACTTTAGGGTATTTAAATTATTGAATTTTGATATACAATATGGGCAGAATTTTAATTAAGTAGATAAAGTGGGCCAAGCCCACTACCCTTGGTAGGGCAACGCAGCAAAACAAAAGAGGAAATTGCCCAGAAAATCTGAAAAATGCGGGTGAACAGTAACCCGTAGTGAACAGTGAAATCGGCGATTCTTCACCATTTCCGGCCAACACGATATTCCAACGGGGGCGTGACATATGCCAAAAGTTTCGTCTCACCGAATCCGTCATTTCCATACCAACCCCGACCCTAAATTATTCCTATATCGCCGGGAATGTTAGATCGAAATTCTGATGACACTGTTCATCGTCTTCCTCGGCGGGTTTTTTTCGGCAGATTCCGGCAACTGCAGGGAACAACATTGGCACCAATAGAATCACCATTTCCTTACCGTCATTTTAACACCCCACACAAAGCTCGATTCTCACTAAATCATCAAAACACCCAAATCTAAAATCACTAAACTCTAGGCGTCGCCGGTCGATTCCGGCCAACTGAGGAACATTCGACCAACGGGGGTGGTACCATTAGCTTCAGCGTCCTCAGGCCGACCTATTGCACTCACTCTCACCCTTCGATTCATCCCCGAACGTCGGGTCGACCATTTGGATTTTTTCAGTTGGGTTTGAGGATTTTTTTCGATCATTACAGGCCGCGTTGAAGGTTGTGGGTTGTATCATTGAGTTCGTCTTACTCGTAGCTACAATTTGATACCAACCATGTGCCTCAATTCATCGTACATTGCAATTCGCCATTGTTGCACCCTTGTGCTCACTGTTGACGCCGGAAATGGCAATTCCGACGGCTGGGTAGCTTCCAGTCGACGCTGCTCAGTCCATAGCTAATGATTTTCCCACGCTATCACAGCCAAAACGCAACAACTCACTATCTTTGGATGAAAATGGTATTTTCCGGTGAACTATGGCGGCGCCGCCAGCAGGATAGTTGTCGGAAATTGCGATCAAGAACTCGATCGCTACAACGGCTCAACAATACTCTGCGATCAGGCAGAATTCTAGTCACCGGAATTTTTGCAACGAATGTGGGACCCACTTCTACCCAATACAGTCATATGGCACCTCAGCTAGCACCAAAACCGATTTTTTGCGTTCAGAGGCTCTACACAATGGAAAGACATTGGTTTGATTGTTCATGACACCCGCTCGGCATTGAGGTAGGTTACGATTTACTTTAATTAGACTCTGATTAGAGAATCGTATGTAGTTGTAGGAAGTGACAGAGATAGCATGATAGACCTTCAGGCATGAAGTGGAGATAAGTTACAATTACGTTGGTTTCGTCAGCTGTAATGTGGGCTTGTCGTCATATGTTTTATTTTCTGTGATTATCACCTGATTGTATCTCCGTTGCAAATTGGCTCACTTGTCTTGTGAAACAAAAGAATTGTGATGTTGATAATTGAACATAGGACATTGATATGACTTGTACTGGTCGATTATATATTTGTGATATGTGTTGAGACTGATATCATGCATGTCATACTTTTTTATATATTATTGTTGATGATATTACTAAACTCCGAGGTTTCTGCCAGAGATTGAGAGTGATTGATAAACTCCGAGGTTTCTGTCGGAGATTGAGAGTGATTGAGCAACTCTAAGGTCTTTGCCGGAGATTGAGAGTGATTGAGCAACTCCGAGGTCTTTGCTGAAGATTGAGAGTGATTGATTAACTACGAGGTCTTTGCCGGAGATTGCGAGTGATTGATACCCTCCGAGGTTCTAGCCGGAGAGCACGAGTGGTACATGGACTTCGCGGGTCCCCCATGGGTCATGACTTTAAGGCATTGCCCTTAGCATGTGTGTACAAGAGTGGAGTGAGAGATGTGACTATTGCATTGCATTGCATTCATCCACTTTTATATTTGACTGATCATTTGTGAACTATATCTGTCTTGATAGATTCTTAATTTCTTTGCACTTTACATGTACATGATATGTGACCATGCCTGTGTGCTCTATGTGCTACTTGTTGGTTTCAACTTCTTCATGCGTTATCTAATCATTGTCAGCCTATGATGATTACCGGTACTAGTGTTGTACTGATACTACTCTTGCTGCACTTTTGTTGAGTGCAGATGCGATCCAGTTCATTCTACGCCCCGTGGCTGATTTGCGAGGGTGATATCTTTCAGTCATTCAGGGTGAGCTACTTGATCATCTGTGGCCCCTGAAGGGCTTCCTAGTTAATTCCATTTACTTTTGTTAGTTGACAGACAGTATATAGCCTTCGGGCATTCTTTCAGACTTCTATTTTCAGACTTGTTAGCGCTCTTGTACCCTTTTTACCAGATTTTAGAAAGGTCGTAACATTTCTAGGGATTATAAGTGTTTAAGACTTAATAACTTCTTGTTCTTTATTTATTTTCTGCTGAGTTAACTTGTTAATGAGAACGTGGTTCGTCTACTCGGGGAAATAGGGTAGGTGTCATCACGACTCGTGATTTGGGTCGTGACAAATAACTTTAACTACTACACAACTATCGGAGTACTTTCGTTCACTATTTTAACTTATGTCTAAACAACTATAGCATATTCAAATCTCTCTTTTCAGCTCTTGATTTGAAATCATATATGTTATGACAATTAGTGTTCAGTTAATTATCATACAATCATAATAAGTGGAATAGATCTTAACAATTGAAGAAGAAATCAATAATTATGCATCAACTATATGAAAGAGTTTCAAGAGGATTCGACGGAAAACCCTAATAAAGTAATTAGCTCCTAAACATTGTCATGTCAAGAACTAAATTAAAATCCAACATAAACTGAAATAAAATAAGGGAAAGAAAAAGCACTTGACCAAAGTCGTATCCAATCTTGTGTTCACTCCTATTCTTGCCTCTCCAAAAAGTATATCCAATAATGACAGGGTTTTTATATCTGAGAAAAATCACATTTCAGACCCTTTTACCTTCATCAAATTCAGCCCAGCACTGGAAATCTCGCGTCGGCGCCGTTGCCCTGCAGGCTGACACCACCACACCGGAACAACTGCAGCTTCTCTGGACTTTCAGCGTCGTGGCGCTGCATTTTGGCGCCACGACGTTGTGCTCGATTTTCTGGATTTTCATGTTTTCTTCCATTCTTCTCATGGCCTTCCTTGATTGATTACTTGGGTTCATGTTGCACATTTCCATCCTCAATATCGGTCATTTCATCTTTGATTCACCATTCCCCACCAAAGTCGCCTATTGTCTGAAAACACAGCAAACAAAACATAATACTGTACAAAACAACGAAAATATACCTAAAAGACTCCCTAAACTAGACTCTAAAACAGTCCTAAAATGGACTTAACACCTTCACTTTCCAACAGATAATGCATATATACTTTTTTGCATTTATCGTGTATGATAGACAATACATTTTTTAGTTGGTTTCTTAGGTTGTTGTTCATTTTTTTTTGAGTTGGAGGTGAAAGTATTGCTATACAATCATAAATCGTTTCAATAAAAGTTTTACGACCGTCTATTTTAATAGTCAGATTTAATACAACACCAATAATATAAATAGTGGGAATATGATTTTTTAATAGGTGTATTATAAGATGATTTTTCATATATTTACTAAGTAACAAAAATGTTAGAGCAATGTAAAATAACATAATTGAAATAGTACGATAATATATAGCAATTTTTTTTTTAGTTGTTTGAAAAAAATTCTCTAAAAATTCAATATGTTCTGAATTTCCCCCCCAATCATTATCTATAAGCATATCAGTTGAATTTGAATTATAAGCGTTAAAAAATAAAGTGATGGTTCTTCTATAATCGTAAGCAACAAGTAGTTGTTGATATAGAGAATTACACTTAGTCGTCATTTCTTTCAAATTTTTCTAAAAGGTAATCCACAATCATGACAAGTTTTTTTACATTCTTATTTTTTTTGTATTTTATTACTTATAAAAATAAAGTTTATAACAAATTGTATTTTATTAAGAATATCGTTAAAAAGTGATAGATCATCATTCACTGTTAAGTTATAAATATGACACGCACATTTTATATGAAAATAATTAGAAAAAAATGGAGTTGATAGATCTTTTAAAAGTTTCACAACATAATTATTAGAAGAAACATTAATTAACGTAACAATCATAATTTTATCAGTTATATCATAATAATCGCAAACTTCGTGAATATTTTGTGCAATAAAAATTTCCGTGTGCCTGTCATTAATATATCTATATGCTAAAATAGGTTTTTGCATAGATCAATTATGATCTATCCAATGCCATGTTACAGTTAAATAGTCGTTATCGTTAGTACTACGACTTATATCAGAAGTGATAGATACTTTGCATGATATAATGCATAACGTAAATATTGTTGATATTTATATGCAAATTTTAAAATGTCTCTCCTAACAGTTGATCTAGGAAAACTGCTAAAAACATGATTGTACATATCGCTTACGTAATGAATAAAACCAGAAAATGAAGGAAATGCAAAAGGCAAACCCTTCACCACAACTAATTTTGCTATTGATTCCATATCTATGTGTTTATCGTATTTAGGACCTATAATTCTCTCAGTCGTCGGGTTGATTTGATCACGTACTTTATCCGGGACACTATGTGAACCTTGTCCCGACTCAGAGCGTATTGACGCACCCGACTTTGTAGTCTCGTATTCATCTCACTTAGCTTTGTGAAAGCATTGTACATGTTTTGACAAACCTCCTGTCTCACTCTGACCTTTTTCAATTTTAAATTGATAAATATTTTTACAAATTTTACATCTAAATACTTGATTCTCTTTGTCCATATAAAAAAAATAGTCATGCATGTGATTTTAATTGCAGTTGTGTGAGGTCTGGTCTCATACTAGGGGAAATATGAGACATTACAATTTCAGACTGAGACTCAGTCTTAACTTGAGGTTGAGGTGCACTGGTGGTGTATCATCTAGATTATCGTCTAAATTATTGTCTGGTTAAGTTGTAGAATATATCTAATCATCTAATGATATATCATTAAAAAAACTCAGTTTCATCTATATGAGTGTAATAAATCAAATTAACCTGACTAGGAATATGATGACTAGAAGAAGTAGCATTGCCCTTTATCTCTACTAGAAGAAACACTCTTACCCTTAATCATACGTCCAAAGCGTTCCATTATAATTACGCAAATAAATAATTAAAGTAAATGAAATTAAGTGTGATAATTAAGTAACAATAATAATTTAAAGAAGGAACGAATGCATCAAACACAGACGTAACGTCGACGTGTAATCAAAGTTGAAAATTGAAACTTTGCTCGATGAAGCTAGTTGCCAACTTAAGTCCTACTTTTTTAACTTTGATACAATTATATAAATGAGCAAATAAAATAAAATACTTAGTAGACAATGTAAACGTGTAGAGAGATAGATTGAGAGATTGTAAAAAAATGAGATATTTATAATTAAAAAAACATAGTTAAAATGTAAATATATTAATTTATGGATTAAAAATAAATATTAAGGGATAGAGAGTTTATGGGTTGGTGGGGGCAAAAATGATCGTTACAACTGTTGCACAACGATCAAAAATTAAATTTGATCATTGTTGCAACGGTAAGTTTTACAAAGGGGAGGGGACGAGATTGGGCAGGATCCGGCAGAACGATCCCAGATCCCGTCCCATTTTTGAATCCCGACACCATATTTTTTAGAGGGATCGGGGCGAGTCCAGGTCAGGGCCGGGCCAGGACCTGACCCGCTGGACAGCAGCTATACATGAAACACACCATTAACTTACCATCACCCACTTTCTTCCATCGACAGAACCGAAGCGATGTGCACGTTAGAGAAGAGAGGCAACATCTTCCTCTTAACCTTAACCGGCACCGATGAACACCGTTTACACCCCAACCTTATCGACTCCCTCTCCGCCGCTCTACACACCGTGCGATCTGAATCTACTTCCTCTTCTTCCGCACTTATCACCACAGCCCAAGGCAAATTCTTCTCCAATGGTTACGATCTTAAATGGGCCTTAGTTGACCCGGCCCGCCAACAACTCATGTCCAAAAAGCTCCGGTCTCTCGTTTCCGACCTAATCAGTTTACCTATGCCGACAATTGCTGCTATCACCGGACACGCTTCCGCTGCTGGGTTTGTATTTGCGTTGTGTCATGATTACATTGTGATGCGTAAAGATCGAGGGTTTCTTTACATGAGTGAGCTTGATATTGGGTATCCGATACCTATTTGGTTTTCGGCTTTGGTGAAGTGTAAAGTGGGGTCGCCTGCGGTTTGGCGTGAGGTGGTGTTGAAAGCAGCTAAGTTGACGGCTGAGATGGGAGTTGAAAGGGGGATAGTTGATTCGGCTCATGATGGAGTGGAAGAGACTGTGGATGCGGGGGTAAAGTTGGGTGAAGATTTGGTGAGGAGAAATTGGGATGGGAAAGTGTATGCTGGTTGTAGGAAGACTTTGTATGTGGAGCTACTAAATAAGCTTGGTTCCGATGAGACTGTTGGAGATTATGGGGATGGGGAGGCAAACAAGAAGACACTGTCAAAGCTGTGACTCAGCCATTTGTTATCACCGAATTTGAATGTGTAATATTAAATGTATGTTTCCTCAACTAAATCTGTTGTTTTGAATAAACCGAATGCAGGAGAAGTATTGTGTTTGAGCAAACAAAGTAATTTCGCACTATTATATTGTGCCAAATTATGCAGTGGTGTTATGAGGTACTAATTCTTCCGTCTCAAAATATTTATCATATTTTTTTAAGTTAAAATTAAATTAATTTAATATTTTAAAATTAAAATTTAGATATTCAAAAATTATATAAAAATATTATAAGTTATAATTTTTTTATATTAATATGATGAAAAAATATAGCTTAAAATATTAATCAAAATTTATATAATTTAATTCTTAAAATATATAATTAGACAAGTATTTTGGAAAAAAAGGTGCTACTACTTTTATGCCAGAAAAGTGAGCTGTGTTGTGGAAAAAAGAGTCTTGAAAAAGGGAATAAATGCAAATCTCTAACTTACTCCCTATAAAAAAAAAAGAGAAAAATTATTATTTTATCATAAATATATTCTTTGTGATTGAGCTTTTAGAGGACTCAATAACTAGTTCAGAATTTATTTAAGTTATACGATATTATGGGATTATTATATTTTAGAGGAACAAGTTAAGATTATTATCGCTAAGATCACTGAAGACACTTATGCAATGAACTCATCTCCTTAAAGAAAACGATATATTCACGTCTAGATCTGTCCAAAGCTCGGGTCGAGTGACTTTTTTTCTCTTATTTGCCCGATCCTATTTTAAAAAAAAAATCCGACCCTGACCTTTATCCTTCGGAAACCCTACGGGTCACAGGTCGGCCTGACCCGGTCTACAAAACAAAATAACGGGATTTGAACGGGTCGGGTCCCGGGACCCGGTGATTTTTTTTTGTTATTTTTAAAACTGAAATTGACATTCACACTACATTACCACGAAATTCGTACGTTAAAATCTATTGTATATCGCGAGATCTGTAGTGAAGAAAAGAGAAAATTAGAAACTAATTTGGGGGAAACGTCAAACCGATTGGGAAGACGTACATTTTTTTCAAAAATTGGCGTTGCGACGGCCCCGCCTAAAAATATATGCGAAATAAAAAAAAAGGGTGAAACGAACGTCCGAACGCAGAGTTATGACCATTTAAAGTTTCATCAATTTACAACTACTTTCTTTTATCCTTATATTTTATGTCAATGCTTCACATTAAAACATAAAGTCTACATCACATATATTCTTAAAACATGTAAATTTAATAAAGGAAAAATAATATAATTATATTAAAAAAAATTAAGTGGATGGTCGAGGTCGGGCCGAGCATTCTACCTGACGCGTTCACAAATATGTAAACATAATGGATCGGGTTGCACGCCGCAACAAAACGTAAAGTGAATATACGTTCACAAATACGTCTGGCCCGACCTACGAATGCTCGTGTTTCAGTTTTTCAGGTTAGATGGCTCACGAGTCAGAAATAAGCTGACACTATCCTGATTTTTCGGATCGGGTCGGGAGGGGCGGATCCCCAAACCTATGGACATGTCTATTCACGTCATAGCCTGAAAAATTATTTATTATTCCTCATTTATTGTTCAACTGCAATCAATCTACAATTTTAATTTTAACATGCTATGGAGTCCATCTGTTAATAGTAGACCATCTCACCATAATTTCTTCACACCCACATTTAAGTGAATTCAAGACAAGTTGTTAAGTTATTACATAGCTATGATTTCTTTATTCTATATGATTTAGATACTAAAAGTACTAGTTAATAGAGATGTAAAGTTTTAGGAAAAATGGTTTTTTTTAATGTGCATCTCGAGAAACCACTTCTTCAAAATAAACAAAGTGACATCCAACTATATAATCTGCACTTCAAACTTAATAAAAAAGCCTCTTTTGCACGCAAGAGCAAAAAAAAAAAGGCCAGCGCCACAATACAGATAAAAATCTCCTGGAGAAAATACTGCACTGGAGAGATCTAAGACTAAATTCACATACTAGAGAGTGTAAAATACTCTATAAAGATAGAAAAGTATAAGGAAACTGGTAAAGTGGAGTTAAACATAAGAGAAGGTGACAAACTAAAGGCAGAGTATTTACAGACTGATATGTATAAAGGAGAATGGTTTATTACGACTATATAGACTCTTCTTTCTATCTTTATCCATGTATAAATGTTTCTATCAATCTTTATAACGCCTGGATGCTCTGCATACGCATACGACTTACGCCGTCCATTATGCCTCTTTGTGGTGACTTCAGAGTAAGTGAACTAGAAGTGTCCCACCCTAAGGCTAGCTGCATCTAACAAGAAAGCTAGGCTAAGGAACTCTTTTCTAACTTTAAAACCACATACGGAACTTAAATTTAAACCTAACGAATCTGAATATGACCAATAACTGAACAAAAGGAACTACTGGTTCTAGTTCTTTGATACAGATAGACGAATTCTCGTTCTAGACGATAACTAGATAGATAACAGATATAGTCATAAATAAACAACAACTGTATGTTAATAAAGCAATGTATTTGTAAACCTTAGATTTTTTGGAAAAATATTGATTTGAGGTTTCTAGATATTTTAATCATAAAGGAAATCTAAAACTGTAACTTATAAAATATTAGGACTTTATATTCTCTGCCTCTTCAACACACACTACACTTGCACATTGCAACACATTAACCACAAAAGAGTATGATATGCTTTTTAATTAATTAAGAAGCTAATACAAGCAGTACAAGATCATGAGAGGACGCCATGATGTGTATTTGTATATTAGATCATATGGAAATTAACTTATATCAGCATTATATTAGACATATATTGCTGCAAGCACTACTAGACTTCTGGCATTAGAGAAGAACCGACCAGCTCGGCGTCAGAAAGGTAAGAACAGAGAGCGTACACAAAAAGACAGAGAGAAGTAACATCCGACAACAAATAAACAGGGAAGAACCTAAAACCCTGCGCGCGAAAGATGCGATAATATTACGAATGCATTAATCGGTGCATCCCACATAACAAGAAAAGTATCGTATACCAACTATATCTGAAATCACGAAACAGAGCACTATCTCAAAGAAGAGCAATCGAATATAATCTATAAAAGCTACCGTAAGATACCGACTCGTGTACTTTAATTCGCCAAGCAAGTCCATGCTTTCAAGAGTTACCCAGATTTCGCTTCTCTTCATCGATAAAATCAAATCAATCAAAATGCCAAAGAAATCCAATTAGCAGACTACTGAATACACATAGAGAGACATTTCACATTTAGAAAAAAGAAAATTCAGAATAATCAAACCCTAATATATACATACAATACACAAATAAGAATTACTTACTGAGGCCACAAAGCAAATCCGAAAATCATCAACAGACCAAGCGCCAGCTCCCGAACGCCTTCTTAGCCCAAACTCGGGAGGAGCTGAAAATGTTGGAAATAAGAAGTAGTTCATACACAATAGCTTAGATAGGGTTAGGCTGCCAATTTATAAGAAGAGCCCATTTATGTACCCATTGAGTAGTTAATACGACGTACGATGTATGTGTACGTTATATATGCACGCAAAAAAATGATAAAAAAATATCAGACTATGCTTTCTCTCTCTCTCTCCTCTCCTCTCTCATTTATCATCATTTCTCTCCCTCTTCTCTCCTCTTCCTCTTCAATGAATGAATGCATGTTGATAGAGAGGGTTGAGATTGTCTTCAATTTCTTCTACAACAACATTTAAGTGGATTTAATACAAGTCATTTCAAATACAAGAGCTTGTGAAGCATTGAATGAACTGGCGTGCTATGCGCCATATATGAAGCAAATATTGAAGGAATAATGATTAATTTGCAGAAAATATAAATCAGCCATCACGATTCACGACTAAAGCATGTCCTCTCCTTTCATGGAGTATAAGGGTGGTCCCTTCGATAAATAAAAATCACTAAGGATTTGATGAGAGGAATGGAATCATTTTATCTTTAACGAGATTTTTTGAGTTCATCGTATCCCCTAACCTTCGAGGGGATTGCAACCTTCAGAATATGCCCGTAACCAGGGTCTGTCAAATAACGACCCTGCCCATAATATTCCCTCCTACAATTTACCATCCATAACGTTCCATTTGAACTGCCAGTTTATCCCCAGCATGTACCGTTGTTTGTTTTATGTGGATGTTTAAGGAGATATTCAACAAAGACAAACCCCCCACATGAATACATGATATGAGGTACCACAGCCACTTGCAAAGCAGCAGATTTTGTGATTCTGCAGAATATGCCTTGAACTGAACAATGGCCGGGTTTACTCTTCACTTATTTGTGGACTTCAATTGAGACAAAAAAAAATTCTAAACATGATGAAATATATAGACTATTTAAGTATAATATATGCAATGATTATCTGCACAGAAATAATTATATAAAAAAGTACCATTGTTATATGCCATTGATTACTTTAAAGATCCATTTTTTAATTCTTAATTTACTTTTATCTATTAATATTTCATATTCCACCCGCAAAAAAGAAATACACTATTCCTACATAAATGCCACGAGTATTGACAATGAAAAATTCAATAAGCCAACCGAACATCAGTTAATTTTTCTTGTATACTAATCAAAGCTTATTCAATATTTTGTGTTGTAAATTTCAAGCTAAAGCAGTAAACTAATGACTCGTAAACGCAATTGAGTGGAGTACTCATATTTTCCTTTCGTAACCCCCCATAGTTGGAAAAGATCGTCTAATTAAAGATGATGATCACAAAGACACCCCCGCATAATGCCATTTTGGACAAGTTTGTGGGAAATAATATGCAGTAACAAAGAAATGGAAATGCAACGATAATTAAGTTAGAAATCTGGAAATTAACAAAATAATTGGCTTGCTGAGTCGACTGAATTTTCAATCTATTCTTAAGATAATATTACTCCGTATATCCTTTCAACGGTGTAATGACAACTTATGTCCCAAGATAAAACAACAATCAAACAAATGAGCAAAGAAAACTCAAGTGTTCGCTTAGGAAGACAATTTCAGAGAATTGTTAAGTGTAAAGTACATTTTGCAATTATGCCAAAGACATCAATTTATAGGTAGATGATTATGTCTTCTCAATTAACCAAATGAATGACCATCAATGTCAAGTAATGACCATTGATATTGAGGTTAATTCAACCTAGTAATGGCTGAAATCAATAGCCAAGTAATGGAGATTAAATGCTCCAAAGTCAGTCCAAGAATCAGTTTTAATTCGCCTCCAACGGACTGAAAAATAGTCGAAGCGCCGCGGCGCTGCATGTCAAGTAACCACCGAAACTGAAACGCCAATTAGAGTCGCGGTCCTTCGGGAAGGCGTCATGGTGCTTCAATTTCAGTGAGCTATTGAAATTGAAACGACATTTAGAGTCGGGGCTCTAGGAGGAGGCGACGCGTCCCTTCTTGGCGATTTTTGATTCGTTTCATCTTTTACACATTTCTTTCTTTCATTTACCAACGTGAAACCATTTGTCATTTGACCAATAACCGTCTATTCTCTTACGTCTCAAATAATTCGTATACGTACCAATATCTCTTCTATTTAAGGAAATTACGATCATTGGCACTTTATGTGCACGTGTGTGAAAACCATGTTTTCGACATGCGGGACCCCAATTATTCAAGTCATAATTAATAGGATTAATTTTATTTCACGTTTAGCAAATTTCCAACAAAGTTTAATGAAATAACTCTAATATTAACGTTAAACTGCAGCTCCCAAAATTTAGTCAACCGCCTCATATAAGTCATAATTAGCACCGGACTGAATCAAAGGCATGTCCCTGTCATCCAAAATGACATTGAACAACCGTTGGAGGAGAGTGATGAGGACAGTGTTTCAAAAGGATCATATACAGACGAAGATGAAGAGGTAACAGACAGTTTGATACAAACATTTGCACTCACTCCCATTGAAGATGATTTAAGGTGCAGTTAGGTTCATCAGTATTTTTTTTTTATCATTATCTATTGGGGGATAGGAAGTTTGGATGTTGAAAATACAGGAATAACCACTGTCTAATCCCTTATACGAGCAAGAAATTGGGATACCCACTGTATATTTTTTATGTCCTTGAAAAGGCCGAATAAATTTGAAATGGTTCAATATTTCCCAAATCAGAGAATTCGGAAAGATCAAAGTAATTCCGAAATGAACTTTACCTGTATAGAATAACGTTTTTACATTTGCTGAAATAACTTCTAGAAGAGATATGCTTGTGATAATAACAGGTCCGTCTTTGGACACATGCGAGCTATGCTACCGCACAAGGCTTCCGAAAAAACGAAAAAATTTAGGATCTTTTTTAACATTTTTTATTAAGTATTATTAATCAGAATTTACTGCAAAGACCCATAATTTGAAGATCTTAATTAAATTAAGAATTTACTTTTACGAATTAAAACATACCTCCAAATATTTGAGACAGGATAATAGTTACTTACGGTGATGGAAATATTGAAATAGCAACAAGCAAACTTTATCGGAATATGAGAAAAAACTTATTAACAGTTGAGACTTAAAATTGGCTAATGCACATATTTACTAGTATATATATAACTCTCATCAGCTATCAAACAATCTCTAAATAATAAATAATTTTAATATTACAATATTTACATTATTAATAGATCCTTATTTTTCTAGTATTGCAAATTGCCGTATAACTTGTAAGTAGTATTTGAACAAATGGTCTTTAAAAGTAATCAAAAGCTAGTTAATTCCCTTATACTCCAGTATATACAATACAAAGGGCAAATCCAGTGGTTAACCAGAGAGCAAAGACATTAAAACTGGACAACACATGAACAGTAAGTAGTACTACTCCTAGTAGATATCACGAAGTTCTTCTGAAGCGGTGTTGTTCTGATGCACTCTCTGTCTCTCTGCCACTGCCATTTTGCCTTTAAGGCTGAAAGAACTGATGATGTCAGAAAATTTACAATAATTTCTTTGGTGCTCCTTATCGTTGACTTTGATTTCCCTTCCACTGATCTACTGGATTATGAGGGGAAAGTTCCGAAGGCGAAACCCCCCATCTGCACCAGAAGCCCCTTGATCAGGCGGAATGTAAATTGAGGGATATGCGTGAGTGACAGCCGTGCAAGGGAAATGACCAACGAGACACGAACTCAACAACAATCCTTGCAATATTTCAGTAAAGACTGTCACTACACGGATTCAAACTCGTAAGTCGGGATGATTGTACCCAATCACCTTGCCACTTACCAACTCGCGTGTGCCCCGAGCTCTTTAATTACATTACTACATGTTCACATTCACAGACAAAAGCTTGTAAATATTGCAGCATTGCCAGTAATGAGTAACCCCTAACCTAAGTTCTTTTGTTTTCTTCATTGGTTGAGACTTGAGTGCCGTGTTCTTGTTCATTTATAATCCTAGGTGTTTTCGTAAGACGATAATAATCTTCCTTGAGGAGTCTTTTATTAATATCAAGATATATATAGAGTACAATATTCATCCCTTATACAATAGGAATTCTAAGCCTATACAAAAGAGGAATCCTAATCTTACCATAATTATATTTACACAATATATGGAAATATTCTAATTATGGGTAGGGAATATATTGTTTCTTATATTTACACGTTTACACACCCCCTCAGTCGGAGCGGGAGGAGGCCGGATGATGAGACTGAATCTAAAGTCAAGAAACAAATGTCTGGGAAGTCGTTTGGTAAATATGTCTGCATACTGATAGGATGATGAAACATGTAACACTCTGACGTGGCCTAAAACAACTTTCTCACGAACAAAGTGTAGGTCTATCTCAATGTGCTTGGTTCGCTGATGCTGAATCGGATTATGAGACAAATAGATGACATAGATGTTATCACAGTACACAATAGATGCCTGACGCAAATGACACTGAAGTTCTAACAGTAAGTTTCTGAGCCAACAAATCTCAGCTACTACATTTGCAACGCCTCTGTATCGCCTCAGATCGATCTAGATAGGTAGTCCGTCACTTCAAGAAATCATATTATCCCCTAAGAAAACACAAAAGCCTGAGGTGGAGCATCGCGTGTCCGAACACCCTGCCCAATCCGCATCCGTATATGAGAGAAACCTGTTTGGCGCAGAGAGGTATATGTGCAAACCATAATCAAGAGTGTCCTTAATGTATCGAATGATACGCTTAAGAGCAGTGAAGTGAGACTCCCTGGGGGTATGCATGAATAAGCATACATGCTGAACAACATAAGCAATGTTTGGCCTGGTAAATGTGAGATACTGAAGTGCACCTGCAAGGCTCCTATACAGAGTAGGATCAGAGATTGGAGCACCATCCATAACACTAAGCTTAGATTTCGAATCGACTCGAGTAGGCATAACTTTGCAATTCGCCATCTTAGCCCTGTACACTATCTCCCCTGCATACTTACGTTGACACAAGAACATGTGATTGGTAGGCCTGGTCACTGATATCCCCAAGAAATAACTCAGTTTTTTCAAACCAGTCATTGCATATTCAGACTTAAGCAATGCAATAATCTCATTTTTCAATCTATCTGAGGAGGCAATCAGAACAATATCATTCACGTATAGTAATAAGTAAGCAGTGCTACTACCTCGATGAAAAATGAAGAATGATGTATCACTCTTGATGCATACAAACCAAATGTGCAAAATATACCTGGCAAAGCGATCATACCACGCACGGGGGCCTGTTTCAGGCCATATAGTGACTTACGGAGACAACACATAGTGAGGAATCGCTGACGGGTGAACCTGTGGCGTGATGCATGTACATCGCTTTCTCAGGTCCCCATGTAAGAATGCATTCTTCACATCAAGTTGTTGGATCGGCTAGTGTTTGCCCATGGCAATGCTAAAAACTGTGCGAATGATAGTCGGTTTGACAACCGGACTGAAGGTCTCTTCACAATCAATGTCCTCCTGCTGATTTGTGTCATTATCCACAAGACGGACCTCATACCTCTCAAGATCTCCATTGTCTCTGAACTTGTGACGAAAAAGTCAGATACAACGAATTACATTCAGCCCCTCAGGTCTAGGTACTACATCTTACGTGTGTTGTTTAGTCAAAACATTAAATTCCTCATACATAGCTGCATTCCAATTAAGGTCTTGTTTGACCAATTTTGGATTCTTTGGAAGTGGAGAGATGGTTTGGGCAGACAAGTTGAAATGGAATTTGGGTTTGAAGATTCCATGCTTTGAACAAGTTTTCATTGGATGAGTAGGGACACTGGGTGGCTGAGTGGGTTCTGAGACGGGGGGTAAAGTCGGACAAGGAGAGCGTGGAAGTTGCCGCGAGCGCTACCGCGCATCTTCCGACATTTGGCGCCGCGGCTCCTCTGTGCTGGGCCACGGTGCCGACTCACAGGAATTTTGGAGCCGCGACGCCTCAATGCAGGGCCGCGACGCTGAGGACGGGACAGAAGAAGCGAGTTGTTCGAGGAGGATGGGAGAGATGGCAGGCTCGTCAAGGAATGAGTAATCCGATTTTTGGAATTTTTGAATATTCGAAAACGGGAATATGGTCTCGTCGAATGTGACGTGACGAGAGATGTGGATTTGACGAGTCGACAAGTCATAACATATATAGCCCCTATGGTTCGACGGGAATCCTAGGAAGACACATGAAGTGGACCTAGGAGCGAGCTTGTGAGGGGCGATAGAGCTAAGGTTGGGATAACACAGTTAACCGAAAATCCGTAGATGATAATAGGAGGGGACTCTATGGTATAGGATTTCGGTAGGGGTCATATTGTGAAGAGTGCTGGTAGGGAGAATATTTAGAACGTATTCTGACATTTTAGCAGCGTAGACCCAGAATGATGGAGGGAGGGAGACATGAATCAATAGGGTGCGAATCATGTTGTTAATGATGCATATGATTCTTTCAGCTTTACCGTTTTGTGGTGAGGTGTGAGGGCAGGAGAAACGAAAAACCATGTCATTATTGGTACAAAAACGGTGAAACATAGAGTTATTGAATTCACGACCATTATCGCATTGAAATGATTTTGTCTTTTTCAAATTGTGTTTGAATAAACTTGCGAAACTCAAGAAAATTGGCAAACACTTTCGATTTAAATTTAAGAAGGTATAATCAAACAGTGCGAAAAATCATCAAGCAACACAAGATATTATTTATGACCGAGAGAACTAGAGATAGGAGACGTCCATAGATCGGCATGTATAATATCAAAGGGAACAAAGGTAACACTAGTAGATGATTTAACCGGAAGACGGATATATTTATCTAAAGAACAAGAAATACAATTTTGGGCAAGCTTCCCATTACAAGTAATAAAATTGTTGCCTCTAAGAAAATTAAAGACTGGGACTCCTGGATGACCAAGCCTATTGTGCCATGTTGAAGAAGAAATAACCGCTAGAGTGACGGGAGAGCAAAATCTGACAGCGGGGGTGGAGGTGAATGGATAAAGATCTCCCGTGCTATTGCAACTCGTAAGAGGTGTCTCCGTATGAAGATCCTTCACAGTAAAATCAAAAGGGTCAAAGTCCACAGAGACAGAATTATTACGAGTAAATTGACGGACATATATGAGGTTCTTAATCATGTGGGGGGCATATAGGGTGTTTTTGAGAGAGCAGGGTGGGTGAGGAGGTTGTGTGTATGAGGTACTATAACCTTTAACTGGAATGTGTTGTCCACTACCAACTGTAACATATTGAGGATGCTTTAAACTAAACAGTTTAGGAATAGTATATGCATATTGGGTGATGTGAGATGTGGCACCTGAGTCCATGTACCAAGTATTGTCAGGCTGTTGCATAGAGAGAGTGCTGAACGCCTGACCCAACTCAGTGGGTGTCATATCAGAAGAGGGCTGCGGGACCTGACCCTGCATGAAGTGAGCCTGCTGCGAGGTTGGAGCGGGGCCCAACAAACCGGGGTAAGAATACGGATTGTAGGGCTGCTGGTACTGGAATGGACCTTGCGCCGCGGCTCGATCGGGCGCCATGTCTCAGACGGGAGCCGCGACACAGACGGAGCGCCGCGGCACAGACGGAGGCGTCAGACGAATCGGCTGGCGAGCCGCGACCCGCAGAGTTCTGTGATCCCCGCGCTGCTGCCGGTTCGCTGACCGCGACCCTTGCCACGACCACAACCTCCTCTACCGCCGCGGCCTTTTCCACCCTTGCCGCCGCGACCCTTCCGCTGTTGGGAGTTTTCCGGTGGCGACTGATCTTGGGGTTGTGAGTCGACAATTAACACCTGCTGGGCGTGCTCATCCTGCTTAGCACGACGGGTTTCTTCGAGCAATAATTGTGAGCGAGCTTTGTTAAAACTTGGTAGCGGATCTGCCTGTTGGATCATGGTGGCCAAAGTATCATATTCGCCCTTAGTAAGGACTGCAATCATTTGGAGCACCATTTTAGCGTCAATAACAGGCGTGCCGACGTTAGAGAGTTGATCCGCTAGAAGTTTAAGCTGCTTGCAGTACTCAGAAACATTAGAGAAGTTTTCAAGACGTGTTTTGTTAAATTGTTCTTCCAAATACACGGCACGGGTGTGCTTGTTGTCCTGAAAAATTTCCTCCAAACGATTTCACAAGTCAAGGGATGTGGAGTCAGATTTCATGATAGTAAGGAGCAGATCCTGAGAGATACTACCATATATCCACTGTTTGACGCCAGCGTCTAGACGACGCCAAATAGAATCATCAACCTCCCGAGGGCGCGAAATTTTGTCATCAATATTAGGGGTGAGCACGGGTACAGGGTACCCAGATATCTGATCGGAACCGACACTAACGGGTAGGTTCCGGGTAGATATATTAGAATAACGGGTAGGTTCCGGGTAGTAAAATTAGGAACCGATAAAATAGGTCCTGCTCCTGCCCAAAATATATAAACCGCACTTAACCTAACCGATACGGACCCTATTAATCCCCTTAAATTATTTATTTAGTCCACTTAATTTTATACCCAAACAATCAAACACACCAGTCCATTTAATTTATCAACCCAGTCCACTTTAATTTAACAAAGTCCATCGCCCAAGATTAGTTGTGCACCTATACATTTGAAGCCGAGACACCATAAGGAGGCTATGAAAGTATGACAAAAGTCCGGATAATATTGTCAATCAGTTTGTTACTTGGACAAAAAAATTGTTTCAATATTGAAACTTTATTCTGGTTTGAATATAGGATAGCCAAACGATACGTAGATCGTTGTAGTTTAGATCGCCAAATGATTTTCAAAACCATTGTTCACATCCGAAACCGGAATAATGGATCGCTTGGTTTAAAAATGAAACTGTTTGGGACGTTTTAACTGGAAATGGATACAATTTTTTTGTCCAAGTAACAAACTGATTTTTGGGCTTTAAAAATTGTCAATTGTAACTTTTTATTGACAGCTTACTATTACTTTTGAATGTGTTTTCCGTTACAGGGTACCCGGGAACCTACCCGGAACCGTATGGTCCGGGTAGGTTCCGGATAAGGATTGATACGGGTAGGTTCCGGGTAGTAAATTTAGGAACCGATCTTTTACAGGGTAGGTTCCGGGTAGTTCAAAAATAGTAGGGTATCCGGACCCGCTCACCCTTAATCAATATGATCAAGCACGTTATAGAGAAATGCATGATTGCGAAACAATTCAACTGATGAAGAATACTGACTGTTTTCTTGATCAAGAAGGATATGGTTATGGTTCTTGATGTTGGAAACAGTTAGGGCGAGATGAAAATAGAGTGATGACTTGGTGGTGAGATTTGTGGAGGAAGACGCGTCAAGGACAACGGAAGAATCCTGAGTATCCATTTAGAGAATAGAGGAATAGAGAAGAAAAACCAAGAATTTGGGTAGAGAGAGGGAGGCGCCGCGGCGAGATGCCCGAGGGGGGAGGGGGGGCGGCGGCTGCTTGGTAGAAAAATTCTAGGGATTTTTCTTTCTAGGCTCTTGATACCATATAAGATGATATTAATCTCCCTTGAGGAGTCTTTTATTAATATCAAGATATATATAGAGTACAATGTTCATCTATTATACAATAGGAATTATAAACCTATACAAAATATGAATTCTGGTCTTACCATAATTATATTTACACAATATATGAAAATATTCTAATTATGGGTAAAAAATATATTATTTTCTATATTTGCACGTTTATCGTTTTTGTCCTTTTCATTACCTACAAATTAGCTATTACTACTAGTACTACTAGTATTCTTTTTTCTGTGTTCTGCTAATTTAAAACATTATGATTATTACTACTTAGTATTACATTTTTCAACTACTAATATAATGTGACTCAATATTGTAGGGATTAAATAACAGGATATCATGCAGAGTTAACAATTGTAAATATCGAAAGACGATAAATAAAAAACAAAGTATATTAAATATACATAACAAATTTAATATAATTTGATCAATTAGCCCTGAAAAAAATATTAAAAAAGTATAAAACTATCAACTGCCAAAATGTTTTTCTAAAATAAAAGGATCAATTTTTATTTTAAAAATAAAATACAATTACGGTAAAGAAATTTTAATAAGATAAGAAATTAGGACAAACCTTAATAAAATACGTCTTATATGTAGTTCTTAAGTCAGATGATATATACTCCTTGCATTTAGGAGATTTTCCTAAGTATATGTTACACCCCCCCCCCCCCCCTCCTCCTATTTTTATACGAAATTTTCATAAATTCTATTACCTCAGTTTCAATTAAAATTAACATTTTCCACTTTTAAAAAATCAAATTTTCACATAATTAGTTATAACATGTTAGCATGAGAAGAATCGAAATGTATATCATTTTTCGTATAGTTTTTGAATATCTAAATTATACTTATAGAATATTTAGTTGGTCTAATCACATTTAACTTTAAAGATTAGTAAATTGACTTTGGATTAGAAAGAAAATTTATATAAATTAAAATATAACATGTAATTTTTTTGTTAATATAATTTTGGTTTACTCCTCTTTACTAAATATATGTAATAAAACTTAATGCATGTGGTATTATCACGCCCCGACTTTTCTTAAGTCTTTCCTTAAGGCGTGATGGCACCTGGACAATTATTTATTTTCCAGGCGAACCGTTAACTTCTTTTCTTCCTAGATTAAACATGTACTTAAGTGCGGAAATAATATATATATCATAATAAGTAATTCAAAGCTTACAAGGAACAATTTTGTGTGGGGCATTCCCCGAGATATTGGAACCTAGTTCTTAAAACATACTTTATGAAAATAACTTTCACCAAATCCGAAATAATGGATTGGTGGGTCAAAGAGGATGCGGGACGATCGCTAGCCCTGTTGCGAAGCTTTTCCTCTATCACGCTTCCCTGAAATATGTTAAATAAAAGAGTCACTCTACCATCCGAAATTTGAGAACCTCACCCTATAGATCAAAGTAATCTCACAATATCTTAAGTACAAACATATTATGACACAATAACCATGTTGTGAGACAAACTTCAACATTTTCAATGTATCATAATCAAGTATTCACACAATAATATTCTTTTTCAATTCGTTTCAGGACGCATCTTTTTAACCAACATACATGTTTTATCTCATGTTACATATTAAGGTATTCCTTTGTATTTACATATTTATTGCGTGCAACTCGATCCATTATGTTTACGTATTCGTGAACGCGTATTCACTTTACGTTTTGTTGCGGCGCAACCCGATCCATTATGTTTACGTATTTGTGAACGTGTATTCACTTTACGTTTTGTTGCGCGCAACCCGATCCATTATATTTACGTATTTGTGAACGTGTATTCACTTTACGCTTTGTTGCGCGCAACCCGATCCATTATATTTACGTATTGTGAACGCGTATTCACTTTACGTTTTGTTGCGCGCAACCCGATCCATTATATTTACGTATTTGTGAACGTGTATTCACTTTACGTTTTGTTGCGCGCAACCCGATCCATTATATTTACGTATTGTGAACGTATTCACTTTACGTTTTGTTGCGCGCAACCCGATCCATTATATTTACGTATTTGTGAACGTGTATTCACTTTACGTTTTGTTGCGGCGTGAAACCCGATCCATTATATTTACGAATGCATTTACAAATTTGTTTTGTATGTATTATATATTCAAAAGGCTCAATCAATATTTCCTTCTTTCAATATTTCGCCCTTCCCACTTGTATGAGTTATAACTCTCAAACCGTAAGTCGGATTTATGTACGCAAAGTCTCAAACTGTCGAGAACAGAATAATCTAGAACTTTTATTCAACATAAAGTTTTAAATTCCCCACCGAAATATTCAGTTTTTCAGTTTTAACAAATGCATTAAGAACTGTTTGCCGAATTTATTATCAGAACGACACACGATCTTAAAACAGTCATAACTTCTTATCCGTAAGTCGGACCAAGCCCCGTAAATTCTCAAACTGACGAGAAAAGACAAATCTAGGACTTTCATTTAAATCAACATTTCATATTCTATACCAATTGCTACAATTTTACCATTTTACTCACTGCTTTACGGACTTTCAACCGATCCGGCGCAGAAAATTTAAAATACTATAACTTCTAAACCGTAAGTCCATTCTAACTCCTCTTTAGTTCAATCTGTTCGTAACAAATTTATTTACAAGTATACCAAATTTCGTCTAATTATAACAAGTGAAACTCGGGAAAAACAATTCATAATTCTACGTGCTCCCAGATTTCGTCCAAATCTGTGGCAGAAAGTTTAAACTATGATAACTCTTAAACCGTAAGTCCGTTTTATCTCTTCTTTAGTTCAATCTGTTCGTAACAAAGTGATTTACAACCATACCAAATTTCGTCTAATTAAAAGAAGTATAACTCCGAAAAACAGTTTTTAAACGTTCATGTCCTGAACTAGTTGTTTAAGAAATCTAAGTTCATAATTTTTCTTTTAACACCAGCATTATATTCTAACATGTACAAACTTAAAATACAGGATTTTACTAAGAAATTTGAGTGAGAAAAACTCACCTTTGTTGCTTCGCATAAACGAATGATTTTTCCCAAATTTCGCTTATCCTCGCTCTCTTTAACAAATCTTTTTTCCCTTCCTCTTCTATGTTCTGTCCCCTTTTAGTTTATTTCATATAGTAGTGTATGTGTGTGTTATGTGTCTTGTGTGTATATATTTATGTAGTGTGCATACTGCATAAATTAGTTTTTGCGACGTGGGAGTTGAAATGGAGAGTGCAAGGTTAAGGGAAGGGAAGTTTGGACGCTCAAAAATTATTATTATTATTATTATTATTTTTTTAAATTTTCCAAGACTTCACATTCTCCTCCTTAAACAACATTCGCCCCTCGAATGTGAATAAGTGGTGTAACAAAATATAGATATGCAAACCGCATACACACATGTTAATTTTTCCAAGACTTTACATTCTCCTCCTTAAATAACATTCGCCTCGAATGTGAATAAGGTCAGAACAAAACACATAGTCATACAAATTGCACACACACATGAAGTACAATTTAACATTTTATTACCTTACTCAAAGAGGAATGGATATTTGACTTTCATCGCCCCTCGCCTTCCTGTGTCACCTCTTTTGGAGTGATTCTTCCATAAAACTTTCACGAAATAATATTTTTGTTCCTAAGACGCTTAACTGTCTATCCAAGATTTCTACCGAATTTTCTCATATCAAGCTCTTCATTCAGGACTATCTCTCGGGGTTGAATGACGTGACTTGGATCGTGCAAGTATTTTCGTAACATTGACACATGAAAAGACCGGATGCATTTTCTAATTCTCGCGAAGTGCTAATTCATAAGCTACATTCCCACTCTTCAGAAGATTTCATATGGTCCAATAAACCTTGGACTCAACTTCCTTTCTTTCCAAATCGCATCACTCCCTTCATTGGAGAGACTTTTAAAAATACTTTCTCTCCTTCAAACTCAAGATCTCTTCTGCGATGATCCGCATAAGACTTATGGCGCTATGAGTCGCCTTGATCCGTTCCCGAATTATCCGGACTTTGTCATTTGTTTCTTGAATTACTTGGTCCGAACACGATGCTTTCACCCACTTCAACCACCCAAGTGGAGATCTACATTTTCGTCCATATAATGCTTCGAACGGGGCCATCTGTATACTAGCATGAAAGCTGTTGTTGTAAGCGAACTCAATTAGACATAAATGGTCCAACCAATTGCCCTAATGTTTGAATTGTTCGCTCACCATGTCCGGGCCAGGATGGAAAGCCGCATCAACTTAACCTTGTCCGAGGCTCACTGGAAACTTTGCCAAAAGTGAAGGTGAATCGGGAACCCCTATCCAAATAATTTGTAATGGAATCCCATGTAACCTCACTATTTCTTTCAAATAAATTTGTGCATATCGCGGTGCGATATGTAGTCTTGACTTAGGAAATGGTGACTTTGTAAGTCGATCAACAATCACCCATATGTAATCATAACCTTCTTTTGTTTTGGTAGACCATAAAATCCATATGAATGGCCTCCCATTTCCACACGGGACGCCAATGTCTGAAGTAGTCCTGGGGTTTTGATGTTCACTTTCACTGTTAACACGTAAGGCATCTTTCGACAAACTCGCAACATCTCTCTTCATTCCTTCCCACCAGTAATTTGCCTTGAGATCATGATACATTTTCGTTGATCCTGGATGAATGGAATATCTGGTGTTGTGACCTTCATTTAAGATCTTTCTTCTTAGATCTTTTATCTTAGGAACACACAACCTGCCCTTATACCGAAGGGTACCATCATTTTCTCCTAATGTAAACTGTGAAGGTTTTCCCTGTTGAATCCTCTCTCGATATCCAACAAATTCCATGTCCTCAAACTGACTTTTCTTTATTTCTGAAGCTAAGGTCGATCATGAGGTATCATGTACCACCACCCTACCTTCACCGACCTCAGTTAAACTAACCCCGAGATTCCCCAACTTTTGTACCTCACGAACAATGCCTCTTTTTAGTTTATTTCATATAGTAGTGTATGTGTGTGTTATGTGTCTTGTGTGTATATATTTATGTAGTGTGCATACTGCACAATTAGTTTTTGGGACGTGGGGAGTTGAAATGGGGAGTGGGCAAGGTTAAGGGGGAAGGGGAAGTTTGGACGTTCAAAAAATTATTTTCTTTCTTTTTTTCTTTTTTTTTTTAAATTTTCCAAGACTTCACAGGTATAAAATGGGAAGAAAAGACACTTCTTTATTGTATTTTTCCCTCCTACTTTGCTCATCAGTTTTTGCTTTGATGCTTCTGTGGCAAGTGTCAGCACTATTAACTGTATTCTCAGAAGACCACACTCCAATTTATGGATACTAAATTTTGCTTTGGTTTAGTTGCAGGTTTGTTTTTACTTTCAAGAAAGGCAGCTTCATCTCTCTTCTGCCACTCCTCTTTCTCCATCTGGTCTTTCCCCTTCTCTCTCTATATGTTTATGTTTATGTGTGTAAAGATTGAATTTTTCTTGTAGTCTGTTAATATCAGTAAAGTAATCGCCTGGAAACTTGATTATCAAAAAAAAAAAAATTGAATTTTTCTTTGTGGGGTTTGTGATACTGATTATGCTTATTTTGATGAAGGAAAAGAAGAAGAGGGTCACCACCGTGCATAAAGTTGTCTTTAGGCTTTGGAGATTCAAGCCATGTGATTAAGGAAGAAGAAAAAGATGCAAATGCTAAGTCTGTGTTTACATCAGCTCAGTTTCATGAACTTCAGCTCCAAGTTGTGATTTTTAAGTACATAGTTTTTGGTCTTCCAGTTCCTTTTCATCTCTTTTTCACCATTTGGAATAATGTTTCCAGCTCTTTGGGCTCTGCTGAAATCTACAAACTATACCCTACCTGTAAAGTTCCTTTCTTTGGCTCTAATCTGTCCTTTTATGTTTGTGTTTGTTAATTTGTGCATTAAAAAAAATTGCATAGTAATTTGTACTTCTTCCCTTAAAGTTGATTTCTTTTCCATAATCTATTAGTTTTTATGAACCAAATTGGTGCAGTCTATTCAAGAATGTTTTTTTTTGGATGAACTGTTGAAAAAATTGTTGGATGATTTTCCTTTTGTTATCAGTAGGTCTAATAGGGGTACTGTGGTGTTTGATTCTGGATGCTTGGACTTTTTAAAAAAAAATAACAGAGTTGAAATAAAGCCTACTGATAAGAATTTTGAAATCCCAAGAACATTGAACCAATTATATGCTATTGGAAATGATTTTTTTGTTGTCTGAAACTTGGTACATTGATGTTCTAAAACTGCAATGCTTTTGGATTTGTTCTTTTCTGAGTTTTTGGCTCGTTCACTTTTCTATTAGTTTTGTTTGTTCCTTTACCTTGATATTATGAAGTCTGCAATGCTTTTTTATTCTCCTATTAATTTGTCTCTACTGTTTTATTTCCTATACTGTGAGATGCATCCTTGTTGCAGAACGAGAATTCGAAGAATTTGGTGGTCATAGGATTAGAGTTTTATTTTATGATAAACATTTGTCCCGGATTTATAAAGATTTATCCTTGGTGAATTGTGTTCATTCTTTCCCCCTTCTTTTCCTCCCAACAGTATGATGATTGATGGGAAACCTTTGTTTGTTACTAAATGAGCTCTAAATCTGGAAAACTCAATAGGTTAGAGACTTACTTGTGATTTTAATACCTATTTAAGTTCATACTTAGCTTTATGTGGGGAATGAATATCTGGTACTCAATATTCTTTGATAGTTAAGGGCCGGGCAGAGTAAATGTTTCTCCATGTTAGATTCATTTACACAATGGAGAGCTTGGCTTTGCTAATAGTTTGAATCTTTGAAGCATTGTCATAGTTAAATTTTTTTATTTTGCAGTGGGGCGATTTGATTATACGAGCATGACGGATCCTGAACCAGGAAGGTGTAGGAGAACTGATGGGAAGAAATGGAGGTACAAAAGGGATGTGATTCCAGGTCAGAAGTACTGTGGACAGCATATGCATAGGGGTCGACATTCAAGAAAGCCTGTGGAAACTTCCGAATACGTTACGAAATCAGTTGATACAAGTATCACTTCCAGGACAACTTACAAACTTTATGCTAGTTCCGATGACCCTGGCAGCAAATGTGCTCCTGCAAGTAGTAAAACTTCCTGTTTGTCATAGTAGCAGAAATAACCAAAATAAGAGCATCGAGGACTCATCTACTAAACCAAGATTCATTAATTCCGGCAACAGCAGTGAGAAACAAGACGATCACATGACTTGCAATAGAAAGGACACCACAACTTGCCTAAGAACCCCATCTTTCATTGCTGGTGACAATGCTGATAGCAAGAGTATTGATTTCGACAGTACTAGTCCCAGCAAAACCAACCAAAAACAGAATTATGGAGATTCTAGGAATGGTGGTGGTTTGGTTCCAGCTTATGGTATATCTGCAAAGAGTGATCTGCAGGACACTACAGGTAAAGCATAAAATCCAAAATTATATCATTGAGCAATTTATTTCCCTCTTCATTTGTTCCTTCTCTTTCATCGGTTTAAGAACTGTAAATGTAATTTTCCAGGAAAATTGTCTGGAAGTAGATTATTTAAAAGTTTTTGTTATTTAAAAATTCTTCTGAGCAGTGCCTAATTGTGGGGGCCTCATGGAACTATTAGAGGAATCCACAATGGCAGCCTCCCTTTCCTCTTCAGATGTGTGGGGGCAGGGGCCAATTCACTGGTTAGGATTGTATGATCTCCTTTTATTAGTTTGCTTAGGTTTGTGATTTAATAGATAATGTTTTTTTGTTCAGTCAGCAGTTCTGTATTGGCTAGTTTTGTTAGGTAGACTTTTAACAATCTAACTCTGGAATTGGAGAAAAGCATTCAAGTAATTCTTCTGCCGTATCATGTTATTATACAACCGTTTTAACAATCTAACCTGGAGTTGGAGAAAGTTTCAAGTAATTCTTCTTGGCATGTCATGTTAATATAAAACCAATTAGTTTTAACTATCTATACAAACTATAAATTGGCGATGAGCCGATGACAAATAACTTTCTATAACTGGTTAAATAACATAAAATTGTACATCTTTTTTTACGTCGTTTATCTGTATGAGGATTCTATTGTGATACAATTTTGTCAGCTGATATCTACAAGAATTCAAGCTCGGGTATGATATATTGTGCCGTTTCCTATTTTCATCTTCATATTATCTTGTTTCAAGTTGTTATTTCCATTTTGTATGTGGATGTAAAGCTGATGGTTCATATCACCATCTCAAATAACAAGTTGAGCTATTAGCTACTGGAGTTGCTGTTTCACTTTAGGAACTCATCCTAGGACTATAGACACTCAAAAATTGCTACTTCAAGTCTTCGACTTCATCTAAGATTCCAGATTACCACACCTCTATGTCTTTTATTAACTTTTTGTGTTTCCTTTTTCCTATCAACTTCAGTTTTCTTCTGAGTTTCAGGACCTTACCAAATCTCTTCCCTCTACCTCATCTTTTGCACGTAGATATTTACACAACACGCACACTTTGGTTAAATATTTCTAATATGCTTGAGTAAATGTGATCATTTATTCTTGGAAAATTTATGGCGTGGTCGAGTTCATTCTATGATATTAGATTTTCAGTTAGAGATGATCCGACATCTCACTTATTATGCTGGGTGATTTACAGAGAGCCCCTTTAAAATTTTCACTAAGCTTTGCATCTTATCATTACAGTCCATTTCCATTTCTCCGCCGGTACTTTTCTTTTTATAACTTTTTTCTATTGCTCATATTTTTGAAAAAAAAACATTCGGGATGGTCCATTTCTAGCATGTCTAATGGTTTATTTTGAGGTGAAACATGTCCAATAGGAGACATAGAGGGTGATGGTTAACCTTAGAGAAACCTGATGATCTATTTCTAGTTTCTTTCATAATCTTTGAGCATTAAGCTTTGATGGTGGAAGGAGAAGTTAGTTTCTTTTAATCTTAACTTTCCTTTTCTTAGCTCGCAAACTTTGTTGATTGTCAAGAGTAGCTCATGCGCCTTATCTTGGTTTTAGTACTCTCAGAATGCTAAGACTAAATTAAAATAATTAGTTATTTTTATTAGCGAATATTCTTCAAATATTTATATTTATTATTGACATGTATTAAGGTAGTTTATGATTCTTACTGTATTAGGAATTCCCTTTGTACAACTATATTTATTGTGATTAATGAAAGAAATCCCTTAGGGAAATTATTCCAATCTCTTACATCGTATCAGAACCAAAACCCTATTTCTTTTCTAAAACTCACCGGCGCCCCTCCTCTCTCTCGGCTTCCTCACAGCCGCGGCGCCACACTCCCAAATCTAGGGTTCTTTCCTTCTTGGGTATATCAGTTACTAGATCTGCAGATACTATGTTTTTGAGTCAGCGTAAGTATGCAGAAGAAATTGTGTTCAGAGCTAAGATGTCGAATTGCAAAGCTATGCCTACTCCGGTTGATTCGAAATTCAAGCTCAGTGCTTCTGAGGGTGATCCAGTGTCTGATCCTAATCTCTATCGGAGTCTTGCAGGTGCTCTTTAGTACCTCACATTTACCAGGCCCGACATTGCATATGCCGCTCAAAGGTGTGTCTGCATGCACGCCAGGGAACCCCATTTTGCTGCTCTTAAGCGTATTATCAGATACATTAAGGGTACTCCTGAATATGGGTTGCATCTCTACCCCTCCGCTCCGACCAGGTTGCTCTCTTACACAGATGCTGATTGGGCAGAATGTCCAGACACGCGACGCTCTACTTCCGGCTATTGTGTTTTTAGGGGATAACCTTAATTCTTGATCTGCCAAGCGACAAACCACTTTATCCTGCTCCAGTGCTGAAGCAAAATATATGGGTGTTGCTAATGTAGTTGTTGAGGTCTGTTGGCTCCGAAATTTTCTCTTGGAGCTCAGTTGTCCACTGCGTAAAACGTTTATAGTCTATTGTGATAACATATCTGCCATATATATGTATCATAATCCGGTCCAGCATCAGCGAACCAAACATATTGAGATGAATATCCACTTTGTACGTGAGATGGTAGCACTTGGTCTAGTCAAAATACTGCATGTGCCCTCCTCATATCAATATGCAGACATCTTCACAAAGGGACTACCCAGACAACTGTTCATAGACTTCAGATCCAGTCTGAACGTTCGGCCTCCCCCCGCTCCGTCTGAGGGGGGAGTATTAGCGAATATTCTTCAAATATTCACAGTATATATTGTATTTATTATTGACATGTATTTAAGGTAGTTTATGATTCTTACTGTATTAGGAGTCCCCTTTGTACAACTATATATATTGTGATTAATGAAAAAAATTCGAAAATTATTTCAATTTCTTACAATTTTAGCTTCTAATTCCTGGTAACATGCAGCACACTAACTTGAGTTTTGATTGTAACAAATGTTCAGAAACTGAAGTGCAGAGGTGCAGAAGATCAGATGGTAAGAAATGGAGATGCAGCAGGAATGTTGTTCCTCGTCAAAATCTTGTGAGATTCATACGCACGTGGAGCCAAAAGAAAAGGGTAGCCGCTCGACTTTGGCCATCCCGCCTCCTAAACCTTCCTCGTACAGGTTATGCCAACCTGAAAATGGTTGCACTGTAAGAAACTTGAACACCAGTCTCTCCATTTATACACTTCCAGATCCTCAGAACATTACAGATGATGATTCTAATAGTCACATTACTAGTCAGGGGCGGATCTACGTTCCTGGTAGTGGTTGTTCGAAAAAAATTCATAGCATTGTATAAGGGAATGATGATGTTGTGCTTGTTCAAAAGTGAAAAATAGCACTGCAAAAAAAATCGCTTGTTCGTGTGCACAACTTTGAACACAACAGTTCCGCGGCTGGTACTAGTGATGCCACCACTATCACCGATGTAATACTAGTGTTTGTGTCCCATTAGTTGAAAATCATGGAGACTTTGTGACGATGCTGGTGTTCTTTTTGGCAAAATGTGTGAACTTGAGAGTTGAAAAGTGATCAAGGTGGTTGTGTAGTAGTTACTGTTAAATTATCACATATGTGATAATTACCTAATCCAGTGGCCAGTGCGAGCCACTGGTTCACCTTCGAATTTAACAACACATGTCAAGATGTTGTAATCAGCAGAAGCAGATGATGTCCGTGCAGATGTAGAAGAGATTAGTAGAGAAGAAGAGAAGAATCGAGAAGAAGAAGAGGAAGGAGTGAAGTCGCAGATATGAAGAGAAATATAGACAAAGTGTTTGAGAGAGGAAAAGGAATTCTTATTCAGTAGTTCTCAAATATATTCAGTTACAATGTATTTATAGACATACCCCACAATGTATCTAGACACTTTTATGAATACCTATTCCAAATGTAATGTATCTAGATATTTTGTATCAATTAGTGATAATAGAGATATTTATTCTATTAATCTCAAACTAACTACTAATCCTAATATCTCAACACCCCCTCAAGCTAGGCACTGAAAACAGCGGTTTCAGTCCTAGCTTGGAAACAACCAGCATTTGTCGATGCATCAGTAAAGTAGCAATAGGGCCAACAGAAATAGCCAAAGCAAATTCATGAATGATAGCCACAACACCAGCAGTGACGTAAACAGACACCACCAAAATATTGAATCTGTCAATTGATTTCAAGAACATATCACTTGTAGTCCAAGCAAGGTCATGGACAATATCCAGTGCTGCATGTAATATAAACTGGTGCTGATGAGCAACATCTTGACAACAATTTCAGTCCCAGCAGCCACACCAACAAAATCAGTACTCTTGGCAATATTTTGTATATGACTTCCCTATGACATTATAATCAACTTTCTTGATCAATTTCATATATGAGGATGTGCCTTGAAGAAGGCCTTGTCCCAACCGAAATTTCCAGACAAGAGACATGTTGTCTGCAATTTGAAAGGTCCATTTTCATAGAAGACAGAAATAAACACTGAAACTGGTCATGCTTTTCAGTGAACACATCAGCAAGCATCAACAAGTGTATGGCCAACAGTAGCAAATTCCTTTTTCTTCATTTTTAGAATCCATCATTAGTAGTACCTGCATATTAATTCCAGCAGGTTTTAACAATAACTCCAACTCTAACACTATCACCAAGACTGAGCAGCAATAGTTATCCCAGCAGCTGAAAACAGACACACCAATCGCAACATCGACAACATCAGGTGCAGCAGTAATAATGAAGAACCCATCGTTCTCTAGTCTCGCTTGGATTAGAGAATCCCTCGATTCTCTTTATGTAAAATGACGGCAAGAACCTCTCGTTCTCTAGTCTCATTCGGACTAGAGAATCCCTCGATTCTCATCACGCAAGCTATAATAATAAGCTCGAACATACAATGGAGTCTCCCTCAATTTCTAGTTCAAATTCGGCTAGAAATTCCTCGATTCTCCTGTCCTGAGCTAAACAAATGAAAAACAGGCAATCTAACACTCGATCGACCTGTGAATAACTCTTTGAATCCTTGAATTGAGCTTCAACTCAATCCATATTGTTGCCGACGAAGTATCCCTCAGTTTTCAGTCAATTTATCGCTAAGAACTCCTCGATCTTCTATCGATAGAAATTTCCTTCTCTCAACATCCGACAAGCCCAATCCAGCTCTACATTCCAGGCACCAGCAACTGTAGGATAACCCAACCATACTAGCAACCTTTCCCAAACAGTTTTGGTAGCACAACAATCAAAGAAAAGTTGATCAAATGTTTCTCTACTTGTTGCACAAAATGTACAATCTGGTGGAACTGCTATTCCAATATTCAAAAATCTCTCAACAGTTGCTAATCTCCTCTGAGCAGCCAACCAAAGGATAAATTTGAAACGAGGATGCAACTGTTTATTCAACACCACACTCCTCCAGGCCACTCTTGGATATTGAGGCAGGAGCATCATAGGCCTTGTGTATTGCAAACTTTCCCTTACTCTGCAAACTAGCTATCCTGGTGTTAAGATCTCCAGAGAGTTGACCATTTTGTATTAGCAAGTCTCTAGTGTTCAATATTTTCCTCACTACCCAAGCAGCTTGCTTGGGGATAGGCATTGAATCCAGTGGTTGGGTCTTGATATAGTAGCTATTGACCCATCTAATCCACAAACAGTCTTTCTTTAGTGCAATAGCCAAAAGATGTTTTAGAATTGCAGCCTTCTTCCATAGAGCCATATTTCATTTGTCATTTGCATTTCAATCTCTTTGAGAGGACCGCAGGTTTACTACACTAATTATTGTTGATGGATATGCTTTGATAATTTTCTAAAGATCCAAATTTCCCTTAAATCTGCTTCTTCTTAACATTATTGCCAATACCAACAAAAAACCAAAGATCGCCCACAAAGAGCGGCAACACAATAACGACGAACTCGACACTTTTCTCTAATTCGTCAATTCACCAACACAAATACAACTTTAACAACACAAAACCAATACGAAAATAAAAATGAATTTCCAGAAACTCACAGCAATTCGAAACTTAATTCGATCATTACGCATTGAATCACAAAGAATCGACGTACCTCGAAGTACATATTCGCGGCGATCTTCGACGTCGCAGCGATAACCAAAGGCGGAGTGTATCCGCAGGAAACGATGACATCAGTTCCATCACGGTCAATCACAACGTATCAACTCAGAAAGGAAATCGAAGATCGAAGAACAATCGAGAAATTGCTCGATTGAGAAAATTAGGGCAAATTGCGATCTTCAAATTGATGAATTCGATTTTAATGAGAAAAGGAAAACTCGATTGCGGAAGACTTTGTTTCCGGCTACCGATTGCAAAGGATCTTCACAATTTGAAGTAAATGAATTCGGACCTTTAATTTTGAATCCTGTCCAGAATTCACAAATTTCTCCAACTCCGGATCGATCTATCACCTGAGAGCTCTGATATCATGTTAAATTATCACATCTGTGATAATTACCCCATCCAGTGGCCAGTGCGAGCCACTGGTTCACCTTCGAATTTAACAACACAAGTCAAGATGTTGTAATCAACAGAAGCAGATGATGTCCGTGCAGATGTAGAAGAGATTAGTAGAGAAGAAGAGAAGAAACGATAAGAAGAAGAGGAAGGAGTGAAGTCGCAGATATTAAGAGAATAGAAATACAGACAAAGTGTTTGAGAGAGGAAAATGAATTCTTATTCAGTAGTTCTCAAATATATTCAGTTACAATGTATTTATAGACATACCCCACAATGTATCTAGACACCTTTATGAATACATATTCCAAATGTAATGTATCTAGATATTTTGTATCCATTAGAGATAATAGAGATATTTATTCTATTAATCTCAAACTAACTATTAATCCTAATATCTCAACAGTTACCAATCATTTAAAAGCACCAAGTTTGTAGATGTTTTAGGATTGAAAATTCTGTTTTGTAATTGTCTTAATGGGATCAGATGGACATGTACTTTTTCCTATCTCCGAGCTAATTGATTACTTTGTTTCAAGAAAGTGCTACTAAATGATTAAAAAAGATGAAGTTAGGCACAGAAAACTTAGAAGGTTTGACCTCCGTATTCGCAACTTTCTTTTTCAGGATGGTATCTTATTGTGTATGAGTTTATTACTCCATCTGAAGACTGAGAATGGTGGGAAGATGTATTATTACCTGGACCTTTTGAAGTATAACGGTAACTATCAACAGAACAGTTAACAATGCCTTCTTTCCTCTTCTATAAACTTGACATGAAGACGAATTTTTTTATACCATAAAAGGCATGAATAATGAACTTGTGTCTCTTGAAGTTCCACATAAAGCTTAACCTCTATTATTAATACTTGCGTAACTCTAATCAGTTACCAAACAACCCCTAAGTGTTGAATAAAAATCTAGTAAAACTGGTTAGATTTTCTATCATATGTACAAATTGTTGTAAAATTAGTGCTTTATAGAGAACAAAGTTTAGCTTGAAGCGTCTCATACTGTCCTAAAAGATATTTCAGTATTGTGAATAACATTATAGTAATATCCAACAAGCTCTTTCATCGATTAACGGCTAGTGTTTCTTGAGATAGGAAAAATAAGAGAGTGGATAGGAGAAGTTATATCATTTGTTCAACAAAGTAGTGTACAAATAAGTGTTTCTCCAACACCTAGTTAAATACATAGGTAACGGCTAGTTTGATTGCATTAAATATAAATAAAATAAAATAAATTACCGAATGAAGTAGTAAATATATGTAAAAAGCAATGTAAGAAAATATTTTTACAAACCAATGATGGACATTCTCATTTGGGACAAGACTAATTTTTCCAATACAAACCGCATATCCTATGATATAACGTTGTTGGGATTACAGGCGCGGATCTACGTGCACAAGGGAGGTTATTCGAAAAAAAATTCACAGCATTGTATAAGAAAATGAGAATGTTGGACTGGTTCAAAAGTGGAAAATAGCACTGCAAAAAAAAAAATCCGCTTGTTCGTGTGCACAACTATGCACACTACAGATCCGCCGCTGGTTGGGAACAGAAAGGAACGTGAAATGGAAATCAATATAGTATAAATACTTAAATTAAAACCAGTGGTTAAACATGAGCAAAGGTGTCGTGGTGTAGTTGGTTATCACGTTAGTCTAACACACTGAAGGTCTCCGGTTTCAAGTCCGGGCGACGCCACGTACTTGGTATTTTTTGTTTGATTCAACTTATATTAGGAAAAATATTGGAGCAGTATGTTTTGACAGAAAGAAGAATAATGTAATATCTCAGGGAATGTTACCAAATTTCATTGTTAAATCGAAAAGTTGTTTATAGAAAGTCAATAAACTAAACTATGTGATAAGAAGAACTTTAGAATATATTTCTTTTTACGTTTATGATTTCTTTCCTTTCACATATAACCATATCTATTTAAGTAGTATACTACGGTTCCAATATATGATATACTTTTCTTTTTAGTTCGTTTAAAAGAGAATAATATATTTTCTTATTTGATAATAATTTAACTTTAAACTTTAGTTTTTTATGTCTAAGAAAATAATTTATAACTACACAAATATTTTAATTTGTTTTAGATCATAAAATTCAATTTTTTTCTTTATTCCTTAAACTTCATGTCAAGTTGATGAGGATTACATTGTGAAGTAAACTAGAAACGTAATTGAAAGATTGAAGAGGAACAATGATATGGAAGAAGGAAGAAGAACTGAGGATGAAGGAGATGATGGATGAGAGAGAGAAAATGAGAAGAGAAGAAGAGAATGATCGTATAGAATGAGTCGGTTACAATTATAATGTTTAATATGTGTATATATACACATCTAATATACACGACTAACATATCTACAAAACTAAAATATCTAATTAGCTTTGTAACTATCCTTAACTAACATTTACAATACTACTCCTTTACCTCTAGTAATATTACAATGTTAGTCTTCTACTACTTCTACATCCCCCTCAAGCTAGGGGATATGAAGACATTCTACATCCCTAGCTTGGACAATAGACGATGATGTTGTAGTCGACCAAGGGCCTCGTTGGATGCCAAAAACTCAGTCTTGACAAGTCCTTTCTGAATGTGCTCCCGGACAAAATGACAGTCTATGTCGATATGCTTCGTCCTTTCGTGGAAAAATGGGTTAGCTGCTATTTGAATAGCTGATTTACTATCTGTGTATATAGATATTGGCTGACAAACTGCAACACCAAGCTCCTGATAACCAGATTACCTCTGTAACTGAAGATGCCATCGCTCTATACTCAGCTTCAGCAGAACTCCGAAAGATTGTCTCTTATTTCTTGGATTTCCAGGAAACAGGTGATGACCCATATTGCACCATATAACCGGTTACTGATCTCCTACTATTGACACAGGCACCCCAATCAGCATCACAAAACACCTGAGGTGAGGCATGCTGAATCGCATCATAAGTACTCGATCTCGGAGCTTGCTTAATGTATCTGATCAGTATCACCCCTGCATCCATGTGTGATGTCTTAGGGGCATGCATAAATTGACTAAGACAATGCACTGCAAATGCTATGTCAGGTCTAGTATTAGTCAAATATAACAGTCTCCCCATCATTCTTCTGTAACTACTGGGATCTGATAGTAACTCATCATTCTGTGAAGTAGTTGATTCTCCATTGGCTGCAATAAGATTGTCAAACTCAGCAGTAGTAAATTTCATATTAGAATCCATTGGTGAAGATGTAGGTTTGGCTCCTCCTAGTCCCATGTCAGAGATCAGTTCCAAGGAGTTCCTTTGATGCATCAAGATGCCTTGAGTGCTTCTTGCAAATTCTAAACCAAGGAAGTATCTCAATTTACCAAGATCTTTTATCTTGAAGGCAGACTACAAAACTTTCTTAGTGGATTGTATTAGGGTTGAACTATCTCCAGTGAACAGCAAATCATCCACATACAGAAGACACATATTTATCCCAACATGGGACATCCTCTAAGAACCATGAAGCCATTCAGCTTCTTCTCCCGATTTGTCCAAAGCGATAAATTCCGACTTCATCGTGGATCGGACAATAAGGGTTTGCCTAGAGAATTTCCAAGACACAGCTCCACCACCAATTGTAAAAATATATCCACTAGTGGACTTGATGTCATCGCTATCAGATATCCAGTTTGCATCACTGTATCCTTCTAGTACAACTGAATATCTCGAATAGTGCAACCCAAAATTTTGCGTGAACTTCAGGAACCGTAGTACCCTATTCAGTGCTTTCCAGTGATCCTCACTTGGATTACGGGTGAATCTAGTCAATTTATTGACTGCATGAGCGATATCACGTCGATTGCAGTTTGTAATACACATCAAGCTCCCAATTACCTGTGCGTATCGCTCCTAGCGTACGGGTTCATCAAGATGTTTGTCAATCTTTTGACTTTTATCCAATGGTGTCGTTACTGGCGAACTGTCGAACATCTCAAATTTCTTCAGCACATCTTCGATGTAGTGAGATTGAGACAAGACCAGTCCATTAGATGTCTTAGAGATCTTGATCCCTAATATAACATCTGCGACACCCATATCTTTCATGTCGAAGCATTGTTTTAACAAGTTCTTAGTCTCTAGGATTGTCCTATGACTGCTACCTGTGATCAACAAGTCATCTACATAAATGCATATTATGACGAACGAATCGACATTTCCTTTCATGTAAATACATTTGTCACATTTATTAATGGTAAAACCTTTTGATAGTAGAGTACTATCAAATTTCTCGTGCCATTTTTTAGGGGCCTGTTTCAGCCCGTACAACTATTTGATAAGACGACACACTTTTATCTCTTGTCCTGGAACCACATACTCCTCGGGTTGATCTATGTATATTTCCAAATCACCATTTAAGAAGGCAGTCTTAACATTCATTTGATGTATTTCAAGATCCCGCAAGACGGCGATAGTTATGAACATACGTATGGATGTCTTAGATTTGTACTTGTCTATAGACCCATTGGTATTGTTGGTTCTCAACCTTTATTTTTGTGGTGCTTAGATGCTTTAGAAGCTTCGTATTTACTTTTAAGTAAGTAAAGATAGCACAACATTTTGCCATCATCCAAGAAAGTCATAAAGTATTTGTTCCCCCCTCTAGCTTGAGCGAACTTCAAAACACATATGTTGATATGCGTGAGTTCTAGAGGAGCGATTTCCCTTTCGACGGATCTAAGGGGACTTTTTTGGAGAGTCTTTGCCTCTATGCCCACCTCACACTTATGTTGAGGGTTTATGTCAATAGACAACAATGATTCCAATCTTAGTATAAATTGATAGTTAACATGTCTAATCTATGGTGTCATAAATTAGAAGACATAAACAAGTAAAAGGAAAGCTCAATTTTATTGATATTAAAGAAAAACATTGTAGGTGCAGTGTTTGCCCTAAGGAGCCTTCACATGTGAATCTCCTTAAGTAGAAGGCATTACAGGAGTAACATTAACTTTAAAGAGGCCTTCACAGACGAAGCCCCTACCTACAAAAGTTTCATTTTTCGTGATTACAAACTTGTTAGCCTCGAATACTAGCCTAAAACCAGCATTGACCAACACAGGTCCAGAAATTAAATTCCTTCGAATTTTCGGGACATGCATCATTTTCTTTAGAGTCAGCTCATTTCCGGACGTCATCTTGAGGACTACCTTTCCTACCAGCACATTGGAAGAAAAATTGTTGCCCATGAACAATTTCTTATCCGTAACTGGTGTATACGTGGAGAAAACATCTTTGTTGGAACAAATATGGCGAGTAACACCTGTATCCAGCAACCATTGTGTTGGATTTTCAACGAGGTTGACCTCTAGCACAACAACTGAGAATTCTTCAATCATATCGTCTAAGAGCGTGTCTTAGACGATGTTTACCTTATCCTTGCCTTTTGCCTTATCTTATTTTTGCTTGCGGCAGTCTTTGGCCATGTGACCAACTTTACCACAATAGTTGCAAGTTTCCTTAAACATTTCAGTAGTTTGGGACTAGCCGACCTTCTGGAACTTTCGCTTCTTGCTTGGGTTCCCTTTGACCTCTGTCAGATTTGCCTTAGCCTCAGCGGGTAGTCTCACATTTGGTATGACCTTCTTATTGTCCTCTTGGATCTGGAGTTTGACAATAAGTTCATCTAAGGTCATTTTCTTCGTTTTGAGTAGTTCATAAACTCGATCCACGAAGGAGGCAGTTTTTCGATTAATGCCCCAACCAAGAATTGCTCGTTGGACTTCATTTCTAAGTCAAGGTGATGAAGAATCATTTGGAATTCCTAGACTTGGGTTGACACACTCTTGTTATCCACCATTTGAAATTTTAGAAATTTCCCAATGATGAACTTCTTACTACCCGCATCTTGGGTGTTGTATTTCTTTTGTAGTTTTCCCACAACTGTTTGACAGTTTCAACGGTACAGTATACCGTGTAGAGTTGATCCGACAAACTATTCAGAATGTAGTTCCTGCACATGAAATCACTATGTTTCCAAGCATCAAGAACCAACTTCATGTCGTCAACAACATGGATACCTTGGCCCCTTCCCGCCAAATAATTTGGCTGAGGGTCCTTGTCTTCCCCAACTTGTGGAGGGTCTTCGGTTAGGAAATGTGACATTCCCATAACCGTCAGGAAAAACAACATCTTTTGCTGCCATCTTTTGAAGTGTGCACCTATGAACTTCTCAGGACGTTCATGGTGAAAGTCAGCCGGAGTTGAAGCAATAGTGCTTCCTTGAGCAGGAGCAAAGACGTTTGGAACGCCTTGAGCAGCAGTGTTAGCACTCGTGGTGCCAAAAACAGTGGTGTTAGAGGCAATGGTATTGCCTTGAGTAGTAGGATTGACACTAGTAGTGCCAAAACCAGTGGAGTTGAAGGCATTGGAATTGTCTTGAGTGGTGTTCGAATTTCCAGTGTTGATTTGATCTTCAGTAGACATTGTTGTTGTTGAAAGCAACGAATATTATCTTAAGTTTGTTGGAGGTAAATATAAAATTACAAGGAAATGAGAATTGCAACAACAACAAATAAATAATAAATCTGGAAATTAAACAATGAAATGATCTTGCTGAGTCGATTGAAGTTTCAATCTTTCCTTAAGATAATTTGCCCCGTATATTCCTTTAACGGTGGTATGACAACTTATCTCTCAAGATAAAATAATAATCAAACTAATGAGTAAAAGAAAAACTCAAGAGTTCGCTTATGAAGAAAGATCCTTGAGTGTTTGAATGCAAGAGAGGAAGAACAATTTTCAGAAAATTGTCAAGTATAGAATGTATTTTGTGTGTAAGGTGTATTTTCCAAATGAGCCCAAGACATCATTTTATAGTGTTGGAGAAAATGACCTTCCATTAGCCTAATAATGGCCTTGAATGACCATGTAATGGCATTGAATATGGAGTTACAATTCAGCCAAATAATGGCTGAATTCATGAGCAACATAATGGAGAGTTAATACTCCAAAGTCAGCCCAAAGATCACCTTAAATTCGCTTCCAATGTTCTGAAACTGTCGCAGCGCCACGACCACAGGTTGGCGTCGCAGTCCTTTTTCTGACTCGTTTCGACATTCACACTTTGTACACTTCTTCCTTCATTTACCAACGTCATTTGATCAATAACCGTCTATTACCTTACGTCTCAAACAATTCGTATACGTATCAATATCTCTTCCATTTAAGAAAATTATGATCCTTGACACTCTATGTGCACGTGTGTGGAAACGTTTCCTACGTGCGGGGTCCCAATTATTCAATTCGTAATTAAATAGGATTAACTTTATTTCAGGTTTGATAAATATTTTCAACAGATATAACTAAAAATCTTATAGAATGACAAAACTTTATATAGAAGTGCGAAATAGAGTTAAGTTCCAATATATGGTATATCTGCGAAGACTGATCTGCAAGACACTACAGGTAAAGCATAGCAACTTATTTCCCTCTTAATTTGTTCCTTCTCTTTCATCGGTTTAAGAGCTGTATATGTAGCATGATTTTCCAGGAAAATTGTCTGGCAGTAGATCATTTACAAGTTTTTGTTATTTAAAAATTCTTCTGAGCAGTGCCTAATTGTGGATGTCTCATGGAACTATTAGAGGAATCCACAATGGCTTATTCATTGTAATATCGAATATGAAACTTATGATGATTTAGTTGAGGATTCTAACTTACTTGAGCTAATTTCGGCTTTTCAGCGGGAGGCTTCAAATGTTAAGATACCAACCCAGAGGGGTAGGCTAAGCGGATAAAGGAGAGCGAAATTAAATGTGATGCCATCAATTATGTTGAAAGAATGTCCACAAAAATGAGATTTGCTTTTATTGAAGAAACGATAATAAAATAAGCTCTTGACTTTCGTAGGCTCTCTCTTTTCGTGGGGTAAAAGACGAAATTTCTCCCATTCTTCTACCATGTAGATTGATGGAGGAGGTAAATTGGCCACTAGGTGAGAGACAGTGTCGATAACTACGCGAGTCATCATGAAGGAGGAATGAAACTCCCATGCTGCGTGTCTCGAGCATACTTGAGAGCGATCTACCACTGAAATCAGGGGATTCTGTTACACTGCTTCACTTTTCTACTATAGTAATATTTTAAAAGTTGAGATGGTTTATCCTACTCAAACCATTAAGAAGGGTCTCAAACCATTAAGAAGGGAGCTACGGAATATAAGTGCCTCCTTATGGTGAACCCTTGGATCTAGTTATTGATCGTCACATACATAACATTAAGCATTTGCTCTTATGTCTAATGGATAAGACTAAAAATATAAGGTATAGAATTTCAAATACCGTTCCAATTTCAAAATCCAATATAAAAAACCAAAAATTCAAAAAAATCGGATTTCTGTTAGCCTTGGGTTAACTTTTAAAGTCTAAAACCGACCACCTTAGCAAACTTAAAGGGCTGTTGATGTCCATGAGTTCTATATAAAAGGATCAAATTAGATCTACCCCAATATTTAAAGGACTATATTGATGTTCTTTTCACATAAAAGATTGCTCCACCAAGTACTATTGATAGTCAAGATAGTACTAGAAAACAAAGAGATGAACGAAAATCGCTCAGCCCTAACTCTTCTAGAGAGCAAAAACACTGTAATCTCCGAAAAATTGTCTAAAGATTCTATTACTAATGTCAATGGATTCCTCAAAAGCATGGGGGTATTCAGCCTTACCTTTCCTACCCAGTATGACACTAAGGACTCTTTCTCTGAACTCACCCGTAATTTCATCAAGGTCCAACACATCCACCGTGGCAAGATTTCTTGTATTGTCTCTGTCAAACCTCCTATTATGGTAAACACTTGATTTTTTAGTATTGGGTCTTTATTACATGTGTTATTTGGTTGAAAAGATTGAGTCTTTGTTGAATTTTATTTGGTTCCCATTTTCTTGGAATATGTCGGATGTTTGTGTTACATGTTGTTATAGCTTTGGGACCCTTCTCCTTTTTGTGGTTTTTGGATTCATGGGTTCAGTAGAGAAGAGAATTTCATTACTCTTTTCATCCTAAATTGATTACTAGGAGACCATCGACTTAGCTTAGAGCACAACAGAATGTAAACAAATTATCAGTATAGAATTATAGATGATACTGCCTTGATCAGATTATGAATACTTTCATTAGGTATGGGAGGATGTAAGTATAAGTTTGCAATTTAGAGGACCTTTAACTTTTAAAAAACTCCTAATTTGTCTTAAAATGAAGAATTATTCTTTAGTATTGGAATGAAACTGACCCAAATGGAGAACATAGATTACAGAGGATTATACCACTGATCCTAGCTAGTTTTGGATTGAGGCCTAGTTGATTGATGATAAAGTTTCCAGCTCTAAGAAAATTTCTTGGTTCTTCAATTTCTGAATTACTATCAAATCATAAATTTATGGGAAAAAAAATCCCGAAAATGTGGAAAACTTAGGGATTGAGGGGGTAGTTGATTGATTGATTTAAGAGCGGAAAACAATCATTGATACTGGGCAGCAGCAGCAGCACCTGTTAAATGCTGACACTACTATGCGAGTGTCTGATTTTTGGAAGGTTAGGTATCAAATAGGATTGAGAAAGATAATGAGGTTAATGAGATCCCAGTTTTCTTAGAACACTAGATCTTTCCAGGAGCTTGAGCAACTCAGAAAGTCGCTGGTTACATGGACAAGTTGGTTTCTATTCAATGGCTTGAAAAAGTTAATCCATTCTGCATATCTAAGCATCTGGAGTCGTTCTATTTCACTTTTTCCTGGATGGTTGGAGGCATAAAGGGAGTGGTTAGGGGACAGATCATTTCGAGAGAGATATTTGAGACAAGGGATTTCACTGGGTATGTTGTTGCTATTTGAGATGCAAGGGGATAGTTGAAGTTGAGATTCTGACGACTTGGATATTTAGATATCAGATGGCATCTGAATTTGTTTAGCATGGCGTTGATATTGCTTTGAATTTGAGGTATCGCCAATTGTGAAACTTCTATTTGATCTATTCCATCTAATGGACTTTTACAGATTTACCTTGGAATCGAAACAACTGCTTTTTAGAAACCGAAGAGGTTTGTGTTTGTGGGAGGGGGGATTCAAGCGGAAAATATAAGTGAGTTCAAACCATTTCCATTGTTTATTATACTTGACATCTCTATCTGACCTCCTTCACTATCCATGTGTTTTCTATCTTGTGAAATACTGCAGACTTTTTGTCGATACTATCAATTTCCAAAGTGCATTGTATTCCATTGCATCAACTGTATACTGTTTTCTCTTGGGTTTTTAGCTGTTTCTGACGAAATAAAAAGTGTTGGAACACATTGGTTTACTTATTTTCTTGTAGAATTTCTATGGTTCACTGCACGGAGGAGTGATTGGAGCTGTAGCGGTAAGGGTAGCAACTGCCTGTGCCCGAACTATTGTGGGAAAGGATAAGGAGCTCTTTCTTGGAGAATTGAGCATATCTTATCTCTCTGGTGCTCCTCGAGATGTGAGTTAGTTATTGTCTACAATATTCATGGCTTGCAGTCTAATATCCATCCTCCCTTGTCATTAATTTATTTCTCTTTTTGGATTGGGGGTATTCAGGCAGAAGTAATAGTTAATGCGTCAGTTATTAGAGGTGGAAGAAACCTGTCTGTAGTTGCAATGGATTTTAGACTCAAGGATTCTGAGAAACTGATGTACATCTCTCATGCAACATTCTATCACATGCCAGCAGCAAGTTTATGAACTAGACCTGGTCCAACACATTAAGCCAAGACATTCTGCTGGTATGTATATCATTTCTTCAATATGTTTCCTGAAAACTTCTATGGCCACTTTTTGTGCACATGTTGCCTCATATTTGAGTTCATCTAGTTATAGTAATCGGTTTCCGTGAATCTGATAATGCGTCCATTTTCTTCTTTTGACAATGTTTGGAGCTAAACAACATTACTTATAAATTCAAAATTTTTACTGCAGTACTTTTACTACCGTTTCCAGCTACCCTGATAAACCTCTTCGATCAGCTCAGTTCATGCTGTATCGACTTGTATCAGTTTCAAAACTTATGTTTCCCTTGCAATTGTTTGCATGGTACTAACTGTATTCTGGTGTTCATACACTTTCAGCACCTTAAAAAATCATGCAATATTCTGTAGCTGACAAAAGTAATGTCATGTATATTTAACACTTTGCACTCGCTTGTACTTCTATTTTGAATAAAAATACCTAAGCAATATCTCTGTCTACAAGCAGGTTGAGGGACCAGATAAGTCACAATGTTGAGGGCTTACGGAGTTTCATAAACTTTATCAGAATCGAGAAAAGTTCAGCTGTGTTGCTGGAGTGAAGATTTTTTGTTTCCCTACTGGTGGTGCTTAGAAATATTTGTGTAAATAAAGTTGTCTGCCTTTCTGCCAAATAGTGATAATCTGTTGGCATCATAGTCCTGTTACAAACACAGTAATGCAATAACACCTGTTTAGAAATGAGAATGAAAAGCAAACCGTTAGTCCAAGACAATGTCAGTAAAACATCATGTACTTCTTGCCTTTAGTTAATATAATTCTTGAAGATGTCTTATCTGCTTTCATTACCAACCTTATCCGTTTATCTTTTACCTTCTTTTTTTTTTGGTTCACTTTTTCTTATGGATGAGGTCTGTGAACAAGGAATTGAAAGGAGACCTTAGTGATCTTTTTCTTTAATTATTTTCTGAGAGAGCTAGCGGCAAGGCCATGAATAGTGGAAATATGAAGTACGAAGGGGAAAGAATTTTGAACAAGTGTGAAGGGAAAGCATCTTACATTCTGAATCATCTAAGGGGGCGTTTGGTTCGGGGCGATAGTCTAAGAGTAAGGGAAGGAGTTGTTTGTTGGGCCTATTTTTCCATTCCCTTTACCCTCTTTTATTTTTAAGTTTACCCCAAACTCTTCTACCTTCATTTCCCGCTCCCCCCTAGGTATTTCTATTCCCTTTCCCCCTTCATTACCCTTCCCCAAATCAGCCGTCTGTGTGGACCAATAGAAAATGAAATACACAGAGCAGACTCCTTACTGAACTCCAGGAACTCCAATCTCCTCATTCCATTCAAGAATTTCATCTGTTTGGTCAACAACTGCATCCTTGGCATCAGTTAAATCCAAGTTCTTCTTCAGCAAAACAACTGTTCCATTTATGGTTTTGGTTTCACAAAAGAAGTGAGAACCAACTATTCATACTGCAAATGAGACCTCTAGCACTTGCATTTATAAGCAAAGAGAAGTGCTGTTCACCAGAAGTTTCACTTCACTTGCTCAAATCAGTTCTTGACTTTTGGCATTGAATTGATTTCGTTTCTGAAACAGACTCAAATAATCACAAAAGGAATTAATTCCGTTTCTGAAATAGACCCAAACATGTAAGGACAATCAGGGTAATTCCTTTCCATTCCCTTACTGAATTTCATTCCGTTTACCCTGCGCGAACCAAACGCACCCTAAAGGTATTGGCCTTTCTACATCGTTTCCCGCTCCGCAATCTCTATCCACCTCCTAACCAATGGATTACCATTACCACAAAGCCCAAGCATGACAACATCTGACATTTGTTTTAAACAAATTGGAAACACTAATACTCTATCACAATCTCAAAAATTGCATCCGACACCAAAAATAAATAAAAAAACATCATAAACGACACCTACGTTGCACCACACTTCAAAAATAATGAAAATCATAAAAACTGCACCTCCAAATTGTGGGTTCATGTTAAAATCTTTATTTATAATAGTTCTTATTAAATCTAACAATCAGAGTGTTAAATATTTGACGAAAACCAAAAGTGCTCTCTTTTGATAAACTTAAAGGACCGAAACTGCTCAGGAATACTTAATGGACTAAATTGAACCTACTCCAAATATTAGGGGCTTATTTTTGTCATTTTCGCTTATTTTAACTATCCATAACTTGTAGATTGGTTATGGTTGAGAAAGGTCTCAAAAAGGGGTCGATGAAATGAACTAAATCAGCGCACTTGGTGATTTTTAAAATTGGTAATTTCGGACGTTTGAAATTTGTTGATTGGAAGGTATATATATATATATATCTGTATGAGGGTAGGAGGCTGGTGGGCAACGGCAAAATAGATGGGGGAGAAGAGCTCCTACACGAAAGACACAGTGATCTCCGAAGAATTATCTAAGGGGGCTGCTTCTTTGGTGGATCTTCTCTTCACCCGTGTGCGACTCCAAGGGGCTAGCTTTCTACCCCAATATGATGCTAAGGACTCCTTCTCTGAACTCACTCGCGGCTGCCTCAAGGTTCACAGCATCCACCCTGGCAAAGTCTCCTGCATTCTATCTGTCAAACCTGCTATCTCGGTAATTGATCCATACATTTCTAAAAGTTTTAATTTTGTACCATCTTCTTTTCCGAAGATGGGATCTTCAATTATGTTGTGTTAAGTTCTAGGAAACCCTTTTGGACTTGTAGCTTCCCAGTTCTGTGGAGTAAAGAATTCCGCGCAAATTTTTGAAAGGTTGATACTTCTGCTAATTGAGGGCACGTTAAGCATAATTCTTTATGCGATTTGCTCAAGTATTGAAGGATCATCCTGTGTGGAACTTATTTGTCTTGTTGCTTCACTCTGCTTGGGGGGTGGGGGGTGGGGGGGGGGGGGTAATGGATCACTGAGATATCAGGTTGAAGCTGTCTTAACAAGAATATAAACAGCACATACAACTCTTTTCTTTGCAGACATATAGGTGAGGGTGAGCCTCAGAGGAACGAAGTTGTTCTCTTGATGAGGTCTATATAACACGTTCTGAGGTGTGAACAATCCTCTTTGCAGAAATGATTAGCTTCTCTCATTGATTGAGGGAATGGTTTTGATCAATCTTCACCTCATGAGGCAATTTGGTTGAGTAACACCCATTCTTATTCTCGATTTTAACCCCATATTATATTGTCCACTATATATCAGTCCTGCAAGGACAGAGGGTGTTAGTCTCATACTGGTGCCCCAGTATTATATTGTCCACACTCCAAATGTCAGTCTTGAGCGGGCAGAGGGTGTTAGTCCCACGTTGGTGACTCCATGTTGTACTGTCCACACTCCAGCTATCAGTATTGAGCGGGCAAAGGGTGTTAGTGTGGTACTAGTTCCAATGTTGTATTGTCCACACTCTATATACAAGTTCTAAGCGTGCAGATGGTGTTGTTTTCATATTGTTGTTTCTTATATGGTCATCTCACCTCATTAGCTCACTTTTGGGTTAAATTAATCCCAATCCTTAAATCTTAACACACGAAAATACTGTGTTTGGTATATGCCCATTCTCCTTTTCACCCTATAAACCAGGATCACTTCATGGGTGAGCCCTTTGAATTTACGGACATATGGATTCTATGGATATTAGATTCCAATATTCTTTTGCAAAACCACAGAACAGCTTTTTTGTGATTTGTGCTTTTGTTTTCTTCTAGTTGCCTCCCAAAGTTGGACGGGCTTGCCCTCAGTCTTGAGTCTTGTATTTCCTTTGCCATCTGATCAGCTTACCTTCACTTGGGGCTTAAGACCAATAAGGATTGATGAAGACATTTATTCTTGTATAAAGATCTGAACAATGAAAAGATAGTGAAGATTATTTAAAATCATATCCTATCTGATGTTTTCTCCAATTTTAATCAGATATCATCACAGTACTTTCAACACACACTGATGGTCGTGTCAAATTTTAGAGTACTGATTGAGTGTGCAACCTCGTTATTGTACTGTATTGTAGAATGTTTATCGTAGCATGCATGGAGGAGCAGTTGGAGCTGTAGCAGAGAGGGTGGCAATTGCCTGTGCCAGAACTGTTGTGGCAAAGGATAAGGAACTCTTTCTTGGAGAATTGGGAATGTCATATATTTCTGCTGCTCCAAGCAATGTGAGTATTAAAGCTTTTGTTTGAGCTCCACTTACCTCAATGTCACTACATTTTGTTGTACAACAATTTGGTAAGAGCAAATGCACATCATAATGTACCCTCTCCCTTTCCCTCACCTATATGGAAAAATAAAAAAGGAAATCTCATTTTTTCTCTTTTTCCCTAATTATATTTCATTTTAGACAGAGGTGGTAGTAGATGGGTCTGTCATTCGGAGTGGAAGGAACCTAACTGTAGTTGCAGTTGATTTTCGGCTCAAGGACTCGGGGAAACTGGTCTACAAATCTAATGCAACATTCTACCACATGCCTGTCGCAAGTTTATGAACTCAAAAAACTCAAAACACATTAAGTAGATACATTTGCAAAAACACATTCAGCAGCTCAACAGCAAATCATTGATATCAGTAGATGAGTTTGAGACTCAAGAATCTTATCTGTAATCACCAAAGCAACATTTACATCTCGAATTATCTGAGATTCCCTTATTTGTCTTCTGTTTCATTTTTGTGAAGTCATTACATTCCTAAATAGTTTTTTTAAATCCACTGGACTTATTTATCTATAAATAGTCTTTTGAAATCCCAATTGAATACACCCCCCTAAGCATTGCTTGATGAAATATAGAATTGAACCATGATTTATTGAAAGAAATGAGGTGAAAGTCATGTACATCAATCTTGTATTAGTTGTGTGTCCAATGAAACTCCACTTTAACTGGAGTGCTATATTACTATCTGAGATTCCCTTATTTGTCTTCTGTTTCATTTTTGTGAAGTCATTTACATTCCTAAATAGTTTTTTAAAATCCACTGGACTTATTTATCTATAAATAGTCTTTTAAAATCCCAATTGAATACACTCCCCTAAGCGTTGCTTGATGAAATACAGAATTGAACCATGATTTATTGAAAGAAATGAGGTGAAAGTCATGTACATCAATCTTGTATTAGATGTGTGTCCAATGAAACTCCACTTTAACTGGAGTGCTATATTACTATCTGAGATTCTCTTATTTGTCTTCTGTTTCATTTTTGTGAAGTCATTACATTCCTAAATAGTTTTTTTAAATCCACTAGACTTATTTATCTATAAATACTTTTAAAACCCCAATTGAATACACCCCCCTAAGCGTTGCTTGATGAAATACAGAATTGAACCATGATTTATTGAAAGAAATGAGGTGAAAGTCATGTACATCAATCTTGTATTAGCTGTGTGTCCAATGAAACTCCACTTTAAGCTGAGTCTCAGTATTCATTATCCGAGATTCCCTTATTTGTCTTCTGTTTCATTTTTGTGAAGTCATTACATTCCTAAATAGTTTTTTTAAATCCACTGGACTTATTTATCTATAAATAGTCTTCGAAATCGATTGAATACACCCCTAAGCGTTGCTTGATGAAATCTGAATTGAACCATGATTTATTGAAAGAAATGAGGTGAAAGTCATGTACATCAATCTTGTATTAGTTGTGTGTCCAATGAAACTCCACTTTAAGCTGAGTGCTATATTACTATCCGAGATTCCTTATTTGTCTTCTGTTTCATTTTTGTGAAGTCATTACATTCCTAAATAGTTTTTAAATCCATCGGACTTATTTATCTATAAATAGTCTTTTGAAATCGATTGAATACACCCTAAGCGTTGCTTGATGAAATCTGAATTGAACCATGATTTATTGAAAGAAATGAGGTGAAAGTCATGTACATCAATCTTGTATTAGTTGTGTGTCCAATGAAACTCCACTTTAACTGGAGTGCTATATTACTATCTGAGATTCCCTTATTTGTCTTCTGTTTCATTTTTGTGAAGTCATTATATTCCTAAATAGTTTTTTTAAATCCACTAGACTTATTTATCTATAAATAGTCTTTTAAAATACCAATTGAATACACTCTCCTAAGCTTTGCTTGATGAAATACAGAATTGAACCATGATTTATTGAAAGAAATGAGGTGAAAGTCATGTACATCAATCTTGTATTAGTTGTGTGTCCAATGGAACTCCACTTTAACTGGAGTGCTATATTACTATCTGAGATTCCCTTATTTTGTCTTCTGTTTCATTTTTGTGAAGTCATTACATTCCTAAATAGTTTTTTTTTTAAATCCACTGGACTTATTTATCTATAAATAGTCTTCTGAAATCCCAATTGAATACACCCCCCTAAGCGTTGCTTGATGAAATACAGAATTGAACCATGATTTATTGAAAGAAATGAGGTGAAAGTCATGTACATCAATCTTGTATTAGCTGTGTGTCCAATGAAACTCCACTTTAACTGGAGTGCTATATTACTATATGAGATTCCCTTATTTGTGTTCTGTTTCATTTTTGTGAAGTTATTACATTCCTAAATAGTTTTTTTAAATCAACTAGACTTATTTATCTATAAATAGTCTTTTGAAATTCCAATTGAATACACCCCCTAAGCGTTGCTTGATGAAATACAGAACTGAACCATGATTTATTGAAAGAAATGAGGTGAAAGTCATGTACATCAATCTTGTATTAGCTGTGTGTCCAATGAAACTCCACTTTAACTGGAGTGCTATATTACTATATGAGATTCCCTTATTTGTCTTCTGTTTCATTTTTGTGAAGTCATTACATTCCTAAATAGTTTTTTTAAATCCACTGGACTTATTTATCTATAAATAGTCTTTTAAAATCCCAATTAAATACACTCCCCAAGGCGTTGCTTGATGAAATACAGAATTGAACCATGATTTATTGAAAGAAATGAGGTGAAAGTCATGTACATCAATCTTGTATTAGCTGTGTGTCCAATGAAACTCCAATTTAACTGGAGTGCTATATTACTATCTGAGATTCCCTTATTTGTCTTTTGTTTCATTTTTGTGAAGTCATTACATTCCTAAATAATTTTTTTAAATCCACTGGACTTATTTATCTATAAATACTTTTAAAATCTCATTTGAATACACCCCCCTAAGCGTTGCTTGATGAAATACTGAATTGAACCATGATTTACTGAAAGAAATGAGGTGAAAGTCATGTACATCAATCTTGTATTAGCTGTGTGTCCAATGAAACTCCACTTTAACTGGAGTGCTATATTACTATCTGAGATTCCCTTATTTGTCTTCTGTTTCATTTTTGTGAAGTCATTACATTCCTAAATAGTTTTTTTAAATCCACTTGACTTATTTATCTATAAATAGTCTTTTGAAATCCCAATTGAATACACCCCCCTAAGCGTTGCTTGATGAAATACAGAATTGAACCATGATTTATTGAAAGAAATGAGGTGAAAGTCATGTACATCAATCTTGTATTAGCTGTGTGTCCAATGAAACTCCACTTTAATTGGAGTGCTATATTACTATATGAGATTCCTTTATTTGTCTTCTGTTTCATTTTTGTGAAGTCATTACATTCCTAAATAGTTTTTTTAAATCCACTGGACTTATTTATCTATAAATAGTCTTTTCAAATCGATTGAATACACCCCTAAGCGTTGCTTGATGAAATCTGAAATTGAACCATGATTTATTGAAAGAAATGAGGTGAACGTCATGTACATCAATCTTGTATTAGATGTGTGTCCAATGAAACTCCACTTTAACTGGAGTGCTATATTACTATATGAGATTCTCTTATTTGTCTTCTGTTTCATTTTTGTGAAGTCATTACATTCCTAAATAGTTTTTTTTAAATCCACTGGACTTATTTATCTATAAATAGTCTTTTAAAATACCAATTGAATACACTCCCCTAAGCGTTGCTTGATGAAATCTGAGAATTGAACCATGATTTATTGAATGAAATGAGGTGAAAGTCATGTACATCAATCTTGTATTAGTGTGTGTCCAATGAAACTCCACTTTAATCTGAGTGCTATATTACTATCTGAGATTCCTTATTTGTCTTCTGTTTCATTTTGTGAAGTCATTACATTCCTAAATAGTTTTTAAATTCATCGGACTTATTTATCTATAAATAGTCTTTTGAAATCCCAATTGAATACACCCTAGCGTTGCTTGATGAAATCTGAAATTGAACCATTATTTATTGAAAGAAATGAGGTGAACGTCATGTACATCAATCTTGTATTAGCTGTGTGTCCAATGAAACTCCACTTTAACTGGAGTGCTATATTACTATCTGAGATTCCCTTATTTGTCTTCTGTTTCATTTTTGTGATGTCATTACATTCCTAAATAGTTTTTTTTAAATCCACTGGACTTATTTATCTATAAATAGTCTTTTAAAATACCAATTGAATACACTACCCTAAGCGTTGCTTGATGAAATACAGAATTGAACCATGATTTATTGAAAGAAATGAGGTGAAAGTCATGTACATCAATCTTGTATTAGCTGTGTGTCCAATGAAACTCCACTTTAACTGGAGTGCTATATTACTATCTGAGATTCCCTTATTTGTCTTCTGTTTCATTTTTGTGAAGTCATTACATTCCTAAATAGTTTTTTTAAATCCACTGGACTTATTTATCTATAAATACTTTTAAAATCTCAATTGAATACACCCCCCTAAGTGTTGCTTGATGAAATACAGAATTGAACCATGATTTATTGAAAGAAATGAGGTGAAAGCCATGTACATCAATCTTGTATTAGCTGTGTGTCCAATGAAACTCCACTTTAACTGGAGTGCTATATTACTATATGAGATTCCCTTATTTGTCTTCTGTTTCATTTTTGTGAAGTCATTACATTCCTAAATATTTTTTTTAAATCCACTGGACTTATTTATCTAAAAATAGTCTTTTGAAATCACAATTGAATACACCCCCCTTAAGCGTTGCTTGATGAAATACAGAACTGAACCATGATTTATTGAAAGAAATGAGGTGAAAGTCATGTACATCAATCTTGTATTAGCTGTGTGTCCAATGAAACTCCACTTTAACTGGAGTGCTATATTACTATCTGAGATTCCCTTATTTGTCTTCTGTTTCATTTTTGTGAAGTCATTACATTCCTAAATAGTTTTTTTAAATCCACTTGACTTATTTATCTATAAATAGTCTTTTAAAATCCTAATTAAATACACTCCCCTAAGCGTTGCTTGATGAAATACAGAATTGAACCATGATTTATTGAAAGAAATGAGGTGAAAGTCATGTACATCAATCTTGTATTAGTGTGTCAATGAAACTCCACTTTAACTGGAGTGCTATATTACTATCTGAGATTCCCTTATTTGTCTTTTGTTTCATTTTTGTGAAGTCATTACATTCCTAAATAGTTTTTTTAAATCCACTGGACTTATTTATCTATAAATAGTCTTTTAAAATACCAATTGAATACACTACCCTAAGCGTTGCTTGATGAAATACAGAATTGAACCATGATTTATTGAAAGAAATGAGGTGAAAGTCATGTACATCAATCTTGTATGAGCTTTGTGTCCAATGAACCTCCACTTTAACTGGAGTGCTATATTACTATCTGAGATTCCCTTATTTGTCTTCTGTTTCATTTTTGTGAAGTCATTACATTCCTAAATAGTTTTTTTAAATCCACTGGACTTATTTATCTATAAATAGTCTTTTCAAATCCCAATTGAATACACCCCCCTAAGCGTTGCTTGATGAAATACAGAATTGAACCATGATTTATTGAAAGAAATGAGGTGAACGTCATGTACATCAATCTTGTATTAGATGTGTGTCCAATGAAACTCCACTTTAACTGGAGTGCTATATTACTATATGAGATTCTCTTATTTGTCTTCTGTTTCATTTTTGTGAAGTCATTACATTCCTAAATAGTTTTTTTTAAATCCACTGGACTTATTTATCTATAAATAGTCTTTTAAAATACCAATTGAATACACTCCCCTAAGCGTTGCTTGATGAAATACAGAATTGAACCATGATTTATTGAATGAAATGAGGTGAAAGTCATGTACATCAATCTTGTATTAGCTGTGTGTCCAATGAAACTCCACTTTAACTGGAGTGCTATATTACTATCTGAGATTCCCTTATTTGTCTTCTGTTTCATTTTTGTGAAGTCATTACATTCCTAAATAGTTTTTAAATTCATTTGGACTTATTTATCTATAAATAGTCTTTTGAAATCCCAATTGAATACACCCTAAGCGTTGCTTGATGAAATCTGAGAATTGAACCATGATTGATTGAAAGAAATGAGGTGAAAGTCATGTACATCAATCTTGTATTAGCTGTGTGTCCAATGAAACTCCAGTTTAACTGGAGTGCTATATTACTATCTGAGATTCCCTTATTTGTCTTTTGTTTCATTTTTGTGAAGTCATTACATTCCTAAATAATTTTTAAATCCATGGACTTATTTATCTATAAATACTTTTAAAATCTCAATTGAATACACCCCCCTAAGTGTTGCTTGATGAAATACAGAATTGAACCATGATTTATTGAAAGAAATGAGGTGAAAGTCATGTACATCAATCTTGTATTAGCTGTGTGTCCAATGAAACTCCACTTTAAGCGGAGTGCTATATTACTATCTGAGATTCCTTATTTGTCTTCATTTTCATTTTTGTGAAGTCATTACATTCCTAAATATTTTTTTAAATCCTTTGGACTTATTTATCTATAAATAGTCTTTTAAAATACCAATTGAATACACTCCTAAGCGTTGCTTGATGAAATCTGAGAATTGAACCATTATTTATTGAAAGAAATGAGGTGAAAGTCATGTACATCAATCTTGTATTAGTGTGTGTCCAATGAAACTCCACTTTAACTGGAGTGCTATATTACTATCTGAGATTCCCTTATTTGTCTTCTGTTTCATTTTTGTGAAGTCATTACATTCCTAAATAGTTTTTTTAAATCCACTTGACTTATTTATCTATAAATAGTCTTTTAAAATCCTAATTAAATACACTCCCCTAAGCGTTGCTTGATGAAATACAGAATTGAACCATGATTTATTGAAAGAAATGAGGTGAAAGTCATGTACATCAATCTTGTATTAGCTGTGTGTCCAATGAAACTCCACTTTAACTGGAGTGCTATATTACTATCTGAGATTCCCTTATTTGTCTTTTGTTTCATTTTTGTGAAGTCATTACATTCCTAAATAGTTTTTTTAAATCCACTGGACTTATTTATCTATAAATAGTCTTTTAAAATACCAATTGAATACACTACCCTAAGCGTTGCTTGATGAAATCTGAGAATTGAACCATGATTTATTGAAAGAAATGAGGTGAAAGTCATGTACATCAATCTTGTATTAGTATGTGTCCAATGAAACTCCACTTTAACCGAGTGCTATATTACTAACTGAGATTCTCTTATTTGTCTTCTGTTTCATTTTTGTGAAGTCATTACATTCCTAAATAGTTTTTGTAAATCCACTGGACTTATTTATCTATAAATAGTCTTTTAAAATCCCAATTGAATACACCCTAAGCGTTGCTTGATGAAATCTGAGAATTGAACCATGATTTATTGAAAGAAATGAGGTGAACGTCATGTACATCAATCTTGTATTAGATGTGTGTCCAATGAAACTCCACTTTAACTGGAGTGCTATATTACTATATGAGATTCTCTTATTTGTCTTCTGTTTCATTTTTGTGAAGTCATTACATTCCTAAATAGTTTTTTTAAATCCATCGACTTATTTATCTATAAATAGTCTTTTAAAATACCAATTGAATACACTCCCCTAAGCGTTGCTTGATGAAATACTGATTGAACCATGATTTATTGAAAGAAATGAGGTGAAAGTCATGTACATCAATCTTGTATTAATTTGTGTGTCCAATGAAACTCCACTTTAAGCTGAGTGCTATATTACTATCCGAGATTCCCTTATTTGTCTTCTGTTTCATTTTGTGAAGTCATTACATTCCTAAATAGTTTTTAAATCCAGGACTTATTTATCTATAAATAGTCTTTTGAAATCCCAATTGAATACACCCCCCTAAGCGTTGCTTGATGAAATACAGAATTGAACCATGATTTATTGAAAGAAATGAGGTGAAAGTCATGTACATCAATCTTGTATTAGCTGTGTGTCCAATGAAACTCCACTTTAACTGGAGTGCTATATTACTATCTGAGATTCCCTTATTTGTCTTCTGTTTCATTTTTGTGAAGTCATTACATTCCTAAATAGTTTTTTTAAATCCACTGGACTTATTTATCTATAAATAGTCTTTTCAAATCCCAATTGAATACACCCCCCTAAGCGTTGCTTGATGAAATACAGAATTGAACCATGATTTATTGAAAGAAATGAGGTGAAAGTCATGTACATCAATCTTGTATTAGTTGTGTGTCCAATGAAACTCCACTTTAACTGGAGTGCTATATTACTATCTGAGATTCCCTTATTTGTCTTCTGTTTCATTTTTGTGAAGTCATTACATTCCTAAATAGTTTTTTTTAAATCCACTTGACTTATTTATCTATAAATGGTCTTTTAAAATACAATTGAATACACTCTAAGCGTTGCTTGATGAAATCTGAAATTGAACCATGATTTATTGAAAGAAAGGAGGTGAACGTCATGTACATCAATCTTGTATTAGATGTGTGTCCAATGAAACTCCACTTTAACTGGAGTGCTATATTACTATCTGAGATTCCCTTATTTGTCTTCTGTTTCATTTTTGTGAAGTCATTACATTCCTAAATAGTTTTTAAATCCATGGACTTATTTATCTATAAATAGTCTTTTAAAATCTCAATTGAATACACCCCCCTAAGCGTTGCTTGATGAAATACTGAATTGAACCATGATTTATTGAAAGAAATGAGGTGAAAGTCATGTACATCAATCTTGTATTAGCTGTGTCCAATGAAACTCCACTTTAACTGGAGTGCTATATTACTATCTGAGATTCCCTTATTTGTCTTCTGTTTCATTTTTGTGAAGTCATTACATTCCTAAATAGTTTTTTTAAATCCACTGGACTTATTTATCTATAAATAGTCTTTTAAAATCCAATTGAATACACTCCCTAAGGCGTTGCTTGATGAAATCTGTAATTGAACCATGATTTATTGAAAGAAATGAGGTGAAAGTCATGTACATCAATCTTGTATTAGCTGTGTGTCCAATGAAACTCCACTTTAAGCTGAGTGCTCTATTACTATCTGAGATTCCCTTATTTGTCTTCTGTTTCATTTTTGTGAAGTCATTACATTCCTAAATAGTTTTTTTAAATCCACTTGACTTATTTATCTATAAATAGTCTTTTAAAATACCAATTAAATACACTCCCCTAAGCGTTGCTTGATGAAATCTGAGAATTGAACCATGATTTATTGAAAGAAATGAGGTGAAAGTCATGTACATCAATCTTGTATTAGTGTGTCCAATGAAACTCCACTTTAACTGGAGTGCTATATTACTATCTGAGATTCCCTTATTTGTCTTCTGTTTCATTTTTGTGAAGTCATTACATTCCTAAATAGTTTTTTTAAATCCACTGGACTTATTTATCTATAAATACTTTTAAAATCTCAATTGAATACACCCCCCTAAGCGTTGCTTGATGAAATACAGAATTGAACCATTATTTATTGAAAGAAATGAGGTGAAAGTCATGTACATCAATCTTGTATGAGCTTTGTGTCCAATGAACCTCCACTTTAAGCTGAGTGCTATATTACTATCCGAGATTCCCTTATTTGTCTTCTGTTTCATTTTTGAAGTCATTACATTCCTAAATAGTTTTTTAAATCCACGACTTATTTATCTATAAATAGTCTTTTAAAATCCCAATTGAATACACCCTAAGCGTTGCTTGATGAAATCTGAGAATTGAACCATGATTTATTGAAAGAAATGAGGTGAACGTCATGTACATCAATCTTGTATTAGATGTGTGTCCAATGAAACTCCACTTTAACTGGAGTGCTATATTACTATCTGAGATTCTCTTATTTGTCTTCTGTTTCATTTTTGTGAAGTCATTACATTCGTAAATAGTTTTTAAATCCATGGACTTATTTATCTATAAATAGTCTTTTTAAATCCCAATTGAATACACCCCCCTAAGCGTTGCTTGATGAAATACAGAATTGAACCATGATTTATTGAAAGAAATGAGGTGAAAGTCATGTACATCAATCTTGTATTAGTTGTGTGTCCAATGAAACTCCACTTTAACTGGAGTGCTATATTACTATATGAGATTCCCTTATTTGTCTTCTGTTTCATTTTTGTGAAATCATTACATTCCTAAATAGTTTTTAAATCCACTGACTTATTTATCTATAAATAGTCTTTTAAAATCCAATTGAATACACCCCTAAGCGTTGCTTGATGAAATACGTAATTGAACCATGATTTATTGAAAGAAATGAGGTGAAAGTCATGTACATCAATCTTGTATTAGTTGTGTGTCCAATGAAACTCCACTTTAAGCTGAGTGCTATATTACTATCCGAGATTCCTTATTTGTCTTCTGTTTCATTTTTGTGAAGTCATTACATTCCTAAATAGTTTTTTTAAATCCACTGGACTTATTTATCTATAAATACTTTTAAAATCCAATTGAATACACTTCTAAGCGTTGCTTGATGAAATACAGAATTGAACCATGATTTATTGAAAGAAATGAGGTGAAAGTCATGTACATCAATCTTGTATTAGCTGTGTGTCCAATGAAACTCCACTTTAACTGGAGTGCTATATTACTATCTGAGATTCCCTTATTTGTCTTCTGTTTCATTTTTGTGAAGTCATTACATTCCTAAATAGTTTTTTTAAATCCACTGGACTTATTTATCTATAAATAGTCTTTTGAAATCCCAATTGAATACACCCCCCTAAGCGTTGCTTGATGAAATACAGAATTGAACCATGATTTATTGAAAGAAATGAGGTGAAAGTCATGTACATCAATCTTGTATTAGCTGTGTGTCCAATGAAACTCCACTTTAACTGGAGTGCTATATTACTATCTGAGATTCCCTTATTTGTCTTCTGTTTCATTTTTGTGAAGTCATTACATTCCTAAATAGTTTTTTTTAAATCCACTGGACTTATTTATCTATAAATAGTCTTTTAAAATCCCAATTGAATACACTCCCCTAAGCGTTGCTTGATGAAATACAGAATTGAACCATGATTTATTGAAAGAAATGAGGTGAAAGTCATGTACATCAATCTTGTATTAGATGTGTGTCCAATGAAACTCCACTTTAACTGGAGTGCTATATTACTATCTGAGATTCCCTTATTTGTCTTCTGTTTCATTTTTGTGAAGTCATTACATTCCTAAATAGTTTTTTTAAATCCACTGGACTTATTTATCTATAAATAGTCTTTTAAAATACCAATTGAATACACTCCCCTAAGCGTTGCTTGATGAAATACAGAATTGAACCATGATTTATTGAAAGAAATGAGGTGAAAGTCATGTACATCAATCTTGTATTAGATGTGTGTCCATTGAAACTCCACTTTAACTGGAGTGCTATATTACTATCTGAGATTCCCTTATTTGTCTTCTGTTTCATTTTTGTGAAGTCATTACATTCCTAAATAGTTTTTTTAAATCCACTGGACTTATTTATCTATAAATACTTTTAAAATCCCAATTGAATACACCCCCCTAAGCGTTGCTTGATGAAATACAGAATTGAACCATTATTTATTGAAAGAAATGAGGTGAAAGTCATGTACATCAATCTTGTATGAGCTTTGTGTCCAATGAACCTCCACTTTAACTGGAGTGCTATATTACTATCTGAGATTCCCTTATTTGTCTTCTGTTTCATTTTTATGAAGTCATTACATTCCTAAATAATTTTTTTAAATCCACTGGACTTATTTATCTATAAATAGTCTTTTAAAATACTAATTGAATACACTCCCCTAAGCGTTGCTTGATGAAATACAGAATTGAACCATGATTTATTGAAAGAAATGAGGTGAAAGTCATGTACATCAATCTTGTATTAGTTGTGTGTCCAATGAAACTCCACTTTAACTGGAGTGCTATATTACTATCTGAGATTCCCTTATTTGTCTTCTGTTTCATTTTTGTGAAGTCATTACATTCCTAAATAGTTTTTTTAAATCCACTGGACTTATTTATCTATAAATAGTCTTTTGAAATCCCAATTGAATACACCCCCCTAAGCGTTGCTTGATGAAATACAGAATTGAACCATGATTTATTGAAAGAAATGAGGTGAAAGTCATGTACATCAATCTTGTATTAGCTGTGTGTCCAATGAAACTCCACTTTAACTGGAGTGCTATATTACTATCTGAGATTCCCTTATTTGTCTTCTGTTTCATTTTTGTGAAGTCATTACATTCCTAAATAGTTTTTTTAAATCCACTGGACTTATTTATCTATAAATAGTCTTTTGAAATCCCAATTGAATAAACACCCTAAGCGTTGCTTGATGAAATACAGAATTTAACCCTGATTTATTGAAAGAAATGAGGTGAAAGTCATGTACATCAATCTTGTATTAGTTGTGTGTCCAATGAAACTCCACTTTAACTGGAGTGCTATATTACTATCTGAGATTCCCTTATTTGTCTTCTGTTTCATTTTTGTGAAGTCATTACATTCCTAAATAGTTTTTTTAAATCCACTGGACTTATTTATCTATAAATAGTCTTTTAAAATACCAATTGAATACACTCCCCTAAGCGTTGCTTGATGAAATACAGAATTGAACCATGATTTATTGAAAGAAATGAGGTGAAAGTCATGTACATCAATCTTGTATTAGCTGTGTGTCCAATGAAACTCCACTTTAACTGGAGTGCTATATTACTATCTGAGATTCCCTTATTTGTCTTCTGTTTCATTTTTGTGAAGTCATTACATTCCTAAATAGTTTTTTTAAATCCACTGGACTTATTTATCTATAAATAGTCTTTTAAAATCCCAATTGAATACACCCCCCTAAGCGTTGCTTGATGAAATACAGAATTGAACCATGATTTATTGAAAGAAATGAGGTGAAAGTCATGTACATCAATCTTGTATTAGCTGTGTGTCCAATGAAACTCCACTTTAACTGGAGTGCTATATTACTATCTGAGATTCCCTTATTTGTCTTTTGTTTCATTTTTGTGAAGTCATTACATTCCTAAATAGTTTTTAAATCCATGGACTTATTTATCTATAAATAGTCTTTTGAAATCCCAATTGAATACACCCCTAAGCGTTGCTTGATGAAATCTGCAATTGAACCATGATTTATTGAAAGAAATGAGGTGAACGTCATGTACATCAATCTTGTATTAGATGTGTGTCCAATGAAACTCCACTTTAACTGGAGTGCTATATTACTATATGAGATTCTCTTATTTGTCTTCTGTTTCATTTTTGTGAAGTCATTACATTCCTAAATAGTTTTTAAATCCAATCGACTTATTTATCTATAAATAGTCTTTTAAAACACCAATTGAATACACCCCCCTAAGCGTTGCTTGATGAAATCTAATTGAACCATGATTTATTGAAAGAAATGAGGTGAAAGTCATGTACATCAATCTTGTATTAGTTGTGTGTCAATGAAACTCCACTTTAACTGGAGTGCTATATTACTATCTGAGATTCCCTTATTTGTCTTCTGTTTCATTTTTGTGAAGTCATTACATTCCTAAATAGTTTTTTTAAATCCACTGGACTTATTTATCTATAAATAGTCTTTTGAAATCCCAATTGAATACACCCCCCTAAGCGTTGCTTGATGAAATACAGAATTGAACCATGATTTATTGAAAGAAATGAGGTGAAAGTCATGTACATCAATCTTGTATTAGTTGTGTGTCCAATTAAACTCCACTTTAACTAGAGTGCTATATTACTATCTGAGATTCCCTTATTTGTCTTCTGTTTCATTTTTATGAAGTCATTACATTCCTAAATAATTTTTTTAAATCCACTGGACTTATTTATCTATAAATAGTCTTTTAAAATACTAATTGAATACACTCCCCTAAGCGTTGCTTGATGAAATACAGAATTGAACCATGATTTATTGAAAGAAATGAGGTGAAAGTCATGTACATCAATCTTGTATTAGTTGTGTGTCCAATGAAACTCCACTTTAACTGGAGTGCTATATTACTATCTGAGATTCTCTTATTTGTCTTCTGTTTCATTTTTGTGAAGTCATTACATTCCTAAATAGTTTTTTTTAAATCCACTTGACTTATTTATCTATAAATGGTCTTCTGAAATCCCAATTGAATACACCCCCCTAAGCATTGCTTGATGAAATACAGAATTGAACCATGATTTATTGAAAGAAATGAGGTGAAAGTCATGTACATCAATCTTGTATTAGCTGTGTGTCCAATGAAACTCCACTTTAACTGGAGTGCTATATTACTATCTGAGATTCCCTTATTTGTCTTCTGTTTCATTTTTGTGAAGTCATTACATTCCTAAATAGTTTTTTTAAATCCACTGGACTTATTTATCTATAAATAGTCTTCTGAAATCCCAATTGAATACACCCCCCTAAGCATTACTTGATGAAATACAGAATTGAACCATGATTTATTGAAAGAAAAGAGGTGAAAGTCATGTACATCAATCTTGTATTAGCTGTGTGTAAATGAAACTCCACTTTAACTGGAGTGCTATATTACTATCTGAGATTCCCTTATTTGTCTTCTGTTTCATTTTTGTGAAGTCATTACATTCCTAAATAGTTTTTTTAAATCCACTGGACTTATTTATCTATAAATAGTCTTTTGAAATCCCAATTGAATACACCCCCCTAAGCGTTGCTTGATGAAATACAGAATTGAACCATGATTTATTGAAAGAAATGAGGTGAAAGTCATGTACATCAATCTTGTATTAGATGTGTGTCCAATGAAACTCCACTTTAACTGGAGTGCTATATTACTATCTGAGATTCCCTTATTTGTCTTCTGTTTCATTTTTGTGAAGTCATTACATTCCTAAATAGTTTTTTTAAATCCACTGGACTTATTTATCTATAAATAGTCTTTTAAAATACCAATTGAATACACTCCCCTAAGCGTTGCTTGATGAAATACAGAATTGAACCATGATTTATTGAAAGAAATGAGGTGAAAGTCATGTACATCAATCTTGTATTAGCTGTGTGTCCATTGAAACTCCACTTTAACTGGAGTGCTATATTACTATCTGAGATTCCCTTATTTGTCTTCTGTTTCATTTTTGTGAAGTCATTACATTCCTAAATAGTTTTTTTAAATCCACTGGACTTATTTATCTATAAATAGTCTTTTGAAATCCCAATTGAATACACCCCCCTAAGCGTTGCTTGATGAAATACAGAATTGAACCATGATTTATTGAAAGAAATGAGGTGAAAGTCATGTACATCAATCTTGTATTAGATGTGTGTCCAATGAAACTCCACTTTAACTGGAGTGCTATATTACTATCTGAGATTCTCTTATTTGTCTTCTGTTTCATTTTTGTGAAGTCATTACATTCCTAAATAGTTTTTTTAATTCATCTTGACTTATTTATCTATAAATAGTCTTTTGAAATCCCAATTGAATACACCCCCCTAAGCGTTGCTTGATGAAATACAGAATTGAACCATGATTTATTGAAAGAAATGAGGTGAAAGTCATGTACATCAATCTTGTATTAGATGTGTGTCCAATGAAACTCCACTTTAACTGGAGTGCTATATTACTATCTGAGATTCCCTTATTTGTCTTCTGTTTCATTTTTGTGAAGTCATTACATTCCTAAATAGTTTTTTTTAAATCCACTGGACTTATTTATCTATAAATAGTCTTTTAAAATACCAATTGAATACACTTCTAGCGTTGCTTGATGAAATACTGTAATTGAACCATGATTTATTGAAAGAAATGAGGTGAAAGTCATGTACATCAATCTTGTATTAGATGTGTGTAAATGAAACTCCACTTTAACCGAGTGCTATATTACTATCTGAGATTCCCTTATTTGTCTTCTGTTTCATTTTTGTGAAGTCATTACATTCCTAAATAGTTTTTTTAAATCCACTGGACTTATTTATCTATAAATAGTCTTTTGAAATCCCAATTGAATACACCCCCCTAAGCGTTGCTTGATGAAATCTGTAATTGAACCATGATTTATTGAAAGAAATGAGGTGAAAGTCATGTACATCAATCTTGTATTAGATGTGTGTCAATGAAACTCCACTTTAACCGAGTGCTATATTACTATCTGAGATTCCTTATTTGTCTTCTGTTTCATTTTTGTGAAGTCATTACATTCCTAAATAGTTTTTAAATCCATCGACTTATTTATCTATAAATAGTCTTTTGAAATCCCAATTGAATACACCCCCCTAAGCGTTGCTTGATGAAATACAGAATTGAACCATGATTTATTGAAAGAAATGAGGTGAAAGTCATGTACATCAATCTTGTATTAGATGTGTGTCCAATGAAACTCCACTTTAACTGGAGTGCTATATTACTATGTGAGATTCCCTTATTTGTCTTCTGTTTCATTTTTGTGAAGTCATTACATTCCTAAATAGTTTTTAAATCCAATCGGACTTATTTATCTATAAATAGTCTTTTGAAATCCCAATTGAATACACTTCTAAGCGTTGCTTGATGAAATACAGAATTGAACCATGATTTATTGAAAGAAATGAGGTGAAAGTCATGTACATCAATCTTGTATTAGATGTGTGTCCATTGAAACTCCACTTTAACTGGAGTGCTATATTACTATCTGAGATTCCCTTATTTGTCTTCTGTTTCATTTTTGTGAAGTCATTACATTCCTAAATAGTTTTTTTAAATCCAGGACTTATTTATCTATAAATAGTCTTTTGAAATCCCAATTGAATACACCGCCCTAAGCGTTGCTTGATGAAATACAGAATTGAACCATGATTTATTGAAAGAAATGAGGTGAAAGTCATGTACATCAATCTTGTATTAGTTGTGTGTCCAATGAAACTCCACTTTAACTGGAGTGCTATATTACTATCTGAGATTCCCTTATTTGTCTTCTGTTTCATTTTTGTGAAGTCATTACATTCCTAAATAATTTTTTTAAATCCACTGGACTTATTTATCTATAAATAGTCTTTTGAAATCCCAATTGAATACACCCCCCTAAGCGTTGCTTGATGAAATACAGAATTGAACCATGATTTATTGAAAGAAATGAGGTGAAAGTCATGTACATCAATCTTGTATTAGCTGTGTGTCCAATGAAACTCCACTTTAATTGGAGTGCTATATTACTATCTGAGATTCCTTTATTTGTCTTCTGTTTCATTTTTGTGAAGTCATTACATTCCTAAATAGTTTTTTTAAATCCACTGGACTTATTTATCTATAAATAGTCTTTTGAAATCCCAATTGAATACACCCCCCTAAGCGTTGCTTGATGAAATACAGAATTGAACCATGATTTATTGAAAGAAATGAGGTGAAAGTCATGTACATCAATCTTGTATTAGATGTGTGTCCAATGAAACTCCACTTTAACTGGAGTGCTATATTACTATCTGAGATTCCCTTATTTGTCTTCTGTTTCATTTTTGTGAAGTCATTACATTCCTAAATAGTTTTTAAATCCATCGACTTATTTATCTATAAATAGTCTTTTAAAATACCAATTGAATACACTCCCCTAAGCGTTGCTTGATGAAATACAGAATTGAACCATGATTTATTGAAAGAAATGAGGTGAAAGTCATGTACATCAATCTTGTATTAGCTGTGTGTCCATTGAAACTCCACTTTAACTGGAGTGCTATATTACTATCTGAGATTCCCTTATTTGTCTTCTGTTTCATTTTTGTGAAGTCATTACATTCCTAAATAGTTTTTTTAAATCCACTGGACTTATTTATCTATAAATACTTTTAAAATCCCAATTGAATACACCCCCCTAAGTGTTGCTTGATGAAATACATAATTGAACCATGATTTATTGAAAGAAATGAGGTGAAAGTCATGTACATCAATCTTGTATTAGTTGTGTGTCCAATGAAACTCCACTTTAACTGGAGTGCTATATTACTATCAGAGATTCCCTTATTTGTCTTCTGTTTCATTTTTATGAAGTCATTACATTCCTAAATAGTTTTTTTAAATCCACTTGACTTATTTATCTATAAATAGTCTTTTAAAATTCCAATTGAATACACTCCCCTAAGCGTTGCTTGATGAAATACAGAATTGAACCATGATTTATTGAAAGAAATGAGGTGAAAGTCATGTACATCAATCTTGTATTAGTTGTGTGTCCAATGAAACTCCACTTTAACTGGAGTGCTATATTACTATCTGAGATTCTCTTATTTGTCTTCTGTTTCATTTTTGTGAAGTCATTACATTCCTAAATATTTTTTGTAAATCCACTGGACTTATTTATCTATAAATAGTCTTTTGAAATCCCAATTGAATACACCCCCCTAAGCGTTGCTTGATGAAATACAGAATTGAACCATGATTTATTGAAAGAAATGAGGTGAAAGTCATGTACATCAATCTTGTATTAGCTGTGTGTAAATGAAACTCCACTTTAACTGGAGTGCTATATTACTATCTGAGATTCCCTTATTTGTCTTCTGTTTCATTTTTGTGAAGTCATTACATTCCTAAATAGTTTTTTAAATCCATTGGACTTATTTATCTATAAATAGTCTTTTGAAATCCCAATTGAATACACCCCCCTAAGCGTTGCTTGATGAAATACAGAATTGAACCATGATTTATTGAAAGAAATGAGGTGAAAGTCATGTACATCAATCTTGTATTAGCTGTGTGTCCAATGAAACTCCACTTTAACTGGAGTGCTATATTACTATCTGAGATTCCCTTATTTGTCTTCTGTTTCATTTTTGTGAAGTCATTACATTCCTAAATAGTTTTTTTTAAATCCACTGGACTTATTTATCTATAAATAGTCTTTTAAAATACCAATTGAATACACTCCCCTAAGCGTTGCTTGATGAAATACAGAATTGAACCATGATTTATTGAAAGAAATGAGGTGAAAGTCATGTACATCAATCTTGTATTAGCTGTGTGTCCAATGAAACTCCACTTTAACCGAGTGCTATATTACTATCGAGATTCCCTTATTTGTCTTCTGTTTCATTTTTATGAAGTCATTACATTCCTAAATAGTTTTTTTAAATCCACTTGACTTATTTATCTATAAATAGTCTTTTAAAATTCCAATTGAATACACTCCCCTAAGCGTTGCTTGATGAAATACAGAATTGAACCATGATTTATTGAAAGAAATGAGGTGAAAGTCATGTACATCAATCTTGTATTAGTTGTGTGTCCAATGAAACTCCACTTTAAATGGAGTGCTATATTACTATCCGAGATTCTCTTATTTGTCTTCTGTTTCATTTTGTGAAGTCATTACATTCCTAAATATTTTTTGTAAATCCACTGGACTTATTTATCTATAAATAGTCTTTTGAAATCCCAATTGAATACACCCCCCTAAGCGTTGCTTGATGAAATACAGAACTGAACCATGATTTATTGAAAGAAATGAGGTGAAAGTCATGTACATCAATCTTGTATTAGCTGTGTGTAAATGAAACTCCACTTTAACTGGAGTGCTATATTACTATCTGAGATTCCCTTATTTGTCTTCTGTTTCATTTTTGTGAAGTCATTACATTCCTAAATAATTTTTTTAAATCCACTGGACTTATTTTTCTATAAATAGTCTTTTGAAATCCCAATTGAATACACCCCCCTAAGCGTTGCTTGATGAAATACAGAATTGAACCATGATTTATTGAAAGAAATGAGGTGAAAGTCATGTACATCAATCTTGTATTAGCTGTGTGTCCAATGAAACTCCACTTTAACTGGAGTGCTATATTACTATCTGAGATTCCCTTATTTGTCTTCTGTTTCATTTTTGTGAAGTCATTACATTCCTAAATAGTTTTTTTAAATCCACTGGACTTATTTATCTATAAATAGTCTTTTAAAATACCAATTGAATACACTCCCCTAAGCGTTGCTTGATGAAATACAGAATTGAACCATGATTTATTGAAAGAAATGAGGTGAAAGTCATGTACATCAATCTTGTATTAGATGTGTGTCCATTGAAACTCCACTTTAACTGGAGTGCTATATTACTATCTGAGATTCCTTATTTGTCTTCTGTTTCATTTTTGTGAAGTCATTACATTCCTAAATAGTTTTTTTAAATCCACTGGACTTATTTATCTATAAATACTTTTAAAATCCCAATTGAATACACCCCCCTAAGTGTTGCTTGATGAAATACATAATTGAACCATGAATTATTGAAAGAAATGAGGTGAAAGTCATGTACATCAATCTTGTATTAGTTGTGTGTCCAATGAAACTCCACTTTAACTGGAGTGCTATATTACTATCTGAGATTCCCTTATTTGTCTTCTGTTTCATTTTTGTGAAGTCATTACATTCCTAAATAGTTTTTTTAAATCCACTGGACTTATTTATCTATAAATAGTCTTTTGAAATCCCAATTGAATACACCCCCCTAAGCGTTGCTTGATGAAATACAGAATTGAACCATGATTTATTGAAAGAAATGAGGTGAAAGTCATGTACATCAATCTTGTATTAGCTGTGTGTCCAATGAAACTCCACTTTAATTGGAGTGCTATATTACTATCTGAGATTCCTTTATTTGTCTTCTGTTTCATTTTTGTGAAGTCATTACATTCCTAAATAGTTTTTTTAAAATCCATCGGACTTATTTATCTATAAATAGTCTTTTGAAATCCCAATTGAATACACCCCCCTAAGCGTTGCTTGATGAAATACAGAATTGAACCATGATTTATTGAAAGAAATGAGGTGAACGTCATGTACATCAATTTTGTATTAGATGTGTGTCCAATGAAACTCCACTTTAACTGGAGTGCTATATTACTATCTGAGATTCTCTTATTTGTCTTCTGTTTCATTTTTGTGAAGTCATTACATTCCTAAATAGTTTTTTTAAATCCACTGGACTTATTTATCTATAAATAGTCTTTTAAAATACCAATTGAATACACTCCCCTAAGCGTTGCTTGATGAAATACAGAATTGAACCATGATTTATTGAAAGAAATGAGGTGAAAGTCATGTACATCAATCTTGTATTAGCTGTGTGTCCAATGAAACTCCACTTTAACTGGAGTGCTATATTACTATCTGAGATTCCCTTATTTGTCTTCTGTTTCATTTTTGTGAAGTCATTACATTCCTAAATATTTTTTTTAAATCCACTGGACTTATTTATCTATAAATAGTCTTTTGAAGTCCCAATTGAATACACCCCCCTAAGCGTTGCTTGATGAAATACAGAATTGAACCATGATTTATTGAAAGAAATGAGGTGAAAGTCATGTACATCAATCTTGTATTAGCTGTGTGTCCAATGAAACTCCACTTTAACTGGAGTGCTATATTACTATGTGAGATTCCCTTATTTGTCTTCTGTTTCATTTTTGTGAAGTCATTACATTCCTAAATAGTTTTTTTTAAATCCACTGGACTTATTTATCTATAAATAGTCTTTTAAAATACCAATTGAATACACTCCCCTAAGCGTTGCTTGATGAAATACAGAATTGAACCATGATTTATTGAAAGAAATGAGGTGAAAGTCATGTACATCAATCTTGTATTAGTTGTGTGTCCAATGAAACTCCACTTTAACTGGAGTGCTATATTACTATCTGAGATTCCCTTATTTGTCTTCTGTTTCATTTTTGTGAAGTCATTACATTCCTAAATATTTTTTGTAAATCCACTGGACTTATTTATCTATAAATAGTCTTTTGAAATCCCAATTGAATACACCCCCCTAAGCGTTGCTTGATGAAATACAGAATTGAACCATGATTTATTGAAAGAAATGAGGTGAAAGTCATGTACATCAATCTTGTATTAGCTGTGTGTCCAATGAAACTCCACTTTAACTGGAGTGCTATATTACTATCTGAGATTCCCTTATTTGTCTTCTGTTTCATTTTTGTGAAGTCATTACATTCCTAAATAATTTTTTTAAATCCACTGGACTTATTTTTCTATAAATAGTCTTTTGAAATCCCAATTGAATACACCCCCCTAAGCGTTGCTTGATGAAATACAGAATTGAACCATGATTTATTGAAAGAAATGAGGTGAAAGTCATGTACATCAATCTTGTATTAGCTGTGTGTCCAATGAAACTCCACTTTAACTGGAGTGCTATATTACTATCTGAGATTCCCTTATTTGTCTTCTGTTTCATTTTTGTGAAGTCATTACATTCCTAAATAGTTTTTTTAAATCCACTGGACTTATTTATCTATAAATAGTCTTTTAAAATACCAATTGAATACACTCCCCTAAGCGTTGCTTGATGAAATACAGAATTGAACCATGATTTATTGAAAGAAATGAGGTGAAAGTCATGTACATCAATCTTGTATTAGATGTGTGTCCATTGAAACTCCACTTTAACTGGAGTGCTATATTACTATCTGAGATTCCCTTATTTGTCTTCTGTTTCATTTTTGTGAAGTCATTACATTCCTAAATAGTTTTTTTAAATCCACTGGACTTATTTATCTATAAATACTTTTAAAATCCCAATTGAATACACCCCCCTAAGTGTTGCTTGATGAAATACATAATTGAACCATGAATTATTGAAAGAAATGAGGTGAAAGTCATGTACATCAATCTTGTATTAGTTGTGTGTCCATTGAAACTCCACTTTAACTGGAGTGCTATATTACTATCTGAGATTCCCTTATTTGTCTTCTGTTTCATTTTTGTGAAGTCATTACATTCCTAAATAGTTTTTTTAAATCCACTGGACTTATTTATCTATAAATAGTCTTTTGAAATCCCAATTGAATACACCCCCCTAAGCGTTGCTTGATGAAATACAGAATTGAACCATGATTTATTGAAAGAAATGAGGTGAAAGTCATGTACATCAATCTTGTATTAGCTGTGTGTCCAATGAAACTCCACTTTAACTGGAGTGCTATATTACTATCTGAGATTCCCTTATTTGTCTTCTGTTTCATTTTTGTGAAGTCATTACATTCCTAAATAGTTTTTTTAAATCCACTGGACTTATTTATCTATAAATAGTCTTTTGAAATCCCAATTGAATACACCCCCCTAAGCGTTGCTTGATGAAATACAGAATTGAACCATGATTTATTGAAAGAAATGAGGTGAACGTCATGTACATCAATTTTGTATTAGATGTGTGTCCAATGAAACTCCACTTTAACTGGAGTGCTATATTACTATCTGAGATTCTCTTATTTGTCTTCTGTTTCATTTTTGTGAAGTCATTACATTCCTAAATTGTTTTTTTAAATCCACTGGACTTATTTATCTATAAATAGTCTTTTAAAATACCAATTGAATACACTCCCCTAAGCGTTGCTTGATGAAATACAGAATTGAACCATGATTTATTGAAAGAAACGAGGTGAAAGTCATGTACATCAATCTTGTATTAGCTGTGTGTCCAATGAAACTCCACTTTAACTGGAGTGCTATATTACTATCTGAGATTCCCTTATTTGTCTTCTGTTTCATTTTTGTGAAGTCATTACATTCCTAAATAGTTTTTTTAAATTCACTGGACTTATTTATCTATAAATAGTCTTTTGAAATCCCAATTGAATACACCCCCCTAAGCGTTGCTTGATGAAATACAGAATTGAACCATGATTTATTGAAAGAAATGAGGTGAACGTCATGTACATCAATCTTGTATTAGCTGTGTGTCCAATGAAACTCCACTTTAACTGGAGTGCTATATTACTATCTGAGATTCCCTTATTTGTCTTCTGTTTCATTTTTGTGATGTCATTACATTCCTAAATAGTTTTTTTTAAATCCACTGGACTTATTTATCTATAAATAGTCTTTTAAAATACCAATTGAATACACTACCCTAAGCGTTGCTTGATGAAATCTGAAATTGAACCATGATTTATTGAAAGAAATGAGGTGAAAGTCATGTACATCAATCTTGTATTAGTTGTGTGTCAATGAAACTCCACTTTAAGCTGAGTGCTATATTACTATCTGAGATTCTCTTATTTGTCTTCTGTTTCATTTTTGTGAAGTCATTACATTCCTAAATATTTTTTGTAAATCCACTGGACTTATTTATCTATAAATAGTCTTTTGAAATCCCAATTGAATACACTTCTAGCGTTGCTTGATGAAATCTGTAATCGAACCATGATTTATTGAAAGAAATGAGGTGAAAGTCATGTACATCAATCTTGTATTAGCTGTGTGTAAATGAAACTCCACTTTAACTGGAGTGCTATATTACTATCTGAGATTCCCTTAGTTGTCTTCTGTTTCATTTTTGTGAAGTCATTACATTCCTAAATAATTTTTTTAAATCCACTGGACTTATTTTTCTATAAATAGTCTTTTGAAATCCCAATTGAATACACCCCCCTAAGCGTTGCTTGATGAAATACAGAATTGAACCATGATTTATTGAAAGAAATGAGGTGAAAGTCATGTACATCAATCTTGTATTAGCTGTGTGTCCAATGAAACTCCACTTTAACTGGAGTGCTATATTACTATCTGAGATTCCCTTATTTGTCTTCTGTTTCATTTTTGTGAAGTCATTACATTCCTAAATAGTTTTTAAATCCATTTGGACTTATTTATCTATAAATAGTCTTTTAAAATACCAATTGAATACACCCTAAGCGTTGCTTGATGAAATCTGTAATTGAACCATGATTTATTGAAAGAAATGAGGTGAAAGTCATGTACATCAATCTTGTATTAGATGTGTGTCCATTGAAACTCCACTTTAACTGGAGTGCTATATTACTATCTGAGATTCCCTTATTTGTCTTCTGTTTCATTTTTGTGAAGTCATTACATTCCTAAATAGTTTTTTTAAATCCACTGGACTTATTTATCTATAAATACTTTTAAAATCCCAATTGAATACACCCCCCTAAGTGTTGCTTGATGAAATACATAATTGAACCATGAATTATTGAAAGAAATGAGGTGAAAGTCATGTACATCAATCTTGTATTAGTTGTGTGTCCAATGAAACTCCACTTTAACTGGAGTGCTATATTACTATCTGAGATTCCCTTATTTGTCTTCTGTTTCATTTTTGTGAAGTCATTACATTCCTAAATAGTTTTTTTAAATCCACTGGACTTATTTATCTATAAATAGTCTTTTGAAATCCCAATTGAATACACCGCCCTAAGCGTTGCTTGATGAAATACAGAATTGAACCATGATTTATTGAAAGAAATGAGGTGAAAGTCATGTACATCAATCTTGTATTAGCTGTGTGTCCAATGAAACTCCACTTTAATTGGAGTGCTATATTACTATCTGAGATTCCTTTATTTGTCTTCTGTTTCATTTTTGTGAAGTCATTACATTCCTAAATAGTTTTTTTAAATCCACTGGACTTATTTATCTATAAATAGTCTTTTGAAATCCCAATTGAATACACCCCCCTAAGCGTTGCTTGATGAAATCTGTAATTGAACCATGATTTATTGAAAGAAATGAGGTGAACGTCATGTACATCAATTTTGTATTAGATGTGTGTCCAATGAAACTCCACTTTAACTGGAGTGCTATATTACTATCTGAGATTCTCTTATTTGTCTTCTGTTTCATTTTTGTGAAGTCATTACATTCCTAAATTGTTTTTTTTAAATCCACTGGACTTATTTATCTATAAATAGTCTTTTAAAATACCAATTGAATACACTCCCCTAAGCGTTGCTTGATGAAATACAGAATTGAACCATGATTTATTGAAAGAAACGAGGTGAAAGTCATGTACATCAATCTTGTATTAGCTGTGTGTCCAATGAAACTCCACTTTAACTGGAGTGCTATATTACTATCTGAGATTCCCTTATTTGTCTTCTGTTTCATTTTTGTGAAGTCATTACATTCCTAAATAGTTTTTTTAAATTCACTGGACTTATTTATCTATAAATAGTCTTTTGAAATCCCAATTGAATACACCCCCCTAAGCGTTGCTTGATGAAATACAGAATTGAACCATGATTTATTGAAAGAAATGAGGTGAACGTCATGTACATCAATCTTGTATTAGCTGTGTGTAAATGAAACTCCACTTTAACTGAGTGCTATATTACTATCCGAGATTCCACTTATTTGTCTTCTGTTTCATTTTTGTGAAGTCATTACATTCCTAAATAGTTTTTTTAAAATCAACTGTACTAATTTATCAATAAATAGTCTTTTAAAATACCAATTGAATACACTCCTAGCGTTGCTTGATGAAATCTGAATTGAACCATGATTTATTGAAAGAAATGAGGTGAAAGTCATGTACATCAATCTTGTATTAGTTGTGTGTCCAATGAAACTCCACTTTAACTGGAGTGCTATATTACTATCTGAGATTCCCTTATTTGTCTTCTGTTTCATTTTTGTGAAGTCATTACATTCCTAAATATTTTTTTTAAATCCACTGGACTTATTTATCTATAAATAGTCTTTTGAAGTCCCAATTGAATACACCCCCCTAAGCGTTGCTTGATGAAATACAGAATTGAACCATGATTTATTGAAAGAAATGAGGTGAAAGTCATGTACATCAATCTTGTATTAGCTGTGTGTCCAATGAAACTCCACTTTAACTGGAGTGCTATATTACTATATGAGATTCCCTTATTTGTCTTCTGTTTCATTTTTGTGAAGTCATTACATTCCTAAATAGTTTTTTTAAATCCACTGGACTTATTTATCTATAAATAGTCTTTTGAAATCCCAATTGAATACACCCCCCTAAGCGTTGCTTGATGAAATCTGTAATTGAACCACGATTTATTGAAAGAAATGAGGTGAAAGTCATGTACATCAATCTTGTATTAGTTGTGTCCAATGAAACTCCACTTTAACCTGAGTGCTATATTACTATTTGAGATTCCCTTATTTGTCTTGTTTCATTTTTGTGAAGTCATTACATTCCTAAATAGTTTTTAAATCCATTTGGACTTATTTATCTATAAATTGTCTTTTAAAATACCAATTGAATACACTCCCCTAAGCGTTGCTTGATGAAATACAGAATTGAACCATAATTTATTGAAAGAAATGAGGTGAAAGTCATGTACATCAATCTTGTATTAGCTGTGTGTCCATTGAAACTCCACTTTAACTGGAGAGCTATATTACTATCTGAGATTCCCTTATTTGTCTTCTGTTACATTTTTGTGAAGTCATTACATTCCTAAATAGTTTTTTTAAATCCACTGGACTTATTTATCTATAAATAGTCTTTTGAAATCCCAATTGAATACACCCCCCTAAGCGTTGCTTGATGAAATACAGAATTGAACCATGATTTATTGAAAGAAATGAGGTGAAAGTCATGTACATCAATCTTGTATTAGATGTGTGTCCAATGAAACTCCACTTTAACTAGAGTGCTATATTACTATCTGAGATTCCCTTATTTGTCTTCTGTTTCATTTTTGTGAAGTCATTACATTCCTAAATAGTTTTTTTAAATCCACTGGACTTATTTATCTATAAATACTTTTAAAATCTCATTTGAATACACCCCCCTAAGCGTTGCTTGATGAAATATTGAATTGAACCATGATTTATTGAAAGAAATGAGGTGAAAGTCATGTACATCAATCTTGTATTAGCTGTGTGTCCAATGAAACTCCACTTTAACTGGAGTGCTATATTACTATCTGAGATTCCCTTATTTGTCTTCTGTTACATTTTTGTGAAGTCATTACATTCCTAAATAGTTTTTTTAAATCCACTGGACTTATTTATCTATAAATACTTTTAAAATCCCAATTGAATACACCCCCCTAATTGTTGCTTGATGAAATACAGAATTGAACCATGATTTATTGAAAGAAATGAGGTGAAAGTCATGTACATCAATCTTGTATTAGTTGTGTGTCCAATTAAACTCCACTTTAACTAGAGTGCTATATTACTATCTGAGATTCCCTTATTTGTCTTCTGTTACATTTTTGTGAAGTCATTACATTCCTAAATATTTTTTTTAAATACACATGACATATTTATCTATAAATACTTTTAAAATCCCAATTGAATACACCCCCCTAATTGTTGCTTGATGAAATACAGAATTGAACCATGATTTATTGAAAGAAATGAGGTGAAAGTCATGTACATCAATCTTGTATTAGTTGTGTGTCCAATGAAACTCCACTTTAACTAGAGTGCTATATTACTATCTGAGATTCCCTTATTTGTCTTCTGTTTCATTTTTGTGAAGTCATTACATTCCTAAATAGTTTTTTTAAATCCACTGGACTTATTTATCTATAAATACTTTTAAAATCTCATTTGAATACACCCCCCTAAGCGTTGCTTGATGAAATATTGAATTGAACCATGATTTATTGAAAGAAATGAGGTGAAAGTCATGTACATCAATCTTGTATTAGCTGTGTGTCCAATTAAACTCCACTTTAACTGGAGTGCTATATTACTATCTGAGATTCCCTTATTTGTCTTCTGTTTCATTTTTGTGAAGTCATTACATTCCTTAATAGTTTTTTTAAATCCACTGGACTTATTTAGCTATAAATAGTCTTTTGAAATCCCAATTGAATACACCCCCCTAAGCGTTGCTTGATGAAATACAGAATTGAACCATGATTTATTGAAAGAAATGAGGTGAAAGTCATGTACATCAATCTTGTATTAGTTGTGTGTCCAATGAAACTCCACTTTAACTGGAGTGCTATATTACTATCTGAGATTCCTTTATTTGTATTCTGTTTCATTTTTGTGAAGTCATTACATTCTTAAATAGTTTTTTTAAATCCACTGGACTTATTTATCTATAAATAGTCTTTTGAAATCCCAATTGAATACACCCCCCTAAGCGTTGCTTGATGAAATACAGAATTGAACCATGATTTATTGAAAGAAATGAGGTGAACGTCATGTACATCAATCTTGTATTAGATGTGTGTCCAATGAAACTCCACTTTAACTGGAGTGCTATATTACTTTCTGAGATTCCCTTATTTGTCTTCTGTTTCATTTTTGTGAAGTCATTACATTCCTAAATAGTTTTTTTTTAAATCCACTGGACTTATTTATCTATAAATAGTCTTTTAAAATACCAATTGAATACACTCCCCTAAGCGTTTCTTGATGAAATACAGAATTGAACCATGATTTATTAAAAGAAATAAGGTGAAAGTCATGTACATCAATCTTGTATTAGTTGTGTGTCCAATGAAACTCCACTTTAACTGGAGTGCTATATTACTATCTGAGATTCCCTTATTTGTCTTCTGTTTCATTTTTGTGAAGTCATTACATTCCTAAATAGTTTTTTTAAATCCACTGGACTTATTTATCTATAAATAGTCTTTTGAAATCCCAATTGAATACACCCCCCTAAGCGTTGCTTGATGAAATACAGAATTGAAGCGTTGCTTGATGAAATACAGAATTGAACCATGATTTATTGAAAGAAATGAGGTGAACGTCATGTACATCAATCTTGTATTAGCTGTGTGTCCAATGAAACTCCACTTTAACTGGAGTGCTATATTACTATCTGAGATTCCCTTATTTTTCTTCTGTTTCATTTTTGTGAAGTCATTACATTCCTAGATAGTTTTTTTTAAATCCACTGGATTTATTTATCTATAAATGGTCTTTTAAAATACCAATTGAATACACTCCCCTAAGCGTTGCTTGATGAAATACAGAATTGAACCATGATTTATTGAAAGAAATGAGGTGAAAGTCATGTACATCAATCTTGTATTAGCTGTGTGACCATTGAAACTCCACTTTAACTGGAGTGCTATATTACTATCTGAGATTCCCTTATTTGTCTTCTGTTTCATTTTTGTGAAGTCATTACATTCCTAAATAGTTTTTTTAAATCCACTGGACTTATTTATCTATAAATACTTTTAAAATCTCAATTGAATACACCCCCCTAAGTGTTGCTTGATGAAATACAGAATTGAACCATGATTTATTGAAAGAAATGAGGTGAAAGTCATGTACATCAATCTTGTATTAGCGGTGTGTCCAATGAAACTCCACTTTAACTGGAGTGCTATATGTTATACCCCGTATTTCCAGAGTATGTACGTGAGGGCGTACGTACAAAAGTTTTTAGCCTTAAAGTAGGCATTAGGGTCGAATTTGTTCACAACTAGCGAAAAGAGTCGTTTTCCGACAAAACGTTTTCCGGACTTTGCGAAGGGAAAAAAACCGCTATGTAAATTATAATTTTTGCGTATTTTTCCGAGGCGAAATATTTTGGACAACGAGAGGGTGACAAGTGTCACCTCGAAGCGAAATAATTGGGACGAATGGCACATTTTTTGCCTTTAAGTTTTTGTCAAGGAGTTGGTAGGATATTTTGTGTAGTTGATGAGCAAGTGGGACCCACAAACACATGTTCAAATCTTGACCCTCCATTTGCCCCCCACTTGGCTTGATCTTGGCCATTGAAAGTCCTATAAATACCCCCTTAGTTGAAGACTTATTTCATCCACACTTGAGCAATTTCCAAGTCTTGAAATCCCTCTCCCTCCCTCTTAAGTTTTCATCCTACCTTCCCCCTCCCCCTTTGTGAAGCCCTAGCCGAGGCAACCCCCCCCCCCCCCCTTTGGTAGAAAAATATTCTCCAAGTATTGTTACTATTCCAAAATACCTTGGCCCTAATACCTTGTAGTATTCCAAGGTTACACCTATACTAAAAGCCCAGAAATACTATTATACTTCCTTTAGTCACAAAACGAAACCCTAAGGAAATCTTCATAGCCGGTTGAAGTATTAAGAAGAAGTTGCGTAGAACTTCTAAGGGTTGTTTGGAGCGGGTTGGAGCGCACGGGGTAGGAGCTAAACGTTGCTCAGGATCGACATTTAACTTGGATAATTTTGGGCTTATCGAGGTAAATAATCCTATCCTTCTAGTGTAATTGGAGATTACATACTGTAAGTGGTATAGAAATAAATATAAGATACATAGAAGGATAATTCAGAAGAGTATTGAACTGAAATCACATCAGAAGAATATTAAAGAAGAAGACTGAACTGTACTTACATAGGACTGTATTTACAGTAGAATTGTGTAGTTTGACGGGTAGGGAAGTGCTGCCCAATTTTCCGTGGGATAAGGAATCTGTATCTAGAAATATTTTTCAGAATAGTCTAGACGTTGATAGACTTATATGACCAATATAGGTTGAAGTACTGCGAGTAGCGTATTCTACTCGAAGGGTGGAAAAGGCTAAGCGGGATTACGATGCGTTGGAGCTATTTGCTAATAGTCGATAAATAGTCACGAGGTATGTGATTCTTACTTTACTCTTGATGATGATATTTTAAAAGTATATTTATATATATAGTAATGCGTGACGTCGCGTTAATCGAGCGTAGTTTTACGGCAATGTCTTTTGACTTAAGCCTGAATAATAAGAATCTTGAAGTATTTCAAAAGAATTAAGAAACCGTTTTGAAAGAAGAGTAACACTGGGTTTTGAAAGTTAAGAGTTATACTAGCTTTATGCGAAGTTGGGTATAACGACTTAAGAGTAATAAAATGAATGGTTTATTGATTTTAAAAGTTAAGAGACTTGATCTCAAAAGATAAGAGACTTGACTTAATTGACTTGATATGAATTTTGTTGTGAAACCTCATTCGTGAGTAATAAGTACTTGGTTTTAATGAATAATGTTTTACTGATTTCGGGAATGAGAATAAGGGTCGAACAAACCACTGCAGCGCTAATAAAGGAAAATGTATTGACTAATTAATTATATGAAAACCAGTAGAAACCTCCATCTGCATAGAAGCTAAGATGAGACAAAATGATATTACATTTCCTAGGTCATGGCTGCTTTAATAAGATTGTTATGAACAAGAATAACCTACTCACACATAAGACATATATTACTCAACTGTTTTAAAAGGAGAATTATGTTATTAAAAGATTAAGACTATGAACTATGAAACCTTTCGAAAATAAGAAACGTGAATATTTGAAATTAGGCAAACTTGAACCTTTGGAAAAGAATGTTGTTTCTTGACTTTAAGAGGGAAAGTGCTTTGGTTTAAAAAAGAAGGGCATAATATTGTCTTAATTGTTTTAAAAGGAAAACATGGTAATATCTTAATCTGACTTAAATGAGCGTTTAAATGTTATGGCCACACGACACCGCGTTCATGGGATGAGCAGGAATGTATTTCACTCGACTACCGCGTTCATGGATGAACCGGAATGTATTTCACTCATTCTGCGTTCATGAGATGAATCGGGAATGTATTTCACTCGACTACCGCGTTCATGGGATGAACCGGAAATGTATTTCACTCGACTACCGCGTTCATGAGATGAACCGGGAATGTATTTCACTCGACTACCTCGTTCATGAGATGAACCGGGAATGTATTTCACTCGACTACCGCGTTCATGAGATGAACCGGGAATGTATTTCACTCGACTACCGGCGTTAAGTAGGATGAACCGGAATGTATTTCACGCGACACGCGTTCGCGGATGAACCGAATGTATTTCACCACGATACCGAGTCCGAGATGGGCCGGAATGTATTTCATGCGACACCGCGCGTTCGTGGATGAACCGAATGTATTTCACTCGACTACCGCGTTCATAGGATGAGCGGGAATGTATTTCACTCGACTACGCGTTCATGAGATGAGCGAATGTATTTCACTCATCTACGCGTTCGTAGGATGAACCGGAATGTATTTCACTCATTCTGGCGTTCATGAGATGAGCGGGAATGTATTTCACTCACTACCGCGTTCGCGAGATGAGCAGAATGTATTTCACTGACTACCGCGTTCGCGAGATGAGCGGGAATGTATTTCACTCATTCGCTGCGTTAAGTAGGATGAGCGGAATGTATTTCACCACGACACGCGTTCGTAGGATGAACCGGAATGTATTCACCACGATACGAGTCCATGAGATGGGCGGGAATGTATTTCATGCGACACGCGTTCATAGGATGAGCAGGAATGTATACCACCGATTTGATACGAGTCCATGAGATGGACCGAATGTATTCCATACGATTTCACCTCGAGTCCATGAGATGGTAGAGACATGTTACACGTATCACATAACTAATACCTAGGCCGCGGTGAGAAATGAGTTCCACGCGTGAGGATGACTTTGAGGCGTGAGTCACGACTTGACATCGCTTTTATATTATGAATCGTATTTTTGTTATCATACATGTCTCTGCGTATATAGACTACTATGATTTCATTCTGATATTTTTGCTTTCACATACTTGGTACTGTCTCGACCTCCTTGAAGCTGCGTTCACGCCATGGTAGAAGTACACCGGTTGTTGATCCTCTCATAGGATCACGATTCAACGTATTGGGAAGCTCCGTTTCTCAAGCTTATCTTTTGGTATGTTTCCACGATTTGTAGGTTCTGTACATTCGGGGTATGGCGGGAACCTGTCCGTCATAGGTGTTATTACTTTCTTAGAAGTGCATGTAATCTTTGTTGTGGCGGGGTTTGTAAAAAGGATATAACTGTTCAAAATTTACGTATATATGCGAGGCAACCGTTTTGGTTGCTTTGTTTTATTATCTTATCTCTTGTTTCATATCAGTATGTTTTATATTCCTGATTTCTCGATGTATGACTACTTGGGTGCCGGGTAAGGCACGATCACGAGCCGGAACGGGTCGTGACAAAAGTGGTATCAGAGCAGTTAATCCTCGGAAAGTGTCTACAGACCGTGTCTAGTAGAGTCTTGATTATCGGTGTGTTGTGCACCACATCTATAATGAGGAGGCTATAGGACATTTATGATTGGTTTCCCTTCTTCTCATTCTGAGATCGTGCCTTAGAGCTGTGTTATAAGTTGGACCCCTCTGACGCATTTCGTTTTTACCAGTTATGCCTCTGCAGTGCAACCCGCCCAGATGGGCAAGACAGTAGAGGAGCTAGTATGATCTGAGTATGGGGCACAGCCCTATCATTACGAGATAGTGCTTGACGGCGAGTTTTGCGACGCCGCAATTGGCCAGCAGAGTTTAGGGCGCAGCGATGGCCGCTGACGGCAACGATACGAGCCTCGGTCCACGATGCGGAAGCGGAGATGAGTTACAAAGAGATGGCCCGATCGCCGGGATCGTGGCGAACATGAGGATAGGTGGACGCAGCGATTCGAGCACCCGTGGTTCACCCGAGATCGGATAGTTTGAGGCTACGGGACTTTCGAGTTGTAGCCGCGAGTTCTACGGGTCGAGTGCGAGGATGATCCGCAGGAGTTCATTCGGCGATTCTGACGGATCGTGAGTGATCAAGGCTTCGAGACCGAGTCGGTGGTCTTAGGTTCGCGTCGGCCGCGTGATCTGCGATCGTGGTTTGATTCGTGAGCTGTCCCGGGAGAAGTATGCACTCGATCGTATGGAGCGAGTTCTCGGGGCATTTCTTGCACATTTCTTGCCTCGCGGATGAGAAGGGCTCGGGCGACAAATTTTTGACGCGTTGAGACGGGCGTGCGGTTCGGAGTACAATGTGGAGTTTGACTCATTAGCTCAGATGCGTCCCGCATTGGTAGCCGACATGGAGGGCGAGTGCACCGCCACGCCACCGGCTTGATGACTACTTAGCGAGGCTTGTTGGTGTAGCTCTTGATCGGGCATGGATATTGCCCGCATACAAAGCTTATGACCAGGATGTGAGGAGCGAAGAGGTCGACGGAATGGCCGAGATCGAGAGAAAAGGGCCAGACAATGAGGTCCTTTGGTAACTTTCGAGGCGGACCGCCTCAAGAGCTAGTTATGTACCTCCACCAAGACAGAGTGGTCCTCGCGATCGTCGGGATGTTCGTGGTATTCGAGCCGGTCGAGCTCCGTGGCTTACGGTTTCTGAGATATACGGTTCTAGCCAGGATTCATGTCCCCGCCGGTGCACGATGTGGCGGCGTCATCCCGGAATGTCGTCTTCTGCGGTGCTTGTTTCACCGCGCCGTCGAGCCATGTGACGAGATCGTGCTTATAGGAAGAGTCTTTGGCGAATAGCGCAGCGTCAAGGGTCGATGTTCATGCGCGCCTGCTACTGCAGGCGTGCCTATGATTAGAGTAGAGCGGATAGTACGGTATGTATATACAGAGACTAGTATGCGTAGATGATATGATGAAGTGCTAAGTATTATGTTCAGATAGCATTATGTTAAAATTATGTTTGTGTTGACCTATGTCAGAGTACATAGTATACGTAGGGATATATTTGTGTGATAAGTCCCTGAGTGGTATGAAATGAAAGAGGGTAGTTGAGTTAAGAAGACCACTAGGTTTTCCTGACTTGATTTGTGAGATTGTTCCGGATAGAGAACCAAGAGAGTTCGGCACGACGGAGGGTCGGGTTGAGGACGTATAGCGGGTCAACCCGTAGCCCGGATTAAGGTGGGGTCAGTTCGAGGTGGTCCCGCCAGGTGGTAGGGTCACGAGGGTGCTAGGCCCAGGTTTAGGTAACCATCGTATGAGTTCGTGGATATGTTCGACCAGAATCGGATCGTGAAGGCCGGGTATGGCCTTAAAGGAGATTGAGGCTAGTAAGATGACCAAGTTTGGAGGTAGTGACTCCAGAGATTTTGGAAACTGAAGCGAGGACTGAAGTATGGTACGTATACTAGAAAGAGTTCAAGTGTTCGAGAAAATGCACGAGTGAGGAAAGAAGAGGACGTGTGTTAGCAGAATAAAAGAGATCATTTTGTTGTGAAGTGAAGATGCGAAGGGAGTATCCTTTAGACCAGGGTGGAAGCTTTTGTGATGTAGGAATGATTTCTCGTGGACTTGGGTTAAGTACTTTCGCGTGTGTTATTTTATGGCCAGGCGTGGCATTGGCAACTTGTTTCAGTTAAGAAGAACTTTATCGTTATCCGTCTTGAGAAAGAACATTCGGGACGAATGTTTCTGGGAGGGAGAATGTTATACCCCGTATTTCGCAGTATGTATGCGTGATGGCGTGCGTCAAAGTTTTTAGCCTTAAAGTAGGCATTAGGGTCGAATTTGTTCACAACTAGCGAAAGAGTCGTTTCCGACAAAGCGTTTTGGACTTTGCGAAGGGAAAAATACGGCTATGTCATTTATAATTTTGCGGATTTTTCCGAGAGCGAAATATTTTGGACCAACGAGAGGGTGACAAGTGTCACCTCGAAGCGAAATAATTGGGACGAATGGCACGTTTTTGCCTTTAAGTTTTTGTCGAGGAGTTGGTAGGATATTTTGTGTAGTTGATGAGCAAGTGGGACCCACAAACACATGTCCAAATCTTGACCTCCACTTGCCCCCACTTGGCTTGATCTTGGCCATTGAAAGTCCTATAAATACCCCTTAGTTGAAGACTTATTTCATCCACACTTGAGCAATTTCCAAGTCTTGAAATCTCTCTCCCTCCCTCTTAAGGTTTCGTCCTACCTTCCCCTCCCTTTGTGAAGCCTGCCGAGGCAACCCCCTTTGGTAGAAAAATATTCTCCAAGTATTGTTACTATTCCAAAATACCTTGGCCCTAATACCTTGTAGTATTCCAAGGTTACACCTATACTAAAAGCCCAGAAATACTATTATACTTCCTTTAGTCACAAAACGAAACCCTAAGGAAATCTTCATAGCCGGTTGAAGTATTAAGAAGAAGTTGCGTAGAACTTCTAAGGGTTGTTTGGAGCGGGTTGGAGCGCACGGGGTAGGATCTAAACGTTGCTCAGGATCGACATTTAACTTGGATAATTTTGGGCTTATCGAGGTAAATAATCCTATCCTTCTAGTGTAATTGGAGATTACATACTGTAAGTGGTATAGAAATAAATATAAGATACATAGAAGGATAATTCAGAAGAGTATTGAACTGAAATCACATCAGAAGAATATTAAAGAAGAAAGTGACCGAATCTTACATATTTGTATTTCTGATGGGAATTGTGTAGTTGTGGGTAGGAAGTCTTTGTGATTTTCCGTGGGATAAGGAATTTGTATCTAGAAATATTTTTCAGAATAGTCTAGACGTTGATAGACTTATATGACCAATATAAGTTGAAGTACTGCGAGTAGCGTATTCTACTCGAAGGGTGGAAAAGGCTAGCAGGATTACAGTACGTTGGAGCTATTTACTAATAATCGATAAATCGTCACGAGGTTTGTGATTCTTCCTATACTCTTGAGCATGATATTTTAAAAGTATATTTATATATATAGTACGGTAGACGTACGTTCGTTAACTGAACGTAGTTTTACGGCAATGTCTTTTGACTTAAGCCTGAATAATAAGAATCTTGAAGTATTTCAAAAGAATTAAGAAACCGTTTTGAAAGAAGAGTAACACTGGGTTTTGAAAGTTAAGAGTTATACTAGCTTTATGGGAAGTTGGGTATAACGACTTAAGAGTAATAAAATGAATGGTTTATTGATTTTAAAAGTTAAGAGACTTGATCTCAAAAGATAAGAGACTTGACTTAATTGACTTGATATGAATTTTGTTGTGAAACCTCATTCGTGAGTAATGAGTACTTGGTTTTAATGAATAATGTTTTACTAATTTCGGGAATGAGAATAAGGGTCGAACAAACCACTGCAGCGCTAATAAAGGAAAATGTATTGACTAATTGATTATATGAAAACCAGTAGAAACCTCCATCTGCATAGAAGCTAAGATGAGACAAAATGATATTACATTTCCTAGGTCATGGCTGCTTTAATAAGATTGTTATGAACAAGAATAACCTACTCACACATAAGACATTTATTACTCAACTGTTTTAAAAGGAGAATTATGTTATTAAAAGATTAAGACTATGAACTATGAAACCTTTCGAAAATAAGAAACGTGAATATTTGAAATTAGGCAAACTTGAACCTTTGGAAAAGAATGTTGTTTCTTGACTTTAAGAGGGAAAGTGCTTTGGTTTAAAAAAGAAGGGCATAATATTGTCTTAATTGTTTTAAAAGGAAAACATGGTAATATCTTAATCTGACTTAAATGAGCGTTTAAATGTTATGGCCACACGACACCGCGTTCATGGGATGAACCGGGAATGTATTTCACTCGACTACCGCGTTCATGGGATGAACCGGGAATGTATTTCACTCGACTACCGCGTTCATGAGATGAGCAGAATGTATTTCACTCGACTGGCGTTCGTAGGATGAGCGGAAATGTATTTCACTCGACTACCGTTCGCGAGATGAACCGGAATGTATTTCACTCACTACCTCGTTCGCGAGATGAGCAGAATGTATTTCACTCACTACCGCGTTCACGAGATGAGCAGGAATGTATTTCACTCGACTACCTTGTTCGTAGGATGAACCGGAATGTATTTCACCACGACACCGCGTTCGTAGGATGAACAGGAATGTATTTCACCACGATACCGAGTCCATGAGATGGGCCGGAATGTATTTCACGCGACACCGCGTTCGTAGGATGAGCAGGAATGTATACCACCGATTTGATACCGAGTCCATGAGATGGACCGGGAATGTATTCCATACGATTTCACCTCGAGTCCATGAGATGGGAGACATGTTACACGTATCACATAACTAATACCTAGGCTGGCGATGAGAATGAGTTCCACGCGTGAGGATGACTTTGAGGCGTGAGTCACGACTTGACATATCGCTTTTATATTATGAATCGTATTTTTGTTATCATACATGTCTCTGCTGTATATAGACTACTATGATTTCATTTACGGTATTTTTGATTTCATGCCAGTACTGTTATCTTGACCTCCTTGAAGCTGCGTTCATCGCAGTAGAGGTACACCGGTTGTTGATCCTCTCATAGGATCACAGATTCGTATTAGGAAGCTCCGTTTCTCGGAAGCTTATCTTTTGGTATGTTTCCACGAGTTGTAGGTTCTGTACATTCGGGGTATGGCGAGACCCTGTCGTCATAGGTGTTATTACTTTCTTAGAGTGCAAATCTTGTTGTGGGCGGGGTTTGTAAAAAGGATATAACTGTTCAAAATTTACGTATATATGCGAGAGGCAACCGTTTTGGTTGCTTTGTTTATTATCTTATCTCTTGTTTCATATCTGTATGTTTTATATTCCGATTTCTACGATGTATGACTACTTGGGTGCGGGTAAGGCACGATCCACGGGCCGGGCAGTCGTGACACTATATTACTAAGCGAGATTCCTTATTTGTCTTCTGTTTCATTTTGTGAAGTCATTACATTCCTAAATAGTTTTTAAATCCACTGGACTTATTTATCTATAAATAGTCTTTTGAAATCCCAATTGAATACACCCCCCTAAGCGTTGCTTGATGAAATCTGGCGAACCATGATTTATTGAAAGAAATGAGGTGAAAGTCATGTACATCAATCTTGTATTAGCTGTGTGTCCAATGAAACTCCACTTTAACTGGAGTGCTATATTACTATCTGAGATTCCCTTATTTGTCTTCTGTTTCATTTTTGTGAAGTCATTACATTCCTAAATAGTTTTTTTAAATCCACTTGACTTATTTATCTATAAATAGTCTTTTAAAATCCCAATTAAATACACTCCCCTAAGTGTTGCTTGATGAAATACAGAATTGAACCATGATTTATTGAAAGAAATGAGGTGAAAGTCATGTACATCAATCTTGTATTAGCTGTGTGTCCAATGAAACTCCACTTTAACTGGGGTGTTATATTACTATCTGAGATTCCCTTATTTGTCTTTTGTTTCATTTTTGTGAAGTCATTACATTCCTAAATAGTTTTTTTAAATCCACTGGACTTATTTATCTATAAATACTTTTAAAATCTCAATTGAATACACCCCCCTAAGCGTTGCTTGATGAAATACATAATTGAACCATGATTTATTGAAAGAAATGAGGTGAAAGTCATGTACATCAATCTTGTATTAGCTGTGTGTCCAATGAAACTCCACTTTAAGCTGAGTGCTATATTACTATCCGAGATTCCTTATTTGTCTTCTTTCATTTTTGTGAAGTCATTACATTCCTAAATAGTTTTTAAATCCATCGACTTATTTATCTATAAATAGTCTTTTGAAATCCCAATTGAATACACCCCTAAGCGTTGCTTGATGAAATCTGAAATTGAACCATGATTTATTGAAAGAAATGAGGTGAAAGTCATGTACATCAATCTTGTATTAGTGTGTGTCCAATGAAACTCCACTTTAAGCTGAGTGCTATATTACTATCCGAGATTCCCTTATTTGTCTTCGTTTCATTTTGTGAAGTCATTACATTCCTAAATAGTTTTTTTAAATCCACTGGACTTATTTATCTATAAATAGTCTTTTGAAATCTCAATTAAATACACCCTAGCGTTGCTTGATGAAATCTGAGAATTTAACCCTGATTTATTGAAAGAAATGAGGTGAAAGTCATGTACATCAATCTTGTATTAGTGTGTGTCCAATGAAACTCCACTTTAAGCTGGAGTGCTATATTACTATCCGAGATTCCCTTATTTGTCTTCTCGTTTCATTTTTGTGAAGTCATTACATTCCTAAATAGTTTTTTTAAATCCACTGGACTTATTTATCTATAAATAGTCTTTTAAAATCCCAATTAAATACACTCCCCTAAGCGTTGCTTGATGAAATACATAATTGAACCATGATTTATTGAAAGAAATGAAGTGAAAGTCATGTACATCAATCTTGTATTAGCTGTGTGTCCAATGAAACTCCACTTTAACTGGAGTGCTATTTTACTATCTGAGATTCCCTTATTTGTCTTTAGTTTCATTTTTGTGAAGTCATTACATTCCTAAATAGTTTTTTTAAATCCACTGGACTTATTTATCTATAAATAGTCTTTTAAAATCCCAATTGAATACACCCCCCTAAGCGTTGCTTGATGAAATACAGAATTGAACCATGATTTATTGAAAGAAATGAGGTGAAAGTCATGTACATCAATCTTGTATTAGCGGTGTGTCCAATGAAACTCCATTTTAACTGGAGTGCTATATTACTACTCATACTGCAACAATGACAAGGAGGTTACATAGATTTTGTGATTAAAAAATAAGTGCAACTAATGGCATCTGTTATACTCGACAGTTTAAATGCCTCTTCTGAAGAACACAGCCTCAATGGAATGGAGAAGACAAATAGAGGAGCATAAGGCACTCTTTTTTTGTTAAAGATAAAATTGCTGATGTCTCATTACTCCCCACTCCAAAATGTTTATCCGCGTCTTGTTAACAACAGTTATGAGTTCACCCGAGGAGAAAAAAATTATGACATCAAAGTTAATGCTTATTGTACAATGAGTAAATGATACTTATCCGAACCAAGAAATAGACATCCTTTAGCATCAAAACTAGTGTTGGAATATTTGATTGCTTTAGTTTTGAAATTTACAGCCTTGCTTTTTTGGATTTTTATTCCTAGTAAACTGGAATGCATTAAGATATGCATTTACCTTGAGCCTATACAGCATTATGTTCCCACTGCACAAATTATTTATGTAGGAATTATACTACATGGATTGATTTGTTATCCGATGAATAAATAATACAACACTTGTTATACTACCAAAATCAAGAAATGGCTTAGGCCTCTATTACAAATACATGTATTCTTATCTATCTCGCATATACACCAATTCCCCGGTAACTCTACCCACTAAACTTAAGCAAATGGAAAGAAATCACTAATTATTGTTTTGCTTTTAACTGGATTTGAACCTAAATTCCAATGGTCTTCATTCCAGGTTCATCGACCGGTAAGCCACACTGTAGATACTCTTGATTCCAAAGTATTCGCATCGATCTAAACTAAACAAGAAGTGAGATTATCTTTAACATAAGTAAATATAAATTCTAAACCATACTAGGAATTTAGGCTCTCATAGTTGATACACTAATTTGATCTGCACAAATGATAAATAAAATTGTTATTGGTCATATTGATACATTTAGAACAATGAACAGCGTTCCATAAGAAAAGTGTTCTGATTTGTTGTAGCCATACTAGTTCCTCACCAAACTATTAGTTTGAAATGCCAAAAAAGCGATTACTTTTGGGATCGACATTTTTTATCACCAAAGAACTCAAACTAAATATGGATTGAAAGACCACAACAGCTTTACCACTGTCATATTAAAAGAGTTACGTACTTCTTAGAATCTGGGAGAAACTGTCACTGAATCATGCCTCATGGGAAGATAGCATTAACAAATTCCTCAGCATTGAACGGTTGGAGGTCATCTACACCTTCCCCAACACCTACAAACTTTACAGGAATGCCAAGCTCATCAACCACACTGACCTGCAACACCAAAAGTTTGAGATTGTTTAAGTAGTTGCAATTTATCAGATTTTTAGAGAGAAAACTCAACCACAACAACAACAAAATCATAAAAACAAAAACAAGCGAAGTTTGAAGAGTTCAATACCACACAGCCACCTCGAGCAGAACCATCAAGTTTCGTCAATATTAAGCCAGTGACTCCAACAACCTAGAGAAGAAGGCAATTTGATGAGAACCTTGAATTAAGTAAAGTAACATATAGACGTTCAAAATAAGAGCTGACAAGGGTCATTACATCATTAAACTCTCTCGCTTGAGGAAGCATATTTAAACCAGTAGTTCCATCTAGGACAAGCAAGATTTCCTGCAAAAGCTTGACAAATTGTTTTTATATTCATTGCAAGGGTTTTTCGTTCTACAATGTCTGAAGTTTAGCAGGGTAAATAGAATGAGAAGGAAAATCAGATGTAGATGACAAAGAGAAGCGTCATATGACCTAAGAATCCATACAAGGGATTTTTTTTCTCGAAATGATAAATATTATAGATGTCAAACCACTACCACTAAGAAAGTGTTGTGGTTACATCTATAAGTCAGCAAAAGAAAGGGTAAAAAGGAAAAAAACAAGCCTGACTATCTATACAAAAAATTCCAGGCACTGTAACAGGGTTTCACTATCTTCTACCCATTCCTGTTTATACAAAAAGATGTCAACAAGATACAATCTGACTTGATCATCATTATTGAGTTCTTTTGTCCTTCAAAGCACCTACTATTCTTTTCTTTCCAAAAGCACCACTAAATAGCTGCTGTAAGTATTCCATGCTCCCTTCAGATACAGAAATCCCTTGCATGCTTTAAATCCGTAATAGGGATCTTCTAAGAGAACTTATGAATTAATAACTATAACTAAAAAAAAGATAACTGGGAATAAAGCACAAAATAGAAGCTGCCACATAATTTTGTTTGTGAGAATGCTGAATTTTCAGGAGAAAGTGTAGCAAGCTGCTAATCTTAATTCATGTTGTCTACTGCTCCTTTGCATAAAACACCACAAGTTGGGATAAGGTATAATGGGTTCTTGACAGTATAATAAATAAAGAAGCTGAAGAGTTCAAGTTTAACATACATTAGGTGCACCATTAACAACTTTACTGACAACTTTCTTGCATGCCACCAGTTCCTCCATTAAGCTATAGTTGGTGTGCAAACCTGGTCAAAATTTCAAACTTGGTTACTCAGAGATTCTCTCGAAGTGTGAAACTGTTTTCATACTCAGAAAACTTACGGCCAGATGTGTCGCATAAAACAATATCAAAACCCTCTTCCTTTCCTCTTTTAACAGCCTGTAAAAGAACTACTCAGGAAGAACTTCAAGATCACATGGTTAAAATATCTTAAAGTTTACAAAATGTTGTACTTTGGTACCTGATGATGCCTTAGCTTTCTCTTTTTCAGCAACAACAATCTCACAACCAGCCCGTTCAGCCCAAATTTCTAACTGATCACTAGCAGCTGCTCTAAATGTATCACCAGCTGCTAATAGTATCTGCAAAGTTCACAGAATGGAAGTGTGAGATGCAAAAGCTATCTTATCATGAGTAGAAGAAGTAAGATAATACATTTAATACTAATTAAGTGACAATGAAGACTTTTGAGTGACTTTCCTACAATGCATAACAAATACTTATCCTGAGATCTAATTTCCTTTGTTAATAAATATCAAAGGAAGGTAAAAAGAATGAGAGACTTACAGCATAAGAATACCGCGTAAAGATGATTGGACTGTAAGAAAAACTAATTCTGACACTTGTCCTTAAGGCAGAGGAGAAGGACCATGAAATTTTTCAAGAGGTCAAAGTTTAATAGTGAAAAGCTTATCTCAAGAATATATTTACTGTTATGAGTATGAGGGTTTGCAGAAGGTTGGAAGGGAGTCATAAAAATTTATTCCTTCTTTTCGACTTAACCAAGATCTTCCTTGACAAAACTACTCAACCTAAAATATAGAGTTGGTGGCCCAAACCAACTCAAGAACATAAAATCTTTCGACAATACCAAGTTCTATAGTATGTTTTCATATTGTCAATGCACAGGAGTCATCGAGTTTAAGCTTCAGTTTACATGACAAGTTTAACCTTGCCACAACGATATCTGTAAAATGCACTGCAATTCTTTGATCAATAAGAATATTGGTAATTATTGTTTCAAATGCTCGCTGGAGAAATTTAACTGGAAAAGTTTGTAAACATGCAGTATTCGTCAATTCAAGTTATAAAGAAAAAATGGCTAGGACTAGTAGCTCTGCAGCATAGCATACAGAAAAGAGATAACAGCTTGCCTCACCTTAGCCCCTCCTCTCTTCAATCTATTGGCCAACTTTCCTGCATTAGGGGAAAAAGAGAACAGCTCACAAGTTACTGCCACTTTTTTAATTGTTGACTTGGTGATGGACATCCCAGAAATCTTTGCTCCTTCTACTACTTCTTATCACAAATTGAATGTTTTCAAGAAGATAAATAAAAATTAACTAGAAAGTACTACTCAAATTTGTAACAAAAATGGATCTTGGAGAAATTACACTGCTGCACAAACGTATAACAGTTTTTCTTCTTTGCACATGCACTTGTTTTCCAACAAACAAATGAAATTTTACAATATACACAAAAACTGATTCCCTTACCAAGAGATGTTGTCTTCCCACCTCCATTGACACCCACAATCATGATCACAGCTGGTTTCCTAGTATATAAAAGCAAGTACTAAATCTAAGTTCAGTCTACTAAAAAACAAGCTTGAAATAAATGTAAAATTTAAAAATCAGTGAAGCAGTCGAAACCTGAAGCCGAGACGGAGTTCTGTGTTAAGTGCCTTACTAGTCAACAGATCCAAAATACTCTTCTTTAGAGCACTCTTTATATCAATACCATTGCATTCACAATATCAATGCATCCATAGACACGAAAAACAGCAAATTAACAAACAAGCAGTAAAATAGATGTGTAAAACTATTATCTGTAGAGCATGAGTAGTCATTAGTTTTTCCTCTGAGAACAAATTAAATCAAATGATTATATTTCTAGAACATCATACTGCATAGATCAATGTGTTACTGAAAAAAAATGAAAATCTCAGCATAATTACTTTTATCTCACTTCCTGATTTGAATTTCCCCGCATATATATCCTCCCGCAAGCTCTCCACAATCTTTATGGTAATCTTCGGCCCAAAATCAGCGACCAACAGAGCCTAAAATCACAGTTGAAGATCGTCTCAAACCTCAACACTTGCATATGCCGGAATATAACAACCAGTTAGCCAAAATAATTGCACGCATTAATATTTGGACATAAATATACTAAGTAATGAAAGACGCCAAACAGTGGCACTAATCTCAGCATAAGGATCAGGACCATTTATTTGAGACAATATCTTTGTCGTAGAAGAAAGTTCTCTTTCCAGAAAAATCATATCTATAGATGTGAAACTTCCCATTCAACTCTAATTCATCAAATTACACATATTTTTATAACAGATTCCACCTTAAAAAAAGGCAGTCCGATGCACTAAGCTTCTGCTATGCACGGGGTCTGGGGAAAGGCCGGACCACAAGGGTCTATTGTACACAGCCTTACCTTGCATTTCTGCAAGAGGCTATTTCCACGGCTTGAACCCATGACCTCCTGGTCACATGCCAACAACTTTACCGGTTACTCCAAGGCTCCCCTTCATAGTACTTCTACAACAATTATAGTACGCCAAAGGGGCAGTACTAAGCCAAGCTGAGGGAGAGTCCAAAACATTATCAAATTCCTGTTTCAAATTAGGCTGTGAATTAATTTCTGCAGCATATAGCGAGCAAGGCCACAATAATCGGGAATATACAATGAAAAAAACATAAAGTATCTAAGAAACCACACAGGTTTGGCATGTAGAAGAAAAGATATAGATTTTGCTCAGATAAGCATAAACAACTAGAAGAGAAACTCAACAAGAGTACTCCCTTCATCCCAATTTATGCAAAATCATTGACACTAGTCATATTTATGCACTTCCATAACCTCCAAGAATTCAATATCATGAAATGAATACTCCTACAATGTTACTTTTCAATCAATTACTTCAACACTTTCTACCGCTATAAGTAACATACTAATATATAAGTTAAAATAACACCTCAAACATGTCCATTCAAACACAATCACATAAAATAGGACGGACGGAGTAAGTTCTAATTTTAATGTTAAATGTTGTGATTAGTCAAATAAGGTCATAATAAATAGCATAAACAACGTATACTAAACCTCTTCAAGTTCATCAAGTACACGGTCAGTATCAGAAAGGTTCCAATAAAGTAGGAGTTCATCAATAACTGCTAAATTATCTCTAGTTTTCGAGAATCCTGAGAACAATTTCTCCACATCACTCTTTGCTTTCTCTTTGAGCAATCGACCCAGCTTCGTGAAGAACCCTGTTTGACCCGCCGAGCATTTGAACCGGGTTTTGGATGTGAAGTGGATGAGAGCAGTTGAACCGGAGTTTGAAGGTGGGAATATTCCCCATTTATTAGAGGGAAGATGTGGGAGACGAGAAGATAACATTGAAGCCATTTGTTTGTTTTCCTCACAAGTAGGCAATGGAGAAGATAATGCCAGCTTCACACGACCACGTTTTGTTGCTGTACATTCTAGTTTTTCTTTTTGTCTCTCTTTTACTTTTATTGTGGGTTAATTTTTATAAATTTGACTAAAAATATTTTACAGCCTCGATAACCTAGTTATAGGTAGGACTAGGCAACCGAGCTTTAAAATTACTGAGCCGAGTTGAGCACGATCCGGGTTCAACCAAGCTTTTTTAATATTTTGACAGAGTCCGAGCTGAGTCGAGATGACCTTTTTTATTAAATTAAAAATATAATTTAAGAAAATTTATGACCGTGATTAAACAAGATACCATGAAAAAAAACATTTACATTATTAAGTCAAGAATATAGAATATGATAAGTTTAGTTGTAATGAATTGTTAAAAATAATATTTATATTAAATTAAAAATATGATTTAAGAAAGTGTATGATCGTGATTAAACAAGCTATAATTCAATCCAAAAAAAATTATAGCCAGCATGTTAAAATGATAGCAAAGAATTATAAATTGGGAGAGATTGAAAAAATCTTTTTCAATTGTAGGAAGAAAAAAAAAAGACTAAATACCATTAGATTTCTTAATAACCGAACCAAACGGACAATAATTAAATAGACAAATATGTATTATATTTAATTTTATTTTATTTTAATAATTGACAAAACGATTAAATTGATTTGATTTTGATTTTAATCAAAATCGACCCAAACCGAAGCACGAATAACCCTATCCATATAGTAGGCTTACGTTACATTATGGTTAAACATTTTACATTTACTTACATCAAATAAAAATATTAATTATGTAATCGTTAAGTTAAATTTCTAATGTACTTAGTAACTGAGCCTAATGCATGGATATTATTTCTTAAATCGAGCCAAATGAGCTAAGCCGAGTCATCTCAATCAAGCTTAGGGGTGTGCAAAAATCGATTTAACCAATAAACCTAATCAATAAAAATGTTATTGGTTTATCGGTATCGGGTTATTGGGTTAATAGTTTGTAAACGGTTTTGTAATCTTTTTATCGGTTCGATTTCCGATTTTAAAGATTTAGTTAATGGATAAACTGATAACCCAATATGCTTATATTAAAATTTCTTTTTTATCCCTAATTATATAATTATGACTTTATTTTTTTAAATAGAAACCCTATTCCTAACTTCTTACAAAAGGCAGTTAGGCACGTTGATTGCCTTATTCTCTTATTTCTCAAACGAAATTAGGTTTTTTTTTTTGCCTCTTCGCGATAATAGAATGGATCTGCTTAAATATAATATACTTTAATTTGTGTATTTTATTTTGGTTTTATTTTGTTGAGTTGACATTAGAGTGAATCTGGCACAGTATATACATGAACAAAAGAAAGTCGAATCGTTAAGGACACAAGAAACTGATAAACGGAAATTCGATAACAAATATCTTATAAGTTTGGTTATCGGTTGAGGATATTCATAAATCGATAAATCGAACCGGTAATAGAAAAAATTGAATCGAACCGACCGATAAGCACCCCTAATCGAGCCTGAGCTTTGACCGAGTCGAGCTTAACCGAGTCAACATTTAACTGAAATCGAGTCGAACTAGGCCGAGCTTTTTTCTCGAAACGAGTCGAGCCGAGCCGGGCTAAATCCAATCGAACCGAGCTCCGTGGTGACCCGACTCTTTGCCCAACTCTAATTATAGGTAACCTATCTCGAAATAAATTGTATTATTTTTACTTTAATTTTTTATTTCAATGTTAGAAAATCTAGAATTATTTATGTTATAATTATGATACTATTTTTACATCATAGTTAAGGTAACATAATAATTTCAGGTAATAATGATCTTCTTCTCCAAATCTCTTCTTTCTATAGGCGGTTATTATATTTTGTTACATCTTAATGCTTATACGCCAGTAGAAAATGTTCCACACGAACTCTCGTTTTACAATGTGGTGGCAGATTTTTTTTAAAAAACAAGATTAAAATTGAGAATAAATATTTATTATACGTAAAACCAAACACATGTTTTATATTTTATTTTTAGTCCAATTAACCAAACATAATTTTATATTATTTAATCTCATATTATAGTTTACACATTATAATCTCAATATAAGTATTTACAAATTAAAGAATGCTTTGAAGATAGGACAATATTCAGTATCCTGCCATAACAAATTACGATTTAGTATTAAAATTGGGGACAGCTAAATACACCGTGGTATTTGCTGTCCCCTCCATAAAAAAAATTTAGCAGTCACATCACTAGGCCCCCGCAGCCCTAGGCCATACACCGTGGTATTTGCCTTTTGAGTTTTGTATTTTTTTTTTCTTTTTTCTTTTTTTCATTTTTGTTACTTTAACTATTTTGCACATTTTGTTCTTCCTGTTTTTTTTTTTTACTTTTTAAAAATAAAAAAAATATATATATATATACTAACTAATTATTTTTAATTTAATTGTATAAATCTTGAATTTTTATTTGTAAATTTAATTTTTTTAAATTTTTTTATGCGACAAATTAGAAGCTAGAAATTGTAAACAGAATTAATTTTAAAGAGGAGAATTGATTTTGGAGAGAAAATTCAAACACTCTAATTTTACCTATTTTTACAAAGTAGAACCCAAAATCACTTTGGGCCGACCACAGGCGAGGCAAGCAATGCTTCGTCCTAGCCCAAAATTTAGAGGGCGATTTTTTTAGTAAGTACTTTCGGAATGATTTATAAGCAAAAATATGCTAATTTTTTAGAATAAAATATAAGCAAAAATCATTTATTATGATTAAAATAACCGTATAAATTTTAATTTCGAATTATCACAGACAACCCAAAATTTTCATATATATATGAAGTATTGTTAAAACTATAACATGTATTAAATTTTAAAGTCTTAATATTAAAAATATAATAAATTTAATAATAAAATATTTATGGTTGAACCCATAAATTTTGACTCGGTAGTGATTGCGGCTCCACTTTTATGATGCATTTATGGCTAGCTATTTGATGGAGTTGTAGAATTGTTGAATGAAAACAGAAAATGATGTGGACATCTCTGATTTGACAGCAAACACCACGGTGCAAATAACAATCCCCTTAAAATTCTTTATTGGTGTCAGTTCACATCAATTAAATCGCTTTTTATGAAACCCATGTTTACCAGGACGACTTTCAGTTACAACTACTTGGAGTTGGTACGTGTTTGGTTCAAAAGTGTGTTCCAAAATCATTTCTCATAGCTTAATTTTCAGCACATTTGGCTGCAAAACCAACGCAAAAGGTTTTGGATCTTCTTTTTGGAAGTTGGAAAAGCCTAAAGGCTCGGGACAAAAAGGCGAAATTTCTCATCCACAGGGTTCTTATTCTCTGGTCCACGTAAATGGTGGAGATGAAATCACATGACTCAATACCACTGCGAGACACATCGTCACGCCATGCTGCTCATCCCCACAGCAAGAATAAAACTCTCACATCGCGATCGCTGGAACCGCTTTACATCATTACTAGTTGAAGTACTCATTTGCAAGACTTACAGTCTACGGAGTGCATTTCTGAGAAGATTAATGGATATGACCATTCAAAAAAATTGTCTCATCTTCTTGACCAGAGCATTTGATCCATTTTAATGAAGTCGCATATTAACAGAGAAAATAGAACAAAAGGAATTAGAGAAGACAAGACAAGTAGTTGTTCGTTAGGACACGCATATGCCAACATAAGAATATATGATGTACGCATATTACGGAAGCAATATGACATAATCCAATTGACTATATCATACATTAAAAAATAAAAAAGGCGAGATTCTAAATCATTTTCGAGTCCTCCGAACAATTTTAGAGAAAAAGTAGATAATTCTCTGTTTCCAACAGTCCCTGCAAATCTATTTCTTTGATTTTTGAGTGTCATGCCTTAGAAAACATTGTTTTGGATGACCACAGACTACACGGCAAATTATGGAATCTTTATATTATCAGGTCAAATTTATATATGCTAATTAGTCCATAATTATTTTATGTTCAGAATTACAAATCACACATTTAAAGAGATATACATAAATATATCCCGATCTGATAGTATAATTTGCTGACAATGATAAATTACTTAATCGGATTAAGTTGATCCCTTATATTATCTATCGTGACAAAATCGTGCTTCTATGGTAACCGTGAAGAAAAGGCTAATGTACCTAATTCTGGTTTTCCCCCCTACTTTACCTAATTATGGTTAGGAAGCATTTTCATAGAAATTTCTCAAGCTTATATTTGTAAAATATATTCTTTGCATTATTGGTGTATAAAATTATTTTTTCTTGCATTTATACACAATTTCTTGCTAGTCCATAGACTCCATACCTTGGCATTGTAGTGCATGTGAGGCACAAATAATATTAAAAATATTAATCATATCAATATGATTGGAAGTCTTTTACCCCTTTTCGCACAAATTATGTATGTTAAGAATATTAGTTAAAATATTCTACAATAATAGTGTCATTAATAGAATATTGTGTGTATATTCTATATTAATGTAGTATCTCTTAATATATGGTAGGTAATTATTGTATAGGGATATTCCTAGCATTATACTAAGGAAGACTTATTCTTTCTAGTCATTGTAATTAGTGTATATATTTTTACCTAATGGAAGAAGGAAACTTGAGGAAAATAATCTCAAAGTCTTACATGGTATCAAGAGTTTAAGGAAAAGATCCAAATTTTCGACCTAGGCTACTCCTTGGCCGAAATTGTTCTTCAATTTTTTTAATTTCTTTTGTTTTATCCCTCCATTTTTGAACAACCTTCATCTCAATCAAAATATGTCAGAATCAAAATCCTCTTTTCATCCTGCTCTAGCCATTTCAAACATTAAGACACATATTTCTGTTAAACTGGAGATGAAAATCGTGCATTATGCTTCATGAGCAGAATTGTTTAAAATATGTTGTAGGCCTTACAAAGTCCTTCATCATATCATTCCACCAAAAGATGGGAAGGGAAAGGAACCCACGAATGCAGATAATGACTTGTGTGATACACTTGATGCCACAGTCCTCGGTTGGATTTATGCAACAATTTCCACGGACTTGTTGCACACCATAATGGAGCCGGATTCAACAGCCATGGCGGCGTGGGACCGCTTGAGAGATATCTTTCAATATAATCAAAACTATCGCGCTGTTACACTGGAGCAGGAATTCTCCACCGTTGACATGACGGATTTTCCCAATGTTTTGGCATATTGTCAACGCCTCAAAGTGTTGGCAGATCAGTTAAGGAACGTCGGTTCATCGGTTACTAATAACCGGCTAGTATTGCAATTGGTTGCTGGTCTCACTGAAGCGTATAACGGAGTGAGAACTCTCATCCGTCAAAGTAACCTTTTACCACAATTCTATCAAGCAAGATCCATGCTTGTACTTGAAGAGTCGGGATTGATGAAAAAGGCCTTAACTACGTCAAATTCCGCCTTCCTTGCCACCCCTTCGAATGATGGTAATTTTTTTGATCCCTCTCACCAAAATAAGAGACAAAAAGGACGTAATAATAATAAAAATAAGGGTGGAAATCGTGGAAATAACAAAGGAGGAGGACATCGGAATTCCGGTGGCGGCGAAAATGGCGGCACCACCAACTCCGGTGGTGGACAGTGGCAGCAGAATGGTGGCAGAACTGGCGGCGGAGGGGGTGGACAGTGGCAGCAGGCCACTGGTCCAGCAAACTGGGCCTGGCAGTGGCGGCCCAGTGGCCAGACCCAGCAGTGGCAACAGCAACGCCCAAATGGGCCTCAGCAGTGGCGGCCCAGTCCTCAGCAGTGGCAGAACAGTGGGCCTCAATTCGGCCAGGCCCAACAAGCGTATTTCTCTTCAGCAGCCCAGCCAAATAGTGGACTTGGGCCTCAACTGACCCAGTGGCATGAGGCCCACTCAACCGTGGCCCATCCAACAGATATTGAGTCTGTCATGCACACTCTTGGACTCAATCCACCAGATTCAAATTGGTACATGGACTCCGGGGCAACGTCACACATGACGTCCTCCCAAGGTAATCTCACGTTCTATTTTAATTTGAGTAATGATATTGGTATAATTGTCGGAAATGGTCATTCAATTCCAATCAAAGGGTATGGTTCTACTAAATTGTCACCACCTAATCCACCACTGTCTCTAAATAACGTCCTACATGCTCCAAAACTAATCAAAAACTTGGTATATGTTAGGAAGTTTACAACTGATAATTGGGTATCTGTTAATTTTGACCCCTTGGATTTTCCGTGTGTGATTTTCAGACAGGGAGGTTTCTCATGAGGTGTGATAGCAAGGGGGATATCTATCCAATAAACTTACCTAGTCATCAATCCAAGTTTTATTCTACTTTTGCAGCTTTGGCACCATCCTTATGGCACCAACGTTTGGGACATCCGGGGGAGACTGTTTTAGCTTCTCTTAAACAAAATAATTTTATTTCTTGTAACCAGACTCGGGTTTTGAATAAGTGTCATTCTTGTGCACTTGGTAAACATGTGAAATTGTCATTTATTGCTTCTAATTCTTGCATCCTTATGTCTTTCGATATTATGCATTGTGATATTTGGACTTCTCCCGTTCTCTTCTGGTCATAGATATTATTTGCTTATCCTTGATGATTATTCTAATTATTTGTGGACATTTCCTCTATCAAAGAAATCACAAGTGTTTTCCACATTTCTCACTTTTAGGACATTCATCAAAACACAATTTGAACGGGAGATTAAAAGTATTCAACGTGACAATAGGGGGGGGGGGGGGGGGGAATTTGACAATAAGCAGTTTTGGGATTTTTTCAAAACAAATGGCGTAAATTTTCGTCTATCTTGTCCTCATACCTCTTCACAAAATGAGAAGGCAGAACGCAAAATTAGAACCATCAATAATATTGTTAGAACATCACTTGCTCATGCACCCATACCCTCATCTTTTGGCATTATGCACTTCAAATGACTACATATATGTTAAATATTCTTCCTCATAAACACATGTCTTACCAAGCTCCACTAAAAATGATTTACTTACGATAGCCTTCATATCATCATCTAAGAGTGTTTGGTTGTCTTTGCTACCTACTTTTTTCCATCCACCACAATCACAAAACTACAAGCCCGGTCCACTCCATGTGTTTTCTTGGGATATCCTATTAATCATCGTGGTTACCTATGTTATGGTATTTCTTCAAAAAAAATGTTTATAAGTCGCCACCGTTATTTTTGATGAAACAATTTTTCCCTTTGCTAAAATACATGAAACCGGGACCCATACTTATGATTTTTTGGATGATGATAAGCTTTCGTATCTAACACATTTTATTCACAGCTCAGGACCCGCAGGTACACAAACAGTGACCCCACGAGACCGCGGACCAGCAGCCCAACCACTAGATCAAACTAACGGCCGATGGGCTTGCGATTCGACCCGGTGGCCTTTGCTCGAGATGGGCGGCCTCCGAACCTCCGGGCCAGCTGCCCGATCTGTTGCCCTCTCGGCCCGATCGCGCAGGCGAGCGGTGGCGTCCGGCCACTATTTCTTCTCGGCGATGGCGTCGATTCATCGGCCGTACCTCCGTCCGATCACCCGTAGTCAACATGGTATTGTTAAATCAAATACCAAATATAGCCTCCACACACAGGTTTCCAAATTACCTTTGCCTCGTAACCCAGTGTCTGCTCTCAAAAACCCGAATTGGAAAATGGCCATGAATGATGAATATCATGCTCTAATTAAAAATAGGACATGAGATTTAGTACCTCGTCCATCTAATGCTAATATTATTCGGTCTATGTGGATTTATAGCCATAAAGAAAAATCTGATGGTTCTTTTGAGCGGCATAAGGACCGTCTTGTAGGTGATGGAAAGACCCAGCAGGTTGGCATCGATTGTGGGGAGACGTTCAGTCCAATGGTCAAACCAGATACCATCCGAACAGTTCTGTCACTCTCAAAAGGATGGTCACTTCATCAACTGGATGTCAAAAATGTCTTTCTTCACGGTCATCTGAATGAGACAGTTTACATGCACCAACCCTTGGGGTACAGAGATCATGCTTATCCCAATCATGTGTGTTTGCTGAATAAATTATTATATGGCCTCAAACAAGCCCCCAGGACTTGGTATAAGCGGTTTGCAGATTTTGTGTCCCACATGGGCTTTACTCACAGCCATTCTGACAATTCTCTGTTTATTTATCGTCAGGGTAATAACACTGCTTATCTTCTTTTATATGTGGATGATATCATTCTTACAACATCTTCAGATTCCCTACGCAAGAATATCATGTCTCAGCTTGGTTCCGAATTTGGTATGAAAGATCTTGGTCCACTGCACTATTTTTTCGGCATTGCGGTGACACGACATGCATGTGGGTTACTTCTCTCTCTAAAGAAGTATGCATCTGAGATTGTGGAACGAGCGGGTATGTCCTCATGCAAACATTCGGCAACTCTAGTAGACACAAAGTCAAAGTTGAGTGTTGTATCTAGCAAACTCTTTGCTGATCCTACATTATACCGCAACCTGGCTGGTGTTGACACCCAATTTTGTCCCTTCATTCGATTATTTATAAACATCTTTTAACATTTTCTAAAATATACATTTCTTAGCCAAATAATTTAATATAGGTTTGACCGGACAATCGTAAGTTAGCGGATCTTAAAGGATGCATCATCCCTTCCCTTTAGAATAATAAATAACCCTTACTCAGAATCTCACATAAGTTTTGCAGACCATTAAATGGAGTTAATGTTGACTTTAATTAGTTAGCATTCAGGTGTCCTAATTCACCCAACTAATTAGGTGGCGACTCCCTTAACAAACAAACAACATTACATTTTATATTTTATTTTATTGGGGAGGATAACCATTCCGTCGAGCATTCAAGCCCGAAAGTTCAAAATCGGGTGCGACAGCTGGAGCGTTGCATTACCTCACATTCACCAGGCCGGATATTACTTATGCAGTACAACAAGTGTGTCTATTTATGCATAATCCGATTGAAGAACATATGTATGCCCTCAAACGCATTGTGCGGTATATTCAGGACACTCTGGAGTATGGATTACATATCTATCCTTCGTCCATCACCAAACTTGTTACTTACACCGATGTAGGCGGGCGGGGTGTCGGACACTGACACGCTCTCCTCCATTGCGTCTCTTGGTGATAATTTGATCTCGGTCTTCTAAAAGACAACCGCGATATCACGCTCGAGTCTTTGAAGCTGAATACCATGCGGTTGCCAATGTGGTATCTGACTCTTGCTGGATTCAGAATCTTTTACTTGAGCTTCATTGCCCTATTCCGACGGCTACTATGATATATTGTGATAACATTAGTGCGATCTATCTGTCAGGGAATCCAATCCATCATCAACGCACTAAGTTAGATATTCATTTTGTCGGTGAAAAAGTGACTCGCGGACAAGTGCGAGTGTTACATGTTCCGACGCGACATCAGATCGCTGATATCTTCACAAAAGGACTTCCGCTGATATTATTTGATGAATTGGGGCGATCTCGGCATTGCCCTCCACTTCATTGCGGGAGTGTTAGAATATTAGTTAGAATATTCTAGAATAATAGTGTCATTAATAGAATATTGTGTGTATATCCTATATTAATGTAGTATCTCTTCATATATGATAGGTAATTATTGTATAGGGAATATTCCTAATATTATACTAAGGAAGACTTATTCTTCCTAGTCATTGTAATTAGTGTATATATTCTTACATAATGGAAGAATGAAACTTGAGAAAAATAATTTCAAAGTCTTACGATGTAGGGATAATAACACTTTTGATCCCTCAGTTAGAATAATATAAGCACATTTAATTTTTAATTAATAGCAATGTACTATGTCTTTTATCCCTTCCTGCACGAAATATGTTATATTTAATCATTTAGACAAGAATTCATATTTCGATTATCCCAATGAAGTATTACGAAATGGGAAAACATTTATTGTTGACCAAATTTATTGGGAAAATCCAGTTTTACTACGTCAAACTACGTCTAAATTGAACCGTCATAGAAGCAACATCCCTCTTTCTCTCTCCTTTCTCTTCTCCTTCCCCTAACTTATCTATAAATATTTATAGTACATAAGAAATCTAAAAACATTGTAGAATTTATTCTTCCGTCCAAGCATTACATAACTTCATATACTTTGATTTTATTGATCACAATGAAGCAATCATCATCGTTTTCATCATCACCATTATCACGACTGTTAGAAATCACGGTGATATCCGGTGAAAATCTTCAAGAGAACCGGAAACAACCGGTAAGGAAGAACGCTTTCGTAAATATCAAAACAGATCATTCATCATGCAACGTCCAAACAACTAAAATGGACAAAGAAGGCGGAAGTTTTCCTGCATGGAATGAAAAATTGATCGTCGATTTGCCCATGCATGCACGTCATCTAACGGTGGAGGTTCAATGCAAGAATTCTTCGGGAATTAAATCCGTTGGGATTGCTAGAGTTCCGACGTCGGATTTCCTTGGTGGATTTTTGCCGGAAGATTATTTGCATTTTTTGAGTTATAGGCTTAGGGATGAGAAGGGTGAAAAAAACGGAATTATTAATTTCTCCGTCAGGGTCAAGAATGCGCCGCCTCAAATCACTGGTTGTGCCGCTGCTTATTCACGGCAGTGGACGGCGGCACCAGTGGCTATGGGAAGTAAGAACGGTTCTTGCGGGGTTGTGACGGGTATTCCCGTTTATCCTGGGAGTTATTAGGTTTATTAATTTGGAAAAACTTTAATTCTCACTTTTATTTGGTTTAATTGATGAAATAATTAAAAATTGAATTTGTATAGACAGGTTTTAGATGAATTTGATTGCCGAGAAAGGATGCAATTTCTTTTTATTGAAAGACAGATATGTTTGAGTATTAATTAGTTGATTATACGGTATATATTCGTTTCCATGAATTGTATATCCTATGAATCGAATGAAATATTTGGCAATAATAAAAGAATGTAAAAAAGGAAGAGAAATTCTTATAATGCAATAATCTCCTGAATCAACTGATGAATATTGTTGGAGAACATCGTTTAATCATCGTGTTTATAAATAAAATCTTAGAATTTTTCAATATTCAGGTAAAAAGAGTACAATTATGAATAATGGGATCCTATAGGATAGACTACATACATCAACTAACTTTCCTAATACTCCGCACATTACAATTGACAATTGTTACTCGCCAAAGATCATAAATTTTTAATGAAATTAAATGATATCCCTAATATCCAAAAAAAACCCGTCCTTACGTGAGTTATCTTCAACCGGGGAGCTCTTAGCCTTCCCACAAATCTTGTTTGGCCAAGTTTCTAAAAAAAAGTGTTTCTATTTCTTAGAAGTAATTTTGCAGAAATCGTTTCTGGAAAATCCGTTAGGGTGTTTGGCCTATAGTTATAGAAGTACTTTTGAGAAACAGAAACAGTTTTCTGTTTGGATCACATTTATACAAATTTACTAGAATATTCTTTTTAATATATTTAAAACTATTAAAAATATTCTTTTATATCCTATGTTTCTAAAAATTAGTATATCTTTACAATTTAATAAAAAAAATTAAAATTATTTAATTACAACATTTAATCAAAAAATAATATTATATTGTACATAAGAAATGTAACAATAATATGATAGTCAATGACTCAAATATGTCCAAACCTATCCCCGCCCTACCCACACCTACCCCCTGCCCTACCGCCCACCACACTCCATACCCCTACCCCATCCTCAATTTTTTATTTCATATTTTTTTGTTACTTTTATAAAATGATTGAAAATATGAAGAAAAAAAAAATCTTACCTTCCCCTACCCCCTCCCCCCGTCCACCTACCACATTCTCAAATTTCTATTTTATATTTTTTTTACTTTTATAAACAATTTATAAAAAATATGAAATTTTTTCTTACACCCCCCGCACCCCCTACCCACCACCTCACCCCATTGCCCTACCCCATCCTCAAATTTCTATTTCCTATTTTTGTGGCTTTTATAAAATAATATGAATTTTTTTCTTATCCCCTACCCCCTCACCCCCCACCCCACCCCATTGCCCTACCCCATCCTCAAATTTTTATTTCATATTTTTTGTTACTTTTATAAAAAAATTATTAAAAAATATGATTTTTTACTTACCCCCCCCCCCCCCCCGCCCTACCCCACCCCATTGCCCTACCCATTCTCAAATTTCTATTTCATATTTTTTGTTATTTTTATAAAAAAAATTATATTAAAAATATGAATTTTCTTCTTACCCACCCTAACACCTACCTTTGCTCATTGCCCTACCCATCCTCAAATTTCTATTTCATATTTTTTGTTACTTTTATAAATAAAAAAAAAATCTTACTCCCGCACTACCCTCTACCCCATTTCCAAATTTCTGTTTTATATGAGATATTATATGAGATTAAAAGGAATTTTGTGAAAAGAAAAGGGTAAATGAGTCCAAAAAAAAATCATTTAATGAGCAAACAGGGCTTCTCGAGAAGCACCAAATTGATGTTTCTGTTTCTCTTCCCATCCAGAAACACTTTTTGACTTCTGGAAAAGGTGTTTCTACTTCTGAAAAAGTGGTGTTTGGCCAAAGAAGTGTTTCTGAGAAACAGAAACACTTTCAGAAGTTTGGTCAAACACCACCTTAGCCCTTTGAGGTCTGGGGACGAGGAAACGTATCCGCTCGTAACATCGATAACGATCTCTATCGCCTTTGACTAATTCAATGGATCATTTCTCCATTAACCACGTAATTTCACTACTGGAAGTAAATATTTTTCCATCGACAATCAATGCGAAATTTGTGTTATAAAATATAAATTTTTTACCTTGTTTTTACCAACCAGTTCACTGAAAAACACATGGTAGAAAATATTTTCCATTGAAACGATGGAAAATTTCATAATTTTTCGTGTGAAAACACCACTATTTAAATTTTTCCACCGATATTCAGTGCAAAATAGCCACTAAATATTTTTCAGTTTCAAATGAGAGATTTTTTGGTAGTGCTTGTCACATAATCTTAACTCTTCATTAATGTCGGAGCTCCGACCTCCGGCGTACTTCTTTTTTTCTATTTTTACAGGTACCAAAAGATCTGCCACGACGTACATCCAGGTTCTAACGCTCTGTTCTCCCACCTAACATCCGGGTACAAAAGTTTCGGCAAGAAACAGTGATTTTATGCAGTGAATAGTGTGTTCCGGCGTGTGAACAATGATTTTCGGCGTGTGAACATGTTCTATTAGTCTGGAGTTGGTACCTCCAGTTGCCCGTACTCAATATTTGTCCATATCTCTGTAGTTAACTTCTTGCGTGTTGCATTTTATTGAATCTTAACTTTACACTACTACAGAATTGCGCTTGCATAGCGCTTTTTTTCCTGCTTGCATAGCGCTTTTTTTCCTGCTTGCATAGCGCTTTTAAGCGCTATCTAAGCTACCGCTATGGTAGCTTAAATAGCGCTTAAAAAAACGCTATTCAAGCTTACTACTACCATAGCGCTTTTCTTAGTTAGCGCAAAAAAAGCGCTATGCTAGTATAATTTCGATACCGCTTATATTTTGAAGATACTAGCTTGCATAGCGCTTAAAAAGCGCTATGTTTTTATCTGTTTTTTTTAATTTTTATTTATTGTTTTGGTACCTATTCCCCCCCCCCCCCCCTGTTTTTTCACCTAATAAATAAAATATCAAAAAAATAACAAAAAGAATACCCATTTAAAATATAATATAATACAATAAGTCGCATAAAACATAATAATATATTTAAAATAGTAACTCAATCATTAGTAGCTTACAATCATTAACTAATAATAATACGACATAGTCAACAATTACATCAAAATACTAACTAATAGCTTCAACCCTTCATTTTTTATTTGAGGAATCGATTGTACAAGTAACCTGCCAAATTAATTCGAAAATTCTTCATTTTGCTTGTAGGATAAACTTTGAGTGGTGAACTATGAACAAACTGCAAAACATAGATGTTACAAAAACATAGTTAGAATAGAAACGCCCAAAAAATAAACATACTTACACAAATAACCTCATACAAATATGATTGGGTATGAACAATGACCCAGATCATTTACTTTTTAAGAAATACCTACTATATGATATGTGCATGATTTTATTTATCTAGGAGTAAACCCGTTGATAACCCAAAATATTGTCATACTGCCAAGTATAAAATTGTTACACACCGTATTTCCAAGAGTATGAAATGAGAGTGTACGGGAGAAGATAAGATTTGAATTTTGGAACGAATGAAAATTACTTTTTCCTAAGGAGAAATTTCGGAACTTCATGAAGGAAAAAGGTTTATAATTTGGAATTTGATTCTCAATTTTGGTATTTGGAATTATTATAGTATATTGAAGTTTTGGATTTTAAAATCTCGGATTTGGTCATGTGGGGCCATGGGAAATTTTACATTTTGTGGGGCACACGAGATTTTTAGATATTTCGGCCAAGTATGAAATTTAATTGTGAAGAATTTATTTTGGACCAATAGGAGGGTGACACGTGTCACCCCTCACTTGTCTTGCAAGACTTTGACTCTCTTAGATATTTTGAGACAAGTGGACAAGTGGGTCCCACTCCACTTGTCCATACACTTGGCATAGATATTATATATACATGGATAGCCTTTGCAAGACTTCACACTTAGCCATATTTTACAACATTCCCTCTCTCTCAATTTCGGCCCTAGCAAGAATAGAAGACCAAGATGTATAATCTTCCAAGCTTAGTTCACTAATACAAGATCAAGAACCCTAACCAAGTGTTAAGCCAAAATAACACACCAATAATCTCCTTTGGCCGAGAATGAGGGTGGAACTCTAGGCTTGTTCGTCTACTTTTTGGAGGTGAAACGTGAAGGGAAGATGAGTGTAAGGTTGTAGAGAATACATGTATGTGATTGGAACTTGAAGAAGTGGAGCGAAACGAAAATTGCGGGCCAATCTTCCCCGGACAGTTTTGGGCGATTTTTGGGATAAAAATAAGGTAATGGTTCTTCTTATTTTAAAGTAATTGGATATTACTTATTTTTGATATGTATAGATGAGCTTGTGCTAAAAAGAATGAAGGATAAAAAGTATTTGGTCCATTTTTAATGGTGTTGGCCGAATTGGGCATTTTGGGCGATATTGGATTCGTTGGTTATTGTTGTGGTTATTTACACTTGTCACATGTTATAATGGAGTAATATTGTTGTTAATAAGTTGATATAACTTATATAGAAGTTTTGGAACATGAATTGGAATAAAAAGGATTAAGGAAAGAGTTATCGGATTGTAGTTGTTGGCCGTGGAATCTATAAAACTGTTGGACGTTATTGTGCACTTTTTATGGACTGTTTTGTGGTGTTAGGCTGCTGAAAAATCATCCACCTATTTGCATGATTAATGTGGTAATTGTTAATGGAAGTCCTAAGAGATTAAGGGTGTAGAAAGGTATTAAAAGGCTTCACTTTGTACCCTTGTTGTTGTTGGATATTGGACTGATTTTTATGGACTGTTTTGGTAAATTAAGAGGCTGAATTTTACACGTCAAGTAGGCGTGTAATCCCCTTTGGTTAACTATTGGTTGTTCCTTAAATGGTGCTTGATTATTGTTGAATTTGGGTCTTGGAAAAGGTGGAAAAGTATGTAGAAACAAAAGAAGTGCTGCCCAATTTTTCGTAGAAATGAGAACTTTACTTAGTCCATAACCTACCCTTAAAGGCATATAGTTGATAAACATGCTATGATAATTGTAGGTTGAAGTGTTACGTGAGGTGTATTCCGCTTAGCATATTGATAGAAGCTACGTGCGGCGTATTCCACTTAGCGGATTGGTAGAAGAACGATAAGGTATATGAACTACTTCCTTCTATCGGCATGATTGTTTCTTGAAGTATACTTGCCTTGTTATTGGAGTATACATTACTTGTTTCTTGAAGTATACTTGTCTTGTTATTGGAGTACACATGACTTATTACTTGAAGTATACTTGCCTTGATTTTAGAAGTACACTTGACTTGATCTCTATAGAGTTCTATTGGAACCTAATCCTTAGTGATATACTCTATTGTTAGTACTTTGAGTTTTCAAAAATGGAAGTTGTCTATCTATTCCTTGATAGTACTTGGTGATGTACTCTATACATAGTACTTTGGATTTCTAGAAGGGAAGTTCCTCTTATTGGATTTGAAGAATATAGGTAACTTGATTTGTAAAGTGTGGGTTACTTGATTTGGAAAGAATAAGCAACTTGATTTTAAAAGTGAAAGTGTTTGAGAATACAAGTGTTAGTGTCTCGGGTGTTATAAGAGAAGGAACGTGCGGCGGACGTACGTTGTATAGTTGAGCTTTCTAGAGTAGAAGGTGTGTTATTCCTTCCACCCTTACTCTTTCATGCCTTAATAATGCCTTAAGCTTTCTAAAGTAGAAAACGTGTTATACCTTTTAGTAAAGTGAAAAGATGATTTATACTTGCATATGGTTTCTCATGATAATTATTCGTGCAAGTGTTGTATTTCAGTTCACCGAGTCACTCGCTTGGGGGTCGACCTTGGTTATATGTATACATGTGATATTGATTATATGTTATTCCATAGACGTGCTGACAGTGATGTTGTAATTCCACGGGCATACTTCTGTGATATTGATTATATATTGTTCTACAAACGTGCTGACAGTGATTTTGGAATTCTGCGGGCATGGTTGATTTTATATTATATCAGGGACTGCTGACAGTGATGTTGGAATTCCACGGGCATGCTCCAGTGATGCTGGTTTGATATTATATCATGGACTGCTGAAAGTGATGTTGGAATTCCACGGGCATGTTCCAGTGATGCTGATTTGATAGTATAACACGGACGTGCTGACAGTGATGTTGAAATTCCGCGGGCATGCTTCTGTGAGGTTGACACACTGACAGTGATGTTGAAATTCCACGGGCATGCTTCCTTGATACTGGTTATATATTACACTTGTTACATGCTGACATTGATGGAGGAATTCCACGGGCTTGCTTTTATATTGCAGGTTTAAGACCCATGGTTAGAATTGCATAATGATTCTGAGGGCATGTGTCCCTGATTTTGACATGACTTGCATATCTTGGAAAGGTACAGTTGACTCTCGGTGTTAGAGTGGTACAGTGATACAGTGATATAGTTGTACAGTGGTACTGTGATATAGTAGTACAGTGGTACAGTGATTAGTGATACAAGGTACAATTGGCTTTTATTTTATATGACACGGTTGAATCTGGTATTTGATTATTTTACTTGTCCCTGTCATTTCTTGGCCAGCTATGATTTTAATATCAGATTTACTTTATTTGCTCCCATACTTAGTACTGTTAGATGCGACTTTCGGCTGCGTTCATGCCCGCATGTATTAGGTACTCAGTTGGGTGATCCGCGAGCTTAGGATCTCCAGTCAGCTTCTATTGAGACAACTCCACTATTCTGGAGTCTTGTCATTTGGTACGGAGTTGTATTATAGTCGTATGTACAGTTATGGGTACGACGGGGCCTTGTCCCGTCATAGTTGTTGTCAAACTCTTAGAAGTCTGTATTCATATGTGGGTTGGACTTGCGTGAGTTGTAGTTATATTATTGTACATTCGTAGTCCTATTCGGGTATTATATATTATGGCAGCCTTGCAAGGTTTGCCTTTGTTTGTTAAAAGAAAAAAAAATGTTATTTAGCTTCCGCGGATTACTTGTGTTGAATGTGTAGAAGGGTGCCCATGTAGGGCAACAGTCGCGGGCCCGGGGTTCGGGTCGTGACAAAAATGAAGATCGATATACTTACATAAAGAGGAATATTTGTATCACCCGAACTCAAAGTATCCTCAATGAAAGTATGAAACAACAAATATAATGACCACAATGAATGCTATCGATCTGTCTTAGACACTATGAAAAATAATGTCCAATATTAATTTATATCATATCTTATATGTCACGACCCGACCCGACGGGCCGCGACCCGGTGGCCTAATTGGACACCCTTATACTTACCTGTCACATATAATCCGACTGATACCAAGAACAACATATAAACCTCGAGAAATTAAGCTGCTGACTCATAACGTTATATATCAAAAGGAACCTGTCTCCTGAGGAGTCACAGCAATTTAACATAACAAAATAGGCAAGCCGACAAGGCTGCCTCTATACATGGGACTATCCAAGATAAACAACAACTGACACATGTCTTGCGTCACACATACACAACCCACAACTGTCTACAGACCTCTAAGAATACGATAATGAAATATGACGGGACAGGGCCCCATCGTGCCCCTGAATATGCATAAATCAAAAATAAAGTTTTGTACCAAAATGATTAAGCTCCGAATCAATGGAGCTCTCCAAACAGCTGAATAGGAATCCTAGACTGGAGGATCACCAAATTGAGTACCTGTACCTGCGGGCATGAAACGCAGCCACCCGGGAAAAGTGGGTCAGTACGAAATAATGTACTAAGTATGTAAAATATGAAGTACTGTAAATAAGATCATAACTGTCCAAGAGATGTCAGGAGACAAATATAATAATCCAAATATCAATACCACTGTGCCTTATGAAATGAGAGTCAACTGTGCCTTATAAAAATGCAAGTCAAGACTTGTCCATATAAAATAAGTCATATACACACTGCCCGACCCTCTAGTGAAGGACGCGGTGAAATCATATATTTCCCGGCCCATTCTGGGACGCGGTAAGGTCATATATTGTCCGGCCCATTCTGGGACGCGGTAAAATCATATACTGCCCGACCCTCTAGTAAGGGACGTGGTGAACATATAAGGTACTGTGCACGAAACTGTCCGGCCCGGGACGCGGTGAAATGATATAATCACATCAGCACGAATAGAATATCATGAGTAACTTTATACATATTAAATCATCACTTGACTCTCAATGGAATAAATAGAATGAACTTGTACTTATAAAATCAAGGCACTATCATATCATGTTTCTTTAAGAATTAGGATTCAATAGAATTATGTACGTTCACCGTACACTCATTTTATATAAATCATGCCAAAAAAAGAAAGGATAGTTTCACATACCTTTTAGTCTAACTAACCAACTCAATATTAGAATACGTCTCGTCTAGTACTTCAACCTATAATAATGGTAATACGTCCGTCAATTCTATGATTACTAGCATACTTTATATCGAATGACGACTCTCTTTTCTATAAAATTCGGGCAGCACTTCCCCTATTTATATGCACATCCACAACTTACAAACAAAGTCAACAATACCAATAACAAGATGCAACTTAAAGATATAACCAAAATAATCCCAAATACTCCATATACGCCAGCATAATACATTCCTTTTCTTTTCGTTCATGGAAGACAACTACAACAACCAAGGGGATTTATACACTTATTTCTCATGTTAATCCATCCTCTTAATCCATATCAAATCAGCCCCTAAAACAGTCTATACACCAACAATAACAAGAATATAAAGTAACACTTTCATACACTTTAATTTCTTTAAAACATGTATTAGTAATTACCACAATGTATATACATGTTCATAACAATTTCCATCATTATAATCTCCACCAAAATAGCCCCTAAAATACAACACAACATGTCCAATAATTCCATACAAGTCTCGGCCAACACCCACAATACCAAACTCTTTTCTTAACTCTTTAAAATCAAATTCATATTTCAACACTTTCATATGATTAATTATAACTTAAACATCAATGTTTTCCTTCAATTTTCAACATGCAATTAGTGATAAGGATAACAACAACAACACTCAAATCCAAGGTACACAAAACAGTCCCAAAATCGATAAACCACACCAATACCATCACATGCATTGTCTTAATTCCAAGTTTCTCTTAATACAAGTTCATTCCTTAATTTATAACATCATGCAACTCCAATTATACCATAAGATGAAGAAATCTTACCTTAATTTTTGCCCGAAACAGTCCCTATTTGCACGCAATCACTACTCCAATTTTCTTTACCATTTTCACCATTTCTTCAACTCAAAATGACATGCATGTATTCTACAAGTTTAATCCATCTTACTTACATATTTTTCTTCCAAAATGTTCATCTTTCAAGTCATAATTTCTTGGCTAATCTCGGTCCAGCAGTGCCGAAATGTCTGATGCGCGGTAAGATGCACACACTTTAAACGCAAGTGCACGTTATCGTGACAAGTAGTATAGTCTTGATAAGACCGAATATCGTCCTCAAGGATTAGGGTTCAATTACCAACTATCTATTTTTTGGTATCTATTTGGTAAATTGATATTTTGATTTGTTGTTTATAACTAAGAATTATAAAAGCTATGTTAACTATAAAGGGTTTACTTCAGTGATGATGAGAATAGGGCTTCCACGTCTCCTCTCTATCCGCTTATGCTACTTATTAATGCAATAACTTATGGTCTTTTTCTTTTGGAGAAAGCAGGTTCACTAAATCGTTTTATACTCCCGTTAGGGTTATATAAACACTCAACCCCAGTATTGCACCTTACCTACCTTTCGGTGATAAGGATAACTCTATAGGAGGATTAAGAACAAGAACCTAGTTAACCGTCACGCACAATGCGCAAAATTAGGGTTGTTAAGCCTCTCATTAACGCTACATAAATAATTGAGGTATTTTCATCCCCAATCCAAGAATGTCTATCCAACTTACAGCATATTCACAATCCCCCCCTTTCGGAATCTGATTAGAAATCATATAGTGATAATTAGTTGTCAATTAATTACCAAGAATTCAACTCAAATATTGGATAGATCTCACAATAAGAAAAATAACCATAAGCATGCATTAACTCATAACAAAAGTTTCTAGAGATTTAACATGGAAATCCCTATAGAGGAATTAGTTTATAGCCATTGACATGACAAGAACTAATCCCATGTTCATCATACAAAAACTGAAATAAAGAAAAGAAAAGGAAAAGAAATTACTAGACTATGGTCTCCAATCTCTAAGCAAGAAGCCTTGTGTTGTGCAAGTAAGGGAACCCTTAAAAGCGCTAGGTTCTCTTTTATAGTCGAAAACCGCCTCCTCTTTTCCTTCGTGCCCGCCTAGAATTTCGTCCAAAACCTAATTTTTCCGCGCTTGCCGCCATGAGGCCGCGGCCGGAACTTCGCAATCCGTCGGGTGTTTTGGCGCCACGGCACGATATCGCTTCGAGGCGCGTGGCCGCAAGCTGCAAGTTCCGGATGTTTTGGCGCCTGCGTCTCGGCACGGCGCCGGTAGCTACTGGTCTTCGCAGCCTCTTCGAATAGTGGCGCCGCGCTCGCTGATCGCAGGAGGCCATGGCCTGGTCCGGATTTCACCTCGTTCGCCATTTTCTCTGCTACTCGCATCTCCTCTTTTGCCCTCTTTTAGCTCCTTTTCCGCCATTTGGCCATTTTAACCACTTTGACTCAATAGAAAGGAAAACTATCCTAATACAACACTTATATGTGCAAAACGGGACAAAAGACTAACTAAAACTGACTCAAAAGGTGTATATAAAATACACCGATCAAATACCCCCAAACTTAACATTTGCTCACCCTCGAACAAAGATAGAAAGAAAGAAATAAAAGACTCAAAGAAACGAAAAATAAAGGACTCACTGACATTGATCACTTTTGTTGCATTAGTGTTAACTAAAAAAACATGAAGGTTAGCAAAATAATATGATGGAACATATAGCATGACATTTCAGCACATTAAGCTAGATATTTCGCAAACTCATATTATCATGCTTTAATGGAAGTCAATATACTAAATCATGCATATCAATTCAAAAATCCTATGGCATGCTTACTTGCTATTCTCCACTAATCCTGGATATGCATAAAAGAGATCTTCAGGACTTTTAAGGGTTGTAATGTAGGCTTAGGTATAGGTAGGTCAAAATAGGCAATTTAGGCTCATTTCGTGTACCATAAGCTCTTCAGTTTTCAAGATTTCCTTTTCTTTTTGTTCTTTTCTTCATTTCGATTCTATCTTTCCCCTCTTTTGTTTTGGGAGAGTGAAGTATATAATGATGACAAGCACCCCCAAACTTAGGCTTTTGCCTATTTCTTATTACTTTTGTATTGGGGTGCAACAAACTTATTCACTCTTTTTGTCTCTTTTTTAACACAATGTATTCCACTATTTCATATTTTCACTTATGGTACAATTTGTGGGAATATAGGGTGTCAAAGAAGAAGTTTCAAATTTAGGCTCAATGGGGCTGACTAGGGATATTTTTAAAGTACGGGATAGAAAAGAATGGTAAGAATTGACTATCAAAGAAATACCTGAGTCATCTCCCTAACATGCATATCCTAACTATTTCGCCTCAAATAGCAAGCAATCATAACATATAAGTATTTATCATTTAGCATGCATAACTCAAGCAAGAAACTCCAAATGCAGTTACGTGAGTTTTGGCATATCTAACTTAGGTGTTTAGATAGTTGCTTTAATTCCGTTACATTATTCTACCTTACTTCACTAGGTGTTTCTAGCAACTACATCATACATGATCTTTTGACAGGCAATTATGACTCAAAAAGAAAAAAAAAATTGTGACTCAAAAATACATAAAAACAATAAAAAGACTTAAATAGAACATAACATGACACAAATAAAACACCCCCAAACTTAAATCACACATTGTCCCCAATGTGTGTAGACTCAAAGACAATAAAAGAAATAAGACACTTACAAACTTTGGCTAAAATGGTGGTGGTGGCGGTGGATAATGCATCGACCATTGGTTGAACAAGGAACTCAACTCGTTGATTTGTTGCCTTGTTTCTTGCTGTCCTTGTACTACTGTGTCCAAGGTCTGCATCATCCTCATCTGATTTTGAAACAATTGCTCCATCGTAGGCGTTGGAGGTTCTGCTCCTGTGGTTGGCCGGTGGCTAGGTCCTGCCTCATATTGAGCCCCTATTTCAGGCTCATCTTCGTCCATGGCGGCCTCTGCTGCTGCTGCTGCTGTTGGTTGTACTCTCCGCCGCTGGGGGCTTGGAGTGCGGGAAAGAGTGCACTATCCCACAGGACACCGGCAGTTGGTTTCTCTCATGAGTGTCAGTGGGTAGTCTTGGGACCGCACTCATGTGGCAGAGACTGGTAATAAGTGAACCGTGTCCCAATCCACCTGTTGTCACCAACCTGCTGATTTCTTCAATGCTCTGCACTATTTCTTTCCCCACATCAATCGTCATTCCCCTCATAATTCCATATACCAGTTTAATCCTATCCTCTGGCACTCTGGTGAAGTGCGTGGATGTAATCATTCGGGCGCTGACGAAATATAACCAACCTTTGGCCACTTTGTTGAATTGGCACTTGTTCAGTGCTCTTGATCCATTTCTCCCAATATCAAAAACAGCCCCATGGTAGCTCACGGTGTTTGCAACGGCATTCCAGTCGATGTGGTCAGTGCTTCTAGACCATGTTCTAAAGTGATTCCAATCACTTCTTTCTTCAACATCAACCGTCTTCAATTGTGAATTTACATTCTCTGCTGTCACAACCACATAAGCTCCCCTAACAAAGCATCCCCTTTCCACCTTCTCCGGAAGGTTGGCATAAAATTCACGCACCATTGTTGTGTTCACTGGTGCTATCTTCTCCGGATTTACGAATCTCCTCCACCCCCTTAACTCAATCATAGCCCGGATGGGCTCATAAACATCTTCCTCCCCATATGACTCCCTCTGGTAGTCCATTCCCCTTTCTGGTATTATGGGTCTGGTATCAAGCTTTTTGTATCTTTGGAAGGCTTCGTAGCTCACAAACCTAGTATTATCGTAATGTGGGGTTGGGGTGGATGTGGAGCCCCTTCTCTTCCTGGTGGCCATGGTTTAAAATAATTTCTGGAGCTTTCAATTTAGTGGCACAATGTTTCTTACACAATCAACAACTAGCAGCGAACACAACACCCCCAAACTTCAACTTTTCTACCCAATACCCACACTCCTTTTCTACTCTTCTCTCCAAACTTCACAATCAACTTTTCAGTACCCAACTACTTCAACTACAATACTCCTTCAAACTACTACCTCCTGTGACTTCAGTAAAGGATTCAAGAACAGAAAAAAAATTACCTTTTTCTGAGAAGATTCAAGTTCTTCTTCTTTCAATTGGTGGTTTGAGGCTATGGAATGGAGCTTTGTTGGTTGAGATGGCTAAGGGTTTTTAGTAATTTAAGAGTTTTGGTTGTGGTTGGGTTTAATTTGTGGAGGATTTGTGGGCAAATTTTTGAAATTTCGTGGGTTTTGGAAAGGAAGGGTTAGGTTTTTGAAATTGGATTTGGGGAAAATCTGATTTTTGGGCGTTTTAAGTTTTGGATTCCCGCTTCGGCGCCGCGGCCCTGCTTTTGGCGCCGCGGCGCCCAATCTTCTGCACTCTTTCGGGACTTTATGCGCCGCGGCCCTGTTCCTAGGCGTCGCGGCGCCTAAACTTGGCAAATTTTCTGGAATTTTTCCACGCGCTCGCTCTGGCGCCGCGGCTTCAACTGCGCTGTTCGCTTCTTTTGGCGCGCCTCGCTTCCCTGGCGCCTCGGCGCTACCCGCTTTTCGAAATCCGCTGCTTTCGCCCTTTTCGCTGGTTTATTTGCCTATACCTGTCAATCACAACACAAATACAAGAATCCAAGACCGTGAGACCGTTCCTAGACAAAATAAAATAAACTAAAGACAGAAATTAAAATAACATAATTAAAAATGTTGGGTTGCCTCCCAACAAGCGCTGTCTTTAACATCTTTTAGCCGGACGCAAGTTCCTTAGCCTTAATAGCCCTGGGGTGGATTAAGCCCCTAACCAGTCTATTTCCTCCACATTTGGCATTTTCTTTTTCTTCTTTTCTTCTTAGCATTATCAGTAAGGGGGAGTTCAGGAATACTTACCTCCTTTAGTGGCATTTCAGCAAACCATGCCTGCTTTCTTGGGCTCATCGCTTCGTTGACTTGTATTGGCTCGCATGGGGGTTTGATGGTGCTGATTGCAAAGCACCCACTCATTGTTGGTGGCTCAATGACGTGTTTAAAAACTTTAAACACCATTTCTTCATTCTCCACCCTTAATGTTAATTCTCCTCTTTCAACATCAATCAACGCTCTCCCCGTTGCTAGGAATGGCCTCCCCAATATGATAGGGATTTCCGCGTCTTCTTCCATATCAAGAATGAGGAAGTCTGCAGGAAAGAAGAATTTTCCTACTTTCACAATCACGTCCTCGATCTTGCCTCTTGGATGAACCATCGCCTGTCACCGCCAGAAGCTTATCGTGGTTGGTTTGGCCTCACCCAACTCCAATCTTTTAAATACTGATAAAGGCATGAGATTTATACTTGCCCCTAAATCACATAGAGCTCTGTTGCAAGTTACCCTGCCCACTGTGCAAGGTAGTGTAAAGCTCCCTGGATCTTTTAGCTTTGGTGACAACTTTTTCTGCAAGATAGCACTACACTCTTCTGTTAGTGCTACTATTTCGTACTCTGCCAGCTTTTTCTTCTTCCCCAAGATCTCCTTCATAAACTTGAAATAGGAGGGCATCTGCTCTAATGCCTCTATGAAAGGTATGTTGATATGCAGCTTCCTGAATGTCTCCAAAAATTTGGAGAATTGTTTATCAACCGCCTTCATTTGTAGTCTCTGGGGAAAGGGATCTTTCAGTATACTCCTTCTCCGGAGTTTTCTACTCTGGTGGGCTCAATCACCTTCTCTTTTTCTAACTCTGCCTTCTTCTCAACCATCGCCGCGCGATCGCTTCTCCAATCGCTTGTCGCTTCAATTGCACGCTCGCATTGCTTCCTCGATTTACCTGTGTTGCTTGGCAATGTCCTCGTGGCTGCTGTTTGCTCGCTTTGCTAGTGACCCACTGAGTTTCCAAGTTCCCGAATGAGGATGTAGCTTCGTATGAATCGGGTGCAGGCATTGGTCTTGCCGCTACCGCCACTTCGTTCGCTTTTCACAACCGGTGCATTGAGCTGCTGACGCTTGTGGGCTTGAATGAAGCGGCCGCTGATTCTGCTCGCTGCTCGCATCGCCTCGTATTGGTTCCGCGTTCTCGTATTGGTTCATTGGTTCTCACGCTTCTGCCGCCGGTCTCCTCTCCATGAGAAATTTGGGTGGTTCCTCCACCGGATTATAAGTGTTGGAGTAGGGTTGTTGCATTGCCTCGATAATTACCTATGGCTCGACACTCGCCGCTCCATTGGTATATTGTTGGGATCACCAAGGACACCTATCAAATGTATGTGGCCACCACATATCTCACCTTCAGGCATCCGCACCGAATTTATCGACATCGTATGTTGCCGCAATTGTTTCGCTAAAAGCGGCCACTGGGCATTCAAGGCAAAGAATAGCATCTATTTCGTGGACTCCCACCGTTCTTCTCCCATTTGTCGACCTCTCTCGTGACATGGTTGTTAGTGGTCATATCTTCTAATAACTCATGAGCGCGGGTCGTTTTCCTCATGAATGCTCCACCGCTGCATCTATAATGGTTCGTTGTCTCGCTCGCAGTTGTAGAAGATGTGGACCAAGTTCCACAACTCAATGCAATGGTGTGGGCACTTTCTCTGTAGATCTTTGAACCTTTCCCAAGCTTCATATAAGGACTCTCCATCTGCTTGGTAGAAGTTGTTCAACTCCCCTCTTAGTTTTGCTGCTTTACACGGAGGAAAGAACTTGGCTAAAAATTTCTGTGTCAGCTCGTGCCATGTAAAAATTGAATCGGCTGGCAGAGAATTCAACCATACTTTTGCTCTATCCCTGAGTGAGAAGGGAAAAAGCCTCAATCTGACGGCATCATCAGTAACGCCGTTATATCTGAAAGTTGCACATAGCTCCAAGAAATTAGCTATGTGCATATGTGGATCCTCCGATGGCAGTCCTCCAAATTGCACTCAGGCCGCATCATGCCTAATCGCCGGTTTTATCTCGAAGTTGTTGGCTCCTATTGCAGGGAGCCTAATGCATGTCTGTGCTCCATTCACTCTTGGCAGCACGTAGTCCCAAAAAACTCCTTTCTGGCTGGATTTGGACTCTCTCCTCCACGTCTATTGGCATTTGCCGAGGCATTCCTGGGTTAGGTTGATTTTCACCTAACCCTTCTCTCATCATGTTATTGTTTTGACCTCCGTCCATTTCTATCAAAGTTGTAATCCGCTGATTCTTTCTGTTCCGTTTGCAGGTTTTCTCAATCTCTAGATTGAAGGGAACAAGAGTGTCTGCTCCTCTTCTCCTTCGCATAAACTGATTTCCTGAAATAGATAAAAAACAAACAACCAATCACGGTACCTCGAATTTTCCAAAAATTATAAAAAAAACGTAAAATTTAAAAAATAAAAATAAAAATTAAAAACCAAATTAGAAATTAAAATTAGACAAATTTGATATTGAACTATGCCTAATCCCCGGCAACGGCGCCAAAAACTTGATGCGCGGTAAGATGCACACACTTTAAACGCAAGTGCACGTTATCGTGACAAGTAGTATAGTCTTGATAAGACCGAATATCGTCCTCAAGGATTAGGGTTCAATTACCAACTATCTATTTTTGGTATCTATTTGGTAAATTGATATTTTGATTTGTTGTTTATAACTAAGAATTATAAAAGCTATGTTAACTATAAAGGGTTTACTTCAGTGATGATGAGAATAGGGCTTCCACGTCTCCTCTCTATCCGCTTATGCTACTTATTAATGCAATAACTTATGGTCTTTTTCTTTTGGAGAAAGCAGGTTCACTAAATCGTTTTATACTCCCGTTAGGGTTATATAAACACTCAACCCCAGTATTGCACCTTACCTACCTTTCGGTGATAAGGATAACTCTATAGGAGGATTAAGAACAAGAACATAGTTAACCGTCACGCACAATGCGCAAAATTAGGGTTGTTAATCCTCTCATTAACACTACATAAATAATTGAGGTATTTTCATCCTCAATCCAAGAATGTCTATCCAACTTACAGCATATTCACAATCCCCCCCTTTCGGAATCTGATTAGAAATCATATAGTGATAATTAGTTGTCAATTAATTACCAAGAATTCAACTCAAATATTGGATAGATCTCACAATAAGAAAAATAACCATAAGCATGCATTAACTCATAACAAAAGTTTCTAGAGATTTAACATGGAAAGCCCTATAGAGGAATTAGTTCATAGTCATTGACATGACAAGAACTAATCTCATGTTCATCATACAAAAACTGAAATAAAGAAAAGAAAAGGAAAAGAAATTACTAGACTATGGTCTCCAATCTCTAAGCAAGAAGCCTTGTGTTGTGCAAGAAAAGGAACCCTTAAAAACTGCATAGGGTTCTCTTTTATAAGAAACCGCCTCCTTTTCCTCTTCAGCCCGACCTGCAATTTCGTCCAAAACCTAATTTTTCCGGCGTGCGCCGCAGACAACGGCGCTGGCGCGAATCTCGCAATCCGTCGGGTGTTTTGCGCCGCACCGATATCTGTTGTTCGGCAGCGCGGCGCTGCAAGTCTGTAGCTTTCGGATGTTTTGGCGCCGCGCCCAGACTGCCGTTCGGTGGCGCCGCGCGCTGGTCTTCGCAACCTCTCCGAATAGGGAGCGCGCCTCGCTGACGGCAGGAGGCCGCGCTACTGGTCCGATTTCACCGCTCGCCATTTTCTCTTTTTCGACTGCATCTCTCTTTTGCCCTCTTTTAGCTCCTTTTCCGCCATTTGGCCATTTTAACCACTTTGACTCAATAGAAAGGAAAACTATTCTAATACAACACTTATATGTGCAAAACGGGACAAAAGACTAACTAAAACTGACTCAAAAGGTGTATATAAAATACACCGATCAATGCCCACTATTTTTGGGAAGTTTTTATGGCCTAGAACTTGTAGATGAACTTAATCTAGGAATAGAGGTGATGTGGTCTCTAACCTTGCTATAACAATGGAGGAAAATCTGTGGAGAAGGAGAGAAGATGTGAGGGATGGGGAGGTGTTTTTCGAGAATGAGGGGAGGGGGGTGAATGGAGCATTGATAAATGCAAGCATGCTGAAATTAATAAGTGTTAAAAGTTATAATTGCAATTTGGTCCAATTCTCACAATTAATTAGTCTAGGCTCCCCCTTCTTTTAAATCTTGAAATTTCCATAAGACCTTGTATTCTAAATGTCCTAATTTTTATAATACGACTAATCCATAATCCCGTTAGAAAGTATACAACTATTATTATAAGTTCCCATCGTCACATCCATAGTAGCCAAAATTATTCCGGAATCACATCTTTTGTATACAAATTTCCGGATTAGCATATATAAATATACCTTATATCCAAGATTCGAATCTTATATCTTAATTACGTTCGCTAATTATCACCTTAAACTTACGAGGTGTAACATTATATATAAAAAAAATCAAAATTGTAAAGTAAATACCTGAATATTTGACCAACTGAATCTATTGTATGCCGCCTTACTGAAACTAACACATCGAAGAGTCTGGTACCCTAACATACTCCTATTTTGTATAAAGTAAACAATATTATACACATATATATATATATATATTAGTAATGTAAAAAATTGAAGAGCTAATTACCTTTCAATAAAGTTTTTCAAATCCGGACGTTGTGAATACTTGAATTTCGGAGCTGGATCCACAAAGTATATCACTTTCGTTTGGATATTGATTCCAACCAATACCCAATGTGAAGAGCCATCATATGAATGCTAGCAGGAGTAAAGTAAAGAAATGTAGGGCTCAACTTTAGTGTCTTCTTTGCCAAATTGTGAATATCCTCTCATGAAGATTCGTTTGATATTCGTACAATTTCAACCAACGCTTCACTTGACACAATATCTCTAGCATTACCCTCTGCCATAGCCATAACAAAATGCCATTACTTGTAAAAAACAGATATCGTTACTGCTTCAGTATTGTGAAAAACTTTTAAAAACTGTATACACGTGCATATTACTCTAATAGGTTTCCTAAATCATAAAAGCAACTATAACAAGAAATAAGTTTGGACAAGTAGCTAACCATTTTGTGCCAAATGGCAAAGAGCAAGTTCAATGTGGCGCCTAGTCGAAGAAGAAGCACTGTTAGAGTTGGTTATCAACCATCTTAGAATACCATCTTCCATAAGAGTAGAACGGTCTTTCCTATATCCTGGAAAAGTTATACTAGTCAAGTGTATGCTAATAGGAAAAACAGTAATTACATTCATGTCTGAACCACACAAACCTTGAATTGTTCCTCGCGATTCACACTTCGCAAAGTTAGCCAATCCTCTGGCAACCTGCGCAATGACTTCAATATTTCCATATCCAGCCATTTCTAACAATGCTTTGACAGCTCCATCTTTCCTCAATTTTACGTGTAACTTTTCTGTCATGAGATAAAATCTTATCAATGTTCAGATGTTCAACATAAATGTATAAATAATGCATTGCAAACAACTTGCACTAGTTATTCCAACAATGCTCATGAAAGTAAAAAGCTTAGAGAACATAATGCAAATGAATTGCCATCTTCTGTGCACCACACAGATTTGCAATTGCTCCTGCTACCATTCGAAGAGTTTGGGTGTCATCAGTTTTGACAGCTATACTGGCTAAAAGTTGAGCACCTCATTTACTTGATATTAATCCTTGATTCATTTATGAACATGTCAAAATTTGAAAACTTTCAGTACAATGCAAGTGAATTTTTTTTCAATCAGCCCTTAGCAATATATTCATGAGAAACAAGAAAGAACTACTTTCTGAGGGTTAAAACATCAAACTGATGAATAATATTCAAACTTTTCTTTCCTCCAGAACATCATAATGAGCTTAAATCATAGATGCAATTATAAAAATTTGGAATTTAAATAACTGAGCATAACTAGCATATTCACACTTATCACTGTGGCTATAATCCTTTTTCCTATGGCCAGGGCTAGCACAAGGAAGACTATCTTAACTTACCTCATCGACATCTCAACAGAGACAGAAACATCGTTAAGGTTCAAATGATTGACAAAATCCATACCAAGGAAATTCTTAGAACAACTGAGAATTTAATGAGGAAAAGATTCACAAATACCATTCATTGCCAAATTGGCAATAGCTCCAGAAGCCATTCTGAGTATAGTTGCATTTTGGAATGATTGTAGCAGCATGAGAAGTGCATCTAAACCGCCTTATTGCACGAAAACAACTTGTTCATGTCAGTCTTGTGGAGTTGAATCAGATTATGGATCTACTAGGAATGGAAAAGTACGTAGCGATACATTGGTGGGCTAAAAAGTCTCTCATGCACCTCTCTTCCATCTCAATTCTAATTGATTAGCTTCATCTTTTGAGCATGGTTCGGATAACAGATATGTTGAAATTATAAGGTCTTCACAATTAAAAGCAAACGGATCCGACTGGTTTAAGAATGGTAAATTAAAAGCTAAGAGCCTAAGAAAGCAAAGCAAGCACAACTCTTCCCAAATTTCTTCAAGTAGCAAAAAGAAGAGACTTCTACTAGCCAATTTACATTTGTCAAAGAACATTAAGCACCAAAATGCTACGTAAAAACCAGAGCAGTAACCTAATGCCATTCACCTCGAATGCGCACATATTTATTAATATGTTTAAAGGTTTAGGAAAGATATGTTGCACGTTTTCAACTAAATTTAATGCCTTAACTCTAATTTCATGGCTTTTTTAGAAGTCCCAAGAGGTAACTCAATTAATCTTGTCAGCCAAAGAACCATCATTTTCACTTACCATCCGATAAAGATTTCTATCAAAGCTATTATGTTCAATGAAAATGACAAACATACCATTTTTTTGACACTTGAATATAACTCAACAGTTAGTATACATACCTTTAGCTGCAAGATTGGCTATCACTTTCACAGCATGAATTTGGACGTCCAAATCGACTGATGACAACAAAGAGATTATCTTCTGGACACCAACTGAATTGCAAAGTCGTTAAACCTATTTAATTTAAATAATCCAAAAGATAAATCGAAAGAAATAGACGTGATTATGCTATTACTATAATCATTGACTCAATTCCTCCTCATCAAACATCATAGTAGGTTCGCCATGAAGGTATTAGATTGGTTTTAGAGGGATATGACGTGAAGAACTTAATGCGACGCAAGCCCTAGGGTTTTGGTTTTGAATCACATCGACCAAACTGGTCCCTCTGCTAACACTCATAATACCACTAAGGTTATGAGTGGTGGTCACAGGAGGGAGATGTGTTCCGCTGCCATTGTGAACGACGGGAACAGAAGAAACGCCAGAGAGGGGATTTGGGAGGTTAGGGAATTCGGTGATATTATTTGAGAGGTGGAAGGGTATCGCTGGAGGCTGACTGACCTCAGGTGGAGGTCGGCCAGAGGCCACGACGGCCATCAGAGGCTCAGTAGTTGTCTGCGATGCAAATCGCGACCAGGGGTAAAAATGTCCAAAAATTCGATCTCCAAATCGACCATAAAAAACTGTGAATCGACGGGTGAAATTGGTATGGAATTGAAAAGAAGGGTGAGACGAAGAGAATGGGACTGGTCTCGTCTCCTGGGCCTACTGGAGTTGGCCGAAAAAACCGAATCTCCGGCGGCGTTACTGTGCAGTCGCAAATCGCCTATAATTTGAGAGCATTTGCATAATAATTGAAATTATGCCAATTACTTTTGGCTAAGTCCTTCATTATTTTGTAATGTCTTTACAACTTAAATAGCGCTTATGAAGCGCTATACTTCAATAGCGCTTCCACAAGCGCTATCTAAGTGGGAATAATTATATTAATAAATTACTTAGGTAACACAAATTATTATAGCGCTTTAACTAAGCGCTATGCAAGGAGTAAATTGCATAGCGCTTCGATTAAAATTTCCGCAAAGCGCTATGACTGTATTTTTTGTTAGAATTTTTTTTAATTTGAAAATTTGAAAAAGTCTTATGCAAGTTGTTACTTAGATAGCGCTTTGTAAAAGCGCTATCTAAGTAGCGTTACACAAGCTGAAATCTGTAGTAGTGTTACATTCTTGTATTTGTTCTTCCTGTCCTTTGCTTTAGCATTTTGGTTTGTAGTACTCTGACTTACCTCTAGATTTTGCTAACTTGTGCTTTAGTATTGATTTCCGTGTATGTTAAGATTAACCTTTGACTAGTATTTTTTGTTTTAGTGGCTTTGGTGAATGATGGTAGGCTAGGGTCATATTCTCGATCGGGAACGGAGGCGAGAGTTATAAGAGGTAAGGGGGTAAGGGTAATACTAGGTTCAGAATAGGGTATTAGAATATTGGAACTTTAACGGAAAAGTCCATAGAGCTAGTTAAGATTCTTAAGTAAATGAGGATTAGTATAGCTTGTGTCCAGGAGACCAAATGGGTAGGACCCAAGGCTAAGGATGTAGACGGGTATAAGTTATGGTGCTCGGGTAGGTCAAAGTATAGGAATGGGATAGGCATTTTAGTAGACAACGAGCTAAGGGATCAGGTGGTAGAGGTTAGGAGGGTCAATGACAGGATGATGACGATTAAGTTGGTAGTTAGAGGCTGCACTGTGAACATTATTAGTGCATATGCGCCGCAGGAGGGCTTGAACGAGGAAGAGAAAAGGCATTTTTGGGAAGATTTGGACGAAGTGGTAAAAGGTATACCACCCACTGAGAAGCAATTTGTAGAAAGGGATTTTAATGGACATACCGGGGCACTTCCGAGGGGTTATGACGACGTACATGGAGGTTTTGGCCTTGGGGCCAGGAACATGGAAGGCGTATCACTTTTGGAGTTTGCTAGAGCTTTTGAGATGGTGATAGTCAATTCGAGGTTCCTGAAGAAGGAAAAGCATTTGGTGACTTTCCGTAGTTTGGTGGCTAAGACTCAGATATAATTTTTGCTCCTTAGAAAGGTTGACAAAGGTCTTTATAAAGACTGCAAAGTTATTCCGAAGGAGGATCTTACATCCCGACATAAGCTTTTGGTGATGAATTTAGAGATCAATATGGAGAAGAAGAAGAGGGTTGTGGATGACATGTTAAGGATCAAATGAGGGAGTTTGCCCATAACTAGTGCAAAGGATATGGGGGAGAGGTTGATGGCCAAAGGGGCTTGGGGAGTAGTGGAGATGCGACCCGGTATGTGGGACAAAACATTCACTTGCATTTGGGAGGTTGTTAGAGAAGTGTTAGGGATCTCGAGGGATAGCCGTGGTGGGAATCGATAGAACTGGTGGTGGAATGGTAAAGTTCAAGAGAAGGTGGAAGCGAAAAAAATAGTGTATGCGAAATTGATAGAAAGCAAGGATGACGTGGAAAAGTGGATGAATAGGAATTATATAAGATGGCATCAAAAGAGGCAAATCTAGCGGTTACGGCGATAAAAATGAAGGTTGTTGAACGTCTATATGTGGAATTAGATGAAAAATGTGAGGATAAGAAGTTGTATAGATTAGTTAAGGTGAGGGAGAGGAGGGCATGATACTTGGATCATGTGAGGTGCATCAAGGACGAGGACGACAAAGTACTGGTGGAGGACACACATATTAGGCGGAGGTGGCAGACTTACTTCCATACACTCTTAAATGAAAAGGAAGATAGAGACATTGTGTTGGGAGATCTGGAGCACTCTTGTAGTTATCAGGATTTCGGGTATTGTGAAAACATTAAGAATTGAGGAGGTTCAACGTGTTGTTCTCAAGATGCGCAGGGGACGAGCGACCGGGTCTGATGAGATCCCGGTTGAATTTTGGAAGAGCGCATGTAGGGCAAGTTTGGAGTGGAGTTGTTTAACGTCATTTTTAAGATGACGAGTATGCCTGAAGAATGGAGGTGGAGTACAATGATTCCTTTATACAATAACAAAGGTGATATCCAGAGTTGCAACAATTATAGAGATATCAAGCTGTTAAGACACACTATGAAAGTTTGAGAAATAGTCATGGAGATGAGGGTGAGAATATGTGTGTCTATCTCTGAGAATTATTTTGGGTTCTGTCACGACCCAGCCCCGGGGCCATGACTGGTACCATACCGGGGTACCCTATCAGGTATATGTCAGAGAATAGCAGCGGAACATAAATAACACATAACTTAGAGAAAAGGGTAAACATCACTGGTCAGCCGATAAGGCTGCCTTCTATAAAACATACTTAAACAAAAGTATAGTAATACAACTGGTTCTTATAGCCCAAAACACATAGGTGACCACAGACCTCTAAAGATAACAACTGTGGCGGGACAGGGCCCCGCCATACCACTGAATGTACAAAATACCTATAGCATCAGGGAATATCCGTACCAATAGACAAGCTTCCGGAGGGATGGAGCTTCTGACACCTGAGTAGTGATCCTAAGAACGAGGACCCTCAATCTGCTTACCCTTACCGCGCAGATTTAACGCAGCCCCGAGAAGCGGGTCGCGACACAATATGTACCAAGTATGTAAAGTGGAAATATACTATAATAATGATATCATAAGTCTAAAAGTAAGCCGAGTCATGGAAGTCAATAAAATACCTTTATCGTGCCTTACTAACAATGAGAGTGACAAGCATATATATACAATACTGCATAAAATAGGGGCCTTAGGATCAAAACGGGGTACCTCGCCCGTAGTATCAATAAGCACCCCTACTCCTGGGACTATTTCACCCGTGATAGTCCCGTGGACCCGCACGAGGTATTCTCGATAGTCAGACCCGCCCGCACGGGACTATTTCACCCGCATAAGCCAATAAGGACTCGCATGAGGTATTCCTCGCATCATGGGTAGCAAATCCACGAACAGTGGTATAACGATCTTGGGACTTACCCTCGATATACTCTTACCCCGCGGATGGTATAACGATCTGGGACTTTCCTCGATATACTCTTACATCAAGCGGTGGTATAACGATCTGGGCTTGCCCTCGATATACTCTACACCAAGAAGGTGGTATGACGATCTTGGGGCTGGCCCCTCAGACATACTCTTACCCTGGAGAAGGTGGTATAACGATCTTGGGGCTTGCCCCTCAGATATACTCTTACCCTAGCTCAAACTGTCATCATATCATAATCACACATAAGTTAAGAAAACTTATAACTTCTTATTAGTCTTGTTCATATACCCTCTCATTTTAGTTTACTTAAGGCACTTAATCATATCTTTAATAAAAGAAAACCGGGAATTTAACCCAAGTACTACATACTTCAACTCTTTTAAAAATGACTCTTTATACATAAAACTCTTGGGCAATTGATGCCTTAAACCAAATTGCCTCTTCATATACTTATCTTACTTTTAGAGTAAATCTCTTCTCATTAACCTTTTATGAAGCTAATAAACCAACTTCCCATAAAGTTGTTATATTAACTCTATACTTTAGTAAAATCATACTTTTTCCCTAACCAAGGGATTTATACATTCTTAAAACGAAACAAGTCATTATGTACTCAAACAAGTAAGAATACCAAATCTTGACGCTCACCGTACTACATAGTTTCATCTATTCATGCTCAAGAGATAGGAAAGCTTCACATACCTCTTTGGTCAATCCACTTGCTAAGTCCAAACTACCGCAAGTAATATGTCAACCTAAAACAACCATGATATGTTTATTAACTTCTAATCTTAATGTAGAACAATCCAAGTTCAAAGTCACTAAATTCTATGGAAAATTGGGCAGCATTTCCTTTGTTTCTACTCACTATGCCACCTTTCTCAAGGCCGAATTTATCATCCAATTGCCACATTTAAGGCTCAATCAATCCAACAATTCAAAGGGGATTACACACCCAAAATTCTGCCCCATAAGTTTACAACAATTCACTTAACAATTCTAAGGTAGTTTTTAGGTTACAACATGCTCATAATCTCTTCTTAACCCATTCTTCATATCCAAACCACATTTTCTAGCATGCAATGACTCTAAGAGCATTATTTTACTACCACAAGTTCTTTCTTCTAAGCATGCAACACTAGAACTAATTCTAAAGGAAGAAATGTTACCTTAAAGTTTTAGTCAAACTTATTCCAAAGATTTTGCTAGCTTTTTTGCCAAGAACACCACCACAAGCTAGCCACAAGCTTCCTTTTCTTGTTCTTAATTTTTCCGATTTTCTTAGGCTTGGATTTCCTTTGGAAATGTAGAGAGAAGGAGGAGCTTTTGCTTTAGAGAGAGAGAGAAATTGGAAGATGACCAAGTCTTGAAGACTTGGTCAATATATTGCATGCAAGAAATCAGATGGGGGGACACTTGTCACCCTCCCAAGGTCTTTTAAAAGAAAATCTGACTTTTCCTAAGTCTTTCCGCCCAAAAATCCCGCCTCGGCGCCGCTGAAACCCCCGCAGCCTCTCTGAACTTTCGGCGTCGCGGCGCTGCAACTTCAGCGACCTCTCAAGACTTTCGCGCGCTGCCTCGCATCCGCGCCGCGACTGCCGCTTTGTCCGAAACATATTTCTGTCCGATCACAGACCGAACTTGTAACTCTCATATCTTTCTACTCCGACGTCCTATCGACGAACGGTTGGTTGCGTTGGAATCTAGACTCAACGAACTACGCCCTAGGACTTTGAACCACTTAGGAACTCTCAATTTACCGGGTCATAACCTGCCTTAAAGTTGACTAAAACCCGTCCGGAATAATCCGTCAACCTATCCTTTGAAAATTTTATGTCTTACATGTTTTCGTACGCTCTCATACGTAGGGTCAGAACTACGGGGTATAATAGGTTCATGTCGGGGCGTTCGACTACAGAAGTCATTCATCTTATTAGGATATTGGTGGAGCAGTATAGAGAGAGGAAGAGAGACCTACATATGGTTTTCATCGACCTCGAGAAGGCATACGATAAAGTCCCTATGGAGGTTCTATGAATATGTTTAGAGGTTAGAGGTGTACATGTCGCATACAATAGGGCAATCAATGATATGTATGATGGAGCCAAGACTAGGGTACATACAATAAGAGGAGACTCAGAGTTCTTTCCAGTGATGATGGGGTTGCACCAGAGATCATGTCTTAGCCCATTCTTATTTGCATTGGTGATGGATGGACTAACGTGATAAATCCAATGGGAGGTGTCATAGTGTATGTTATTCGCAGACGACATAGTCCTAATTGACGAGACTCGCAGGGAAGTGAACTGTCACGACCCGACCTCGGGCCCGTGACTGGTGCCTTACCCCGGGCACCCTTGTGATACAACATCAGAGAAAACCAGCGGAAGTAAACTCATAAACAAGAAACAATATAAAATACGAAACAGGCTAACCCAAAATGGCTACCTTTCGGTAAATATAAATATAACAAAAACTGAACAGTTACATCCTTTACAAACCCAATTTATAACAGGACTACAGGCCTCTAAGAGTTTGTAACAACTATGACGGGACAGGGCCCCGTCATACCCCTGAATGTACATAATATCTACAACATCAGGGAGAACCGTACCAAAAGACAAGCCTCCGGAGAAATGGAGCTTCTGACACCTGATCAATGATCCTAAGAATGAGGATCCACCACCTGCTTACCCTTACCTGCGGCATGAACGCAGCCCCCGAGGAAGGGGGTCAGTACACAATATGTACCAAGTATGTAAAACTGAAAAATACTGTAATTATATCATAAGTCTAAATAAAGCTGGAGACATGGATGATAATCAAATTACAGTGCAATGTGCCTTACTAACAATGAGAGTAACAAGTATAACTTTACTGCATAAAAAAAAATAGGAGACTCATGATCAAAGTAGGGTCACCCGCCCGTAGTATCATTAAGCAATCCTACTCCTGGGACTATTTCACCCGCATAGGTCCTGTGGACCCGCAATGAGGTCATCCGCCTCGCATGGGACTATTTCACCCGCATAGGACTATTTCACCCGCATGGGCCCGGTGGGCCCGCAATGAGTACAAACGCCGCACTCGCATCATGGGTAGCAAATCCATGGAATAAGTAGTAACCCGGGGGTTTACCCCGCAAGAATAACATGACCTAGCACAACCGGCTATCATACATAAAATAAGCACTACCGGCTTATCACACATAACATAAGCAAGTTAAGAAATCCCATAACTTCTTATTAGCTTTGTTCATATACACTCTCATTCTAGTTTACTTAAGGCACTAACATGTCATTATAAAATCCGGGAGTTTAACCCAAAGTACTACGTACCTCTAACCTTTTAAAAATGACTCCTTTTCATATAAGACTTCCAAGATACTAATAACCGTAGTATCAAGTCACAACTATTTTTCAAGACAAGTCACATTTCCTTTGAGAAATATAATAGGCTTCTAAATCAAGCGACTTCCTTTCTTTTAAAACCTTAGGCAATTTATGCCTAAAAATCAATTTGCCTTTCATTAACTTAAGTCATTTATCCTTACTTACATTACTTAGAGTAAATCTCTCTTTTTAACTTTCCACAAGGCTAATATAACCAACTTCCCATAAAGTCGTTATATTAACATTATACATTAGTAGATTACACTTTCCTATATCCAAGGGACTTATATGTTTAAAACGAAACAAGTATCATATACTTTAAAACTCTTCAAGTCCCTTAACTTTGAAAACCACGACATCCTTACTAATTTTTAAATAAGTGAGTTAATCTCCTAACTCAACCAACTTGGACATTCTTAAAAACAAGTAAAGGATATCAATTCTTGTACGTCTACCGTACTGTATAGGTACAACTATTCATGCTCAAGAGATAGGAAAATTCCACATACCTCTTTGGTTCAATCCACTCGTAAGTCCAATATACCGCACGTAGTATGTCAACCTATAATGACCATAATACGTCCATTAGATTCTAGCTTCAACGTAGAACATTCTAATTGAAAAGTCCCTTATTTTACGGAAAATTGGACAACACTTCCTTTGTTTCTACATACTTTTCCACCTTTTCAAGGTCCGATATCAACTACTAAACGCCACATTTAAGGCCCAACAATTCAACAATACAAGAGGATTACACGCCTAACTTGGACGTGTAAAATTTCTGCCCCACAATACAAAATAAACAATCCAATAAGTTTAAGGTATTATCTTGGCTATAACATGTTCACATATCATCATTATCCAATCCTTTCAAATCCAAATTGTTATTCCTACATGCAATATATCTAAAAGCAATATTGACAACTACAAGTCCTTTCTTCCTCACATGCAACACAATTTACTTAAAAAGGAGAAATGGATTGTTACCTTAGGGTTTACCCAATTTAGTCCAACAAATTTCACTTGCCTTCTTTCCACAATCACCACCACCAACCTCCTACAAGCTTGTCAACATGTTTCCTTCTTGTTACCTTTCCAAAATTTCTCTAGGCCTTGGTTTCTTCTTGAATTTCTAGAGAGAAGGGAGAGAAATTTCTAGAGAGAAGGAAGAGAGATTTTTTTTAGAGAGAAGGAGTTTGTAAAGAATGACCAAGTCTTCAAGACTTGGTCAATATATAGTGCTTCCACACAATCAGATGGGAGGGACACTTGTCACCCTCCCATGGCCCTTTTAAAAGAAAACTTCTGATTTTTTTCCCCCAGATTTTGCAAAAATCCCGCCTCGGCCCTGCAGCCGGCGCCGCGACGCTGAAACCTTCGAGAACTTCAGTACTTCCGGCTCCGCGGCCCTGCAACTTCAGAGAATGTTTCAGCATATCCGCGCCATCAGCGCGCGGCTGCATCCCGCCACTGTGGCCCTGACCGAAAATGTTTTTCTCGCCGATCACAAGATCGAACTTGTAACCTCCATAACTTTCTACTCCGGTGTCCTATCGACGAACGGTTAGTTGCGTTGGGAACTAGACTCAACAAACTACATAATAGGCCTTTGAGACACCTAGGAACTCCTAAGGTAACTGGGCATAAGCCGCCTCAAAGTTGACTACAAACCCGTCCGAAACATTCTGCCAACCCATCTTTCTAAAATTTAAATCTTAATTCCTTTCGTACGTTCTCAGGAGCATGACCTGAATTACGGGGTATAACATGAACGCTAAACTGGAATTTTGAGATAGACTCTGGAGTTTAAAGGGTTCACGCTAAGTAGGACCAAGACAAAATACTTAGAGTGCAAGTTCAGTAATGTGAGCGACCTTGAGACAGTCGTGGAGGTGAAACTTGGTACTCAGGTCATTCCAAAAAAAAGGAGCTTCAAGTAACTCGGGTCTATTATCCAAGGGAATGGAGAGATTGATGATGATGACACATATCGTATTGAGACATGGTGGATGAAATGGAGGCTCGCATCTGGAGTCTTGTGCAATAAAAAGGTGTCACCAAAACTGAAAGACAAGTTCTATAGGGCGGTGGTTAGACCGACTATGTTATATGTGGTAGAGTGTTGGTCGGTCAAGACTTCGCACACAAAAAAAATAAAAGTTGCGAAAATGAGGATGCTAATATGGATGTGTGGGCATACAAAGAGAGATAAAATTAGAAATGATGATATCCGGGACAAAGTGAGAGTGGCTTCGGTGGTGGATAAGATGCGGGAAGCGAGGTTGAGATGATTCAGGCACGTACAGAGGAGAGATACAAATGCCCCGGTGTGGATATGTGAGAGGTTGGGTATGGACGGGTACAAGAGGGGTAGATGTAGGCCGATGAAGTATTGGGGAGGGGTGATTAGACGGGACATGGTGCAAGTGCAACTCACTGAGGATATGACCTTAGATAGGGGTTATGGAGGACACGTATTATGGTAGTAGGTAGTCCAACGTAGTCATGCCCACACTTACAAACTGGTAGTTGTAATATTATTATTGTAGGCTCTCTTAGCCTATCATACTAGTAAGCACAATATTGTCTTATAGTCTCTTCTCGTTTGATTTATGATGATATGTTTATTTGTTTGTCTTCTTTACGTGCATTATTTTATGCTTCTTTTTCTCTTTAGAATTCTCTATATATAGCTCGTTGAAGTGCTCATCATTTGCAAGATTTACAGAGTGTATTACTAAAAAACATTAATGTAAATGACCTTCTTGACCATACTTTACTCCATTATTTTTTAATGATGTCGCATTAATAGAGATAATTATGAATACGGTAGGAAATTTTTTTTTAGTAAATTCTTTTTCACATCGAAAATCTTTTCTATCAAGAAATACTTTTTAAAGTAAAACACATGATGTAGAATTCAAATAGCCCTGACACTAACTTTTATATATATATATATATATATATATATATATAGTCATTCTCTCGTCCAAGTTTTACATAACTTCATATACATACAAATATTAATTTGTTGATTACAATGAAATCATCAACATAGTCATCGTCAAGAAGGTGTTCAGAAAGGTGGTGATGCGGCATTGGCATTTTCAGCAAATTCATCAGATATCTTGCCTTCTTTTCATTTACGTGGTGACTACATACTTGTAGCGATCAAAGGACATATTTTTTTTTTATTATTTAACTAAGTCAAAGGTAATTGTATGGGCTTTTGCTTCGAGAACAATCGTATTAGCGCCTTCGCAGCCTGCCTTTTCATTCTTCGAGTGCAGTTCCTTCTTGAGCCTTTTCTTTTTGACTCCTACCGAAGCAAGCGTCTCAAGTGCTGACCTTTCTTCCCACCTTTGAGCGAAGCAAGCCTCTCAAGTGCTGACCTTTCTTCCCCCTTTGGTGAGCTGACCTTCTTGTGTCACGAGTGATGTCAAACCTCTTTCTTGTCTAAATATCAAAACAAATAATTCATGTGACGTTCAAAGTTCAAACAACTAAAATGGACAAAGAAGGCGGAAGTTTTCCTACGTGGAACGAAAAATTGATCGTTGATTTGCCCATGCATGCACGTCATCTAACAATGGAGGTTCAATGCAAGAATTCTTCGGGAATTAAAATCGTTGGGATTGCTAGGGTTCCGACGTCGGATTTTATTGGTGGAGATTATTTGCACTTTTTGAGTTATAGGCTTAGGGACGAAAAGGGTGAGAAGAACGGGCTAATTAATTTATCCGTCAGGGTCAAGAATGTGCCGCTAAGATTGACGGTTGGCAGTTGCTTATTCGATGGTCGCGACCGTGGCTATGTGAAGTAGTAAGGGTTCTTGTGGGGTTGTTACGGTTAATCCTCTTTATCCTTGAAGTTCGTTATTAGGTTTATCAATTTGTAGAAAACTTTAATTTATTTATTTTAGTGATCGAATTAAAATTGAATTTGCATAGACAGGTTTTCGATGAATTAGATTACCAAGAAAGGAGGGAAATTTAATTAAGGGTGGCTTTCTACTTACAAAATTAAGAATGGGGGATTCAAGATATTTTTATTGAGTAGGGGTGACTCTTTTGAGATTATTGTTAATGACACTAATTTTAAAAGTCACAAAGTTTTGTTATTTACACGAAGCCCCTCCTCCCTGCCATACACTATCGCTTCCACCACCACCGAAGAGAAGAAGGAGGAGAACAAAGAAAACGGTAGAGAAAGATGAAAGATGAAAGAAGAAAGAGAAGAAAAGAGAGAAGAAAGAATGAGATGAAAAGATAAAGAGGAGAGAGATTTAAATTTTGAAATTTTAAATTTTCTCAATAAGAAAGGATGTAGATTTTTTTTTACTTAATTAAAAGAAAGATATGTTGTGTTAAATAAGTTGATTTCGAATAGTTATGGCGTTAACTCGTGTACATGAATTGTATATCCTATTAGTGGTCAAATTTTGTTGGAATTTGCCTTTAATATTCATTGATCACAAATCAGAATTCGAAAACTTTGCAATTCAAAATTGGGGTCTCAATGTTGTGCATTATAAACTAAGAACGTCACGAGATTGAGTTTTGCTACAACTTTTCATCTGAAATCTTTTCGTGTATTAAACTTTTGTTAAGTATTCATTATTCGGTTATCTATTCCGGTTAATAACAATATTATCCTTCTTTTATGAGTTACGGAACTTGTCTATTTAATACTCGTTAAGTGTTGCATAAGTATATTGATCACCACTATTTCTTCTGAGTGATGATTTATAGTAGGTGAGTTATTTATTAAAAGTATTACTACTACTACTTGTTGAAAGCAAACAATGCTAGAATTGTATCGAGTAGTAATTGTGAATAATCCCTATAAGACTTGAATCATTTTCTAATTTCAATAACGAAAATAGTGAACTTTTAAAAGAAATTGTTTACCTGCAAGGGTGACTCGGTTGGTTGAGCATGAACTTCCACAATGGAAGTCTCATGATTTGTCTTCTAGGTCAAGCTCCGAAGCTCGTCGCACGGAAGGTACATATTGACATTTTCTTTCAAAGGTGTTTTTTTCCTTTTAACGTTTGGGTTGTTAAGATGTTGCAAGTAATTCATATATTCTGGTACTATATATACACACTTACGAATTTTCATTTTTAAGTGATGATTCATATGATGATAATTGATATGAACCGCTGAAGGAATAGACATTAGACGGGCTGGTGATGCAATACAAGAGCTGAGATGGGTTGGTGTTAATTCATGAACAATTTCTTCTCTTGATCTCTCCAACTCTCTTTTTGGAGCTACTATTTCCCTTATGTGCACTCGTTACTTTATTTCAGAATCCATCTTCAATTTCAACTTCATAAATTCCAAATAAAGTATAAATTATTTAGAATCTATGGCCAAACGCCTACTTAGTTATTGCACAATGATTCTCGTAAACATCAACGGCTACATGCAGTTGAAATACATGAAGATCTGGTAATATCGTTAGTTTTAACACAAATCAAGAAGTGGTCAATGACAATGGCCATTTGCAATACAAACAAAGAATCCCCAATTGTAGGATAACACCAGTGTAAGCTATGCTAATAGGGAAAAGGAGAAGATATGTCCGATTACCATTAAATTCATGATTCCGTGAGTCGTATCAAACATCAAAATACAAGATGATGAGATTTCATACATATAACTCAGATTAAATTGAACATCTACATGTGATATAGAACAAGTTATACAAAAATGTAAGCCCACAAAATACACACTACAACATGACAAGAGAAGCAAGTGCTAGGTCGACTGAATATAAGCACCTACTAGAGGTTGAACCTGGTATGAACATCCAGAAGTACAACAAGATCTTCATTGGATGGCTGCATATATAGTATTACACAAGCTTATGCTTCTTCACTGCTGCTCTGATTGCCATTTTTAAGTATATTGAACTTGCAAAGAGGACAAGTCGCATTTATGTACAACCACTTGTCTATGCAGGCACAGTGAAAATGGTGACGACAAGGGAGCTCACGCAGCTCAATTCCATCTTCATAGGGACAAAGGCAAATGCAACATTCCTGCAACAAACAAAATGAATGAAATTAACTCCTGGAGGGATTGCTAAGTTTCTCTAGGCTTTATGGAAATTTCTAAACAAAGAAAAAAAGTTTTACTACGCACAGCATCTTCCAGCGGAAGAACATGCTCGATGGGTGTATCAGTGTCACATTCAGTCATTACTCCTCCAAATGATTCTTGAATCTCACCATTTTGTTTTTCAAAATCACCAAGTTGTCGAAACTTGTATTTAGGCAATCTCTCAACGTCTTCCTTGGTTGCTCCTTCCTATCTCAAGAAGAAAGCAATTTTGAGAAATATATTCAGACAGTCAACACAAAAGGAGAAACTTCAGGATGCAAGAGACACAACCAATAGAATAAATAGAAAATAAAGGCAGTTACTTTCTCTGCGTAGTTGACTAGCCATGGGATTTTTGAATTTATAATCATTACAATGTACATCATCCAAAAGTAGGAGCACTATTCATTTAGATCTTCCAGTTCCTTTCAGCCGGCCAGAATCTCCAGTTCGAAGGGAGAAACCCACTTGCATCACTGTCACGCCGTCGACCAGGTTCTATCGCTCCTTTTCCTCCTTGTTTCTTGTTCTTGCTACTGATTTCTAAAATCCCTTTCATGTTACTGTTTTTAGATCAACGAATTACTGTTTCATCTCTGTATCTTTTTTGTTTCCTCTATATTTCTTGTTTTAGTTAGTGATTTTGGGGTAATCTACTCTGTTGGGTGTTCGTCTCTTCGTTGTGTGTTCCTCTATTTCTTGTTCTCTGGTTAATGCTTGCTCTTTTTCTGTTAGTGCACCATAATTTTGGGAGAAACATGTACTCTACCTTTTTTAGATTTGATAGTATCTGCTGCATTAGATAGTTGTGCATCTCTTTCTATGAGATAGTTTTGCTTTGGTATTCAGCTGCATTGTTTGAATTTCAGTGTTTGCCTACCCCCATTTTCTCAATTTTTGTTTCCTGCCTGTTTCCTGTATCTTTTCTTATTTCCTAGGCGTGGTGATTACCATTTTTACTTTTACTTTTATATACAGCGTTAGTGGCTTCCGAGTATGATGGTAGTTTGAGGTCGTGTCCTCGGTCGCGGGCGGGAGTGGGGGCGGGGGGCAGGGATGGTAAGAGGACCAGGGGAGCATATAGGTTGAGAGTAGGGTCTTGGAAAATAGGGACTTGACGGGCAAGTCGATAGAATTAGTGAAGATTCTTAAGAAGAGGAAGATCAATATAGCTTGTGTCCAAGAAACCAAATGTAGGAACTAAGACTTTGGAGGTAGACGGTTTAAGTTGTGGTACTCAAGACGCTCGAGGGGTAGGAATGGAGTAGGTATTTTAATGGACAATGATCCCAGGGATCAAGTAGTAGGGGTTAGGAGGGTGAATGATAGGATGATGTCCATTAAGCTAGTTTTGGGAGGGACAACTTTTAACATACTTAGTGCATATGCGCCTCAGGCGGGTTTGGGTTTGGCGGAGGAGGACAAAATGCGCTTTTGGGAGGAGTTGGACGAGGTTGTGAGTATCCGCAGACCGAGAAACTAGTGATATGAGGAGATTTTAATGGTCACATTGGGTCTACCTCTGGAGGATATGATGATGTGCATGGCGGGTTCGGTTTTGGGGATAGGAATAAGGAGGAGTCTCCTTTTTAGACTTTGCGAATGCTTTTGAGTTAGACATTGCTAACTCAGAGAGCTTCTGAAAGAAGGAGGAGCACCTGGTGACCTCTTCCGAAGGAGAAAGTGGTTTGCTTATGATCGACCATGGATTAGATGGGGAGGCCTGATGAGGCAGAAGTTGGAGGCTAGGGGGTTGGGGGAGTAGTGGGGACGCTGATAGAATGTGGGCTAGGACATCCGAATGCATAAGGGAGGTTCTAGGGGTCTCGAGGGGCAACTCAAGTGGACGTGAAGGGGTCTGGTTGTGGAATGAGAAGGTCCAAGGAAAAGTAGAAGCCAAGAAGGTTGTGTATGCGACGTTAGTGGAAAGCGTCGACAAGGAGGCAAGAGGAGGAATAAGGAGAAGTATAAGGCAGCGAAGAAAGAAGCGAAGCTAGCGATCACGACGGCTAAAACAACAGCTTTTGAGCACTTGTATAAAGAACTTGAATGCAAAGGCGGGAATAAAAAGTTGTATAGGCTCGCAAAGATGAAAGAAAGTCTCACAACCTAGACTAACTGAAGTGCATCAAGGACGAGAATGGTAAAGTGTTGGTAGATGAGGCGCACATTAGGCAAAGATGGCAGGCGTACTTTCATAAGCTCGAATGAAGAAAGGAACAAGGATATCGTGTTGGGAAATTAGAACAGTCCGAGAGCCGTAGAGACTTTGGGTATTGTAAGTGTATAAAGGCTAGAGAGGTCAGGGGGCTATCCGCAAGATGAAGAAAGGGAGATCGACCAGATCAGATGAGATTCCGGTAGACTTCTGGAAGAGCGTAGGGGAGGCATGTATGGAGTGGTTGACTATGTTGTTTAATATCGTACTTAGGACGGCTAAGATGTCAGAGGATTTGAGGTGGAGTACAATGGTTCCGCTATACAAGAACAAAAGTGATATTCAAAGCTGCAATAACTATAGAGGTATTAAGTTGCTAAGCCACACTATAAAATTCTGGGAGAGGGTAGTCAAGATGAGGAGGAATGTGTCGATATTTGAAAACCAGTTCGGATTCATGTCAAAGTGATCGACTACATAAGTTATTCATCTTGTCAGGAGATTGTTGGAGCAGTATAGGGACAAAAGGAGAGACTTACACATGCCGCTCATTGATCTAGAGAAAGCATATGATAAAGTCCCTCGGGAGGTTATTTGGAGATGCTTGGAGTCTAGGGGTGTGCATGTGGCCTACATCAGTGCAATTAAGGATATGTACGAGAATGCCAAGACCCGGGTTAGGACAATGAGAGGTGATTCAGAACACTTTCCGGTCGTGATGGGGTTGCATCATGGATCAAATCTTAGCCCGTTTCTATTTGCCTTAGTGATGGATGAATTAACATGACATATTCAAGAGGAGGTGTCGTGGTGTATGCTATTTGCAGACAACATAAATTTAATCGACGAGACACGTAGTGGCGTTAACGAAAATATAGGTCGTGGGATTACACTGGATATGTTGTTGTTGTAGTAGTAGTTCCTTACAGTTGTAAACAGAAAATATTTCTTTTTCATGAAACTCAACCGAAAGAGGGAATTAAACAAAAGATAAGGGCCTATAATATGAAATTTTTCATTCCAACAATATTGAACGCACCTACCTTCATTTTGCCTTCTGATAAGAAAAGAAGTAGAAGTAATCCAGACTTAGACAAATGCAGTATCTGACCATGACTTAAAATTATAAGGCACATCATTTCAACCATGTTAACCAATACTATTTTGCACATTATAAGCCTTTTTCACCCAAATCACAAGACCCTAAAGTAACTAAACTACAGGAGTTGAAGTCATTTTTACTACTGCGATGATATATCTACATTCTAGTCATCAATATCCGCAATTTGCTTCTATTTGGAGAATCAACAATACAAAGGAGTTAGGAGTTAGGACAAGCGATTATTATTGCTAGTGACTTGGGGAAATGGGTGAAAACGGGTTTGGGAAAACATATCAGACTCCAAAGAGAGCAGATCATACTTGAGTTTTGGTGGATGCACGTTTATACTCGACCAATGGGAGTAACACACGGAAAAGACAGCCAAATCGTGATGATATATGCAAGTTTGGAAGTTCAGGGATTCTCGTCTCCAAACACTTTCTAGATTAGCCAAGGAGGATACCAAGGAAAAGTGAAGGCCTCAGTTACCAAGTTATACAGGTCTTAGCATAATGTGAAACCAAATTAGAGCAAGAAATATGTGGATTCAGCAAAGAGTTGTTACCACTTAACCAAAAGGTATCAAGTCCGCATACATTATTCCCTCTATTTCATTGGAAGCTGCCTTATTTTAAAAGTAGTGAAGTAACTCCAGCTTTGCAAGCTAAGCAGGATGGACAATAAGGAGGTTGATAGGCGACACGGACCAGGTCATAAAACTTACAGTATAAAAGATTTTATTGAAGTTTCACTTAAAAGTGAATACAATGTTAGGGCTATTCATTAAGTAACCCATTAAAAGGTAGAGGCAAACAAGAAGTGGCCGTCTAACCTATTGACCTTGAAACCAGACAATTTGTGCCACCTTCAACTAAATACAATGATCTCTTTGTTATAATGACCCAAACCTAAACTCCCATATTATTGCTTCCTTCATATGTGCACAGCTATAGATAATGTTAGATGGTTCTAAGTCCATCTTGCTGGCACTTGCCTCGAAAGACATTGCATTTTCAACTAAAATGGGGATCGTAATATATGGAAGTAGACAGTAAAAAGGGGATTTCTCCAAATAGCATGCTCCAATCTCAAATAAAACATCGATCTTAAATTTAGATATCTACCCAAGTTTCACATTCTTTGTCAAATTTCATTATTCATCCATATTGCATAGCGGGAGCTTAGTGCACCGGGCTGACCTTTTTTATCCATATTCAGTGTAGTATTATGAAAAAGTTAAAAGAATAATAATCAGAGACATTGGAGTAGAGATACCAAATTGGGTAAGCATGTGATAAAAGGAGCGCAAATGGTGTTACACTCAAAACCATTTCCCGACCATACAAAATGGGCGATTAATGTGTTGGACATAATTAATAAATCTATTTACTCGTTGTTAACTAAAAAAATCTACAATATTTATACGTGATTCAGTGTTGGTAGTAAGGCATCAACATATCCATTGACCCATCATTACCCATAAAAAGATATATGCTATTTTAACCATCATTTATGCAAGTAGCTTCAGAAACAATACAAAACAAAAGAAAATGTTCTTTCATAATCACCTTTTTAAGCAACATTTCTTTTTACTTTTTTTCCTTTAACTTTTTTGGGAAAACAATTACATTCTCTCTTTCTGGAGACCAATTAAAAGGGACCCAATGATGTGAGTTTTTAATGCTTCTAGTACTCCATACCTTTGTTGGAGGTAATAAGGAGCTCTTCTTACTTCAAAAATAAAACATAAGCAAAACTGTTGTTCAATTGCTGTCCGATTATTCTCTCTTTGCAATATCTAGACAATCATCTGATAAGCTACCATCATCAGAAATTTGCTAAGAGAAAATTGTTCTTCCCTCTTTCTCACTCCCCATTAACTTTTGAGTGACCACAGATAAATTGAAGACTGCTTTCTAAGCTAAATTCAACTTTCACCATAAAGAAAATACACCACCTTTTAATAAAGGAAGTTACCCAACTACAGCATACAAGCAAAGAGATTGGAAAAGTAAAATCACAAAGCTAATCAGCACTGGTGTTTGCTTTGAACAACTGGAGCGTTCGGTGGGAAGGTTAGTGTTAGTATTGGTCTTTTTTTTCCTTTGGGGGAGGAGGGGATAAGTAATTACTTAAATAGCTTAATTTGAAAAATAAATTAACTTAGAACACAAAAAGATTGCAGTAGAGAGCAACATCACAAACCTTTTATACCTTGCATAACATCTCATATTAGCATCAGTAAGGTATGATTATTTGACTACTTCATTAACGAGCCAGAAAAAGGTTACTCAATATGACCCACTTAGAGCAGTGGAATTATAGGGTTATAACCCATTTAAAATAATCCTTGATTAATTAAAACTATATATTAGTCAGTGAGGATTCATGTATGACTGTATGTGATTGAGCACGGAGTTTAAGATGTAGTTATGAATTAAATATTACGTTAGTGAAAATGGATTTTAAATATCAACATAATGGTTCAAAGTTAAATTTGATAAAAAAAAAACATCCTATCAAAGTTTAAAAGTTGAACAGTCTTAATGAATTTGAATTCTTGTAAGTTATAAAAGTTGAATGTCACAAAATGGGAAGTGTCATCTAGATTAAAACAGAGGATACAGTTACTTCTACCCATATACCCTCTGGATAAGGGGCCAAGTGCTTGAGGCACCTATTTGCCACCCGAATGACAAACTAAATTGTATGCTTCTGATACAAGGGCTTTGTTGACATTTAATGGGGAAATGCAACAGCTTCGAGCCTTTACTAACTGAAATTGATAAAATGACGAGGTTACTATAACAAAATAAAATTTACAGAAACCTTTGAATAGGGCAACATATACATTTTTTGGGGTCAATTAGAAAGGGAAAGGTTGCAGCCCGCCATGTCTGCCCTTAAACATACTAAACACTACTGTGCGCTTAATTGTATAGTTGAAACATGGCCTTGGAAGTTGATACAGAAAACTAAACTTCCACCAAAGTAATTTGCTTCAGTTGGATAGAAGCGTGTTTGACCCAAAACAATCTCAACAAGAGAGGGTCAATTCTGTAAGAGATGCTACAGGTGCCATCAAAATGCAGTAGACATCAGACATCTATTTCTACACTGTAAAGTACTTGCTCTGTCTCATTTTATGTTTTATGTGACACACTTCCCTTTTTAGTCTATCCCCAAAAAGAATATAACTTTTCTCTTTTTGAGAACTATTTAAGCTTAGCATCCCTATTTTACCCTTGATGACATGACTTGCTGGGAGAACTTCATAAAAAAAATCATTCTTTTAAAAGAGAGAGAAAATGAAAAGGCATGTGGAACTCTCACCACAACTCATATAAAAGGGTTAGTTCACTAATTTTGCATATATTTAGCTCATATGTTAAAGAGTCTTCTTTAATTCTTTAAACTCCACGTCCAGTCAAACAACTTCACATAAAATGGAAGAGAGAGAATAACTATTAATATCTTGAGCATATTCTACTCGAGTTTTGGAGTAAACTGAGTTAATATAGTATCAAGTCTATGAAAGCTGAAGTTCACGCAAAGTTGGAAAATCCATCAAAGGAGTTGGCCAATGGTCCCTGAAAGTATTTTTGGTGTGTATGGATATGCAGAAACCACATATGTTTTGATGGGATCTCAACTCCCCTAAAGCTAGATATCTTCTCAACCTTTTTTACTGGAGTAATTCGATTTTTTTGAACAATATTGATCTTTTAAAAAAAATTATTAGCTCCTCAATCTTAATTTAGGTGGTACACATGTGAAGAAGCTAACTGTCTTTTGTACTTGCTGCATCTTCTTGATGCCAATCAATGAATCACTTTACTACATCGAAAAAAGGAGGTCTCTACTGTCTACTATAAAAGCAAACTACAGAGTGCACAATTGCAATATCTTTTCTTTATGAGGGGGGAGGGCATAGGTGAGGATAACATTTCGGGAATTCCTCAACTATCCTTTGAATTTATTAATTTATATTGACATTTCCATTCACGAGAGAACAATACATGAAGAACTAACATAAAAAGAACATCTACGGTAACCATGAATTCAAAAAAGAGGTGCTAATTAGAACCTTAATAAAACACAAAGGGATGAAACAAAAGAATAAGATATCACGGAACATACTTCCACAAACTACTTCTTGACCTAGCAAGACAGTTTTTGTGCTGATAATTGGAACTAGAACCAAAAAATAATTTCCCCATGTACCCTGTGACAATATAAGGTTAAATTTTTTATAGAAGTACCTGGTCTGCCACTGCATATAAAATTGCGATGATACACGGTAGACAACAACAAACAGCAATTCCAATGAGACATGCTACAGCAACACATATAACAACAAAGAATACATCGAATGCTAGAAATGTGAGACAAAGCCTGCAAAAGAACCCAAATGAACATCACACAGAAGTAAATCACAACATATATAGAGATTAGAGATTCAATTGGGACAAACCAGTAAAGTTGAGGTGCATCATGGGTCAAAGTTTCGCCACCAGCAGATATCCAATAGAAACCAATTATCCACCAAATGAAAGAAAACATGGTATTTGCAGATTCCAGATGCTTAGCAACACTGGAATAATAAATTAAGAATCATTAATACATTATGAGGCACGGCCATATAATTCCAGTTCCCTAGAAACAATGAGGTATTGACAGGAAATAACTACCAAGAGAAGAATAAGAAGAACCATCTTTCAAACATTTTGACACTCTTCATAAACAATTTTTTTTTTCTTCCTTTAGTTTTATCTTTTTTCCTCGAAAAATTGAGGACAAGCTTTCATTATCCATGACAGGCATCAATTTCAATAACCTCAAGCCTCATAGTCACATATTCAGCAGCCTAGAGTACCTTTCTCCCACCTGACAGACCAGTACCTACTGTTGGTACAATAATCTGTATTTGGCTAAATAATGTTTCAAAACAATTTGTTAATCACTTAGTGAAACATATAACATTAATGAAACAATAAACGAAAACAGAATCTGTTTTGGAAAAATAATTTCAGAATGTAATCGAGCCCACTTAGTTCAAAGTGTGTCCTTAAGGAAATTATTTCCCTCACAGTACTCGAGGTTAACGGAATATCGCCTCCCAGGATAGAACGATTATCTTACCAGAATAGTAGTACTCCAAATTCCGGTAGCAGCAAACCAATTCGAAAAAGAGAGGGAGAGCCGGACGGGTCGGGTCGGGTCGATCCGTTTGGATTTGTTTTTAATTAAATAATTAATTAATTAATTTAATTAAAGAAACGTTTGTCCAAAAAGATTATCAATCAATCGATCTTTTGACAAATTCAAATCCGAAGCCGAGCCGAGCGACGACGACGGCGCGAGGGGTCCTTGCCCTCTCAACCCTTTTAGCAGCTAGAGAAGGTGTAATGTAATATATACACCTCTCTTTCCTTCTCTTTTTTCGATGTGGGACAAAAGAGCCTTTTACCCTCTTTAATTTTCATCCCATCATTTCTCATTCACCAATATTAAAACCCAACAATCCCCCACATAGGGATGTCAGTGGGGCGGGTAAATGCGGGTACCGCCCCGCACCCGCTCCAGTTGGGGCGGGTATGGAGGATGGTTTGGTGGGTGGTGGGGCGGGTATGGTTATCAAAAGTGCTACCCGCCATGGGTAGTGGGGCGGAGGTGGATTTTATATAAGACCCGCACCGTACCCGCCCCGCCCCGCTACCCGCACAGTACCCGCACCGTCCGTACCCGCCTTTCTTCCTTTTTAATACCATACGTGTATTTCTCTCTCAAGTTTAGCATCCTTTCTCCTTCTCCAGTAAGTAAAACTCACTATATTTGCCTTACAAAAATCTGCTCTATACCACTTATTTACAAAGTACCAAACAAGTAGAGATATAAAGTATAACTTATTGGGCGCCATCGATAATAGCGGTGGGATTATTCATATTATTGTCACCGGGGCTGCTATTCCAGTTGCCTTCAAGAACAAGATTCTGCGAGTTCGGGAATATGCTTGTTCATGCCATCTTATACTTTTGTATATTTACCCTTTGTATTATCGCCTTTAATCTCCACATGGTCCGATTTTTCCTTCCCTCCAATCAAGATTTAGTAATAAACTAATAATCGTAACCTTTTTTTTGTGTTTCTTCCCCGTATAGTTATACTATTTCACAGGTAATTCTAAAAGTGTTTTTCAGGGTGTTATCATGATCAGTTCATGCAAATGAAATCAACATTTTTTGGATCAGCTTTTGATCATGAGATACTCTCTATATCTTCAAGATACTACATAGTATCTTTAAACTAGCTACTTAGGTTCATAGATGTTAGAGATTCACTACTAAAAAAACAAAATTCTGCTATGCAGTTTCATTCAACTTATTTAGGTGGGTACCGCCGTAAGTGGGTATCCGCCGATAGATGGGCGGGCGGGTGGAGGAATTACTATCCGTGATGGGTGGTGGGGCGGGGATGGGGTGGGTTTAGGTGGCGAATGCGGGTATGGGTACCCTTCCCGCCCGCCCGCCCCATCGACATCCCTACCCCACATGAATGGGAATGGTTATAAGATAGAAGAATGTACGGACGAGTGTGATATCTGGCGAGAATCGATTGCGTCCGGATAAGTAGGTTTCCTTGAACTTTCCGTAGTGAACTTATATCGGATATACTCGATCAATCGGTAGATTTGATATCTTTGAGCCGTCGAACTTTGTTGTATACCTAGACAACATAAGACACACAATCAACCTCAACCGCTTTATGGTTATCACGGTTGTGTTCGTTTGACCATGAACACCGCTTGGTCTCGAGTGCGTAGAGAATGGGCCTTATCGCCATTCCCTTTAAAGCGGCTTACACTTAACACTCACATAGGTGATTTCTAAACATGTGGTCTTATAGCCACATTATCCGGTCATACATCGCCGATTTAGATAACCATTAAAAACCTTAATGCTTTATTAACTCATTAACAAGCCATAAAGTCTTATCCTTATTTCAACATTGTCTTCATCCGAGAATGGGTTGAGTTATTTGACAATGTTGAACCGTCGATCCACAACTTTGTTTGATCTCCTGAACCTAGCTCTTGAGATCTCGGGCTAGGTAGTTACCGCCGTGATGACTTGTCTCGCCTTAACCCCATTCCGTTGATGATCTACCAACTCCTCTCTAGATAAGCCTTTTGTAAGCGGATCCGCCACGTTATCTCTTGACTTTACATAATCAATTGTGATAACGCCGCTAGAGTGAGAGTTGTCTAACAGATTGTGTCTCCGTCGTATGTGACGAGATTTTCCGTTATACATTACGCCCCGCCCTACCTATTGCCGCTGATCACGGTGTATACATAGTGAGCCAAAGGTTTGGGCGAATGGAATATCTTCTAAGAAATTCCGAGCCATTCACTTTCTTCACCTACTTGTCTAAAACTATAAATTCGATTCCATTGTAGAGCGGGCGTCGATGTCTGCTTTGATGATTTCCAAGACATCGCTCCTCCGCCAACAAGGAAAACATATCCACTCGTGGATTTAACTTCAAACGATCAGGTGATCGATTTGCATCACTATATCCCTCAAGTACTACGGGATATTTATTATAATGCAAAGCATAGTTTTGGGTGTGTTGTAAATATCCCAAGACTCGTTTCATTGTCATCCAATGAGTTTGATTGAGATTACTCGTGAATCGACTCACCACTTATAGACATGCTATATCCGGTCGATGTCTTCATAATATACATCAGACTTCCCAAAACTCGTGCAAAGTCCAATTGTGAGTCACTTTCACCTTTATTCTTTTGAAGTGCAAAATTTACATCAATTGGAGTCTTTGCAACATTGAAATTTAAATACTTGAACTTGTCAAGTACTTTTTCAATATAATGTGACTGTGATAATGCTAGACCTTGTGGAGTTTTATGGATCCTAATTCCTAAGATCAAATCAAAGAACCCCTAAGTCTTTCATGTCAAATTTGCTAATGAGCATACGCCGTAGCATTTACATCGACAATATCTTTACTCATTATCAACATGTCATCAACATACAAACAAACAATGACTTCATGATTTGGAGTATTTTTAATGTAAACACATTTGTCACACTCATTAATCTTAAATTCATTTGCCAACATTGTTTGGTCAAATTTCGCATGTCATTGTTTGGGTGCTTGTTTAAGTCCATAAAGTGACTTAACAAGTCTGCACACTTTCCTTTCTTTACCAGGAACCACAAAACCCTCAGGTTGTTCCATGTAAATTTCTTCCTCCAATTCTCCATTTAAGAAAGCTGTCTTGACATCCATTTGATGAATTTCAAGACCATATACGACCGCCAGTGTCACTAACACCCGAATAGATGTTATTATTGTTACCGGTGAGTATGTGTCAAAGTAATCAAGACCTTCTTTTTGTGTATAACCTTTGACCACAAGTCTTGCCTTATATTTGTCAATAGTACCATCAGCTTTCATTTTCCTTTTAAAGATCCATTTTGATCCTAAAGGTTTATTTCCAGGAGGAAGATCAACTAACTCCCATGTATGGTTGTTTAAAATTGATTCAATCTCACTATTGACTGCTTCTTTCCAAAATGTTGAATCAGAAGATGACATTGCTGCTTTAAATGTTTGAGGCTCATTTTCAAGCAAGAATGTTACAAAGTCTGGTCCAAATGAAGTAGATGTCTTTTGACGTTTGCTACGCCTTAGATCCTCTTTGCTTGGTATACTTTCCTTTGGTTCTTCCATGATCGTTTAGATCTTTCACTTGGCGACTCACATTCGCTTTATACGGATAGATGTTTTCAAAGAATTCACGATTATCCGATTCACCGTATTAACATGAATTTTGGGATTGTCCGATTTGTGAACCAAAACCGACAAGTTTTGTTGTTTGTAGCATAGCCAATAAAAACACAATCCACGCTTTTGGTCCGATTTTTACCCTTTTGGGCAAAGGAACTTGGACTCGCTAAACACCCCACACTTTGAAATATTTCAAGTTGGGTTTTCTTCCTTTCCATAGATCATATGGAATAGATTGTGTTTTGTTGTAGGTACTGTTGAGTATTCGATTAGGTATGAGATAGCTTTCCCCACAAGCTCTGCAGAAACCTAACTAATTAGTAAGACACTCATCATTTCCTTTAATGTTCGGTTTTTCTTTCCGCAATTCCATTTGATTGTGGTGTGTAAAGGCGATAGTTTGATGAATAATTCCATATTTCAAACATGTCTCGCAAAAGGAGATTTGTACTTCCACCCCTATCACTTCTAATCATTTTGATCTTTTATTCAATTGATTTTCCACTTCGTTCTTGTATTGCTTAAATGCATTAATTGATTCATCCTTACTATTAAGCAAATACACATAATAAGATCGAGTGCAATCGTCAAGAGAAGTTATAAAATACGTTTTCCCACCACGAGATGGTATTGACTTCATATCACGATATCTGTGAATTAAGTCTAAAGGATTTGAATTCTATCAATAGACTTATATGGATGTTTAACAAACTTAGATTCAACACAAATTTCACATTTTGATTTGTTACACTCGAATTTAGGCAATACTTCTAAATTGATCAATTTTCGCGAGTTTTATAATTGACATGTCCTAAACGAACATGCCATAAATCATTTGACTCGATAAGTAAAGACGGTGAATTTTTATTAATATCACAACAACCATTACATTGAGTTTGAAAAGGCCCTCATGAGGTAGCCCTTTCCTATGAACATATCATTCTTACTTATTACAATTTTCCCACTAACCAACACGCACTTAAACCCGCTTTGGCGAGTAGTGCGTTTGAAACTAAATTCTTTCGAATTGTTGAAGCGTCGAGAACATTGTTGAGAGTCGGACCTCGAAGTCATCTTCGTAAGTATCTTCCCATATCCTTCAACTCGTCATTGCAGATTTCCATAAACAAGACCTCTTGGTCCAGTAGGAGCATAGGTTGCAAATGCTTCTTTTCAATAAGAAACATGTCGAGTGGCACGAGAATCCACCACCACTCTTTCGGGTTTCCAACCAAATTGCACTGACAAAGACGCATTACGCATCATTTAGATCATCATTCATTTCCACCATATCGCTTGTCTTTTCCCTCATCTTTTCTGAGACGACAACTGGCTTTGTGGTCGCCTTTCCCACAATTAAAGCGATTGCCCTTGAACTTTTTCTTGTTAGAAACCTTCTCTTTTCGAAGGCCTCTTTCTTTTCTTGTTCATTTTGAGCAAAGATCTTCAACGATGTTGGCCCTTCAATCGTGAACTCTTACGATACCTCTTTTCGGTTTTGTTATCTTCCTCGATCTTGAGGCGAATCACAAGATCCTCCAACTTCATTTCCTTTCTTTTGTGCTTAAGATAGTTCTTGAAATCTTTCCACGAAGGCGCAATTTCTCAATCATCAGCCACTGAATGCTTCATTCACTACCCTACCTTCAAAGAATAAGGTCATGGAAGATAAGTTGAAGCTCTTGAACAGGTTCCAATGCTTTTCCCATCACCATTTTATAGTCTAGGAATTTGGCAACCACAAACTTCTTCAAGCAAGCATCTTCTGCTTGTACTTCTTTCAAGTGCACTCCATAGTTCTTTGGAAGTTTCATCAGCCTGTAGACATTGTACAAGTCATCTTCTAAGGCACTTAAAATGTAGTCTTTGCACAAAAAATCAGTCTGTTTCCAAGCCTCACTAACCATGAACTGTTGGTTGTCAGGCATGTCGGCGGCAGGCACGGGAGGGTCCTCACTGGTGAACTTTTGCAAACCAAGGGTGGTAAGCCAAAAGAACATTCTTTGCTGCCATCCTTTAAAGTTGGCACCGGTGAACCTCGCAGTTTCTCGGTGGTGATGCTGCATGACGAGTTGTAGAGTAACCGCTAGGTGCGGATTTGCAGAGGTAGTTCCAATTTCAATTGCCATTGTTTGTCACTGTCAAATCGACAAACTGTTTTAATTAATAAAACCAAAATAGTAATTAATTCACAGACTTCAACGATGGAGATTTTATTTCTTCAAATCGCAGTCGGATTATAAACTTAAACGATGAAGATTTTATTTCTTCAAATCGTAGTATAATTATGAAACTTTAGTATTCCAACGAAGTTTTTATATCTTCGAGTCAGAATACTAATATTCATATGGAGTAGAAAACTACACAAGTTTTAATCTCCTTAAACAAAACGATGAAGTTTTTATATTCTTCAAATCGTTGCAACAAATATCATACACAACGGTGAAGAGTTTATTTCTTCAAACCGAATCAATTTTGATAACAACAAATATAATACACAACGGTGAAGATTTTATTTCTTCAAACCGAATCAAAATTGATAGAAATGAAGTGCACTAGATTGTATGTTGTATACTTGATGAATTTTTTATATCTTCAAATCAAGTACCCAAATGAGTAGAAAGTTATGAAAACTTTAATCTCAACCGGAGTAGAAAATCCGAAGATTTTAGTCTCCAAACAACATACAAGAAAAACAGTTTTTTTTTTCTTCTGAAAAAACACTTTTTTTTTCCCTTTTGGAAAACACTTTTTCCTGGACTTTTAATATTCCAACGAAGTTTTTATGTCTTCAAGTTAGAATATGAAATCTCATACGGAGTAGAAAACCACACAGGTTTTAATCTCCAAACCAGGATACAGATTAAAATACAATAAATTTAATTTCCTTAAGATTGTTGGTACAATAATCTGTATTTGGCTAAATAATGTTTCAAAACAATCTGTTAATCACTTAGTGAAACATATAACATTAATGAAACAATAAACGAAAACAGAATCTGTTTTGGAAAAATAATTTCAGAATGTAATCGAGCTCACTTAGTTCAAAATGTGTCCTTAAGGAAATTATTCCCCTCACAGTACTCGAGGTTAACGAAATATCGCCTCCCAGGATAGAACGATTATCTTACCAGAATAGTAGTACTCCAAATTCCGGTAGCAGCGAACCACTCAACGGCAGTATATCACACAGAATGAAAAATATTTTCGACTTGAATATGAAATTCAGAATGAACAAATTGAATGAATAAATTCTTGGAATAATCAAGAATTTATAGGGTTGGAGGTACTGATTCTGAATGGTTGCAACCATTTTTTTTAGTCACCTAATTTTGGAGGGAAATTCGAAAAAGAGAGGGAGAGCCGGATCCAGAGCCGAAGCCGAGCCGAGCGAGCGACGACGGCGCGAGGGGTCCTTGCCCTCTCAACCCTTTTAGCAGCTAGAGAAGGTGTAATGTAATATATACACCTCTCTTTCCTTCTCTTTTTTCGATGTGGGACAAAAGAGCCTTTTACCCTCTTTAATTTTCATCCCATCATTTCCCATTCACCAATATTAAAACCCAACACCTACGTCTTTCGAATGCACTAGTAACATGGATTCCCAATTCTCCACATGATAACTCTGAAAGGAAGCACATTGAATATACTTATTCATGTCCAGCAACTCAAAATGAAGCACTATACCTACCAGTATTCAACTCAAAATGCCTATTCTAACCTAACAGGCAAATCCTTCTCCATTAAATCAAGAGATAATAGTCAAATACACACTTAAGTATCACTTATTTTGCAAGTTTCCTTTCATGAACTATCAAGTGTTTGTTCCTACGTGAACTGTCACCACCTATTTATCAAAAAACACCTTGTAATTAATGGGTCAGCTGTATGCAGGCAAAATTTTGTGGGTAAATTAAGTTGTCCCGTGCCTTCTGGCGATTGTATCAAATACTTGGTCTAGTCAGCTTCGAGGTGTTTTTTGACATATAATTGGTGATAGTTCAGGTAGAAAACGCAAAACATGATAGTTCGTGTAGGAAACTCGCAACAAAAGTGATACTTCAGGTGTGTTTTTGACCATTATCTCTTAAATCAAATCAAATGATAAAACAACTACTACGCCAACTATGAATTACAACAAGATTTACTATTTTGTTAGTATTTTGTACTATTCTATACATAAATTATCATCAAATCACATGCTTCCAAAGAGAGATTGTACCTAGTTTCATCCTCATTCTGACGCCTCTCAGACTGATCATCAGCGGCTTCGCCTCCGTCACTACCGGAACTCGAAGTATTCGAACCTCCAGCAACGCTTCTCTGCTGATTAGAATCGGTAAGCTGAATTCGGCTTCTATACTCAACGGAAACACAAACCATGTGAAGCAAACACTGTAAAGCATATCCAACAATCCAAATCCTCAAAGGCATAGAAGGTGATTCATCAACGCTCAAAATCAACACAGAAACTGATACAATCACAAAAGCTAAGTTCCAGATAAGATCCAATATCACTATAGGTTTAGAATACGCCCAATCGCTCTGCCGTTCCTCTATTTGCTCAGCTGCAGCTTCCCTCACCCGCCTCGACGGCTCTCGCATCATTCGCCGGCTACTTGCTCGCCGGAGAAATCGAGCCGCTCCTCTTAGGCTCGGCGCCCGGCTCCGGCTCCTAAACACCTGGTCGGTAAGCAACGGAGTCGTATTAGAATTATCATCGTTACCGGACATGTTCGCCGGAAAATCAAATTGACCGAGAAATTTGAAACGATCGACGGTGAAATATTGGAATTTGGATGAGGAATAAGAAATTCAAATGTTTTGGATATTTTCAGATATGAACTGTAATTACAGTGGTTATATGTGTACTCTCTTATCTTAGGACATGCAACGTTTTTTTAACTTTCTACCTGTCGAGTTGTCGTTTGCAAAATTAAACAAAATAAAAACCCTTACCCATTTGATTTTTTGGTGCGATCTAATTACTTTCAACATTTTATTTTCTACAATAGTGTCTATAAATTTAACAAAAGTAGAATTTTTAACACATAAGCTGATAGATACAGTTCAGCAGACAAAAGGAAAAAATGTCCCAATAATTTAATGGATACATAGTACTACTTTTTTATATATCGTAAGTTCCTAACACAAATTAGTATTTGCCTAGTTTTTAAGAAAAAGAGAAAGTAAAGGGAAAAAATAGATACTTTTTAACAGGCCTTCTCAAATTGGGGCTAAAGCTAAATTTCAGAGAGGCAATAATAACAAATTTTTAATGAAAAAGTATAAAATAAAGGTAGAATAATAAAACCGACTCAAAAATTTGACAAGTTGATATACAATAATGATATATCCCAGTGAAAATCCACAAAGTGAGATCTGATGAGGATAGAGTGTACGCAGATCTTACCAAGTTATAAGAGAGGTTGTTTTCCGGCTCAAGAGAAAGCATGACAAAAAAAATCAGAAAAGGATAATCAATTATGCAGTATGAAAATAAAGTGACGAAAGTGAATAAGGCATGATAAAGCAGTCTAAAAAGAAGACGTAGTTATCATAGATAAATAAGATAATCGAAATACAAGAAACAATAGATATTAGAAAAAATCAAAGGGTAAGAAGCTATGGGGCAAGATAAGTTGATATAATGGTATAGAAAAGTATTATACTGCTTCAATATAATGATTATTTGTTGTAATGCTTGATATTTTGAAGAAGACTTGTAAACAGCAGTAAGTTGCCAAAGAGAGACTTTTCAGTATTGAGAATAAAGTAATAAAAGTGAGAATAAAAAAGATAAATATATAAATAATAATGTGGGCCCGCATTAGTTGTTAGAATATAAATAAAAGAAATAATACACATGCAAGGAAACAATTCATTAAAAAATATTTCATTCTCTAATTATTACAATGATCCTCTATTGTACTTTAGCTCCAAAAAAATCAAATTTAATTGTACACACATTTTTAATAATAATACATCTTTAAGGAAAAAACAGGCTCCCAAAAAATTGGAGCCACAAGCAATTGCTTTACTCGCCTTATAGTCGAGTTACCCATATTTTTTAAATTCCGTCAACGATAAGTATTTATAATCACGTTAAACATTGGATGAAAAATATCCAATATGGACTATATCTATATGTAGTTAGGGGTGGTAAAATTAGTCCAAATCCAAATGACCCGTCCAATTCGCTAAAGATTTCATGGGTTTGGGCAAGAGTAATTTTGATGATGGGTTGATTTGGGCTAGCTCAAGTTGACTCATCATAAATCAACAGTCCAAATGAGCTTATGATGATGCTCAAACTAGACCCATCAAAATACTTAATTTTAATGATTAGAGTTTCACTCTAAATTAAGATTTTTATTTATAAATAATTATTTAAAAATTCTTTTATTATTTCGAAACAATAAAAATACACCAACACACCCAAACCACACTATCCATCAACACTACCCCTTCCCCTACACCAACCCCCACTCAAGCACTGAACCACTCTCACATCTACGCTCATACAATTCCTACTCCACTCCACCCCACCCCACCCACTTCTACCTCACCTAACCCCATATCCGACCCTACCCCCACCCTACCACCCTCACTCCATCCTCAAATTTTTATTTCATATTTTATTTACTTTTATAAAAAAATTATTAAAATGATGAATTTTTTACTTACATCCCCCTACCCCCGCCTTACCTCCACCCCACCCTCAAATTTCTATTTTATATTTTTTGTTACTTTTATAAAAAATAAAAAATAAAAAAATGAAATTTTCTTACCTCTCCCTACCCCCCCTATCCTCTCAATTTCTATTTCATATTTTTGTTACTTTTATAAAAAAATATTAAAAATGTGAAATTTCTTATTACCCCCCACCCTCCACCCCCACCCATTTTCAAATTTCTATTTCATATTTTTTGTTACTTTTATAAAAAAATATTAAAAATATGAATTTTTTTCTTACCTCCTACCCTCCACCCCAACCCCACCCCATTCTCAAATTTCTATTTCATATTTTTTGTTATTTTTATAAAAAAAAAATTAAAAATGTGAAATTTTTTCTAAATAATGTTTCCGGTCCGAAATCGGTCCAAAATATTAAAATTTCTGCTTTACTGCCTTTAATGCTTTACATATTAACAAACTTAAAGCAATATATAATAGCAATATTCCAAGGATTGATCATCAATTCATCATCCCAATTCTCAAACTATTCTAAGGATATCAGACCGGGACTGATAACATATAAGGTATCGGGTAATTAGACCTGGTTTTCAGACCGGATCCTTCTTATGTCTGGTACTCGTATCCAGATCGTTAACTTTTCGGTCTGAGTATCAGTCCGGGTATTTCGGTCATGTTCTCAGGTGGTTCTCGGGTTATCCGGACCGATAACAGCCCTACCCCCACCCCATTCTCAAATTTTTATTTTATATTTTATTACTTTTATAAATAATTTATAAAAAATATGAATTTTTTTCTTACTCCGCTCCTATCCACACCTACTCCTTCCACCTCATCCTCAAATTTAATTTCATATTTTTTTGCTTTTATAAAAAATGAAAAAATTCTTAAAAATATTATTCTTATTTTAAAAATAAAGATATGAAAAAATTAAATATCATACAGAATAAAATAACATCATAGAAGGTAAGTTTGAAATTTGTAAAAGAAATGGGTCAAGTTGGTCTATTTGGGTTATGATCCATCATTTAGCTCATCTTGACCCGTCCATCTTAGCCCATGTAAATTTTGAGCGGGTTGGGCATTGGCCCATCTAAAATTTCAGTTCATCTTGACCCGTCCAACTTCAGCCCAAACGACCCATCTGTCACCCCTATATGTAGTTCACAAAATAGAGAAAACGAGGCAAGCCTCCAGCGGAACAGGCGAGTCGGTAAGTGGCAAGGTGATTGGGCTATAAACACCCCAACGTCGCGGGTCCGAATCGAACCCGTGTGGTGACAATACTTTGCTGAAATATTGCAAGAATTATTGCTGGGTTCGTGTCCCGTTGGTCCCCTTGCGAGTGTCACCGCGCGTATCGCCGATTTCATTTACATTCCACCACGTCTGACAGATACGGGGTTTCGCCTTCGAGACTTTCTCCTCGTGAAAGAAAAGGAGGCAAGTTGGCAATAGGCCAAATAAGCGAGCAAGTTGTCGGGCGGGGAGTGGGGATAAGGAGCAATGACGTAACGGCAAAAGGCCCATGGAAGTGAAGACAAGAAAAGGCGTTAATTATGACTATCATCGACTACTAATTGATACTTCTAGGACCTGAGAAAGTACGAGAAGCCATTAGATTTATTAGGACAGCCTCCGAAGAAACTCGTTATGAAGTTTCCGTACCGCCATTACAATTATTTTAATGAACGTCACATGATAGTTAAAATTTTAAATTGATATATTTTAGTATTACTAGTTAGTAGTAAAAACTTCGAAAGCATAATTCAAAAATTAATTTAGTAAAGGGACCTTGCATCTAATGTTTCAAATTAAGGTAATTTGATAAATTTAAAATATTAAAGTTAAGAGTGGGTATAATATAGAATTATTAGCGAAATAATTCAAATATTTTGGAACGTTTAAAATTAAAAGAAAATATGTTACTTAATTGAAATGAAAAAAGAAAATAAAGTTGTTAATTTCTGGTTTTAGGGGTGAAGCAGGTCGCTTTGGGTAAAGTTATATATATATTTATCGTGACAAGTAAAAAAAAAAAATTTTAGGGGCCCCTTTTTTCATTTTTTATTAAGCAGTATTAGCCAGAATTTACTGTAAAGGCGTAAATGTCCCAGTGCGGATGTGTGAGAGGTTGGCTATGAACGGATTCAGGAGTAGAGGTAGGCCGAAAAAGTATTGAGGAGAGGTGATTAGATAGGGGTTGTGGAGGACATGAATTAGGGTAGAAGGGTAGTAGATAGTTGAGCGTAGTCCTACTTACACTTACGGTAGTTGTAGTGTTATTATTATAGTCCTGCTTAGATTATCATACTAGTAGGTGCAGTATTGTTTTATAGTACCATGTCCTTTGATTTCTGTTGTTGTATGTTCTTTCATGTACTTTATTTATCTTATTTACCTGCGTTAATTACTTTTCTTTTTTCAGAATGTTTTATCATGGCTTATCCACTTCTGTTACTCTCATTTTCATACTGCTTTAAATTTCTTGTCCGGGTCTGACTATTTCTCTTGCTTTGCTTGTGCATATGTTTTGTCTTGAGCCAAGGGTCTTTGGAAATAACCTCTCTACCCATCAAAGTAGATGTAAGGTCTGCGTACACTCTACCCTCCCTAAACCCCATGTTGTAAAATTTCATTGGGTATGTTGTTATATTCAGAGAGTCTTCTTGCTTGATATCATTTGATCAAACAAAAGAAGTACTGGGGCCTTAGAGTCAGCGGCTTGGAAAGCGAAGGGTAGGTGTGCACCAGTGGCTTCTTATTAACTGATTACTCTTCAGCAATGCAAGAACATAGAAAGACAACCTGTTCAATGGGAAGTTCCTATCCTCTCTTTTGTCCTTGTTTCCAAGGGTTGCATGAGTTTTTTCTGGATGAAGTAGACGATGGTTATATTCAGAAGTCTAGACATCTTACTTTCAGATTTATCTTTCTCTTAATGTGTAGTGATCAATGAATTGTTTGATGTTCTAATTCTGATGGACATCATTTTAATAAATAATTCATTTGTATCAATTACATGTATAAATTTTTTATTTATATGCAAAGGTATAATAGCATCTGCAATTTCTTATTCCTTTCATGCAAAAGCTTAATGACTTTACTTTTGCTTGCAGAAACGTGTAGCTTTCCCACCACCAGTCTTCTGTTTCTCTATTGCGAGCATATGGTAAGCGGATAATATTTCATAAACACATGTTCATTCCCTGCCTTTGGTTGTCTGGGGGACCTCAGTCCCTGTCTTTATAGTGAACATATGGCAAGAGCATAATATTTCATAACACATATTGGTCATTGCCTGCCTTTGGTTGTATGGACCAGAAGAAAAGCACATGTTATTGAACAAAGTACATAAATTATCCCAGTCCTCCATGACATCAGAAGTTCAGAACTGTTTCCATTGAAGTCAATGTGGTCTTTCCTATTATGGGTGCAAGCATGGTAGCATAACTATAAACATTTCCTGGAACCATCCCCTATGGAGTGGATGAACGCTAAACACAAAAGAAAACTGATAATGTTCGCGATGGTGGCGGTCATTAGTGATTGGCAGCCGTTTCAGGGTTTCTGGTGGGACCGTGTGACCAGTTTGAAACTTGAAAGGCACGTTGTGTTTTGTTTGATCCAAGAGACAACTAGGTGCTTGGCAAATGGCAAGAGAGCTTTAAACATAGATTACCACAAAAGAAAGCAAAAGAAACATCCTATTGATGGATAATTAGAATATCATAATATCATTGATGTGATGGTGTATTATCTTTGTATAGATTAAATAGTTATCTGTCGCAAGTTCATAAACCATCTTAGACCACATGCCTAGCTCCTTGTGCAGTTGTCAATAAGTAAACACATCTATCTTGATTGTCCTTATTTGTTGAACGGGGATGTAATCTCCCTGGTTCAAATTTGTTGTGATCACAGGACCACAAATGTGTCCTTGAGTTATTTAATGCCGATTTATATAATAGAGATTGTAGTTGATGTTAATTAGTGCTTTGAATCTCCAATTGATGGCTATGATTGATCTTAAATTGTTGAATGATGGGACATATCTAATGCCCTATGATTCCTTAATTAGTGTATAATGCTCAAATTTTTAAGTCTCATAAACGGAGCAACACTTTTAAGTTACTTTGCCCTTGTCATCTAAGAATATGGCCTAACATTCAATGTAGTGATAAGAATCTGAGAAGCAAAAAATGTGAAACTGATTTCTTTTCATTTGACTACGCCCTTGTGGGAAAGTTACCCATTATATGTTAAAAAGAAATGGTAAATGTCTAGTAGAATGGTCCAGATGCACACAAATAAACACCATAACTAATAGTAAACAGATATTTTGCCTTCTAGTATTGTCATTTTCCAGTATCCATTCATTATGTTCTCAAGTATTAATGCAGGTTGTCAATTTCCGAAAATTGGTAAGACATAAGAACGTATATTAATCATTAAACAGCCGATGAACGAATGCATCTCGATTTTCCTTTCTCATTCCTGGAAATGCTTCACTTGGTAGAGTTCAAATATTAACTTGATAGTGAAAATTAGTATGATGCAGTTTCACATTCCTATTCGACAACCAGAAAAGAAGTTAAAGAATAGAAAATTCCTAATAATTCATCTATAACTCCAATTTGGGAGCACTCATTAATCTTATGAATACCCCCTCAAACTAGATATTGCTACAAGGTATAAATTAACAGACGATAACTCTATCTAAAACTGCTGGGGTATTGAACGCTTAACACATCATATGTTTGTTAATAAAGAGACCATTTCCGATCATTCACCGTGAATCTAACTGTCATATCCTCCATCCAAAACCAATTAGCAAGTTACTAGCTCCCATGTTCTGAAGTTGAAATTCATCAAATATTACCTAGGCCAAGAATAGCAGCTGCATTTGCTGGAGTAACATATTGCTGATTAGGCGACCAAACCTCTCAAGAAAACCCATTTACCTAAGCAACTTTCTTCACAAAATTCACTTGCGCAAGTGTTCGGGAATAAGGCGTTTCCGCAGTTCATTAGGTGCACCAGAGAGCTCTGCGTGGAACTTACAATAGTCAGATGGAGGTATCAAATCATGTAAAAGTAAAAGGAAATACTAAACTGAAGCTTACCTTGAGATGTAAAGTTGAATAGGGGAGGCAGAGGTCGCCCATTTGGCAAGCAAGCATTTGGTTCCCTTAAAGCATCAAAGAAAGGGTGTGCACATGCCTCCAACTGTCAATTAACACAAAGTATGCTCAAAATCCACCGGAATACAGACAGAATGCACATTTAAAGGATAATACCACTTAAAACCAGTAACAATCATAGGAAGAATCCGTAGTCATTGATTCTCCACACATTAGGAACAAAAGGAATGTTATATTCAACATAAATTCTAATTTATTTTTTACAATTTTAAACTTTATAAGCATGCAGAAAGATCACATAGAAGTGCCAAAAGCACACAACTGAGGACTCGCATATTGAAACAGGAGAAAAAGGAAACAAGCACAATAACCTAATTTCTTGATAATTAAGAAGAAAATTCTTTACTTACAGCAGTACAGCGTAGAGTTGGAGAATATTGGAGAAGCCTTGACACCAGTTCTACTGCTTCAGGTGGCATTCTTTTGTGAAATATCTGCAGATTGCAATCTCATTAAAGATTTGATACATGCTTGCCTCGTGTCTGGGCAAGTGGTTTGTGCAATTTGAATGAACATGTCTAAACAAACTTACTTCATCAAAGAGATGAAGAGGGAAGGAGGGAAACAACTCAACTAATAGTGAAGGAGACACATCAACTTAATAAGCTTTCACTAACCTTGTGCCAGGGGTGAGCTTTGATCTGGGGAAACTTGAACTCTGTGTAGTTTGGATTCATGCACCTAATCTCCTCTCTAGTTGGTGTCCCCAAAATCTGATATGCAACAAGTATAAAAAGACAATTAGCAAGAGAATGCAACAAATTAGACAAGATTTAAGACCTCGTGTGATATCAGTTATAGAGTCTTGATTGCACACCTTGATGATCTCGACCAGCTGGTCAACGCCACTTTCTCCAGGGAAAAGAGGCTGCAAATAATACAGCAGCAATATGTCATACTAGTGTATTCGAGCGTACTAACAATGTATTCTTTAGTTGTTTAATCTTTTACTTTTTGGAATTGGATTGCGCAAGCAAACATCTTAACATTCAATTGTATCTAATTTCATAAATGAGAACACGTGAAACAGAAGCAGGTGTAAGTTACAAGAGATTATGCCACCATCAATGAATAGATAAGACCGTGAACATAATGTTACAGGTATCATCTAACCTGTCCCAGAAGTAGCTCAGCCATAACACAACCAGCAGACCACATGTCAATTGCAGTTGTGTACTCCGTAGCCCCAAAGATCAATTCAGGGGCCCGGTAATAACGAGAACAAATGTATGATATGTTGGGCTCTCCAGACACCTATACCACATAGGCTAAAATATTAGGGACTACCTAATTGTAAAGGAAAAAAGAAAACTTGGTTAAAAATGAAACACCGCATACCAGTATTTTTGCACTTCCAAAATCACAGAGCTTTAGCTGATGCGAGTGGGGATTAACCTTCAGTCAAATAAGCCACAAATTGTCAGGGCAGATAGGGGGGAAAGAGTGAATGGAGATGATAAGCAATTAGTATCAGACTATCAAGGGCATATAAAAGCAACAAGCATATCAAGAGGGGAAATTGAGTACTCACCAAAAGATTCTGAGGTTTAATATCACGATGACATACACCAAGGACACTGTGCATGTAATTCAGCGCCCGACAGATCTGTAAAATGTATAATTTAGAGAAAATTCATTTAATCTCTGAAATCAACATAGTTTGCAATTCTAGAAATCGAAGTTTCTAGAATTTGAAATTCCACAATCTTGATGAGAAAAATGAAGAATCATGCAATAAGCTCACCTGGTATGTGTATAGCTGCACATATATAATGGGCATGTGTCGGTTCATTTTGCTGTAGTGCCTTGAAACTCGGTAAACAGTTTCAGACACGTATTCCAGGACAAGGTTAAGGTATACTTCATTCTTCTCAGTAGTAGAATAGAAGCAGTGTCTTAGTTTAACAACATTAGGATGATCAAGCGTGCGCATAATCTGAAGTTCCCTGTTCTTGTATCTTCTATCCTGTAATACCTTCTTTATTGCTACAGATTCACCAGTTTCCAAGCACTTAGCCTGACATATAAAAAAGACAAAGAGTGAATCAATAAAGCCATCTATACAACTGCAATTCTTTCAACAACAACCTAGCATATTTCAATAGACATTAGATAAATGTATAACATTACCTGAAAGACAACTCCAAATGAACCAGTACCAACCACGCGCTCAGCCATGTAAGACAATGTCTGGGAAAATCATAGGAGGTCAATTCTGATTGAGCTAATATAAAAGTTTAGGGGTAAAGAGAAATACAATTATATTCAACTAGTTCACCTGTTTCTGTTGTCCATTTCGACCACCCACGGTAGTCACAATTATCTGACCAGTCTCTGTTCCGTCACCACTAACAAAAGCAGGCTCCATATCCTATGGGATGCAACAAGATAGATCAGCAACATTTTTTCAGAATACAAAAACAGCTACTTTAGGTACTAAATTTGACATGAAAGATTAGAAAATTAGCAGATACCTTTAAATTATCCTCTAGACTATCAGCTTTTTTGTCTTTAATTTTCATTTCATGCATTTCTTTAGGAAGCTCATCAAGTTCAGAATTTTCAGGCTTAGTATCCATTGTTGATGTACTTCCAGTAGTGGTTTCCTTAGATGTAGAAGCCATATCCTCCTTTGGAACTGTAGTAGTACATCTATCTTCCATTTGAGTATCACCAACCACTCTTTGATCTACTTCTTGCTCAACCTTCACCCTCTTTATGCTTGCATCACCACCCTATAAAATATCAGCAATCAATCATATTCTTTCCATGAATTACTGATAAATCTAATCAAAATAAAAAGAAAGATCCAAGCTTCCACTATAAATCCCATCTTACCTACCCCAGGCCAAAAAGAATTAAAGAAATACTAGTCACATAAGCAAATGATCTATAAAATGGCATCTACCCTATTGCAAGCCAATATAGCCACCGTAAAGCCTCTAACTTTTTTGCATCACTCGCAACATAATTAGAGCTAACACGGAATGCTTTGTGCACTGGGCTGCGGCAACATAATTAGAGCTAAAATGGTGAAAATCTCACTATAAAGCTTTCTTTTTTTCACCCCCTCAAGAATTACGAAAATGTTAAAAGAAGCAGTCAACAAATCCCCTCCCCAAAAGCCCAAGAATTCAAAACGTGAACATCTTTCTCTCGACTTTCCAAATCATATTCAGATAAAAACTATGTCTAAATCCCAGTATTTAGACCCATTTGAAAGCAAAGATATTGAATGATAAACTAGGGGTGGGGTCAAATACATGAAACATTTATAATTATGTCACTCTATTTTAAGAGAGGGGGAGAAAGAAAATCACAGGATCTGAACGTCCAGAAGCAATGCTCTTAAGTCGACGCATGACATTCATCTCTGCTTCCCCAAGAGCGCAAGGAACCCACAAAATTAATGATAACTAGTCCTCTTCTTCTCCTCTTCCCTCAAACACCTGAATGTTTTTTTTTTCTTCAATGGAGGTAAGAGAGAGAGAGAGAGAAAACCACCAAGATAAAGAAACAATGTACTTTGAAATGCCAATATGTGAAAATATGACAACTACTAAAAATATATTTATTCTATATTTTACTAACATATTTTATAGTATACACAATATTCTTAGGCCAAGTGTCTATAGAAACAGCATTTTTAACTGTAGATTAAGATTTGCTTTTACTTTACCTTCACTTAACTCGTGAATTATACTAAATACGTTGTTGTTTTCGTAAAAATCAGACTATATAAAAAAGCAAATAATATTTTTATGTAATTCAAACAGCATGTAGTAGTTTTTTAAAAAATTACACTCAAAATTGTATTATAGAGTATTATTTGTTCTATTTTAATTTATATGATGTATTTTATTAAAAATTGTATTTACTCATATATCTATGAAATAGATCAGTGAGGACAATATTTTCATATAATTTTGAGAAAAAATACGAAATTATATTAAAAATCAGACAATTCTTCTTTTTAAAATTTGGGAATGAAACAGCAAAATAAAAAAAATAAAAAGGAAAAAGACAAAAGTATTTTTTCTCTGTTCTCTAAAAAATTCAAATTATCAGTGGTCAAAGTCATGACCGTATCATTCCTGTCTGCATATTTTTTCGTACTTGCAGTCAAACTTTAATTTTGAATCGTAGATGTGGTGAATCAAACGGTGGATGAGTTCCGATGAATGACAATATTATCCTTAGCGTTTGAAGGGATTTACGAGGGGGCGTGCGATAATTATGCCAGCGGAATATTCGCGGGGGCCTTTTTGTCAAACACTTTGACAAGTCCTTATCCTTTTCGCGGTTAGTTTATACTTTGAATTTCCTTCGATTACTTGTAAACTTTTGACAGTCGTTACAAAAAAAAAATGATCCAATGTCCCAATGGGCTCGTTTGTACACTATATTACGCAAGAATGCATTGGATAAAAAAGTAATATATTGTTTTGTGAGCGTTTTTAATTGGACTAAATTATATTATTTTTAAAAATAGTATACTTCAACTGTCATTTTTCTTCTGGACTATACTAAAAAAAATACAGTCCAATTCATTACAATACAGTACATTACAATATAAAAATATATAATTCAGTGCGACGTACCAAACGAACTCAATGTGTCCAAAATAAATCAAATTTATGTTAAGAAAAAGCATTACACTACTAATAGTTCCCCCCCCCCCCACCCCCCCATAAGGTGTGTGTTGATTGCAATTGATTTTTCAACGTCCTTCTTTCTCTGTGTGGATAATTTGCTGTTGAATGCTAGACTGTAGTTTCAAGTTAGAACGAAGAAATTTACCAAAAACAGTTACAACTAAGAATTTCATTATCTAGGTTCGGAGAATAAAAGGTGAAGTATATAAAAGACTAAATGTTCGAAATATAATTTATCTTTAACCATAATTTACAAATTATTTAAAGCTTTACCACTTCTCTTATTTCTTTGCACTGCCCCTTTTCTTCTTTCATGTCTACTTTTTCTTTATATTCACATAAACGAGAATTTTCATCTCGTTAAGCATCGCATATGGTATAAATTTCATCACTTTATTCGGTAACATTGATAATGAAATATATATATATATATATATATATATATATAAATGTTACACCTCGTAAGTTTAAGGCGATAATTAAGAGCGTCATTAAAAAATAAAATTTGAATATTGGATATAAAGTATATTTATATAAGCTAATCCGAAAGTTGGTATACAAAGGATGTGAGTCCGGAATTTTTTTGGTTACTACGAGCGTGACAATGGAAATTGAAGATGATAATTATATATATTCCCGTTATGGATTAATAACGTATTATATAAAGTTACGACAACAAGGTTACGAGGTCTTATGAAATTTTCGGGAATTAGAAGAAGTGGAATCTAAACTTTAATTGTTACTTGAGGGGTATTTAAGAAGACAATTAAGAACATTGGACTAAGTTGCAATAAAGAAATTTCAGATTTTTATTTCCTTAAAAGTCTTCTAAACCCTTCATATTTTTTTTCCTACTTAGAAATTCAAAAAGAAGAACACTTTCTTCTCCTCTCAAACGAAAATCATATCAATTTCCTTAGCAAATTTAAGATTCAATCAACCTCCATTCCAAGATTAATCATTCTACAAAATTAGAAGCAAAAATTAAATCCAAAACAGTGGCAAAAATGCCACTGCTAGCCGAAAACCTTGCTCCAAAATTCCAGATTTTTAGATGAAATTCTTGGAAGAAAAACATGTGAGAAAGGTGGGTTAAACTTGTAGAATACATGCATGTAATTATAAGTTGAAGAATGGTGAAAATGGTGAAGCAATTGGAGCATGCAAGGACCGATTTTCATGGGATGTTTTGGCACAAATTTTAGGTAAGAATTCTTCTTGTTATGGTATAATTGAAGTGTATGTTGTAGTAGTTTACGAAAGGAACTTATGTTAAGAGAAACTTGAAATTAAGACAGTGCATGTGAATGTTGTGGGTATTGGACCGAATAGGGGCTGTTTTTGTGAAATTTGGATTCGATTGTTGTTATGTTATTATTGTCCCCATTAATTATATGTTAAAGTGAGGGAAATCTTGATACTTAAAAGTTGTAGATTGGTTGTATGGACGTATTGAAAGGTGAATTGAATTCTAGGGAAGTAAGAGAAAAGTTATGAAATTATGACATGTTGTGACCGAGAACTTCATGAAATTGTTAGACATTGTGCGACATATTAAGGGCTAATTCGTTAAGTTATAATGCTGAAAATGTAAGCTATAAACATGTATATAAGTTACGGTAATTACTAATCCATGTCCTAAAGGAATAAATGTGTAAAAATGGTGTTATGTTGCAAATTATAGGACTCGAACTATTGTTGTTGTCGCTAGAGTGATGGACTGTTTTAAGGTTGTTCTAATATGGATTAAGGGCTGGATTAACATGAGAAATAGGAGTAGTGATCACCTTAGTTGTTGTAGTTGTTGTATTGCATAAATGTAAAGAGGAGGAATGTGTTATGATGGCGTAAATGGAATATTTGGGATTGTTTTGGTTATATCCTTACGTTGTGATTGTTATTTGGTATTGCTGGCTTGATTTCTAAGTTGTGGATATGCACATAAATAGGGGAAGTGTTGTCCGATTTTTTAAAGAAAAGAAAGCGAGTTATCATTTAATTATAGCATATGCTAGTAATGGTAAGGTTAATGAACATGTTACTATTAATATAGGTTGAAGTGCTAGTCAAGACGTATTTAGAATATTGAGTTGGCTAGTTCGCCAATAAGGTATGTGAAACTCTTCCTTCTTTCTTTTGGCATGATTTTCATAAATAAATGTACGGCGGACGTACATGATTCCTATACAGTCTAATTCCTAGTAATATGAGTTATAAGAAATGTCTTTGATTTTCTATTAAAAAGTTCATTTTAATGATTTGATTAAGAGTCAAAGTGATGATTTAAATTGTATAGTGACTCATGATACTCTATTCGTGTTGGATATGATTATATGAATTCACCGAGTTTCATAATGGGCCGGAACACGTTATTGTTAGGCGTATTTTGTATACGTTTTTTGAGTCATTTTTAGTTAGTATTTTACTCGTTTTTGTTGTGTTTAGTATAGTATTAGGCTTGTTTTTCTTTCTGCGAGTCACAACGGTTCAAAAAGGGAAAATGACGAAAAGGGACGAAAAATGGGCATAAAGAAGGAATCCTAGGCCGAAAAGGATGTAAAGTGAAGACGAACGAAAGTCGAACATTGTGGCGCAAAATGCAGTACGCACGGAACATCAAAGTAGCCCGCAGAACTAGGCGCAGGGTCTGCGAACGCGCATTTAAAAATCGAAAATCCGAAGTCGATTTGGCCAGGGGTAGAAGGGTCCAGAGGGCACGAAAATTGCACCATATTAAAAGCCCTAAGGATTATTCTATGAGGGGGGATTCATTCTAGCACAAAAACACAACGCAGGGCAAGGATTTGAAGCTACAATTGGAGACTTTAGTTCGCAGTATTTTTCCTCCTTTCATTTTAATTCAGTTTATGTTTGGAATTGTATTAGTTTTTAGCATGTCTATGGCTAGGAGCTAAACACTTTATTAGGGCTTTTCTTTTGAATCGCTTGAAACTTTATTTCATGACTTAATGCATTAGTTTGATGTCTTCTTCACTTGTTTAAGATTTATTCAATAATTTGTATGAATGTTTGATAGTAAATTGATCACTAATTATCATAATCTATATGATTTCGAATCAAGAACCGAGAGGAGAGATTTAGATATGTTGTAATTGAATAGACATATGTTAAAATCGCAAACGAAAGTACCTCGATACTTGTGTAGCATTATATGTTACTGTTCTTAATCCTCCTATGTGGTAAATCCTATCATAGAAATATAGAAGGGTTCTGCACTGGGGTTGAGCGATTATATATCCTAACCGAAATATAAGACAGTCTAGTTAACCGCTATCTTAACGTAGAAGAAGAGATGATTCTAGTTGCATTAAGGATTGAATAGAGTGGATAGTCGAGGATTTTGGAAGCCCTAATTCCTTCATAATTGATTACAACTTCAATAGTTTAGTTGAATCTTGCAATTATTCTAGTAGTAAAACAGAAAAAACCAATTCAATTATCGATTGTCAAATAGATAACATAAAATAGATGAACGGTAATTAGAAATCAGTCTCTGTGGACGATATTCGATCTTACCAGACTATATTACTTGTAACGATACGTACACTTGCGTGAGCAATTGGAAATCGCCTAACAAGTTTTTGGCGCCGTTGCCGGGGACTGACTTACTTCTAATATCGAACCATCTATTTTTATATCTACTTTGGCTTTATTTTTATTTTTTATTTTTACTGTTAGAATCATGTTGCCTTGATTTGTTTGTTGATTTTGGCCTATTTCAGGGATTTAGTGTATGCGAAGAAGGAGAGGATCAGATACACTTATTCCCTTCAATCCTAAAATTGAGAAAACGTGCAAACAAAACAGGCGAAATAAAAGGATAGCTGATTCAGTGATCATGGAAAACCAACTACCGAATCAGAATGGGGCAAACAACGAGGTTCCTGAACATGTAGAGGAGCCAATACCGATCCCATTAGAAAGAAGCTTGGGAGATTTTGTTCTGCCCACAGTTACTGGTGCGTAAACATGCATCAGGCTCCCAGCAATAGGGGCAAACAACTTTGAGATCAAGCCAGCCATCTTAAGCATGGTCCAGAACATAGTACAGTTTAGGGGGTTGCCATCTGAAGACCCCCACATGCACATTGCCAACTTTCTGGAGTTGTGTTCCACTTTCAAGTACAATGGCGTTACTGACGATGCCATTAGACTGAGGCTCTTCCCGTTCTCACTTAGGGACAGAGCCAAGAGCTGGTTGAACTCACTACCTGCCAACTCCGTCACCACATTGCAGGACCTAGCCCAAAATTTTCTTGCAAAGTTCTTCCCTCCTTCAAAAGCTGCAAAGTTAAGGAGAAAGTTAAACAATTATTATCATGTGGATGGTGAGTCACTCTATGATGCATGGGAGCGATTTAAGGATCTGCAAAGGGAATTCCCACATCATGGCATAGAGAAGTGGATGTTAGTCCTTATTTTTTATAATGGGTTGAGTGGTACTACTCGTACCATTATTGATGTTGCAGCAGGGGCGTTCATGAGAAAGAGTGCCAATGAGGCACATGAGTTACTGGAAGACATGGCTGCCAACAATCACCAAGGAGCAGATGACAGGTCAGTGAATAGTAGGAAGACTATGGGCATACATGAATTAGATGTCATCACTGCCCTGAATGCACAGGTGACCCTGCTGACGAAGCAACAACAGCAGAACAATATGTCTGTGAATTGTGAGATTTGTGGTGGACCGCACTCCTTTGACATATGTACATCGGTGGACCCTAATAACCCTAATAATGTGCCAATGGAGCAGGTTCAGGCAGTTGGGAACTTTCAGCGGCCTTATAATTCCAACACATACAATCCAGGGTGGAGAAATCACCCTAACTTTTCGTGGAGGAACGACCAGTCCCAGCAACAACCATATCAAGGTAATTACCAGAACCAGCAAGCACAGAAACAGGCTACCTCATCCCAACAGTTTAGACCACCTACACAACATGAGAATTCTGATGAGCTGAGAGTTGCATTGCTTACACTCCGCAGAATCAGTTCATGTCTTAAACCAGGTCTTCTCTCAGGAACCTGGAAACACAGGTTGGACAACTGGCGAAGATGATGACCAACCGGCTGCAGGGTACTCTCCCAAGCAATACAGAGATCAATCCAAGAGAACAAACGATGTCGACGGTGTTGTTAAGAGTGGAAGCGGTTGAGCGAGTTGCTCCCAACCCGCAGTGGTTCATGAGAAAGAGGGTGAGAAAGCAGTTGAGGAAGGAAATGAGGGGGTCACAGAGGACCACCCTACAGTTGAGAAAGCTCTACCAGCACCTTTGAGTAAATACATTGATAGAATCCCTTACCCTCAGAGGCTCCAAAAGAAGGTCATAAACAAGTAGTTCTTGGAGGTATTTAAGAATTTTCACATCAATATCCCCTTCATTGAGGCGTTAGAACAAATGGCTGCATACTTCAAATTCATGAAGGTGATACTTGGGAAAAAGAGAAGGTTGACAGATTATGAGACAGTAGAGCTGACAGAGGAGTGCAACGCCATCTTACAAAAGAAACTGTCTCCTAAGTTGAAAGATCCAGGAAGCTTCACCCTACCCTGCACTATTGGCAAAGTAACATGCAACAGGGCACTGTGTGACTTAGGGGCTAGTATCAATCTCATGCCTATGTCTGTGTTCAAGAGATTGGATTTAGGGGAAGCCAAACCAACCACAGTTAATCTGCAGCTGGCTGACCGAACTGTGGTGCACCCCAGAGGCATAGTGGAAGATTTGCTTGTCAGGGTGGGAAAGTTCTTCTTCCCAGCAGACTTCCTCATTCTTGACATGGAGGAAGATTATGAAATACCCATCATTTTGGGGAGACCATTCCTTTCAACGGGTAGAACCCTAATCGATGTGGAGAAGAGAGAATTGAGACTACGGGTTCAGGAAGAAGAGATGGTATTCAAGGTGTTCAAAACCACCATTGAGTCTCAGGCCAACAACAAGTGCTTAGTAGTAAGCACAACTGACACAGCAGTTCAACAAGCACAAACCAAAACTAGGGAGATCATTCATATAGTTGTGAACCCACATGCTAGTTTGAAAGCTGCAACAAAAGTCCATGACATGAAAGCTGACAAACAGGTAAATCTTACTAAACTCAATGATGTGAAAAAGTAAAATAGTGTGAGGAAGAGAAAAATGATTCTAAAGTGGATAGGTTGTGGGGTCAATTTACCCCAATGATTTGATAAGGAACCGGAGTCCGGCTACAAGACGTTAAAGGCAGCGCTACTTGGGAGGCAACCCAAGAATTAAATTATGCAATTTAGTATTGTTAGACTAGTCTCACTTTAGGTATTTTTGTGGTGTCGTGATGACAGGTGAAAGTATTGGACATGAAGCACGAAAAAACACGGAAGGAAAAAAATGTCACGACCCGAACCCCGGGGCCGCGACTGGTGCCCTACCTGGGCACCCTTCTACCCATTCATCCCAAGTAACCCGCGAAAGATAAAGATACTCATCATCATTTTTTTTAAAGCAAGCAAAGGCAAAGCCAGCTAGACCGTCGCTATATATATATAAGCCAAAATGAAACTACACTGTACACGAGTCCAATCCCATATATGAATACAGACATCTAAGAGTTTTGACAATATACTATGATGGGACAAGGCCCCGCCGTATCCATAAATGTACAAAAGCCTATATCGAAAGATTAGTACCAAAATGATAAGCCCCAGAACAATGGAGCTATCCCAAAACTCTGAGCAAGGATCCTACACTTGCAAATCACCAAATCGCACCTAAATCATGAGATGTAACGCAGCCCCCCGGAGAAAGGGGGTCAGTACGGAAAATGTACCAAGTATGTGAAACAATAAGTACTGTAAATGAGATTATAACAGGCCAAAAAGTTAACAAGAGACAAGTACAATAATCAAATACCATTACACTATGCCTTTTCAAAGTAAAAGTCAATTGTATCCTTTTTAAACTGAGAGTAATGAAAATCAACTATACTTTTTCAAATTATGAAAGTCATGTCAAAATTATGGACGTCTGTCCATATAAACAAATAATGTCATGGGAGTTGAACCTGAACATTATACACAAATACTGCCCTGTAAGGTATTCTGCCCGGTCGTATCTAGGACGCGATAAAGTCAATAAGGTATTTTGTCCGGCCCTTTCTGGGACGCGGTAAAGTCAATAAGGTATTCTGCCCGGCCCCTTCTGGGACGCGGTAAAGTCAATAAGGTATTTTGATCGGCCCCTTCTGGGACGCGGTAAAGTCAATAAGGTATTCTGCCCGGCCCCTTCTGGGACGCGGTAAAGTCATTAAAATATTTTGCCAGGCCCATTAAGGTATATTGCCCTGCCCATTAAGGTATACCGCCCTGACCATTCTGGGACGCGGTCCAAATATAAAGGAATGTACACATATAGCTATCACAAGAAACTATGTACAATTTAAATCATCTTCGACTCTCATTAGCACAAATAGAATGAACTATCATTTTAGAAGAACTCAAGGCATTATCACATCTTGTAATATTAGGGAATTGAACCCAAAGTACTATGTACATCCACCGTAAATTCCTTTCCTTTATAATAAATCATTTGACTCTTAATGAACCAAAATAAAATAACTTTCATTTAGACAACCCAAAGTACTATCAAGAGAATAGATATAACAATCTTTCATTTTTGAAACCCCAAGTACTATCAAGAGAATAGATATAACAATCTTTAATTTTTGAAACCCCAAGTATTATCAAGAGAATAGATATAACAATCTTTCATTTTAGAAACCCCAAGTACTATCAAGAGAAGAGGTAAACAACTTCCTTTTTATAAAACCCAAAGTATTATCAAGACAATGGATATAACAACTTCCTTTTTGGATCTCAAAGTACTATTAGTGAAATAGATAGAACACTTCTATTTTGGAAACTCAAAGTACTATTAATGAAGTACATAATTAAGGAGTAGGATTAGCTCCCTTTATAACAAAGAATCATGCTAGAAGAAGAAAGGATAGTTCACATACCTTTTTGGCGACTAACCAACTATACAATCTAGAATACGTCTCAATGTACTTCAATCTATAATGACAATAACACGCATATCAACACGTGTTCACTAAAGTAGGTTAACACCAAGTAAAGGTTCTCTTTTTTCTATGAAAATTTGGACAGCACTTCCCCTATAAATACGTACTTTTCCACCTTTTCCAAGACCCAAATTCAACAACAATCAAGCTCCATTTAAGGCACGATCGAAACAGCAACCAAAGGGGATTACACACCTACTTGACGTGTAAAATTCGGCCCCTTAATCTATACAAAACAGTCCATAAAAACAGTCCACAATTCCATCAACAATAAGGGTAAAATGTGAAGCTTTTTAACACTCTTTTACACCCTTATTCCTTAGGACTTTCATTAGCAATTTTACCACATTAATCATGCATGTTGACAACTGAATTTCTAGCATATACACGCCACAAAACAATCCATAAAAACTGCACGACAATATCCAACAGTTTTATAGATTCCACGGCCAACAACTACAACCCGATAACTCTTTCCTTAATCCATTTTATTCCACTTCAAGTTCCAAAACTTCTATATATGGTATAATAACTTATCTACAACAACATTACTTCATTTTTAACATGCAATAGGTGAAGATAACAACAACAATAACCAACAAACTCCAAAGATCCGAAAGTTGCATATTCTCGGCCCCAACATTAAAAAATAGTCCAAACACTTTTTAATCTTCATTCTTCTAAACACATGCTCATCTACTAACCATAATAACATGTAATATCTAATTACTTCAAGAGGAAGAAGAGTTCTTACACAAAATTGCCCAAAAAGTCGTGACTATACCCTAAGGTTTTTTGCCCGCAGTTTTTATTTTGCTCCACTTCTTCAATTTCCAATCACACACATGTATCCTCTACAAGCTTATAACCAACTTCCCTTCTTGTTTTACCTCCAAAAAGTCGACGAACAAGCTAGGGTTTTCAATCCCATTTCCGGCCCAACATGGATTTTGGAGATTATTGAAGAGTTAACTTGTCTTAGAACTTGATTAGTGTTCTTAATCTTGCAAAATAATCAACTTTGTTCTTGAAATCATCTTGGAGAAAATCGAGATTCAAGAGAGAATGGAGAGCTTTTGAGAGATGAAAATTGTGAGAAATGAAATAAAATGACTAAGTCTTCCAACCCAATCTCTATATAGAAAATATTTTCAAGACAAGTGGATGAGGTGCCACGTGTCAACTCCTCATTGGCCGGAAATTTTCATCTAATAAAATATCTAGATATTTGGACAAATATCTTAAAATTGAAGGGCCCCGCAAAATTGTAAAATTCTCGGCGGACCCTATATTATCATTTCCAATTCTTCGTAATCCAATACTAAGTTCATAAATCCAATTAGAAGTATTAAACTCCAAGTTCGTCGTTACTTTTTCCCAAAATTTTCCTTAAAAAAATGTAATAATTTTTTCCTTCCAAAATTCAAATCTTAAATCCTTAATCACGTTCTCAATTAGTAGCTCTGGTATTACGGGGTATAACAGAAAATTGGTGCCGCGGCGCCGAAAGTTAGAGGGACGCAGGAATTTGGGCGCCGCGGCACCGGTCAACAGAGTCGCGGTGTCGTGACGGGATTTCCGAATTTAAAGCCCTAAATCCCCCAAATCCCCTCCCACACAAACACAAACCCTTCATCCCTCTAAAAACTTCCGAAAAATTCTCCCTCTTTCACAAAATAATAATAATATATATCTCCCACAAACTCCACCAAATTCTGCAAAATCCCTACAATCACTCCCATTAAAACCCCTCACATCTTTCACCATCACCACTCTTTCACTTGGGTCAAGAAATTTGTGAAGAAAAACTCTTCAAAAATGTAATCTTCATCAATTCTCTTGATATTTCTTGGTTAGTGGTGAAAGTAGCTTCAAGAATTGGATAGTGTACGGGCTATTTTGGTATTATGTGCTGTGTGATTGGGGATTGTGTAGTGTGTGTTGTGTGTTGTTGTTCGGTGTGTGTGGACTGGGTGTATTGTGGTGTAGTTGTTGGTGTATTGTTGTTGTGTTTGAATTGTTGTTGGTTATTGTTGCGGTGTGGAGTGAAAGTTGTTGTAAAACCTCAAAGAAACAAAGAAAACGCTGCTGAAATGTTCCTAACAACCTTCATAATGACTTCAAGGAAACGAACAGCCCAAACCACCTCATCTTCATCAGTCTCAGATCATGATGTGACCCAGTTCACCAACAGGGATGCAGAGGATAGGTACAACAGGATAAGTGGTAGGGCAGTAATACAAGAGCGCGGAATGGACTATCAGGACGACCCACTCGATGAGGATGATGTTTATGAGCCCATTAGAGCCGCGATTGAAGCCAATGGTTGGGAGAGGTTCGTCGATCAAAAGGTTATTCCACAACAAAATGTCAGCCTTGTGAGAGAATTCTACGCCAACTACCCAGAGCAAAGCAACGGGAGATGATTTGTAAGAGGGCGTTATGTACCTGTGAGTGCTGAAGCAGTGAATGCTATTTTTGGGACAACTAATGTTGGGGACCAGGGCCACAATCCAAACAATTTCAGAACCTGGTCAAGGAATGTCAACCACATATTATGGGATGTAGTTGCTGAGGCCCTATCCTACCTAGGAGCGCAGTTTCATTATTCAATCAGAGGGGGCAGAGGACTTGCCCGGTGCCAATTCAACAGAGTAGCCAAAGCTTGGCTACATTTCGTGAGTGCTCGCTTGATTCCGTCAACTCATTTCACCAATGTACCAGTAGACAGAATCAAGCTCATCTTTGACATCATGAGGGGCCTGACTATTGATATTGGGATGGAGATAGTGTAGAGTATTGGGGAAACCAGCAGATTGATTACTACTGGCGATTTGGGACATGGTTCATTCATCACTGCATTATGTGCTAGGCACAGAGTCCCAACATTCGCCACAGACATTCTTGAGAAGACTCTGCCACCTATAAAATATAGTCTGGTCCATTCATACCCTAACCCTGCAAACCCAGCGGATTGGAGATGAGATCAAGCGAGGCGGCGCGGCCGCAATGGAGCAACGAGGCGAGCGACCACACGGCGTAGCCCAATGGCGGCCATTAGCCTCCCTTAGCTTTGGAGCCCCCAGTGCCAATCATGGGGCATATGCTCCTAAATCAACTATAGATGCTGCCAAACCATGAATAGATGCTATTAAATCAGCAACATATGATGCAAGGGCATCATGACCTGAGCCAGCGCGTCGATGATTTGAGCACCATGTTCGACCAGTGGTCAATGCAGTATCCGCCACCACCACCACCATTTTGAACCGCTATTGTCTGTAAGTCGTTCCTTTTATTTTTGAGTCTTACATATTTGGGACAATGTGTCGTTTAAATTTGGGGGGGGGAGTTTAGGTTATTTTATTTTTGTGTGTCTATTTTTGTGAGTCTTTTGTTTGTTTTTGTGTCTATATGAGTCAATTTGTTTTAATGATCATGTATGTTGTGTTTACTTGGAACGCCTAATGAATTAAGTGGGATAATGTAATGGAATGAGAAGCTAAAATATGTGTGCTTGAGTTAGATATGTCAAAGATTCATGAAAACCTGATTATTTGGAGTTTTCTGTACTTAGCATGTGTATTGTCAATTGGGAAAAACATCCATGATGTCTGCTGCTTGTTATTTGAGGCGAAATAGTTAGGATGTACATGTTAGGGAAATAATTCAGACATTTCTTTGTTAACCCTTCATACTCTTCATTACCTACCCTGATAATAAATTGTATTTCTAGTCAGCCCCTTTGAGCCTAAAATAAAAGTTATTTCTTTGACACCTCATGTCTCCTTGTGTGCCTTAAGTAGTAATTGAAAACAGAGATGAAAAAGAGTGAAAAAGAAATACAAAAAGAGAGTGAAAAATTGATGCACCCCAATAAAAAATATATATATGTTAAAGCTTAAGTTTGGGGGTGCCCACGTGAATGTGTTTCATGCTCTGAAAAAGAGAAGAGGGGAATGATATGTATGAATAAAAAAGAAGACCAAAAAGAAGGATAAAATGGTTGAATAAGAAAAACGCTTATGGTACGTAATTTGAGCATAAATGCCAACTTTTATCTACCCCTGCCTAAGCCTACATTACAACCCTGAAAAGTCCCGAATATCTCTAGTATGTACGTCCATGATTAGTGGAGAATAGCAAGTAAACAGACGCATAGAATTTTGAGAAAAATGAAATGAAATTGACATGCATAGGTTAGGTATTCATGCTTCCAGTGATTGTGACTGAAATGAATCTGCGAAATATCTGACTTGAAATTCTAGATTGTCAAATACATGCTATATCTGTTCCTACATATTATCCAACTGACGTTCATGTGTTTCTAAGTAACCTTGTGAAGCTGTTTGACCTGAGTCTATGAGTCTTTTGTTTTTTTGAGTTCTTTGTTTTGTTTTCTGCTTTGCTCGAGGGCGAGCAAAGGTTAAATTTGGGGTTTGTTAGGCGTATTTTGTATACGCTTTTTGAGTCATTTTTAGTTAGTATTTTTCTCGTTTTTATTGTGTTTAGTATAGTATTAGACTTGTTTTTCTTTCTTTTGAGTCACAGCGGTTCAAAAAGACAAAATTGCGAAAAGGAACAAAAAATGGGCATAAAATGAGAAATTTGAGGCCGGAAAGGACAGAAATTGAAGACCCAGACGAAATCCAGGCAGCGCTGTGGCGCCAAAATGCAGGGCCACGGCGCCGGAACATCAGAGTGGCCACAGAACTTTGGGCGCCGCGGCGCCAGTCTGCAGGGCCGCGGCGCCGGTACGAAAATAGAGAATCTGAAGTCGATTTGGCCAGGGCAGAAGGGTCCAGAGGGCATGAAAATTGCAACATATTAAAAGCCTTAGGGATTATTCTATGAGGGGGGATTCATTCTAGCACAAAAACACAACGCAGGGCAAGGATTTGAAGCTACAAATGGAAACTTTAGTTCGTAGTAATTTTCTTCTTTTCTTTTTAATTCAGTTTATGTTTGGAATTGTATTAGTTCTTAGCATGTCTATGGATATGAGCTAAACACTTTATTAGGGCTTTTCTTTTGAATCGCTTGAAACTTTATTTCATGACTTAATGCATTAGTTTGATGTCTTCTTCACTTGTTTAAGATTTATTCAATAATTGGTATGAATGCTTGATAATTAATTGATCACTAATTATCATAATCTATATGATTTCGAATCAAGAACTGAGAGGAGAGATTTGGATATGTTGTAATTGAATAGACATAGGTTAAAATCGCAGACGAAAGTACCCCGATACTTGTGTAGCATTATAGGTTACTGTTCTTAATCCTCCTATGTGGTAAATCCTATCATAGAAATATAGAAGGGTCCTGCACTGAGGTTGAGCGATTATATATCCTAACCTGGACACGTTATATTGATTATTCCATGGACATGTATCCATGATGCGGGTATAGATACCCATGATAGTATATGTATGATGATTCCATGGACAGACATCCATGATGCGGGTATAGATACCCATAATGGTATATGTATGATTATTCCATGTACATGTATCCATGATGCAGGTATAGATACCCATGATAGTATATGTATGATGATTTCATGGACATGTATCCATGATGCGGGTATAGATACCCATGATAGTATATGTATGATGATTCTATGGACAGACATCCATGATGCGGGTATAGATACCCAAGATAGTATATTTATATATATATATATATATATATATATATATATATATATATATATATATATATATATATATAAATGATTATATGGATGGACATTCATGATTTTGATATGACTCTCATTTTTATAAGGCACAATCGACTCTCATATTTTTATATATGGCACAGTTGGATTTGGTACTTGATTTTCATACTTGTCTCATGTACGTTTTGACCAGTTATGATTTTCTACTTGTACTTTATGTTTCATATACTCGGTACATTCTTTCGTACCCTCTTTTCTCGGGGGGTTGCGTTCATGCACGCATGTACTGGTACTCAGTTTAGAGATCCTCCATTGATTCGGAGCTTAGTCATTTTGGTACAGAACCTTATTTTGACTTATGCATATTTAGGGGCACAACGGGCCCTGTCCCGTCATATTTCATTATTGTATTCTTAGAGGTATGTAGACAGTTGTGGGTTGTATAGATTTGGGTTGGTCATATGAGGATTGTAGATATGTTTGGTTCGGCTGTACTATTGTATTTCATTTTGGGATGCTCATGTGTATAGTGGCAGCTTTGTCGGCTCGTCTATTCGTTATATTTAATTTAGATGTGACTCCTCAGGAGACAGGGTTATTCATGTGTAAAGGCAACCTTGTCGGTTTGTCTATTCGGACGTATGTTATGATTGTAGCGTTATGCTGCCGAATTTTATATTGTCCTTAGTGTCGGTCTGATTACATGACAGGTTAGTATAATGGCATCATTAGGGCGCTTAGTCGCGGCCCGTCGGGTCGGGTCGTGACAATAAATATACAATTCCTAAATATGGTGAATATAGGAAAATAATTCTACTTTTTCCTACTCTAATTCTAATACATTTTCCTAGTACAAGACTAATACCATACTTATAATTATACATGAATTACAATTTGTGGAGTCCAAATTGGACCATGATAGACACGTGTATATCAGTCTTTTACACCCCCTCAGTCATAGCGGACGGTTTACGTACGCTGAGAATGTCCCAAAAATCTTCAAATAGAACCAAGGGAAGACCCTTAGTAAATATGTCAGCAATATGGTATTGCGAAGGGACATGGAGAACATGTACTTGTCCACGAGCTACCTTTTCTCGAACAAAGTGTATGTCCATCTCGATATGTTATGTCCATCTCGATATGTTTAGTGCGCTGATGTTGGATCGGATTTACAGATAGATAGACTGCACTCACAATCACAGTAGACCGAGGTAGCCATATGAATAGAAAAATGTAGCTCTAGTAGAAGGTTATGTCCAACATGACTCAGACACCACATTGGCTACCCCTCGATACTCATCCTTAATTCGTACTGGATCGTGATAACGTAGCCTGACGTTTAGCCGAACAAGAGATCAAGTTATCCCCAAGGAACATAAAATAACCAGATGTCAAACGTCTGGTATTTGGACAACCACCCCAATCAACATCTGTATATGACACAAGAGTGGAGACGGAGGACAAATATAAATGCAATCCAAAATCAAGTTTTCCATGTATGTATCATATAATTTGTTTGAGCGCATGCATATGCTCAATTCGCGGATTATGCATAAATAAACACACATGTTGTACTGCATAAGTAATATCTGGTCTCGTGAAAGTGAGAAACTGAAGAGCCCCGACAAGACTACGATAATGGGTGGGATCCTCGTACAGTGTGCTAGACGTAGCACTCAACTTCGGTTTTGTATCAACCGGAGTAGAAGTAGACTTATAATATGACATGGCAACTCTCTCAATAATCTCTGTCGCATATTTTTTCCGCGATAAAAATAGACCACATGCATGACGAGTGACTGTTATGCCAAAAAAAAGTTGAAGATCCATAAGTCTTTCATAGCAAATTCGAAACTGAGAAAGGACATGATAGACTTGCGTAGAATATCTAATGAGGCAGTACATATAATATCATCAACATATAACAGAATATATGCTAGAGAGGTACCACACCGATAGATGAATAGAGAATGATCAGACCTGCTGTGAGAAAATACAATAGTGGTCACACACCTTTTATACCAAACACGTGGGGCCTGCTTAAGCCCGTATAAGGACTTCTTCAGCAAACAGACATGATGAGGATAGTTGAGGTCCCTAAAACCCAAGGGTTGATACATGTATATTATCTCCTTAATATCACCGTGTAAGAAAACATTTTTCACATCCAGCTGGTGGATGAGTCATGCTTTCGAGAGAGCTAGACTAAGCATTGTGCGAACGGTAGCTGGTTTGACCACCGGACTAAATGTCTCTCCACAATTAATGTCAACCTATTGTGTTTTACCATCACCTACAAGACGGGTCTTATGCCTCTCAAAAGAACCGTCAGAATTTTCTTTATGAGTAAAACTTCACATAGACCGAAGAATATTAACACCAGGGGGATGGAAAACCAACTCCCATGTCTTATTTTTAATGAGAGCATTATATTCGTCATCCATGGCCAATATCCAATTCGGCTCATGAAGGGCAGACACTGGATTACGTGGTAGCAGAGATTTAGTGACATTAGAATGTAGATTAAAATATCATTTCAATTTAAAAATACCCTTTTGGCTACGAGTAACGGGCATTTGACCTGATGTAGAATTGGACAGGATTATTGGGTTGGTATCAGACTGGCCAACAGGCAGTGGGCCTGCTGGCCCAACAATTGGACTAGACATTTGAACTGGAGAAAAGTTGGCAGTGGTCGGATCTTTGGACCCGTACCAATTACGGGGCCCAGGCGAACATCGGTCCATTCTTGAGACTGTCGACGATAAGCGATGGCTACCTGGCGAAGCCAACGTTGAATTAGACAATGATGGCCCATCAGGAAGTGGCTGGCGGATTTAGTTCCCGGGATATTTCGGATAAATGGTAGATAAGATACGGTGAGATTCCATCATCCAAAAAATTATATGAACTAGACACAGAACTACACAATTTAGCAAATGGAAATGGGGACTCATAAAAAATAACATGGCGACTAATTATGATTTTGTTAGAGGATAAATCATAACATTTGTATCCACGATGATTAGATAGATAACTCAAAAATACACAAGCGATAGAGCGAGCTTGAAGTTTGTTAATTGTAGTAGACGGAAACAGTGGAAAACATAAACACTCAAACACCCTAAAATGAGAATACGAATGATCTTTATTGTAAAGAATTTTAAGTGGGGATTATTATGCTAAGCCTTTATGCGGGAGGATGTTTAGTAAGTATGTAGCCATTTTGTAATGCAAGATGCCAAATAAAATGTGGTAATGAAGCATGGACGAGCAAGGTATGAACAATATTATTTATGGAATTAATATTTCTCTCGGCTTTTCCATTCTGGGAGGACATATTTGGACAAGAAACCCGAAAAGATAGACCACGAGTGTCACAAAACTCTCGAAACATCCCATTATCATATTCCCTGCCATTATCACATTGAATATTTTTAATTTTCCATTCGAATTGGGTATGAATGAATGCTTTAAATTTTAAGAAGGTAAAAAATACTTGAGACTTGTTGGATAAAGGAAAGGTCCACAAAAAAATTAGAATAATCATCCAAAAAGAAGACATAATAACGATGGCCAAAAGAACTTAAAATGAGAGATGTCCATAAATCACTATGAATAATGTCAAAAGGCATCAAAGTACGAGAAATAGAGGCTACAAAAGGTAATCTAACATGTTTCCCTAACGGACAAGAAGGACAAAGTGGAGTACTACGTGTACCCTTACAAGTAATAAAATTATTCTTATACAAAGAAGAAATAATAGACGACCCCGAATGATCCAAACGTGCATGCCACAAGGAAGGATCAAGAGCGGCAAAGGTAAAAGGTGTGGCTTGACTCATGAAAATGGTGGTGACTGGATAAAGTTCTCCCCTACTATTTTATCTCATTAGAGGTATCCCCATCTTGAAACCTTTTACAGAAAATCCAAAAGGATCAAAATCAACAGAAACTCAATTATAAGTGGTGAATTTTCGGGCATACACCAAATTTTTAATTAAGTTAGGTCCATGAAGAATATTTTTTAAGACTAGAAGTGGATGTGGGGGAGACAAATTTGTATGACCATAACCGCGAATCGAAATTGAGTTGTCATTACCAACAATAATGCCACAATTTTTGCTCAAATTGAAATAAGATGAGAGATTACCTTGTGCGGATGTCATATGAGAAGTGGCTACGGTGTCCATGTACCAATTCACATTCGAGGGATTCAATCCTAGTGTGTGCATTGTAGCTTCGATATTCGTGGGTGTCGGGACTGGGGCGGGACCCGCAATTGTGAAGGCCTGCTGAGGCCGAGGCCCAAGCAGGAACGTCTGCTGCCCCGGACCAACCTTTACTAACAAAATACCGAAAAAATCATTTCCCATAGACTTACCGAGAGTTACCGTTCTGGACCGGAAAAGTGGGCCTGGATGGATGGTGGAATTGGGCCCAGTTCCCGAGAAATTGTTATGGCGGGTAAGGGCAGTTGGGCCATTGGAAAAATTCATGTTCAAGAGTGACATCACGAAAATATTTGTTGTCTTGAAATATATCATGCACTTTATTCCAAGCTTCCATTGTCGTGGCGTCAGGTTCAATAATCGTCTGTAAGAGGTCGGTAGAGATAGTGGAATAAATCACTGAAGTATGGTAGCATCAAGGGTTGTTCATAACACATGGTCATCATCGAGTGTAGGCACCTTCGTCGTGCCCGTTATGGATGGGATGATGTGATGAATGACTTGATGTGAGTGTGCATGAACTTTAAACAATTCTGCCACTTCGCGTATTGGACGTTTTTCATCCCAAGAACAATAGGGATATGATTCTTGATGTTGGAGACTGTAAGGGTTGGATGAAACGTGTTCTTTGAGGTAGACATAAGGGAAGAACAAAGGAAGAATTGGGGATTTGTGGAGAAGAAAAGAAAATTTATGGAGATCGAAGGGAGTATGGTCGTCGCCCACACCTCAGGCAGCGGAAGAAAATATTTTTGGAAGAGGAAAAGTTTGTCCTAGACTTCTGATACCATGTAAGAAATAATCTCTTAGTTATTTTCATTGATAATGAGAGATATATGTATGCAAATATACAATTTCTAAATATGGTGAGTATAGGAAAATAATTCTACCTTTTCCTACTCTAATTCTAATACATTTTTCTAGTACAAGACTAATACCATAATTACAATTATACATGAATTATAATTTGTGGAGTCCAAATTAGACCATGATATACACGTGTATATCGGTCTTTTACGATTATACAAGAATATGTATCAATTGATATTTGAATCATACCATTCAAAACTTAACAACGCTGAGTCCTGAAATTTGGACCTTTTAATTCAAATTTAAGGACGTAATTTTATGAATATATGGATCGTTTTAGTCACCAAATCGTAAAAAAACTTCATCAAGTTTTTTTTCACTCGTTCAATTAGTATATTAGTAAAAGTGAAAAAACCTTATTTGCCAGGAATGCTTTGAAGCTTTAAGTAACTTCCAGTAATAATTAAACAATAAAGACACATAAAAAACAATGTTTGCCTTCAATGTCATCTTAAGTAGGCGATGCTAACATTAATGTAGTTGAAATTTGAAATACGAATAAGTTTGACTTTTTTCAACAATCCGTTTCTTCTAATTGAGCCACAGATTGAGACATTATTTACCAAATATTTAAAGGACATATATGCGAATGAAATACCCGCAAGGGTAGCTAAGTTAGTGTAGCAGATGAAGCGCGGAAGGCGGTCGAGTTCGATCCTCGCATAAACCTTGGTTGTCATCACACATGGCTTGTCAAGTGTGGTTAAGCGGTGGCGTGGTTTGCGCGCTATTGCGTCGATCGGGGTTTACCCAAGCACTCGAAGAGTAGCGGCCCTTTGGTTAGTGCATCACACATGGCTTGTCAAGTGTGGTTAAACGGCTGACGTGGTTTGCAGGCTATTGCGTCAGTCCGGGGTTTACCCATAGCGCACTCGAAAGAGTAGCGGCTGCGGGTTCCTTCGTAAAAAAAAGTACATATATATATATGCGAATGAAATATTTAAATACATTAAACGTGTAACATACAAAATATTAAGTCATTTTTATACTTACAATCCATAACTGTTTGCTTCAAGACGTTGAAAACAGTTTTTTCAAAACAAAAAAAATGGCAGAATCTAGCTTCAACCAAACTCCACCATAAATTAATGCCCATAAGAATTATTCACTTTTTTTTCGATTTTTTTCCCACTTTTTTTTCGAAATAATTATTTGGCCATGAAAACTCTAAATACAATTTGAAGTTGTATTTGGAAAGACTATGTCCAAACATTATTCGCAACAACTATGTCCAAACACAACTCTAACTTTAAAAATATTAGACAAAATCAATATTAATCATTAGGATAATATTAATTAGGATAATCTAATTACATCATAATCATATCATTAGAATAATATCATATCATTAGAATAATATCATATCAAAATCATATAATTAGGATATTGTCATATCATATCATTAGGATGTAAATAACATATCATAATCATATATTCTTAGGATGTCATATTAATCATGTAATATATTCTTAGGATCCTAGAGCTTTATATATATGATTGTAATGATGAATGAAAAGGTATGTGATTATTTTCCTTCATGGTATCAAGAGCAAAAAAAATAACCCCCCAAAATATTTCCTCTTAGTCGGACACACATTCTTTTCTTGGCTTTCAGAATCATCATATTCTGTCATTAAGCCCCCTTCTTGAAAATTTGATCTTGAATGTGTGGTACTCAATATTTTACCTCACTGTTTTGGTCTATCTCTCTCCCAAACCACCATTTATTTTCGATTTTCTTCTACTTTTTTAAAAGAAACAATGTCCGATCAACAAAAATTTAATCCCGCTCTTGCCGTAAATCACGTCAAGAACTTTATTCCAATTATTCTTGAGATAGAAAAAGAACAATATTCTTCTTGGACAAAGTTATTCAAAATCCATTGCCGATCATACGATGTCATAAACCATATTATTCCTCCCAAGTCTTCATCGAAGACCACCGTTGTTGACAAAAATATATGGTCTCGCTTGGATGCTATAGTCCTTCAATGGATTTATGGCACCATCTATAATGACATTTTGCACACCATTTTAGAACCGAACTCTACGGCTAAACAAGCTTGGAAACGTTTATAAAACATATTTCAAGATAATAAAATTTCTCGTGCGTTTTGTCTTGAAAACCAATTCACTAATGTAAAATTGAACGACTTTACAAATGTATCAACATATTGTCAATAATTGAAAATGCTCTTCGATCAACTATCCAACGTTGGTACACCGGTGTTGAATCAAAGGTTGGTGCTCTAATTAATTACGTGGTTGACTGAACAATATGATGGTGTCGCAACGTTCATTCAACAAAGTAACCCGTTACCACCTTTTTATGAGGCTCTTTCAAGGTTGATTCTTGAAGAAACCCGAAAGTTGAAACAAGCGACGACGGCGGAAAACAATGTCGACATCACCCTTCTTTCCACCAACGCGATGACGGATGATTTTGGTGCCCAAAATTTTTGTTCGGGAGGGGCTCCAACTCGTCACAATAACGGACCAAAAAAGGGTCAAAATCGCAACAACAATAGAGGAAAAAATAATGGTGGAAAGAGGAGGGGCCGGAGTGCAGTATTACGGTAGAGGAATTTGTCGCGGCGGCATGAGCGAGAACCGACCACTGGCGGCCGCGGCGGTATGGTGGCGTGAGCGGTGGGGCCAGTTCATACGGGCTCGAAACACGCAACAGTGGGCCCCACCCTGCCCATATCCGACGGCCCAATGGGCCAGGCCCACTTCCCAAAACCGGTAACACGAAATTTTTGGTTCTCGTCTGCCACAAGCTTTTGCAGTCCATGGACCATCTTCCGCAAGTTATGCTTCCATAGATATTGAACAGACCATGAACAACATGAATCTAAGTGTTTCCGATGATTCGTGGTATATGGACACGGGAGCAACATCACACACGACATCATCTCAAGGTACTCTCTCATCTTATTTTAATACGAACAGTAATAAAAATATTATTATTGACATTGGGCAGAAAATTCCAATTTGTGGTATTGGTCAATTACATCTCGAACCCCCTCACCTACCCTTACATTTGAAGAACGCCATACATGCACTCAAACTGATTAAAAACTTGATATATGTACGTCGATTTATTATTGACAATAATGTTTTTTGTTAATTTTGATCCGTTTGAATTTTCTGTGAAGAATTTTCAGACGGGGATGTCACTGATGAGATGTAATAGCATTGGGGAGTTGTATCCCATCACATCCACTACCAACAGTCAAGTCACCAATTCATCCACCTTGGCAACTATTTCTCATAATTTATGGCATAACCGATTGGGACACCGGGGAGCACCGATGTTCAATTTTCTTAGAAATAATAAATTTATTTATTGTAATAAACTTGTGGACTCTCATCTTTGTCAGGATTGCGTTTTTGGGAAGCATGTTAAGCTTCCATTTTCCTTTTCTACTTCAAATACTCTTATGCCATTTGATCTCATGCATAGTGATTTGTGGACATTACCGGTTTTAAGTTCGGCTGTTCATAAATATTATATGCTCATTTGGATAATTATTCGAATTTTTTGTGGACATATCCAATAGGAAGAAATCGCAAGTCTTCACCATTTTAAAATAATTTAGTATTTTCATCAAAACCCAATTTGAGAAATACATTAAATATTTTCAATGTGACAATGGAAGGAAATTCATAAATGACCAATTTAAGGAATTTTGTCATTAAAATGGAATTTCATTGCGTCTTTCATGTCCACATACTTCTCCTCAAAATGGGAAAGCCGAAAGAAAAATTCGAACAATTAACAATCTAATTCACACACTTCTTGTGTATTCATCCACACCACCATATTTTTGAAATTATGCTATGCAAATGACCACATATCTTTTAAACATTCTTCCTAATAAACTACTCTCAAACCTATCACCCACACAAATGGTGTACCATCATATTCCTTCATATAAACATTTGAGGGTTTTTTGGTGTTTATGTTATCCCTTATTTTCATCCACAACAATCAACAAACTTCAAGACCGTTCCACTCCTTGTATTTTTTTGGGATACCCATAAAATTGTAGGGGATATAAGTGTTATGATATATCTACTAGGAAAATTATCATCTCTCGTCACGTGATTTTTGATGAGTACACATTCCCGTCTGCTAAATCACATATGGCGTCCCCACCTTCATATCAATTTTTGGATGTGGGAATACATCTAATTTTAAATCATCATCTACATGTCAAATACAATACCGGACTAGCCTAAAATGAACCACCAAATATAGTGGCCACAACAATAAAATTAGATCGACCGATCCAGTCGGAGCGCATCGCCTCACTCTTCTACCTTGACTCACCCAATTATCATGATGGCCGACCAATCGAGGATCCAATTACTCCCTAACCAGCCCACAATCGGCCCAATCCACAACCCCATAGCCCATTGCCTTATCCAACGGTCTCGGTCTCACATCGGACTATTGAAATCCGTGCCATTCATGGAATTTTTTGACTCAAGCGTCATTTTAACCTAACATCTTCGGTTAACCCATCACCACTTCCCAAAAATCCCAAAGCAGCATTATCTGACCCGAATTGGAAAACTGGCATGTTAGAAGAAATTGATACTCTTATTAAAAATAATACTTGGGAGTTAGTGCCCCATCCATCTAATGTGAACATAATACATTATATGTGGGTCTTCTGTCATAAAAAGAATTTTGATGACTCTTTTGTGAGACACAAAACTCGTCTTATTGGTGATGACATGTCTCAGTAGGTTGGCATGAATTGCGGTTAAACATTCAGTCTGGTAGTTAAACCAACGACTATTAGGATTGTTCTCAGTCTGACTTTCTCCAAATCATGGTCCATTCATCAGTTGGACGTCAAGAATGCTTTTTTACATGGTCACCTACAAGAAACAGTTTACATTCACCAGCATTTGGGCTTCCGAGATCCTACTCATCTGGATTACGTTTACTTGTTGAAACAATCATTATATGATTTGAAACAGGCTCCCCGGACATGGTACAACCGGTATACAAGATTGTATCCACGCTAGGATTTTCACAAAGTAAGTTTGATCGGTCTTTGTTCATTTACAAGAAGGGAAATGACATGACATAAATTCTTCTATATGTGGATGACATCATTCTTACAACCTCATCTGAGTCACTTCTCCAGTCTATTATGTCTTTCCTTGCGTCGGAATTTGCTATGAAGGATTTGGACCCTTTAAATTATTTTTTTGGGTATCGTTGTAACTCAATATGTTGGTGGTCTGTTTCTCTGTCAAAATAAATCGCGAGGAAATTATTGACAAATCCGGTATGTCCTCGTGCAAACCATCACATACGTCAATTGATACGAAGGCAAAATTGAGTAACTCTACGGGTACTCAATATGATGACCCAACACATTACCAAAGCTTAGCAGGGGCATTGCAGTACATAACTTTCACGAGACTTGATATCTCTTATGCGGTCCAACAAGTCTATTTACATATTCATGATCCAAAGGAAGAACACACGAGGGCTCTTATACAGATGTTGATTGAGATGGTTGTCCGGATACACGGCGTTCCACCTCTGGTTATTGTGTGTTTTTAGGAGACAACCTCATTTCGTGGTCGTCAAAACGCCAACCGACACTATCCTAGAGATGTATATATATGATTGTATGGATGAATGAAAAAATATGAGATTATTTTCCTTCAAAAAAATCTTTAAAAAGTAAAATTGTTTTTTATTTCTATGATCAAACGCCTACAAAGAAATATGTTTTCAACTTTTTAATAATTTTTATGTTGTAACATCTGTTTTCAAAATGACCCCTCGGAGCATTTAAACCAAACTCTCAAATAACGATTTCATCAATTTTGATAGAACATTATCTCATCCACTATTTTGCTACAAGATAGAACGGGAGAGATTTTCTACTTCATTAATTGCAACAAGTGATCAGAGGTTCAAATTTCAAAGGGCCCAACTGAACGGAGGGAGTAAAGATTATCATCCAACTTATAATTTCTTAAATTATTAGCAACAGATGGTTTATATCATTCACGGATTTTAGCATGTATATATATATATTTTAAATGATCTAATGATCCAATACTGCACTATCCTGTAGTACACTACAGAGGATCCCGGTCAATATATTAGAGTTTCATTTTTATCAAGTTATCAATCACTAATACTTGTTAGAAGATATTGTAATTATTTTATTAATGACTTAATTGTGTAATTTTTCATGCTTCCCTGTATTACTAAAGTACAAATTTTATTTGTGAAAGGGTCAGGTGGGATAAATCTCCCATTATTCCTCCAACTTGCACATGTAACAATTTAGAGTTTAATTGCTGATTTTATTTCCTCAACAGACCCCTTACGCAATAAATGATTTCAAATGTTGATTATAGACACATTCTATTTGTTTTCTGTATTTTTTTGATGTGATACACATTCTGTTCTAAATTCTAGGTATAGAGTATATTCACGTTCGTAGTTCACTACTTTTTCTATTCATATAAGTGAATGCCACCTTCCTTTGTAGACTGCAAAAAAATTGAACTAGACTAAATTAAAAATGAAGAATAGAACTTCAACTAATTTCATATATAAGTTGCAAAAGAAATTTAAAATAAAATGTAATCCTACAAAACCGAAATATCAGCTTGGAAAAGACGAAATCTTATTGTTATTTCGTCTCCAATATGATTTTTTGTCGTTATTTTTCTATCTATCCTGCTTTGGTTATACATTTTTTAAGCAGAGACATATCGGAATCAAAAGCAGGATAAGATTTGTGTTACATCTTACTCTTTAAAAACTCCACTTATGACATTATATTAGATATGTTGTTATTATTTTAGCTCTCCGTTCACTCTAATTCGAAAATACTAGAATTTTATAAGGATCTCAAGCTTTTCGGTCTATGGTCAAACTATGATAATGTTATTCAAATAATAGTACATACGTAATTGGATCATATGATAGTTACATTTTTTGTTTAATTGGTTAAAATATGCTCCAGAAAACCGGCACATTACGCACCGAAACAATTATATATGGGTGATGGAATTCCATATTTTTGCAAGAAAACTATAAAATCCATAGAACTTATAATACTCTTTTCATACATGGAATTATTAATCACATCATTACTTTGAAACAACTCAATTGAAGTACAAGGCTATCTTTTAACACCCGCATGGATAGCCAAGTTGATCATGTGATGAGCGCGGGGCCATGGTCGCGAGTTCGATCCTGCATAAACCTTCGATTGGCGTGTCACGTATACTTGCCAAATGTGGTTAATCGGTGGCGTGGTTTGCGGTATTGCGTTAGCGGGGTTTCTGCTGTATTATTCGAAAGAGTAGCGGCTGCGGGTTCCTTCTTAAAAAAAAGGCTATCTTTTAACAACTGAGTAGAGGAAGAGAAAACGATTCCCTCTTTCATATTTGCCAACTAATTTTGTTCATTGTACTTTGCCTCTTTTAATGAGAGTGTGATACCTACCAACTTCTTGGACAAAAATGTACAAGAAAATAGAAGAAGGAAAAAGTAATAAGTTCTTGGACAAAAGCTGACAAGTCCTCTTTTTTTTCTTTCTTTTTTTTACAGTATTTTACATGAGGGGAAAAAGGCAACGTCTTAATAAAAAATTTAGGAATCGCTGGGATATGATTTAAAATTATTATAATTTAAAATTGAAGTTTTATTTAGACATGTAATTTAAATTTTTTAAGTTGTATTTTTTTTATAGACATAAAAATTCCACAAGTTGTGAAAACTATCAAAAATTTCTTAATTCTTATACAATCTTATCAAATGAACAAGTCATTATTCATAACAAAATCAATATGCTACTACAAGGTCTTTCTAAAAGATACAACATCAATTTAACAAATTTTAGTTCAATAAAATAAAAAACTGAAAATGAATTGTATCATAACTACTATTTAATATAATACTCTCACATGATTGGTAATTGTAAATATACTACCAACTTGTAAATCTTTTAATATTTTATATAAATGGTTGCTAAATATGATTGATAAAATATATGTAAATAATAGATGGGTCTAACTCAACCCCAAAAGCTAGCTTGTAGGGTGAAGATTGTCTAAGTCCATATAAGGAGTCCATTGTTCTCATTTCATATCCGATGTGGAACTCTTAACACTCTCACGCACGTCCAGACTTTGTTAACTGAAACGTGGAAAATATAATTTGGGGGTCCAACATCGGTGAACAAATAATTGGAATGAGTCTGACTCTGATACCATGTAATAATGGATCTAGGGCCTAACTCAATCTCAAAAGCTAGCTTGTACGGTGAAGATTGTTCAAGTTCATATTCTCATTTCATATCCGATGTGGGACTCTTAACAATATCTACAAACCTATAGATCTTTTTTTTACAAAATATAAACTTATGAGTCAACTTTCACATTTAAATTTTTTAAAATCATGAACTGGAATCTCAAATCATACCTTTTTAAATGGTTTGAAATTTCATCAAATGAGATGAAATCATGAAATGAAATCGCATGTCCAAATGACGAAAGATGAAATTGTATTTCCAAACACCTACTTAACATTAGAGCCCTTATAACAGGGAACAAACGTTTTATTTAATGTATTTGAACAAATTTAAATTAATTGAGTCGATAAATTTGGTACAACAAATAATTAAAAAAGAAAGAAGCAATTATATGACAAACTAGTGCACGTTTGGACAAGAGTTATTTTTCTTCTTTATTTTACAAAGAAAAAATCAAAATAATGTTTGGTTATAGGTTAGAATGATTTTTGGTTTGTGTTTGAAGATGATTTTTCATATTTGAAAAATTGGTTGTTGTCTTTTTTAAATCCCACAATACTAATTTTTTTCAACTGAAATGTTATCCAAACACAATTTTAATTTTTAAATACCTTTTTCACATATCACTCAATCCATGTCGAAACGCCTACTTAGGGTGTGTTTGGCATTAAGGGAAATGTTTTTGTATTTGGTTCAAAATATTTTTTATAGGAAAATAAATCTTTAAAAATAAGGTAAATGACTTATCTATCGGATCAACGGGAAACAAGTTCCATAAATGGTCTTCCAAACTTATTATCTCGTCCCCACCCACCAACGGTTCCTAATCCTCACCCCTTGACCATCTCACACCCGCCACCCCCAAACTCCCACTCCCCACCAATTCAACCTCCATAGTATTTTCCTAGATAACATACAAATGTTCTTGGGATAATATTTTTTTGCATACTCACCAAATAACATAATATAAATAAGAAATTCACTTATTTTTATTAAAAAAATATTTCCATCAATAACAAACACACCCTTGTGGTTGTTTGGTAGGAGTTATTACAGAAAATAATGCATGCATTAACTTTGTGTATTACTAATACCTTGTTTGGTACACTTTTTCAATTTATGTATAACTAATGCAAATATTAGTTATACACCCTATTTGATATTATCCTGTGTATAATTAATACATAGCAAACTATGATATTAGTAATGTAAGTACTTTTTTAATACATGCATAAGTATGATTAAAGACACAATTATTCTTAAAGTCACTTGATAATAAATCAAATTTTTAGATTTTTCATTTATTAACAATTTTTTCTAATTACATATTCTACTACACAATTAGACAGCATCCAGGTGTTAACTAAATTACTCTATTTTATTTTTGGCTGAAGTCATGAACATAACCTTTAAGTGCATGTTTGGTTTCAAATTTTCGTGAAAATGAGTAAAATTGAGGTGTTTGGATTTTCTCTCCAAAATCAATTCTCTTCTTAAAAAAATGATTCTGAAAGAAGTTACAATTTCTAGCTTCTAAGGTGAGTAGAATCAATTCTACATTTATTTTAATTTAGGTTTGTACATTTTCCTTCATTACCCTCCTTAATTTAGTATTGTAATAATATTTAATAATATTGTAAATAGAGTACTATATTTAATAAAAATAGAGTACATGTAAAATTAGTATTGTAATAATATTTAAGTACTATATTGCACTTTAAATTAGTATTGTAATAATATTCTACTAATATTTAAGTACTCTATTGCACTTTAGATTCTATTATTTATTTGTAATTTTTATTTACATACTTCATATTTCACTATTATTTCAGTAATTTTTATTTATATGTATTTGACTAAATGTCCATTTTGATAATTCTACATTCAAAATCAATTTTGATCAAAACTATCCAAACATCATGAATTGATAACAATCACTTTTACATTGTTGCATCCAAACATAAATCAATTATTGTCAAAATCAATTCTGTCAAAATCAATTTTGTCAAGACAATTCTGGCAAAATTAATTCTTTCAAAATCAATTATTTCCACCGCAGAATCAAACGCACTAAATTTTCGATAATATTCTACTTCAATTGAGGCTCCCACCGTAACCCTTCAAATTATTTTTTACTGCGCCACTTGAACACAAATTGTTGAGGTGTCAAAGTGTGTGTATTACATAGCTTCAAAGGGTGTGAGATGCCCATTTTTTTCCTTTTTTTAAATTCTGTTAATCATTAAAAAATTATTTATATAAAAAAAAGTTAAAACAAAAAGAAAAGAAAAAAACACATCCTCCCCCAATGTGATAGCCTAGGGTCGTTGGTTTCTTGTTCGCCATTAATGGCAGTTCTCCGGCAGCGTGGGATGGTGGTGATGAAGGAGAAAGGGACGAGAAGGGGTTGTGGTGGTGTCGCGACTGCACCGGTTCACCGGAGCAGTGGATTGTTCGTGGTGGTTTGGTTGGATGTTCCGGTTTTCCGGAGCTAGCTCCTCGCCGGAGCAATAAAGAAGACAAAAGGGTTGGTTGACGGTGTGAAACAGTGGGGAGGAGAACTGAGGGCATGGCAGTGAGATCTGACCGGAGTTTGGTGTGGTGGTTGGAGTGGTCGGAGACGGAGGAGAGGACGGGCAGTGGCGGAATAGAGGGGGGTGACCGGTGGTATTTTTTTTGTAATTTCATTTTATCTGTTTGTTAATATCCACGTGTCATCGTTTTATTTGATATTTTGTGGTGCATATTACACACTTCAATTATTTGGCTGCAAAATCAACTTTGTATCCAAGTAGCACATGTTCTTTGAGGGTTCAAATGTTGGGAGTCTCGATTGAAGGGTCTGAGTGGGAATACATCGAAAATTTAAAGGGTCTGGCAATGATTTAAGCCTTTATTTTTTTATTAAATTGAATAATTTTGTATATTTGCTCTTTGGCTCCAATTGAATAAATAATATCTAAGGCAATGTGAGTTGCTTGAGATATTGGACTGATCAATTCAAATGTTTAATTACGATTAGCTTAAAAAAAACAGACAATGACCGAAGCAAGTGTCTTGTTTTTGATAGCCTGATCACCCATATTTACCCATTTTATTACGGTTTGAATATGAGCTGAAACCATTTTACCCATATTTTAACTGGGCAAGTTGAATACGGTTTTACTACGGGCGGGTTGGATTGATTGAGTAACTAGACTTTTATGTGTGTACTGGAGTGCACATGCAAGACTCCTATACATAGTACGATCAGAGATTGGAGCACCATCCATGGTACTGAGCTTAGATTTAGAATCAACTGGAGTAGGTATCTATTTACAGTTCGCCATCTTAGCCCTGTACACAATCTCCTCTTCATACTTGCGACACGAATATGATTGTGAGACACAGTCACTGATATCCCCAAAAAGTAACTCAGCTTCCCCAAATCAGTCATTGCAAATTCGGACTTAAGCAAGACAACAATCTTATTTTTCAATCCGTCGGAGGAGGCAGTAAGAACAATATCATCCACGTAAAGTAATAAGTAAGCAGTGCTACTACCTCGATGAAACATGAATAGTGATGTATCACTCTTGCTTCATACAAACCTAATCTGCAAGATATATCTGGCAAATCGATCATACCACACAAGGGGGGACCTGTTTCAGGCCATATAGTGACTTACGGAGACGACACACATAGTGAGGAATTGCTGGATGGGTGAACCCTGGAGGCTAATGCATGTAGACTGTTTCTCTCAGATCCCCATGTAAGAATGCATTCTTCACATCAAGCTGATGGATCAGCCAGTGTTTTCCCATGGCAATGCTCAAAACTGTGCGAATGGTAGTCGGTTTGACAACCGGGCTGAAGGTCTCATCACAATCAATGCCCTCATGTTGATTTGTGCTATTAGCCACAAGTCGTGCCTTATACCTCTCAAGATCTCCATTGTCTCTGAATTTGTGACGAAAAAGCCACAGACAACAAATCACATTCACCCCCTCAAGTCTAGGTACTAGATCTCATGTGTGCTGTTTAGTTAAAACATTGAATTCCTCAGATTACTCAAGAACAAACCTCCAATCTTGAAGCTTTCAAGAACTATGTGTTGTGTAGAGTTAGGGATTGTGCAACCCTTCAAAAATCTGCCCTAAGGCCTTTTTATATCCTCCAAGAACGTTCCCAACTTTTCCCTCTTGGTCTCGCCCATTCCATTCGGATTTGGTGGCAGGTGTCGGCGCGGCACGAGGCCGGCGCCGTGGCCGAAACTCATCTGTTGTCCAATGATCGGCGTAGTAGCCTGCTGCTCTGATGGATAGCGCACTGGCCGCTTGCACTTTGCCCGGGGTGCCAGCTTTTCGTCTCTTTGTGCTCTGGAACCTCTGTTTTTGCTCTCTTTTTTGCTTCTTTTCGCCAATGTGCCATTTTAAATCACTGTGACTCAAAAGAAAGAAAATCTATCATAACATGACACATATTTGTACAAAAATGGGTCAAAGACTAACTAAGAATGACTCAAAATGTGTATATAAAATACGCCTAACATCATGGCGGATGAGGGCTGCTGGAACTGTCCCTGCATGAAGTGGGCTTGCTGTGGTGTTGGAGCTGGACCTAACAACCCGTGGGAATAACGATTGAAGGGCGGTGATGCTGGAATAGAGGCGACGCGGCTGCATCTTGAGGCACCGCGGTCTTATCACGATCTTTGGGAAGCGCGTGGCTGGTCTCTCGCCGCTAGCACAATGGGTTTCTTCGGCGACAATCGTGGCGAGCTTTGTTAAAGCTGGGTAACGGATCCGCTTGTTTAATCATGGTGACCAATGTATCATATTCTCCTTTAGGGAGGCCAACAATCAGTTGTAACACCATTTTGGTGTCGATGAAAGTAGTCGGCGACAAAGTTGATTAAATCGGGAGCTTTGCTGTTTGCGATGCTCGATCACATTGGAAAAGTTTTCAAGACGTGTATTGTTAAATTTCTCCTCTAAATACACAGCACGGGTGTGCTTGTTGTCCTGAAATTTTTTCTCCAAACGATTCCACAAGTCACGGGCTATGGAGTCAGATTTCATGATAGTAAGAAGTAGATCCTGAGAAATATTACCATATATCCATTGGTTGACGCCGGCGTCTAGACGACGCCAAGTAGAATCATCAACATCCGAAGTGCGCGGAATGGTGTCATCAATATGATCAAGCATGTTATAGAGACATGCATGATTGCGAAACAGTTCAACCCAAAGATAATACTGACTGCTTTCTTGATCAAGACGAATGGAGATATGATTCTTGATGTTGGAAACAGTGAGAGCGGGATAAAAAGAAGGTGACGACTTGGTGGTGTAATTTGTGGAGGTAGAAGCGTCAACAACAGTGGGAGAATCCTGAGTATCCATTTAGAGAAGTGAGGAAGAAAAGAAAAACCAAGAAATTTCTTGAAGAGAAGAAGGGAGCCGCGACGCCGTGGGAGGGGGTGGTGCCGGCAGCTGGAGAAGAAAATTTCTAGGATTTTTGGAGTTTAGGCTCTTGATACCATGTAAGATGATATTAATCTCCCTTAGGGAGTCTTCTCATTAATATCAAAGTATATATAGAGTACAATATTCATCTCTTATACAATAGGAATCATAAGCCTATACGAAAGAGAAATCCTAGTCTTATCCTAATTATATTTACACAATATATAAAAATATTCTAATTATGAGTAGAGATACAATTATTTCTATAATATACAAGTTTACACAAACTTTTACTACTTTGACAACTTAAATTTAACCCCAACGTTTCAAATAATACTGTAGTCTGCAGCTTTATTTCCCGATTGATTTTATGAGTGCTTTGTTGCTCTATCATACTAGAACCATCTCGAATTATATAGAGAGTGAACGGACATTGCAATAAAATAGTCGTCCAAGAGAGTAAAACTGATGCGTAGCTGCAGGCAGTGTCATTTCTGTATGGGTAGCTGCAACTGCAAGACAGATTTTCTTCATCTATGTATTTTGAATTTTCTGTGTCAACACCTGCCTACTCCGTCAAAATTGTCTAAAATTTCACCTTTCTTCTTCTTTGTCTATGACTTATGGTACGTACGTGCCCCATTGCTCATGCTGCCCTGTGTGTGATGGAGACTGGGCTACTGTAGACTGTAGTGAGCGAATTATTTGACTTTCCATGCTCTATACATCAGTCGGCTCTTAACTTTTTCCAATAAATAAGAAAATATGATCTATGTACCGACATATTTATACTAATTGGCTACTTACAACATTTAGGAAATAACATATCCACATCTGATATTTCTAAGTGAAAAAAACATTTTGAAAAAAATAAATAATTTTTATAATCAAACGGGTCCTAAGTTTGTTATAAGTACATAGAAAAGTATATGTGCCACATTTGCACAAATGGTCTTTTTACAAATTAGTACGAGTACTTAAATCTTGTCCCTGTTACCGTTGAACTGATTTTTTTTGCAAATGTTAAACAAAATTTATAACTACTACAACTTTCAAAGGAAAGCATAATCTATTGGACTAATGGAGCCAAAATTTAAGAGGGATCTCTGATAGTGAATATATTCATAATATATTTTGTAATTAATATTTTAGTGTAATTAATGTAAAATAGAGATTATAATTTCATTAGGACTATAATTGTATATATATGACATTAATAAGACAACTCCGGTCAAGGAGAATTACCAAAGGTCCACTTTAACTTGTCCACTCAAACCATCTCACCGCTACTTAAAAACCCAACCTTAGCTAAACTTGACCCGAATCTGAATGCGGCCATGAAGAGTTTAATGTGCTTACTTCACAACACACTTGAGATCTTGTTCCGTGACCTAAGGGAGTGAATGTAATACGTTGTATGTGGCTATTTTATCATAAGTTCAGAGATAATGGTACCCTTGAACGTCACGAGGCAAGACTTGTGGCGAATGGCACAGGGCAACAAGAGGGTGTTGACTGTGGTGAGACTTTCAGTCTGGTGGTTAAGCCACCATCCGCACGATTTTGAGCATAGTTATGGAAAGAATTGGCCTATTCACCAGCTTAACGTGAATAATGATTTTTTACATGTGGATTTGAAAGAAACCATATATATGTATCAACAGCCATGATTTGTGTATCCAGAGGCTCCCCAACATGTTGGTCGTCTTCGTAAGTCGTTATATGGGTTGAAACAAGCCCCTGGAGCTTGATATGAACGGTTTGCTACTTATATCATATAGATTGGATTCGTGTGTGTCGCGCCCATTTTCGACCGCGACACTTTTTCTAAACTCCTGCTGCTCGAATAAAAAGGTTAGAAAATAAAATAAAAGCTAAGATGTTTTTAAAAGAATTGCTAAAATGTTAAAAGAAAGTTAAAGGAGTGTTTAAAATATTAAAAATGCTAAAGATGCTAAAGTTTAAAAAAGGGCTAAAATTTAAAATGCTAAAGGGTTGCTAGAATGCTAAGGGTTCGCGGAGTCGCCACCTAATTAATTGGGGTGAATTAGGACACCTAAATGTTTAACTAGTTTAAAGAAAAAAACATTAACTCCATTTCAATGGTCTGCTAAACTTAATGAGATTCTGGGTAAGGGTTCTTTATTAATCTAGAGGGAAGGGGTTAGGCACCCTCTAAGATCCGCTAACTTGCGGTTGTCCTGCCAAACCTAGGGTAGTTATTATATTTTTAAAGATGCAAAGTAAAAGATCTATAAGAAGTGCAATGTTAGAAAAATAAAATGCTGGATGTTAAAATAATGCCGAGTAGTTAAAAAGGTTTTAAAATGTTGGAAAATGTTTAGAGGTGCTAAGAGGTTAATTTTAAAGCTAACGGGTGCTAAGGTGTAAAGAGGTGCTTAAAAGTGCTAAATACTAAAGTGCTGAAGGCTAGGAGATAGATCTTTAGCATGTTAAAATGTTTAAAAGGTGCTTAAATTATTGAAAGGGAAAAAGGTTCTATATGATAAAGTAGAAAGAATGCTAGGAAGGTGCTAAAATGTTACTAAAGTTTAAAACATGCTTTAAATAATATATAATGCAAAAATAGACTAATTGACTAAATATACACATTTGCCTACCTTGATTAGTATAACACATGCTTAAGGGGGTTTTCTTAATATGAAAAATAAGATTTCTATATGGGTGCTATAGCAAATGAGTTAGAAATCTGGAAAAATAATATCATAGCTATATGTGATTAATTATGCAAGTTAAGATTTAATAGCGGAAATGATGTACGGACTACAGAGTAATTATGTGATTAAATGGTTTAATAATTTAGGCAATTAACTTAAGAGGGCAAACTACCTTCTAATTTATTGCGTCGATGTTTAACTACTCCAAATGTTTTACTAATAGCGTAATGTTAGACGGTTATATTCTGATAAATGAATGGGGCGGGAAGCGAGAAAATAAAATGACCACTAAGGAATGGTAGCGAGCATTTCGTGGCTTTAGGATATCGGATGTGAGATCTGACGAGGAATGTAGGCACGGATCTTCATTTGGGAAAATAGTGATGAGTCTCGTATTGAGACTCCTCCCTTTGCTCCAAGGCATGTGTTTCATGTAAAATAAGAAAAGATAAGGAATTAGTACGAGCCCAATTAAATAACGAATAAGCACTTGCACAGGTTCATATTGAAGCAAGCACACGTAAAGGCCAACAGAGCCTGTCGACAGTCTTAAGCGCCCAGTAGCGAGAAAAATAGGGGTGAGCAATTATGCGACCAAGCTGGTAGAGGAGAAACAAATGATAGCGAGCCCAAAATGTAGTAATTTATCAAGAGAGACAACATCTGAGAAAACAAATGAATAAGGCGACAAGCAGGGCATGCGAGAAGCAATGATAGGTCGAGACGAAGCAAAAACGATCAGTATACACCTAAATACATATAGTATACTGCAGATCTGCTGCAGTAATGCTCGAATGTGCTAGATATCTGCAGTCGGATGTATCAGATGGCGGGGATGACATAAGACATATGTATGCAACATTTTGATTTCAAGAGGGCCAACTTAGGCGCGGGTTTATGAATGCAAGTATTGAGACTACATCTAAAAGTGTTGCTTAAACAAGCGATATGAAAATGCTTAACATGGACAATTTAGAAACCAAGATACAATGAACACATATTTATAGTAGACAAGTTAGACATATATGTGCAACATCCCATACCACATATAAGCGGACATGTTTAGATCGGCGATAAAGGAGGAGAATTACAAGACACCTTAATGCTTAAACATACAAGTAATAATATACGAGTCGACATTTGGTCCCAAACCAAGGCAGGGACATGGACAAGTAAACTGATGGGCTAACATGGGAAACAATCGAGATACATACTATAATTGATTAACAAGTTTCAGAAGTGTGATCCAAAGAACCAAGCAGGCAAACAGGAACATTTTGAAGACAGGATCAATGCGACATCTGAAAGAGGAAGTGGTATTCCTACTTGCACTAAACCATTTCGAGGCAATAGGTTTCACAAATAGATTCAGAAAATAAGGCAAAATAGACACATTGAAACTACTATACAATCACGTATTGAACCTATTAGCTTAAACTGGTATCAATCGAGTATAAGATAACCTTCCCAACTTATTTTTTGATCAAAATCAGAGACCATATCGGCGGTTTAAACAAACAAAAACAACTTTATCTGATGTTAAAAGTACTTTAAACGGTATTTAAGTTAACTAGATGATTTGTATATGAGCAGACTTAACACGACCAGCGTTTATCGGTTAAACATATCTGACTAATCTAATAACGACAGCGACATTAAGCACAATTAAACAAAACATGATATACCGATAGTCACTAATCTTAACTAAACATAGTTAGTCGACCACATAGCACATAATTTGGTGAAATAGAAAAGCTGCGAAGTAGGATTAAGAGGTGGCGAATTTACCTTCGAGGCGGCGAAGCGGCGTATCAAGTCGTCGGGTTTCGACGGGTTTTGGGTTTGCGATGCGAATAGGCGAGTTTATTCTTGATTTACGATTGATTTGGAAAGAAAAGGTTTGAGATTCTGTTTCTTGTGACTCTAATTATCTGTTCTTTGTGTTTCTTAGATCTTTGTCGAGGTGAATCCACGCACATTGCGTGTCAAAACTTGGATATTTATAGCTCATTTAGGTTCCAAATTTGGTAGGTTTGATATAGTTCTTAGGGCTGATTTGGTTGTGATTCTTGGTACTTAATTTGGACAAGTTTTACCAAAACCGATGTGATTTTAATGGTATATTTACATTTGTGGTAAGTTTGGATGTCGATTTGGGTCTTGATTTAGAGCGATTTTTGAGGATTTGGTATGATTAGGTGTTTATATGGTAAGTTATTATTTGGATGTGAGTGCATAGGTAAGGAAGGGTTCGATTCGCCGGATTCTCAGGCGAGAATCACGGCAGGGAAGGTGCGGCGATGGGGCGAGGTGTGTGTGAATGGTCGCTAGGTTTTCAGGGCCGTCTAGGTTTTGCGTGAGGGCAGCGGGCTTGCGGGTTAGGAAATCAACGTGGCTTACGGTGAGGAAATAAAGGGTAAGGCGTCTGTGGGCTTACGGGTTTGAAATTTTGGTCTTTGGTAGGCAGTCGCGGATGTTTAAAGAAATTTGGGTAGTTAGTATTAGTCTAGTTAGTTTAAATTAGGCATTTTAATTAGGTAATGTTTAATTAATTAGTGCTAAATAAACTAATAAATTGTGATTAAATCATTTAGGCGCTTTAAAATTATTTAGGTGCTAAATTAGTCTAATTATTTAGGTCTTTGAATTAGTCTAATTTGAGCTATAAAACTATTATGATGATAAGCGGGCGTGTTGTTTAATTAATGCTTAATGCTTTAGAATGCGACGCTATTATTTAAAATTTTATTGTTATGCATTATTGCGAAGTTAAATTAAAATTAAAATGAGCTTAGATTGAATTATTTAAATGCTAAATGCAAATATGATTTTTACGAATTGTTTAAAGTTTTATAAATGCGACGCTATTAAATGCATGTGTTAGACTAAAATTAATTGACTTTAAATTGCAAATGATTACTAATTAATGCGGCTATGCTACCTGACACGACGTTATCGCTAAATTATTTATTTTATGCGTTTATTAATTATTTAAGAATTAACGACAAAGCTTAAAGTTAATAAGTGCGGGCGCGGGACTCTAAATGCTTAAGACTTTACGTAAGACGTGATGCCATTATTAAATTACTTATTTATGCCTGTATTTAATGTTTTATTATTGTATTTTATTATAAAAATCCTAAAATTATTTTACAAAATTAGTGTAATTTTATGGTTAATGGTACAGACGGGAGGGTCAAATTGGGTGTCAGCGGATGTCCTCTTTGTATGGAGATGATGGAAGAATCTTGGACAAAGCGTTGACTCATGCTTGATTTTGTCTCGATCTTCAGTGCGAGAAATCTTTGGAGTAAACAAAGGCGACACAAAAATCAAAGCGTCGGTGTCGAGTTATGGCGACCTTTGGAGTTACTATGGTCGAAACACGAAGCGAGTTAGCGGACTCAAGATGTCGGTGTCGAGTTATGGCGACCTTTGGGCTACCATGTCAAAACACGGCGGGCTAATGCGGGCTTAAAGATGTCGATGTCGAGTTATGATGACCTTTGGGTTATGGTCTAAAAAGTAAAGAAAATAAGCGGCTTGAACACAGGGTGTCTGCTATGGCTTGTGGTCTTTGGGTTACATGGTGATGTGGGCGAGTGGGCCAAGGCAGAAGGCTTACGCGTCGTTGGGAAGGTTGGCCCCAGAATTGCCGGTTATTGTAGAGAAAATCCACGTTGTGCTCATAACTGCTGCATGCTAATACTTGAACAAACGGTTAGTGCATAACTGTTAAGACAAAACAATTTTAAAAACAATGTAACTGTGAATAGAAAAGGTTATCCTGCAAAACGTGATGTTTGTTGTGTTGATGCGATGTTGCGAATCTTTGTGATTTTTCGTCCTTGCGCGGGCGTGTTGCGATTGTGAGCAGCGGGTATGTTGTCGCTTGCTGCAATTGTCCACGTGTACTAAAGCTCGAAAGAGTTAGTGCATAACTGCTAAGACAGAATAATAAAAAAAATGCAATTTTGAGAACAGAGAAAATCTTCCTTGTGTAGATGTAATATGCTGATGATGGCGTCGTTTTGGACTTCTTTGTCTTTGTCGCGTCGTTGCACTGGGCGTCTTCTTCTTTGGCGTCGTTACGTAAAGCCTTGATGATGGTGTCGTTGCACAGACCTGATGCTAATAACGTCGTTACTGGGCGTGTTCTTCTTTGGCGTCGTTGCGTAGGCGCAATCTTGATGGTGTCGTTGCTTGGACCGCAATCGCGATAACGTCGTTACTGGGCGTGTTCTTCTTTGGCGTCGTTGCGTGAAGCGCAATCTTGATGGTGTCGTTGCACTGGACCTTTATGCTCATGCGTCGTTGCACGGGCGGCGTTCTTCTTTGGCGTCGTTGCGTGAGCGCCAATCTTGATGGTGTCGTTGCTTGGACCTGATGATGTGCGTCGTTACTGGGCGTGTTCTTCTTTGGCGTCGTTGCGTGAAGCTTAATCTTGATGGTGTCGTTGCTTGGACCTTATGCTCATGCGTCGTTGCACTGGGCGCGTTCTTCTTTGGCGTCGTTGCGTGAAGCAATCTTGCGATGGTGTCGTTGCACGGACACTTATGCTCATGCGTCGTTGCACGGGCGTTCTTCTTTGGCGTCGTTGCGTGAGCCAATCGCGATGGTGTCGTTGCTTGGACCGCAATCGCGATAACGTCGTTACTGGGCGTGTTCTTCTTTGGCGTCGTTGCGTGAAGCGCAATCTTGATGGTGTCGTTGCTTGGACACTATGCTCATGCGTCGTTACTGGGCAGCGTTCTTCTTTGGCGTCGTTGCGTGAAGCGCGATCTTGATGGTGTCGTTGCTTGGACGCAATCGCGATAACGTCGTTGCACTGGGCGTATTCTTCTTTGGCGTCGTTGCGTGAAGCGCAATCTTGATGGTGTCGTTGCTTGGACCGCAATCGCGATGCGTCGTTACTGGGCGTATTCTTCTTTGGCGTCGTTGCGTAAACGCAATCGCGATGGTGTCGTTGCACGGACATGCTCATGCGTCGTTACTGGGCGCGTTCTTCTTTGGCGTCGTTGCGTAGGCGCAATCTTGATGGTGTCGTTGCTTGGACCGCAATCGATCGCGTCGTTGCACTGGGCGTGTTCTTCTTTGGCGTCGTTGCGTGGCGTAATCTTGATGATGGTGTCGTTGCTTGGACCTGATCGTGCGTCGTTACTGGGCGTATTCTGCTGCTCGCGTAGAATAAATGCATGAGCTAAGCGAGAAAAAGCGTTAGTGTATCATTTTAAACGAAATGAAAAATGTATATACTAAGTGCAATTTAATGGGTCTTGATGTCGTCACGATTATGCTGACGAATCTTGAGATGTTGCCACTGCTGCTGATGAATTGTTATGATGCCTTTGTTGTGTGCGATCGCGGGTTCTGAAGTTTGACTTTATGCAGGGATTGTGCGCTAGGTTTTGTTGCGAACTACGAACTTTGATTGGCTTGTTGATGCCGCTTCTGCTGCTGCTTTGCTCTTGCTGCGGTCTTTGGATTGTTGTCGTCCTCTGCTTTTCTTTGCTTTTCACCTGCGAAGAGGCTTTCGTCGTATTTTACGCTTGGTGTTGCACTTTCTACATTAATATTAAAGACTGCGCTCGAAGAAAATTTTGTGAGTTTGGGAAGTCGATTCGTATCGACTTTGCCGCCTTGTCCTTGATGTCGCGTGCTGGCTTTGTTTGGATTTACAACCTGTTTGACCTCTTTGAGATGTTTAGTAGTGTTCAAAGCATTTTCCAAAATGAAGTGTTTTTATGAAGTAATGCACAAAACATCTTTAGAAATAAACATCATATGACATGCGTAAACAATGTAAAGCCTGCGTCTAATTTGCGAATATGACATGTATTTCGACCAGCGAACATCGCTTTGGAATCCTTGTTATTGCCTTATCACGGTCGCCAAAAGCGTCTCGATTTCAATGTGTGTCGGCGTGGGCGAACTTAACCGTGATGAATTGCTCGTAGACAAATGGGAAGATTCCTAACGGTGTGGCCAAAGCCGATTTAGGCGCTACGTATCGTGAGAATCGGTCATGGCGTAGTTCATTCTGGCGAAATTGGGTAAAATTCTAAAAAGTGGGACCCGAAGCGATATGGCGCCTACGTATCATGAGGAATCGGTCGTGGCGTAGTTGATTACAAGTAAAGGGCTTTTGATTTGCGTGGCGAGACCTATGGGCTCTGTCGTATCAGCGGGGAATGCGGCTTTTACAATATAAAGGGGATTACGGAAGACAAATACTCCTAGGCGTAATATCTCTTCTGCATCTGCGTTGATAGCCTTGGGCGTACCTCGCCGTCCGTCTCGGCTAAGATTAGAGCCACTCCAAAACTCGATGAACCGTGTAGGGCCGCGCGATTAGGGCGAACTTTCCTTTAGCTTCGCGATTCGGAAATATCGTTTCAAAACCAATTGTCGGTTTGAATAACCTCGGCCTTACCTCTTATTAAAAGCTCTAGCCATTACGCTTTGATATAGCGCCCGTGATTGCATTCGACCTTTTTCGTCAATCAGCGTCAATTGCTCATGCGATCCTGTATCCGCTCGGCCGCTCGGCTTCGGCTTCTTGGATGATTCTCAGCGATGGTATTTCCACCTCTGCTTTGGTAGCGCGGCCACATTCCATACACGAAAGATCTGGCGTTGCCGGTAGAAGTTCGGATTGTGGTGCGATAACCCAGCGCAAAGGCAAATTCGTGCCAATGTTTGTAGTTCTTGATCATCTTGCGCAATATCCTCTTGATGTTCTTGTTGGTACAACCTGCAGCTCCATTCATGCGAGAATTCGATGCGGTGGAATTACGGTGAGTGATCTTGAAATTTCCACATATCTCACGCGTCAAATTCTGTTGAGATTGGTTCCATTATCGATTCTGATTGATTCGGGAACCCGAATCGACAAATGATGTTGTTGCGACGAAGTCGACCACCACCTTTTAAATCAGCGATGCGTGTGATGGCCTTCACCCGTTTAGTGAAATAGTCAATTGCTACGAGGATGAATGCATGCCCGTTTGAGCCAGCGGGTTCGATGGGGCGATGGCATCCGTGCCATTGCGAATGGCGAGGAGAACTTGTCGCGTTAAGCTCGCGGAGGCGCTCGAATCAAATCTCCGTGAATCGGCATTGCGAGCATTTTACGCACAAAGCGGATACAATCTGTTTCCATCGTCATCCAAAAATAACACCTTTCGAAGAATCTTTTCGTCAGCGAAGCGTTCGTATGAGTCGCGCGTCCTCAGTGTATCTCTTACACTAGCTTGCACGCCTCTTGGCATCGACACGTCTCAATAAGCCCGGATCTGGAGTCGCGGTACAATTTCCCGTTCAAAGAAATGATTTGCTAGTCTTGAAGTGTCCTCTTACGGATGTTGGTTATGCATACGGATATTCTCATGCTTTGAGGTACCTTTTGATGTCATGGTACCGTGGATTGCGTCTGTTTCCTCGTCTATATGGGAGCGATAAGCGTTTGCTCTAGCGCTCACTGTGATTGGATCGATGTAATTCTTGTCAGGATCTTTGAATCATGGAGGATAAGGTTGCCAATCGTCGTAAGTCGTTACGGATCCTCGGAACATGCCTAAATTCTATGTGGTGAACCTCTTACGTAATTCCTTCACGCAAAGCGGTAGGAAGTATCTTCGTATTCTTGGTCGCCCGTTCGCCATGTACACGATGGATCGATGAAGTGCGAATCACCTATGACCAGGCTCTTGTATGTCATATCTACGGCGTTCGAGCCCCGATATGCAAGCCGTATTCCGCCATATTGTTGGTGCGGAAATCGAGCTTGCGGAAATCGGATAATCTTGACTGTTTACGAAACCAACTTTGCTCAATGCCGACTCGCTTTGAAATTTGCGCTCCATTGAAAAACATCCTCCAACGGGTAAACCTGAGATATCTTCTCCGACAAACAATACCTCTTCGTGGAAAATAGGTTGAAGGGCTCGTACTCTCATCGTGGGTTCTCGGCAAGATGATCGGCTAATGCACGTCCTTTTACGGCTCTGCGTGGCGTGAAGCGATGTCGAACTCGCTCGACATAATTTGCCATTTCGCTAGTTTTCCGGTGGGCATGGGCTTGAAGGATATACTTAAGCGGATCCGTCCTCGAAATGAGATAAGTAGTGTATCTTAGATAGATAGTGTGCGAACTTAGGCGACCGAGTTAATGCGCGACAAATGCGTTCAGTATAACGAGCCGTATCAGTGAACTTCTTGCTCAAATAGTATATGGCACATTCCTTTTTCCTGTTTCATCGTGTTGCTGACACGCGTCAAGCATTTTCTAACAGACAAATAGAGTAGCAAAGGTCTCGGTTGGAGCCTTAGGCGGCGGATTAAACAGTATTCTTTGATTACATCAAAAGCTTTGTTAGCAATCTTTGTCCACTTGGTAGTGCATCCTTTTTCAATAATTTGAATATCGGCTCGCATATCACGGTGGCGGGCTATGAACTGCTGATGTAGTTGAGGCGACCAGGAAGCTCATCGCGTCCTTTTGCTTTTGGAGGTAACTCTTGGATGGCTTTTATTTTGAGGGTCTAGCTCAATCCCTCTTACGCTCACTATAAAACCAGCGGCTTCCTGCGGGGCGCCAAATCGCGCTGCGAGTTGACTTCAAGTTATCCGTCTTAGTCGTTGGAAAAATTTCTTGAAATTTGCGAATGGTCCTCGCTTTCGCGATTTGATGATGGCGTCGTCCACATAGACCTCAATTTCTTTATGAATCATGTCGTGGAAGATGGTGGTCATGGCTCTCATGTAGGTGGCGCTGCGTTCTTGAGACCGAGCGGCGTAACTTCGATAATAGTACACCCGCGGGGTAGTGAATCTTTGTCTTTTCTGCGTCTCTTACGCGTAAGGATCGATGATAGCGGTGAAGCAATCGGCGAGCATTTGTAGTTCATGCGCCGCACAATTATCGATGAGTATATGGATGTTTGGAAGAGGAAAGTCATCCTTGGCAGCTCTGTTGAGGTCTCTGTAATCGCAGACTCGGACCTTTCCATCTTTCTTAACTTTGCACGATATTTGCTAACCAAGTAGGATACTTTGCAACTCGAATTACCTTTGCCTCATTGTTTAGACACGTCTTCTTTGACCTTCAAACTCGTATACGGTTTGATCTTTCTCGGCCTTTGTTTCTGGGGAAACAAGATGGTTCAATAGGTAGCTGTGTGCGGCGATGCGTACTCGAACTGGCGTGTCCTCGTATGACCAAGCAAACACGTGATTGTCTTGTTTGAGAGCTCGATTAATTCTTTCTTACGTGCGGCGTTTAGGTGGTAGCGACTCTAGTCTCTTTCACGGTTCCCTCATCGCTAAGTTTATTAACTCTGTTTCTTCCAAATTTGGTTTAGGCCTATTCTCAAAGTTTTCGACTCTTGGCTAAGTTCTGGTTGCGGACATTTCTCTTGTTCCTCGAGGTTATGCTCGTCATTTGAACTTTGTTCGTTGGTCTCATTACATGTCATATTCGCGTTATCAACAGGTTTATTAATATGATCGCTGAAAGAAAAATGCTTAAAGAATTTAATTTTAACACAAACAAAATCTTTTAAAAAGCTGCAAAAATGTCCTGGAATTTATGATGAAAGTAAATTGCGAGATTAAAAACATATTAAGAATCATAAATGTATGTCTGTTTTCTTTCTAGATAAAAAGGTCACCTTGCTAGAACTAATCATAAATTCTACCAAGCTTCCGGGCGGTCGGGGCGAGTGCAAGTCGATTATTGGTTTGTATCCATGCTCTGCATCCCAAATGGTGAGCTCTTCCTTGTGATCTCCTGCGATCATGCAACAATCTGCCTCATCATCACCTATGAACAGATTCTGGAACCCTACTGCAAGATCATCTGGGTCATCTTCTCTCGGCATCTGGATGGTATAGGCTTTGTGAATGGTGACTCGAGGCGGAATGGCGCGGCGAGGAATGTATCCGCTTAGGAGGTTCGTGGTCACCAAATCCTTGAAGTGGTGGTACCCCAAACCAAAAGTGTCTCTCTTCCCGAATAAGCTGGATAGGCTCTGTGATCCCTTCATGCGACTCGAAGACCTCTGTAGGGCTCGTATCAGTTTCTTAACATTTCCTTGGCCACCATTTTGAGAAGAGCGTGGCGTTTCTGATGGCGGACCTACTTGCTCTCTTGATCTCATTAATATGAAAACGAACCATCAGTGTTTCCGTCTTCTATGGCGATTGCATGTCGGTGTTGATGCTCCCTTTTTATCTCCAAATACTACCACTTCATGTGATTCCATATAAACTTTGGCGCGATGCGAGGTGGGCGGGTGCACGACCTCGTGGATCCACGGCCTTCCTATCAGCGGTTGTAACGTGTAGCAATATCGATATTTGAAATTCCTGACAGTGCGGTCCGATCCGTAGTGTGAGGTCCATTACGCGCCGACCCTACATGGACTCCGTGAAACCTTTGACCACGATATGACTTTCACGAATTTTCTTACGATGCCCCGATTTCAACGATGTCGTCGTGGGACAAATGTTGGCGGTGAGCCTCCGTCAATCGACCTTGTTGAAACAATCTTGTCTGCGACTTGGATGGTGATATTGATGCAAGGTTGTGTCGGCGCCTCGGCGGGTAACTAATCATCGTGAAAGGTGATTCTGCGGGCCTCTAGTACTGTCAGGCCAAAGGCGCCAAGTTCGTCTGTTGTACCTCGGGCGTATCGTCCTTGACACCTCCATCAATGCGATCTGTGTGAGGCGAATGCATTAACAATGAAAGTAGAAATATCGGCGAGGTTTTCTTTAAGCGCTCTCTGACGGAATACTCTTTAGTGGGCATCTTCCTCCAAAATTCCTCGACTTGACCTCTGTCACGGGCTTCTTTGCGGTGCCTCCTTGGCTGCCTCTATAGGTGTGTAATACCTCCACGACTGGTTATACTGCGGCGGTGACCACATGACCGCTTCCCGCTTTCTCGCGATCCGCCTTGATCGGTGGTCCCTTCGGCGCTGAATAAGCGTGATTGAACCTTTATGTCTCGGCGGTGCCGCTTTCCAACTCAAATCGCTTCTTTCGAGTTGGTGGCGAGCGGCGAAAGCGAAGGTTCGACTCTTCCTCACTTGAGCGATCGGATGGTTCCCTCAGTTGTATTCCTCATCAAGGGCTATCAAGTGCGTTGGCGTTGCGTGGTTTGGCAAGGGATTATCATGCGTTTGGGGCGGGATCCTTGGTGAATTACTCCCTTTGATCAACTCTTGATTTTGTCCACGAGGTGTAGCAACTTAGGTGTCATGCCACAGGCTATCAGTGATCTGCAGCGCTTATTCTCATCATACCGTCTTGGGATAGGTGAGAATCCTCCGGAATTGGTTGGATCAAACTGCGGCTCGCGATCTTTCGTATATACGGGGTATGGGTTCGGCCCGGTGGGAGTGCGGGTTACGGATGGTTTTCCTTCAAAATTCACATTTAGTGCAGGCGCGTTGGGTGCTCTATGTTGTTGGCGGGCTTGATGGGCGGGTTGGCGAATTTGGATAAATGGGTGCTTAGGAGCGTTATATATGGGTGTGTGTGTAGTAGGTGGGGTGTGGGCGGTGTATAGTGAGGTGTAAAGTTTTGGGCTTTGGTGTGGTAGTATGGGGTTTGATAGGGTGGGTTACGGTATGTTATGAATGCTTGGGTTTGCGTTCTTGTACAAACATGGAAGGAAAGCGTCTCCTTCTTCCCGAAGTACCGATCGTCCACAGTGAATCGCCTTATTGGTTGCTGCAATGCCGCGATTCGTAATCTGCCGGTTTAATACCTTAACCTGCGAAGTCACCCATTCGGCGACCTCTGCAAAATTTCGCGATGGCGCTTATCATCCGCTCATAATAGGTCGCGTCCTTCAAGATTGTACAAATAGTGTGGTCGTCTCACTCTCACCATGGGTGGTTGTACCTTCTTTGCCTCTGAGCGCCACCTCATGGCGTACTCCTAAAGTCTCCGTAGATTTCTTTTCCAACTTCATTAGATAGAACACATCCGCGGTTTACGTGTTGAATCGAACCGCTCGCAAAGTCTTGGGCGATGCATTCCAACTATGCCATTTACGCGGATCTGGCTAGTGTACCAATCTATTGCCTCGCCGGTTAAGCCGAATGAACAACTTCATGATGGCCATGGGTTCTTCCTACCGATTAACTTGTCGCAATATGATCTCAAGTGTGCGCGAGGATTTCCGCTTCCCGTCAAATAAATCGAACTTGGCACCTTATATCGGCTGGCGGTTCCACGTGCGGATCGTGCAAAGATCTTCATAATCAGCCGCCCGTGACCTTTATCCGATCGCATGCCACGAACTGCTTCTTTCAGGCTGTGAATCTCTCGGGCTACGTCATCGTCCATTTTGGCTCGGACTTCCCTGTCCATTTCTTCATAATGATCCACTTCTTGGTGAAGCGCGGGGCGGTAAAGGTTGGGTTTTACATTGTGTAAGTTAGGTATGCAGGTGGTTTCTTTGAAATGGTAGTGGGTATGATGCGTGGGCATTGGTTGGCTTGGCGATTAGGGCTGATTATGGTGAAGTGATTAGGCGGGCGGTGCGTAGGCGATGGGAGGATCATTTTGAAGGTGAGGTTGATGATTGGCGGGCGGGGCGATTGGATCGATGGCGGCGGCCTTTGTGGGGAGTTTTGTGGGAGTTGGGGTGGTGGAGGTAGATCAGGGGTGGTATGCGAGATATTGGCCGCTGCTCTGGCATGGGGTATTCAAGCGATGGATAGGTTGGTCGATTCGTAGCCTCTCCATCTCGACTGCGTATCGGCAATGCATTGCGGCGGTGAGCAATACATTCTTCTGTGGTGATATTCCTCATACGAAGTTTACGTTTGTTGGCGAACAATTCCCAAACCATTCGGCTCGGGCGCCACGAGCGATCATATCGTCATTCTTGCCTTGGATGCGGTGAAGTGTGGATGCTCAGGCATTGTTGAGTCAAAATACGAACCGACCTTTGGGAAGATGATAAATCTTTCTAAAAATGCAACAAGCGGCGTTAGCGTAAGAACATAATTTGCAATTATGTAGCGGATATATTACCTGACATATTCAAGCGTTTCCTAACATGCGGGGACCTCTTTATGCGGTAGGCCTAAGCGTCATATATGCGATAATGATGGATTAGTCGAGCCATGAAATCTTTTATTGGGACTAAAAATAATTAAATTGCAACAATGAAATGTTAAACTAAAGCTCTATTCCTAATGCTATATTGTCTTTGTTGGCGAGCGTGGCGGTGGTGTTGCTAGGCCTGCTCTGCGTCTTTCAAATATTGCATGATGTTTTGAAGTTGGTCCGCGGAGCGGTGTTGTTCCTGTCTGCACACTTTTACCCAATTGGTCGTATCGATATCCTCGAAACCTTGCTTGCGCTTTGGGGCTTGAGGCTACTGATCTTCCTTGAACCATACGCGGTATTGAGCGTACCTCGCATTGCGTATTTGACATCTATTTTCTCAGCGTTGTTCCATTCTTGGATTTGCTTCTGCGGGAAAGTGCAATTTTCCCCCAACGCGACCTCTGAATCCTTCGTATGCGATTGGGCGGGATTACATTCTTGACCAAGCGGCGGAGTACCGCATAGCGGAGCATATGGTGAAGTCCCTTGTCAGATGAGCTCGATGTAATAACGGTCCTTGCTCCTTACATAGGCTTTGTTGATACGGGATAGCGGTGGGTACCTCATTGCACTTGGTTGCTAGTGCGGGATGCGAGAAATTCATACGATCCACTAATGCAGCCAGGCGAAACAAACCGCCATCTGTCGTAAAAACTTACAATCCTATAATCATTGCTAAAACAAATGTCGTCATATTCGATCGATAAAAGTGTTCCATGGCCCATCGTAAGATGAGATTAAATCCTCGAAGAAATTGGTTTCCGCCGCTTGCATTTTCCTAGAGCTCGAAATATCTCGGCTAGAATCATGGGAACCAAAGTAAGTTGCGTGCCATTAATGCGCTTCAAAAACCATCGGGTCACGAGAACATATGCAAATCTTGATCCGTCCGTGTTCGAGGAAACACTAGAGTGCCTAATAGAGCAGCGGTGAATGCGGTATGTCGTCTAGTTTTCCATTGTCCCAAAGCGCAAGAAAACTCCTTTCGAATGGTGATAGCTATCTTGGCGACCATATCTCTCGTCACAGATAATCTAGAAACGATTGTTCTCGAAGCAGCGGAGTTCCTTTGTGTTTTTAGGCCCGTGTAATGCAAGAATCTCTTTCAGTTGATTATAAGGGATGATTTTCCCTCTGTCTTGGTAAGCTAGGCTCGTGAAGTAGTTGATCTCCTCCAGCGTGGGGTGAGTTGAAGTCTCGAAACGAACCTTTGCCTTATCAGGATCCAGGCGAATTAAGGCCCTAACTATATGTTGATCGGGCGATGTCAAACAAAGCGGTGAGACAACCTAATTTGCCGATAATCATTTCTTTGCTGTAGTCGAAATTCTCCGCAAACCTTTAGCTTTGTCGAACACCGCTTACCATCGACCTCGGGATTATTGGAATCTGCTCATCCTATACATAAATAGAAGTAAAATGCAAAAATTTCCCAATGTTAGCATGTCACGTTGGGCTCGGATTAGATCCATTAATATCACGTAGCACGTAATATGTTGTTGGTCGTTGGGTCGTGAGAAACCGCCCGACACTTGGCGAACCTCACAATTGTGGTGTCGATACGAGGACCGACCCACCTAAGGTAAATCATGTATGACTTAGTATGAAGGGTGGTATAGCTCATCCTAAGTTGCTAAGATTTGGCTTTCTAGGCCTTGAGTTCAGGCGGACAACTCAGTGAGAAGGCTACGCGCCACGGTTAGGCAAGGGCACTCCACGTATATTACCAACTCTCTAAATTTGGATTTTGAAGAAAGAATTTTCTTTGATGCACCAGCGCACCTCGCATGTAGTGTGTGATTGTGTGAATTTTCAGTGGAAGAAATATGAGCGGAATGCCAGTTTAAGGAAAGCAGTAAAGCAGGTAGCAATCAAAAATAAAACAAAATACAACACACAAAAAATTAAATGCCAAAGTAATTGCCAAATAATTATCCTAGATCTGTTGTGGTTAAGAACCTAAATTACCCGATTAGTCGCCATTTACATCGCGCCCATTTTAAATAGCGACACTTTTTCTAAACTCATTTGCTCGAATAAAAAGGTTAGAAAATAAAATAAAAGCTAAGATGTTTTTAAAAGAATTGCTAAAATGTTAAAAGAAAGTTAAAGGAGTGTTTAAAATATTAAAAATGCTAAAGATGCTAAAGTTTAAAAAAGGGCTAAAATTTAAAATGCTAAAGGGTTGCTAGAATGCTAAGGGTTCGCGGAGTCGCCACCTAATTAATTGGGGTGAATTAGGACACCTAAATGTTTAACTAGTTTAAAGAAAAAACATTAACTCCATTTCAATGGTCTGCTAAACTTAATGAGATTCTGGGTAAGGGTTCTTTATTAATCTAGAGGGAAGGGGTTAGGCACCCTCTAAGATCCGCTAACTTGCGGTTGTCCTGCCAAACCTAGGGTAGTTATTATATTTTTAAAGATGCAAAGTAAAAGATCTATAAGAAGTGCAATGTTAGAAAAATAAAATGCTGGATGTTAAAATAATGCCGAGTAGTTAAAAAGGTTTTAAAATGTTGGAAAATGTTTAGAGGTGCTAAGAGGTTAATTTTAAAGCTAACGGTGCTAAGGTGTAAAGAGGTGCTTAAAAGTGCTAAATACTAAAGTCTTTGAAGGCTAGGAGATAGATCTTAGCATGTTAAAATGTTTAAAAGGTGCTTAAAGTATTGAAAGAAGCAGGTGCTATATCTAAAGTAGAAAGAATGCTAGGAAGGTGCTAAAATGTTACTAAAGTTTAAAACATGCTTTAAATAATATATAATGCAAAAATAGACTAATTGACTAAATATACACATTTGCCTACCTTGATTAGTATAACACGTACTTAAGGGGTTTTCTTAATATGAAAAATAAGATTTCTATATGGGTGCTATAGCAAATGAGTTAGAAATGCGGAAAAATAATATCATAGCTATATGTGATTAATTATGCAAGTTAAGATTTAATGGCGGAAATGATGTCTGGACTACAGAGTAATTATGTGATTAAATGGTTTAATAATTTAGGCAATTAACTTAAGAGGGCAAACTACCTTCTAATTTATTGCGTCGATGTTTAACTACTCCAAATGTTTTACTAATAGCGTAATGTTAGACAATTATATTCTGATAAATGAATGGGCGAGAGCGAGAAAATAAAATGACCTGAGGAATGGTAGCGAGAGCATTTAAACTTGTGGCTTTAGGATATCGGATGTGAGATCTGGCGAGGAATGTAGGCACGGATCTTCGTTTGGGAAAATAGTGATGAGTCTCGTATTGAGACTCCTCCGCTGCTCAGGCATGTGTTTCATGTAAAATAAGAAAAGATAAGGAATTAGTGCGAGCCCAATTAAATAACGAATAAGCACTTGGCACACGGTTCATATTGAAGCAAGCACGTAAAGGCAACAGAGCCTTTATCGACAGTCTTAAAGCGCGGCAGTGCGAGAAAAATAGGGGTGAGCAGTATGCGACCAAGCGGTAGAGGAGAAACAAATGATAGCGAGCCCCGAAAATGTAGTAATTTATCAAGAGAGACAACATCTGAGAAAACAAATGAATAAGGCGACAAGCGAGGGGCATGCGAGGCGTAGCAATGGGTCGAGGCGAAGCAAAAACGATCAGTATACACCTAAATACATATAGTATACTGCGGTCTGCTGCGGTAATGCTCGAATGTGCTAGATATCTGGCTGAGTCGGATGTATCACGATGGCGGGGATAGACATAAGACATATGTATGCAACATTTCGATTTCAAAGAGGGCGAACTTAGGCGCGAGGTTTATGAATGCAAGTATTGAGACTACGTCTAAAAGTGTTGCTTAAACAGCGATATGAAAATGCTTAACATGGACAATTTAGAAACCAAGATCTGATGAACACGTATTTATAGTAGACAAGTTAGACATATATGTGCAACATCCCATACCACATATAAAGCGGACATGTTTAGATCGGCGATAAAGGAGGAGAATTACAAGACACCTTAATGCTTAAACATACAAGTAATAATATGCGAGTCGAAACATTTGGTCCCAAAGCGAGAGCGAGGACAAGTAAATGATGGGCTAACATGGGAAACAATCGAGATACATACTATAATTGATTAACAAGTTTGAGTGTGATCGAAAGAACCAAGCGAGCAAGCAGGAACATTTTGAAAGGCGGGATCATTGCGGCGTCTGAAAGAGGAAGTGGTATTCCTACTTGCACTAAACCATTTTCGAGACGCAATAGGTTTCACAAATAGATTCGGAAAATAAGGCAAAATAGACACATTGAAACTACTATACAATCACGTATTGAACCTATTAGCTTAAAGCGGTATCAATCGAGTATAAGATAACCTTCGACTTATTTTTGATCAAAATCGGAGACCGTATCGGCGGTTTAAACAAACAAAAACAACTTTATCTGATGTTAAAAGTACTTTAAACGGTATTTAAGTTAACTAGATGATTTGTATATGAGCAGGACTTAACACGACCAGCGTTTATCGATTAAACATATCTGACTAATCTAATAACGACAGCGACATTAAGCACGATTAAACAAAACATGATATACCGATAGTCACTAATCTTAACTAAACATAGTTAGTCGACCACATGTACATAATTTGGTGAAATAGAAAGCTGCAGAAGTAGGATTAAGAGGTGGCGAATTTACCTTCTCGGCGGCGACGAAGCGTATCAAGTCGAAGGGTTTCGACGGGTTTTGGGTTTCCGATGCGAATAGGAGCGAGTTTAGTTCTTGATTTACGATTGATTTGGAAAGAAAAGGTTTGAGATTCTGTTTCTTGTGACTACAATTATCTGTTCTTTGTGTTTCTTAGATCTTTGTCGAGGTGAATCCAGTACATTGCATGTCAAAACTTGGATATTTATAGCTCAGATTTAGGTTCCATTTTTGGTAGGTTTGTTATAGTTCTTAGGGGTGATTTGGTTGTGATTCTTGGTACTTAATTTGGACTAGTTTTACCAAAACCGATGTGGATTTTAATGGTATATTTACATTGTGGTAAGTTTGGATGTCGATTTGGAGTCTTGATTTAGAGCGATTTTGAGGATTTGGTATGATTAGGTGTTTATATGGTAAGTTATTCGCTGGATGTGAGTGCATAGGTAAGGGAAGGGTTCGATTCGCCGGATTCTCAGGCGAGAATCACGGCAGGGAAGGTGCGGCGATGGGGAGAGGTGTGTGTGAATGGCTGCTAGGTTTTCTAGGGCTTAAATCTAGGTTTTGCGTGAGGACAGCGGGCTGCGGGTTAGGGAAATCAGCGTGGCCACGGGTGAGGAAATAAAGGGTAAGGCGTCTGCTTTGGGCTTACGGGTTTGAAATTTTGGTCTTTGGTAGGCGACAGTCGCGGATGTTTAAAGAAATTTGGGTAGTTAGTTTTAGGCTAGTTAGTTTAAATTAGGCATTTTAATTAGGTAATGTTTAATTAATTAGTGCTAAATAAACTAATAAATTGTGATTAAAATTTAGGCGCTTTAAAATTATTTAGGTGCTAAATTAGTCTAATTATTTAGGTCTTTGAATTAGTCTAATTTGAGCTATAAAACTATTATGATGATAAGCGGGCGTGTTGTTTAATTAATGCTTAATGCTTTAGAATCGCTATTATTTAAAATTTTATTGTTATGCATTATTGCGAAGTTAAATTAAAATTAAAATGAGCTTAGATTGAATTATTTAAATGCTAAATGCAAATATGATTTTTAAGAATTGTTTAAAGCTTTATAAATGCGACGCTATTAAATGCATGTGTTAGACTAAAATTAATTGACTTTAAATTGCAAATGATTACTAATTAATGCGGCTATGCTACACGACCGCGGCGTTATCGCTAAATTATTTATTTTATGCGTTTATTAATTATTTAAGAATTAACGACAAAGCTTAAAGTTAATAAGTGCGGGCGCGGGACTCTAAATGCTTAAGACTTTACGTAAGACGTGATGCCATTATTAAATTACTTATTTATGCCTGTATTTAATGTTTTATTGTTGTATTTTATTATAAAAATCCTAAAAATTATTTTACAAAATTAGTGTAATTTTATGGTTAATGGCTGGACGGGAGGGTCAAAATTGGGTGTCAACAGTGTGCATCAAAACTGATCATTCATTGTTCATTTTTCATTTTTCATCGAGGTACTGACACCGCTTATCTTCTGTTATATGTGGATGACATTGTTCTGACGGCTTCTTCAGATGGCCTAAAGCACGAGATCATTGCTCTACTCAAGTTCGAATTTACTATGATTGACTTGGATAAGTTGAGTTACTTTTTTTGGATATCAGTGACACGATCATTGTTGTCCATGTTTCTGTGGCATCGTAAGTATGTAAAAGAAATTGTATACATGGCCAAAATGATAAACTTCAAGATCATGCCCACTTTTGTCGACTTTAAATAAAAAATCAGCGCTGATGAAGGGGATACAGTCCTCGATCCCTCTCTTTATAGGAGTCTCGCTTGTGCCCTTTAGTACCTTACATTTACTAGACCCGACATTGCCTATGTCGTGCACCAGGTGTGCTTGTTCATGCACGCTCCCGGGAGCCTCACTTTACTGCTCTTAAGTGTATCATTCGGTACGTTAAGAATATTCTTGACTATGGGCTCCGTCTCTACCCATCCACACCGATTCATTTGTTATCATACACGGACGCCGATTGGGCAGGCTGTTGAGGCACATGTCGTTCCACTTCTGGATATTGTGATTTTTTTGGGATAACATTATTTCGTGGTCTGCCAAGCGCCAGGTCACTCTCTCTCTCGTTCGAGTGCATAAATAGAATATAGAGGCGTTGCAAACATCGTTGCCGAGTTGTGTTGGCTTCGAAACCTACTTCTTGAGCTTCAGTGTCCCTTACGTAAGACATCTTTGGTCTACTGTGACAACATATCTGCCGTCTACTTGTCTCTTAACCCGATTCAACATCATCGAACGAAACATATTGAGATGGATATTTACTTTGTACGTGAGAAGATTGTCATGAGTCATGTTAGGGTGTCTGATGTTCCATCTTCCTATCAGTACGCAAATATATTCAATAAGGGACTTCCTCGACAGTTGTTCATTGACATCAGATTCAATCTCAACGTCTGGCCTCCTCCCTCTCCGACTGAGGGGTGTGATTATGAATATATTCCGTATATTCACAATATATTATGTAATTAATATTTTAGAGTAATTAATGTATAATAGAGATCCTAATTCCATTAGGACTACAGTTGTACACTATATATATGACATTAATAAAAGATATCCGATCAAAGAAAATTACACTATTCTACAAACTCAATATTTTTAACCATCAGATAAAAATATATTTGCGCGCCTAATTGTAATAGCTTGTGACCGTTGCCTGTGTATATTGAGTATATAATAGTGTATACATTGAATATGCATTAAATAAACCCTAATACTAACTAAAAATAAAAATTAGTTTTTTTTTGTGGGATCTATTTGGCTGCTGTATATTATAAAAATTCCAATTTAAGGAATGGCCTCAAATAACGCAATACAGTGTAAACAATCCTTGATGAAATGATCCAAAAACATTTAAAAGGGACTTTTTATATCCGATGTGAGGGACTATGTAGCCATGTAGGGGTTTGCACAATCTTTGGTCGAAATAGAAAAGCTCATTTGGTTCCAGGGTGACAGATTGCTCCCAAGAAGATAGGTTCGAGCCCTGTCAGCAGTGTGGGAGTTTATTTCTCCTTTGTGAGGGATGACTCCTTGTGGGCACCAAACACTGTGCCTCCCACCTAGTGGGCCGCTGAGTACCATGATTTATCTTCCTCCACCAATCTCTGTCGGGTCGGAGGTTGGGGTGTACAAAACAGGACCGGACCGGAAAACCGGACCGGGACCGGACCGGAATGGACCGGACCGGTGGATTCCGGTCCGGTCCTCGGTCCGTCAAAATGGTGGATTCCGGTTTTCCGGTTTTCCGGTCCGGGCCGGAATGGACCGATTTTTTTTTTTTTTTATAAATTGAATTTCCAATATTGAAATTGACATTCCCGGACACATTACCAGGAAATTGGAACGTTGAAATCTATTGTATATCGCGAGATATTTAGCTTTTAAAATAGAAAAAACGTAACAATTTGGGGGTTCCGGGGCCCAGTTTTTTTTTTTAAAATTGAATTTCCAATACTGAAATTGACATTCTCGGATGCGGTGCCACACAATTTTTACGTTGAAATCAATTGTACATCCCGAGATATTTAGATTTGAAAAGGGGGAAAACGTAACGATTTGGGGGAAAAGAGAAATTGAGGGGCAAGATGGACGTTTTTGGAGAAATCGGCAGAATCAAACCACTTGCGCAGTTTGGCCGCCCCCGTATCGAAAAAATACGCGAAATCAAAAAATAATTAGGTAAAACGGACGTCCGAGCGCAAAGTTATGACCGTATAAAGTTTGATCAATTTACAACCTATATTAGATATGTCAATACGTCCGGCCAAGTTGCTGGGTGGATGGGGGCTGGGTGAGGGGGCTGGCAAGTCTTGTTGGGGGCGGGGGCAAATCATTCGGTCCGAAATGTCTGTAATTCGGTCTTGATCTTGGTCGTCAGATTTTAACCTTTGTGCACCCTAGTTTGGGAATGTCCAAATTCCAAATAGAAAATAGAAAATAGAAAATATAAATGTGGTGTGTAACTTTAATTAATGAGTAGTTCGATGGTTAGTATACGAACCAAGTACATTTGGTGATTTTCTTTAAGTTAGTCATATTAATGAAATAAAGTTTATTGAAGGATAAGGAAAAAAACAAACATATTTAATGAGATTGATAAACGAACACATTCTTAAAAATTTATAATTTATAAAAAAAAACGGTCCAACGGTCCAAACCGGATCGGAATTTTCTGTCAGGTCCTCGGTCGAGAAAATTCGAGGATTAGGTTCGGTCAGGTCGATCCGATTACGGATCGGTGAACACCCCTAGTCGGAGGGGTGGGGGCCCTGTGGGCGAGGAATTTCGCCTTAGCTCCCAAGAAAAACGAATATTTGAATTTGCAACTAAAAAAGAAGTATTTAGAAGTTGAAATTGTACTTGGATATACATTTCATTTAAAAAAGTAGTTTGAAGTTTTGTTAATAAAAGTCATTATTTTATTTGAAATACTCTTGAAACAGTTTTTCAAGTTCAAATTCTTTATATCGAGTTGAAGTTGAAATGATATATCTAAATTTTAAATCAAATATTGATTTGCAAATAATATTTCAAGTTAAAATTGAATAATTCTGTGGCTCGATACAATATTTTGCTTCGTAAACCCTCATAACGCATTCATGTTTAAGGTTGGGCTTTTTTGGGCCTGTAGATCACACAACTATTTTCCCATATTGACACACACTTTTTCTTCATACCAGCTCTTAATTGCCATCTGCCCTAATTCAATGCAACAAATATGTTTTAGAGTTTATGTGAATGAAATCTATGCAGAAAAGGCAGTTCTATCGATTAGAAAATGGTCCCTAAAAGAGAGAGTTTTAAATGGAAGCATTAAAACTGTTGTAAGCACAAATTAAATAAACAAATTGTCTTCCTTTTTAACCTTTTAAACTTTACAGCGAGGCAATGCATACATTTCAACTTAGTAGCAAAACAAGCAAAGGTCTTACATTCAAGTTTTAGTACCATTTCTCAACAACATATTTTCATGTATTTGGCTTTAAAAAGACATGAATATTTCGAAGGGGTACTACTAGTGGCGGAGCCACGTGAAGTAAAGTGGTGCAACTGCACCATCAGTGTTTTGGAAATTTTCAATCAAAACGACGTCGTTTTGGATGAAACGGTGCGTTTTAATTTACTTCGATCAAAAAAAATTTGATTTGCACAAAAGATCTCTCGCTAGAATTTGTTTCTTGTTTCATTTAGTACTACACACCTAAAATACTAGGCGAAAGTGGTTTCTTTTTAAAAGGCTTAACCTTAAGATGAGACGATTCACACAGTTAAATATATAGACTTCAACTAATATTAGATTAAGCACAATATTGAAATTGGCCATTTGTTTCATTTATTAGCTTTGCCATGTTTCATATTTTTTAACATGTCATAGTAGTTGAGAGATTATAACGAGGCACTCGAGCATGAAGAGCTGAATTGGGTTATAAAGTGCAATAAAGTTCAATTGTTAAACTGAAATGATTAAATGGGCTGAACAAGTTAAAATGACTTTTTCTAAGCTGTCCCCACATATACTTTGATGTGCATTCTGGGCCATAATAATTTCTTTGTTGTCCAAATATGAAATTCTTATGTTTGAAAGCCATTAATAATGGATTGATGATTGATCAAAATCATTTCTTCTATTGTGTCTAAAAGGTCAAATTAGGTTACGACAACAAGTGTTTGTAGTCTCTTAAGAAAGGACAATTGACTAATTAAAGTAAGCAATAAAAACTTTATTTCCTATTCATATACTAACGTGTCAAAGCAAACAAAAATATGCAAAGTTAGAATTATTATCTTTTATGAAGAAGAAATTAATGATTGTAAGGTAGGGTTAGTTAAATTTTGAGCAAACATTCATAATATAGAAAATCAAGTGTAGGACCATTTGTACATTGACTTTTTCACATGCTAAAAGAGAAAAATCTGAGACAATAATTGAGATATTTTCATTATACACCAATGTACTATTTTTCACCTATACTGCAAAATTCAGGTCTTTGGCAATGTTTGTGGCTAAATGTGACAATGGACATGAACCCTTTGACGTATGTGTCCCATAGGGGTTGGGACAATTCATTGGAAAAAACACAACTTGGGTTATATTACACGATTTTGAATTCCAATAATTGAGAAAAAAAATTCCATTCCACTTACAATTTGTATAAAAAAAGTAACCTCACAAATATTTCTTGTGTTTTATTTACAGATTTCGCGTATTGAATTTTTGACTGATTTCCCGTAAAATAGTCATATAATTAAAATAAACCTTAGTAATAATCTAGGAAGGCCTCACCTTCACTCCTGGTTAAAAAGAAGGATTATACATGGAGATTATGTGTAGATTATAAGAGATTAAAATTAAACTGCCTAACCATTAAGAATAAATATTTCATACCTATGATAGATGACCTGTTGGATGAACTGTTTGGAGCTAAAGTATTTTCTAAGGTGGACTTAAGGGCTGGATAATTATTTGGACCTTCAAGGAACGAGTAGAGTACAAAAACGAAAGATCGGGCTTGCCAACAAGCAGCGGATGAGCGCACTAGCGCGAAAGCCGATGGGATACGACCGTCCGTAATGGCTTTTCGTTGGTACAAGGAATTTTTGGCCGGCCCCATATAGATCCAGCTTATGGGTTTATGAGAGATTGATTGATGGCCCTAATCCCGCTAAGCATAAATGCCCCCAATAATCTCATGATCACCGATACCAGTTTGACCTTCCCTATTATATTTGTTTGGCGAATTTATACCACACCTTCCCTAGTAATAAAAAGAAGAAAGGGAAAAATTGTAAGCACGGTATATAATTTTTTTAAGGTGACGTTAAATTTAGACGGTGTATAGTTTTTGGCGTACTATTTTGAGCAAAAAAGTAAAATTTTAGGATTTTTATTTTAGTCTCTGATATCAGGTAAGATGTATTAATCTCTTTTGGGGAGTCATCTCATTAATATTAAATATATATAGTGTACAATATTCATCCCTTATACAATATGAATCTTAAATTTAATCACAAGAGGAATTCTAATCTTACTATAATTATATTTATATAATATATGGAATATATTCTAATAATGGGATAGAGATGACTAATTTACAACTACATGTTTACGCTATACGTGCTTAAATAGATAGTACTACACCACAATTGTGATACGTGTCGACAAAAAAGTGATAAAAGTAATTTGACTAAGAAGTTAGAATAATGAATGTAATTTTTAAATATAATTGAAGGTCAAGATTTTGTCAAACTATACCGATTCTGAGATGGTACAGATATAATATAAAACACTTGTTATGCTAGACTGACAAATACGAAAAGGAAAAAATAATGACAAAGTCAGTGGGTGTCTGGATAATTCTTAGATACCTTTTGATAATAAATAATTTCGACAAGTTTTGTTGTGAAGAAGCCATGGCATTCTTTTTAGTCTTGAGTAAAGCTCGGATCGATGATAAGCGCAATCACGTCACCGCTTAAACCACACTTAGCGGCCAGGGTGTTGTGACTCACGGCGGCGGTAGGGCGTTACTCTGGGGTTTGAACTTGTAACCATTTCTCATGGCGATGAGGATCACTGCGCCGAGGCCAGTGATCAGGCTTTGTGGCTATATACATGATGATGTAGGTCTTATTAAGAATGAGAGACGCAATCATCAAGGACCTACTCCATTAATTGCATCGTAAGTTTTTCCTCATATGGGATATTTAGTTACTTAGTCGATTAAGGAGTTATTCCAATATAAAATTTGAAATACGTATAATTTATTCAGTAATTGCATGAGAATTTTACGTAAAATCAAGATAGAATTTATATTAAAATTTTGAGATTATCTATCTAATGTAGAAGGTGAGATTATAATACCTGTATTATAATTGAGATATTATTGTTTTCAACCTCACGATTCCCAAGGGGTTAGGATGTAATTATCCATCATTTGATTATTCAAATATTAGCTAATTTCGATGTAAATCGTATACCAAAAATCTTTATATTATCTATCTCGTAAAGGAGGTGAGATTATATTTTGTAAATAATCTTATTCTAAACCAAGCATCCCTTAACATTTCCTACCTTCCTTTTCCTTATTAAGTTTATATATTGATAATGTAACAATTTTTTTGTATTATCCGTTAATTAACCCAAAGTACTATCTAACAATTTTTTTTTGACGAAGGAACCTGCCGTTGCTATTCTTCGAGTGCGCTCTGGATAAACGCCGGTGTATGATAGCGCGCAAAACACGTCAGTTTAACCACACTCGATGACAATGGCCGTATGTGCAGCCAAAGAAGATTTATGTAGGGGATCGAACTCGTGACCTTGCTATCCCGCGCTCTATGGCTTAGTCCCCCATTCATGGACTGAACTCCTCACTTCAATAAATGCAATTAAATGTAAGCCTAGATTTCCAACCAGACTTCATTTTTTAATTATTCATTAGTTCATATTTTTTTCTGATCAGAGTACTCCTGTATGGAGAAAGAATGGCAAAATATCATCTTGATTACCAGTTTGTAATATGTATATCGTATTTGCTTCCTAAAAGTATGGAGAGGATTCATATATATTATACTATTGGTTTACCTTATTTAAGCATTATCAAGGCCCTTCTTTCCGTTTCTGGATAACAAATTTTGATAGCCCCACATGCCAATCATGTGTTAAGATAATCTTTTGTTGTATCTTCTAAGGTCTAATTTGTTTAGACACGATATATACAATATAATGACTTTTTGTCTCATGGTGTATTTAATTATGACCCAATAATTAAAAAAAGAACACTAAAAGAATATAATCATATAATATGTGGGACTTTAGCCTTACTAAATTATAATATCTCGATCGGAGTTTGGCAAAGCTCACATTATGTGGGCACATAATTTGGGAATTTTCTTGCACTCAATTGGCAATTAATGATTCGAAACAGGAAAATATTTCTTGCCACCTTTTCAAAGGATACTTATTTGATTCAGTGTTTAGCTGATCGGACCAAAGATGAATGTCACAATATTAAATTAAAAAAACAACAATATAGCATAATGAACCCATGAAAAAGTTGGTGGATTATTTGCTCAGTGAAATTGACACATATGTGCCATTTGTCTAAAGTTATTTATAAAATTATATTATAGTCTTAAACTCCACATAAGTAATATTGGAAGCCAAATTAAATTACAAATTAATATATAACTTATACAAGAATTTAAACAATAGTCCTACCATATACGAGATAAAATATGTGTTAAGAGACTCACATCGGAAATGAAATTAAAACATGAACTCCTAATATGGATTTGGACAATCCTCACCCTACAAGCTAGTTTTTGGAGTTGAGTTAGGCCAAATATCAATTATTTAAATGGTATCAGAGTCAGACTCGTTCCAATTCTTTGTTCGTTGATGTTGGCCCTCCAAATTATATTGTTCACACTTCAGTTAACGAGGTTTGGGCGTGCGAGGAGTGTTAAGAGTCACACATCAAAAATGGAATGGAAACATGGACTCCTTATATGGACTTGAACAATTCTCACCGTACAAGCTAGTTTTTGGGGTTGAGTTAGACCCAATATCCATTCTTTACGATATTAATTAGAAACACATTGACAATATGCATAAAAATATCAAAAGATAAAATAATCTTTAATTAAGCCATTCATGTACTTGATCTATGGAGTATTTATTCGCCGCATAATTATTTCTTTTTTAAAAAAAATTCATTGTATAACGTCAATGTTGACAGTCAATTTTGACCCGTTTTTCGTATATTTATTGCAATTTTATGTGTTTTAGGACACCGCATTTTAATCAGCATTTTTTGCATTTTTTATCTTTTTATTTTTAATTATGCATTATGTCTTTGTTAATATTATGTTTTTATTATTGTTACACCGTCGTTTTATTTTAATAATATTTGCATCTCTATAAATAATTATTTGGTATCTCGTTTTTACTTTTAATTAGGCATTAAACATTTCTTAAATATTGTTATTATTATTATTATTGCGTCGGCATTTGCATTTTAATAATTTTGCATCTTTTTAAATAATTTTTCTTTTAAATAATTAACCCGCCTTGCATTTTGTCAAACCAGTCCAGTCCAAGACACAATTTGAATCAGTCCAATCCAACACCATTTTTTAATTTCATCCAAACTTTCATCTTTTTATTTCCCCCCCTAAAATTAAAACCCACTTTTCATTTTCCCCCTAAAACAATACCACACTTTTCATTCCCGCCACTCCCCAAATACCAAACCCTAATTCTACCCCTATAAAACAAAACATTCCCCAACATAAGTGGTCATCCGCACACTACCCTCACGCCTCTTTTCATCCTAAAACCTACCTCTTTTCTTAAACAACCCAAGCCTAGCTAGCTCTCTTTACCCCTCACCGCACTCCCCTCTCTCACCCCATTCCCGTCGAACCCACACCTGTGTCGCCGCCACTGTTCACGCTGGAGCTCGCAGCTCCGGCTAACCATTCCCTTTCTCTCGTCGACCACCACCACGCGAACCATCACTACCCACTGCCCGTCACCCTTACACCGTCGAATACCCGTCGACCCCACCTCTGCTCCGTCGCGCGCCATGCTCCGTGAGCGAGCTTCACGCCCGATGAAATGGAAGCGATCCATATGGCACCGCGCACCCGTAAACCGCACATGTTTTACGCGACTCGCTGCTTGAGTGACCAACGCGTCGTGGTGGAGACGGTGGTCATTTCTTTTTTGGATTTACTATATATATATGGTGCTTTGTTTAGACTGATTTTTATTGGATTTTTTTTTTTTGAGATCTGTTGTGTATTTTGGTTTCTTGTTGGGCTGATTCTCACGTGTGGGTGCACGACCGGAGTTTCTTGTAGACTCCGGCGACTCTGTTCGGCTCACCGTTAGTTTTCTGCTGGCTGCTTTCAGTTGTTGGTTTGGTGGTATTAATGGCATTGTTTCCTGCGAATTTGTTGTTGTTTCCACTGGTTTCTGGACCATTTCGTTATTGTTGCTGCAGATGTTGCATTATCACGCCGCTTTCTTTGTGTTGCTCATTTGTTTTGTTATTCTTGTTCTTGGGGTTTGAATCGTGAATATCGCGCCATTTGTTTCATTGTGTCCACTGGTTTCACGGTCACTATGTTTGCTGTGTTGCTATTACTTCTTTTATTATCCGTTGGATTTTGGACTGGTTTCGACAAGTTTGCTTTTATTTTATTAAACTGAAGGAACAGATTTCTGCATTTGAATATTGGGTATTTACTGATTTGAACATGATACTACATCTGGCCAATGAAAAAGTTATCCGTCGATTTTTTAGGCCTCCACAGTTGCAAAGACGAAAAATAAAATAAATGAAGCTTTTAGGGCGTTGATGATTTCTTCTACTTACACAGGATAACCAACATGCGCTGGCAGGGCGAATTCTCGCAGCCGCACTTGTTTAGGATGTCCCACTTTATTTTTATATATCTGAGCCCTCTGTGTTTAAAACTATTACTGTTTTGGCGCGGATCTGAAGGTTTTATTTATTTTATTGTTTTTTAACAATATTGGCCGATGAAGGAATCTCCGTCTGATTTCTAAGGCCTCCTCTGTGCAAAAGACGGATTTATTTATTTTGCTTTACTTATTAATTCTTGTCATTGCTTTAAAATTATTTATTCTACTATTAACACTTTTACTAAGTGTTTATGCAGGTACCCGGAGATCATCTTGCGCAGAAGGCCTAAAAAGGACTAAAAGATGTCCCGGAGTTTTATTTTATGTCGCATTTAATTTTAGTTTTATTATTCTGTATTGCACTTTATTTTAATTATAAATTATGAAAAAAGATGCTTAGAATAGGTAGAATAAAAAGGGCAATAAATAATTAACCTAGGTTTGAACAAATAACCGCAAGTTAGCGGATCTTAAAGGATGTCTAACTCCTTCCCTTTAGGATAATAAAGAATCCTGATTCAGAATCTCATTAATTTCGCAGACCATTAAATGGAGATTAATTGCAGTATTTTCTTGCAATAAATCAAGTGTTCTAATTCACTTAACTAATTAGGTGGCGACTCCTTAAAATCAGCATTATTGCTCCATCCAGGGAACCGCGCCAAAGAGCAACGTTGCGGATATCGTTCAGGCCCCGAGGTAAAAAACGGGCGCGACAACATGGCGACTCCGCTGGGGATATCAGGTTCTTGATCATAGCAAACTCAGGTTAATTAAATATCGCGCTTTATTTTGCTTTTATATTTGTTGTAAATGTTTTATATTGTTTTATTTTATTTTGTAATTAACTACTTTAATTGCTACATTCTTTTACTGCTTTCCTTAAATTATCATTCCTCTCCATTCTGGAAAATTAACACTATCACACACTACACGCGAGGTGTGTTGTACGCACCCGCAAAATTTCTTTCAATTACCCAATTTAGGAGAGTTGGCAAAGGCGCGGAGCAGCCGGACCATCCGGTGGCCGCGTAGCCTTCTCACTCGAGTAGTCTGCTCGGGAACCATTGTGTCTAGTAAGCCAAATCTTAGAAAATTTAAGATAGAGCTATACCACCCTTTTATATTAAGTCATGCATGCATAAACCTTAGGTGGGTTAATCCTTGATATTAACGCCACAATTAGAAATCCACCAAACTTGTCGACGGGTTTCACAACCCAACGACCCATAAACATATATGTGTAGCGTGACAATGATAGACGGATCCAAGCATGGTCATGACACACCGAAATTGGAAAAAAGTGCACCGTCATTTGGTCGTCATTTCCAACAAAACATTGCAGTTTAACGACTTAGACTTATTTATCATAATCTCGCATATTTGGCGTTTAGGCCTACATTTGGCATAAGAGATGTCCCATGCATATTAGACGCACACTTGATTTGCATACTTTTGTTTACTATTGTTGTCGCTAGCAATTTTGTACATATTATTTAATGCAATAATTACCCTTTTGTGATTCCGGGCTCGAGCATTTGCGTTTTTGCAATTTTGCTGTCACATTGCAATCAGGACTTCTACTGCGTAAATCACTCTTGATTAGCGTGACTTGGACTTTGTGAAACATCAACCACCAGTCCGGTCGAACCAATCAGGGGAGTCTTTGACTATATTGTCACACCTCTTCATTTTTATTATTTTGTCATTTTCCTACTCACCCATTTCTCATATTTTTTGCAGGAAGGCCGTCCTCGCAAACAATCGAAGGCGGTCGGAAAAAGAAAAAAAATCATCACAAGAATAAGCGGGAGTTATGTTGACTAATAGAAGTCACTTTATACCACATTCAACGAGACATCGCTCTCAGTTCTTTTATATTTTGTATCTTTATTTGCAAATTCAATTGACATGTCTAGTGTTGATTACATAATTATTTATCATGCATTTTACAGCATAATCATTCCGAACTACGCGTGTCTGATTCTCAACACACGGTGTGATACGTAGGCAACCCATTTTGGGTTCGACACCATAAAAATAAAAAATAAAAAAATAATAATAATAAAGAACCCTGATTCAGAATCTTATTAATTTCGCAGATCATTAAATGGAGATTAATTGCAGTATTTTATTGCAATAAATCAAGTGTCCTAATTCACTTAACTAATTAGGTGGCGACTCCTTAAAATCAGCATTATTGCTCCATCCAGGGAACCGCGCCAAAGAGCAACGTTGCGGATACCGTTCAGACCCCGAGGTCAAAAACGGGCGCGACATTCTCACCACACAGTGTGATACATAGGCAACCCATTTTGGGTTCGACACCATGAAAATAAAAAAATAATAATAATAAAGAAGCATATTTTTCTCACTCATGCATCTCATTCATCATGTTTTCGGGCATTCATTTTTTCGTTACATTCATTTTACTTTGCATTCGTCCACAGTGGACAATCATTTCTTTTGCACAGCTTTATATTGCTATCATTTCATTGATAAATTCTTTTCAAGCATACATTTTATAACGTAATTGAATGAACAACGCGCACCTGATTCCCTCGGCGGGATACGTAGGCAGCCCTATTCGGATTCGGTACCCTTTATTCAAAAAAAAAATGTTCATAAATACAAAAGAAAAAATGTTATTCAAAAATACAAAAACATTTTTTAAGTATTATTGTTTGACTTTGGTGATACCAACACAGTTACAAGTGTGCATAAAAAAAACAGTATGGGTTGACTTTGTGGTAAACCATAAATTCTTTTGGTACCTCTTATTCATACCCGTAGATGACATTGTCTTGCATGTTTTTCAAGATAAGAATGAAACCAACCTCATCGTTAAATATGCATTGTGTGGTGAGTGTTTGAATAAGTTTATTTGCATTGCATTGTGATCTAGAACTTGGCTTGAATGTTTGTTGAGGCAAAATCCTGAGTAACACTCGGTGTAGGAAATGATCGTAGGCTTTCTTTGACCCGTTTGAGCCTTTTCAGCCTACCAAATAACATTATCCATAGTACACCCCTTTGAGCCTAAAACCTATTTTTTGACAACCGCATATTACACATATACCCTTTCTGAGTGCGTACTGATCGGTGTATTTTATATACACCTTTTGAGTCTGTTTTAGTTAGTATTTTGTCCCATTTTGCACATATAAGTGTCGTATTAGGATAGTTTTTCTTTCTATTGAGTCAAAGTGGTTGAAATGGCCAAATGGCGGAAAAGGAGCAAAAAGAGGGCAAAAGAGGAGATGCGGTAGCAGAGAAAGTGGCGAACGAGGCTAAAATCCGGACCAGCACGCGGCCTCACTGCAAAGCGAGGGCGGCGCCATTATTCGCAGGCGAAGACTTCGGCGCGCGGCTACAAACGGCGAATCAGGGCGCGGCGCTAAACATCCGAGAGCTACGAAGATACAGTGGCCATGGCTACCGAACAGCGAATATCGGGCGGCGCCAAAACACCGACGGATTTGAACTTCGTGGCGCCATCGTAGAGGCTTGGCCACGCGGAAATTTTAGTCTTTGACGGATTTTTGGGCCGAACTGCAGGAAAAGAAGGAGGCGTTTTAAACCTATAAAAGGAGAACCTAAGCGGTTTTAAAGGTTCCCTTTTCTTACCAAACACAAGGTTTTCTTGCCTAGGAGATTGGAGACCTAAACATTAGTAATTTCTTTCCTTTTTCTTTTCTTTAATTCAGTTTTGAATGATGAACTTTGAATTAGTTCTTGTCATATTCATGGCTAGGAACTAATTCTCTTATAGCTTTCTATGTTGAATTGCTTGAACCTTATGTTATAAATTAATGCACGCTTATGGTCATTGTTCTTGAGAGATCTATCCAATAATTGAGTTGAATTCTTGGTAGCTAATTGACAACTAGTTATCACTATATGATTTCTAATCAGTTACGAAAAGGGGATTGTGAATATCTTTGTAAGTTGGGTGACGATCTTGAATTGGGGATGAAAATACCTCAATTAGATTTGTAGCGTTTGATGAGATGCTTAACAACCCTATTTTTGCGCATGTGCGTGACGGGTCAACTAGGTTTTTGTTCTTAATCCTCCTATAGAGTTACCCTTATCAGCGAAAGTTAGGTAAGGAACAATACTGGGGTTGAGTGTTTATATAACCCTAACGGGAGTATAAAACGATTTCGTAAACCTGCTTTCTCCAAAAGAAGAATACCATAGGTAATGCATTAATGAGTAGCATAAGCGGATAGTGAGGATACATAGAAGCCCTATTCTCATCACATCTGAATTAAATCTTTATATTTAATTAGCTTTCATAACTCTTAGTTACAAACCAAACAATCAATCATTAATTCACCAAATAGATACTAGAAAATAGATAACTGATACTTGGACCCTAATCCTAGAGGACGATATTCGGTCTTATCCAAGACTATACTACTTGATACGATAACGTGCACTTGCGTTTAAAAGTGTGTGCATATTACGCGCATCAAGTTTTTGGCGCCGTTGCCGGAGATTAGACATTAGTTCAATATCAAATTTATCTAATTTTAATTTCTAATTTGGTTTTATGTATAGTTTTTTTTAATTTTGTTTATTTTATGTATTTATTGTGTGAAAACAAGGGTGCCGTGATTCTTTGTTGGTTTTGATGCATCTCATGGATCCTGAAGATATGGATTACTACTGTCAATATGATCGAGTTCCAACCATAGAGGAAGAGAGGGAGGAATTACGAGAAACTCTACTCAGTCTCACGAGGTCCCAAGCTCAGTTCATGGACGAAATGAGGTTGGGTATAAAGAGGTTGGAAACGCAAATAGCAGAACTCGCGATCATATTCAACAGCGAACAGCAAGTTGAGGAGCCTGAATCACACCCAACTATTGAGGAATTTGGTGAGATAGTTGGTGTAGAGAAGGAAAAGATTGCAGAAATCCAATTAATCACCTTCGATTCTGTGGAAATTCTTTTCATGCACCTATCACGGAAGAAACACCACTAGCTATCACGAATGACTCCCAATTAGGAATTGCATACCATCAAGGGCAACCCCAGTCAAGAGATGTAGAGAATTTCACGGTTTCCTACAAAATAAAAGTTCAAAAGACAAACTCATCTTGTGTGCTTGGGATACTTGTATGTTTAAGGCCCCTGTTTGAACAAATAGTTATAGGAAATTGAGACCTATAGCAATAAATCATGGATTGCAAGCGGTTCGCGAAGTATCCAATGGGCACTCGAGAAAGGTTAATTACGTCAGGCTAAAAGACGTAAAAGCGCTTTGTTGGGAGGCAACCCAACGTTTTCAAATTATGTCATTTTAATTTCTCTTTTAGTTTATGTTATTTTGTCTAGAACAATCTCACGGTCTTGGGTTCTTGTGTTTGTGTTGTGAGTGATAGGTACTGAGGAATGGCAAGGCGAAAAGCGAAAGAAAGTCGATTTCGAAAAGCGAGTAGCCATGTGGCCTGAAGCGAGGCGGCGCCAAAATATCTGAAGAGTCTTTGAAGTTTAAGCGCGCTTGCGCCAGAGGCATGGCGGTAGAATTCCAGAAAGTTCGCAGAAATTTAGGCGCCGCGCGGAAGCATGGCGCGAAAATCCCGAAGGCGCGAGATGATTAAGCGCATGGCTAGCGAGGCCGCGCGCCAAGCGGATACTATGAGTTATGGAGGATACCACGATCCAAGGCCCTATCGCCAAATCAAAACACCAAGAATACTCCTCCCCTCACGGAATTCAAAGCATTATCCACCGCCACCACCACCATTTTAGCCAAAGTTTGTAAGTGTCGTTTCTTTTCGCTCTTTGAGTCTTGCACACATTGGGGACAATGTGTGATTTAAGTTTGGGGGTATTTTATTTGTGTGTCATGTTATGTTTTATTTGTTTTTTTTTAGTCACCAAAATTCTTTTTTTCTTTTTAAGTCATAATTGCCTGTCAAAGATCATATATGCTGTAGTTGCTAGAAACACCTAGTGAAGCAAGGTGGAATAATGTAAAGAAATTGAAGCAACTATCTAAACACTTAGGTTAGATATGCCAAAAACTCACAAGAATCTGTCTATTTGGAGTTTTTTACTTGAGTTATGCATGCTAAATGATAAATGCTTATGTGTTATGATTGCCTGCTATTTGAGGCGAAATAGTTAGGATATGTATGTTAGGGAGATGACTCAGGCATTTCTTTGATAGCCAATTCTTACAATTCTTTTCTATCCTGTACTTTAAAAATATCCCTAGTCAGCCCCATTGAGCCTAAATTTGAAACTTCTTGTTTGACACCCTATGTTCCCACAAATTGTACCATAAGTGCAAATATGAAATAGTGGAATCAATTGTGTTAAAAAAGAGACAAAAAGAGTGAATGAGTTTGTTGCACCCCAATAAAAAAAAAGTAATAAGAAAGAGGCAAAAGCCTAAGTTTGGGGGTGCCTATTAGTATAACACACTTCACTCTCCCAAAACAAAAGAGGGGAAGGATAGAATTGAAGTGAAGGAAAGAATCAAAAGAAAAAGGGAAAAATTGAAAAGCCAAAGAGCTTATGGTACAGAACAATGAGCCTAAATGCCTATCTTTACCAACCCCTACCTAAGCCAACATTACAACCCTCAAAGTCCTGAAGATCTTTTTTATGCATATCCAGAATTAGTGGAGAATAGCAAGTAAGCATGCCATAGGAATTCTTGAATTTATATGCATGATTTAGTATATGAAATTCCATTTAAGCATGATAAGTATGAGTTTGCGAAATATCTAGCTCAATGTGTTGAAATTCCATGCTATATGTTCCTGCATATTATTCTGCTAACCTTCATATTTTTCTAGTTGACATCTATGCAGCAAAAAGTGATTAATGACAGGGAGTCCTTTATTTTTCATTCTTTTGAGTCTTTTATTGTATTTCTTTCTATCTTTGCTCGAGGGCGAGCAAAGGTTAAGTTTGGGGGTATTTGATCGGTGTATTTTATATACACCTTTTGAGTCTGTTTTAGTTAGTCTTTTGTCCCATTTTGCACATATAAGTGTCGTATTAGGATAGTTTTTCTTTCTATTGAGTCAAAGTGGTTGAAATGGCCAAATGGCGGAAAAGGAGCAAAAGAGGGCAAAGAGGAGATGTCGAGTGAAAACATAGAAAGTGGCGAACGAGGCTAAAATCCGGACGGTAGCCGCGGCCTCCTGCGACTAAAGCGGGGCGCGGCGCCATTATTCGAGAGGCGAAGACTCGATCGGGCGCCTAAGACAGCGGCAGGGCGCGACGCTAAACATCCGAGAGCTACTGAAGATACAGTGCATGGCGCGCCTCGAACAGCAGATATCTCGGGCGCGGCGCCAAAACACCCGACGGATTTGAACTTCCGCCATCGCAGTGGCATGGCGCCGACGCTGAAATTTTAGGTCATTTGACGTATTTTTGGGCCAGGCCTGCAGGGAAAAGAAGGAGGCGTTTTTAAACCTATAAAAGGAGAACCCTAAGCAGTTTTAAAGGGTTCCCTTTTCTTACCAAACACAAGGTTTTCTTGCCTAGGAGATTGGAGACCTAAACATTAGTAATTTCTTTCCTTTTTCTTTTCTTTAATTCAGTTTTTGCATGATGAACTTTGAATTAGTTCTTGTCATATTCATGGCTAGGAACTAATTCTCTTATAGGGCTTTCTATGTTGAATTGCTTGAACCTTATGTTATAAATTAATGCATGCTTATGGTCATTGTTCTTATTGAGAGATCTATCCAATAATTGAGTTGAATTCTTGGTAGCTAATTGACAACTAGTTATCACTATATGATTTCTAATCGATTCAAAAGGGGATTGTGAATATCTTTGTAAGTTGGGTAGAGTCTTGAATTGGGGATGAAAATACCTCAATTAGATTTGTAAGCGTTGATGAGAGGCTTAACAACCCTAATTTTGCGCATTGTGCGTGACGGTCAACTAGGTTTTTGTTCTTAATCCTCCTATAGAGTTACCCTTATCAGCGAAAGTTAGGTAAGGAACAATACTGGGGTTGAGTGTTTATATAACCCCAACGGGAGTATAAAACGATTTCGTAAACCTGCTTTCTCCAAAAGAAGAATACCATAGGTAATGCATTAATGAGTAGCATAAGCGGATAGTGAGGATACATAGAAGCCATATTCTCATCACATCTGAATTAAATCTTTATATTTAATTAGCTTTCATAACTCTTAGTTACAAACCAAACAATCAATCATTAATTCACCAAATAGATACTAGAAAATAGATAACTGATACTTGGACCCTAATCCTAGAGGACGATATTCGGTCTTATCCAAGACTATACTACTTGATACGATAACGTGCACTTGCGTTTAAAAGTGTGTGCATATTACGCGCATCACGTACGCATTATCCCTCTCTTGGCCCGACCTCCTCGAGCGCTTTAGAAATGTGCAAGTGGCTGACAAAATCCTGTGTTGAAGTTTGCAAAGACAAAAATTGTCAAAGTCTCAAAAAGAAAAGAAAATAAAAGCAGAGACGACTTCACACAAAGAGGAAATCAAAAGCCCCGATTATAAAAAAATATATATATAACACCGAAAAAAAATAAAAAGGGCTCCAAATGAAAGATTCAAAAGAAGTCAGTACAGAAAAACTGGACAAAAAGAAAGCAAGTCAGCATCAAAACGCACAAATATCAAGCACGGACGTAGTCCAACTCTCGAGGAATGATTAGTCAATTTTTTACCCAATAGATATCCATTCCTTTCCCCAAACCTACATTACAAACCCGTGACAAGCCCTACATGATCTTATACTGAGGGTTCTCACATTAGTGGATACTTACATGACGGTCAAGCCTATGGTATCACAATTGCATGCATTAAACATCTTTCGGAGTGTGAGTGTTTTTCTCCAAACGTCCCAAAATTCAAAATACTGGAATATATGTGTGGATGAGACTTTCTTTCAGTGAGGGCATTTGAAACGTGAGGTTACGTGTAGTTCAAAACCTTGGATGCAAGCAAGTGTATCGACACTCAGGTATGTCTGAGGTACTATCTGAAGCTGTGTGAATTACACCGGAGTCAATCTTGGTTAGACTGAAAGCAATTAAAGAAAATCCTTATGCACAATACTAATTGTTGGTATCAACTGAAATCAGAACGTAATGTTGTCTTCCATTTTTCAGGAAAAAAAAAACAACAAAATGCATATTACATAAAAATTCTTATTTTGCATCATGAACTACGTCTTGACCCGATTCTCGTCAAAAGATGAGATACGTAGGCGGCCATATTGGCTTCGGTCCCACATCATTTTAAAATCATAAAAATTGTTATTTTTGCAGCGTGAACTACGTCTTGACATGATTCCCTCAGCAAGATACGTAGGCGGCCACATCGGCTTCGGTCCCACATCATTTTAAAATCATAAAAAATCGTTATTTTGCAGCATGAACTACGCTCTGAGCTGATTCCCTCGGCGGGATATGTAGCGACCACATCGGCTTTCCACTCCATTAGAAATATTTCTTCCTTGTTTTGCACAGGACTCGATTTTGTCCATTCGAGAGTTTAACATCCTCATATATTTTGCATCCATGACTACCTACACATGACTGAAGCGTATTTTGAGGGTTGTATTCTCATCTACTCAATTGTACATTGTCCATATTCTCGCAATAACTTTACATTCTTGATAAATAAATAAAAAAAAATTTGCTTACCTGATCTACCTTACCCAGTTGAAAGTTCAACATCTTCATTACCAGAAACTAGAACATTTTAAGGATTCACTGCAAAAAATGGCATTAGACAAGGAAAAAGCAGGCCAAATAGGTCTTCAGTTTAAATCAGACTGAGCATGCAAGCGTCAAGAGCCAAAGCTACAAAGTCGACGCGAATCAACCACTCTTTTCCTAAAACTCACAAGTTTTCTTTGAGTGCAGGATCTTCATATCAGCAAAGGCAGGAGCACAACAATAAGCCTATGCGGGTTACAAACGCACAACGTCTATGCAATGACGTTATCTCAACCCAGGCGAGTCACAAAGCAGGTACGTCCATAAAACAACGCATTTCATAAAAGTCTATGCAACGGCTTCACCTTTGTTTCGTCTATGCAACGACGAACATCTGCATCGCGTCTATGCAACGACGCCATTTCGTTTGAGCCTATGCAACGGCTTCATCTATGTTTCGTCTATGCAACGACGAACATCTGCATCGCGTCTATGCAACGACGCTATTTCATCAAAGCCTATGCAACGACTTCATCTATGTTTCGTCTTTGCAATGACGAACATCTGCATCATGTCTATGCAATGACACATTTCATCTAAGCCTATGCAACGGCTTCATCTATGTTTCTTCTATGCAACGACGAACATCTGCATCGCGTCTATGCAACGACGTCATTTCATCTAAGCCTATGCAACGGCTTCATCCATGTTTCGTCTATGCAACGACGAATATCTGCATCGCGTCTATGCAACGACGCATTTCATCAAAGCCTATGCAACGACTTCATCCATGTTTCGTCTGTGCAACGACGAACATCTGCATCGCGTCTATGCAACGACGAACATCTGCATCGCGTCTATGCAACGACGCATTTTATCAAAGCCTATGCAACGACTTTATCCATGTTTCGTCTGTGCAACGACGAACATCTGCATCGCGTCTATGCAACGACGCATTTCATCAAAGCCTATACAATGGCTTCATCTATGTTTCGTCTATGCAACGACGAGCATCTGCATCGCGTCCATGCAATGACGCCATCAACATCTACAAACACCCTGTCTATTACAGCACCACATCACCTGCAACCCAGTGTCAATCATAATTCTACACTGGGACAAATTTTGAATCTGCGTAGGCATTGTCTTTAATTTTGCAGCATCACAGCAGCCAGTGTCATCATGATTCGACACCGGGACAATTTTGAATCGGCGTCTACCTGCTTTAATTTTCTAGCATCGCAGCAACCCAGTGTCCTCATAATTCGACACTGGGACAAATTTTAAATCCGCATCAGTTTTGTCTTTTAATTTTAGCATCGCAGCAACCCAGTGTCCTCATAATTCGACAATGGACATTTTTTAAATCAGCGTCAGCTTTGCTTTTACTTTCGCATCACAACGACTCAGTGTCATCATAATTCGACACTGAGACAATTTTGAGTCTGCATATGCCCCACTTTTGAGTTCTAGTTTATAAAACATGACAAAATTGGCTACAAGTCAACATCTTTGTCCGAAGACTCTTCCATCATCTCCGTACAAAGAGGACGTCTTGTTGTGATCAATTTTGACCCGTTTTTCGTATATTTATTGCAACTTTATGTGTTTTAGGTCACCGCATTTTAATCAGTATTTTTTGCATTTTTTATCTTTTTATTTTTAATTATGCATTATGTCTTTGTTAATATTATATTTTTATTATTGTTACACCGTCGTTTTATTTTAATAATATTTGCATCTCTTTAAATAATTAATTGACATCCCGTTTTTACTTTTAATTAGGCATTAAACATTTCTTAAATATTGTTTTTATTATTATTATTGCGTCGACATTTGCATTTTAATAATTTTGCATCTTTTTAAATAATTTTTCTTTTAAATAAATAACCCGCCTTGCATTTTGTCAGACCAGTTCAGTCCAAGACACAATTTGAATCAGTTCAATCCAACACCATTTTTTAATTTCATCCAAACTTTCATTTTTTTATTTTCCCCCCTAAAATCAAAACCCACTTTTCATTCCCCCCCTCCCCCCCCAAAACAATACCACACTTTTCATTTTTCCCCCAAATACCAAACCCTAATCCTACCCTTATAAAACAGAACATTCCCCCCCCCCCCCCCAACATAAGGGTCGGCCGCACACTACCCCCCTCACGCCCTTTTCATCCTAAAACCTACCCTCTTTTCCTTAAACAACCCCAGCCGCCCTAGCTCCCTCTCTTTACCCCCCTCAGCCGCACACTCCCTTCTCCACCCCATTTCCGTCGAACCCACATCTGTGTCGCCGCCACTGTTCACGCTGGAGCTCGCAGCTCCGGCTAACCATTCCCTTTCTCTCGTCGACCACCACCACGCGAACCACCACTACTGCGTCACCTGCTACCGTCGAATACCGTCGACCCCACCTACTCGCGCCGCCGCCATCGCTCAAGTAGCGAGCTTCACGCCCGATGAGCCGAGCGGCTCCATGGCGCACGCGCGTCGCCGCCACCCCGTAGAAACGCTGCGCCGCTGCCGCGCCGCTTTTATGCTGCCGCGCCGCGATCGTGGCGGAGCGGTGGTCATTCTTTTGGATTTACTATATATATATGGTGCTTTGTTTAGACTGATTTTTATTGGAATCTTGTTCTTTTTTTTAGATCTGTTGCATATTTTGGTTTCTTGTTGGGCTGATTCTCACGTGTGGGTGCACGATCGGAGTTTCTTGTAGACTCGGCGTATTTGTCGGCCACCGTTAGTTTCTGCCGCTTTCAGTTGTTGGTTTGGTGGTATTAATGGCATTGTTTCCAGCGAATTTGCTGTTGTTTCCACTGGTTTCTGGACCATTTCGTTGTTGTTGCTGCAGATGTTGCATTATCACGCTGCTGGCCTGCTGTGTTGCTCACTGTTTTGTTATTTACTGTTCTTGGGGTTTCGGATCCGTGAATCTGCCAGCCATTTGTTTGTTGTGTCCACTGGTTTCACGGTCACTGTGTTTGCTGTGTTGCTATTACTTCTTTTACTATCCGTTGGATTTTGGACTGGTTTCGACAAGTTTGCTTTTATTTTATTAAACTGAATGAACAGATTTCTGCATTTGAATATTGGGTATTTACTGATTTGAACATGATACTACATCTGGCAAATGAAAAAGTTATCCGTCGATTTTTGAGGCCTCCACAGTTGCAAAGACGGAAAATAAAATAAATGAAGCTTTCATGGCGTTGATGATTTCTTCTACTTACACAGGATAACCAACATGCGCTGGCGGTAATTCTCGCCGCACTTGTTTAGGATGTCCCACTTTATTTTTATATATCTGAGCCCTCTGTGTTTAAAACTATTACTGTTTTGGCGCGGATCTGAAGGTTTTATTTATTTTATTGTTTTTTAACAATATTGGCCGATGAAGGAATCTCCGTCTGATTTCTAAGGCCTCCTCTGTGCAAAAGACGGATTTATTTATTTTGCTTTACTTATTAATTCTTGTCATTGCTTTAAAATTATTTATTCTACTATTAACACTTTTACTAAGTGTTTATGCAGGTACCCGGAGATCATCTTGCGCAGAAGGCCTAAAAAGGGCTAAAAGATGTCCCGGAGTTTTATTTTATGTCGCATTTAATTTTAGTTTTATTATTCTGTATTGCACTTTATTTTAATTATAAATTATGAAAAAAGATGCTTAGAATAGGTAGAATAAAAAGGGCGATAAATAATTAACTTAGGTTTGAACGAATAACCGCAAGTTAGAGGATCTTAAAGGATGCCTAACCCCTTCTCTTTAGGATAATAAAGAACCCTGATTCAGAATCTCATTAATTTCGCAGACCATTAAATGGAGATTAATTGCAGTATTTTCTTGCAATAAATCAAGTGTCCTAATTCACATAACTAATTAGGTGGCGACTCCTTAAAGTCAGCATTATTGCTCCATCCAGGGAACCGCGCCAAAGAGCAACATTACGGATATCGTTCAGGCCCCGAGGTCAAAAACGGGCGCGACAGTCAATTAGTGCATTATGTTAATGTGAGCAATCATAAACTTGCATGTTTGATCCAGTGACTATGGATCAAACTGCAGGAAAGATCGAGAGTGAGGAGAAAGGAGAAGAGAAGAAAGATTATTTGAGGAAGCTTTTCTGTTATCCAATATCAAAGGCTACAAGCCTATTTATACAACCACTAATGACTAATATTAAGAGAAGCTACTAGAAAACCTAATCAACTAAAAATGTAGGTGGGCTTTATATCTAAGTGGGCTTCATCTCAGTGGGCCAGTGGGCTTCATCTCATCATCCCCCGCAAGCTAGGTACTAAGAACAAATTTTTGACACCTAGCTTGGACAACAAATGAGTGTGTTGCCCCTGCAATAATCCTTTCGTAAGTAAATCCGCGGGCTGGTCTTCTGTATTGATGTGCAGTGGTGATACCAAACCTCGTTGGACTCTTTCCCGAATGAAATGACAATCTATATCGATATGTTTCGTGCGCTCGTGGAAGACTGTATTTGACGCAATTTGGATGGCCGACTTGCTATCACTATATATAGGAATAGGCAGCTGCACGCCTGCACCTTTGTATTATGTTCATCAAACAGCCCAGAAATCCACACAATCTCAGAAACCACAGATGCCATGCTCCTGTATTCAGCCTCAGCCGAGCTTCGCGAAATGGTATGTTGCTTCTTCGACTTCCAAGAGATAAGGGAAGCACCAAAGAATACCAAATACCCTGTAACTGACCTCCTCGTGTGGGGACACGAAGCCCAATCTGCATCGCAATAAGTAGTCATGATCCCAGAACCTGCAGCTGGCATGAAAATGCCCAGCCCTGGTGCCTGCTTTACGTATCTGACCACCCTTTCAACTGTTATCATATGTGAAGTCTTGGGTGCTTGCATAAATTGGCTAAGAATGTGAACTGCAAATGCTATATCTGGTCTCGTGTTAGTCAAATATAACAGCCTTCCAACCAGTCTTCGATACTCAGGGGGATTAGTCAGAAGAAGATGAGGAGGACCACCTGAACCATCTGTTTTATCTTGCAAATGCTTATCATATACATAAGATGTTAATTTGGAATTCCACTCCATAAGAGATCCTGCTGGCTTGGCTCCTGCCAGCCTCATGTCAGTAACCAGCTCCACAGAATACTTACGTTGATGCATTACTATTCCACTTTTGTTCCTGGCAAACTTAAAACCCAGGAAGTACCTTAATTCACCCAGGTCTTTGATTTTGAAATGTTGCTGCAGTGTGGCCTTGGTCTCTGTGATCAACATATCATCATCTCCTGTGATGAGCAAGTCATCCACATACACTATGATCACCACTATCTTTCCATCCACCTTCTTTGTGAGAAGAGAGTGATCCAGAGGACTTTGATGAAAACCAGCAGACACCAATGCAGTGACAAGTTTTATGTTCCATTGCCTTGAGGCCTATTTCAAGCCATAGAGTGATCTGACAAGCTTACAAACCTTTCTTTGCTTATGCACCACCCCCTGTGGAATACACATGTAGACCTCCTCATGTAAATCTCCTTGCAAAAATGCATTAAAGACATCCATTTGTTGTATACTCCATCCCTTTGCTGCAGCAATTGAGATAACAGCTCTCACAGTGACCATTTTCACCACTGGTGAGAATGTATCTTGATAGTCTATTCATTCCCTTTGGTTATATCCTTTGGCAACCAATCTTGCCTTAAACCTTTCTATCTCTCCATTGGCTCTATACTTGATTCAGACACCCACTGCAGCCCAATAGCCTTTCACGATGGGTAAATCTACTATTTTCCAAGTATTATTATCCTCCAGGGCTTTAATCTCTGCCTTTATTGCATCTACCCACCTCTTGTCTCCTGCTGCCTCAGAATAGCTTTGTGGTTCATAATCCTCAGACAACTTTGCTACACAACTTTGGTAAGACATTGATAAGCCTGCATAACTGAGATAATTAGACAATGGATACTTGACAGTGTCTGAGTGTGAGACTAAGTCTTTCATCCATGTTGGTGGTTTTCTCAGTCTAGATGATCTCCTTGCTGTAATATGTGACTGATCAGTATCCTCCTGCACATCTTCATTCTGTGGATTAGCATCTGAACAAGAAGAATGACTGTGAGATCCTCCTGATGTCTGAATATTTTCACTTGCATCAGATCCTCCTGGTGTCTGAACATTTTCACCTGCATCAATATCAACAAATTCTTCAACAAGGTTAATTGTATTAGACTGCCTTGAACCATCTCCAAGAACCTCAGTTGAGGAATCTCCAGAACCACCAGACAATCCAGAATAGAGATCAGAACCAGAATTGTCTAGCTGTGAGCCATCATTCCTTTTAGCTGCCTTGAATGTCTAAAATGGAAATATATCTTCATAAAAGTTAACATCTCTGCTTATATAGATATTCATACTGTCCAATGCCAACAACCTAAAACCTTTCTGAGTAGTAGCATATCCAAGCATAACTGCCTTGGTCACTCTACTATCAAACTTGTCATTCCTCATTAGATTAGTTGCATAACACAAACACCCTATAACTCTCATGTGAGCTAAGGATGGTGGTTTGTTGAATAATCTCTCATAAGGTGAGATGTTCCCAACCACCACAGATGGTATTCTATTAATTACATATACTGCTGCTTTGATACGTTCACCCCAGAACTCTGCTGGTAAGTGCCCCTGGAACTTGATTGCTCTTGCAATCTCTAATATATGTCTGTGCCTTCTTTCAACCACCCCATTTCTTTGAGAGTATGCATACGGAACTCTGATGTATGATGCCTAATCGACTAAACAACTCAGAACAGGCAGAATTAAAGAATTATGTCCCATTATCAGTCCTTACACATTTAACAATCTTGTCAAATTGAGTTTTTATTTCTGTAAACAGATTCTTGAGGATAGTTAACACGTCAGACTTGACACACATAAAAAAAAACCAAGTCCATCTGGAAAAATCATCTACAAAGTTAAGAAGTATCTCATACCACTATGAGTGGGAACCTTATAAGGCCCCCATACATCAAGGTGCATAAGCTGAAAAGGATACTCAGTTCTGCTTACACTAATAGGGAATGACTTCCTAGTCTGTCTAGCCCTAGGACATATATCACAGTGTCTTATTGTAAATCTGGACTTATTATGAAACTCATCTATTTTTCTGAGCATAGACATTGGAACATGTCCCATCCTTTTGTGTCATAATTCTGCTTGTATCTCCTTCATTGTGTGTGTAATAGCTGAATGAACCTGTCCTGTCAACCCTCTTCTAGATTGCAGCATGTAGAGGCCATCTATTTCTTTACCAATCTCCTTCACCTTCCCAGTGAGGAGATCCTGTAAAACAAAGAAATCAGAGAAGAACTTTGCACTACAATGTAATTCTCTGGTCAACTTCGAAACAAACAATAAGTTGAAGTTGAAACTTGGTACACATAGAACATTCTGAATTAGTTCACCTCCATTTAACCTGCAACTACCAGTCTGTGTAATTGTTGCCTTGTCACCTGTAGGCAGCTGTACATAACCTGTGTTATCTGTAATTTCAGGTTTATCAATCAACATCTTATCAGTAACCATATGGTTAGTTGCCCCATAATCAACAATCCAACTATAAGTATCCTCAGTAATAGGAATACCTGCCATATGAGCTTTAGGAGTTGAAGTATTACCATGAGGTCGACCAGCTTGATGATTGAGCAGTGTAACCACCTGCTGATATTTCTCTGGAGAACAGGATCTCAGCATACTGTGAAGCTGATCATGCTGCTCCTGAGACAATTGTGTCATCCCTGTCTGATAGTATTTTAGTTATGTCTGCTTGCCAAGCTGAAAATCTTTGTCCTGTGGTTGCCCAGCCATAGCCACATTTGCTGTCTTCATATTCATGTTGTTATTGTCATCTGGATAACCATTGAGTTTATAACACTTTTCTTTAACGTGACCATTCTTCTTGCAATAATCACAGTAGTATAGTAGCTTGTAACATATCTCTCGATGATGTCCCTTCATTTTACAGAAATCACAATAAGACTTCGATTTATAATTCTGTGAAGTGGAAGCCTTACTGAGCATAGCTGAATGTTCAGAAATTTCACTTCCTATATATTTCTCATTGAGTAACATTTGACTTTCATCTTGTGCGACCATCGCATAGGCCTGGTTCACTGTTGGAACAGGTGCCATTAGGAGGATATGACTCCTAACCTGATTATATCCATCATTTAGTCCCATTAAAAACTCCAATAATCTCTGATGTCCTAGGTGAGCTACATACTCCTTAGGACTTGTGCAATCACAGATTGGAACTGGAACTATGGAGTCGACTTCATCCCATATGTTTCTAGAGTAGTAACTCGCCACATGAGATACACCTTGATGAAGCATAGCTAACTCTTTTCGCAACTGATAAATGCGAGATAGATTTATTTTATCAAATCGTTCACGCAGATCTTTTCAAACTGCAGATGCAGAAGACTTGTATAGAATTCCGCTAAGCAGATTTTTGTTTACATTTTGTATTATCCATGACATGACCATCGCATCACATCGATCCCATTGCTGAGTCAAATCAGCACCGTAAGTACCTCGTTTAATCGATCCGTCAATGAATCCAATTTTATTCTTAGTCAATAAGTTCAACCGTATCATTATACTCCACAAAGTGTAATTCTCCATGCCTATCGAGTGTATTTCAATTTGTAATCCACCAGCTGAGTCGAATCCACTTAAAAACTGTGGATGATTATGATCCAATGAAATTGAAATCGAATTTAAAGTTTCCTCCACATTTACTGTCGTGACAGGATCCATAAGAAGAGGAGAAGGAAGAAAAAATTGATTACTGCAACAGAACTCGAAATCGATAAGATCGAGAACTCAAAAAAAAAAACTAATCGCGAAACCAGAAATTGCGATTCAATTCACCACACAAGGCTTTGATACCATGTTAATGTGAGCAATCATAAACTTGCATGTTTGATTCAATGACTATGGATCAAACTGCAGGAAAGATCGAGAGTGAGGAGAAAGGAGAAAAGAAGAAATATTGTTTTAGGAAGCTTTTCTGTTATTCAATATCAAAGGCTACAAGCCTATTTATACAACCACTAATGACTAATATTAATAGAAGCTACTAGAAAACCTAATCAACTAAAAATGTAGGTGGGCTTTATATCTAAGTGGGCTTCATCTCATCACATTATTATCATGAAGCAGATTGTGTAGGACGAGGGAGGTAGGGCCCGGGTGGGCGGTGTCTCCGCCATACTCAAAGAGCACATGACATGAGAGCCAAAAGAACTGGGGCCCATTTGCTGAACTAATTAACAGCTAATATTGGAGCTTTAGATGATCCATTGGGCATACTAATGTAGTACTACTACAGTATAAATTACATTATTTCCCTTTAAAACAAATATAATTTCAAAGATATGTGGAGCCAAGTTGCATGTGAGGCAGGTTTGGAGGTACAGAAATTACATAAAAATGTTGGATAGAGTGATGTATCATTCGAATATATTTTTATTTTGTGAAACAAATGAATGGAAAATGTTGGATCCATTGGATAGATAAGATTTTTTTATGCTTAATTAAAGTTATCAAATTTGAGTCGTACACATGAAAAAAATGAAATGGTTCTATCTTTAACGAGCTTTGTATAACGAGAACATAAATTAGTCGATTGAGTGAATTTTAAATATCAAATTTAGGAGTTATCCAAAAGTTGTTTTTTTTTTTTTTGGAGAAGTTCCAAAAAGTAATGCTTCTCAAGCCATCCACGTCAACCCCACTCCCATGTTTTTTTTATATTCAGGTTAGCGTCAAACTAGTCCTGAAGTGATAGTATCGATCCCTCAACACTACTATCAGTAAATTACGAGATGTCTTTCCAATAACTGGGCTGAGAATCGGACAACCGATAAGACTCTAGCGATCAACCTCGTAAGAGCGAGAACGCTCACCGGTAATCGATCTCACGCTGAAAGTGTCCAGAGCGCATTAAGTCCCCCTTGTATCTTCATTGTATGAAATTCTTGGCTTTTTTGGCCTCGTATTTTCCCACCAAATAGACCCTTTTTCTAATGTAAAATACGTTTATGTCGGTTTTGCTTTTCCGAAGATTATATCTGATTAAAATGATTTTATTTACTTGAAGTGGATATTTTATTCATCAATCAATACCCCAAAGGCAGAAGAACTAATGACCATCTTAAACTTGACAAGAGTTATTAGTTACATACTTTCAATTATTAGTAATTGTAATTATCTCCCGGAACTTAATTAACTATTTGATAACCCTTATCTCCCCCACAATCTCATTCTAATGAGTGGATCAGTAATACACTTGTCTGGCACGTGGAGTTTTCGTCCACATGCCATTTTTTTAAGTAAAAATATTTTCTTTACTTAATATAGACCGGAAGAAGTGTTTCTTCTGACTTCCGCATGAAAAATTTAGAATGCTTAGGACTGCATATTTTAATTAATGGTTTAATTATATTTACATAAATTTTATGACATTTAATATCATAATTCATTTTTTTTTTAAAGCTTCGTATCGAATCAAATTGTATCATATAAACTGAAAGGAACAAACGAAGTACTTGGTATGAATATATAACATTCCTTACACATTTGACACTTCACATTAATTTCTATTGCCAAGAGGTTCAACTTGCATCTCTAAAGTCTACACAAAATCGATGCACCCCCTTGTTTTGGAAATTGGAAGGATGACCAGAGACTTGAAAATTACACTTATTGGATTCAAATATTCAACAGTTGCTGCGGACAATCTTTGCCTTTTCTCATTAATAATCAACCAGAAACATGTTTGGGCTCTATTTTGACCTTAAGATCTCAACAGTTGTGAGAAACTTTCTAGAGTTTGAACCATATAGTCTTAATTATGTTTGACCTTAAGTCTTACTAATACATTTCTTGAGAATTGAATGGTTCCTATTAGCGAATATTTGCTCAATATTCTCTGTATATTGTGTAACTATGATAAAGGTATATTTATGATATATTATGATCCTTACTGAATTAGGATTCCTCTATTGTACAAAAAAAAATTTGTAATATTAGAAGACTTCCCAAGGAGATTATTACAATCTTACAAAATATTTATATTGGGTACAATAGAGGAATCTTAATTCGTTATGGATCCTAATATATCATAAATATACATTTATCATAATTACATAATATATAGAGAATATTGAGTTAATATTCGCTAATAGTTCCAATGCAATTGGACCTTAGGTAAGATTGAGACTCTTAAGAGAACTAGAGGCCAAGTCTGGTCTTTAATTAAGGCCATGACTCATGAAAGTTGAAATTTGTTTCTGCATTTTTTTCTACGCATCAGGTCGATGGATTCTACAAAAATTGATGTCAATGTGTGGAAGAAGGAGATAGAACATCAGGTATTTGAAATCAGCACACATAACCTATTAACCTAGCTCCACGTAACATAGAAGAGTTTAATTAGTTATATACACCAGTAGAGAATTTTTACACTCAATTATTTAATCAGTTATAACATATTTTTTAATTTATATATTACCATATGGTCAACAAATAAAGGTAGTGAGTGAAAAAAAATCAACTCTGATCCAATATTTCTGTACATATGTGATAGGCTGTTTGCAAGCTAGCTATACGTTATGAATTGGCTTAATGTGAACAGAAATGGGGTTTGATAAATGTGTGTATATAAACAAAAGTGTTAATTAATTCACACACATGCAATATGTTCACACTTTGGATGAGCCAATATATACTGCAATGGTCCCTTTTTGTAGACTCTTGTGATGAAGACAAGGCAATGGAATGGAACTAATGGGAAAAGGAAAGCTCAAAATTACAAGAGTTCTACGTATAGAGTACAAACATATGAACATGCTCCAAACTTGAATCTTCACCATATAAAAATTAGCCAATATTGCTTGCTCCCAAGATTCAGAATATAATCACTGCTCCCTGGCACATATATAAATATTGTTTGATGCTGTGTTTTAAATTCCTTCACCACCACACCCTTTAGATATAGGAAGTTGGGGACTACTAATTGACTCCACAAAAGGGATAAATAAATTTCCAGTAGAATATATGTATATACCTTATGTTACTAGCATGGTCGTCTCAAACATTTTGAGTGTCCTGCTCTACAATTCGTAGTGAATTTCTTAATGAAATTTAAGACTGCGAATTATGGACATTTACAGTAAATTTTGGCTAATACTACTTAATAAAAAAAAAAAAAATGGGTCCTAAATTTTTTCATTTTTGGAAAACCTGTGCAGTAGCACACCTCGCACGGGACCAAAAACGATCCGGTTCCTAAGATAGATAATGTATATTACATTATTACTTACTTACATCTATAGCCATCATTGTATTTCGTTTGTGACAACCAATGCCACCACTATTTGACAACAGGCTTGAAGCTTTAGATAATTGTTGGCAAATGATGTTGAGGTCTTGGATAATTGTTGGAAAATGAAGTTGACTTAATTCTAAAGTGTCCAAATCAAAGAGAATTTGTGAAAGTAGTTTACATTTCCTCATTCAGTTGGGAAACTAGGACTTTTTTGTTACATTGTTTTCTTTACCAACTATTATAACTCAGTACTAACGGTAAAAGTTATTGCTATTGATTAGGAGATCACGGATTTAAAATCGTCAAAACCTCTCAGAATAAAATACTAAGCGTGGTTTAATTTGACCATTCAATGAGATACAGCACATATCAAAAACTTGTGTATCCGTTGCTCTATTACTAAGCGTGTGCTAGACATTATATTACTCCCTCCGTCCCTTTTTTTAATGATTGTTTTAGCTCTTTTTACCTTCATTAGAAAAAAAAGTAATTTATTAAGTTATCTCTATTTATTAGATGATGTTTTTAGAAGAAAAAAAACTACTATTTCTTTAATATTAATAGTATAGTTGAAAACAATTGTCAGTTTTAATCTTGAATTCGCAAAATGTCAATTATTTTGAAACAATTTTTTTTTAAGAATGGACAGTTAAAATGGGATGGAGGGAGAAGTTGGAAGCAAGAAGGTGGTTCCAAAATCCAAATTAGCTACTATATGGACAAACGAAGGTGGAAAAGTCAAAGTGTAATATTATATCAAATAGTTTTAATCCTTGAAATAGACTTTTATATATAGATAGATTCCTAGTAACTAGCAAGCCCTCTCATTCTCATTGTTATTCTTTCCTAGGAACAGTAAATAATAGTAGTAGTAGTAATTCCTCATCCAAAATGATCCAATGAGGCCCCATTTGTTATCCTTGTAGCTAAGTCTACAGTGGCCATCAGTTTGAACCATTGAGCCGTGAAGAAACCCTTATCATCAGTTGATGAGCCATACAAATAAAGAAAATGCATCTGTCAGAAGTACAATCTCAAGAGTGATTGGATTTGAGTATATATTTTGGAAGAAAAAAAGATTATATTACAGAGGGAGTAAGAAATATAAGAAAAGAATAATATTAGAAGTGTAGCAGAGAAGGGAAAGAGAGAGCATTAAATGCATGGCAACTCTTTCTCCCAGCAGCTTCTGAAATCTCATTTAATGCAGCCCTCAGCTGGCACTTTGCAGGACCCTCTTTCTCTATCACTCATCAGCTCGCTCTTCACGCAGCCATTCACTCTTTTTTTTTTTTGCTTGATTAAATTTTGACTTGCGTTGGAAAATCTCAAGGGTAAAATATTTCCAAATAAAAGTAATTTCGTAGTCAATAGAAATATAGAATTATGTACTCACAAACATAACACCAACATATTCATCTCACAAATAAGATCCGAGGAGTACATAAAGTATGCAGATGTTATCAATACCTAGAGCAGGTAGCACTACTAGAAACAATAACTTTTCCAACCGCGAATCGATGAAAAATTTGTTCTTTAAACAAGATTTTCTCACTTCATTTTCACCAAACCAGTTTACTTAAAAAACGCATGATAGAAAACAGATTATCACTGAAAAGTTTTCTAATTTAATGTGTGAAACACTACTATTTTTTCTTTTCTAGCTGATCTATGTGAAAATCGCACCTGAATATTTTACGGTGGGAAAATTGTAATTTTTATTGTGTAGGGAGACTGTTTACGAAGGACCCTCGGTTCAAGTGCGCCAAATCAAAATAATTACTACATCTGACCCAATTTATATGACACAATTTACTTTTTATTCAGTAAAAAAATGATATATTTTCTTATGTGATAATAATTTAACTTTAAATTTTAATTTTTACGCTTAACGAGATAATGTATAATCACACAAATATCTTTTACTTATTTTAAACCACAAAATTTAGAAATATTCCTTTATTTCTTAAAACTCTGTGTTCAGTCAAACTAATTCATATAAATTGAAACGGAGAAAGTATGAAAAAAAACGATAATAAAAAAAAAACAAGACAACTAATTAGAAAACAATACAAACCATTCAAAAAAGAATAATAAATAGTACGATAATCAAAACACAATAAACAAATAGTCCGAAGATATATCAAAAGCAAAAACTTCTTTTATACATTCTTTTGATTAGTTTAATAACATTCGAAATGTTTCAAAGTTATTAACACAACAGTTTCAAATTCACATGTAATAAGCTTTAATTTACGAGCATAAGTAAAAACCTTCAATACTGATTTTTTCTTTCCTTTATCCTTTAATTTCAAGTAACTCTTAGGAGTTAGGTGTTCGGACTCCTCTCACTCATCTACAATAATATCATTACTGGATAGAAAATACATGTACCCAAAAAAGCATATGAAGACCTAAAATTAATACATACCACTCCTTTTGTTTTATTTATATATGTTTTAATTTGAGTAAACATCGAATTTAAAAAAGTAAAGAGTATTTTTAAATTTTATAATCTTAAATTTTACTACGTGAGACCTAATATAAGTAGTGGCTGAGGCACCTTAAGCATGATGGTGCAGTTGCACCATAATTTTTTTTTTATATATAAAACGATATTATTTTGTACTCTACCCACATTTACTCGCAATTTTTACTTCTCAATTCGTGGCCTCTAGTAAGATTATGTCAACCTGATTTTAAATCTCTAGATGTCCATTTACAATCAAATAGATTCAGTGAATATATGAAACAGAAAAGGGGATACATTAATTTTCATCCCCTATCATTTCACATTTGCATTTAGATTGTCAACCTTTCCGGTTTTAGAGACGCTATCTAGTGCTGCACAAAATCTTCGGATCGGACCGAATTGGACCGAGGACCGAAATTTCAGAAAGATCGGACCGAAAAATTCGGTCCAGTCCAGTCCGGTCCAATATACACTAAAAATCGGAAACAAAACCCGGATCAGACCGAATCGAGGACCGAATTTTCAGAAACGTAAGATCGAAGACCGGATCGAAAAATTCGATTCGGTCCAATTCGGTCCAGGGATTATTTTCGATCCGATCCATTTTTTGTGCAGCCTTAACGCTATCTGTTGATATGATATTTCCTTCATTTAATTTGTCCCAAAGGAAATAAAAAGAGTGTGAACACTATTGTATTTCAAATACAAATTGTACAATCAAATCATACTCTCGTCTCCTTGCATGTCCTATCTACATAATCCAAATTCCAAAGAGAACATCACAATACCTGTGGATAATATTTCTGTGGATAATATTTCTGAATTTGTAACTACTAAAGTGTGATATTTGCAAATACTAGTTTAATAACAATATTTTACAAATACAAAGCTTTATACTTTATTTTAATTTCAATTAATTTTTATACTCTTTTTTTCCTGTTCAGTTAAATTGTCCAAACGCCTACTATAACACCAACAACATACCGAGTGAAATCTCACAAAGTGGAATCTGGGTAAGATAGAGTGTACGCAGAGCTTACCTCTAGGTTGTTTTCGGTAGACCCTCAGCTCAAGAACAAGCAATTTAGTGAAATCTCACAGAGTGGAGTCTGGAGAAGATAGAGTGTACGAGGACTTTACTCCTACCTTCATAGGTAGAGATGATGTCGACTAAGATGTATCATGACCTCAGATGTAGGTATTGATAAGATGGCCTGGAGAGGACGTAACAGAGTTATTGCTCAGTGCCGGTAGACCCTCGTCTCAAGAACAAGCAAACACAAAATAATACGATAAAAAGGTGTCCAAACACCTACTATTTCTTAAAACCGGATCAGTTTACTTTGTTGAATTTCATGATTTCATAACAGGCGTATGTTTTGTGTGAGCAGCAATTAAACAAGATTGCCCACAACAATAATGAAAAATTCTTGTTTAATTTGTAGGGTTTTGTCGGGTTCGTACACGCAGCGAAATTTAAATATTTATATTTCAAATCCGACGGGCGGTCAAATTGTAGGATGATTATATAATGTAACACATAAGAAAACTGTAATGCTTCAAAAGAACACTTACAGTTTAGCAACCCTGGAATCTTCTTCTTGTGTGTAGCCGAGGGTGAGCACGCAATCGTCTCTCGATTTGCAAGTTCAAGACATCGATGTAATTGCTCCTTTGGAAAGCTAGGAAATCCAGCAGAGTTTAATTCAAGTGAATTGGGTGTATAAAATCCTTGGTTGAGCCCTCTATTTATAGCTGCAGGATTAGCTAGGGTTCCCCAAGTGGGCCATGCCCAGAAACCGAAGCAGAGTGGGTCACTCGGATCCACTAGACACGTGGCGCCGCGACTCTGCCTAAGTGGCGCCGCAGCGCCAGGGTCTTACGCACCGCGGCCCTGGTCCAATTCTGTCTCGTTTCTATTTTATTCTAATGTCTCGATTATAAACCGAACATATATATTCTCTCTGATTACATCCTTGAATCGACGGAACAATTGACTTAGTGTTACCCTACATGCCTTCACATATCGACACTAATATCATTAGGGTCTACACGAAACTCCTAGACGGCGCCGGAAGACGAACTCAATATGTGAAGTATAGTTACACGAAACCTGTGAACTGAACCTCTATGTGGGTAGATAAAATCTTTTCATTCACGACACACTCGATCAAGCTTAGGATCTGCCAAGTGTCTATCCAAATGGTTTGATCAATATATCTCATCTATATTAGCTGACAAAAAGACCATATCATAGATATGTCTACTGCGTTGGCCAACGACTTAATCAACCTAATACTATATAGAATCTGAGTGTTCTCGAAGATACATTCGAGGAATGAATCCTAATCTTGGCTCAACTACCACCTTTAATCCACTTCGCAATGTACCCAAAACAAGTCGCGTCTCAACCTATAAGGCATTTGAGCTTAGGACATGATCAAAGTATATTACTCTGTAAACAATGTGGTATCGACCTCATGTCTAAGGACTTCTATCTCCCACACGCCGATAACACTTTAGACATATATAACAAACAGTGCATCAACAAAATATAACAATACTTCAACAAGTATCCATGTGTCCATCACGAGTTGCCATAACTCGTAGCAGGTGAGACATACTACATCCCTAAGGATATGATGCAGGCCACATGTCGACGTATCACATATCATCGATATCCCATTCTCAATGATCATTAGTCTAGGCAGTTTAAGAGTTTACGTTATAATATTAATTTCTCACATTATTAATAACCACATAACTTCTAGGGATACATTTATAGAATATTATAAACAATCAACTAATAATTCAACAAATGCAAATGCCATAATATTAATTTTCGTTATATAAAAATGAATGTGTATAAATTACATTTATCCTAATACTGATTGTTTCTAGAACATCAATATACTTTCATAATCTAGTTGAAGATAAGATGCTTTCAAGGATAACTGAACGCATTATCAAAAAGGTTTATATTACAACTTTCAATCGCAAATGGTAAAAAAAACACATTTCACTTGTGATCAGATGTGAACCTAGACCATATGGGCAAAGAAAACACATGACAAAGACAGTCAAGTTAAAGAAGCCAATTAAGATAACGTACAATAGTTGATTAGTTCCCCACCATACCAAACAAAAGAGCCATTATGACTCCCCAACAAACAACTATAAATTGATTAAAACAAACCATAGCAGTTGGATTTGACATTGTTGTCACACATTGCCCAAACTGAAATTTCCATATTTTGGAAACCATAAACCTTTAATAAGCTGATTTCACCAATTTTTACCATAACTTCACCCAACTATATTAGTTCCTGAGTCAATACCCGAACCACCACCTTTGCTTTGTGTTAAGAGCCAGATTTATAACATCGGGCTAGTTGAGCCGCCCCTGTCCATGCTGGCCCTTACCACCTAGCAATGGTCTTTTCAGCGCGGTTCGTTCTTGACTCAGCCTCCAATTCAGCTCGAGTTCTTGACTTAGCCCCCCTCGTCAACTCGACTCAATAGCACCCTCTTTTTTTTTTTTTTACTAGTAAAGCTATATATAAGAAAACAAAAAAATAAAAATAAAAAACGAAATGGTGACGTCCTTCTCTCAAATATTAGCTTTCACAATGAAGGGCAGCTTTGATCTTCTGAACAGTGCATGAAATAAGATTATTGACTGTCTCCACTGATTCGACTGTGAGCTTGGCTGTAGGGAGGCTATTCACCAATATTTGGAAGGCTACAGTTAAGAGCGATCCACTAATCCTTTGATCTGGGCCCTCATTACATGATGGCCCATTGGACCCACGAGATCCTGGGCCGTCGGGTACTATCGAGAATCCCGAAGGAAGCAGAGCCACGTAAGCGGAATCTCCACCGTTCATCACCACGTGCATTGCCGGAATATCAACTGGCGCGTAAACAACAAGCGCCCCAGCCGCGTCTATGCACGTCTCCTGAAGTATCAACATGCTGCTCTGATTCGCGTTCATAGCCTGCCAAATAAACCCTTGGTATTAGAAACATTTACGAAGAATGCCATTGTGCGGTATAATACGCCAATTTATGTTGCAGTGTTTAAAACTGAGTCAACCAGAGATTAGGACTTTTCATGTAAAAAAAAAAGGTGATATCATTGGTATTTGGTAGGGCTGACCAAAAAAAGGTAACAAGTTTCATGTGTTTTGACTTTTTACAAAAGAAACAACAAAGTTAAAAACTATAGATCTGCAATAAGATGGTCCTTTAGAGATACTTCCAAATCCCCTTATTTGTCCTTTTTTTATCTAAAGAAAATGAACCCCACACATACAAAAATCAATCAATCATTCTACATGCATTCATCTATTAACGCCATGCAATGCATTATTATCTTCTCACCCTATTTTTCCACCATTCAAAATTAAAATTTATAATACTTAAAAATAATTGACAAGGGGTAAAGAAATTACACTAGCACGGAGAAGTGAGACGCAGTTGCCATGGTCTTGGCCTTTTGCAATATGAGCCATTTCTTGCATAGGGCCACCGTTGGATAGGATATCCCATTCGCTCCGGAGACGTTCGTCACGGAGGAAATCAAAGAGTCTTTGTGGGGAAACGGGCAACCAAACGGAAGTAGCAGCGCTTAAGACGATCCCCGGTGGCTCACCGGGGTCATTGACGCTCTTTCGGGTCATAACACGGACATCTTCATCGACATTACCTGCACAAAGTTTGTTCCACTTGTGTACGGTTGAAGCACAAACACCAGCACAAAAGTTGTTTGTCATGCGTTGTGCTAGCTTCAACATGCTCCTCCTCCCACTTGGAGTTATTGCTGCATGTGATTTTTTGAAAATTTTAAATTTGGTCACAGAAAATGTAAGGGACTACTCACATGATATGGGTTGATTCATTGAACAATGGAGCTAATAAATTTTATGATTTAATTTGAAGTATGTATACCTGTGTGATCCCTGGAAGACACGGTGGATGACATGAGGATTGCGAGGCATTCACACTGGCGTTGGAGGGTGACTACCCATCTTTGTGCGCCAAAGCCCATGCCGGCACTGATCAACTGCCGGTAAAGATGGTGATTCGCCCCCTCTTCGTATTCGGCATGTTCTACCCATGTAACCTGCATAATTTTGAATTTGTCAGTGAAAACTAATACTCCCTTCATCCTAATTAACTATACCCTTATGATTTAAGAATAATGCACAGTATTTAAAAAAAAGCAGTTAATTTATTTTTATTAAATAAAAATGACTTAGTAAACTATTATTTGTATTTATTATTTTTTTATGTTCATGAAATAAGCTAAAGTGACAATATAAGGGCAGAAGCTTAGTCCATTATAACTTGCTTGAAATAAAGGCGTAAAAATCAAAAGGAAGAGAAAATTCCAATTAATCAATGGTTGTCTCAACTTCCTCTAATTACATTGTAAATTAATATTGTCATTAATCGTTTTTATCTAATACTATCAATATTTTAAGTATGATTTATAACAATAATATTTTTCCCTTTGGCAAATAATTCCAACTCCAAAGCAAAGGTAGTTGTGACAGATAACTCAATCTAGCAGAAAGCAAAATGTACTGGTGATAATATAATTATTTTTATTACAAATCCAAACAAAAAATTACATTACTTAATGGGAAATGCGAAATGGAAAATGAAGTTTTTCTTGATGATACAAGACAAATCTTGGAAAATGGTTTCTAGTAAGGTTAGGTTCAAGGAGAGACATGATAGAACCCTAAAAGTGGAAGTCATAAAATACAAATTTTCACCATTGTTTTTGCAAATTTGAAGGCACGAGGTAAGGTAGGTTTGAGACATTGAGAAATGTACCACAAAGCTTTAGACCTTGTAGATACTCACGTGACAACAAAATAATAGTCAGTCTTGTTGTTTGACTAAAAGGTCCTTTACTATTTAAAAAACAAACACATCATAAGGCTGGAACCAGATAATAGTATAATACACATTTAGATGAATTAATTATAGACACGGGGGACTGATCGAGACAGCATCAGAGATTGGAATAGAAACATCAAATACATTGTTTAATTAAATCAATGTTTTGAGAGTTACAAGGCAAATTTTTTTCTTCTTCTCTTTCTGAATCATATGAAATTAATGTGTCCCTAGGCGCAAAAATACAAGTAATGGAGGCTTCTATTCAAATTATTAATCACCCTTAACCTCGATTTCCCCACATACGGTGATCATATATTATTATTATTATTATTAAGCTCATCTTAACCAGGAAGTTGCTGAAATATGAAGACTTTTTAATATTCTTATGTCCCCTACAATCAGCATCTTATCAGGTCTGATAATCTAAACTCTCTTTGTTATGGACCAAATTAATAATTAAGAGACTAGGCTTAAGTCATTGTGACAGTGTTTTTAGCAATCCAAACTAGGTGGAAAATCCAATTCAATGTCCTGAACTAACATCCAAAAATTTGTATTTGCTCAACTAAACTCATTAAACACAAAAAAGCAAAATAATAGCTACCCATGGATGTGCACTTGTTGAATATATAGTACTAAACGACGCACTAAAAGATGAGTGGAGAAGTCTTAGTAGGCTATAGAGTTACCGAATACATATGCCAGTGAAACAAGTGAAGTGTGCACAAGTTTGACTCTAAACCATTTATTATTAGAAAAAAGGAGTTGTAAGCGAAGGAGAAATTACTTTGCTATAGCCATTGGGCATATCTTGGACAACACAGCCAGAAGGAAGCCTTCTGCAGTTTGGAAATGTCGGTGCACCAGAAGTTTCACGGATGGTGTCAATGGATACATCCACGACAGCCCAAACACCTTCAGCATGTTGCTTGCAGAAACGCAGGAAATTGACCTCTCTTATTGGTACTAATGGTGAAAGCACTTGGAGCTCAGCATGCATCTGTAAACAATCAACAAAGTTAATAATATTTCACATTGAAAAGGGTAATGGGATTAATTTCGAGGACTAAAAATAACACCGAATTAAAAAAAAAAAGTGCATTATGCTTTTACCAGCTGAAGTGCACCATTTCTGGTTCCACCCATACCACTTGATATTACATCTGTTGTTGAGGTTCTAGCAATCAAGCATGGAAACATCTCTGCCCATTTGTTCTGTCAAAATTAAAGCTAATCATCAACATATTTAGATTTCCCATCACTGACAAGAGTATTTATAGGATTAGATACCTAAAGTGCAAGCCAGAAAGGGAAAATAAATTACTCACAGAGTCCATTAATGTCTCAACAAGAGCCAAACTATTGATTATAACCATGCCTGTCTCCCTGGAAGCCTCAGAAACAAAACTGTTTGGTCTCACACCAATGCAAGGAGTAAATGTCCTCATATACTCTTCATGATATAGTATTTCTCTACCACCTTCCATGCTCTTGAACCAAAGAGGTTCATCAGTTTGTGCCATTTTAACCAATTCATCCATAGCAGCCAAAGCAAGTTCAAGATACATAGATCTTTCAAGTGATCTTTCAATTCCAGTTGACTGTCTAGTTGAGGCCACCACTGGCAATGAATTTGAAATCCCAACTCCAAAATCAGGAGGAGCAAAAGGAAGTGTTGTTGGTACATTATTTAGACCACCAAATCCATTGCTTCCAACACCAAGTTCCAAACTTGAATTAGGCATTGGTGGAGGCATAGATGTAACTAAAGATGAAATGGGTCGACCCAAAAACTTGCCAGCAAGTGCACAAACTCGATCTAATTCATCTTTCAGTCGAGCATTTTCAATCCTAAGATGTTGCTCCTCTAGAGATATTTCACCAATCATTGCTGGACCACCACAATTAGTGCAAATTGGGTTTCTCATTGCCTCTCTTATAGACATGTTTTCTGCTCGAAGCTTATCGTTCTCTTGCCTTAAAATCGAATTCTCATGGCGTTCCAGTTGAGTCTGGTGCAATCAAGATTCAATATTAACAACCCCACATAAAATGAATCTTTAAAAGCCATAACAATTGAATCTTTTTATTTTTTCAAGAATTACCTTCATCTGAGTTCTACGATTTTGGAACCAAAACTTAACTTGCCTTGTCTCCAAACAAAGCCTTTTGCTTAACTCCAACCTTTGTTTCTCATCAGGATGAGGGCACTCCTTAAAGAGACTAGAAAACCAAATAAAATCATACGAAAAAAAGTTAGGGCGAGAAAAAAGATTGTTTTTTTTCAATGAAAGGATAGTAATGATTACGATTCAAGTTCTTGGATTTGCTGAGGAGTGTGTCGGTGGTATCTTTTCTTCCTTGGTGGCTTGTCGGCAGCATCTTGATCATCACCCGATGCACCCTCCAAGTTATCACTTCCAGATCTACTGTCTGGTTCTTCCTCTCTACTCCTTCTACAACCACTATTATTATTATTATTATTTCCCTCATAAGTTTCAGCCATTCTTGTTACCTCACTTTGCCCTTCCATGCCTGTTTGCTGTCCACCAAAACAAAAATTAGACAAAAGGGTGTCATGATGATTAAAAAAGATTCAATTTTTTTTTTTTTTTGGTGTGCTTACAAGAGCAAGAGAAAGTCCAGGAGAGTTGAACATGGTCTTGGCAAGAGATTGAGGAAGTAGTCTTGGTTGAGAAATTGCACCAGTGGGCATGTTGTTGTTGTTGTTTTTATTGTTGCTGCTGTAATTAAATGGTATATCAGGAACAATTCTTGCACCGCCACCACCACCGGAATTATTATCAAGAAACCCCCCAAAATTCATGAAAATAAATCAAAAGAGTCTCAAATAGCACTTAGCTTTATTTATTTTTGTATATATCACAGATTCACTCTGTCTTTTGAGCTAAAGGAAAGGTTGGGAGAAAAATTATGAGAGGTAGAGGAGACACAAGGACGAATCCAAATGTCTCCAACTTCCTCTCTAATTTTTACTCTTGAGAGAAAAAGGAGAGAAAAGGAAAGAAAGCAATAAACCCTTTACAAGTGCTGCTCTTTACTACTACTTGCCTTTCTCTTCTCTATACTTTCCTTAAATAACAGTACCTATTAAAATTCCTCTTCTCTCCCTACCCATCAATAATAATAAAATAAAAAAGGACCTTGTTTGTGTTTCTTAAACCAGTACTCTTTGCTGCAAATACAAAAACAGAAGCCTAAAAGAATGGTTTAAGCAAAGCAAAACCCTAGTTTTGTGGTCATTTTTCTGTTGTGTTGTATGTATTTCTGCATGCTTGACTTTTGAGGAGAAAAAAAAAGCTATAAAAAGCACAGAAAAGGAAGTGAGAGAGAAAAAGAGAGGCTAAAAAGGCTTTGTTTTTTCAGTTTTGCAAAGACGAGAGAAGAGACTATCACTAGAGAGAATAATAAACAGTAGAAACTAAAAAATACAAAAAAGGTGAAGATAATACGCAAAATTGTGGACTCCTCGAAGCCTTACATATACATACATCCAAAACAGCACAGAAAAACGTTTAGTGGACTCTTTCACCCACTCCTCTCTTTCTCTCTCTCCCTTTCTTTTGTTGGGAGCAAAAAGGCGAAATCCCTCGCTCACATGGCCCCCACCTCCCTTTCTTTTCTCTCTACAACAACAATAACAAATCCAGTGAAATAATATGTTTTGCCAAGCGTCCGGAAGGGTTTATGTTATTTGACCAAACACCCTCTTTTCAAAAGTAAAATATTTTTTTCAAAAGTCAAAAAATGTTTCTAGATGAAAAGAGAAATTTGATATTTCTGGAGAAACTCTTTTTGCTCATTTTTTTTGACCCATTTATCATTTTCTTTTCAAAAAATTTATTTTAATCTCATATAATATCCCCATATGAAATAGAAATTTGGAAATAGGATAGAGTGAGGGTAGGGGATAGGGTGGGGATAAGATTTTTTTTTATTTTATAAAAGTAACAAAAAAATATGAAATGGAAATTTGAGGATAGGTAGGGCAATGAGGTGGGGTGGGAGGGGGGTAGGGGGTAGGGCGGGGTAAGGAAAAAATTCATATTTTTAATAATTTTTTTATAAAAATAACAAAAAATATGAAATATAAATTTGAGGATGGGTAGGGCAACGGGGTGGGGTAGGGATAGGGCGGGGGGTAAGAAAAAAATTCATATTTTTTAATATTTTTTTTATAAAAGTAACAAAAAATATGAAATAGAAATTTGAGGATGGAATAGGGCAATGAGGTGGGGTTGGGGGTAGGGTGGGGGTAAGGGAGGAAGAAAAAAATCATATTTTTTTATAAAAGTAAAAAAAATATGACATCGAAATTTGAGGATGGGGTGGGGGTAGGTGTGGGTAGGGCGGGGGTAGGTTTGGACATATTTGAGTCATTACCTATCATATTGTCGTTACATTTCTTATGTACAATATAATATTATTTTTTGATTAAATGTTGCAATTAAATAATTTTAATTTTTTTTTATTAAATTGTAAAGATATACTAATTTTAGAAACATATGATAGAAAAGAATATTTTAAATAATTTTAAATCTATTAAAAAGAATATTTTAGTAAATTTGCATAAATATTGATCAAACAGGAAACTGTTTCTGTTTCTCAAAAGCACTTCTATAATTATAGGTCAAACACCATAACTGATTCTTCAGAAACAGTTTCTGCAGAACTACTTCTGAGAAATAGAAACACATTTCCAGAAGCTTGGTCAAACAGACCCTTAGCAAGTGCATAATAAATTTTTGTACGTACTATACATTTATCAAGTGCATAATAAGAGTTTCTACGTACTATGCATTTAGCAAGTGCATAATAGATTTTTTACGTACTATGCATTTAGTAAGTCATAATATGTGTTTTATACGTACTATGCATTTAACAAGTGCATAATAGAGTTTTTACATATTATGCATTTAACAAGTGCATAATAGAATTTTCTACATATTATGTATTTAGCAAGTTCGTAATAAGTTTTAGGTCAATCAGAGACCGTCGACCAGATGCTAGAAAATTTGTGTGCTAATACCCACTGAATGTGTAAAAAAATCACGAATTTTAGTTTTTCGGCTTAGAAATTCATTAAAATTCGACATCGGTCATGACGAAGTAATGAGTATCGATCACAAGACTATTTGTGGTGAACCGTGTGAATTTACGTCAATCAGAGACCTTCGATCGGATTCTAGAAAATTTATGTGCTAATATCCACCAAAATTGCAAAAAATCACGAATTTGAGTTTCTAGGCTTAGAAATGCAATAATATGTGACACTCACCATGACTAAGTTATGTGTGTCGATCACCAGCCTATATTTATAGACTGAGTGAATTTTAGACCAATCAGAGACCGTCAATCAAATTTTAGAAAATTTATGTGCTAATATCCACCGAAAGTGTAAAAAATCACGAATTAGAATTTGATGAAATTCGGAAGAATTGTACACCTCTCTAATATGATCATATAGAACCGAAAATGAGGTAAAATGGACATACGGTTTGAAAGTTATCATAGTTCAAAGTTCCTGTCTTAGATTTGGTCGAAATTCGGAAAGGCATAATTACGGACTGTTTTTATTGAGTTTTACTTATTAGAATTATATGAAAATTTACATGGTTGTAAATCTATCTGTTACGGACAGATATATATAAAGATTTATTAAAACGGACTTACGAGTTGAGTGTTATTGTAGTTTGAAGTTGATGCCTCGGATTCGTCGGAATCCAGAAGGGCAGGACGTTGAAACGTAAAACTGTACTAATATGTGGGGAATATGAAAATTGTTGCTAAATGAAAGTTCTAGATCTCTTTGTTGTTGACATTTTGAGACCTTACGGGGGTCTATCCGACTTACGGATTGAGAGTTATCGCTGTTTAAAGTTTCTACCTCGGATCTATCGATATCCAGGAAGGGCAGCGAATAAAAGTGTAAAACTGTACCAAATGGTACAGAATATGAAAGAATGGTTCACATGGAGACGTGTAGCTCTCTGTTCTCGTCGTTTTGAGAATTTATGGGGATTGAACGGGTTTACAGATTAGGAGTTATGACTATTATAAGATTGGGTGTTGTTTAATAAAAATTCTGCCGAAACAAATTTCATGTGGCTGTTTTGAGGATAAATTTGTGTTAGTTACCCAAAGTAGTTTTAAATGAAATTTGGTACAGTGAAAGATCTCCGTCTTACCTTAGTTTCCGCTTGAGAAACACCTTAGTTGGAGTTATGGTTAAAAAGTTATAATCGTTACAAGTATGAATGACAGAATGTTAGAAAAGAGAATAGTATTTATTTGATCTTCTGAAAAATATGAAAAGTGAATACGTGTTCACATAAATATATAAATATATAATGGATCGGGTTGCACGCCGCAACAAAACGTAAAGTGAATACACGTTCACAAATACGTAAACATAATGGATCGGGTTGCACGTCGCAACAAAACGTAAAGTGAATATATGTTCACAAATACGTAAATATAATGGATCGGGTTGCACGCCGCAACAAAACGTAAAGTGAATACGCGTTCACAAATACGTAAACATAATGGATCGGGTTGCACACCGCAACAAAACGTAAAGTGAATACGCGTTCACAAATACGTAAATATAATGGATCGGGTTGCACGCCGCAACAAAACGTAAAGTGAATACACGTTCACAAATACGTAAACATAATGGATCGGGTTGCACGCCGCAACAAAAATGAAAGATGAATACATGTTCACATATATATATATAAATATGAAAAGTGAATACGCGTTCACAAATATATAAATGTAATAAACACGTGGAAATGCAGGGGAATGTCTTAATGTATAATACGAGATAAAATGAAGTGTTAGTTAAACTGAGAATTTCCTATGAGGAGTTGTTGCATATTTAAAAATGTTGTAACCTGATATGTTTTTGCAATATGCTTATTACGTTATAATGTGATTGCACTTGGAATATTGTGGTGTTACTTAGAATTGCAGGGTAAGGTTCTCACTCAGCCCCAGATGGTAGGGCTGACTCTTTATTTAACATGTTTTAGGAAAGGGTGTTAGAGGAAAGGCTCCACGTCAAGGCTAGCGATCGTCCCGCAGCCTCTTGTCATACCAAGTCCATTGTTTCGGGCTTGGTACTCGTCGAGTTGAGAATGTCGGTTCGATGTCTCGGGATATGCGGTGTGGAATGATCTCCCTTCCAACTTAGAATAATATTTGTCAGTACGTCTATGTAGAAACAATGTTTGCACGAGCATGGGCTCGCGTTATATTTTCAATAAAGTCATGAACAAATTTCTTTATTGTTATTTTTATTAATAGCTCCGTATTTGAATATAAGTTTAAATTTCTAAATAAAGAGAATTAAATGGTGCTCCTGGTGGAAAAATAATTGTCCAGGTGCCATCACGCCCTAAGTAAAGACTTAGGAAAAGTCGGGGCGTGACAAGTTGGTATCAAAGCTAAACCAGGTTAAGAGATTCTAGGAAGTTTCCTTCGAGTTGGGTGTTTGAACGGTTACTTATTGCGACGGTGTGCGCGCCACCTTAGTAATAAGTGAACGGAATAACATCCTAAAGTTTCCCTTCTTTCGTACTCTTCTCGTGCCTACCTTGAGTCTTTTCAAAGACTTGATTTCTCGTACTACCTCCTTCACACGGGTTAGAAAAGGGGATTGTACAACGTTATACTGACTAATATGAACAATTGAAGCAAGGTGACCGCAGTGTACAAGTATATGATACACAGTTCGTGAGGTTATCGGCATACAACACATGTCGTCCCTACAGAAATGGATAGAGTCAAGCGATTTGTAGAGGGTTTAAACCCGAACATAGCAGAGAAGGTGGTGGCGTTAGCCAACGATCGAACTTATCTTCAGATTGTCGATATGGCTTTGAGGGTAGAAGGTTTCGCTAAAGCAAAAAGAGAATATTCGCAGAAGAGATTTGGACGTCGGATCGTTTAACGAGTCAAAATCGAAGCGAGGAGTTTAGTAAGGGATCTTGGGGCCGAACCAATCGCTGGTCAGTCTTATTTCAAGCCTAAGGGCACGCAGTTGGTCTAATTACCAAGGTAGCAAGGACAAGGCCACCAACCCTAACACGAGGCGACAACCCGATTTGTAAGATTTGTCAAAGAAAACACCTTTGGAGAATGTCGGCTCTTAACGAACATGTTATAAGCGTGGAAGTCGTGCCACTATGCGAGGATTGCGAAGAGGACCCAAACTCAATATATTCGGGGAGGTCGAAGCAACCACGGTACCTCTGGAAATCGGAAACCAACCCGCAGAGTCGGGGAGGTCAACAACCCAACAATTTAATCGGTTCTACGCTTTGCCCGGAGGAATGAGGCGAAGCATCTAACGCGGTGGTCGCGGTATTTTGCTAGTCTCGAGTATTCTGCATTTGTATTATACGATCCGGCTCTACATTTTCATATGTGTCAATGAGCTTTGCTAAGAATTTACATGTAGAACCTTCTTATTTAAGTGAACTGTTGAGATTATGACACCATGAGGGCCTCGATTTGGGCTCTCGGGTGGTAAATAATTTTCCATTAGAAGTGAATGGCAGGAACAATGGTGAACCTAGTACTACTTGATATGGTAGACTTGACGTCATTTTGGGTATGGATTGGTTGTCGGCATGTTATGCCATGTTGGATTGTCGACGAAAGATAGTGAGATTAACTTTTCGGAGAACCGAAGTTGTTATAAGGGGTAGGGTTGGAATATCCTCAGTCGGTTTATTTCTACCTTAGGGCTCAAAAGTTATTGAGAAGTCACGAGTGGAGTATCGTATCGGCTAATATAGTGGATACCCAAAAAGAATCCTCGTGGTGAATGATATTCCTATTGTTCAAAATTTTAGGAGGTTTTTCACGAAGATCTTTCGGCCTTCCGGATAGAGAAGTGGAGTTTGCTATAGAGTTAATTAAGATGCAATACCCATTTCTATTCCTCCATATCGAATGGCCCGGTGAATTGAGGAGTTAAAAGAACAATTGAAGGATCTTACGGATAAAGGCTTTATAAGGCCTAGTGTTTCCCGCAGGGTGCACGATCTGTTTGTGAAAAAGAAAGATGGATCGCTCAGAATGTGCATCGATTATCGGCAGCTCAATAAGGTCACGATCAAGAACCGATACCCATTACCAAGAAGCGATGATCTTTTTGACCCACTTCAGGGAGCTAGCTATTTTTCCAAGATTGATCTCCGTTCGGGATATCACGGTGAAAATAAATCCGGATGATATATCCAAAGCGACCTTTAGAACCCGTCGGCCATTATGAGTTCTTGGTCATGTCTTTTGGGTTAACGATGCCCAAAGACTTTTATGGATTTAATGAGCGAATCTTCAAACCATTCCTAGATTTGTTCGTGATTGTGTTCATAGATGATATCCTAATCTGATAAGAGTGTTGAAGAACATGAAGAGCGTCGAGGGTAGTCTTGAAGTCTTGAAGCAATGAAACTATATGCTAAATTTTCAAAGTGTGAATTTTGGTTGGAAAAGGTAGCCTTTTTGGGCCATGTTGTGTCAAGGATGGAATTATGGTAGACCCCGGAAGATAGAAGCGAAGAAGCGGCCAGCAAACCAGCTCAAAGGAGGTTAGAAGTTTCTTGGGTTTGGTGGGTATTATAGAAGATTCGTAAAGGTTTTTCTAGTCTTGCTACTCCTTTGACCGGTTGACTCAAAAGCGGTTAAGTACCGATGGTCGAAGCATGTGAGGCAAGTTTTGAGAGACTAAAGGAATTGTTGACCATCGCGATCTTAACCTTACCGTCCGGACGGGGAAGGGTTCACGATCTATTGCGATGCCTCTAGAGTTGGGTTAGGATGTGTCTTGATGCGATTTGGAAAGGTTATTACGTATGCATCTAGACAATTGAAGATACATGAGAAGAATTACCCAACTCATGACTTGGAATTAGTGCGGTGGTGTTTGCCTTACGAATATGGAGACATTATTTGTATGGTGTGCGTGTGGATATATTTACTGATCATAAGAGTTTGCGATGCATAACCACGCGAGATGGATTTGAATCTCAGACAAAGAAGATGGTTAGAGTTGCTTAAGGATTATGACCTTAGTATTCTTTACCATCGTGGGAAAGCTAACGTGGTGGTGGCGCTCGATGGAGATCGATGGCGACTTGGCCCGTTTGGCAATACAAAGAGAGGTATCGTCGGGAGGTACAAAGATTGGGAAACCTCGGGGTTAACTTAAGCGAGATCGGTGAAGGTAGGGTGGTGGTACATGATACCTCGCGATGCACTTAGCCGTAAATAAAAGAAAGTCGGTTTGAGGATACGGAGTTTGTTGGATTTCGGAGAGAATCCAACAGGAAAACCTTCGGATTTACATTGGGAGATAATGCGGAACCGCCCGGTTTAAGGGTAGGTTATGTGTTTCTAAGGTAAAGGATCTAAGGAGGAAGATCTTAGAGGAGGGTCACAACACAAGATATTCCATTCATCCAGTGGTCAACAAAATGTATCGACCTCAAGGCAAATTGCGGTGGGGACGGATGAAGAAAGACGTTGCGGAATTTGTCGGAGGTGTCTTGTATGTCACAGTGAAAGTCGAACATCAAAACTCGCGGATTACTTCAGACATTGGAGTCCCAGTGGAAATGGGAGGCGATTCATATGGATTTCAGAATCGGTCTCACCAAAACTCGAGAAGTACGATTCTATTTGGGTGATTGTTGATCGAACACAAAGTCGATGATCGGTGTATTTTATATACACCTTTTGAGTCGATCTAGTTAGTCTTTTGTCCGCTTTTGTACATACAAAGTGTCGTATTAGGATAGATTTTCTTTCTTTTGAGTCAAAGTGGCTAAAGTGGCCAAATGGCGGAAAAGGAGCGAAAAGAGGGAAAAGAGAGGTACTAGAGGCGAAACGGAGAAAGTGGCAAACGAGGTGAAATCAGACTGCCGCGGCGCCTCGCAATGTGGCCGGCGCGCCTATTATTCAGAGCTGCAGAAGATCCAGCGCGGCGCCTCGAAGACGAGAATGGCCGCGCGCGCTAAACATCAGAAACCACGGGAGTTGCAGTACGCGCGCCTCGCAGCGAGATATCGGCCGCGGTGCCAAAACACCCAAGTATTGCAGAACTTTAGGCCGCGCGCCGACAGCAGCGCGCGCCGACGCGAAAAATTAGGTCTTTGACGGATTTTTGGGCGAACTGGAAGGAAAAGAAGGAGGCGTTTTAAAACTATATAAGGAGAACCCTAGGCGGTTTTGAGGTTCCTTTCTTGCACAACTCAAGATTCTTGACTTGGAGTTTGGATACCATTAGCTTAGTAATTTCTTTTTCCTTTCCTTTATTTATTTCGATTTTGCATGATGAACTTTGAATTAGTTCTTGTCATATTCATGGCTAGGAACTAATTCTCTTATAGGCTTTCTATGTTGAATTCTTGAACCTTATGTTATAAAGTAATGCATGCTTATGGTTATTATTCTTATTGAGAGATCTATCCAATAATTGAGTTGAATTCTTGGTAGCTAATTGACAACTAGTTATCACTATATGATTTCTAATCAGTTACAAAAGGAGGATTGTGAATATCTTTGTAAGTTGGGTGAAGCGGTCTTGAATTGGGGATGAAAATACCTCAATTAGATTTGTAGCGTTGATGAGAGGCTTAACAACCCTAATTTTGGCATTGTGCGTGACGGCCAACTAGGTTTTGTGCTTAATCCTCCTATAGAGTTACCCTTATCGTGAAAGTTAGGTAAGGAACAATACTGGGTTGAGTGTTTATATAACCCTAACGGAGTATAAAACGATTTCAGAACCCGCTTTCTCCAAAAGAAGAACACCATAAGTAATGCATTGACAAGTAACATGCGGATAGTAAGGATACATAAGCCCTATTCTCATCACATCCAAGTAATTCTTTACATTTAAATAGCTTTTGAAATTCTTAGTTATAAACAACCAATCAAATATTAATTCGCCAAATAGATACTATAAAATAGATCATTGGTACTTGAACCCTAATCCAGAGGGCGATATTCGGTCTTATCTAAGACTATACTACTTGATACGATAACGCACTTGCGTTTAAAGTGTGTGCATATTACGCATCAAGTTTTTGCGCCGTTAGGGGATTAAGCAATAGTTCAATATCAAATTATCTATTTTTAATTTCTAATTTGGATTTAATTTTTATTTTTATTTTTTTAGTTTCTACGAAAATCGAGTGCCGTGATTCTTTGTTTGTTTTGATCTTTCTCGGGATATCGGTTTATGCGAAGGAGAAGAGGAGTCGACACTCTTGTTCCCTTCAATCCGGAAATTGAGAAAGCCTCGCAAGCGAGCAAAAGAATCGGCCAATGCAACGTTGATAGAAATGGGCGGTGCTCCCAACAATAACAGGATGAGAGAAGGGTTAGGTGAAAATCAACTTAACCTGGAGATCCTCCAAGTGCCAATAGATATGGAGGATAGAGTTGAATCCGGCCGAAAGAAATGCAGGAGATTATGTGCTACCAAGAGTGAATGGAGCACGAACTTGCATTAGGCTCCCTACATAAGAGCCAACAATTTCGAGATAAAACCGGCGATTGAGCATGAGTACGGCATGAAGACATGCGATTCGGAGGATCGCCATCGGAGGATCCACATACGCATAGCAAATTTCTTGGAGCTATGTGCCACTTTCGATATAACGGCGCATCGATGATGCGTCAGTTGAGGCTCTTTCCTTCTCACTCAGGATAGAGCAAAAGTATGGTTGAATTCCGCCACCGATTCGATATTTACATGGCACGGTGGCATGAAATTCCTAGCCAAGTTCTTTCCACCGTAGCAAAGAAAATTAAGAGGAGTTGAACAACTTCTATCAGTGATGGAGAGTCCTTATATGAAGCATGGGAGAGATTCAAGGATCTACAGAGAAGTGTCCACACCATTGCGTTGAGTTGTGGAACTTGGTTCATATTTTCTACAACGGGGCCGAGCAAGACAAACCGTAATCCATCATGATGCAGTGGAGCATTCGTGAGGAAAGCGACCACGACGCCACGAGTTATTAGAAGATATGGCCACTAACAACCATGTCACTGAAGAGAGGGCAACCAGTGGGAGAAGAACTGTGGGGGTCCATGAAGTAGATGCTATTGCTGCTTTGAACGCACAAGTGGCTCTTCTAGCGAAACAATTGCAAAGAACATACCGTGTCGAATCTTTGTGCAACCGCTAAAAGCGTGAGATATGTGGCGGCCCACATACATTTGATAGGTGTCCTTCAGCGGATCCCAACAACATCCCAATTGAGCAGGCAGAGTGTCAAGCAGTAGGTAACTACCAGAGGCAACAGAACAACCCCTACTCAATCACTTATAATCCAGGGTGGAGGAATCACCCAAACTTCTCATGGAAAGGAGATCAGGGCCAAGAAAATCGCACTGTGGCCAAAGAAAATCGCACGGCCAACAGAACCAATATCGAGGCGCAGAATCGAGATAGGGCGCACTAACCAAAGCAGCGATGTAATCATGCCGCTTCACTCAAGCCCCACCTCAGCAAATCGATGCACGGTCGTGAAAAACCAGATGAGCTTAAAGCGGCCAAAGACTCGCAACGCCCGACGCAGCTTTATAACAGATCTAGATCCTCGTTGAAACTTGGAAACACAGTAGGGCAAATAGCAAAGCAGCAAACATCAGCCGCGTGGACATTGCCAAGCAATACCGAGGTAAATCAGGAGCGATGTAAGGCATGCGGTTGAGAAGTGGAAAACAATTGAGCAACAATTACCACCAATAGTTGAGAGGAAGCGAGTTAGAAAAGATAAGGTGGTGAACCTAGCCCAGTGATAGAAAACTCAGGAGAAGGAGTATAGAAAAGATTCCTTTCCCAGAGATTACAAAGGAAGGGGGTCGATAAACAATTTTCCAAATTGATGGAGGTATTCAGGTAGTTGCACATCAACATACCGTTGATAGAGGCTTTGGAGCAAATGCCTTCTTATTTCAAGTTCATGAAAGAAATCTTGGGAAAAAGAAAAGCGGCGAATATGAGATAGTAGCACTAGTAAGAGTGTAGTGCTATCTTACAAAAGAAATTGCCACCAAAGCTAAAAGACTGGAAGCTTTACACTACCATGCACAGTGGGCGGGTGACTGCAACAGAGCCTTGTGTGATTTGGGCGAGTATAAATTTGATGCCCCTATCAGTTTTCAAAAGATTGGAGTTAGGAGAAGCCAAACCCACCACTGTGAGTCTGCAACTAGCCGACAGGACAGTGGTTCATCCACGAGGGAAGATCGAGGATGTGATTGTGAAGGTAGGAAATTTTTTCTTTCCTGCAGATTTCCTCATTCTGGATATGGAAGAAGATGCAGAAATCTCGATCATATTGGGGAGGCCATTCCTAGCAACGGGTAGAGCCTTGATTGACGTTGAAAGAGGAGAGCTAACGCTAAGAGTGGAGAACGAAGAGATGGTGTTTAAAGTCTTTAAACACGTCATTGAGCCAAGAACTGTAAGTGGGTGTTTTGCAATCAACACCACCAAACCCCCATGCGAGCCATTGCAATGCAACCAAAGAGTGATGAGCCCAAGAAAGCAAGCATGGTTTGCTGAGATGACACTAAATGAGGTAATTGTTACGGAAGTCGCTACTACCGATAATGCTAAAAAGAAAAGGAGAAAATGGAAACGCCAAATGTGGCGGAAATGGATTGGTTGGGGACTTAAGCCACCCTGGGCTAGTAAGTCTAAGGAACTTGCGTCCGCTAAAAGACGTTAAAAACGGGCTTGTTGGGAGGCAACCCAACGTTTTCAATTATGTTATTTTAATTTCATCTTTAAGTTTATTTTATTTTTGTCTCGAAACGCCTCGCGGTCTTGGAGTCTTGTGTTTTGTGATGTGATTGGCAGTGCAGGAAATAAAGCAAGAAAGCGAGATTTCGAGAAAAAGCGTAGCCATGCGCCGGAGCAGCGACGCAGCGTGAAATCGAAAAATGGGCCAAGATAGCGCCGGCTCCTCAGAATGCGCGCGCATGAAATCCCGATGGAGCGCAGGAGTTTAAGCGCCGCGGCGCCGTAAGATCTGAAGAGGTGCGGAAGTTTAAGCGCCGCGGTGTCCAGTTGCAGAGAATTCTGGAAAATACTTTGATCCAAAAGCCCTACCGCCAAATCAAACACCAAGGGCTCTCCTCCCCTCACGAAATTAGAAGCACTATCCACCGCCACCACCACCATTTTAGCCAAAAACTGTAAGTCTTTTTGTCTTTTAGTTTTTCCTTTGAGTCTACACATTGGGGACAATGTGTAATTTAAGTTTGGGGGTGTTTTTTTATGTGTTTCATTTTTATGTTTTATTCGAGTCTTCTTTTTGATTTTTTTTTGTTTATTTTGAGTCACCACAATTTTTTTTTCGTTTTTGAGTCATAATTGCCTGTCAAAGATCATGTATGCTGTAGTTGCTAGAAACACCTAGTGAAGTAAGGTAAAATAATGTAACGGAATTGTAGCAACTATTTAAACACCTAGGTTAGATATGCCAAAAACTCACAAAATCTGTCTATTTGGAGTTTCATGCTTGAATTGTGCATACTAAATGATTGAAAACCTATGTGTACGATTGTTTGCTATTTGAGGCGAAATAATTAGGATACGACGCTAGGAGATGACTCAGGCATTTCTTTGATAGCAATTCTTACCTCTTTTCTATCTGTACTTTAAAAATATATCCCTAGTCACTTTTGGCCAAAAAAATTGAAACTTTTCTTTGACACCCTATATTCCCATAAATTGTGCCATAAGTAAAAAGTTTCAAAGTGAAATACATTGTGTTAAAAGAAGAAACAAAAGAGTGAACAAGTTTGATGCTTCGATGGAAAAGTAATAAGAAAGAGGCAAAAGCCTAAGTTTGGGGGTGCTGTTAGTATAATACACTTCACTCTCCCAAAACAAAAGAGGGAAAGATAGAATTGAAGTGAAGGAAAGAATCAAAAGAAAAAGGGGAAAAATTGAAAAGCCAACGGCGTATGATGCGAGAAAAATGAGCCTAAATGCCCATCTTTACCAACCCCGCTAAGCCTACATTACAACCTCAAAGTCACGAAGATCTCTTTTATGCATATCGAATTAGTGGAGAATAGCAAGTAAGCATGCCATAGGAATTCTTGAATTTATATGCATGATTTAGTATATTGACTTCCATTAAGCATGATGAATATGAGTTTGCGAAATATTTAGCTTCGTGTGTTTAGTGTCTTTGAAAATTTCATGCTATATGTTCCTGCGTATTATTCTCGCTAATCTTCATGTTTTTCTAGTTAACATTAAATGCGAAAAGTGATCAATGGCGGAGTGCATTTATTTTCTTTGTTGATTTTCTTATTTATTAGTCTGTCATTTTATTTCTTTCTTTTTATCTTTGCTCGAGTGAGCAAAGGTTAAGTTAGGGTATTTGATCGGTGTATTTTATATACACCTTTTAGTCGATCTAGTTAGTCTTTTGTCCGTTTGTACATACAAAGTGTCGTATTAGGATAGATTTTCTTTCTTTTGAGTCAAAGTGGCTAAAGTGGCCAAATGGCGAAAAAGGAGCGAAAAGAGGAAAAGATGAGTCTTAGAGTGAAAGCGGAGAAAGTGGCAAGCAGTGAAATCCGGACTGCGCCGCAGCGTCTCCTGCGATCGAAGCGAGGCGCGCCTATTATTGAAGAAGGCTGCGAAGATCCAGTACGCATGGCTACCGAAGACGAAAGCAGCGCGGCGCTAAACATCAAAGCCACGGAGTTGCGTGGCCATGGCCTCCGAACAGCGAATATCGAGGCGCGGCGCCAAAACACCCGTATTGCAGAACTTTAGGCGCCGACCAGTGTGGCCGCCAGCGCGGAAAAATTAGGTCTTTGACGGATTTTGGGCGGGCACGGAAGGAAAAGAAGGAGGCGTTTTAAAACTATATAAGGAGAACCCTAGGCGGTTTTGAGGTTCCTTTCTTGCACAACTCAAGATTCTTGACTTGGAGTTTGGATACCATTAGCTTAGTAATTTCTTTTCCTTTCCTTTATTTATTTCGGTTTGCATGATGAACTTTGAATTAGTTCTTGTCATATTCATGGCTAGGAACTAATTCTCTTATAAGACTTTCTATGTTGAATTCTTGAACCTTATGTTATAAAGTAATGCATGCTTATGGTTATTATTCTTATTGAGAGATCTATCCAATAATTGAGTTGAATTCTTGGTAGCTAATTGACAACTAGTTATCACTATATGATTTCTAATCAGATTCTGAAAAGGAGGGATTGTGAATATCTTTGTAAGTTGGGTGACGGTCTTGAATTGGGGATGAAAATACCTCAATTAGATTTGTAGCGTTGATGAGAGGCTTAACAACCCTAATTTTGCGCATTGTGCGTGGCGATCAACTAGGTTTTTGTGCTTAATCCTCCTATAGAGTTACTTATCGTGAAAGTTAGGTAAGGAACAATACTGGGGTTGAGTGTTTATATAACCCTAACGGGAGTATAAAACGATTTCGTAAACCTGCTTTCTCCAAAAGAAGAACACCATAAGTAATGCATTGACAAGTAACATAAGCGGATAGTAAGGATACATAGAAGCCCTATTCTCATCACATCTGAAGTAATTCTTTACATTTAAATAGCTTTTGAAATTCTTAGTTATAAACAACCAATCAAATATTAATTCGCCAAATAGATACTATAAAATAGATCACTGGTACTTGAACCCTAATCCTAGAGGACGATATTCGGTCTTATCTAAGACTATACTACTTGATACGATAACGTGCACTTGCGTTTAAAGTGTGTGCATATTACGCGCATCAGTCAGCCCATTTCTTACCGGTCAAGACTACGTATCGCGCACCACAGTACGCACAGATTTATTTGAAGGAGATTGTGCGGTTACACGGGATTCCTTTACAAATTATTTGGATAGGGTTCCCGATTCACCTCACTTTTGGCAAAGTTTCAGCAGGTCTCGGGACAAAAGTTAAGTTAAGCGGCTTTCCACCCGCAAAAGCAGATGGGCGAGCGAACAATTCAAACACTCGAGGCGTGTTTGCGATCTTGTGTGTTAGATTTTCGGGAAGTTGGTTGGACCATCTATGTCTAATTGAGTTACTACAACAATAGTTTTCTCTACAGCATACAAATGGCCCGTTTGAAGCATTATATGGACGAAAATGTAGGTCTCACTTGGATGGTTCGAGGTGGGTGAGACGCCTTGCTGTTCGGACTGAAGTCATTCAGAAACAAATGGTAAGGTACAGATGATTGGAGAGGATCAAAAGCATTTCATAGTCGTCATAAGTCTATCACGGATCATCGGAAAAGAGACCTTGAATTTCAGAGGAGAAAGTATTTTTAAAAGTGTCCCCATGAAGGGAGTTATGCGTTTTGGTAAGAAAGGAAAATTGAGCCCAAGGTTTATTGGGCCATATGAGATCTTGCGAAGAGTGGGAATGTGGCGTGCAATTAGCACTTCCACAAGAGTTTGAGCGATCATCCGGTATTTCATGTGTCGATGTTACGAAAATACTTGCGATCCAAGTCACGTCATCCTTCCCGGAGATAATTCTTAATGAAGAGCTTGATATGAAGAAGTTAGTGGAAATACTTGATAGGAAGGTTAAGCGCCTTAGGAATAAATATATTGCTTAGTGAAGGTCTATGGAGGAACCACTCCGTAGGAAGCCACACAGGAAGCGGAGGCGATGAAAGTCAAATATCCGTTCCTATTTGACTAAGGTAATAAAAAAATGCATTACATAGTACTTCATATGTGTGTCATTTGCGTGTCTTTACGTGTGTTACAACCTTACTCGTTCGAGGACGAATGCTTCTTAAGGAAGGAAGAATGTGAAGCCCCAAATTTGTTACAATAACAATAAACATTATTGTATCTATGTGATTATGTTATTATTGTGTCCATGTGATTATGTTACGACCTTATTCACATTCGAGGACGAATGTTGCTTAAGGAGGAGAGAATGTGAAATCCGGAAAAAAAAAAATATATAGTTGTGGTTGGGTTAATAAAAATATATATATATATAAGAAAACAAAGAATAAATTGCATGGGATAGAGTTAGTGTTAAAGTTGGATAAATAGATAGATAAAATGAAAATAAGAAAACAAAAAAAAACAACAAAAGAAAAGAAAAGAAAAAAAAAAGTGCATGCATCAAAGTGCAGCAAAGTGCACGTCCCACACTCCCACTCCTTCCCCTCCCCCCTTTTCATTTCCCTTCAATCTTTTGGTTTTTCACCTCCCATAGGTTATAGAAAACTCCTTCATTTATATATTGTATTTACACACAAACAAAGGACATAACATAAAGGTTAGAAAATCAGAAAAAAACAAGGGAACAAGAAGGAAAAAAATCAAGAAAATATCAAGGGAGGAAGGAGAACAATAAAATTAGGGAACACTAAGGAGCAAGGACCACTTGTAGCAACCGAACCACAATCTTTTTCACACTTACAAGGTGAGTTTTCTCACTCAGAAATTCTTGGTAACATCCTTTATTTTTAGTTCAATACATGTTGGAATAAGAATTGAGTGTTGAAAAGAAATATTGAACTTTTGATGGTTTAGATAACTAGTTGCGTCATGAACTTTACGAACTGTTCTCACTGAGTTATAATTGTTAGAATTTGATGAAATTCGGAAAAATTGTACACCTCTCTAATATGATCATATAGAACTGAAAATGAGGTAAAATGGACATACGGTTTGAAAGTTATCATAGTTCAAAGTTCCTGCCTTAAATTTGGTCGAAATTCGGAAAGGCATAATTACGGACTGTTTTTATTGAGTTTTACTTATTAGAATTATATGAAAATTTACATGATTGTAAATTTATCTGTTACGGACAGATATATATAAAGATTTATTAAAACGGACTTACGAGTTGAGAGTTATTGTAGTTTGAAGTTGATGCCTCGGATTCGTCGGAATCCAGAAGGACAGGACGTTAAAACGTAAAACTGTACTAATATGTGGAGAATATGAAAATTGTTGCTAAATGAAAGATCTAGATCTCTTTGTTGTTGACATTTTGAGACCTTACGGGGGTCTATCTGACTTACGGATTTAGAGTTATCGCTGTTTAAAGTTTCTGCCTCGGATCTATCGATATCCAGGAAGGGCAGCGAATAAAAGTGTAAAACTGTACCAAATGGTACAGAATATGAAAGAATGGTTCACACGGAGACGTGTAGCTCTCTGTTCTCGTCGTTTTGAGAATTTATGGGGATTGAACGGGTTTACAGATTAGGAGTTATGACTATTATAAGATTGGGTGTTGTTTAATAAAAATTCTGCCGAAACAAATTTCATGTGGCTGTTTTGAGGATAAATTTGTGTTAGTTACCCAAAGTAGTTTTGAATGAAATTTGGTACAGTGAAAGATCCCCGTCTTACCTTAGTTTCCGCTTGAGAAACACCTTAGTTGGAGTTATGGTTAAAAAGTTATAATCGTTACAAGTATGAATGACAGAATGTTAGAAAAGAGAATAGTATTTATTTGATCTTACGAAAAATATGAAAAGTGAATACGTGTTCACATAAATATATAAATATATAATGGATCGGGTTGCACGCCGCAACAAAGCGTAAAGTGAATACGCGTTCACAAATACGTAAACATAATGGATCGGGTTGCACGCCGCAAAGCGTAAAGTGAATATATGTTCACAAATACGTAAATATAATGGATCGGGTTGCGCGCAACAAAACGTAAAGTGAATACGTTCACAAATACGTAAACATAATGGATCGGGTTGCGCCGCAACAAAACGTAAAGTGAATACGCGCTCACAAATACGTAAATATAATGGATCGGGTTGCGCGCAACAAAGCGTAAAGTGAATACACGTTCACAAATACGTAAACATAATAGATCGGGTTGCGCGCGCAACAAAAATGAAAGATGAATACATGTTCACCTATATATATAAATATGAAAAGTGAATACGCGTTCACAAATATATAAATGTAATAAACATGTGGAAATGCAGGGGAATGTCTTAATGTATAATACGAGATAAAATGAAGTGTTAGTTAAGCGAGAATTTTCTATGAGGAGTTGTTGCATATTTAAAAATGTTGTAACTTTGATATGTTTTGCAATATGCTTATTACGTTATAATGTGATTGCACTTGGAATATTGTGGTGTTACTTTGAATTGCAGGGTAAGGTTCTCATTGAGATGGTAGAGTGACTCTTTTATTTAACATGTTTCAGGAAGGGTGATAGAGGAAAGGCTCCACGTCGAGGCTAGCGATCGTCCCGCGACCTCTTGTCATACCAAGTCCATTGTTTGGGCTTGGTACTCGTCGAGTTGAATGTCGGTTCGATGTCTCGGGATATGCGGTGTGGAATGATCTCCTTCCAACTTAGAATAATATTTGTCGATGCGTCATGTAGAAACAATGTTTGCACGAGCATGGGCTCGCGTTATATTTTCAATAAAGTCATGAACAAATTTCTTTATTGTTATTTTTATTAATAGCTCCGTATTTGAATATAAGTTTAAATTTCTAAATAAAGAGAATTAAATGGTGCTCCTGGTGGAAAAATAATTGTCCAGGTGCCATCACGCCCTAAGTAAAGACTTAGGAAAAGTCGGGGCGTGACAGAAATGCAATAAAATTCAACATCGGACGTGACGTAGTAATGGGTGTCGATCACCAGCCTGTTTTTGATGGATCGAATTCAAGAAAATCTTTGTGCTAATTTTCACTGAAAATGTAAAAAATCATGAATTTGAATTTCTTGGCTTAGAAATGTAATAATGAGCTACGTCGACCATGATGTAGTTATGAGTGTCGATCACAAACCAGTTTTTTAGCATACTATGTGTTTAGCAAGTGCATAATTGATTTTTATACGTAATATAAATGCATAATACGTTTTTCTACGCAGTATGCATTTAACAAAGTGCATAATAGGATTTTTTATATATTATGTATTTAGCAAGTGCATAAAAGGTTTTTCTACTTACTATGCACTTGATCAAGAGTTTCTGCGTAGTATGCATTTAGTAAGTGCATAATAGGTTTTTACGTACTATGTATTTAACAAGTGCATAATAGGTATTTTTTTTACACTCTATGCATTTAGCAAGTGCATAATAAAGTTTTTACGTACTGTGCATTTAGCAAGTGCATAATAAGATTTTCTACATACTATGTATTTAACAAGTTTGTAATAAGTTTTAGGCCAATCAGATACCGTCGACCAGATGTTAGAAAATTTGTGTGCTAATACCCATTGAATGTGTAAAAAATCACGAATTTGAGTTCCTAGACTTAGAAATTTAATAAAATTCGACATCGGCCATGACAAAGTAATGGGTGTCGATCACAATTCACAAGACTGTTTGTGATGAACCGTGTGAATTTTAGGTCAATCATAGACCGTCGATCGGATTCTAAAAAATTTATGTGAATCCACCAAAATTGCAAAAAAATCACGAATTTAAAATTATGGGCTTAAAATGCAATAATATGTGACGTTGGTCAAGACTAAATTATGGTTGTCGATCACCAACCTATTTTTGATGGACTTGGTGAATTTTAGATCAATTAGAGACCGTCAACGGAATTTTAGAAAATTTGTGTGCTAATACCCACCGAAAGTGGGAAAAAAATCACGAATTTGAGTTTCTTGGCTTTGAAATGCAATAAAATTCGACATCGGCCATGACATAGTAATGGGTGTCGATCACCAGTCTATTTTTTATGAATCGGATGAATTTTAGGCCAATCAGAGATCGTCGATCGGATTCTAAAAAATCTGTGTGCATTAATCCACTGAAATGTAAAAAAATCATGAATTTGAGTTTCTCGGCTTAGAAATGTAATAATGAGCTATGTCGACCATGATGTAGTTATGAGTGTCGATCACAAGCCTAGTTTTCTTAGCTTACTATGCGTTTAGCAAGTGCATAATAGGTTTTTCAACGTACTATTCATTTATCAAGTGCATAGTAAGAGTTTCTGCGTACTATGCATTTAGCAAGTGCATAATAGGTATTTTTTACGTACTATGCATTTAGCAAGTGCATAATAGAATTTTTACGTACTATGCATTTAACAAGTGTATAATAGGATTTTCTACATACTATGTATTTAGCAAGTTCGTAATAAGTGTTAGGCCAATCAGAGATCGTCGACCAGATGCTAAAAAATTTGTGTGCTAATTCCCACCGAATGTGTAAAAAAATCACGAATTTGAGTTCCTAGGCTTAGAAATTTAATAAAATTTGACATCGACCATGACGATGTAATGGGTGTCGATCACCAAACTAATTGTGATAAACCGTGTTAATTTTAGGCCAATCAGAGACCGTCGATCGGATTCTAGAAACTTTATGTGCTAATATCGGCCAAAATTACAAAAAATCACGAATTTGAGTTTCTAGGCTTAGAAATGCATTAATATGTGACGTTGGCCATGACTAAATTTTTGGTGTCGATCACCAGCCTATTTTTTATGGATTGGGTGAATTTTAAACCAATCAGAGACAGTCAACCGAATTTTAGAAAATTTGTGTGCTAATACCCACCGAAAGTGTAAAAAATCACGAATTTGAGTTTCTTGGCTTAGAAATGCAATAAAATTTGACATCGTCCATGACGTAGTAATGGGGGTCGATCACAAGCCTATTTTTGATGGATCAGATGAATTTTAAGCTAATCAGAGAACGTCGATCGGATTCTAGAAAATCTGTGTGTATTAATCTACTGAAAATATAAAAAATCATGAATTTGAGTTTATTGGCTTAGAAATATAATAATGAGCTACGTCGACCATGATGTAGTTATGGGTGTCGATCACAAGCCTGTTTTTCTTAGCTTACTATGTGTTTAGCAAGTGCATAATTGGTTTTTCTACGTACTATGTGTTATACCCCGTAGTTCTGACCCTACCTATGAGAGCGTACGAAAGCATGTAAGACTTAAAATTTTCAAAGGATAGGTTGACGGATTATTCCGGACAGGTTTTAGTCAACTTTGAGGCGGGTTATGACCCGATTCATGGAGAGTTCCTAAGTATTTTAAAGGCCTAGGGCGTAGTTCGTTGAGTATAGATTCCAACGCAACCAACCGTTCGTCGATAGAACGTCGGAGTAGGAAGTTATGAGAGTTACAAGTTCGTGTGATCGGGCGTAAATGCGTTTGAGCAAAGCGGCAGTCGCGGCGCCGGATGCGAGGGCGCGCGCCTAAAGTCTTGAGGGTCGCAGAGTTGCAGCGGCGCCCAGACAGGCAGCGGCGCGAAAGTTCGTAGAACTGCGGAGGTTTTAGCGCCGGCGGGATTTTTGGCGGAAAAACTTAGAAAAGTCGATTTTTCTTTTAAAGACCTTGGGAGGGTGACAAATGTCCCCCCATCCGATTTCTTGCGTCGATATATTGACCAAGTCTTGAAGACTTGGTCATCTTCCAATTCCTCTCTCTCTAAAGCTTTAGCTCTCCTTCTCTCTAAGTTTCCAAGAGAAATTCTAAGCCTAAAGAAAATCAAAAGTGTGATAGGAAGGAAAGGTTATTACAAGCTTGTGAAGACTATTGTGGTGATATTCTTGGAGTAGAGGCTAGCAATTGTTGGAGTAAATTGGCTAAAAGCTCTAAGGTAACCATTCTTCTTTTATAGTTGGTATTTGGTATTGCATGTTGAGTAGGAAGAACTTTTAGTTGGAAATAAGGCCCTTAGATTGATCGTGTGAGAAATGTGGTTGGGATATGAAAGGATTGGTTAAAAGAACAAATGAGCATGTTGTAGCCTAAAAACTACCTTAAACTTGTTAAAATGAATTATTGTACCTTGTGGGGCAGAATTAGTTTGGGTGTGTAATCCCCTTTGCATTGTTGGATTGTTGAGCCTTGAATGAGGCATTTGGATGATAAATTCGGCCTTGAGAAAGGTGGCAAAGTATGTAGAAACAAAGGAAATCTCGCCAATTTTCCGTAGAATTTAGTGGCTTTGAGTTAGATTATTCTACATTGAAATTAGAGGTTAATGAACATATCATGGTTATTATAGGTTGAAATATTACTTGCGGTAGTTGGACTGTGCAAGTGGATTGACCAAAGAGGTATGTGAAGTTTTCCTATCTCTTGAGCATGAATAGATTAAACTATGTAGTACGGTGAGCGTCTGACATTTGGTATTCTTACTCGTTTTAAGTATATAATGACTTGTTTCATTTTAAGAATGTATAATTCCCTTAGTTAGGGGAAAAGTATGATTTTACTAAAGTGTAGAGTTAATATAACAACTTTATGATAAGTTGGTTTATTAGCTTCATAAAAGGTTAATGAGAAGAGATTCACTCTAAATAAGATAAGTATATGGAGAGGCAACTTGATTTTAAGGTATCAATTGCCCAAAGGTTTTTATGTATAAAGAAGAGTCATTTTCAAAAGAGTTGAAGTATATAGTACTTGGGTTAAACTCTGTATTCTTTATTAAAGATATGGTTAAGTGCCTTAAGTAAACTAAAATGAGAGGGTATATGAACAAGACTAATAAGAAGTTATAAGTTTTCTTAACTTATTTATGATTATGATATGATGTGATTTGAGTTAGGGTAAGAGTATGCGAGGGAGCCCAAGATCGTCATACCACCTTCTCCATGTAGAGTATATCCGAGGCAGATCCAAGATCGTTATACCATCCGCACGGTATAAGAGTATATCCGGCGCAAGCCCCAAAATCGTTATACCATCCGCTCCAGGTGTAAGAGTATATCCGGTACTGACCCAAGATCGTTATACCATATCTTGGGGTAAGAGTATATCCGAGGAAAGTCCCCAAGATCGTTATACCACATTCCGTGGATTTGCTACCCGTGACGCGAGGAATACCTCATGCGAGTCCTTATGGGCTTACGCGGGTGAAATAGTCCCACGCCGGTGGTACGTCACGAGGAAAGTACCTCGTGCGGGTCCGCGGGACCCATGCGGGTGAAATAGTCCCGAGGAGTAGGATGGTTTTATTGATACTACGGGCGAGGTACCTGTTTTGATCATGAGCCTCTACTTTATGCGTTATTATACGTATATACTTGTCACTCATTGTTAGTAAGGCATGATAAAAGGTATTTTATTGTCTTTCATGACTCGGCTTGCTTTTAGACTTATGATATCATATTACGATATTTTCTCACTTTACGTGCCAGTACATATTGTCTTGACCCTTCATGAAGCTGCGTTAATGCCGCAGTAGGGTAAGCGATTGAGGATCCTCGTTCTAGGATCACTATTAGGTGTCGAAGCTCGTTCCTCGGAAGCTTATTTATCGGTACGGATATTTCCACGATCTTATAGGTATTTTGTACATTCGGTATGGCAGGCCCCGCCACGATTGTTATCTTTAAGTGCGTGGCACCTATGTGTTTTGGGCTATAAGAACCAGTTGTATTATAAATACTTTGGTTAAGTATGTTTATGGAAGGCAGCCTTATCGGCTGGCCAGATATGTATTACCCTTTTTATGATGTTATGTGTTGTGTTATGTTCATTGCTATTCTCGACATATACGGACAGGTACGAAGAGGTACTAGTCGCGGCCCCGGGGTCGGGTCGTGACACTATGCATTTATAAAATGCATAATACGTTTTTCTACGTAGTATGCATTTAGCAAGTGCATATAGGTTTTTCTATGTATTATGCATTTAGCAAGTGCATAATAGGTTTTGCTACGTACTATGCACTTGATCAAGAGTTTCTGCGTATTATGCATTTAGCAAGTGCATAATAGGATTTTTACGTACTATGCATTTTTGAAGTGCATAATAGGTGTTTTTACGTTCTATGCATTTAGCAAGTGCACAATAGAGTTTTTACGTACTATGCATTTAGCAAGTGCATAATAGGATTTTCTACATACTATGTATTTAGCAAGTTCGTAATAAGTTTTAGGCCAATCAGAGACCGTCGACCAGATGCTAGAAAATTTGTGTGCTAATACCCGAATGTGTAAAAAATTACGAATTTGAGTTCCTATGCTTTGAAATTCAATAAATTTGATATCGGCCATGACAAAGTAATGAGTGTCGATCAAAAGAATGTTTGTGATGAACCGTGTGAATTTTAGGCCAATCAGAGATCGTCGATCGATTTTTAGAAAATATGTGTGCTAATATGTCATGACCCGACCCGACGAGCCGCGACCCGGTGCCCTAATTGGACACCCTTAATCTGACATGTCACATATAATCAACTAAGACTAAGGCTATCGGCGGGTGGGTATACCGACCAGGCCATTTCCAGACCCACTTTGACCCGACTTTTGTCTCGGTATCAGATGCCGGTATGGCCGATGAAAAAACGACCTAGCCCAGGCCCACCCCGACACCGACACCGTCCCTTCCCCACCCCATCCGACCCCTAACTAGCCGTTGCACAACAGCTTTGTACCTATTTGACCGTTATGCAACGGTCAAATACCCCTCCCCCAACCCCCCTATCCCTAATATTTATTTTTAACCCTTAAGTTATTATATTTACACTTTAAATCAATTTTTTCAACTATAAATACTTCATTTTTCTTCATTCTTTCTCACAAATCTTCCTACAATTACAATCTCTCAAATAATCTTTCATTCTCTTTACATTGTCTTCTAAATATTCAATTTAATTTATTCATTTGGGAATTGGCGACTAGCTTGAGGATCATCCGTTGAGCAACGTTTCAATTTTCAACATCTCTCGATTACACGTCGGCGTTTGGTACATTCGTTCCTTTATTAAATTATTATTTCTTTATTTTAATTAACACACTTAATTTCATTATCTTTAATTATTTATTAGCATAAATTATAATGAAAGGATTAAGAGGTATGTTGAGTATGTATGGTTCTAGTAGGGGTGACAAGGGCAAGAGTCCTTCTTCTAGTCATCATATTCCTCATATACATGATTTTATTGATACTCAAAATTTTTCTGAAGTACCGGCAGATTTAGACGATGAGCTATTTTCTGAAAATCAACAAGAGTTTAATTTAGAACATCTAGATGACACACCAACTAATCTAGATGACACGTCAACTAATGCACCTCAAACTGGAACGCCTCCTATTCCCCCTAGTATGATACGAGACCCACCAGAACGAAAATTAACATCACTTGTATGAGCTTTTTTTTATAGAGACGTACAAAATGAAGCTGCTAGATGTACAATTTGTAAAAATATTTATAAATTCAAAATAGGAAGAGATCATGGCGGGACATGAGGTTTAACTACGCATTTGAATACCAAACACAAAGCTAGGTGGGAAGAATATAAGGCTCAAGTGAAGGGTGAGTCAGCAATGACCTCTGAGTCGGGACAAACTTCACACACTGTCCCGCACCATGTACATGATCAAATTGACCCTATGACAGGGGCAGTTGTAGGCCCTAAATACAATCAAATGAAAGATATGGAAGAATTATCAAAATTAGTTGTCTTGGAGGATTTGCCTCTTTCAAAGGGAATCAGAGATTCCATTCCTTTCCCTTTCCTTATTACCCCGAATCAAACGCACCTAAGATTACTAGTAATTTTTTCTTCCTGTTTTTGATTACCACGAAATAGATTTTTTATTTATTTGGGAGGATGGAAAGTGTTTGGGCCCAACAACAGATGGTTCCGTACTTATGGTTTGGGCTTGGTATGGATTTGGTCCAGTTCATTAATTCCTAATAAATTTGTCTTAAAGTTAAGAAAAACGTACGTAGCAGCGAGCTGGGATGGTGCATCGCCTATTTATCATCATCGCTCGGGAACCAAAACGAACACGCTTCCTTCGATCACTCATTCGAAACCCCACCCCACCCCACCCCCCACCTCCTCCATAAATAATCATTTCTTTTATTATTTTCCTCTTAATGCTAAATTTTAAAATTTCTCTTTTATAACGATAGTGTTCAACTCAGGTGACGATCTTTCAAATGTTCCCTCAGTTACTAATTAGGTGTCACCTCACACCACTCCAAGTATCAAATAAACGCAATCTATAAAAATTTAGACAAATAAAAGAAAAAACAAATCACTCATAAGTCTTTTGTCCCAAGCACCTTTCGGTTTCTCCCTTCTACCGTCAGGTTTATATTTTAAAGTAACTTAAAAGTTAAAACAAATAAAATGACGACATCAGATATTTTATATTGGTTCGGACTCAATGTAGATTCTAATCCGGTCCCAACTATTATTTATTTACTTCAATCATTGTGAGACATAAATGATTGTTCTTCGGATTATTCTATCTGACATTATCAATATTTTTGTTTAAATCGTTCAACAAAGTAACATTTTACAAAAGAAAGTAAGGTGTGTAATTTACCGACTTTTCTCAATTAAGTTTTTCCCTTTATGCAAATATCTAAGCAACGAAAGTGTTAGATTTCCGAACAACTACTCGATAATTACGTTAATTCTAAAGCCCAAACCAAGTGCTCTAATTAATGCTTATCTCAGAAATTGATTAGTAAACTAGTATTCCCTCCGTCCCAAATTACTCGTCATCTTCCGTTACTGAGAGTCAATTTAACTAATTTTGACTTGATTACTTTAATATTTTAAAATTAAAAATCGCAAATTATACGAAAAATATTATAAGTTACAATTCTTCTCTAACTTAAAATGTGGATTAAACTTTATATAATTTGTCTCTCATAAAAAAACTTGAGAAGTATTTTAGATGGAGGAGTATAGTCCTTTGAGGAAGATGTATTATTTCCCTTCAAAGAATTAAATAACCTCCAATGGTAACTATTTTTCCAAGTTATTAGTTATTACTAACCATTTTTTTACTAATTGAATTTTGGAACTCTCTGAAAAGACATTTCATAGAAGTAATAAATTCTATTAGAAGTTTGAGATATAGTCATGCGAATGGTCTTATTATTAGTTGCAAGTTGTATGTATTTTGACATTAAGAAGTAGAAGAAAAAGGGTCCATTTTGGAGGTTTTAAGTGTTGAAGCCGTCATTCATGCAATGAAGCTTCTTGAATGAGTAAATAATATAGTTCCATCTAATATTGTTTGGCACACTATCACTATCACATTTACTAGCATTTACTAATTACTAATTACTAATTACTAAATCTGGTTATTCTTATCTCAAAGCCAGTGTCTAACTGTCTATACCTCTAGTAAGTCCAAGGGTGTCAATTTAATACATGTTTGTTATAAAATTATATTGTGTAAATAGGTTAAAACTGATTTTCTTTTGTTAATTTATGTAATATAACGTTTTTGGTCAATATATTATTAGTGGGTCGGGTTAAGTGGAGCTGGTGAATAAAATAGTTAAAATGGGTATCATTTATTTCTTAAAAATTTCATGTTAGCAAAACTTAATGAAAAATCACTTAAATAAGCTGGGTGACTTTCTAAGTGAAATATCAACAGTTGAATGATTTTTGAATAAGAAAATAAAATTTAGTGACTTTCTGATTGAAATATCAATAATTAAGTGGTTTTTGAATTAGAAAATAAAGTTAAGTAACTTTTTATGAAGGGTCTGAGAAGGAAGCGAGTAACTAGATGTGAGAGTACAAATGCGAGATATTAAATCAATCCACGGTCCTAACTCGTGTTAAATGACTATAGGGTCCAGGACCGTATTATCAATTAGTGAAAGAAAGTGTCAAAGTATTGCAAACTAAGCAGTGAGGAAAATTAGTGGTTATAATGACCCCAGCACATTAATTTGAAGGGCGATAAATTCAACCATTTATTTCCTACAATTTTTTTGGGAACAAATGGTCCCTTATCTATATCCCTGAGGAGGACAAATGGACAGATGTTCCCAAGAAATGAGCATGAAAAAAATATATATTATCCTAAAACTATTTTCCACCATACCAAACACACTCCAAATGTTGTTAGTTGTATACTTCAAAGTTCAAATCAGATGACTCCTTATTGTTATAACCAGGGGTGTCTTTGGGCCAGTGTCAACTGTGCTATAGCACAGAGCTCAAAGATTTTAAGGGGCCTCCAAGCTACAAAATTTCAGTGATATTCCAGTATTCAAGCTACAAAAAATATATTATTAATTTTAGTGATATACCAGTGATATTTTAGAGATATACTGGTGATATATCAGTGATATTCCAGTGTTCAAGCTACACAAAAATATACCATTAACAGTGACTTTTGTAAGGATCCACTTTTATGAATTAAAACAAGACCCCCAAGAAAATTTTACAGTATATATAAATTATTTTTTTAACCCTATTGAGAAAATCTTGCCCCCTCCATTAATTACAAGCTCACTATTTGTTTTGAGTCGGTTAAAGTGGTCAAAACCTTAAAAGCACATATGACCAGATCATATGTTAGTACTCTAGGCTAGTATAAAGAAAGGTAACACTTAAATTTTGTATCAACTTCACATCATATAATATGTACTTTAGTCGTGATTTAATACCTTTGACAACTTTGATATTACTCCCTCCATTCATTTTTACTTATCAACTTTAACATATTAAAAAAAAAAATCTTTTTTTTATCCTTAACACATTAACTACTCATTTCAAATCATTTCTCAAGTCCATTGAAACTACACTCTATTTAATACAGATATTATGATAACATATGCACTTCAATTATTATTTCTTAAGGGAAGTAAAAGTATTCTTATGTTGGAATTAAACCAAGATTAATAATTTAAAATTAATTAGAATTTGATACTTGAAAATTAAATTTATCCAAGTCTAGTTAGGATTTATTTATCAAAATCATATAAGAATAGGTTTTCTAGTCCTAGTCTATTTTGATTTTTTAGTATTATAAATAGGGGAGGATTTAGAGGGTGTCGAGGATGTTCGACTGACTATAGTGTATATATATGGTATATTTTTAGTGTATATATACATGTATTAATATTTGAGCATCCTGAACAAATGCAAAAGGTTAGTTCAAGTGATTCAGGGGGGTGTTCAAGTCTCTGTTGTTCCATGTTTGATTCCTAGGGACAACATTATTTTTTATGTTTAGCTTTTGTTATTTTTTCGAACACCCTGAGTAAAAATTCTGCATCTGCCACTGATTATAAATAGGGACGTCTGCTACCTATTTTCTTAGGTTGAGAGGTAGTTTAGCTTGTAGCGAGATACAAGCGTTTTGAGTTATTGAGTAAATTTCCTACCTCTTCTTTCTAGTTTGAGAAATTTCTTCTATATATTCATTGTTGGGTCTTTCATTTGTGCATATATTATTCTTTCGATTATTTTTATTTCCTTCACGTTGTGAACGAGTAAAAGTGAACGGAGGGATTACTTATCATTTTGATTACTTACTCTTTGGAATATAGACAAACTTTTGATGTCGACTTGAATTATATGGTACTTTAGTCTTTAAATTGAAAGCTAAAAAGTCGATCTCGAAATCCATTCTCACCTAATGCAACGATATCTCGACCCTACAAATTTGATTATGTTTCTGTTGATTGTGATTTGTGAACATAAGACTTGGTTTCCACTAACACTTAAAATTGACACTCTTTGTGAAACACAAGTTTGACTACCGTCGTGTCTATATTGAGCTTCTTAACATATACACTATTATACATAGTGGTATACGTAAATTTTTCGTAATTACGCTATGTCAATTTATTATCACAATTCATCTTATAAGTGAATTTACATTTGGTGCAGTGGTGTGTTGATTTTGAATTTATGAATCATATAGTAATCCTATTTCCAGTTGTACCAACCAAACTCATTTGAAATCAACAAAAGGAAAAGTGATAGCGTATTTGGCCAAAATTATTTTCTTCAAAAATGTTTATTTTAAAAAATTAAGGTGTTTCGCCAAGCTTTTGGGAAAAATAAGTGTTTAGGGGAGTAGCAAAAGTTATTTTTCAGAAGCTAAAAAATAGCATTTTCCCATAAACATTTTTTTGAAAAATACATTTAGAAGCACTTTTTAAACGCTTGGTCAAACACTAATTGTATTGCTCAAAAGTTTTTTTTAAATTAATTGGTTAAACACAAACTGTTTTTCACCAAAAATACTTTTCTGAAAAGCACTTTTCAAAATAAACTGATTTTAAAAATTTGGTCAAACAAACTATTGTAAGTGAACTTGATCTATTGAATCATGACTATATATATTCAAATTCAATATAGCCAAAATTTAAACATGAGCAGTCGATTCTTTTAAATCTCATTTTTTGAGCTCTACAAGAATTTGTCGGTATTTCCGATTAAATCTTCTTGTTAGTTGTTACTAAAGTGTTCCATTCCTTTTTTTTTTTTGGAAAAATATTTAAGATTAACTTGCAGTTTGTTACTTTGTTGTAACAAGAAGCTGACATAGGGTTGGTTGAAGTGTGGATCTTGGTCTTTTTTCCCCTTTTGCTATTTACTAATTTGGGCAACTATCATGTTTCCTTCCCCACTCTCCAAAGACTAGACATTTGTAGAAAAATAATCAGGATTCAGATTGTATTCATATAAAATTTGATCTTATAGTTCGAGGCAATTATGCATACGTCATAGAGTCAAGTTCATACTAAGTACCCAATGTTCATCATCTACACACATATTTATACGTGTAATGATTTGTTATATGTCAATTATTCCATCACGTATATACTACATCTACTACCAACACATAAACCAAGGTAACCTTGTCCATCAAATAAAAAATATTTTAAATTTTATCTGAACCTTCTTATTATATTATATATGTATAAATGTATTTAAAAGTTAGATTCTACTTAATTAAGTTCTTATTTTTACATGTGCTTGGGACGTCACGATAAAGCAAATAATCCCTAAAAAGAAAAAAGATAGGATAGCAACAAAAATCCCATTATAAATGAAACCAGATGACATGAGGAGCCAATGGAAACTGCAGGAGCAAACAAAATGCATGAGTGTATCCCGTGATTAATTTAAACTTTTGGGACCACTCTTGAAAGGCGCTATTTCAAACCCTTTTTGCTTTGTGCCACCGAAAACAACTTTGTTGAATCACAGGTAACTATGTCAAGTACAATTATCACCTTTCTGCCATAGATTTTCTTCAACATGTAAAAAGGGTATCTTTTGCCTAAACTTTGGTGACTCAGCATCTATGCTACTGGTAATAGGAGGTACTAGATATTCAATTGATTAGTCCAAGTGCGTGAAAATTAGCTCGACAACAACGTTAAAAAGAAAAGTATGCCTTTTGTGTATAAAATTCTGCTGTCTTGCTATTTGAATCAGTAAAAGCAGCAAACATGACATATTAGCTCCTATGTTTCTGACAATAACTGCAGATAATGACAGTGCACACTGACAATTAACTTTGATCAGCGAAGAGCCTAATAAGACTATTCATTCATGTGAAGAACAGGAGAAAGACCCCCTATAAGGTGGCTGATTTTGTTTGATAGCAGCCCATGGGGCATGCATAACTCAGTTGAACTTGCAGAAAAGGGATCTCACTACGTGCAGCAAATGTTATTTAAGGGAAATGAAGCGGAAGATAGCACCCAAGTGTGTAGCTTAACGTTCCAATGAAATTGGTGAAAACCATGAAAAAACGAAGGTTCAAATCTCAATAGAAACCAAAAGGCCAAATACATATGCAAACTATGGAACTTGTCCAAAATTTTCACTTAAACACCTAAACTAACTCTTGTTCCTATTGAACACCTTCACTCAGGCTCAAATGTATCTATTGAACACATTTTTTACAGCCAACTCAAATATATAAGTGCGTGATCTCAAATGACATGGCATGTTAAAGAAGCCAATAAAAATCTGACATGTGGAAATATTAAAAAAAATCACCTGCCCCTAACATTGTTCTTCCCTGGTACCACCACAATAAGCTTCTGTCTTTGTTTTTCACCATTTTCGGCCATTAACTACTTTTTGAGCTCTTTCAGACATTTTCTTCTTCGCCCATTTAGATTTTTCCTTTATCTTTTTCATAACAAGAATCTGTCATGTAGCAAGCTCAATCTCATTTTCATAACGGGTCAAAAAACCCCATTAATTCCTCCTAACCTCATTCTCCAAATAAACCCAATTAGAAGAAAGTGAGACATCGGGGTAATAATCTTGGGAAATGAGTTCAAGTCATTCTGCAAATGAATTCAATTTAAAGTCCCATGTCATAAAGAATTCAAAGGAAAAATTTATTTGCAGAAGCCACACCAACAAACACATTTTCTTCATCTCCTTGTTTTTACTCAAAACAAAATTAGGAAGACTTCTTCAACCATACTGTAGTCATCCAAAGCGATAGTTCAAAAGGATATTACAGAGTATTGTGGTGGATGGCGGTGGAAGGTGAAGGAGGTGGGTGCAGGAAGAGAGAATGAGAAAGAAATGGAGAATTTTATTTTTAAAAAAGAAGGCTTCACCCGCTTATGTTTAGTCACTTTAGTGTGAAACACACATTGTCATGTCAGCAATGTGTGTGAAATAAATATGTTTGGGTATAAGTTTAGGTGTTCAATAGGAACAATGTTTGGTTTAGGTGTCTAGATCGAACAAGTTCGAGGGTTTCCGCCAAACCAAAAAATATGTTAGGTTATTCCGTTCTATCTGCTCAAGTCTTCGTGAAAATACTCTTGTGCTGGTGGAAGATAACTGGTACCAAAGGAATAACCGAGGTGCGTGCAAGCGTACAGGCACCACCATTAACCCCCCCCCCCCCCACACACACACACAAAAGGGAAGATGTGAACCCTCTTTTGAAGTCAGAAATTCTACAGAAGCTCAGGTTCAAGTGCCATGCATTTGATGTAAATTTCTAAATGACCCTTATGTATAGACTGCATGATGTTCAAGGTTTAACAGAATGAGTAGGGACAAACAATGCACAGAACTCTTCTAAAATGACTCTTTAAAAACATTAGGTTTTTGGAGATGTAATACATATGCATGGAAAACAAAGTTACTGTGCACACAGGGGGTGTGGACATATGATGTAAAAGAAAGAAAAATAATAGGGAAATGAAAGGATTGAACACAGTCCAGCAAGCAATGAGAAGCTAACGTCATTGCCCTCCAATATTTTGTAAATATGATGCAGCAACTAGTTATTGCCGCTTTGTACCATGCAGCGTTTGCCAACTCAAGTCTAGTAAACAAAAAGCAGCACCTAGCAGGTCATGTTCGAATACATAATAAGTTACGACTGTTTGTAACAGTGATAACTATAAAAAAACATTTACAGCTTTTTCCCATCTTTGTACGCTTCCATTTAATTCTACATAAGCTAAATGAAGAGATAAGAAAGAAGTAGAATAGTTGCATCATTTGAAACAAGTTATTGGGCCTTAATAATGAGACAATAAGGACAAAAAGGGATACCTACAGTACAAAAACAAAAGGATCAATCAGTGGGATGCAGAAGGTTGCTTCCAAAAATTCTTTGTGGCTACCAAGATTTTCTCCCTTCCATGTGATTCAGGTTCCTTCTCATGAATAATTGCCGTCCATCTTACAGCAGGAGCTATTCGGTCTACTTTGTCTATCACTTCAGGAGAGTCCCGAATTATAACAGTTCCTTCGGGCCGAAGAATTCTATCAATTTCCACCATCAAATCCACAAGGCTGCACCTGGAAGAATGTACAAATGGTTCAATCACTTTGCACCAAAGGGGCTTGGTATTATTCCAGTTCTTTATCTATTTCAGGAATAAGAGGGCTGGGAAAAAATTATTCCCTATAAACAAGTCTAACATCAAGGTAACTCACAGAGAAATCATGGCCAACTACAATTTGTAGATTACAAACCCCATCTCTTATTACTAACTCCTTACTTGCTGAATGACCCTTAGTAAAAAAAATGACACCCTTAGTAATAAGAACACATTTCTATTTAACCTTTTCAAAAGAACTTCTTATGCTATAAACTAACAAGGTATTAAGTTTACTGCATCATCTCCATGCAGATCAATTATATCTCAGAGGCTAGGAGCATTATAATATAGTTATGTCTAGGGAGGAGAAATAAGATAGCATTAATGTTCCACCTTTACAAGTTATTCAAGGAAGAAATATATTGCTATCAAAATTCAGATCATGAGTGTACTTGTGATTAAACTGTTCACCTAACTACTATTTAGGTCGTTTGAAAATAAAAAAATACCATCAGAGAAGGAATTCATCTCTAGGAGAAGAAACAGAGTCTATATAATCCAATAGAAAAAATGCTCTGCTCTGGACTTGAACTTTGATTAAAGATGACACAAGTTTTAGGCTGTTAGTTTTACAAGGGAGGTTACATCCACTGGTTGGTGTCAGACAGGGTGGATAGTTAGCTATAATCTACAGGGTGAACTCCAGATGATGGTTATTGAGAAATTAGAAGGAGAAGAGAATGGGAATTAGTGGCTTGATTATTCCCTCAAGCTAATGGGATTATATAGCTGTTACAGAGAGTGTAAATATGGAAAGAAACTAATAAAAATATTACACAATCTCCTAATTGCCTAATTATAGGGGTTTGGAAATATTCTCATATATATACTATTATTACATAAATTTAGAGATATTCTCATGTCCACCTTATTTAATTATAATATATCTAACACTCCCCCTCAAGCTGGAGCGTATAAATCATATGCTCCTAGCTTGCCACAAATATAGTCAATTCTGGATCCTCGGAGTGATTTTGTGAAAACATATGCTAGTTGATCTTTTGAGTTGACAAACTCGTGACGATGTATCCTGACTTGTTCTCTCGAATGAAGTGACAATCTATCTCAATGTGCTTCGTTCTTTCATGACAATCTAGCAGACATCTTTTTTAGGAAGTTCGTACCTGGGCTCAGACATTCTTAAATTTTGAAGCTTTAGGTCCCGAGTTCATTTCTCGGAATGCCCCAAATTATTCAAGTTTTTAAGATTTATTTTCTTATATGATATTTTTCTTGATAAAAAATTAGTATGGTGAAAACATGTTGAAATACTGCTTGGGTTAACATAGTTTTTGAATCTATTGAAAGTACTAATAACTGAAATATCATACAAGATATGGTTTCTATCATCAATTATTGTTCTGCAATGTACTTTTTCATTGTCTTAACTAGATAAAACGCCTTTTCTAGAAATAGGTGATAACTTTTATATTCAATTGGTTCAGAACTGCTAACTTAGGAAATATAATGTTGGAAATATCTAATTATGGATAATCAAAGATAAAGAGTATCGAAGAATCCAGAAGATTAGAAATACCTGATCTTGCCAGAAACGGGATCCTTTACGAGAGATTCTATGGCTCCCACATGAATCAGATCATAAGTCCGAGGATATGTTGAAAAAGGCTCACACCTGTGACACGAGTAGTAAATGGAGTTCATTAGTTGAAGTGAATAATCCATCTGCCGATTTCCTTTGGGGAAAGAACAACGAGGAAAGAAGCTAATGTCAGCACTTATGATGTGGAATTTCATTTTCCCCATGGCTCTGTAAGTTCTCGGATTTATAAACCATTAGTGGATGAATCTTGTAAGGAAAGAACTTTCCAGACATAAGGATTAAAGAAAGAGATTTTTTTATACAGCTCACTGTCTAGCAGAAATGATTAAGATTTTTTTCTCTTAAAAAAGGGATAATGATCCAGAATCCAGTCAACCATATTACTTCTAAGAATGACTATCAAATATGTGATAGGCAAATCTTGACCTACCAGTCGTGGTAAACTCCAATAAGGCCTCTGTCATAAATGACATCAAGTGTTAAAGGCTTATGCGCTGGAACAACATTCATCACCCAGATTGGATCTGATGATAATGCTGCAGCAAATCCTCCGAAAAATGCATTCATGTCCATGACATTACGAACTAATGGAGTTCCTAGTTTCAAGTTCAATGAACTCTTATAATATGCAACTCGCCGCGCCCATCTTCTTGAGTCAGCTTCAAACACATCCACTCCATTTTTAGTTACAATTGCCCTAGAAGGAGCTTTTGTCAGCCTCGCTGGCCATTTTGGAATTTTCCCAATGGCATATTCTCCTTTGGAAGATGAAGTCCTAGTCACACATTTTTTCAACTTGAAGTACCTGCAATTCATTTGATATATAAAAATAGAGATAGTTATTTATAAAGCTACCAACAACAATATGCTTATCAAGGAGAAAGCAGAAAAAAATTGTCGGAGATCACAGAAAGATGTAATTGAAGAACATGGAAGGAGGAAAAGAAAAAAAGAATAGAGAAATCATGAATAAGAATCACCATGCAGCACTTGGATCATCTGATTCATCACACAGCTCAAGTCCAAATTCATTTTGATTAGGAAGACATGAATCCCCATGAGGCTTTTTCCAGATGACGGTGTTTCCATCTACAACAATCAGCTCATAGCACAATGATCTGGCCACTGCTTGGAGATCCGCCCACTCCTTATCTTGCTTGGGCCACTGAACGGGAGGGCCAGAAATGACAAGGTAGCCTCCGGGGCGGAGTAACCGGTCAACTTCGATGAAGTATGTTGCATCTGCATGGCAAATTCTTCTGTCAGGGTTTCAGACAGAAGATACATAAGCATCTTTACAATGACCATGGAACTCAGAGAACTCACTATATGCAGTAAAAGGAATCAAACACCGTGAACAATGAACCAAATCAAACGAGAAGGCAGGAAAAGGAAGTCTTCGTGTCCCAAGCATGGCAACAAAAGCAGGTATTCCTCGTTCCAATGCAAACTGTATTTGTGATTTATGGGAATCTCTTGGAGCAAAAGAGAGTGTCAACATCTCTTCAGAAAGTAGATAGCCACCAAAACTGGCAACCTGCAGCAGGAATCAATATTATGGTCACAGATTCCGAAGAACATTACTGTAGATTCTAAGGAAATGAGCAAGAACATCCTACCCCACATCCCATATCAAGGGCAGTCCTCAAAACTCCACCAGCTATCGGAATGTACTGTTTAAGTTTCTCGATATACTGCTCAGCACCGTCAGGAAACATAGTTCCACCACCAGGAAAAATAAAGTACGGCCCTTCTTTTTTCATCCATCCTTGGTGCCCTTTCCTGTCAGCTATTTTATTATATGGCATATTCTCATGCCATATCTGTGAAGAAAGGGAAGGGTTAGTGTGACCTTGCACTGAAACATCAAACTCTCCAGAAGGAATAAGAACTGAAAAGTGCAGCCCTCAACAGAATGGGTGCAAGTTAACTCCGCGTAAAGTGGCCACAATCGCATATGTAATGAAACAATTTAAGAAGAATCTACAAGATAATAAGAACTGTATGCTTTTAACATACTGAGTTACTAAAATTGTCACCAAAAGAGGTTCAAGATAAGGGAAAACCAACTAACCACATTCATCTAAAAGGAAGAACAAAAGAAAACTATTACGGGCCATCTAATGAAACAACAACAAGCGGGAATACAAGTAGTAAGCTAGATCATAAATAAGGTGCAGATGGAAATACATCTGAAGGCAAATGTTGTTCGAGGCATCAAACTCCAGCTCACCTAGACTGAAATCAACCAATCTGAGGGAAACTTATGAATTCAAAAACCACTCAAACTGTTGCAACCTAACATAAGCAAAAGTATCCATCCCTAACAGCTTAACTAAAGGCGTACACACATTTCAACATGGCTTCAAAACAATGCAGATATCCCAGGTTCAATTCTCACGGCCATCCATCAAACAGTATTTCCACATGCTATGCCAAAGAAACAAATTAGACTCACTATAAAGGCTGAATCTTGAAACCTAAAGTAAATAATATTATTCCTTCTATTGACAGTTGAACACATTTCAGATCAATTATAACCCTTTTATCACCAAAAGTAAACATGTAAATGTGTTACCTTGTGCAAACTCTCAGGCCACTGAACAGGAACACGATAACCTTCCGTCGGTGGAATCAAACAAAGAGGCGTATCCTTAGGCAAAGGACAATGTCTTTCCCTATAATAATTCATCTCTCTACTCAACTGACTATTAATTTTCGGATCCTCACAAGGCATATGATCCACATATTCAGCTGTACATGAATCAATCGCTGTGTTATGCCTCCCTGATTCCACCTATTCAAAAAAAAAAAAAACAGATCAAATAGAAGTAAACCTAATTAAACTGATAGTATTAATTTACCTGGGAAATTAGACGAGTACGTTGGCGCGGATCTCCAGAAGCAGAACGGAGAAGAGTTTGGCGACCTGAAGCAGCTAAAGAATCGCCCAAAGGAGTACATAAAAGAAGGAAAAATATTAATACTGCAGCAAAGAAAGCTGCTGAAACCAAATCTAGAAGACGCCATTGTCGAGCATTTCGTTTTGATGATGCTACATTTAAGTGACCCATTTTTAGTGTTTTTGAAAGCAGTATCAGTTAAATCCAATCACACACATATATGTATGGAAATTTGAAGATCTGAAGTAGATTTGTACTGCTTTTCCAAGTGATAGTGGCTTGCGTAGAGAGAGAGAGTATCTTTTAGTATACTATTTAGACATTTGTTGATGAGGTAAATTAAAAGGATTAAAGAGCAAGTATGGACATTTGCCTCCCGTATATTATGTAGTAATTGGTCACCCTTAGCTTTAACTATAACAATTTCTTTGCTATTAAATTAAGAGTTAAAATCACATAAGTAGTTAATCAAGAGAGATTGATGGAAAAAGAAAAAACAACACATCAAATAGACCATTTGAACTTAACAATTGAAGTGGTGATTGCTAAGATTTATAAATATACCTATATATCAGGCATAAATTTTATTATTTTATTGAATAATTAGACATCGCTAATAATAAAAGGATAGTAAGTACTTAAAATTCAATGAAAATGATTCGAATGATCTTAATACCGAATTAGTGAATTAGACAGGATTCATTTGTCCAGAATAAGAATTGAGATTATGTAAGTTATCCAAAAGGTTATTTCTGTACATAAAAGGAATTCAAATTGGGGCTTTACATTCGTAGAAATGATGAAAAAGTACTTTCCATGATTCTGATCCCTAATTTCAAGGATGAATTCATTTAACTTCAAATAAAATAAGGCATTTGGGAGATAACAAATCTGAAGCTTTGGGAACTCATTAGGCTCGAAGCTCTTTGGTGTCAAGTCTAAAGCTTAATTCAAAAGGGGCCTAAAATATAGGGTGGTCTTTAATTTTTGCTTAAGTGGTCTTCAATTTTTGTCATTTGCCTAGAAAATCATCCAAAATACCATTGAAGCTATGGGTTTGAATCTTAGGAGAGCCGAAAAAAAAAAACTCAAGGCAAGATTTCATTAAAAAATATGTTTATTCGGCCAAATTTGTATAGAAAATATGTCTTAAGGGGCATAGTTTCTATGTAATTATACCTCTGAAAATACCTTTGAGGTTGTGGGTTCGAATTCCAGCATAACCAAAAAGAAAAAAAATCACAAGGCAAGATTTCATAGAAATTATGCATATTCGCCCAAAGTTGTATAGAGATTATGTCTTAAGGGACATAATTTCTATGTAACTATGTCTAAAGATAAAGTTTTCTTGAAAAATTAAGATCATTGTCCAACTAGTTATACAGAAATTATGCCCCCTCTATATAATTTTGGCCGAATAAGCATAATTTCTACAAAAATTGCCTTGCGAATTTTATTCTTTTTTTGCCTATGCTACCAAGAATCTCTGAATTAATAGACAAGTGAATAAAGGATACTTTGGCCAATAAATTTTCATTAAATGAGAAGTAGGAGCAAAAATTAAAGACACAAAGGACCATCCACGCAATTTTTTGAATTCAAAATGATGCTAGACAAGTGCACAAATTGACGTTTGGTTTTTTAGGAGATGCTTATCGCATCCATAAGGCTGCGCAAATTCGTACTCGATCCAATCTATGCATTAAAAATTAACTAATAATAGTATTATCTTAATTTCTCTCAGCCGGTAAATTATCATAATTTGATGTATAAAGAAATCCCGGTCCAAATAAAAATATTTCCAGCACAGTTTTCACTATTATGCTGATGGAAGAGAACTGTCGGTGTTATTACACTTTCTTCTATCCTTTGACCTTTGTGTTTGTGTACGCTAAATACGATAACCGACAAAGAGGTAATATTGAAACAACACGCACTCATCAAAGTCTCGGCAAGTTGACAAAACCAATCAACGCAAACAGATTAAACTCGAAGACTAATGGCCATTGATGAATACATCAGCACATATCAGCATCAACAATACGCTAGAGTGAAACTTTTATCTTTAAATTTAATAAAAGGGAACGGAAAAACAAGGTAGTAAATGGATTAGCATTCGTTGATGACATATCACCAAGAAAGGTTACAGGAAGTAGATCAGGCAAAAATATATACTTTCCCAGCAACTGGTAAAACTATAAAATATGAACAGCAGTCCTCTATTATCCTGAAAAACTTCTCCAACCCCAAAAGATATGGCTTTCCAAGACTGAATCCAATCTCTGTATGCAATGGTCAACTTCATGATACATAGTTACATACCTAACCTCAAAATCAAGGCAAACAAAACTGCCACAGTCCTCTTTATTCGTTTCAATGTTTCCTAGATGTTCTAAGCATGTACTCATGCTTGAGAAGGCTTGCTCTCAAAAGCATTGATCTCACATCCCGATCGAATTCCTTGCCTGTCTGCAGCACCCTCTGGAAGGTTGCATTTCTCTGATCAGCATGCCGTGCATACAAGATTTTGTTGTGCGAATCGATTCGAGCCTGCAGGACAGTAACAATCTTGAATTCATGATCCATACATAGAAAAATCGACTAAACATAACAAGGTTTTCCCAGCACTGCAGACTAGAGGTTCATGTTACTGGTCCATCACCTGTATTTGGTTGTCAGTGATCAAAGCTTCAAGTTCCTTCTCCAATCCTGCAACACTCGTCTTGAAAGCATTGGCCATCATATTCAAATCAACCGAGACAAATGGGTGGGTGTACTGTATTAAAGCTTTGTTACGGATTTGATCATATAGTGTCTTGACATGGTCATGCAAATGAATGTCAAGCAATAGATTTGCTTTAAGATTCCCTAGATACTCCAGGCAAGAAGCGTAGTGACTGCATCATACATAAAAACGGAGTTTATTAGGCGAAAGGCAGTTCGTTTTATTTTAAACACAGACAATCATTTTAGTTGGATTAAAGAAATAACAGTCAAGGTTGGAAAAGAGGAGCTTATCAAATTATACACGCGAAATGTTCAGATAGGCAGGATAAGTCCTCTACATCTCTTCTTCGATATAATATTATATTCTCATGACGTCCACCCTTCCTTTATTTTCTACTAATCCAAGTGTAATAAATGGAACTGCAGGTATAGCTGCCACAACCTCGTGTATGCAATAACTACAATCTCAAGCACAAACTAGTCACTATATTAATCCTTGACATCCGTTCACTCCACTTGGGTCCATTTCATTCCATAAGTTCATAATTTGTCTTGTAGGGAAAATTTGGGATTCCCGAAGCAAGAGATCCTCTAGATCTACACAAACCACGTCTAAATCATCTTGGTGTATATCAGTAAAACTTAGTTACTTTTTTGATAACCCAATAATATTCATTAACTTATCAAATACCATCCCAAACCAGACAACAGTGGAGTGAACTTGATAAAAGGATCAACATGACCATTGAATTGCTTCAACAAGTTTGCTATGGAAATCATCGGTCGATACAAATACATGAGCATTTTCTAGCACACATATCAGACAGATAGCACACATGACTAACGATGTTTAACCGACTGAGACCTTCCTGCACAGTAAATCCAACTCAACGCATCATAACACATTTCTAGTTACCTTGTGTAGAAATCATGAATGAGCTCCCTTATCTCAGGTACCAGCTCTAAGAAATTTCTGAAGTTAATATTGTCAATAACTTTGCTCTGCCAAACAAAATAATCTGAATCAGCAAGTGACATTGTAATTATATTATGAAACTTCAACAATAAAATCACTTAAGAGTGAAAAGTGCATTGTATTATTGCCTTCAGTTCTGCTCGGTCAAAACTTGCAAGTGCACAGAGTCCACCATAAGTAGCAACATCTTGGGGTGCAATAACTTCCGTGTAGTTGTTACCTAATTCTGGACCAACTTCCAGGAACTACAACGACGCAATGAAAGGTCAAATAGGTAAATGAAACAAACCGATTTATAAATCCTTCTGAAAAGAATAGCAAAACACATGGTAATATGCTATTAACTGCCACTGAAAATAAAGAAAATAGAAGGCAACTGAGCATAAGCACCTCAATTGACATTTACCAAATGAGGAAATATATGCAAATTATATATGTCCTGCCAAGGAAAGCATTAAATTGAATATGCAGAGATGGCTCTAAGGCCGCACTATTGCATTTTGCCTTGCAAATCATTAGTTCAGTTGTTTTATTCTATTCTATTTTATTTTCTTTTTTTGGATAAAAATCGCTTCGGTTGTTTCTTTCTTCATCAGTTTGCCCCTTCAATCTCTTTCAGAAAAGAAGAAAACCAGCAAAGAGAAAATGCAAATTAAGTTGATTGAATTTTCAATATCTACGACTCTTTGGAACTTCCTTGCAGTACCCTAAATGTGCGCAAGGGAATCAAAGAATGACAAAAACATTATCTCTATCCAAGTGGAAACCCATTACTCCTATTCAGAAATGGCTTCTTCAAAGCTCAGGTGATGTTCCTCCCCAATTCTACTGCTTTTCTGAATTCATTCTCTTTGCTGCTTTTGTAGCTCCCAAATTATCCTGAAATCTCCACCAACTTCACTTGGTTGTGCTTTCCTCGTGGTTTCTACCATTTCACTTCTTTCTTGTTTCATTGTTTCTACTGCCTTCATAAACCATGTACTCCTTCTCAAAGTGTCGTGTATTCGTCAATTAATTGGCAGTTTAGCCTTCACTAAGGAAAAACCGAGTTTTCTGTGCTTATCAACTAGACACCCCGGAGAAGCAAAGGTTGGTCAGATTGGAAAATGGATAGTTGATGACCGTGTTTGTGATGCAACTGGGGAGTCTTGGTTTAACTCGTGTTTGTGATGCAACTGGGGAGTCTTGGTTTAACTCGTGTTTGTGATGCGACTGGGGAGTCTTGGTTTAACTCGTGCATTGTGGAGTTGTAGTGCAAGAAATTATGAAGGTCTAGAGGCAGAGAGAGAGAGAGAGAGAATGGTCAAGAAAGAGGAATCAGAGGATTGCAAAGGTTCAGCAAGAGTAAATCAAAACGCCATCAACATTTTAAAACGAAGGCCGAGGAGTTGGATGTGAAGATGAATAACACATACGGACAGTGGGTTAAAACTGTTTTTTGAAGGCTAAATTCAGACAAGGGACAAAAAAGTTTTAAGAGGATCGTAAATTTGAACTAGTGGGGTGTGGTACTTGTTCTGATGATGTTATTGAATCACTACTGGGTGGCTAATATGGGGATTGATCTTATTCGTGTAAAACCTTGTTACAACTTCCTTCCCTTTTATCTAATATGATGGTGATGGGGTCAGCTTGCACGCGCCTCAACTATTTCGCGGGATACGACCTACCTCGAATCATCACATGTACTGGGTAACCGTGTCTACCAAGGCTTGGGCAGATGGGAAAAACTCACCTAGTGTTTTTGCCTCCGTTGAGATTTGAACCATAGACTTCATGATACTCTTCCCACTTCATTTACCACTATGCACACCCTGGGGTGCACTTTTCTTAATGCAACATGTCCCATTCAATTCTGCCAATAAATCAAGGAAGAGAAGTGCTAGTTTCTGCTCACAGCTGGACCACTAAATGTAGCTTCCAAATTATGGGTTGAGTTGGCTCAAGCACAAGTTCAGATTAGAAAGCCCCCATACCTAGCACGTAAAACTGTTTATAATTGGTATAAACAAGGATAATTTACTCTTGGACATTTCAGGAAGGAAGAGCAATTGGAAAAACTTGGGAAAATGATAAAAATATCGAGGACATCAGCATGTTTGAATTACCATAGCATAGGGTAAGATGGATTGAAAAAACTAAATACTCTCTTTCTCCTATTGTATTCGACGCTCTTTCCTTTTTAATATGTTCCAAAAAGAATGTAATTTTCCTACATTCAGGAGCTCTTTAGTCTAATCCCATTTGATTCTTAATTTCTTATAGCCAACAAAAATGTAATGGTTTGTTTAAGAATACTAGTTCTAGTGGTACTTTGGGATGTGTGTAAAGTTTTTCTTTCTCAACGCCAAATCAAACACCACCATATATATGAAACTAAGGGAGTACTATCTTCTGTTAGAATGAGACCAAGATATTGCCTTTCTCTATACGGCTATACCATAAGAAATTTTGTTGATGAGATAGAAAGATGTAAAACACCAAGGAGAAGTCCATTATCTAGCAGCAGAAGGAAATTAGATATGACATTCCTAAAGAATAAGCAACAAAGCTGCCATCAATATTGCAAAAAACTTAGGCCCCAAATTTCTACTTCGAATAATTCTCCTTGTCATGCCCTGTTCTTCGTAATGCTTTCCCAAGCGCAAGATACACTTCCTGAAAGCACATTTCCATATGACTTGAACCTAGTTCTTCTGGCATTTTTCTGTTAATATGATTTGCCCACTCCTCAAAATTGCCCCATCGTTTCTCACATTTATCTAATTATCCAAAAAATTATCTATTCGCTTGGTTTAATAGCCTCATATCAATTTTCTTGAAACATTTTGAACACCTGCAGCCTCAATGCTGAGGTCAGCTTAACAGCAACTAAAATATAACACTTCAGGGAGAATAAATATGAAGTGAACTTCTGATATTCCATCAATCATGATCAAATGAGTTCCACATAGTAGTGCACGCTACAACATTAGCAGTTCATATTTTCAGAGAAGTGAAGCATGTTGACGATGTGAAACAAATGTCCTTTGGCAGCTTGAATAAAACTAGATCACATCTATTCAATATAAATCTTGACTAGAAATTACCCAAATCTAATTCATTCAGCAAGATCAGTATATCACAAAATTCGGAGACCAATATAATACATACCATATAGTGTGATTATATTACTTCAACTGATTTATGTGTGTAAAGTGCTTTTTTGGTCCTAGTTAGTCTTTAAAGACCAATTGTGATCTGGATGCCTGAAATTATTTCAACCTTCATCAAACTAAGATTATAAAACTAGATCAAGTTTGTTTCTGTGAACCTAGATCGAGGACTGTAAGGGCACTTACTATCAATTCAAGACTGAACTACAATTTAGAATATGCCTCATTAGTGAGAAAAAGAACATCACAAACCTTCCGAGCAGCAAGCTTGTACTTCTTTGCCTCCAAGTGAGCCAACCCAGCAGCACAACGAAGTTTTGCAACTGTAACAACCTCTAGAGATTCTTGGCTCTGCTCCGCCTTGCTAACATAGCTTGTAACGTGTGTGAACTGACCCATCTCGATGCTGACCAGAATTGCGTTCAAACACATATAAATTATGTGCTTTGCAGTCGTGCAATAATCACGTGTACGGACATAATTCTTAAATGCCTCTCCAAGCTGTCCATGTGCATAGTAGAAATCTCCAAAATCATTGTATCCCATCCTAATGCTCTCTTTGATCAGATTTGTCTACACAGAAAGGTCACATGAGTTCCACTTAAGCAATAAAATTCAAATATATAATAAGTTAAACAAACAGAAATAAAAGGAAACGAAATGATGAAAATGGTACAGTTAAATAAAGATGAAATCTAATGGGAAGATGCAAAGGTGCCAAGATGAAGAACAAGGTCGTAATTCATGCTTAACAGATGAAGGATAAGCCCAATAAAAAGGAATTCTTATGTGTCAGGTTCATTCCCAGGAAATACGTCAACATCATAATAGTATGTCAGGTCAACAATATGTCAACTTCTGCACAGTTATGAATTAAAGGGGATATAATTTAAGAAAACATGAACGGAATGTCACTGTTCCATAAATTTTGAGAAAAGGCATTAAGAGATGTCTTTTGTTTCACTAGTATTTTTTATGCAAGGAGAAAATACCATGATGCATGGATGGTTAGGCAAACTTGGTGGAAGAGAGTCACATGCAGTCATGCATGTCCCGTACCTTCTTTTTCTCACGACTTGATGTTTACTGATGAAAAATATTTGACTTGTCAAAAGGAGCAAAAACTTATTTGGGAGTAAAAAGAGTGGAGTAATCTGTGTTTTCATGAAAATGGTAAAGTAGAAAGATAATTCTTCCAAAATACTTCTAATTCCCCCAAATCCATCTCATTAAGAAATTCCAACCATATTGATCAATGTGAAACCAACTTGGCTAGCACCTTTTACTATCCACTTAATCTTCTCTTGGGGAAAAGGAAATTTATTGTGAGTGTACATGTTACAAACCCTGCAGCACCAAAGTGAAGCCAACAACGGCATCGGGTACAAAAGTCAGACAGGAAGTTCTTAATAAAATGTAGGGCAAAAGACAATGAGGTAACAAGTTTCCAAACTTAGAATATACAAGGCTTTTGTCAATTGTTTATACCAGAGTCCACAGAATACAATGCAAGTATCTGTATTCTTATTCCACGGATGGATCTTTGATTAACCCCCACCCCCCTAGTTTTCACTTTTTCCTCTTCTTTTGTCAATTTGCATACATTCCCAAGAAGTTTCATTAAACAGCAGTATATCCTTGTAAAAGAGACTATCACTGGTATATGATAGCCACAATATGATCGAAAAAAGGGTGTAGTCAAGCAGTTAAGGGACCAGTATATATTGGGAGTTGAAAATATGTCAACTTCCGAGAATTTTTAAATATGCATGGTTTCTTTCTCTTTTTTCCTTTTCTGTTAATGGATTGAAAACTCTTTCCTTATTTTTTATACATCAAAATTTCATTAAAACAAGCCTGAACCAAAGTAATATCATACTGGATTTTTATAGGAAGTACATCAAATATGGTTACTTACAAGGAACTATTACTAAGATAATTAAAAAATAACTCCTGAATGGTCAATGTATCATGATGAAATAAATTAGCTTGACAATCTTACACCTTTAAACCTTTTATATCCTATCAGCAAGATGTTCATTACTTCTGCTAAACCAAATGTATATCTCTTAGTATGAGCTATAATTGAGCAAGATAAAAACTAATTGAGCAGAGGCAAATCCATAAATTTACCTTGATTAAGGACACAATTAAAATTCAACACATACATTAGCCTAAGATTCAAACTATGTGAACTTTAACCAACAATGTAATCTATATATTTTCACAATCTTAATAATATGAGGAACATTGCAACTTGAGATAAGTTTCATGTAGTTTCCGAATATCTAATTTTAACTTTAAGAATTTGTTGATCTTAATCAAATTTAGCTTCTAAACTTATCCAAATAGACTCTCCACAAGCGAAACTGCAAGGAACTTTTCATAACGGGAGTAACAAGATATCGCTCAATAAAAAATTAAGTACAAATTGAAGGGCTTCAAAGAACGCAAAAGTAAAATTTATACCCTATAAGCGTTGAGTTCGTTCTCAAGCTTCTCCTTCCTGAGCTCAGCCCGGCGATCCACGGAGTCTGTCCAAGTAGGGTCCGGCCCATAATTAGAGCCCAAACGTCCATCGATCTTCTGCACAACCTCACGGAACAATTGCGTGTTTTCCCCCTTCTTAATCTCATCATACGCCATTCTCAAAGCCTCCAATTGCATTGAAGCATTGCCGCCACATCGATCAGCTATGAAGAGAAGCCTCGTGATTTTAGTCCGGCCACTGTATAAGGCGGCGTACGCCTCAATATCCAGCTGCTCGCCGCTGATAATCGGTCGGTGACGCTGCGAGTTCTCATCGCCGTTGGCGTAGATCTCGTCGGCTATTTGCCCTAAATCCTCGTCGGGTTCCATCGGAGAATAATTTCTAGAACGTTCGATCGGAGCTAGGGTTTTTGCCCTCTCTATTCTTCTCACCACTTGCACTGAGAAGAACAAAACTTGTAAGTGATCCTGCACGTGTGACGTTCACGAATTTTGTTTCAGGATTTATTGGGCCGTTTAAGCCCGTATCCTTGCCCTTTTCAGACTTTTTCATACTGTCCCAATATGCATAAATAAACTTGGAAAATAGATTAACATGAAAATATATATATATATATATATATATACATATATATATATATATATTTTAAATACAGCCCGGTACACTAAGTTTCACTATGTGCGGGGTTCGGATAAAGGCCGGACCACAAGGGTATTTTGTACGCAACCGTAACTTACATTTCTATTTCCACGGCTTGAACTCATAACCTCCTGATCACATGGTATCAACTTTACCTGTTACTCCAAGACTCCCCTTCAACTTGAAAATATTACGTGACGTAATAACTTCTTTCTTTATTCATTTGTTTTCATTTTAGGCAAAATGTTATATCAATTATTACTATTATCATGTCTTGATTTTAAAAAAGTTGGTGATCGATTATATGAATCCTATTAATAATATCACCCTATTTAAGATAATTTCGGGTTAATATATATATATATATATAAATTAATTAACCCCTAAATAGGTTAGTTGTTAAAAAAATCTCATGATTTTATTTCGAGGGAGGGATCATGGATGATTAATAGTGGCTATCTTCTCCTTATAACTATTAATTAATTAATAAAAATTTGCCTCTGATTATGAAAGAATAATAAAAGTATAAGACAACAAGAAATATAGCAAAAGAAATTGGGGGAAAGAGATAATTTTATTATTCTTCAAATTTGTTAGTGTTAGGTTCTGTGTCCTAACATTTTCCGTAACATGTCTCTTTTTGGTGATTAAGTAAAAACAGGAAAATGTCATCCCAAATGTCGTGACATCTGGGAGGACATTTCTGGCAAAAGTTTTGCCTATCTTCACGAGCGATTCGTTCGAGAAGATTTTATCACGTGAATGTTTGGCTTGGTTGGGAGCTAAGGGAAACACGATAATACTTAACAAGACCAAGTCGAGGAGTGCATAACGGAAGGAGCATTCACGGAAGACAAAGTCAAAACAGCTTGAGAATTTTAAGGTGAAGAACACCCAACCAAATCTATTCTCGCTCAACCTCCACCGAGAATCATGAGCCTCTCGGGTGAACTCTCCACTATAAATAGAGGTTCACTCCAAGGCTTAATCATCCAGTTTTTGCAGAACAAAATTCAGATCTGAGACGTCTCAAATATTGCCTCAAACACAGCTGGATCGAGCAGCCTGTTTTTGTGATTACACTTGTTCAAAATTACGAATTGCTTTCTTAGATCTATAAGTGTTCTTTCAACTCAAAGCAATTGTAATAGGTGTTTTTCACTTCTATTTTAGATAGATTTTTCAGCTTAGAAGTTAGGATTTAACTTCTTTTAATCCCTTTGTTTTACTTGATTACTATTCATTCTCAAGGGATTTGTAAGATTGTATAATTTTTATACAATAAATTTTTGGTCATGAGACCACTATAAGTTATATACAATTATATAACTTATGAAAAACAATCTTCGTGTCCTTGATTTATTTCACGCATCTTAAACTCGCTTTTTAGTTCTGCGTTTTGTTAATGTTCGATTCATGTCACGTAACATTTTGGGAACATTACTTCATGTCTTTAAGTTTACCTCTGTTCTTCTGCTGATTTTATTTATTCCATAGTTTAAGTTCGATAATCCCTTTCAATTTGGTATCGTGAGCCGACACTTGACATAATAAGTGCTAAGGTCCTTTAACTTAACTATGGATCCGGTAATCCAAATATTGGTAGACTTCCTATTTTAGATGGATCAAACTATCCTTATTGGAAGATTCGCCACGTTCACATCAAATCCATTGATGTTAGAGCATGGAGATCTATTACAAATGGATACATCGTTCTATGCTTCCACCTGACGAAGGCGACATTTTGGTCAAGCTCGAGGCCGAATGGACTTTCAAGAAACTAATAGTGCAGCTTTCAACGAAAAGGCACTAAATGCTATTTTCGGATGGGTTGATCTTTATATGTTCAAACTCATCCAAATTGCTCTATCGCTGATGCTTGGGATACTTTACAAACTCATTGTGAAGGTAGCTCGTTGTTCGACGAACTAAGCTTCGCATGCTCGTGAGTAAGTATGAACGCGTTTAAGGATGGAGGAATCGGAGGATATTAAAACCTATTTTGAAAAGTTGATTGATATCTCTAATGAATGTCAAGTTCTTGGTTCTCCATTGACCAACAATCAACTTGTTGAAAATCCCTTCGATCTCTTCCGAAAAGTTCAACATTAAGATTTGTGCGATTGAAGAAGACACACAACCTTGCCACAATGGACCTACATACTTTAATGAGCATTCTCAAAACATATGAGATGAACATGGAAAATCAAAGGTCTTTATACAAAGGCAAGGATGTTGCCCTTCAAGCAAAATCCTTAGAGACTAAGTCGATAAGAGGATGAAACACTCAAGAAATTGGGGATGGTGTTAACGTTGCTCTTCTTACTCGTAGGTTCAATACGATGTTAAGAAGATTCAACGAAGATAAGAATAAATCTAAGACTAAAGAGCACCAAAACCAAGGACTCAATCCACGAATTACCAAGAATTTTCCCACCGCACAAAAAGGCAATCAACTTAGGAGAATAAATTCTGACCGAACCAGGTTCGATCCCAAGCAGCTCGACAAAGATTCAATGTCATGCTCGGATGGGGCCATTATGCCAACGAGTGTGCAAACACTCTAAGAAAGGTTGGCAAAAGTCTATGGATTTCCTAAGTGATGATGAAGGTGAAGCGGGAAGAGAATACGTAAATAGTCAAGCAACGCCGCCATCAAGCTTTTTGAACATTCTCTCGCCGATGATGAAGGTTTAGCTGACTGTGATACACTAAATGTCATGACATTTCCGGGAACATCAGCTGTAACATCTGCAGATACAGCAACAGCAGACAGGTATGAGTTTTTAAATTCTTCAGATGTCAATTGCTTCTATGGCTTTATTTCAAAAAATAATTCTAAACACGAGACTCGAAGACTCTAAGGATGATATGATTAAGGAATTGCAAGTCCTTTGCAAGGACTTAATCATTGAATCTAATCAACTTGAATCAAAGGTGAAAACTCTAACTCGTGAGAATGCAGATTTGATAAGTACCATTACTCGACTGGAAGTGACTCTTACCAAAAAAGATCTTGAATTCGGAAAGATAAGTGCAAAGTTGGATCCGCCAAGCAACCTTCAAAAAGCTTAACACAGCACCTCCAAATTAGATGAAATCCTTAGTGTTAGTCAACCTCTATGTCTTGGTTTGGGCTACAAGAATCCTATCAATACATTATGCTCCAACTTGTTTGTTAAAATGGGAAATGAACCGTAGAAGGGTAGCAACTATGTGTGCAATTATTGTAATAAATCGACATTTAAAACCTTTTGCTTTAAGTTACTAAAACTCGTAAAGAAAAGGTCTTCCAAAATGTTGTCAAGAACTTGCATAAAGACTCTGGGACTCTCTATCTACAAAAATCGTAAGGTAACAAAAAGGTTTGGGTTCCCATCAAGAAAACAAGTTGTAATGTAGCCATAACCGCACTAAGGACCAATATCTTCGATCGTGGTACTTTGATGCGGTCGTTCCCGCCATATGACAGAACAAAAGATCGCCTAAAGAACTACGGCTCTAAATGGAGGAAATGTTACATATGGAGAGTGGAAAGAGTAAGATAATAGGAAGAGGAATCATAATGTCCCCGAATTCCAAAGACTAAATAATGTCTTGACGTTGATGGTGCGATGGCTAACCTAATTAGTATAAGCCAACCGTGTGATGACAACTTAGAGGTAAGATTCAATAAACATGCATGCATGGTGATGATGAAACTAACAAATGCATAATGACAGTGTACAAGAATGTTGATAATTGTTATCTTGTCGAGAACATAAGGTATGTAATAGTGTTAGGACTGATGACACAACATTGTGGCATCAAAAACTAGGACATGTCAATTATCGCAACCTTAGAAAATTGATATCTTATGAGGCGGTAAAAGGCATTCCTAAACTAAGTCCTATGAGTGAAACCGTGGTGTGTGAAGATTGTCTCAAAGGTAAGCAAACCCGTGTCCCTCACAAAGTTGTTCAGATTGATGGACATTTCTCGTGCACGCCTCATTGCTTTCAACTTTTACATATGGATCTTATGGGTCCAATCGAGGTAGATAGCTTAGGGCGTGAGTAATTTTCGTGATTGTAGATGACTTTTCAAGATACTCTTGGATATTCTTTTTGAAAGAAAAGTCTCAAACGTTTGACATGTTTAGAATATTGTACTCTAGAATTAGAAATCTATATCATTCCTCTATTTATCGGATAAGATCTGATCATGGAAAGGAGTTTGAAAATAATCAATTTTCTACATTCTGTGAGAAAAAAGGTATTTTCCATGAATTTTCTGCTCCCAAAACCCCCCAACAAAATGGTGTAGCAGAGAGGAAGAATAGAACCCTACAAGAAATGGCTAGAGTCATGCTAAGTTCTAAAATCACAAAACGTTTTTGGTGAAGCCCTAAACACTGCAAGTCACATCTCTAATAGTCTATCTTAGACCAGAACAAAAATGACACCCTATGAGATCTTGAATGGAAAGAAACCAAATCTACGTTATTTTAATGTTTTTGGGTGTGTATGCTATGTTCTAAATGATAGAGATAATCGAGCAAAGTTTGACTCTAAGAGTGATAAGGAAATTTTCATAGGCTATTCTCAAAATACATGCTACCGAAAGTGTACAATCTTCGTACCAAATCCGTACAAGAATCTGTTAACATTGTTTTTGATGATAATGCAGATCATGCAGGAAATACACCAAGAATCTTTGTCAGAATAATACGGGAGGCGGACCACGAAAATGCAGGATGTTACACCAAATGTCACAACATCCGCAGAACACCAGAATCAAGATGAACACCATGAGGATTACGAATCGAACCGTGATTCAAGACGCAGGATCCTCATCCGTAATCGAAGAAACCATCCCAGAGCAATGTAATAGGAGAAGTATTCAAGGAATAAAAACAAGGAGAAAAGAGCCAAAAAATTACCGAGACATGGTGAAGTATGCGTGTATGTCCACCATACATCACAAGGTAAGTCAATCGTGCTATGTTTCTACTTTGGAACCTAAAAACATTAATGAAGCACTAAAAGACGGTTGGTGGATACAAGCTACGCAAGAAGAACTAGAACAGTTCACCGTAAATGAGGTTTGGGATCTAGTTCTCGCTCGATGAGACTAATGTAATAGGAACTAAATGGATCTTTAAGAATAAATCGATTTAACTGGAATCAAGTATTAGAAATAAAGCTAGACTAGTGGCTCGAGGATACTCTCAAGTCGAAGGTATCGACTATGATGAAACCTTTGCTCCAAAGAATTGAATCAATTAGATTATTACTTGCCATAGCTTGTTGTTTAAAGATAACTCTTCACCAAATGGATGTGAAAGGTGCCTTTTGAGCGGATATATTGATAAGGAGATATATGTTGAACAACCCAAAGGATTTGAAGATCCTCATCATCCACAACATGTATACAAGTTAAAAAGGCCTCAGATGGACTAAAACAAGCTTCACGCATGGTATGCTCGCTTAACTCAATTCCTTCTTGAATTTGGTTTCCAACGTGGTGTAATGATTGTACTTTATTTATAAAACACCATGGATCAGATATGGTTATTGCTCAAATCTATGTAGATGACATAGTTTTTGGTTCGACTTCAATGTCTCATCTTAAGACTTTTGTCAAGCTATGTCCTCAACATTCAAATGAGCATGATAGGAACTAACCTTTTTCTTAGGCTTGCAGATAAAACAAAATGAGGAGGGTATCTTCATTTCACAAAGCAAATATGCCAAGAACTCGGTTAAAAGTTTGGATTGGAGAATGCCAAACATATGAAGACTACGATGGGATCAACCTGGACTATATCCAAAGATGATGTTGGGAGAATGTTGACTCAACTTTATACAGATCTATGATAGGTAGTCTTTTGTATCTCACCGCGAGTCGTCCAGATCTTATGTTTAGTGTTTGTGTGTGTGCACGATTCCAAGCATGCCCTAAAATTTCCCACTTAAACTTGTCAAACGTGTCATAAGATATGTTCTTTGCACACGTGAGTTGGGAATTTGGTATTCCAAAGACACTAATCCTAATCTAATAGGATATAGTGACTCAGTTGAAGTGGGATGTGGAAGATAGAAAAAGTACTAGTGGAGGATGTTTTTACCTTGACAATAACTTAGTTTCTGGCAGTCAGAACAAAATTGTCTCACTCTCAACCTTGAATCTGAATATGTAGCAATGGAGTTGTTGCTCTCAATTAATATGGCTAAGACACGTGTTAGACGATTATGGTGTTTCAAAAATATCTTAGTTTTGTCTTTGTGATAATATGAGTGCCATCAATATATCTAAAAATCCGGTTCAAGACTCGCACAAAAACATATAGATATAATACATCACTTTCTTGAGACTTGGTTGAAAAACAATAGTTAGAATCGATTATGTTGACACTTCTCATCATCAACTAGCTGATATTTTTACAAAAGCTTTAGATCATGAGAGGTTTTCAAACTTGAAAACTCTCTCTGCCTCTCGCCAATATAAAAATCAACATCACTTGGGTGTGTTATCCGAAATGTCCTCGACAATTGTGTAACATTCATCCAGTAAAAACTGAACCGCTTCTTCTGTGAAATGTTAAAGTTGTTTTGTGTTTCTAACGGTCATGACTTCTCAAAGGAACACCTTTTAAAATGATACTGCTTCTCATGATGATATAAAAATCATAAAAATGAGTATCAAAAATAAGGCAAAGCCTTAAATTCCTAAGAATTGTAAAATGTCAGGCAAAGCCCACAAAATTGATACCGTTCCTATTCTATAGGAGTATCAACATACTTATAATGATAGACACAAGATCTTATCTATTTGGACTCAATATACATTGTCCACTAATTTAGAGACAAAACTCTATAAAGTGTCTTGTTTAGTCACAAACCATTGCTCCTATGAAAATGACTCGTGTTACACAAAATGGGCTAACATTTCGATAACACTCGATTTTGATTTTTGTCGATTAATGTTGAGTTGGTTTTGTTGAAAAATTTCTCTTGGTTTTGATGTCCTATTTTGAAACAACCTCTAAACCTGTGAACTAGTCTTCAGATGGAACTTAAACACTTATGTAGATAGTTTTTGCCAAGTGTATAAATACCCATTCACTAAAATACTAATTCTCACTTCCAAAGAAAATTCCTCCAAGAAACAACAAAAAAAAAAAAAAAAAGGGCGGAACGAAATTTTAGCTCATTACCCACAATGAATCTCTCGCACAACACATCTCCCTCACAAACTTCTCCCATTCCCGTAACCTCAGAAAACCCTAACTTCTCCTTCTTTTCTTCACCTTTCTCTCCAATGGATGTCTCACCCATGTCACAAAAATGTCACCACCACCCTGCACTCTCCAATGAGCACAAGTCCACCATCAGGCACGATTTGGTGATAAGTGCTTTCCAAGAACCTCTAGAAATCGCCTATCCAGGGAAACAAATAATCCTATCAACTTAGAGGAAACCCGGATGTTTCGTCTACCAAAGAGGACAAATCAAGCAACTTTTCCCACTCGCAGATCGGTCCGAAACTTTGAGAAGGCCTTGGCGATGGTGAATCCTCCACCAAAAGGAAGAAGTCGAACTCCTCCTCTTCAAGCTCGATTCACGATTCAGAAAAGACCTTTCGGGTGAGTCCCAACCGAATCACCCGCTTCACCTTCCTTCACAAATCTGCGAGAATCCGGTGAGAAGATGAGATTCGAGACGACACCCTCCAAGAGGTTTTACTTCAAGAAATCTGGTCATACTTCGTGGAAACAAAATCATCATCAACCCTCAAGATGTCACGAAAAATGTTATGACATCTTACGAATCATCTTCGATTCCAGTGTCCGAGGGCTAACAAGCGAGCTCAATCTGGCCCGAGGTAACCCCTTTCTCTCCGAATTTTTAACACCAATCACTCAAAACATTGGTCTTGGTTCAACGGTCGAGCCATTCGAACCGGAAGGTATCGACATCGCGTCTTGTAGTAGCCACGGTCGTGGATTTCTTCACTTCAAGAAATCTACTAGATTCGTAAATAACAAATGTCCTTATGTAGACAAGGTAGTGAAGTTATTTTATGCAAATCTAACAAGCAAAACAGAAACCCAAGTCGAAAAACTTTGGGAAAGTGTTTCATAACAAATTTTATGACTTCACACCGACTACAATTAACCAATGTTTGAATAGAGTGAATGATGATGAGAGGCAGAACGGAAGTGATAAATGATAGGGATGAAGTGATTTCATACCTCACCGTGGAGTTGTGAAGAAATGGGTTTCAAGGTGTCCAACATCCGCACTCACCGCCTTATTTGCTGCTTTTGCACAAGTTAATGATACACAACCGTCAGGTTCTTTGAACAAATCAATTGTAACAATTGAACAAGCATTGCTCCTATACAAAATAGGAAAAGGTTTAAATGTTGATATAGGAAAAACAATCTTTCAACAGATTGTAAATATGGCGTAAAAGGACACAGTATCATCCTTCCTTTCCTCATTGATCTTTAGGTACTAACCTCACAGGATTTCAAGCCCCTGGCAGGATCTGCCTGGAAAGAACTGAAGTATCGTCGTTAATCGACGATCCCAAGAGCAAGAGCAGAGTCATTGATCTTCCATGGGCGAATACATGGAAGTGCTAGTGTTACGAAATGTCCTGCATCTCCAGAATATCTCACGATCTTACAATCGCTTGGGTGCAAGAGATTGCAAAGCTCAATGCCCAGATCGCAGGAGTGGACCAGTAAAAAAGCCACGTGGAAGCTAGGAACGTTACTATTTTTGCTTTCTTCCCAAAAAGGGGAGATGGGTGCAGTCCAGTGAGCAATCGATGTGAATGCTCAAACCAGAGGGGATCTTGATACAGGGGGAGATGAAACCAGAAGACATCTGGAGATGAAATAGTTCTGAGGTGGTGTTGCTGTGTTTAGGCTGCTAAGTAGCAGTTGTTGAATACTTTCAGTTATGGACTGTAGTTATTTGACTTGACAGTTTGAGACATTTTAATTATGTTTATATATTACTATTTATTCTATACTGTTTATGTGTATATTGATGGTTTCAGACTTTCAGTGCATTAATCTTTTAGATGTATACTCGCATTTTGCATCATACTCTGATTCGAGTAACTTACTGGCACATAGTGTATATATCGTGCTTTATAAATGTTTCAGGATGAAGGTTGAGATATTTGTCTGTGATAAAATCATTAACCTATTTAGTTTTGTGAAGAAAGGCAAAAAGGGGGAGATTGTTAGTGTTAGGTTCTGTGTCCTAACATTTTCCGTAACATGTCTCTTTTTGGTGATTAAGTAAAACAGAAATGTCATCCCAAATGTCGTGACATCCGAGGACATTTCGCAAAATTTTGCCTATCTTCACGAGCAGATTCTGAAGCTGAGAAGATTTTATCCCGTGAATGTTTGGCTTGGTTAGGAGCTAAGGGAAACACGATAATACTTAACAAGACCAAGTCCAAGGAGAGTGCATAACGGAAGGAGCATTCACGGGAAGACAAAGTCAAAACAGTTGAGAATTTTAAGGTCAAGAACAGCTCCAACCACTATTCTCGCTTCAACCTCCACCGAGAATCATGAGCCTCTCGTGAACTCTCCACTATAAATAGAGGTTCACTCCAAGGCTTAATCATCCAGCTTTTGCGTAACAAAATTCAGATCCGAGACGCCTCAAATATTGCCTCAAACACAATTTGGATCGAGCACTGCTTTTGTGATTACACTTGTTCAAAATTACGAATTGCTTTCTTAGATCTATAAGTGTTCTTTCAACTCAAAGCAATTGTAATAGGGTGTTTTTCACTTCTATTTTAGATAGATTTTTCAGCTTAGAAGTTAGGATTTAACTTCTTTTAATCCCTTTGTTTTACTTGATTACTATTCATTCTCAAGGATTTGTAATATTGTATAATTTTTATACAATAAATTTTTGGTAATGAGACAACTATAAGTTATATACAATTATATAACTTATGAAAAACAATCTGTGCACTCATTGATTTATTACAGCTGCATCTTAAACTCAGTTTTTAGTTCTGCGTTTTTGTTAATGTTCCAGTTCATGTCACAGAACATTTTTGGGAACATTACTTACTGTCTTTAAGTTTACCTCTGTTCTTCTTTGCTGATTTTATTTATTCCATAGTTTAAGTTCGATAATCCCCTTTCAAAATTGATATACAAATAAGTAAATGAACCTAGGAGAAAAAATTTAGTGGCCAAGTAACTTGGTAGCCAAGTTAACATATTAACATACTCCACTTAATGGATATATCTAAATTTTTACAACACTCCTCCTTGGATGTCCATTAATAAATGATGTGACTCGTTAAAACTTTAGTAGGAAAAATCATGTGGAAAAAAATTATTGTGAAGAAAAAAAAGTTCACATATCTAGTAATACGATTTGAGAGCTATCTCATTAAAATCTTTGCCAAGAAAACTCAACGAGAAAAAAATGTGGCTAAAAAAAAAAGAGTACATCGCGTATTCTACTCCCCCTGGTTAAAACACCACATAATTTTTGAAGTTGATGTACTCATATCTTGTATATCGACTTATCATATGTTGAGGTTGGCAGTGTCTTTATGATCAAATCTGTCAAATTATGATTTGGTAAACTGATTGATTTGCATTCTTTGATAGAGTTGCATCATCGTCATATGATGTTTGTTGGGATCATGCCAAATATATTCCTGGCTTGCCTCATAAATTGTTGTTATTTTTGTATGATTTGACTGTCATGTAGAACAACATAATATGGCAGTACCCTTCATGGGAATAGATAATATGTATGTATCGAACTCTAATATCGATCAGATGAATGCCTTATATGTCCAAAAAAAACTTGACAATATTTGTTAGGATAAACACATTCATGTCAAGCACTTCATTTGCAATATGCATTTTGTCTTATTAAATGTAGTTGTACACATGCCCCTATTTTGGTTTCAACATTACCGAATTATCGACCATATATTTATGTTTATCGATTACCGAAATCAAATACCGTATTTTAGAAATATATTACCAAAAATTAAAATATTATTGAAATTCTCGGTTCGATAATTCAATTTTCAAATTTTTATGTCTAGCCCTACATGATCCTATCAAATATCATGAATATGTATATATTGCTTGTTATGTTGGATTTGAAAAATGACTTTCGCTCAATCTCTAGGAAAGTTATTTTTCATTAAATACAAAAGAAATGACTTTGCTGTTTAACTAATTTACTTTTCCATGTGTGGGTAATTAATCTTGTACCCTACAATAGTAACTCTTTATTACTACAAAAGAAAATCATCCTAACAAATTTTATAGGAAAAAAGATTATATTTGTCATTCAACTTTTGAAAAAGGGTCATATTTGTCCTTCATTAAAGTATGGGGTCAGATATACTCTCCACGTTAGCACAACTATCACATATGCCCTCTGTTGATGAAAATTTGACGTGGACGTCACATCAAATCCACGTGGACACCACCAACCCCCAACTGTCGTCCCCCACCACCACCACAAAATATGACCCCTTCTCCACCATTGTCGTCGACCGTCGTTCTCCCACCCCCAACTGTCGTCACCCCCACCCACCAGTAATCGCCACTGTGTCACCATCCATCCCGATCGTCGACCACAGTGTCACCATTCCCCGCCGCCGAAAATCCACTCCCAAACCAACCCAACAAGCCCACCATAATAGTTCACTACCACTCCTTAATTTTAACTTTATATCTACTTTTTAAAAGTTTCAGTTCCATCTCCGGTGAGCTCCTCACCGGAAAAATGGCCAGAAATTAGTAGAAAAGTTTGTCTTAGCCACCACTCTCATCCGACTATTCTTTTCGTTAGCCAAAAAATTTCCACCCAAATTTCATTCATATTTTTCCCCCTAAATTCACAATTTTTCTCCCATGTTAAAACCCACATAAAAAATGAGACCAAGATCAAAATGAAGGAACACGTAATTATTGATTCTTGTTCGATTTTTTCGGTTCAAAGATATATGAATCTTTAATTTGTTTGGTTACCCTTTCGCTCTATCAGACTTATATGTGTTTTTAAGTATTATAAATCTTTAAAAAGGTTTTTGGTGAGTACTGAAAAGACGATGGGAGGGGATGGGGTTTGTTTTCTCCTATAATTTGACTGAAGCAAAAATGAAGATGTTTCTTGTCATCTATTTGATTCTTTGATTTGGATTTACTGATTTTTCTCTTTTTGGAGGTTTTGGGATGGTGTTTCAATGGAAGAAAGAGATGAATAAGGTTGGAGAGATGAGTTTTGAGGTTTTTGGTGGGTAGGGGGGGATAGTTGGGGGTTGGTGGCGTCCACGTGAATCTGATGTGGCATCCACGTCAAATTTCCGTCAACAGATGGCATATGTGATAACTTTGCGAACGTGGAGGGTATATTTAACCTCATACTTTAACGGAAGGCAAATATGATACTTTTTCGAAAGTTAAATGACAAATATGACCCTTTTCCCAATTTTATCAGAAGAACCCTTAGTTCTTTTCAGTGGGACCCACCGAACTGTTATTCCATTTAAACTACGTTCTTAAGAGAGGCGGAGAACCATATATGAAAGTCGTAATACCGACTAAATACTGCTTACCAAAAGAAAATAAACAATACAGTTTAGTTAATCACTTATTAGAGTCCCAATTAAGTTTATTAGAAAGGTGAAACCTCTTTCCTAATGAAGAATTTCCCTGACGGGCCTCCCTCAGGTAAAAGAGCAAGCCAAACAGGACTTTCAGCACCCTCTTCAACACTTAATGTGCACAACTGCAAGTTATATTGGTTCTAACTTCTAACATAGCCTGGACAAGCACTATTGATGAGAAAATTTGGGTATTTTTTGGTCAATATTCTTGTATAAGCATTCGTGGCTGCTTTTGACAGTGTGTGAGCAGATACAATTAAAGGCCAACTTTTTATTTCTAACGAATCCTCCTTGAAATCTTTAAGAAAAGCATTCAAAACCTTATCTACTTTGTCTTCTGTTAGAATTTCAGAACCACTTAATGTTGGTTTTGATATTGGTGAATGGAAATGATGAGATGAAAATTAAAGGAAAAATATTTTTTTGTCCCACATCGAAAAAGGAGAAGGAAAGAGAGGTGTATATATTACATTACACATTCTCTAGCTGCTAAAAGGGTTGAGAGGGCAAGGACCCCTCGCGCCGTCGTCGTGGCTCGCTCGGCTCGGATTCGGATTGATTGATAATCTTTTTGGACAAACGTTTCTTTAATTAAATTAATTAATTATTTAATTAAAAACAAATCCAAACGGATCGTCCCCCGACCCGACCCGTCCGACTCTCCATCTCTTTTTCGAATTTCCCTCCAAATATCAGGTGACTATTCTGAATGGTTGCAAACATTCAGAATCAGTATCTCCAACCCTATAAATTCTTGATTATTTCAAGAATTATTTATTCATTTTAATTGATTCATTTTCATTCTGAATCAAAGTCTTCAAGTCGAAAATACTTTTGTCTTCATTCTGTGTGATATACTGCCGTTGAGTGGTTCGCTGCTACCGGAATTTGGAGTACTACTATTCTGGTAAGATAATCGTTCTATCCCGTGAGGCGATATTCCGTTAACCTCGAGTACTGTGAGGGGAATAATTTCCTTAAGGACACACTTTGAACTAAGTGGACTCGATTACATTCTGAAATTATTTTCCAAAAACATATTCTGTTTTCGTTTATTGTTTCATTAATGTTATCTGTTTCACTAAGTGATTAACAGATTGTGTCGAAACATTATTTAGCCATATACAAATTATTATACCAACACTTAACACTCTCATAGGGTTAAGAGTTACCCATCGGAAATGAAATGAAAACATATACTCTTATATGGACTTAGGCAATTATCACCCTACAAGATAGTTTTTGGGTTGAGTTAGGTTCAATATCTATTATTTACATGATATTAGAGCCAGATCCATTTCAATTATTTGTTCATCGATGTTGGGCCCCAAATTATATTATTCACGTTCCAGTTAACGAGGTATGTGCGTGTGAAAGAGTGTTAAGAGTCACACATCATAAATGGAATGAGAACATGAACTCCTTATATGGACTTGGACAATCTTCACCCTATAAACTAGCTTTTGAAGTTGAGTTAGGTCCAAGATACATTATTTACCCAATAGTTCATTAATTGCGTACACATTGTGACAAATTAGAAATTCTAGCAACAGGATTCGGAAGAAGCTAGAATGTAATATTTATCACTTGTCGAGGGAGTTAATGGGCAACATATAAATATACAAAAAAGTTTTACTAAAGTTTTATCCCTTCATAATAGGTAGCTCCACCACTGGCCAGAATGCAAATCGTTTAAAGATTATTGTATATTCTTTAAATTAATTAAAATTTCCAATAATACCAATGAAAGTATGTATGTTATAGAGACAATATTTATTAGGGACAAAAATGTAATTGAATACATTCATATTATTAATGAGATTAATATTTATGATATTTGCAATTATTAAATTATTGTTTGATCGTTTGCAATTATTTATATATGTGCATCTCTAGGGTTTACGTTGTCATTAATAGAGTGAGATATTAATGATAAACTGTAACTCTCAAAATGACATCGACTGGTGATCATCGAGAATGAGATATTGATGATATGCTATAAGTCGACATATGGTCTGCATCACATTTTTGGAGAATGTAGTATGTGTTACACCTAGTAAGTTTAAGACGATAATTAGCGAACGTAATTAAAGAAGTAAGACTTGAATATTGGATATAAAGTATGTTTTTATATTTATGCTAATTCAAATTAGTATTCAAATAATGTGATCCCGAAATAAATTTTAGATACGACAAAGGTGGTATGGATTAGTGCCATGTATAGCACAATTTAGACTTGAAATTTTCAAATTTTATATAAGATTATTTATGTGAGAGATTAGTTAATCGTGGAGTTAATTTAAGGGGAGAGGATGAAAAATGTGTGGATAAAGCAAGTGGCAATTCTAGCCACATGGACGACATGCAAACCATTTTCAGATTTTTTTGCTTGGACAAATGTCCTCTTATCTCTTTCACTTTAATTCAAATTCCTCCCTTATATTCACTTCATCTTCTCTCCAAAACAGATTTCTCTCCTCTCCATAGACACATTAAAGATTTTATTAACCTTTCCTCAACCAAGTTGCAAGCCAAGAAGAAGAAAAAAACACATCAAAACAGTGGCATTCTCGGCAGTCACTGGACCGAGAAAACTGCCCAGAAATTTCAAAGTTTGAGATGAATTTTTGGAAGAAAAACGTGTAAAGAATGGGGGGTTAAACCTATAGAACACATGCATGTCATTTTGGAGTTGAAGAAGTGAATAAAATGAGCAAAAACTTTGGAGCAGTGGACGAGAATTCAGGGACTATTTTGGGGTTAATTAAGGTAAGAAATTCTTCTTCTTATGGTATAATTGGAGTTGTATGTTGTTGTAGTTTAAAAGATGAACTCACGTTAAAGAGGAATTGGAAATAAGGGAATGCATGTGGTTGTTAATGTTGCTTAACCGATTTAGGGATTGTTTTGTTACATTGAATTCAATTGTTGTTGTTTTTATTGTCGTCACTAATTGCATGTTGAAACTAAAAAGAAATCTTGAGATGTAAAGTTGTAATTAGTTATATTGAAGTATTGAAACATGAATTGGATTCCAAGGAATTAAGAAAAGAGTTGGTTTGTGGATGTCGGCCGAGACTTGTACGAAATTTGTGGACATGTTGTATTGTATTTGTAAGGGTTGTTTGGGTATTGTTTGATTGAAGTTGAATGCTGGAAATATATGTTATGAACATATATATACGCTGTGGTAATTACTAATACATGTCCTAAAAGAATTAAGGTGTAGAAAAGTGTTATTTTGCATTCTTGAACTCTCGATTTTTGCTAGAATAATTGACTGTTTTAGGGGCTGATTTGGTATGGATTAAGAGGATAGATTAACATGAGAATTAGGTGTATAAATCGCCTTGGTTATTGTATTGCATAAATGTAAAAAAAAAGGAATGGATTATGATGGAGTATTTGGGATTGTTTTGATTATATTCTTAAGTTGTGACTTGTTAATTGGTTTTGTTGGTATTTGTTGTAAGTTGTGGATGTGCATATAAATAGGGGAAGTGTTGCCCAAATTTCTATAGAAAAGAGAGTCGTCATTCGATATAACTTATACTAGAAATCGTAGAGTTGACGAACGAGTTACCATTATTATAGGTTGAAGTACTAGACGAGACGTATCCTAATATTGAGTTGTTTAGTTCGAAAAAAAGGTATGTGAAACTCTTCCTTCTTTATTTTTGGCATGATTTAATGAACGTACGGTGGACGTACATGATTTCTACACAGTTTCATTCCTAAAGATATGTGTCATGAGAAGTGTTTTTGACTTTCTAGTAAAAAGTTCATTTAATGATTTTATTGAGTTTTCAAATGATACATGATATGATAGTATCTTTTATCTATTCCATTTAGAGACAAGTGATGATTTGATATGTATAAAGCTACTCATGATATTCTATTCGTGCTAATGTGATTATATAATTTCACCGCGTCCCGGGCCGGGCAGATACGCGCGCATATACTTTATATGACTTTACCGCGTCCCAGAATGGGTCGGACAGTATACCTTATATGACTTTACCGTGTCCCAGAATGGGTCGGCCAGTATACCTTACACGACTTTACCGCGCCCCAGAATTGGCCGGGCAGTATACCTTATATGACTTTACCGCGTACTTCCCTGGAAGGTCGGGCAGTATACCTTACACGACTTCACCGCGCCCCAGAATGGGCCGGGTTGTACACCTTATATATTCACCGCGTCCTTCCCTGGAAGGCCGGGCAGTTTATGTACATATGATGTGGGTACAGATACCCAAGATAGTACATTTCACCGCGTCCCTCACCAGAGGGCCGGACAGTTTATGTATATGTGATGATTTTATATGGACATACATGACTCTCACTTTATAAGGCACAATTGACTCTCATTCGTATATGACACAATTGAAATGGTAATTTGATTATTATACTTGTCTCATGATATTCTTTGGCCAGTTATGATCTTTCTTACAGTACTTCATGTTTTACATACTCATTTCGTACTGACCCCCCTTTCCTCGGGGGGCTCCGTTCATGCCCGCAGTACGTATATTCGGGCTCGCGATCCTCCCGCCAGATTCATGCTCAGTTGTTTTCTTGGGAGCTCCATTGTTCTGGAGTTAGTCATTTTGGTACAGATTCACTATTATAGACTTATGCATATTTAGGGGTACGACGGGGCCCTGTCTCGTCATATTTCATTATCATATTCTTAGAGGTTTGTAGACAGTTGTGGGTGATAGATGTGCTTTGTATATGTGTTTTAGCTGGTTGTACGGTTGTGACGTGTTTTGTTATCCCTATGTATAGTGGTGGCCTTGTCGGCTTGCCTATTATATTATGTTGGCTAGTTGTGACTCCCCGGGAGGCAGGTACATTCGTGTGTAAAGACAACTTTGTCGGCTTGTCTATTCTGACATGTGTTGTGATTGTGGTGTTATGCTGCCGAAATTCATATTTCCCTCAGTATGAGTCTGATTATATATGTGATGCGCGAAAAGATGCACACACTTTAACGCAAGTGCACGTTATCATGACAAGTAATATTGTCTTGATAAGACCGAATATCGTCCACAAGGATTAGGGTTCAAGTACCAACTATCTATCTTTTGGTATCTATTTGGCAATTGATATTTGATTTTGTGGTTTATAACTAATAATTATAAAAGCTAATTAACTATAAGTTTACTTCAGTTGTGATGGGAATAGGGCTTACATGTCTCATCAACTATCCGCTTATGTTATTTATTAATGCAATGAATTATGGTCTTCTTCTCTCGGAGCTAGCAGGTTTACGAAATCGTTTTATATTCCGTATGATATATAAACACTCAACCTCAAAGATTGCACCTTACCTACCTTTCGGTGATAAGGATAACTCTATATGAGGATTAAGAACAAAAACCTAGTTAACCGTCACGCACCATGCGCAAAATTAGGGTTGTTAAGCCTCTCATTAACGCTACATAAATAATTGAGGTATTTTCATCCCCAATCCAAAATATGTCTACCCAACTTACAGAATATTCACAACCTCCTCCTTTCGAAGTTTGATTAGAAATCATATAATGATAATTAGTTGTCAATTAATTACCAAGCATTCAAAGCAATTATTGGATAAATCTCTCAAAGAAGAATAACCATAGACATGCATTAATTCATAGCATAAACTTCTAGTGAATCAACATGGAAAGCCCTATAAAAGAATTAGTTCCTAGCCATAGACATGACAAGAACTAATTCAAAGTTCATCATACAAAACTGAAATAAAAGAAAGAAAAGAAAAGAAAATACTTAAGAACGAGTCTCCAAACATTCTAGCATCCAAGGATTGTGTTGTGGAATATTTACAAGATGGATTGGTGGAAGGATGGATGTAGAATGGTGAATGGAGAATGAATAATTCTTCTAATGATGTAGAGTATTTATAGCCAAAGAATCCTTTTGGTGAAGGGTTAGAGATTTTGTAGGTAGGAAAAGTTATTAGAATCCTTTTAGGTAAGGGTTTTAAGGTAGGAAAAGTTATCCCTTTAGGTAGGAAAAGTTATCCCTTTAGGAAGGAAAAGTTATCCCTTTAGGATTCTGAAAACATGTCAAATTCGGCCCAAAGACTTCATAACTCCAGCGTCGGCCATGGCCTGAAATCGAGAGATCTTTGGACGGCTTAATGGTGGCGCCTGGCGCTTTCTGCAGCCGCGGCTCGTGTGAATTCTTCCGGATTTTTCGTTTCTTCGTCCTTTGTTCGTCCGGTCTTCGTCTGATCTCCTCTATAATTCCCGGAACTTCTTAGACTTCCTTTCTTGGCCCTTTTTGTGTGTAATTCCATCTCAATTAAGCTCATTTTCTCTTCTTTTCGCCATTTCTCCATTTCTGACCGCTGTGACACAAAGCCCTGTAATAAAATCCATATTTATCACCTCCCACTTCCAAGTCGGAATATCAATAGCCTGCAACAGCCCATCGGGCTTCTGGTGCTCAATCTTAACCTGCTGACAATTCGGGCACTGTGCCACGAACTCCGCAACGTCCCTCTTTAGGCCATCCCACCAATACACGCATCTGAGGTCATGATACATCTTAGTCGACCCCGGATGAATAGAATAACGAGCCGTGTGCCTCACGAAATCTGGCCGAAGTCTGTCCGCATCGGGAACACACAACCCTCGAATCTTAGCACCCATCAGCGCTACCTCAAATAGACTCTCTCTTTCGAACAGCGGCATCTCGATGCCGCATCAAAATTGGATCCTCATACTGTCGCCTCTTCACCTCCTCGGCGATAGAAGACTCGGCAATCTCTCGAATCCGAACTCCATCACTATCAGAATCAACCAAACGAACCCCAAGGCTCGCTAGCTGATGCAACTCTCGGACCATATCCCTCTTTTCTGGCTGAACATCATACAAACTACTCATCGATCTGCGACTAAGGGCATCTGCAACTACATTGGCCTTCCCTGGGTGGTATAGAATATCAACATCGTAATCCTTAAGTAGCTCCAACCACCGTCTCTGACGCAAGTTCAACTCCCTTTGGCTGAAGATGTACTGGAGACTCTTGTGGTCTGTGTAAATGTCCACATGAACTCCATATAAATAATGCCTCCAGATCTTTAAAGCATGAATCACCGCTGCCAACTCCAAGTCATGCGTGGGATAGTTCTTCTCATGCTTCCTAAGCTGTCGAGATGCATAAGCTATAACTCTGCCGTGCTGCATCAGCACGCACCCAAGCCCGAACATATCCAAGAATGGCCTATAACGAACATATCCAAGAATGGCCTGAACACCCTATTCATCAAATCCATGAATACTGCTGGGGAGTTGGTCAACCCGAAAGACATCACCCTGAACTCATAGTGCCCATACCGGGTCCTAAATGCAGTCTTTGAGATATCTATCTCTCTAACTCGCACCTGATGATAACTGCATCGCAGTCTATCTTGAAAAACAATTTGCACCTGCAACCGGTCAAACAAATCGCCAATCTCGGGGAGGATATCTTCTTGATAGTTACCTTGTTCACCGCTGTAATCAATACACATACACTGGCCCCATCCTTCTTCTTTACAAATAACACCGGTGCTCACGAGAAACACGGCCTAATAAAGCCTTTCTCCAGCAAATCTTTCAGCTGGTCCTTCAACTCCTTCAGCTCGGCAGGTGCCATCCTGTATGGCGGAATAGATATCGGTCGAGTATCTGGTGCCAAGTCAATGCAAAACTCAATCTCCCTCTCAGGAGGGATACCCGGAAGCTCATCTGGGAATACGCCCGAAACTCTCTAACGACCGGACCGGAAGGTCGGTACCTCGACCTCGATGTCGAATACCCGAACCATATGATAGATGTACCCTTTCACACCATCTTCCTAGCCTCGAGGTAAGAAATAAACTTACCCTCCGGCGATGCAAGATTCCCTTCCACTGATAACGGCTCACCAGAAACGGAACCGAACTAATCTCTCTACATCCACGTTGGCATAGCAAGACGCTAGCCAATCCATACCCATAATCACATCAAAGTCGCCATATCCAACTCTATCAAGTCGGCCAGAGTGCATGGCTATCTATAGTCACAGGCAAGTCTTATACACCCGCCGCCTACCATCGAATCACTATCGCGTAGCCACCTCAAAAGGTCTTATGGACTCGGGCTCTATCCCTATTCTCGGCAATATGAGGAGATATGTAGGACAAGGTAGAACCCGGATCTATCAAAGCATATACATCACAAAGAAGAAACCAACAATGTACACGGCGACATCCGCGACGCCTCCGGTCCGCCGATCGACATAGCATATATGCGGCTCGAGGACCGCTAGAATCGAACCCCTACCACGACCTCTGCCGGCGTCGCTGGCCCATAAGTACCTCGCTCTTCGGGCGTCTAACCATCGAAGATGAAGATCCAAAGAATGCACCCGTCGCTGAACCGTAATGCTCCGCCGCCTGGGGCGGACAATCTTCTTGGATGGCCTGTTGGCCAAAGAGTAACATGCTCTCGAACCTACGCGGCACTCGCCGGATGAGACCTACGCGACGAACACCGCAGAGGTAGGTGGTCTCGACAGTCTTGGTCTCGCCTCGAAACTCGAAGTCTGGAGCCACGACCGCTTCCCGAATAACCTCGCGATCGGACCTCGCCGGAAAATCGAGAAGGAGCACTCTGGCTGGTGGAAGGTGGACTTAGTCTGCTGCGCGCCTCGAAATCGCTTCGAGCCGCTGTCTCGGCCCTTTTGGTGGCCCAAATCTAGCGATCATGCCTCTCTGCCTCAATCCGCGCAGACGCTGCATCCCGACAATATCCATCTCGGTGAAGATCCACCCCAAGCATGCAGAATCATACGCCGGCCTAACCCATCACATACCGATGAACCACATGCGCCATGTCGCTACTATGGTGTGTGCATATCTGGCCGAGTCGAACTCTGTGTCAGACTCCCGATAGTCCTCCCGCCCTGTCTCAAGGTCAAGAACCTATCTACGGGCTCTCCTCACCTCGTGAGGTAAGAAGTGGTCTAGAACGCCTCGTGAACTCTCTCAATCACCGGAAGAGCATCCTCACCTCGACAATACCCATGACTCAGCAGTTCAACGCATATCGCGTAACGGTAAAGCTAGTATAACAGACTCGATCCCCGATGCCTAAGGACATGCATGGTCCAGAATCGCTTGACGAACTCCTGCGGATCCTCCTCAAATCTCGAACCATAGAACTCGGGTGGGTGACAACCCAGGAAATCCGAATCCGTAAACTGTCGGCTCTAGGGTTGGCGCCGCTTCTGTCGTGACGCCGCCACTATCTTTGGTCAAGAATCGTTCCGTAATCCCTAAACTCGTGCCCCGTGTGGGACTGGAGGCTCGTCGCGGTCTCGTGAGTCGCGTCCGCGCCTCGAACTCGCTGGCCGGGCGACGACGTGGAACTCGCCGCATTAAACATCATCTCCGGTAAGGACTGAGCCTGTGCCCTCGTGACTCTTCGCGTCCCACTAGCAGCACCCTCAGCTGCCTTGCCCTTCTGGGCCGCGGTTGCCTTGCGTGGAGGCATAACTGATACATAAAGGAAAACATCAGGGGAGATTCAACCTATAACTCAGCTCTATTGCACGATCTTAGAGTGAAAGAATGGAAACCAATCCTAAATATCCTGCAGCCTCCTGATTATAGATGTGGTGCACGACACACCGATAATCAAGACTCTACTAGACACGATCTGTGGACACGTTCCGAGGACTAATCGCTCGATACCACTTTTGTCACGACCCGGCCGGGGCTATGACGGTACCTGCACGGGTACCACGCCGTATATGTCGAGAGAATAGCAATGAACATACATAACACAATACTTAGAGACAAGGGTAAACATTATCGCCGGTAGTAAGACTACTTCTCTAAAACATACTTAAACAATAGTATAGTAATACAACTGGTTCTTATAGCCCAAAACACATAGGTGACCATGCACTTAAAGATAATAATCGTGGCGGGACAGGGCCGCCATACCCTGAATGTACAAAATACCTATAGCATCGGGAATATCCGCATCAATAAACAAGCTTCCGGGATGGAGCTTCGACCGGAGTAGTGATCCTAAGAACGAGGATCCTCAATCTGCTTACCCTTACCTGCGGCATGAACGCAGCCCCCGAGGAAGGGGGTCAGTACACAATATGTACCAAGTATGTAAAGCTGGAAAAAATACTGTAATAATGATACCATAAGTCTGAAAGTAAGCTGGAGTCATGGAAGTCGATAAAATACCTTTTACTGTGCCTTACTAACAATGAGAGTGACAAGTATATATATATATATATATATATGATACTGCATAAAATAGGAGGCTCATGATCAAAACGGGGTACCTCGCCCGTGGTATCAATAAGACCATCCTACTCCTAGGACTATTTCACCCGCATGGGTCCTGTAGACCCGCATGAGGTACTCCTCGCATCGGCTGTACCCGCCGGCATGTGACTATTTCACCCGCATAAGCCCATAAGGACTCGCATGAGGTATTCCTCGCATCATGGGTAGCAAATCCACGGAACAGGTGGTATAACGATCTTGGGGACTTTCCCCTCAGATATACTCTTACCCCGGCGGATGGTATAACGATCTTGGGGAGACTCGCCGGATATACTCTTACACCGAGCAGATGGTATAACGATCTTGGGGCTTGCCCGCCGGATATACTCTTAACCGGTGCAGATGGTATAACGATCTTGGATCCGCCTCGATATACTCTTACCGGAGAAGGTGGTATGACGATCTTGGGGCTTGCCTCGACATACTCTTACCCCGAGAAGGTGGTATAACGATCTTGGGGCTTGCCCTCGATATACTCTTACCTAGCTCAATCGTCATCATATCATAATCATAAATAAGTTAAGAAAACTTATAACTTCTTATTAGTCTTGTTCATATACCCTCTCATTTTAGTTTACTTAAGGCATTTAACCATATCTTTAATAAAAGAACACCGGGAGTTTAACCCAAGTACTACATACTTCAACTCTTTTGAAAATGACTTTTCTTTATACATAAAAATCTTTGGGCAATTGATACCTTAAAATCAATTTGCCTCTCCATATACTTATCTTATTTAGAGTAAATCTCTTCTCATTAACCTTTTATGAAGCTAATAAACCAACTTCCCATAAAGTTGTTATATTAACTCTACACTTTAGTAAAATCATACTTTTCCCCTAACTAAGGGAATTATACATTTTTAAAATGAAACAAATCATTATATACTTAAAACAAGTAAGAATACCAAATCTCAGACGCTCACCGTACTACATAGCTTCATCTATTCATGCTCAAGATGGGAAAACTTCACATACCTCTTTGGTCAATCCACTTGCTAAGCTCAACTACCGCAAGTAATATTTCAACCTATAATAATCACGATACGTTTGTTAACCTCTAATCTCAAAGTAGAACAATCTAATTTCAAGGCCACTAAATTCTATGAAAATCAAGCATTTCCTTTGTTTCTACTCACTTTGCCACCTTTCTCAAGGCCGAATTTATCATCCAAACACCACATTTAAGGTTCAATCAATCCAACAATTCAAAGGGGATTACACACCCAAAATTCTGCCCCATAAGTTTACAACAATTCACTTAACAATTCTAAGGTAGTTTTTAGGCTACAACATGCTCATAACCTCTTCTTAACCCATTCTTCATATCCAAACCACATTTTCTAGCATGCAATGACTCTAAGAGCATTATTTTACTACCACAAGTTCATTCTTCTAAGCATGCAACACTAGAACTAATTCTAAAGGAAGAAATGTTACCTTAAAGTTTTAGCCAAACTTATTCCAAAGACTTTGCTAGCTTTCTTGCCAAGAACACCACCACAAACTAGCCACAAGTTTCCTTCTTGTGTTCTTAATTTTTCAGATTTCCTTAGGCTAGAATCTTCTTGGAGTTTTAGAGAGAAGGAGGAGCTTTGGAATATTTTAAGAGAGAAGGAAGAGGTTTTTCAAAGAGAGAGATGACAAATGACCAAGTCTTTAAGACTTGGTCAATATATCATGTAAAAATCAGATGTGGGGACACTTGTCCCCCACCCAGGCCCTTCCAAAAGAAAAATCTGACTTTTTCTAAGTTTTTCCGCTCGATTTCGCGGCGCTACGCGCTTCCGCCGGGCCACAGCGCTGCAACTCCTCGCGACTGGACGCGCCGCGCCCTCGCTTCCTGAGCCGCGGCGCTGAAACTTCAGCGACTTACAAGATACTTTAGGCGCCGCGCTCGCCCGCTGCCTCGCGCCTTGTCCGAAACACATTGTCCGATCGGCTGAACTTGTAATTTCATAACTTTCTATTCGACGCCCTATCGATTTAACTGGTTGCGCTGAATCTAGACTCAACGAACTACGCCTTAGGCCTTTGAACCACTTAGGAACTCTCAATGTACCGGGTCATAACCCACCTTAAAGTTGACTAAAAACCCGTCCGGAATAATCCGTCAACCTATCCTTTGAAAATTTTAAATCTTACATTCTTTCGTACGCTCTCATACGTAGGGTCAGAACTACGGGATATAACATTCTCCCCTCCTTAGAAACATTCGTCCCGAATGTTCCTTCTAGGCTTACTAAAATCACAACATCAACATAGACCCTCTTACTATTCTCTTGCAAATAAAGAAGCTCCACGAGCCACAACATACTGAAGCGTAAATGCTAAATCAAAACTAACAAGCAGGAAAGTGGGTTACCTGGAGGTATAGGAAATAGGTGAGGGTACTTCTTCCTCATGTCATCCTCTGCTTCCCACGTCATTTCCTCCATGTTCTCGTTCCGCCATAGGACCTCGACTAAGCCACGCCTTTCGTCCAAGTCGCCTAACTCGACGATCGAGTATCGCTATGGGACTCTCCTCATACGATAACTCCTCTGTCACTTGGACATCCTGAACCGGGTGCACTCTAGATGGATCTCCAATATATTTCCGCAACATGGACACATGGAAAACTGGATGTACCGCCTCCAAATCGGACGAAAGATCTAACTCATAGGCAACCTTGCCTACCCTAAAGAAACTACCCGATACGGCCCAATGTACCTTGGGCTAAGCTTCCCCTTCTTTCCAAATCTCATCACGCCCTTCATGGGCGATACCTTTAGAAAAACCCAATCATCTATCTCAAATTCCAAGAGTCGGCGCCGATGATTCGTGATACGACTTCACGACTGAGCCGCCAACAACCGCCTCTGGATAAGCTTCACCTTATCCATCGTCTTGAACTAAGTCCGCCCGACTAATCAACTTCCCACTCAACCAGCCTATCGGTGACTGCACTTCTCCCGTATAAGGCCTCATGCGCGCGCCATTCGAATACCGGAATGGTAGCCGTTGTTGTAAGCAAACTACAAGAGGCAAATGATCCTCCCACTACCTTGAAATCACAACACAAGCCCGCAGATATCCTCGCGTCTCGATAGCGCGCCGCCCGTCTGGCACGAGGGTGAAACGCCGCATCGAGACTCACTTCAGGTCCCTAATCCTTCAAAAGACTCTGAAGTTAGCCGAGAACCGGCTCTCTATTCGATATAATCGACACCGACACCGTGCCTCACAATCTCTAATATATAATCCGCATAGTCCTCACCGAGAACGCTGCTCGACGGAAGAAATGGGCTGATTTCACTGTCGACAATCACCCAAATGGAATCACGCTTCCTTTGAGTGGTAGGTAGCCCCGTAATAAAATCCATATTTATCATCGCCACGACCAACCCGCCCGTGATCGTGCCTTACCCCGCACCCAAGTAGACATACATCGAGTAATCACGAACATAAAGATAATACATGAAACCAAAGTGTAATAAGACAGTGAAATAAGAAGACAAAGCAACTAAAAACTTACCTTCAAAGATATAATAAATAACAACTCTTTCAACATGAACAGCTTTAATCCTTTTACAAACCCCGCCCACAACAAGATTACTGCACTTAAGAATGATACGACAACAATGGCGGACAGTATTCCCGCCAAACCCCCGAACGTAAACACTTACGACGCATGGGACTATACCACCGATAAGCCTCCGAGAAACGAGCTTCCCAAACGCCAAACTGTGACTCGAGAGCTAGGATCAACGATCGTGTACTCAACTCGCAGATTTAACGCACTTCAAGGAGGTCGCATAACAAAATTTGAGTATGTGAAACTAAAAATATCAGAAATGAAATCATAATAGTCTATAAAGCAGAGACATGTATGATAACCAAATCGCAGCTCATAATAAGCAAATATGTCAAGTCGTGACTCACGCCTCAAAGTCATCACTCGAATATAACTACGGGTCTCAAGCCCATAACATCAATCATGCCCGTGGAATACCTTCCTCACCGCCGGCATCATGATAGAAAAGCACCAAGGAATACACATGAACACTGTGTCCCACTGTGTCCAAATAAAACAAGACAGGTAGGCACGTAAGGCATAGCCGACTACTAACACCTACAAGACTAACAAGCGTCATAAATCAGATTATGATATCTGCTCTGCATGGCCACATGATCAAAGCCGTCACCGCTCAGATCAAATGCGCGCGTCTAGCCTCGAACTTTCCGCAGCTCCGCATAGGCCAACCTCATAGGCCCGCATGAGGTATAACCCCGCATCGAGGGTAGCTACTCCCAAGATCGCCCCGACTCGCACCGCACGGCCACATGCATCGCATGACCATAAAGGCCGCGACACTAACCTCGAACTCCCGTAGTTCCGCATGGATCCCCGACCCGCATGAGGTATTCTCGAATCACGGTCCTGCATCACCGAAGTCTACCCCCGACGGAGGCGCTTTAACCTCCGGAAATAAGTCGGCGAGTGGTACAATACCAACATAACTACCGATAGTCAAACAACTTTAAGCACAGTCGAGGGGAAAACCCCTTTACACTAACATCACAAGATACTAACACACATAGCATCCTAGCATGTTTACTTATCAATCAACAAGAAAGTATTTACAAGGCTATCACAAACCAACACAATCAAGTTATACACACAAGGTACTTTCTACTATATGTCAACAAGTTCGGGTTTTTATCCCCAAAGTACTTCATACATTAAATCTTTAAAAGGTACGTTACTTTCACAAAAGTCACACAATACCCGTAGTTATGTGAAAATAGAGTGATTATCCTTTTAAACAAAACACTTACCTTTGTAAAATCAAGTAACGACATTATTTTCCAAACGTCCAAGTTTGCCTAATTTCAAATGTTCACGTTTCTTATTTTAGAAAGGTTTCGTAGTTCATAGTCTTATTCATTTAAGAATATAATTCTCTTTTAAACTATCTGAGAAACATAAGTCTTATATGCGAGTAGGATATTCTTGTTTATAACAATCTTATTACAAAGAATGCATGATCTAGAAATATCATTTTGTCTCATCTAGCTTCTATGCAGATGGAAGTTTCTATCGTTTTAATAATACTTAATCACAAAACATTTCCTTTTATTAACGCCGCAGTTGGTTTGTCGATACACATTCTGATTTCCGAAATCATTAAACCATTCTTAAGCAGTTATACCTAACTTACCATAAAGCTATTATAACTCTTAAGATTTCAAAATCCAAGAATTACTTCTTATAACAAAATCATTCAAAATCTTATAAAATAATTCAATATATTTATTAACACATAACAAGCCGCTTATAGTTCAAACCAGCTTACCTTTCAAAACCACAAGATCTTCTTACCAACATAAAGTCATTATAACCAACTTCCCATAAAGCCGTTATAACACTTTATGTTTTAAACCAATCAAATACATTTAGCACACGTACGCTCACCGCACTACATAGTTCACACACATATCATGCTAGAAGAGATAGGAAGAGGTTCACATACCTCGCGACGAGTATCGACTAATAGCAAAACGCCCAAGTACTTCAAACCGCTGCTACTCCTTAGCCGCAGATCGCGCCATACGTAGTACTTCAACCTATAAGGCCACAAGGCGCTTATTAACATTTAGATCCCTTCGTAGAACATTCTACGTAAAATTCGGCAAAGACTCTCCCGCAACAAACAGAAATCTCCTCCTCTATCTGGCCGGCCTACCAAGCCAACCGGGGTTATAAGTCTAAACCGACGTGCACAATTCTACCTCACGTAAAAGCTACACAAGTCTATCAGAATACAAATCCATGTAAATACAGCTCAAGATTTCTTCAAAAGGTTTCTATTTATTCAAGCTTAAGTCAAAAGACATCACGATAACTACGCTCAAGACTATATATAGTATACTTCAACTATATAGTCTAACAATCATGTAATTTCCAATTACAATAGGGACAAGATATTTACCTCGATAAGCCCATAATTATCCGAGTTTAAATGTCGATCCCGAGCAAGGTTTAGCTCCTACATCACAGGCCCGACTCCCCAAACAACCCTTAGAAGTTCTAACCAACTTCTACTTAATACTCCAACTAACTATGGAGATTTTCCTTGTGGTTTCGGTTTTGTGACTAAGGGAAGTATAATAGTATTTCGGCTTTTCAGATAAGATAACCTTAGAATACTACAAGGTATACTACTAAGGTAATTGGGCATTACAACAATACTTTGAGAGTATTTCTAACAAGAGTGGGTATTATACGAAGACAACTAGCAGTGGTACCCCACTGCTAGCACCCCAAGGAGTGGTGTATACCTCGGCCTACCCCACTGTGGGGCTCTCGCCATGGGAGGGAGGACTCTCGCCAAGGCCTCTCGGGAGGGATTTTTAACACTTAGGAAATATTTGGAATGGATGAAGAAGTCATCCAAGGGGTATTTATAGTATAAGCCAAGTCCAACCAACGGCCAAGATCATGCCAAGTGCAAGGCAAGAGGCCAAGATCTTGCCAAGTGCCCCTTAACCAACTAACACACAAATATCCTACCAACTCCATGCCAAAATAGGCACACTTTCGCCACCCTTGACCGCCTAAGGTGTTCCAATGAGAGGTGACAAGTGTCGCCTCTTGTTGGTCCAAAATGTTTCGCCTCTCTGAAAAATCCGCAAAAATTAAAAATGACATAGCCGGAAATTCCCTACGAAAGTCGTGGAAAACGCTTCGCCGAAAAACGACTTAATCGGGTGTTGTACAAATAAATTTCGCCAAGCTACTTTCTCAAGTTCAAATTTTCTACGCACGCCCCACGCATATACTGGAAATACGGGTATAACATTCTCCTCCTTAGAAACATTCGTCCCGAATGTTCCTTCTAAGTCTCAAAACAAACGCCGCCAGATAGTTCTCACCGCTATACTTATTTAAAACAATCTCGCCACGCTCGCCACTTTAACCAACTTGCAAAAAATACTTACCTCCAAGTCCACGAGGAAACACCTCTAACATCACCACAAACACCTCTCTCCGGGTCTAAAACATACTTCCTTCAGACCTTCTCTTTACAAAAGAAATGATACCACTTTTGTCACTTTGCCGCGAGGTTCACTCCGCGACCCAACAAATGGTACCGGCCGCACGCGATCCCCGAGGTCGACGACACTCGAACTCTTACCACATTTCGACATCGCTTCCAAAACTCTGGTTACTATCTCTAACGTGGTCATCATTAATCGGGAACACTGGACGGATCTCCGATACTTTCCGAACATAACAATACGGCGATCGACGCATCGCTTCCTAAGTCGGACGGCAAAGCTAACATATAGGCAACCCGCCTATTCTTCACATGAACTTAAAAAGGCCCAAAACAACTCGCTAAGTTTCTCTGCTTTTCCAAAGCTCGCCACACCTAATCCGGTGGTACTTTCAAGACCGACCACCAACTCGAACTCTAAGCGTGCCGCCGATTATCCGCACGATTTCTCCGAGCCGCCGTAACCTCTTCTAGACAAGCTTTACTCTATCCACATTACCGGAACAAGCTCAACCAACTATCTCAATCTCGCCAACATCGAACCAATCGACGGCGACTCACACATCCGCCCTACAAGGCTTCATAAGGCGACATCCGAACACCGAAATGGTAGCTTAAACACTCCTTCAACAGAGACAACAATTCTCGCAACTATCCTCGAAATCCAAACACCGCCCGAGGCGAACGTGATTCTCGAGACTTACTGAGTTCCTAACCTTGCTCGTAAAACCTCCGTAAAAGAAACAACCGCAACTGGCTCCACTGTTCGACATAAGGTGAAGGTAGGCACCTCGCGGCCTTTACAACCTTCGATATATCATCTCGCATAACCTCTCGCCGAGTAAACGGCCTTTGCTGTAAGACAACACGGCCGACCTCTCGCCCAACCATCGGTCGAACGATCCATGAAATCGCACGTTGTTAACCGAACACGGGCCTAACACCTCGTGACTCTACCACAAGGCGACCACCACAAACCGACCCCACCACCATACATGCCGCTGGTTGACCCGCAACGCGGGCCTCAACCCGACCAAGAACGCCGCTAAACGCTAGCTCCGGCGGAAACTCACTAATCATGTTACGAAAACCTAGCGGCCTTCTTAGCTCAACTACCCTCTTTCATTCCACACTACTCGTGTGGACTAATCCCACAAACATAACTCACGCACTATGCACTCCTATGGGTCAAACATAAACAATACATCTTTTACTCGAGACGGCCTTGCCTCTAAGGTCTCTACGTATAAAACTCTAAGGCTCACACCTTCTCTATCCCCAAATCTTACTTGGTTAACTAACCAAGATTTCTAATTACAAGAAACACTCGCAATCTGAACATAACACTTAAGGTATACTCACCTTATCACTTATACAAAGCTCAGAGGTTAAAGATATACCGACCCATCGCTTCACTCCCTTAGTCGTTTAATCAAACTCGCCTGTAGGCGCATAGCTAAGGAAGATGACAAACTACCCACCGATTCTCAAGGCCGAGTCCTCCTACCAGACACTCGACATCGCACTCGACGGCCATAGGTACAACCAGCACTCAACTAAAAGACGACATTCCCGACGACGTCACACATCGGAACCTAAGCCCCGGAGTTCGACCAACTCCCGCGCACTCGAACGCCCCAACCCCGCGAGGACCACTGCGACCGTGGATGTGCATAATCAAATCGGCCGCGAGGTGACTCGCCGAAAGTTACCAAAGGACCTTGCCGCTCGCCTCTTCGCCGCCCTTCAACCCGCCGATCTCTACGCTTTCTCGCCGCGCATAAGCCCGCATACCGCCATGCTCGCTTCAATCAAGAACTTACTCTTGCACAACCTTCTCGCTGATAGTCATCAAGACTCGCAGACATCGCAGACACTCTCCGTAGCCAAATCCATAGCTAGTAATGTGGTTGTCTCCTAGAAATCTATATTCTCTGCTCCCTGTGATTGAACCGGCGTTCAAATATCATGGCCGCAGAGGGAACCGCCGCCGCTAAACTCACTGGGCTAGCGACGCCGCAAAACTCCCCGGGCGAAGCACCACCTGTGTGATGATTGGGCTCGTGCTCACGCAACCCTCGAACTCTACTCGCAGCCTCCTTAGCCGCTTGTCCTCCCGGGCCCGGGTTGCCTACGCGAGGCATAACGATAGTGGAAATAATTTCGCCGTAGGTCCAACTTACAACACAGCTCTAAGGCACGATCTCAGAGTGAGAAGAATAGAAACCAATCCTAAATACCCTATAGCCTCCTGATTATCGCGTGGTGCACAACACACCGATAATCAAGACTTTCCATCGATACTGGCTCAGACACTTTCCGAGGATTAATCGCTCGATACCACTTTTGTCACGACTTCAACCTGCCCGTGATCGTGCCTTACCCCGCACCCAAGTAGACATACATCGAGTAATCACGAACATAAAGACAATACATGAAACCATGTAATAAGACAATGAAATAAGAAGACAAAGCAACTAAAAAAGCTACCTTTCAAAGATATAATAAATAACAACTCTTTCAACATGAACGCTTTAATCCTTTTTACAAACCCCGCCACAACAAAGATTCATGCACTTCTAAGAATGATACGATAACAATGGCGGACAGAGCCCGCCAAACCCCGAATGTAAACACTTACGACGCATGGACTATACCACCGATAAGCCTCCGAGAAACGGAGCTTCCCAAACGTCAAATCGTGACTCGAGAGCTAGGATCAACGATCGGTGTACCTCAACTCGCGGCATTTAACGCAGCTCAAGGAGGTCGATAACAGTACCGAGTATGTGAAACTAAAAATATCAGAAATGAAATCATAATAGTCTATAAAGCAGAGACATGTATGATAACCAAACGCAGCTTCATAATAAGCCATATGTCAAGTCGTGACTCACGCCTCAAAGTCATCACTGAATATAACTATGGGTCTCAAGCCCATAACATCAATCATGCCCGTGGAATACCTTCCTCACCGCCTAGCCTATGATAGAAAAGCACCAAGGAATACATACGAACACTGTGTCCCACTGTGTCCAAATAAAACAAAGACAGGTAAGTACGAAGGCATAGCCGACTACTAACACCTACAAGACTAACAAGGTCATAAATCAGATTATGATATCCGCTCTGCATCACATGATCAAAGCCGTCACTCGCTCGCAGATCAAATGCGCGCTGCCTAGCCCCGAACTTTCCGCAGCCCGCGATAGGCCAACCTCATAGGCCCGCATGAGGTATAACCCCGCATCGAGGTAGCTACTCCGCATCGCCCCGACTCGCGATCCGCACGCCACATGATCGCATGACCATAAAGGCCGCACACTAACCCGAACTCCCGTAGTTCCGCACGGATCCTCGGACCCGCACGAGGTATTCTCGAATCACGGTCCTGCATCACCGAAGTCTACCCCAGACGGAGGCGCCTTAACCTCCTAAATAAGTCAAGGCGAGTGGTACAATACCAACATAACTACTGATAGTCAAACAACTTTAAGTACAATGAGGAAAACCCCTTTACACTAACATCACAAGATACTAACACACATAGCATCCTAGCATGTTTACTTATCAATCAACAAGAAAGTATTTACAAGGCTATCACAAACCAACACAATCAAGTTATACACACAAGGTACTTTCTACTATATGTCAACAAGTTCGGGTTTTTATCCCCAAAGTACTTCATACATTAAATCTTTAAAAGGTACGTTACTTTCACAAAAGTCACACAATACCCGTAGTTATGTGAAAATAGAGTGATTATCCTTTTAAACAAAACACTTACCTTTGTAAAATCAAGTAACGACATTATTTTCCAAACGTCCAAGTTTGCCTAATTTCAAATGTTCACGTTTCTTATTTTAGAAAGGTTTCGTAGTTCATAGTCTTATTCATTTAAGAATATAATTCTCTTTTAAACTATCTGAGAAACATAAGTCTTATATGTGAGTAGGATATTCTTGTTTATAACAATCTTATTACAAAGCATGATCTAGAAATATCATTTTGTCTCATCTTAGCTTCTATGCAGATGGAAGTTTCTACCGGTTTTAATAATACTTAATCACAAAACATTTCCTTTTATTAACGCCGCAGTTGGTTTGTCGATACACATTCCGATTTCCAAATCAAGAAACCATTCTTAAGCCGTTATACCTAACTTCCCATAAAGCTAGTATAACTCTTAAGTTTTCAAAACCAAGTATTACTTCTTCTTTCAAAATGATTCAAAATCTTTTGAAATACTTCAAGTTCTTTATTAACACATAACAAGCCGCTTATAGTTCAAACCATTACCTTTCAAAACCACAAGATCTTCTTACCAACATAAAGTCATTATAACCAACTTCCCATAAAGCCGTTATAACACTTTATGTTTTAAACCAATCAAATACATTTAGCACACGTGACGCTCACCGTACTACATAGTTCACACATATCATGCTAGGAAGAGATAGGAAGAGGTTCACATACCTCGCGACGAGTATCGACTAATAGCAAAACGCCCAAGTACTTCAAACCGCTGGCTACTCCTTAGCCAAGATCGCGCCATACGTAGTACTTCAACCTATAAGGCCACAAGGCGCTTATTAACATTTAGATCCCTTCAGAGAACATTCTACGTAAAATTCGGCAAAGACTCTCCCGCAAACAGAAATCTCCTCCTCTATCTGGGCCGCTACCAAGCCAACCAGTGGGTTATAAGTCTAAACCTGACGCACAATTCTACCTCACGTAAAAGCTACACAAGTCTCATCAGAATACACCCTATGTAAATACATTCAAGATTCTCTTCTTTGAAAAGGTTTCTATTTATTCAGCTTAAGTCAAAAGACATCCGATAACTACGCTCAAGACTATATATAGTATACTTCAACTATATAGTCTAACAATCATGTAATTTCCAATTACAATCTAGGGACAAGATCTTTACCTCGATACGCCCACAATTATCCGAGTTTCAATGTCGATCCTGAGCAAGGTTTAGCTCCTCCACCGTGCGATCCGACCCGCACCACACAACCCTGAGAAGTTCTACCCAAGTGCTACTTAATACTCCAACTAACTCTGGAGATTTTCCTGTGGTTTCGGTTTTGTGACTAAGGAAGTATAATAGTATTTCGGGCTTTTCAGATAAGTATAACCTTAGAATACTACAAGGTATACCTAAGGTAATTGGGCATTATAACAATACTTTTGAGAGTATTTCTAACAAGAGGGGGTATTATATGAAAACAACTAGGCTAGGGGGGGGTACCCCACGGCTAGCACCCCAAGGAGGGGGGGGGTGTATACCCCTCGGCCTACCCCACTAGGGGGGGGCTCTCGGCCAAGGGGGAGGGGAGGGACTCTCGGCTAAGGCCTCTCAAGGGGGAGGGATTTTTAACACTTAGGAAATATTTGGAATGGATGAAGAAGTCATCCTGCTGGGTATTTATAGTATAAGCCAAGTCCAACCAATGGCCAAGATCATGCCAAGTGCAAGGCAAGTGTAGGGCCAAGATCTTGCCAAGTGCCCCTTAACCAACTAACACACAAATATCCTACCAACTCCATGCCAAAATAGGCACACTTTCGGCCACCCTTGACCGCCCAAGGTGTTCCAATGAGAGGGTGACAAGTGTCGCCCTCTTGTTGGTCCAAAATGTTTCGTCTCTCGGAAAAATCCGCAAAAATTAAAAATGACATAGCCGGAAATTCCCCTACGAAAGTTGTGGAAAACGCTTCATTTAAAAACGACTTAATCCGTGTCAGTGCACAAATAAATTTCGCCAAGCTACTTTCTCAAGTTCAAATTTTCTACGCACGCCCCACGCATATACTGAAATACGGTATAACATTCTCCTCCTTAGAAACATTCGTCCGAATGTTCCTTCTAAGTCTCAAAACAAACGCCACGCAGATAGTTCTCACGCTATACTTATTTACGAAACAATCCCGCCACGCCCGCCACTAACCAACTTCGCAAAATACTTACCTCCAAGTCCACGAGGAAACACCTCTAACATCACCACAAACACCTCTCTCCGGGTCTAAAACATACTTCCTTCGTGACCTTCTCTTTACAAAAGAAATGATACCACTTTTGTCACTTTGCCGCGAGGTTCACTCCGCGACCCAACAAATGGTACCGGCCGCACGCGATCCCCGAGGTCGACGACACTCGAACTCTTACCACATTTACGATATTGCTTCGCTTTCCAAAACTCGGGTTACTATCTCTAACGTGGTCATCATTAATCGGGAACACTCGGATGGATCTCCGATACTTTCCGAACATAACAATACGGCGATCGGACGCATCGCCTCCTAATTCGGACGGCAAAAAGCTAACATATAGGCAACCCGCCTATTCTTCACATGAACTTAAAAGGCCCAAAACAACTCGCTAAGTTTCTCTGCTTTTTCCAAAGCTCGTCACACCTAATCCGGTGGTACTTTCAAGAAGACCGACCACAACTCGAACTCTGCCGCCGATTATCCGCACGATTTCTCCGAGCCGTAACCTCTTCTAGACAAGCTTTACTCTATCCACATACCGGAACAAGCTCGAACCAACTATCTCAATCCTCGCCAACATCGAACCAATCGACCGGCGACTCACACATCCGCCTACAAGGCTTCATAAGGCGACATCCGAACACCGAAATGGTAGCTTAAACACTCCTTCAACAGAGACAACAATTCTCGCAACTATCCTCGAAATCCAAACACCGCCCGAGGGCGAATGTGATTCGAGACTTACTTGAGTTCCTAACCTTGCTCGTAAAACCTCCGTAAAAGAAACACCGCAACTGGCTCCACTGTCGACATAAGGTGAAGGTAGGCACCTCGCGCCTTACAACCTTTCTCGATATATCATCTCGCATAACCTCTCGCGAGTAAACGGCCTTTGCTAGAAGACAACACACGACCTCCTCGCCCACCGAGCTTCGGTGCTCAATCTTAACTCACGACAATTCGCATCGTGCTACGAACTCGCAACGCCCTCTTTAGGCCATCCCACCAATACACGATCCGAGGTCATGATACATCTTAGTCGACCGGATAAATAGAATAACGAGCACCGTGTGCCTCTGACCGCCGACGAAGTCTCGCTACATCGGGAACACACAACCGCCGAATCTTAGCACCCCATCAGCGCTACCTCAAATAGACTCATCTCTTTCAACAGCGCATCTCGATGCATCAAAATCGGATCCTCATATTGTCGCCACCTCCTCGACGATAGAAGACTCGCAACCTCTCGAATCCGAACTCCATCACTATCGAATCAACCAAACGAACCCCAAGGCTCGCTAGTCGATGCAACTCTGACCATATCCCTTTTTCTCGCCGAACATCGCATGCACTACCCATCGACCGCGACTAAGGGCATCCGCAACTACATCGCCTTCCCCGGTGGTATAGAATATCAACATCGTAATCCTTAAGTAGCTCCAACCACCGTCTCTGACGCAAGTTCAGCTCCCTTTGGCTGAAGATGTACTGGAGACTCTTGTGGTCTGTGTAAATATCCACATGAACTCCATATAAATAATGCAACCAGATCTTTAAAGCATGAATCACCGCTGCCAACTCCAAGTCATGCGTGAGATAGTTCTTCTCATGCTTCCTAAGCTGTCGAGATGCATAAGCTATAACTCTGTCGTGCTGCATCAGCACGCACCCAAGCCCGACACCTGATGCGTCACAATAAACCACATATCCATCTATGCCCTCTAGAAGAGTAAGAACTGGGGCGGTCGTCAACTTCTCCTTTAGCAACTGGAAACTTTCCTCACAAGTATCCGTCCACCGGAACATAGCCGCTTTCCGAGTCACTTAGTCAAAGGTGAAATAGAAACAAACTTCTACAAACCTCCGATAATAACTCGCAAGGCCCAAAAGCCGCGCACTCCGCTTGCAGTAGCTGGTCCGCCAAGTCTCGATCGCCTCAATCTTAGTCAGACAACCCGAATACCATCGCCCGATGACATGCCCTAAGAAAGCCACCGGCTAACTAACTCGTGCCGAGAACTTGGCATACAATCGCGGCCTCGAGGACTCCCAATACCGCCCTCAAATGACCAGTATGCTCCCGCTCAGGCGCGAATATACCAAGATATCATCGATAAACACTATAACGAACATATCCAAGAATGGCTCAACACCCTATTCATCAAATCCATGAATACTTTGGGCGTTGTCAACCCGGAAGACATCACCCTAAACTCATAGTGCCCATATCGGTCCCGAATGCATCTTTGGGATATCTATCTCTAACTCGCACTGATGATAACTGCATCGCAGTCTATCTTGAAAACACTTTGCACCGTGAACCGTCAAACAAATCGTCAATCCCGGGAGGGATATCTGCTTTGATAGTTACCTTGTTCACCGTCAGAATCAATACACATACGCTGGCCCCATCCTTCTTCTTTACAAATAACACCGTGCTCCCAAGGAGAAACACTGCCTAATAAAGCCTTTCTCCAAAGAAATCTTTCACCGTCAACTCCTTCAACTTTCGGCGGTGCCATCTGTATGGCGGAATAGATATCGGTCGAGTATCCGTGCCAAGTCAATGCAAAACTCAATCTCCTCTCGAGGATACCCTAAGCTCATCCGGGAATACGCCCGAAACTCTCTAACGGCCGAATCGATCAAGGTCCCAGACTTCTACTCGTCGAATACCCGAACCATATGATAGATGTACCCTTTCCGCACCATCTTCCTAGCCTCGAGGTAAGAAATAAACTTACCCCTGGCGACGCAAAGATTCCCTTCCACTCGATAACCTGGCCACCAGAAACCGAACCGAACTAATCTCTCTCTACAATCCACGTTGGCATAGCAAGATGCTATCTAATCCATACCCATAATCATATCAAAGTCTGCCATATCCAACTCTATCAAGTCGGCTAGAGTCTGACGGCTATCTATAGTCACAGGGCAAGTCTTATACACCCGCCACTACCATCGAATCACTCATCGACGTAGCCACCTCAAAAGGTCTTATGGACTCGGGATCTATCCCTATTCTACTGGCAATAAGAGGAGATATATAGGACAAGGTAGAACCTGGATCTATCAAAGCATATACATCACAAAGAAGAAACCAACAATGTACTCGTGATTTACATCCGCGACGCCTCGGTCCCGCTGATCGACATAGCATATATGCGCTCGAGGACCGCTAGAATCGGAACCCCTACCACGACCTCTCGCGGCCCCGCCGCCCATAGTACCGCCTCTCCGGCGTCTAACCATCGAAGATGAAGATCCAGAATGCACCCGCCTGAACTGTAATGCTCCCGCCGCTGCGACGGACAATCCTTCTTCGGGATGGCCTCGCTGCCACAAGAGTAACATGCTCGAACCTACGCAGATCGCCGGATGAGACCTACCGATCGAACACACCGAGGTAGGTGGTCTCGACAGCGCTGGTCTCGCCTCGAAAACTCAAGTCCCGGAGCCCGACTTGCTCTCGAATAACCTCGCTGATCGACTCCCGCCGAAATCGAGAAGGAGCACTCTGCCGGGCCGGAAGGTGGACCTAGTTCGCCGAGGCCGCCGCCTCGAAAATCGCCCGAGCTCGCTGTCGCCCTCTTGGCCGCCCAAATCTAGCCGATCATGCCTCTCGCCTCAATCCTCGCGACGCTGCATCTCGGCAATATCCATCCTCGGTGAAGATCCACCCTGCACGCAGAATCATACGCCGGTCTAACCCCATCACATACCGATGAACCCCGCTCGCCATGTCGCCTACTATGGTGTGTGCATATCTGGCCAAGGAGTCGAACTCCAGGTTGTACTCCCTGATAGTCCTCCCGTCCTGTCTCAAGGTCAAGAACCTATCTACACGGGTTCTCCTCACCTCAGGAGGCAAGAAGTGGTCTAGAAACGCCTCTGTGAACTCCTCCCAATCACCGGAAGAGCATCCTCACCTCGACAATACCCATGACTCAAACCGCTTCAACGCAATATCGCAGAACTAAGAAGCTAGTATAACGCATCGTCCCCGATGCCCTAAGGACCTGCACGGTCCGTCAGAATCGCCGGACGAACTCGCGATCCTCCTCAAATCTCGAACCATAGAACTCGGGTGGGTGACAACCCAAGAAATCCCGAATCCGTAAATTGTCGGCTCTAGGGTTGGCCGCTCGCTTCGCCACGACCGCCACTATGCTGGTCAGTAACCGAATCTGTTCCCCGTAATCTCTGTACTCAGCCCTCGATCGTGGACCGGAGGCTCCGCATCGCGGTCTCGTGAGTCGCGTCCACGCCTCGAACTCGCTGAGGCCGGGCGACGACGTGAACTCGCCGCCCTAAACATCATCTCCGGTAGGATCTGGGCTCGTGCTCGTGACTCTTCGGCCCCACTAGCAAAGACTCTCACCGCTTTGCCCTTCGGGCCGCGCTGTTTGCATGCGAGGCATAATCGATACATAAAGGAAAACATCGGGGAGATTCAACCTATAACTCACTTCTATTGCACGATCTTAGAGTGAAAGAATGGAAACCAATCCTAAATATCTCGCAGCCTCCTGATTAAAGATCTGGAGCACGACACAACGATAATCAAGACACAACTAGACACGGCTCATGGACACTTTCCGAGGACTAATCGCTCGATACCACTTTTGTCACGACTCAACCTCGGCTATGATGGTACTTACCGGTACTGTCTGTATATGTCAGAGAATAGCAGCGGAACATACATAACACAATACTTAGAGAAAAGGGTAAACATTACTGGCCAGCCGGTAAGACTACCTTCTATAAAACATACTTAAACAAAAGTATAGTAATACAACTGGTTCTTATAGCCCAAAACACATAGGTGACCACGCACTTAAAGATAACAATCGTATGGACAGGGCCCCGCCATACCCCGAATGTACAAAATACCTATAGCATCGGGAATATCCGTACTCAATAAACAAGCTTCCGGCGGGATGGAGCTTCGACATCGAGTAGTGATCCTAAGAACGAGGATCCTCAATCGCATCTTACACCGCGCATTTAACGCAGCCACCGAGGAAGGGGGTCGACACAATATGTACCAAGTATGTAAAGTGGAAAATATCGTAATAATGATACCATAAGTCCAAAGTAATTTGAGTCATGGAAGTCGATAAAATACCTTTGATCAGGCCTTACTAACAATGAGGTGACAAGTATATATATATATATATATATGATACTGCATAAAATAGGAGGCTCATGATCAAAACGGGGTACCTCGCCCGTGGTATCAATAAGACCATCCTACTCCTAGGACTATTTCACCCGCATGGGTCCTGTAGACCCGCATGAGGTACTCGCGCATCTACTGCACCGCCGGCACGGGACTATTTCACCCGCATAAGCCCATAAGGACTCGCATGAGGTATTCCTCGATCATGGGTAGCAAATCCACTAACGTGGTATAACGATCTTGGGGACTTTCCTCGATATACTCTTACCCCGGATGGTATAACGATCTGGGGTCAGACTCTCGATATACTCTTACACCTGAGCAGATGGTATAACGATCTGGGGCTTGCCTCGATATACTCTTAAATCGTGCAGATGGTATAACGATCTCGATCCGCCTCGATATACTCTTACACCGGAGAAGGTGGTATGACGATCTGGGCTTGCCTCGACATACTCTTACCCTGGAGAAGGTGGTATAACGATCTTGGGGCTTGCCCCTCAGATATACTCTTACCCTAGCTCAAACTGTCATCATATCATAATCATAAATAAGTTAAGAAAACTTATAACTTCTTATTAGTCTTGTTCATATACCCTCTCATTTTAGTTTACTTAAGGCATTTAACCATATCTTTAATAAAAGAACACCGGGAGTTTAACCCAAGTACTACATACTTCAACTCTTTTGAAAATGACATACTTCTTTATACATAAAAATCTTTGGGCAATTGATACCTTAAAATCAATTTGCCTCTCCATATACTTATCTTATTTAGAGTAAATCTCTTCTCATTAACCTTTTATGAAGCTAATAAACCAACTTCCCATAAAGTTGTTATATTAACTCTACACTTTAGTAAAATCATACTTTCCCCTAACTAAGGGAATTATACATTTTTAAAATGAAACAAATCATTATATACTTAAAACAAGTAAGAATACCAAATCTTGTACGTCTACCGTACTACATAGCTTCATCTATTCATGCTCAAGAGATGGGAAAACTTCACATACCTCTTTGGTCAATCCACTTGCTAAGCTCAACTACCGCAAGTAATATTTCAACCTATAATAATCACGATACGTTTGTTAACCTCTAATCTCAAAGTAGAACAATCTAATTTCAAGGCCACTAAATTCTATGAAAAATTGGGCAGCATTTCCTTTGTTTCTACTCACTTTGCCACCTTTCTCAAGGCCGAATTTATCATCCAAACACCACATTTAAGGTTCAATCAATCCAACAATTCAAAGGGGATTACACACCCAAAATTCTGCCCCATAAGTTTACAACAATTCACTTAACAATTCTAAGGTAGTTTTTAGGCTACAACATGCTCATAACCTCTTCTTAACCCATTCTTCATATCCAAACCACATTTTCTAGCATGCAATGACTCTAAGAGCATTATTTTACTACCACAAGTTCATTCTTCTAAGCATGCAACACTAGAACTAATTCTAAAGGAAGAAATGTTACCTTAAAGTTTTAGCCAAACTTATTCCAAAGACTTTGCTAGCTTTCTTGCCAAGAACACCACCACAAGCTAGCCACAAGCTTCCTTCTTGTGTTCTTAATTTTTCAGATTTCCTTAGGCTAGAATCTTCTTGGAGTTTTAGAGAGAAGGAGGAGCTTTGGAATATTTTAAGAGAGAAGGAAGAGGTTTTTCAAAGAGAGAGATGACAAATGACCAAGTCTTTAAGACTTGGTCAATATATTGCATGTAAAAATCAGATGAGGGGGGACACTTGTCCCCCACCCAGGCCCTTCCAAAAGAAAAATCTGACTTTTTCTAAGTTTTTCCGCCTGATTTCGCCTCAGCTCGCCGGCGGCTGGCGCCGCAACTCCCGCGACCGGATCCCGCGCCGCGCCCTGCTTCCCGGAGCCGCGGCGCTGAAACTTCAGCGACTTACGCACTTTAGGCGCGCGTCCCTGCCGCCTCTTGTCCGAAACACATTTCTGTCCGATCACAATGAACTTGTAATTCTCATAACTTTCTATTCGACGCCCTATCGATTTAACGGTTGGTTGCGTTGGAATCTAGACTCAACGAACTACGCCTTAGGCCTTTGAACCACTTAGGAACTCTCAATGTACCGGGTCATAACCCGCCTTAAAGTTGACTAAAAACCCGCCCGGAATAATCCGTCAACCTATCCTTTGAAAATTTTAAATCTTACATTCTTTCGTACGCTCTCATACGTAGGGTCAGAACTACGGGGTATAACATTGGCCCTTTTTGTGTGCAATTCCATCTCAATTACGCTCATTTTCTCTTCTTTTCGCCATTTCTCCATTTCTGACCGCTGTGACACAAAAGAAAGGAAAACGACCCTAATACTATACTAAACATAAACAAAATGAGTAAAATACTAACTAAAAAGGACTCAAAAAATGTATATAAAATACACCGATCAAATACCCCCAAACTTAACCTTTGCTCGCCCTCGAGCAAAGATCAAAAATATAAACAAAGACGTGAAAGAAAAGAAAATAAAATGACTCAAAGACATTGATCAAATTGCTGTATAATTGTCACTTAGAAAAGCATGAAGGTTAGTAGGATAATATGTAGGAACATATAGCATGGGTTTTTAGCATTCTAAACACTTAAAGTCAGATATTTCGCAAATTCAATTTAATCATGCTAAATGGAAGTAAGAATACCTAACTATGCATGTCAATTTCAAAATCCTATGGCCTGTTCACTTGTTATTCTCCACTAATCATGGATACACATATTAGAGATCTTCAGGGTTTTTTCAGGGTTGTAATGTAGGCTTAGGCAGGGGTAGGTAAAAATAGGCATTTAGGCTCATTGTATGTACCATAAGCTCTTTTGCTTTTCAATTCTTTCCTTTTCTTTTGATTTCCTTTCTTCGCTTCATATCTATCTTTCCCCTCTTTTGTTTTGAGAGAGTGAAGTGTATTATGAATAACAAGCACCCCCAAACTTAGGCTTTTGCCTATTTATTATTACTTTTTCATTGGGGTGCATCAAAAATTGTTTACTCTCTTTTGTCTCTTTTTCAACACTTTATATTCAAAACATCTAAATTTTTCACTTATGGCACAAGTATGGAATTATAGGGTGTCAAGAAAAGGTCTTATTTTTAGGCTCAAAGGGGCTCACTAGGGATATAATTTGACTGTCAGGGATAGACAAAGAATGATAAGAAAGGGCTAACAAAGAAATGCCTGAGTCATCTCCCTAACATGCATATCCTAACTATTTCGCCTCAAATAGTAAGTGCGCATACATAGGTTTAATCACTAACAATGCATAAATCAAGCAAGATACCCCAAATAGTTTGATTTCATGAATTTTTGGCATATCTATCCTAAGTGTTCAGATGGTTGCTTCTAATTCCACTAGATTATTCCACTTCACTTCACTAGGCGTTTCAAGTAACTATAACATGCATGATCTTAAAAAAAAAATTATGACTCAAAAATTACTCAAAAATACACAAAACAATTCAAAAAGACTCAAAAACAATGAAACATCCCCCAAACTTAAATCACACATTGTCCCCAATGTGTGCAAGACTCAAAGAAAATAAAAGAAAAGGACAACTTACTGACACAACACAGCGGTCATAACGGAGGTCTAGGAGGAAAAATTCTGGAATTTGCACGGAAATATGGCTCTCTGAAGTTCGGGCGCCGCGGCCCTGATATTCGGCGCCGCGGCGCTGCTAGTACTGTGGCTCTTCTGGTTACATACGCGCCGACGATCGGTTTTCCTTTTTTTCAGCATTTTTGCTCATTTTTCCTTGGTTTTAGCTTTCAGTCCACTTGTCATCCAACAACACAAAACAAGAACCCAAGACCGTGAGACTGTTCAAGACAAAATAAAATAAAATAAAGACAGAAATTAAAATAACATAATTAAAAACATTGGGTTGCCTCCCAACAAGTGCTGTCTTTAACGTCTTTTAGCCGGACGCCTTTAAACTTTACGAGTGCTCATTGGATCCTTCTGCGAACTGCTTGCAATCCGCAGAGTTATTGTTGCAGGTCTCACTTCAACTACAACAATTGCTTCAAACAAGGGCCTCAAATATACGATTATCCCCCAAGTACACGAGACATGCTTGTCTTTTAGGCTCTCTCTAATGTAGGGATCAGTGAGATTCCCAACATCTCTCAACTCTAGGGGGTGCCCTTGATGGTATGGACTTTCTGTTTGGGGGTCAACATTGACAGCTGGAGGTGTTTCTTCTGTAATAGGTACGAGAAAAAGATTTTCCAAGGAATCCAAGAAGGTGAATAATTGGATCTCTGCAATCTTTTCCTTCTCTACACCAACTATCTCGCCAGATTCCTCAATAGTTGGGTGTGGTTCAGGCTCCTCAATTTTCTTGCTACATCCCACAGGTGCAGATTGTTATTCTTGCATTTCGCTGTTCAAAATGACTGCGAGTTCTCCTATTTGCAGTTCCAACTTTCTGAGGGACTCTCTTGTCTCAGCCATAAACTGAGTCTGGCACTTGACGAACATAAGTATGCCTGCCTGCCTGCAACTCATTTCGATCTTCCTCTGAAATCTGTGGGTTAAGCTGCTGTTGATGACTCCACTGTTCCTGATAGTAGTAGTCCATGTGTCCTGATTTTTTTTTCCCGAATTTAACCTGCAAAATAAGAAAAACAAAAAAAAGTGATAAAAAATGCTCGCAGAACAAGTTAGAAACTTGTTCTTGGAGCAACCAAATTAGAAATTAAAAATAGACAAAATTGATATTGAACTATGCCTAATCCCCGGCAACGGCGCCAAAAACTTGATGCGCGAAAAGATGCACACACTTTAACGCAAGTGCACGTTATCGTGACAAGTAATATTGTCTTGATAAGACCGAATATCGTCCACAAGGATTATGGTTCAAGTACCAACTATCTATCTTTTGGTATCTATTTGGCAATTGATATTTGATTTTGTGGTTTATAACTAATAATTATAAAAGCTAATTAACTATAAGTTTACTTCAGTTGTGATGGGAATAGGGCTTCCATGTCTCCTCAACTATCCGCTTATGTTATTTATTAATGCAATGAATTACGGTCTCTTCTCTCTGAGCTAGCGGAGTTTATTTAAATCGTTTTATATTCCCGTTAAGGATATATAAACACTCAACCCCAGTATTGCACCTTACCTACCTTTCGGTGATAAGGATAACTCTATAGGAGGATTAAGAACAAAAACCTAGTTAACCGTCACGCACCATGCGCAAAATTAGGGTTGTTAAGCCTCTCATTAACGCTACATAAATAATTGAGGTATTTTCATCCCCAATCCAAAATATGTCTACCCAACTTACAGCATATTCACAACCTCCTCCTTTCGAAGTTTGATTAGAAATCATATAATGATAATTAGTTGTCAATTAATTACCAAGCATTCAAAGCAATTATTGGATAAATCTCTCAAAGAAGAATAACCATAGACATGCATTAATTCATAGCATAAACTTCTAGTGAATCAACATGGAAAGCCCTATAAAAGAATTAGTTCCTAGCCATAGACATGACAAGAACTAATTCAAAGTTCATCATACAAAACTGAAATAAAAGAAAGAAAAGAAAAGAAAATACTTAAGAACGAGTCTCCAAGCATTCTAGCATCCAAGGATTGTGTTGTGGAATATTTACAAGATGGATTGGTGGAAGGATGAATGTAGAATGGTGAATGGTGGAATGGAGAATGAATAATTCTTCTAATGATGTAGAGTATTTATAGCCAAAGAATCCTTTTGGTGAAGGGTTAGAGATTTTGTAGGTAGGAAAAGTTATTAGAATCCTTTTAGGTAAGGGTTTTAAGGTAGGAAAAGTTATCCCTTTAGGTAGGAAAAGTTATCCCTTTAGGATTCTGAAAACATGTCAAATTCGGCCCATCACTTCATAATTCCCGCGTCGGCGTTCGCAGATCAGCGCGGCATACCAAAATCAGAGATCTTTGGGCGGCTTGGTCAGCCAAGCGCTGGCCGCTAAGCGCCAGCTGTGACGGAATTCTTCCGATTTTTCGCTTTCTTCGCCCTTTGTTCGTCCTTCGTCGATCTCCTCTATAATTCCCTTAACTTAGACTTCCTTTCTTGGCCTTTTTTGTGTGTAATTCCATCTCAATTAAGCTCATTTTCTCTTCTTTTCGCCATTTCTCCATTTCTGACCGCTGTGACACAAAAGAAAGGAAAACGACCCTAATACTATACTAAACATAAACAAAATGAGTAAAATACTAACTAAAAAGGACTCAAAAATTGTATATAAAATACACCGATCAATATGACATGGTAGTATAAGGGTGTCCAATTAGGGCACTGGGTCGCGGCCCGTCGGGTCGTGACAATATGTCTCACAGCTACGAGTAATAGTTACTTGCAATGGACACATGAATACTTTGGAGATGTATTGGTATACCCTGCCGATAAACTATTTCTAACATGTCTATAGTGTTATTAGCGTGTGGAATATAAAGGTCTTTTGACTTGAGATTAATACACATACTGTTTACATAATGATGTACTTTGACCAAGTTCTAAGCTTAAACTCCTTCTGGATAAGATACGGCTTGTGTTGGGTGCATCATGATGTAAATCAAGGTGGTAGTTGAGCCAAGAATAAGATTCATTACTCGATTGGAAATTTGAGAGAGCACTCAACTTCTCAATGTTATTAGGTTGACTAAAGTCACTGGCCAGTGCAAGAGACATATTTAGAATATGGTCTAGTTGTCAACTAATAAATGTGAGATAAAGTGATTAAGTCATTTGGATAGACACTTGGAAAATTCTAAGCTTAATCGAGTGTTTCACGAATGAAAGGAATTTATAGTTCCGCATAAAGGTTAAGTTTGTTGGATTCATGTAAACGTACTTCACATATTAAGTTCATCATACGACGCAGTCTAGGAGTTTCGTAGGGACCTTAATTAGATTAATGTCGATATGTGAATGCCTATAGGGTCACACTATATGCGATTGTTTCTTCGATCTAAGAGTGTATTGACAAAGTATTAAATATTCGATTGAGAACCGAGATATTTAATTTGTAATAATTATGGAATATTTCTATTTGATAGAAATTATTTAATTAAGTCGAATTGGATTTCAGATTTAATTAAATATGTTGGTTATATTATATGAGTACTCAGACAAATACATGGAAGCAATTGAGTCAGAAATTACTGGCCCAAAATGGGAGTTTGGCCGTCCACTTTGGGTGTGTGAAGTGGACCAGCTGGGTTGGTCCACTAAACATTAACATGGGCTCAGGTTTTCCTGTTTTATATCTGTTTAGGTTTTGTCCTAAACTCTTATATATACAACACATACCCCATAATTATGAGTACACAAAAAATAAGTTCTCAGTTCCTAAAGTAAGATTTCCTAGCTTTCTTGATTAGGAGATACACTGGAGTTAGATCTTGCAATCGAGAAAACTAATCGTGTGGATACCTTAGTGTTGAATCTCGCGCTCGAAAACCTGTAAGTTTTCTTTTATTATGTTTTGAACATAAACATGATTATCGTATAAGTCATGTTAGGATTGTCGTTGGGTAGAAAAAATTTAAACTTCCGTTGTGCTTACTACTTATTTACGAACCCAATAAATTCCTACAATAATATGAGAGCCCAAACTGATTTAATGATAATACGATAATCTGTAATAACGATTACGTGGAAAAAGGGTTTCGATTTTAAAATTAATTTTCGGAATATCAGAATTTGAAAATAAAAAAAAATGGGCGGTGGGGCTGTTTCCGGCCACCACGCACTGACAACCGGTGGTTTAAAACCACTAGCGTGATCGTCCCGATGAGGGGCATCCGCTGGTGGTAGTGGTTCACGGCTAGGAGGTCGAAAAAAAGGTTGTCGTCCAACTATTTTAGAAACAGTCGGCGGCGACGCCTTTTCCGGCCACCACATGTCGTGAACCGGTGATTAAAAACCACCGGTGAGTTTGGCCCAACATGGGTTGTCGATCAATGGTATTTAATTTCGTCAATTTTGCCCCGAAAATGAATCTCCAAATTTGATTTGGGGTTTGGATATTTTTGAGAATTTGAAATAGTCTAGGGACCTATTTGCAACTAAAATTAGGGTTTTAAAATTGCAAAATGGTCCCTAGACAAATCTAAAAATATTTTAAGTTTCAAAAATTACAAATTAGTCCTTGAGTCCTTTTCTGCAAATTTAAAAGGTTTTAAAATCAGCATATTTGGTCCATGGGCAAATCTGTAAATTTCAGAAAAACAGATTTGGTCCCTTGTGGTAGATCTGCAAATTTTTGAAAAGCATGTTTTGTCTCTGGGCTAGGGCTGTTAGCGGTTCAGATACACCCGGTAATTACCCGAGAACCGGACCGGTAAACCTGACACTCCTGACGGTCGGGATCTGAGTACCAAAAAATACGAACCGATATGAGGGGACCAGAAACGGTAAATACCCGTGAACACCCCCAATCCAGTCCCCCACCCCCAGTCCCTTGACCGGCCAAGAAGCCCCAGGTTCCTCCCGCTAACTCTAATTAGTTGTAAATTAATGAAACTTTAAATGGTCATAACTTTGCGCTCGGATGTCTGTTTGACCTAATATTTTTTTTATTTCGCATATTTTTTCGAGATAGGGCCGGACAAACAGCTAAAGCAGTTTGGAGCAGCCAATTTCTCAAAAAACATCCGTCTTGCCAATCAATTTCACTTTTACCCTAAATTATTACCAATTGTCCATTTTCAAATTTAAATATCTCGCGCTATACAATATATTTCAACGTAAAAATTTCGTGGTAATGTGTCCGAGAATGTCAATTTCAGTATTGTAAATTCAATTTTTAAAAAAAAATCGGCCCGACCCGGAAAATTCTTACCGATCCGGACCGAGAACCGGACCGGATCTCGTTCCAGGACCGAAACCTTATCGGTCCGGGACCGGTCCGGATCGATAATCTTATCGGGCCGGTTCCGGTAAGTGGATACCCGGACCGGTCCGGACCGATAACAGCACTACTCTGGGCGAATCTGTAATAATTTAAGTTTTTGGAAATTACAGAATGATCCCTGAAAAATTAATTTTAATTTCAGAATTGTTAAGGGATTGTTTGGATGGGCAAAAAATTCCGAAAATTGAAAAATGAGTTTTAAATTTGGAATTTAAATGTTTTCTAAATTGAAACAAATTAATTAGCTCACAATTATGTTATTTAGCATATTATTTGATAACATGTGCTTGAATTAATTGTTTTTTCCTAATTATTTAATTGATTGTCTTTTAAATAATTAGTATAGAGTCCGCATCATATATGTCTGGGTAGGCGGTGCCCAATATTTGTCAGACCATATTAAATCATGTTTGGGTAGGCAGCGCCCAATATGTGCTCTATTTTATCTAGCACGTGTAATAAGGATCTTGATAAAACCCCGATTAAAATGTTCCCCAATTTAATATAAGTCTCATTTTAAAATGAATGCGTCGTCTGTTATAATCGATGAAGTGCAAAATTCTTTTCCACGAGATGAGTATTTATGCTCTAGCATTTGCTCTAAGTCTACAAGGACTCAGAATCATCATAGATGCATGAGCTGTAGTAAGTGAGAAACCTTTACGAGTATTTACACCCTTGTGTTTGCTCTGCGAGGCCAAGCTTACTTAGATGCAAAATTGTAGTCGCGTAATGAGGTTGACTTACTTAGTTATGTCTTGAGTGCTCTAGCATCTGATATAGTCTAAGGACGTAAATCGAGTGTTTGGAACATTCGGTCAAATCAAAAGTTACAAATTATTTGTAATTGGTTTGGAGACCTACCTGGTTGTACTGTTGAAATTATCAGCCCTAGCAAATACGGAGACAGTATGAACTGGGATCTTGGCCCATTATGCTCATATTTGATGTGAGTATGTATTGTTCCATGGGGTCATAAAATATGTTAAAATAGTTGGAGTTAATAAACTAAAGGTCATGTTAATTAGTTAACGAATGTGTTCACATAAATTATATTTGATTTTAATTTCAGTCTATCTATTTCTTCATATTGTTTAAAATGTCGAATCTATCATTGAAATAAATGATAGAGACTAATAAGTTGATTGGAGTGAATTATCCAGACTGATTTCGTAATTTGCTTTTGGTTCTAAGGCAAGATAAGATTGAGTATGTGTTGGACACAACAGTTCCTAAAGTTCCTGATGAAAAGTCTGTTGAGTATGCTTTGTTTGACAAAGCTGCTTATCAGAAGCATTTGAATGATGCAACCTGGGAATAATGTGTCATGATGTCCTCTATGTTTGTAGAGTTACAAAGTTTGCATGAAAACATGAGTCCTTATGAGATGATGGAACATCTGAGGAGCCTTTATCATTGCACTGCTCCAAGGGGCGACAAGACACTAGGCGCCTCTGACCCTAATGGAAAGAGTATGTTTGTCATTGAGATAAATATGTCTATAAGTAATTTTCACTGTTGGGTATTAGATATTGCTTGTGGTTCACACATTTATACTAATGTGGAAGGACTAATTGACAACAGAAATGTTAGACCATGGGAAGTGGACCTACGTGTTGAAAATGGAGCACGAGTTGATGCTGAGCGCGTAGGAACTTATAGATTACATTTACCTTCGGGTTTTGTGCTGGAACTAAATAACTGTTATTTTGTTCCCTCGATTATGAGGAATATTATTTTCATTCCAATGTTAGACATTGAGGGGTTTTCCTTTTATATTGCTAATGACAGTTACATACTATCTTTTAATGGTATTGTTTGTGAAAATGCTCTGCTTGTGAATGGTTTATATATTCTCAATTGTAATCGTGAAATTCTCAATGTGCAAACTAAACGAGCTAAAATAAATAATCCAAGAAATTCCACCTATTTATGGCACGATAGACTTGGTCATATCAATGAATCAATGATATCAAGATTGAGAAAGTTAGACTACCTGGAACCATTTGACTTGGAGTCCTATGGTGACTGTAAATCTTCCTTGAGAGGAAAGATGACCAACAAACCACTTTCTAGGAAGTGTGTGCAATCCAAAGAGGTACTTGAGTTGGTCCATACAAATGTATGTGGGCCATTTTCAACTCAAGCTAAGGGAGGTTTTCCTTACTTTATTACTTTACAGGAGATTCACAAGGTATGAGTATGTGTATCTTATGAAGCACAAGTTCGAAGCATTTGAGAAATTCAAAGAGTATAAGTTAGAAGTAGAGAAACAACTTGAGAAGAGTATCAAGACTTTTCGATCAGAATGAGAAAGTGAATACTTGAGTAGAAAATTTCTAGATTACTTGAAACTTCATGGAGTCCAATCAGAATGGACACCAACTGGAACACCACAAATGAATGACGCTGCTAAAAGGAGAAATCGAACCTTATTGGATATGGTTAGATCCATGATTATTTTTTCAGCTCTTTCAAGATACCTTTGGGGCTATGTTTTACAAAACTCAATCTATATTCTGAATAGAGTTCCTTCAAAGTCAGTAGAGAAAACACGAGATATGACATAGCAAGAAGCATGCTCTTACACATATATGAGCCTGGGGCTGTCATGTATATGTAAAGAAGATGCTTACTGACAAGTTGGAATCTAAAAGTGAGAAATGTTACTTTGTGGGGTATCCTAAGGAAACAAGAGGATGTTATTTATATCTTCATGGAGAACATAAGGTCATTATTTCCAGAAATACAACTTTCCTTGAGAAAGACTATATCTACAAGGAACAAAGTTGCAATAAGATAGAATTCGAAAAAATTTAAGAACTATAAAGCAACATAGAGGTTGAATCCTTATCGAATGACCTAGACAAGAATTCAGTGGGAGTATCTGGTGAATGTGTGTTACTTAAAGTGCAACCTCCAACCAATGGGAGTGATGTGAGGATTGATACATAAATGGAATATTCTCATACACAACCAATGGAAGATGATACAATGGTTGTACATCCTTCCATTCAGGAAACACATATAGACGACATTCCTGAAGACTCTCATAGTGGTGGAAACACACAAGAACCTTCTCATGATCAGAATATAAGAACCACAGAAATGCAAAATAACCAACTTCGTAGGTCCACTAGGACTCTTCGTCAGCTTGAAAGACTTAATCTCATTGTTGAAAGTCAAAATGAGATAGATATTCTTAATGATTATGAGCCTACAACCTACAACCTACAACGAGGCTATGTTAGACATTGACTCACAAAGATGGCATGAAGGCATGAAATATGAAATGGACTCAATGTATGCCAATCAAGTTTGGAACTTGGTTGATTTGTCAACTGGGGTTAGACCCACAAGATGGAAATGAGTCTTCAAGAAGAAGATTAATGCATTTGGCAAGGTGCAAACCTACAAGGCTAGGTTTGTAGCAAAAGGTTACAATCAGAGGACTGGGGTCGATTATGATGAAGCATTTTCCCCAGTTGCAAAGATTAAAGCCATTCGTATTTTGTTTGCAATAGTTGCATACTATGAATATGAGATTTGACAGATGGATGTTAAGACCGTTTTCCTCAATAGAAATCTAATTGACGAAGTGTATATGACACAACCTAAAAGTTTTACATCTAAGTCAAAACCCAAAGCAGTATGCAAACTATAAAAGTCCATTTATGGACTTAAACAAGCCGCTAGGAGTTGAAATATTTGCTTTGACGAAACTATCAAATCGTTTGACTTTGTCATAAGTAATGAGAATCCATCCGTTTATAGTAAACGCAAGGAATGGGGTATTGTTTTCATTATCATATGTGTAGATGACATATTAATAATGGAAAACGATAAGTCCCTTACAATCAGTGAAGGAATGGTTGTCCATCACCTTCATTATTGTTATACCCCGTGGTTCAGGCCGTGCGTATGGGGCCGTGCGAAATGAGTTAGGACTCGAAATCAGAAAATTTCGGTCAGGGGCCTCGATCTTGTGGCGCCAAGGCGAATTCAGGTCATGGCACGGATTCAGAAGTCATGAAGTTGCGCTGGCCCGGCCGATCGCAGTGGCAAGGGAAATCTGGCGGAAAAACTTAGGAAATCTGGTCTTTTCTTTTATAAAGGCCATGGGAGGGTGACAAGTGTCCCCCCCATCTGATTTTGCATGCATTATATTGACCAAGTCTTGAAGACTTGGTCATCTTTCATCTCTCTCTTAGACAAAAGCTCGTCCTTCTCTCTTAAAAATTTCAAGCTCCTCCTTCTCTCTAAAATTCCAAGAGATATTCTAGCCTTAGGAAAAATCTGAAAAGAAAAGGCAAGAAGGAAGTTTGTGGCTAGCTTGTGAAGGTTGTTGTGGTGGTGTTCTTGGAAAGGAAGCTAGCAAATTGTTGGAAAATTTTGGCTAAAGCTCTAAGGTAATGATTCTTTCTTTATAATTAGTTTTTAGTGTTGCATGTTAAGAAGAAAGAACTTGTGATAGTAAATAATGCTCTTAGAGTCATTGCATGCAAGAAATGTGGTTTGGGTATGAAGGATTTGGCTAAAGAGGTTATGTGAGCATGTTGTAGCCTAAAAATTACCTTAAACTTGTTAAGATTAATTGCTATAACTTATGGGGCAGAATTTTACACACCCAAGTTTAGGTGTGTAATCCCCTTTGTGTTGGTTTGGATGTTGGGCCTTAAATGTGGCGTTTGAGTGTTAAAAACCGGCCTTTGAAAAGGTGGCAAGTGAGTAGAAATAAAGGAAATGCTGACCAATTTTCCATAGGAATTAGTAACCTTGAACTTGGAAATATTCTACTTTGAAACTAGAAGTTAATAAACGTATTATGGTCATTATATGTTGACGTATTACGTGCGATAGTTGGAATTAACAAGTGGATTGACCGAAGAGGTATGTAGAGCTTTCCTATCTTTTGAGCATGAGTAGTTGTATCTATGTAGTACGGTATACGTACAAGATTTGATAATCTTCACTTGTTTTGAGGTATATGATACTTGTTTCGTTTTAAAGGTATAAGTCCCTTGGACATAGGGAAATGTGTTTGACTAACGTAAAATGTTAATATAACGGCTTTATGGAAAGTTGGTTATATTAGTTTGGGAAAAAGGTAAATAAAGAAGGGTTTACTTTACATAAAATAAGCAAGGGGAAAATGAGTTGAATTTGTGGAAGGTAAATTGTTTTAGGGCATTAATGGCCTAAGGTTTTAAAGGAAATGAAGTCACTTGATTTAGAAGCTTGGGATATTTTCTAAATGGAAAATTGTGACTTGTTTTGAAAGTGGTTGTGACATGATACTATGGATATTAGTATCTTGGAAGTTTTATATAAAAGAGTCATTTCGAAAAAGGTTTACGGTATGTGATACTTGGGTTAAATTCCCGGATTTCTCTTAAAAAGACATGTAGTGCCTTAATGAGCTAAAATGAGAGGATTTATATTAATAATGTTCAAGAAGTTAGAAGATTTCTTATCTTGTTTATGTTATGATAAGCCGGTAGCGCTTATGTTATGTATACTAGCCGGTTGTGCTGATTTATGTATTATTATTGTTATCACTGAGTATTCTGATAAGCCGGTAGCGCTTATGTTATGTATACTAGCGGTTGTCTTGATTTATGTATTATCATTGTTATTCTGCGTATTCCTGGATTTGCTACCCGTGACGCGAGTGCGGCGCTTGTACTCACGCGGGCCCATTGGGTCCGTCGAGTGAAATAGTCTCACGCGGGTGAAATAGTCTCACGCGGGTCCACGGGATCCATGCGGGTGAAATAGTCTCACGCGGTGAAATAGTCCCGTGCGAGGCGGATGACCTTATGCGGATCCACGGGATCCGTGCGGGTAAACGATCCCGCGAGTAGGATTGCTTAATGATACTACGGAGAGAGATCTGTTTGATCATGAGCCTCTATTTTTATGCGATATTATACTTATACTTGTTACTCTCATTGTTAGTAAGGCACGCAGTGCAACCTAATTTGATTTTGATCTATAACTTCGTGTATTTTGGACTTATGATATTACTACGGTATTTTCCGATTTTACATACTTGTACGTTGTGTCGACCCCTTCCTCGAGGATGCGTTAAATGCGCGAGTAAGAAGCGGTGGTAGATCCTCATTCCTATGATCTTTTACTCAGTGTCGGGAGCTCTATTTCTTGAGGCTCGACTTTTGGTATGGTTCTCCCCGGTGTTGTTGATGTTTTGTACATTCGAGGGGCATGACGGGCCTGTCCCATCATAGTGTTACTCCTTAGAGGCACGTAGTCTTGTCATAACTTGGTTTGTTTAAGGATGTAGCTGTTCGGTTTATGTACTTTTGGGGTAGCCATTTTGGGCTAGACTATTTTATATCATTATAGTTGTTTATTGTGAGTTTATATTCATTTGGTTTTCTCGATGTTGTGTCGCGAGGTGCGGGTTAAGGCACCGGTCACGGATCCGGGGTCGGGTCGTGACAAAAGTGGTATCAGAGCAGTTAATCCTCGGAAAGGGTCTACAAGCCGTATCTATTAGAGTCTTGATTATCGGTGTGTTGTGCACCACATCTAAAATTAGGAGGCTGCAGAATATTTAGGATTGGTTTCCATTCTTTCACTCTAAGATCGTGCAATAGAGCTGTGTTATAGGTTGAATTTCCTTTGACGTATTTTTCCTGTATCAGTTATGCCTCCACGCAAGGCAACCGCGGCCCAGAAAGGCAAGCGATGAGAACTACTAGTAGGGCACCGGGTTACGAGCACGAGCCCGGTCCTTACCGAATGAGGTGTTTCGGACGGCGAGTTCTACAACGTCGCCAACCCTAGCAGATGCGAGGCGGCGGCCATCGAGACCGCGGTACACGAGCCTCGATCCAGCGGCGAAGTCGGAAGGATATGGGCTCTGAGAGATGGCCCACCATCGGCGAGATCGTGGCGAACATGAGATAAGTGGAGACAACGATTCGTGTACCGTAGTTCGGACCTGAGCGCTAGCTTGAGGCGAGGACTTTTGAGTTGCGACCACCGAGTTTTATGGGTGAGGCACGAGGATGATCCTCGGGAGTTTATCCAAGCGATTCTGACGGATCGTAGGGTGATCGGGGCTTGGAGACCGAGTCGGTGGTACTAGGTTCGCGTCGGCGGGACAGCTGCGATTGGTGGTATGATTCATGGGAAGCGTCCGGGGAGCATGCGCTTCGGTATTTGGGATGAGTTCTCGAGGCGTTACCAGCCATTTCTTGCCTCCGCGAGATGAGGAGGGCTCGAGCCGATAGATTTTTGACACCGAGACGAGTGGCGGGCGGTCGGAGTACAACGTGGAGTTTGACTCATTGGCTCGGTATGTGCCGCTTTGGTAGCGACATGGAGGGCGGTGCACCGCTATGTCACGAGACTCGATGATCACTTGGTCGAGAGTTGCAGGAGTGGCTCTTCATCCGGGCATGGACATTGCCGCGTCGAGCATATGCACTTGGTGTGAGGAACGCGGTAAGCGGATCGGCAGTATCGGTGAAGAGGCGGGACAGCGAGGTCCTCCGGTAGTTTTAGGGTAGACAACCCCAGTGGCGAACGGATTTGCACCACGGCCGGTCCAGAGCTCCTCCACCATCTTCGGGCGTCTGAGTATTGAGAAGCGGGGCGGTGTTCGAGCCGGGTTCCCGGAGGACCAGAGTTCCGTCGAATAAGGCCACCTATACCTCGGTGTGGTCGATGTGGCGATTGCCATTATGGGGTTCCGTGTTACTCCGAGCTTGTTATTCTTGCGGCGGCAGGCCATTTGAGAGAGATTGTCCGACCGAGGCGGGAATATGATGGCTCGGTGGCGAGTGCATGGTGGATCTTCATCTTGGTGGCAATCGCCTGCAGGCGAGTGTTCACGGGACAGCGAGCGCGGCGGGGTTCTAGTTCAGGTCCTCGAACCGCATCTATGCTATGTCGATCGTCGGGACCGGAGGCGTCACGATGTCGTCACAGTACATTATTGGTTTCTTCTTTGTGATGTATATGCTTTGATAGATCCGAGTTCTACCTTGTCCTATATATCTCCTTATATTCTTTGGTAGAATAGGGATAGAGCCCGAGTCCATAGAATCTTTTGAGGTGGCTCTGGCCGTAGGTGCCGATGGTAGGCGGCGGGTATATAAGGCTTGCCCGGTGACTATAGATAGTCGTCGGACTCTGGTGACTTGATAGAGTTGGATATGATGGACTTTGATGTGATTATGGGTATGGATTGGCTAGCGTCTTGCTATGCCAATGTGGGTATGAGAGAGACTAAATGCGATTCGGTTTCTGGTGGCCGGTGATCGAGTGGAAAGAATCTGCATCGTAGAGGGTAGGTTTATTTCTTACCTCAAGGCTAGGAAAATGGTGCGGAAAGGGTATATTTACCATTTGGTTCGGGTGTTTGATACTGAGGCTGAGATACAGGACCTTCAGTCGGTTCCGGTTGTTAGTGAGTTTCCAGACGTATTCCCAGACGAGCTTCCGGGTATCCCTCCTGAGAGGGAGATTGAGTTTTGCATTGATTTGGCGCCTGACACTCGACTGATATCTATTCCGCCATACAGAATGGCACCTGCCGAGTTAAATGAGTTGAAGGACCAGCTGAAAGATTTGCTGGAGAAAGGCTTTATCGAGCTAGTGTTTCTCACGAGGCGCCGGTGTTGTTTGTAAAGAAGAAGGATGGAACGCTACGTATGTGTGTTGATTCTGACGGTGAATAAGGTAACTATCGAAACAGATATCCTCTCCCCAGGATTGATGATTTGTTTGACCAGTTGCAGGGTGCGAGATGTTTTTCCAAGATAGACCTGCGTTCTGGTTATCATCAGGTGCGAGTTAGAGAGACATATATCCCAAGATCGCATTGGGACCGGTATGGGCACTATGAGTTTAGGGTGATGTCTTTCGGATTGACCAAGGCTCCAGCGGTATTCATGGATTTGATGAATAGGGTGTTCAGGCCATTCTTGGATATGTTCGTTATAGTATTCATTGATGATATCCTGGTTTATTCGCGCGAGCGAGGAACACGCGGATCATTTGAGGATGGTATCGAGTCCTCCGGCGGTTGTATGCCAAGTTCTCGAAATGCGAGTTTTGGTTGGCTTCAGTGGCTTTATCGGGGCCGATGGTATTCGGGTTGATACATCAAAGATGAGCGATTAAGACTTGCCTAGACCAGCTACAAGCGGAGTGCGCGACTTTGGGCCTTGCGAGTTATTATCGGAGGTTTGTGGAGAAGTTTGCTTCCATGTCGGCGCCTTTGACTAGTGACTCGAAAGCGGCTATATTTGGTGGGCGGATGCTTGTGAGAGAGTTTCCGGTTACTAAAGGAGAAATTGACGACCTTGATCCTTACTCTTCCAGAGGGCTTAGATGGATATGTAGTTTATTGCGATGCGTCAGGTGTCGGGCTTGGGTGCGTGCTGATGCAGCACGGCAGAGTTATAGTGTTATACCCCGTAGTTCTGACCCTACGTATGAGAGTGTACGAAAGCATGTAAGACTTAAAATTTTCAAAGGATAGGTTGACGAATTATTCCGGACGGGTTTTAGTCAACTTTGAGGCGGGTTATGACCCGGTACATTGAGAGTTCCTAAGTGTTTCAAAGGCCTAGGGCGTAGTTCGTTGAGTCTAGATTCCAACGCAACCAACCGTTAAATCGATAGGGCGTCGGAGTAGAAAGTTATGGGAGTTACAAGTTCGGTCGTGAGACGGACAGAAATGCGCTTGAGCAAAACAGCGGGGCATGGCGCGGATGCAGTCATGGCGCGGAAATGCGGTCGCTGAGATTGCAGCGCCGCGCCGCGCGCCAGGACATCGAGGCATGCGCGGAAGTTCAGAATCGCAGAGGTTTAGCGTTGCGGCGCCGTCGAGCGCGGCGCCAGCGGATTCTGGCGGAAAAACTTAGGAAAAATCAGTTTTCTTTTAAAGACCTTGGGAGGGTGACAAGTGTCCCCATCTGATTTTGCATGAATTATATTGACCAAGTCTTGAAGACTTGGTCATATTTCATCTCTCTCTTAGACAAAAGCTCCTCCTTCTCTCTTAAAAGTTCAAGCTCATCCTTCTGTCTAAAATCCCAAGAGAAATTCTAGCCTTAGGAAAAATCTGAAAAGTTAAGAACAAGAAGGAAGCTTGTGGCTAGCTTGTTGGTGTTGTTGTGGTGGTGTTCTTGGCAAGGGAGCTAGCAAAATATTTGGAATAAATTTGGCTAAAGCTCTAAGGTAATGATTCTTCATTTATAATTAGTTTTTAGTGTTGCATTTTAAGAAGAAAGAACTTGTGGTAGTAAATAATGCTCTTAGAGTCATTGCATGCAAGAAATGTGGTTTGGATATGAAAGGATTGGTTAAGAAGATATTATGAGCATGTTGTAGCCTAAAAACTATCCTATAATTGTTAAGTGAATTGTTGTACCTTATGGGGCAGAATTTTACACACCCAAGTTTAGGTGTGTAATCCCCTTTGAAATGTTGGATTGTTGAGCCTTAAATGTGGCGTTTGAATGATAATTTCGGCCTTGAGAAAGGTGGCAAGTATGTAGAAACAAAGGAAATGCTGCCCAATTTTCCATAGAATTTAGTGACTTTAAACTTGGATTATTCTACATTGAAGTTAGAGGTTAATAAACGTATCATGATTATTATAGGTTGAAATATTACTTGCGGTAGTTGAGCTTAGCAAGTGGATTGACCAAAGAGGTATGTAGAACTTTCCTATCTCTTGAGCATGAGTAGTTGTACCTATGTAGTACGGTAGACGTACAAGATTTGATATCTTTCACTTGTTTTAAAAGTATATGTTACTTGTTTCATTTCAAAAGTATAAGTCCCTTGGATTTAGGGAAAATGTATTTGACAAAGGGATAACGCTAATATAATGACTTTATGAAAAGTTGGTTATATTAGTTTTCTTGAAGGTTCACAAAGAAAGGTTTACCCTAATTAAAACAAGTACGGGTAAAGGATTTGAAACTAAGAAAGGTGAATTGATTTTTGGCATTGGTTGCCTAAGGTTTTAAAGGAAATGAAGTCACTTGATTTAGAAGCCTATTATATTTCTAAAAGGAAATGTGACTTGTCTTGAAAGAAATCGTAACTTGATACTATGGTGATTAGTATCTTGGAATTTTGTATAAAAAGAGTTATTTCTTAAAAAGTTAGAAGTACATAGTACTTGGGTTGAATTCCAGGATTTTCTATTAAAAGACATGTTAGTGCCTTAGGATACTAAAATGAGAGGATATATTAATAATGTTAATAAGAAGTTAGGGGATTTCTTAACTTGCTTATGTTATGATAAGCCGGTAGTACTTATGTTATGATATGCCGGTAGTGCTTATGTTGTGATATGATAGGCCGGTAGTGCTTATGTATGATATGATAGGCCGGTAGTGCTTATGTTATGTATGATAGCCGGATGAGCTATGTTATATATTTATATTATTACGGGGTAAACCCCGGGTTATTACTTATGCCATGGATTTGCTACCCATGATGCGAGTGCGGCGCTTGCACTACGCGGATCGGACCACGGGATCCACGCGGGTGAAATAGTCTCATGCGAGTACGGCGATAGTACTTATGCGGGTCCACAGGATCCATGCGGGTGAAATAGTCCCATGCGGGTGAAATAGGCCCATGACGAGGCGGATGACCTCATGCGGGTCCACAGGACCCATGCGGGTGAAATAGTCCCGAGTAGGATTGCTTTATGATACTACGGGCGAGGTACCCTGTTTTGATCGTGAGCCTCTATTTTTATGCTATAAGTTTTATACTTGTTACTCTCATTGTTAGTAAGACACGGTCTGAGAAATTGACTTTTATCTATGACTCAAACTTATTTTTGACTTATGATATTACTACAATATTTTCGGTTTACATACTTGCACGTTGTGTCGACCCCCTTCGCCGCTGCGTTCATCCGCGTGTAAGGAAAGCGGTGGTAGATCCTCATTCCTAGGATCTTTTACTCAGTGTCGTGAGCTCCATTTCTTGGAGGCTCGACTTTTGGTATGGTTCTCCCCAATTGTTGTTGATGTTTTGTACATTCAGGGGCATGACGGGGCCTGTCCGTCATAGTGTTACTCCTTATTAAGTGCGTAGTCTTGTCATAACTTGGTTTGTTTAAGGATGTAACTGTTCGGTTTTATGTACTTTTGGGGTAGCCATTGTGGGCTAGACTATTTATATCATTATGGTTGTTTATTATGAGTTTATATTCCGCTGGTTTTCTCTGATGTTGTGTCACAAGGGTGCCCGGGTTAAGGCACGGGTCACGAATCCGGGGTCGGGTCGTGACATATAGCTTACGCATCTCGACAGCTTAGGAAACACGAGAAGAACTATCCCACACATGATTTGGAGTTGGCAGCAGTGATTCATGCCTTAAAGATCCGGAGACATTATTTATATGGGGTTCATGTGGATATTTACACAGAACACAAGAGCCTCCAGTATATCTTCAGCCAGAGGGAGCTGAACTTGCGACAGAGACGATGGTTGGAGCTGCTTAAGGATTATGATGTTGATATTCTATACCACTCAGGGAAGGCCAATGTAGTTGCAGATGCCCTTAGTCGCAGATCGATGGGTAGTCTATCCGATGTACAGCCGGGGAAAAAAGATATGGTCCGAGAGATTTGTCAGCTAGCGAGCCTTGGGGTTCGTTTGTTTGATTCTGATAGTGATGGAGTTCGGGTTCGAGAGGTTGCCGAGTCTTCCATCGTCGAGGAGGTGAAGAGGCGACAGTATGAGGATCCGATTATGGTGCGGTATCGAGATGCCGCTCTTAAGAGAGAGAAGAGTCTATTTGAGGTAGCGTCTGATGGAGTGCTAAGGTTTGAGGGACGATTGTGTGTTCCCGATGTGACAGGACTTCGTCAGCAGATTTTGGGGGAGGCACACAGTGCTCGTTATTCTATTCACCCGGGGTCGACTAAGATGTACCATGACCTCAGGTGTGTGTATTGGTGGGATGGCCTGAAGAGGGCGTGGCGAGTTTTGTTGCCTGATGTCTAATTGTCGTGGTCGAGTTGAGCACCAAAAGCCGGTGGGCTATGTGCGGCTATTGATATTCCGACTTGGAAGTGGGAGGTGATAAATATGGATTTTATTACGGGCTACCTACCACTCGGAGAGCATGATTCCATTTGGGTGATTGTCGACGGTGTGAAATCAGCCCATTTTCTTCCGATCGAACGGCGTTCTCGGTGAGACTATGCGGTGTATATTAGAGATTGTGAGACTACACGAGTCGGTGTCGATTATATCAGATAGAAGCCCGATTCGGCTAACTTAGAGGTCTTTTGAAGGGATTAGGGACACGAGTGAGTCTCGATCGCATTTCACCCTCGATCGACGACGGGCGAGCGCACTATCCGCACGCGAGGATATCTGCGGGCTTGTGTTATTGATTTCGAGGTAGGTGGGAGGATCATTTACCTCTTGTGGAGTTTGCTTATAACAACGGCTACCATTCTAGTATTCATATGACGCCTATGAGGCCTTATACGGGAGGAAGTGCAGTCACGATGGCCGGTTCGAGGTAGGAGAAGTTGATTAGTCGGGCGGACTTGGTTCGTGGCGATGGATAAGGTGAAGCTTATCGAGGCGGTTATTAGCGACCAGTGGCGAAGTCGTATGCGGATCGTGGCGTCGACACTTGGTTGAGGTACATGATTGAGTTTTTACGAAGGTGTCACCCGTGAAGGCGTGATGAGATTTGGGAATAAGGAAAACTTAGCCCAAGGTACATTGGGCCTTACAGATGTCGGAGGGTAGGCAAGGTTGCCTATGAGTTGGATCTGCCGTCCGATCTAGAGGCAGTACATCCAGTGTTTCATGTGTCTATGTTGCGGAAATGTATTGGAGACCCATCTAGAGTACATCCGATTCATGAAGTTCAGGTAACAGAGGAGTTATCGTATGAGGAGAGTCCCATAGCGATACTCGATCGTCAGGTTAGGCGATTGCGGACAAAGGATGTGGCTTCCGTCAAGGTCTTATGGCGGAACGAGAACAGAGAGGAGATGACGTGGGAAGTAGAGGATGACATGATGAAGAAATATCCTCACTTATTCCCTATACCTCCAGGTAACCCACGTTTCTTAATTGTTGGTCTTTAAATTTAGTAATTATGCTTGAGCTTTGTTGTGGCCGTGTGGAGCGTCTTTATTTGAGTCTATGTCGATATTGTGATTTGAGTAAGCCTAGAAGGAACATTCGGGATGAATGTTTCTAAGGGGGGGAGAATGTTATACCCCGTGGTTCAGTCCGTGCGTATGGGGCCGTGCGAAAGGAGTTAGGACTCGAAATCAGAAAATTTCGGTCAGGGGCCTCAGTATGTGGCCGGGAGCGAACAGCGCGCCATGGCTGGCAGCGCGCAAGGCGGGAATTCAGGCAGCGCGCCAAGGCGAATTTAGGGCGGCGGACGGAGTTCAGAAGTCGCGAGTTGCGCGCATGGCGGAAGTGAAATCTGGCGGAAAAACTTAGGAAAATCTGATCTTTTCTTTTAAAAAGGCCATGGGAGGGTGACAAGTGTCCCCCCCCCCCCCCCATCTGATTTTGCATGCATTATATTGACCAAGTCTTGAAGACTTGGTCATCTTTCATCTCTCTCTTAGACAAAAGCTCTTCCTTCTCTCTTAAAAATTTCATACTCCTCATTCTCTCTAAAATTCCAAGAGATATTCTAGTCTTAGGAAAAATCTGAAAAGAAAAGGCAAGAAGGAAGCTTATGGCTAGCTTGTGAAGGTTGTTGTGGTGGTGTTCTTGGAAAGGAAGCTAGCAAGTTGTTGGAAAAATTTGGCTAAAGCTCTAAGGTAATGATTCTTCCTTTATAATTAGTTTTTAGTGTTGCATGTTAAGAAGAAAGAACTTGTGATAGTAAATAATGCTCTTAGAGTCATTGCATGCAAGAAATGTGGTTTGGGTATGAAGGATTTGGCTAAAGAGGTTATGTGAGCATGTTGTAGCCTAAAAATTACCTTAAACTTGTTAAGATTAATTGTTATAACTTATGGGGAAAATTTTTACACACCCAAGTTTAGGTGTGTAATCCCCTTTGTGTTGGTTTGGATGTTGGGCCTTAAATGTGGCGTTTGAGTGTTAAAAATCGGTCTTTGAAAAGGTGGCAAGTGAGTAGAAATAAAGGAAATGCTGCCCAATTTTCCATAGGAATTAGTAACCTTGAACTTGGAAATATTCTACTTTGAAACTAGAAGTTAATAAACGTATTATGGTCATTATAGGTTGACGTATTACGTGCGATAGTTGGAATTAACAAGTGGATTGACCGAAGAGATATGTAGAGCTTTTCTATCTTTTGAGCATGAGTAGTTGTATCTATGTAGTACGGTATACGTACAAGATTTGATAATCTTCACTTGTTTTGAGGTATATGATACTTGTTTCGTTTTAAAGGTATAAGTCCCTTGGACATAGGGAAATGTGTTTGACTAACGTAAAATGTTAATATAACGGCTTTATGGGAAGTTGGTTATATTAGTTTGGGAAAAAGGTAAATAAAGAAGGGTTTACTTTACATAAAATAAGCAAGGAGAAAATGAGTTGAATTTGTGGAAGGTAAATTGTTTTAGGGCATTAATGGCCTAAGATTTTAAAGGAAATGAAGTCACTTGATTTAGAAGCTTGGGATATTTTCTAACTGGAAAATTGTGACTTGTTTTGAAAGTGGTTGTGACATGATACTATGGATATTAGTATCTTGGAAGTTTTATATAAAAATGAGTCATTTCGAAAAAGGTTTACGGTATGTGATACTTGGGTTAAATTCCCGGATTTCTCTTAAAAAGACATGTAGTGCCTTAATGAGCTAAAATGAGAGGATTTATATTAATAATGTTCATAAGAAGTTAGAAGATTTCTTATCTTGTTTATGTTATGATAAGCCGGTAGCGCTTATGTTATGTATATATACTAGCGGTTGTCTTTGATTTATGTATTATTATTGTTATCACCGAGTATTCGATGGCGTGGCGCTTATGTTATGTATACTAGCGGTTGTCTGATTTATGTATTATCATTGTTATTACTGCGTATTCCATGGATTTGCTACCCATGATGCGAGTGCGGCGCTTGTACTCATGCGGGCCCATTGGGTCCATGCGGGTGAAATAGTCCCATGCGGGTGAAATAGTCTCATGCGGGTCCACAGGATCCATGCGGGTGAAATAGTCCCATGCGAGGCGGATGGCCTTATGCGGATCCACAGGATCCATGCGGGTGAAACAGTCCCAGGAGTAGGATTGCTTAATGATACTACGGGCGAGAGATCCTGTTTTGATCATGAGCCTCCTATTTTTATGCAGTATTATACTTATACTTGTTACTCTCATTGTTAGTAAGGCACAGTGCAACCTAATTTGATTTTGATCTATAACTTCCGTGTATTTTGGACTTATGATATTACTACAGTATTTTCCAGTTTTACATACTTGGTACGTTGTGTCCGACCCTTTCTCGGGCCGATTCACGCCGCAGTAAGTGGAAAGCGGTGGTAGATCCTCATTCCTAGGATCTTTTACTCAGGTGTCAGGAGCTCCATTTCTTCAGAGGCTCGACTTTTGGTATGGTTCTCCCTGGTGTTGTTGATGTTTTGTACATTCAGGGGCATGACGGGGCCCTGTCCCGTCATAGTGTTACTCCTTCTTAGAGGCATGTAGTCTTGTCATAACTTGGTTTGTTTAAGGATGTAACTGTTCGGTTTGGGGTAGCCATTTTGGGCTAGACTATTTTATATCATTATAGTTGTTTATTGTGAGTTTATATTCCGCTGATTTTCTCTGATGTTGTGTCACAAGGGTGCCCGGGTTAAGGCACCGGTCACGGATCCGGGGTCGGGTCGTGACAATTATGAAGGACTTAGGTGAATCCTGCTATATTCTTGGAATTAGGATCTACAGAGATAGACCTAATAGATTGTTAGGTATGTCACAGTATACATACATAGACAAAGTGCTAAGACGTTTCTCAATGGAAAACTCCAAGAGAAGAGGTATTCCTATGGGTCAAGACATCAATTTATCTAAGAAGGACTGTTACAGAACTTGAAAGCATGAAGAGGATCCTATATGTCTCAGCTATAGGATTAATCATGTATGTCATGACCTGTACTAGGCCAGATGTGGTCTTTGCACTTAGCATGACTTGCAAATTCCAGTAGAATCTTGGGAAAGAACACTGGAAAGCAGTCAAGAATATTCTCAAGCATCTTAGACGAACTAAAGAATATTTCTTAGTCTATGGTATGCAAGAGAAACTAGTCGCTACTGGGTACACTGATGCTAGCTTTCAAAAAGATCTTGATGACTTCAAGTCACAGTCTGGATATGCCTTCATTTTCAACGGTGGAGCAGTAAGTTGGAAAAGTTTCAAGCAAGAAACCACTGTTGATTTGACAACTGAAGTCAAGTACATTGCTGGATCGAAAGCTAGTAAAGAAGTTGTCCCGATATCTGAGTTCTTAAAAGAACTAGGGTTGTTCCAAGTGTTAGTCATCCAATAACGATATATTGTGACAACACTGGTGTGATTGCGCAAGCTAAGGAACCAAGATCAGCAAACAAATATAAACATGTACAGAGAAAATACCACATACTCGGAGAGATGGTGGAATCTAAAGAAATAGATCTAGTGTTGAATTCCGCACTCGAAAACCTGTAAGTTTTCTTTTATTATGTTTTGAACATAAACATATGATTATTGTATAAGTCATGTCAGGATTGTAGTTGAGTAAGAAAATTTTAAACTTTCGTTGTACTTACTACTTGTTTACGAACTCAACAAATCCCTTCAAGACCTATATGATAGAACAAATATAGAGGATAATATATTATAAAGAGTTTCTAAAAAAATCCGGGAATTTATATTCAATTTGAAAAGGAGAGTAAGTTTTCCTTTTTTAGAAGCATTCTGGACCTAAAAGGATTTGGTATAATTAGATGAATTACCTCCATGTTTCCAGCAATGGAGGATATATTGACAATACGTGGTGAATCATATAATTGAAGTAGAGGTAATAATTTGTTTTTGTTAAAATATGTAGCAGCAAACCAATCGAGAAGAGGAAGACAGAGAAGAAGAAGACAGCGGAGAAGAAGAAGTAGTGAAGAGGATATTTGGGAGCTAATGTGCTCTTCTGCGTTTTAGATTTATTCCTCTTAATGAATATTACAACTCTTACATCTATTTATAACAACTAATTTTTGCAGAAATTACCATTATTACAAACATAACCAATAATGTAAAGCAAGACTAAGTAAGGGTTCTATATATGTACCTAGTAATTGTGTATAACTAGTGTATATCTATGTATATCTTCAACACGCCCCCTCAAGCTAAGCGCTGAAAACATAGTTTTCAGTCCTAGCTTGGGAATACGTCGAAGCAATGTATCATTAGCATCGGCTGATACATGCTCAACAACCAGAACAACCACAACAGTTGCACCATCCATATCTGCATTATCTCTGTTGATTCTGCTTTCTCCTCATTCCAACAAAGAAAAAACATAGAACTATATCTCAGCAGCATCCTCAACATCAGCTGCAGCACCTACAATGACAACAATAGGGCCATCATACAATACCAGTCGGACCAGCAAATTCATTAATATCAACCACAAAAAATTTCTCGGCATCAAGTGATGGCTCAACGCCCATCCAATAACCTTCTCTGCACTTTCAACAGGTAAATTCTTCTTTGTAATGCATAATGTCTCGAGTCCATTACAAAATACCAACTGTTTGTAAGCTATTTAGCCAACTGTTTGTAAGCTATTTAGCCAACACCAAGCTAGAATTCAAGCTGTTGCAACATCAACTGCAGTTTATCTGAAGTCTTTTGTTTATCCTTCTGTACCAACATGGTCTCCTGGATATGCTCCAATTCCAACGACTCAACTTGAGGCCTATAAGACACTTTTACAGCAACAAATTGAGGTTCTGCAAACCCAGTTCAAGCTGAATCCAGACACACATAAAACAGCAGAGCAACAACACGCCAATCAACACCAACACCAATAAACTAGCAGAAAGTAACAACTAATATCACGGATGCTTGATAGCGAAGCAACAAATTCAAGAAAACAGAAAACCAAGAAGAATAATGCGCCAAAGAAGAACAAATGCTGCCCAAAGAACAACACTGCAATGAAACAACAACTACGAAGAACAATAGCGACTCGTGATCTGCATTACCAACGAAGCAACCTCATCGCGAAGAGCACTGCATATTTCGGCAAAGAAGACTAGCATTAGCGGACTGGAACTCGAAAAAGGGACCAACAGCAGTAGGAGTAGCCTCGACTACCACTGAACCACTTGGATAAATTCTAGCAGCAGTAGCTTCAGTAAAACAGCTGCTAAAAAACAGTAATTGAATCTCTCAGTCATTTTCCTTAATTCGACATTAACCACTGGATTTATCTTGACGGAGAACCCCTCGTTCTCTAGTCTCACTCGGACTAAGAGAATCCCTCGATTCTCTCTATGAATTTGTTATGAACCAGCACCAGCAGACTACAATTCTGAACCAGCACCAGCAGAATTTGATAAGCGGCAAGAACCCTCTCGTTCTCTAGTCTCTCTTGGACTAGAGAATCTCCCGATTCTCATCACGCAAGCAACTTTAATAAGCGGCAAGAACCTCTTCGTTCTCTAGTCATTCGGACTAGAGAATCTCTTGATTCTCATCACACAAACTATTCTTTGAATTGAGTTTCAACTCAATCCATATTCAGTCTCCGACGAAGTATCCCTCGGTTCTCATTATCGCCAAGAACTCTTCGATCCTTCTATCGATAGACATTTCCTACTCTTTGATTTCATGGTTGCATTTCCAGCAACAACCACATCAATAATACTAGCAGCGAGCAGCACCAACACTGATCAATGTTAATACAACTCGTCAACACAAAACTCGTAAAATAGCAACTACATCAGTTTCTGATTTATGAGCCACGCCAGCAGCAACTACATCACACAATTCACAACAAAAGCCAAGAACAACAACTATCAACAACAACAAACAACATTTTTCTCCAATTTACCAACAAATACGACTAGAAACTAACACAAAATCAGTGACGATTTCAGTCACTGACCAACAAATCAACAAGTTTGCATTTCCAACCATTAACGCCGCTCACTATCTGAAACAAAGAAGTAGCGATAATAATACCAATACAGATATGGAAACCAACAACAAACAATACGAAAATGATTTTTAGTAATATTTTAGGTGATAATGATAGCCAAAGGCTGAATGTATCCGCAGAAAATGATAACATCTCCATAGCGGAACAAATAAGACGAATCGATCTTCGATTATCTGATTTTCAGAAAAAGTAGCGATTTTGATTTTTCAATCGTAACTTCGATTTTCAGTTCTACAATTCTCCATTTTTGATTTTACAGAAGAAAAGTATGTTTTACAGAGATTACGTCAATCTTACTGTTACTCGATTTTAATTCTGAATTTTCAGAAGAAAATTCCTTCGATTCTGTGGTTTTCCGAGGTTCTCTGTTTTCGATTCCTTCGATTCGCAATTGTTTTTTTTTCAATTCTCTGTTTTCGAAGTTCTCTATGTTCGATCGATTGATCTCCAATTGCAGATTTCCTTCTTCGTTTTTGATTTTCAGAATTTCAGAAAATTCTTCGATCACAATCTCGATTGCGCGATATGAAGGTCCTACGAATCGGTAGGCTTTGATACCATGTTAAAATATGTAGCAGCAAACCAATCGAGAAGAGGAAGACAGAGAAGAAGAAGGCAGCGGAGAAGAAGAAGCAGTGAATAGGATATTTGGGAGCTAATGTGCTCTTCTGCGTTTTAGATTTATTCCTCTTAATGAATATTACAACTCTTACATCTATTTATAACAACTAATCTTTGCAGAAATGACCATTATTACAAACATAACCAATAATGTAAAGCAAGACTAAGTAAGGGTTCTATATATGTAACTAGTAATTGTGTATAACTAGTGTATATCTTCAACAGTTTTTATACATTCTTCAGCTAGATCACAAATCTGAGTAGCTATCTTCAGCCCGTCAAGGAATGGATCTCTGGCTGCAGGACCAACACTAAATTATACTTCATCTCCTTTACTTTATGTGACAATACGATTCAAAGTACGGGGTTAAATTATCTAATTTTTCGTATGGATTTAGAAGTCAGATCTTCAAGTTTATTTGAAATAAAATTTATATATATATTTAAAAATTATATAAAAAGTATTACAAATTATATTAGTTAATAATTTAAAATATTTTAAAAAATATTTATAAAAAATTGCGGTAAAAGATCTTTTTGATTTTCCAAATTATAACTGTGTCACTCAAGTGAAACATGGAGAAATCATTTCGAATGGATAAAGAAAATTACTGAAGAAATTAAATTCCCAGGATCATATATATAATTGCAGAATTTCTTGTTTCACTTACTTCTTGACTTGTAATAGTAGCATCTTTATCCATATGCACTCCAAGAACTCCTGCATTATTCACCTGTTATGCTTGTTTAGCTAGCCATGATTATTACTCCCTCTGTCATAATTTATGTGACACAATTCGAATTTCGAAAGCAATTTTTTTTATTTTGACCATGAATTCGAAACTGATAAAACCTTATGCAAAGCTCTGTGTGTTGAGCTCTGCCATGGAAGCTTCACGAAGAAGCAAACTCGAGAAGGAGGAAGAAGGGAAGGGAGGTTGCACAATCTTTTCACGTTTTTATTTCTGTTGTAACTATGCATCAGTGATGCTACAAGTATATAAAACTTGGTAAATGAATAATAACTGGGTCTTACCAGAATGGGCGGACACAATGGAAAACATAAGAAAAGTAAACAAGCCTATCAGCCAGGCCCAATATTCGTGTATGTGTTAGTGTATATTACTATAGTATATTAAAGTATATACTATGTATCCTCAACACGCCCCCTCAAGCTAGGAACGAAAAACAAGTTCTTTAGGCCTAGCTTGGACAACAAATAAACATGGCGACCATGCGTCAAGCTCTTCGTGAGAACATCGGCTGGCTGTTCATCGGTGGAAATGTAGCAAGTATTGATTAGTCCCTGCTGCATTTTTTCACGAATAAAGTGGCAGTCGATGTCGATGTGTTTTGTTCTCTCGTGAAAAACAGGATTGGCTGCAATCTGTAGTGCAGATTTGCTATCACTATGGACAGAAACTGGTAGTGAAATCTGAACACCCAATGTCAGGAATAAGCCAGAAAGCCACACGATCTCAGCCACTGCAGCAGCCAAGCTTCTGTATTCAGCCTCAGTCGAGCTACGCGAAACAGTGGGTTGTTTCTTCGACTTCCAAGAGATGAGAGAACTACCGGAAAATATGAGGTAACCAGTAACCGATCTTCTGGTGTTAAGACATGATGCCCAATCAGCATCGCAATACGCAGTAAGGGTAAGAGTTGTTCCTGCCTGCATATAAAGACCAAGGCCCGGAGCTTGTTTCAGGTATCTAACTACTCGATAGGCAGCCAACAGATGTGAAGATTTGGGACACTGCATGAACTGGCTTAGGTTCTGGACAGCAAATGCGATATCAGGTCTTGTATTAGTCAAGTATAACAACCTTCCAATAAGTCTTTGATAGACTGCTGGATCAGCCAAGACTGGGTCATCAGTTGTAGATACCCCACCAGGAGCATGCTGATCAAACAGAACTGATGTTAACTTAGTGTTGAGCTCCAGAGGTGATCGTTCTGGTTTACCAGCTGAGAGCCCAAGATCAGATATTAATTCAACTGTGTACTTCCTCTGATGCATCACGATACCTGTGTCATTTCTTGCAAACTCGAACCCCAGAAAATATCGCAGGAATCCCAAGTCCTTGATCTTAAAGTTTTGCTGAAGATCATGCTTAGTTTCTTGAATGAGATCCTCATCGCTTCCTGTGATAAGAAGGTCATCCACATACACAAGTACAATGACTGTTCTGTCCCCAATCTGTTTAGTGTGCAAAGAGTGATCTAATTGACTTTGAATAAATCCAGAATTACGCAAGGCAGTAGTCAATTTTATATTCCATTGCCTAGAGGCTTGCTTCAATCCATAGAGTGATTTGATTAATTTGCACACCTTCCCTTGCTGGTTATCAAATCCTTGAGGCATACTCATATATACCTCTTCATTCAAGTCACCTTGTAGGAATGCGTTGTATACATCCATTTGATATATGTTCCAACCTTTAGAAGCAGCCACTGAAATCACAGCTCTCACAGTCACCATCTTAGCTACTGGTGAGAAGGTGTCTTGGTAATCAATTCCCTCCTTCTGATTGTAACCCTTGGCAACTAATCTAGCCTTGAATCTTTCAACTTCTCCATTTGCCTTGTATTTGACTTTGTAAACCCACTTGCATCCAATGGCCTTCTTATGTGCTGGAAGATCAGTGACTTCCCATGTATTGTTGCTCTCTAAAGCTTGCATCTCCAGTTTCATTGCATCGACCCATCTGGCATCCTTTACTGCTGAGGAGTAGGAAGTTGGTTCATGCTCAGCCTCAAGCTTAGCAATATAACTCTGATATTTTGTAGCTAATCCAGCATAGCTAAGATGATTTGACATTGGATATAAGCTGCCCTTTCTATTGTCTGCATCTTCTGTATGTGGCATCTGTATGAAATCTTTCAGCCAAGCAGGCTGCCTTTTGTTTCAATCTGATCTCCTCAATGGTGGCTCAGCTTCAGAATCCATCAAAGGACTGTTAGCTGCAGAATCAGGAGAACCTGATCTTCTCAGTGGTGACTCAGCATCAGAAACAACCAGAGGAGTGTTGCCTGTAGAATCAGGAAAGGTGCTGTCATCTGGCTGTCTTGTCAAATGCATATCATTCTCCTCCTGTTTCCTTTCTTCAACTGTTGGGATATTGTGGTCTGCTGCACCTTCATCTGGAATCTGTTGGAAGACATCAGTGTTGGTGTCTATTTCATCTTGCTGTGACTGTCTTGAGTTCAAATTGGTGTCAGCAATCAGTGGTTTCTGCTGCTGGAAGGGAAATATGTCCTCATAAAAAACAACATCCCTGCTTACAAACAAAACATTGTTAGATAGATTCAGCAACCTATAACCCTTCTGTCTGGTGGAGTACCCCAGCAACACTGCCTTGATGGCTCTAGTATCAAATTTGTCAGTCTTTACTAGATTTGATGCATAGCAAAGACAGCCAATAACCCTCAAATGAGATAGAACAGGTGCCCTTTTGTACATCTTTTCATATGGTGAGATATTGCCCAGTATCACAGATGTAACTGCTCAAGATGTACGAAGATGTATCTGGCCAGCTCACAGAATCCGTGGTAGACCACTCTGAAATTTGATGGCTCTTGCAAGTTCCAGTATGTGCCTATGTCTCCTCTCAACTACTCCATTCTGTTGGGGGCTATAGGGGCAAGATGTTTGATGTAAAATCCCCAACTGTGTAAACAAATCCTTACAAGAACTATTCAGGAATTCTGAGCCATTGTCTGTCCTGACAGACTTGACTTGGGAATCAAACTGAGTTTTGATCATCAGAAATAACTCTTTTATCATAGAAGGTACATCTGACTTTAAATGTAAAAGGAAAATCCATGTCCATCGAGTAAAATCATCTACTATAGTTAGAAAAAATCTCATTCCAGTATATGTGGGAACTTTGTATGGTCCCCAAACAACATCAGATGTAGTAACTCAAATGGAAAACTAGTCATACTTGTGCTAATAGGAAATGGCAACCTAGTTTGCCTTGCCATTGGGCATACATCACAATGCTGAATTGTTAGCCTAGAATCATTATTGAAAAAATTAATTTTCCTAAGTATACTCATTGGTACATGACCTAATCTTTTGTGCCACAGGGCAACTTTCATTTCCTTTGTACTGAACCTTGACATGTGAGCTTTTGCCTCCATTAATCTATCCTGTTTTCTTGCAGAATCCAGCATATAGAGGCCATCTACTTCTCTACCAATCTCCTTCACCTTCCCAGTGAAGAGATCCTGCAACACAAAGAAGTCAGGGAAGAACCTTGCACTACAATTTAACTCCTTTGTCAACTTAGAGACTGAAAGCAGGTTAAATTTAAAACTTGGTACACAAAGGACATGTTCTATGAGTTCACCTCCTGTTAGTCTACAATTTCCAGTTTGTGTAATTGGAGCAAAACCTCCATTAGGCAGTTGAACATGCCCTGAGTTTTCTGTCAGGTTAAGTGACTCAATCATATCCTTATTTTTTACCATGTGATTAGTGGCTCCTGAATCGACTATCCATGGACTACTATTATCTTCAACATGAGTAGATTTACCTGCCATACACACTTTTGCAGCAATGGCCGAATCTGTACCTGTTTCCTTAAATTGATTCATCACTGACAAAGATCCTTTCCGAACATGCGGTGTATAAGTCCTTACTATCTGATGTAGTTGTTCCTGTTGGTAAGGGGAAATCCCTTCATTGTGTGTTGTTACGACTACATTGGCCTTACTCTTGCCTTTATAGTCTGTAGGATATCCTACCAGTTTATAGCATTTTTCTTTGATGTGTCCCTGCTTCTTACAATAGTCACAGTAATATAGCAGTTTATGGCATCCTTCCCTACTGTGTCCCTTCATATGACAATAGTCACACAGTGCGTATGTATTGTACTTCCTGTTCTTATTGTTATTGAAGGAAGCCCTGCCTGTGAGTGCAATGTTATCGACTGAATGTCCCAAATAGGAGATCTGTTTTTGGCTTTCATCCTGTGCTATCATCGCATAGGCTTGATTTACACTAGGTGTGGGGGACATCAGTAGGATGTGACTCCTTGCCTGGTTATAACCATCGTTTAGTCCCATAAGGAACTCCAATAGTCTCTGATTTCCCAGATGAACAATGTATTCTCTAGGATTGGTGCACTCACATATAGGAGTTGGTATGATCGAGTCTATTTCATCCCATAGATGATAGATCCTTTATTCTAGAGTAATACTGAGCTACGGGTGTAACTCATTGATTGAGCATTGACAATTCCTTTTTCAGCTGGTAAACTCGCGAGAGGTTGATTTTGTCAAACCTTTCCTTCAAATCCTTCCATACAGCAGCGGCACTAGATCTGTACAGAATATCCACCTGCCGGACTCCTACGCTGTCGGACGCACTCAGGAACAGAGGATGGTTGTGATCGATGATTTCTGAATCTGCATGCACATCTTTCTCTGTAGTCATCGATGGTGTATTCTCCATGGATCTTCTATTACGCAGTTGGTTGTTGAATGTTTCCAGGAATTCAGGATCGAAAAAGAAAAAAAAAATGAAATAAAACTCAGAGATCGACGAGTATGTCAATCGCAGAGGTGAATCAAGAGCTTAAACAGCTAGAACGATGTCTAATTCGTCCTGCATGACTCTGATACCATGATAAAACCTTATGCAAAGCTCTGTGTGTTGAGCTCTGCCATGGAAGCTTCACGAAGAAGCAGACTCGAGAAGGAGGAAGAAGGGAAGGGAGGTTGCACAATCTTTTCACGTTTTTTTTCTGTTGTAACTATGCATCAGTGATGCTACAAGTATATAAAACTTGGTAAATGAATAATAACTGGGTCTTACGGTAATGGGCCCAGACACAATGGAAAACATAAGAAAAGTAAACAAGCCTATCAGCCAGGCCCAATATTCGTGTATGTGTTAGTGTATATTACTATAGTATATTAAAGTATATACTATGTATCCTCAACATAAACTAATAATTTTTAATGAAAAATAATTTACATATTTAGAAATTACATAAGAAATGCTCAATTATAAATCACAATAGTTAGCAAATTAAAATATTTAAAGGGCATATGAATAAATAGCGGTCATATTATTCTTGTTTTACTCTCGAAAAACAAAATATATCACACAAATTAAAGCATACTTACAATTAAATTAGGCTATTTAATTAGCCAAAATCAACCTAACTTTTAAATGAACTAAGTAAGGTAAATCAAAATGTATATGTTAATAATTAGATGAATAATTAACTCATCATACTTGAGCAACTTATATTTTTATGGGGTAATTTTCGACCTCTAACCCAAAGTTTTGGCATATGGTTTAAACACTAGTTTGGTTTGTAATTGTTAAGAGTCTCACATCGGATATGGAATGAGAACATGAACTCCTTATATGGACTTGGACAATACTCACCTACAAACTAGCTTTTGAGGTTGTGTTAAACCTAATATCTATTCTTTACATGGTATCAGAGTCAGACCCATTTCAATTCTTTGTTCACCGATTGTTTATCCACGTTTCAGTTAACAAAGTCTGGACGTGCGAGAAAGTGTTAAAAATTTCACATCAGATATAGAACGAAAACATAGACTCCTTATATGAACTTGAACAAAGAAAAATGTTACAAGGGCATGCTTGAGCAATGACGTAACTAGAGTTTTGTGCAAATGGTATTAATCTACTGTATATATGTATTAGTAGGAGGCAATAGAGCGTTACTTTATAGAGCAAATTGAATTAATTTTTCAAGTTGTAATTGTATCGGCCAATTATACACACACATATCTTATAAAAAGAACAAAAAAACACCATTTACATCCATATTCTGACAGCCATGGCAATCACTTATTGTCACATGGCAAGAGAGACATTTAAGTTTATATTGGATAACAAGTATTTATGTTGTTCAAATGGATGAAGTTACAATCAATAAAGTTACAAGCACCTTTTCAGTGGGGGAATGAAGTCTAGTTTCATGTTTAGTTAGAACAGAGGAGATTGACAGTCACTGACGCTAATGTAAATTCCCAAGATACATACTTGGATGTATGGGTACACTTTTGCTTTTTCATCGTTCAATTTCTTTTTTGACGGGATAGACGAACCAAATTTACGATACTGTGAAGTGCGAATTACTTAACATTTATTAAAAAGAAATGTATTGCACACTTAAGTGGATTTAATTTAGCTTCATAATAGAGCTAAGTCCACCATCGACAGCCAAATTATGAGCACTAACATAAGCCGATTCATCCGATGCCAAGAAAAGTGCTGCTTCTGCGATATGATTCGTGTCCAATGTAACACCTTTCAAGTTAGCTTTTTCACATATTCTAGCTTCAATGGTGGCGGCATCTCCGCCGAACGATTTGCACACCATCGGCGTTGCAATACCGTAAGGCGATACACAATTCACCCTAATTCCATGTTGTCCTAGCTCACGCGCTGCCGCTTTCACCACCCCTAGGACCGCGTGCTTCGACGCGATGTATGCTAACGGAGCTTCCCCCGCCAGAGTCGCCTCTACGCTTCCCGTGCATATGATGGATCCGCGGACCTTTTTAGCTACCATCACTCTAGCCGCGTGCTTGACCGCTGACGCAGATCCGCGCACGTTGATGTTCATCGTCCTGTCAAATACCGTCATATCCATTTCGAGAATGCTGCCTAGGGTGCCCAGTGTACCAGCATTGCTGAACATGATGTCGAGGGTGCCGTACTTTTCGACAGCACAGGCGACAGTTTCCTCGACTTGTTTCTCGTCGGTGACATCACAGTGATGGTAGCAGGCCTTATCTGTTCCGATGGAGGCCACTACTTGGAGACCAAGATCATCTTGAATGTCGGCAATGACGACACGAGCACCATGTTCCACGAATAATCTTGCAGTTGCTTCACCAATGCCACTTGCAGCACCGGTTATTACAGCTATTTTACCCTCTAACCTGGTGCCACAAAAAAGAACAAACCAAATTTAAAAAATGTACATATGTACGCAGTACATTATAGACGTCTTACTGATTGTGAATAGAAATTGAAATTGAAATATTACCTGAGCTTATTTGCCATTATTGAGAAGACAAGAGCAGGCACTTCCTTGTCAAATTAATTGGTTTTAGTAGAGGTTTCTGCCCGCTTAATAAACAAAAAGTTCTGCTGGATCTACAAATATATAAAACAAATAGCCCGATTGGACTTTTTTTTCTCGATAAACTTCCAATTCAGTTAAATGCGTCTTGAGCTACGCAAAGAATATCGGGAGAAGGCTGGCGTCCGGCAACAATATAGGGATCCACGTATATTGTTGGCAAATCTGCGACCCTCAAAACTTAAAGAGGAACGAAATACGCACATATATAATAACCACTTGCCGCACTTGCTAGGCAGTATCAAATTTTTTGAAAAAGAAAGAAGAAAATATGATTAATTGTTGTATGGGGTAAAATCCATGTTGTATGGGGTAAGCAATGTACCGGAGGTATCGAAGGGTCATCAGTACCGGAAAGCAGAATGTGGAAGGACTAATTCAATATCCAACGGGCGGCCGTTACAAAAGTGATTTTGCACCTCCCAAAGAGCGTTAATGACACAAATTATCATCTTTATTGTCCGTTATTATTACAAGATTAATATGTGCTAAAAGAGGCATAATTCGTGGAATGTGTACCCCTGAATTCAAGTATAAATAGGACCAATCATTTAATTGTAAAGACATCGAAGAAAGGAGATATACTACACATTTGCTACTTACACTTTTTTTTTAATTCGTGTCTTAGTTGAGCACTTCAATATCATAATCGCCGAAGATCTTAGCTCAAAGCATCTCTAATTTTATTTATACTAATTTCAATTGCTAATTATCTTGCTATCTTGGTCACTTAAGATCCACGTGTTTTTGACCACATATACAAATTCAACCGTCTCAATTTACGAGTAAACAATTGTCTTCTTGAACACAATTTCAAATACACTCTTATAGTCTCATTCTATATTATACTAGTATTATAGTCCAGCGACATTTAATAGGCATGAAAGTATGCACATATATTACTAACAGTTGACAGGCAATAATATGAGTTATAGTAATTGATTTACAAAAGAAGACGGCGTAAAAGTTTTCTTCAGCAAAAACGATATTAAGGAGGCAAATTGAGTAATTATGCCAATCAAAGAAAAATTATTAGAGCATGATTCTAGAACCAACGATATCATGATCGACTGCTTTTAAAAAGAAATAGCTTTAAAGAGTTTATGATGTTGAAACAGGGGAATTCAGTTTTGAGCATCTTTATATGTTGATTTAGTTGTTTATGAATTGTAGGTATTGGTTTGGGTTGAAACTTGAGAGATTCATATATGTTCTGGAAAAGTAGGAAGTTGGATACTAGAGAAAAAATTGTTATGTTGACAATCGCGTTTAAATTATTACTCCAATATCGTAGTATTTTGTTGAAGTCTTATACCGCAGAGGTCAGAAAGTTCTGTAGAAAAAGTAAATAATTAATTGTTAAGATGTGTTTTGCTAACTAGTTGGTACTAGTTTAGATAGGAAACTCTCGCACATGATATTTCATATACAAAACTAAAAAAAAGTGATATTTAAGATGTGTTTTTGACCTTTTAACTCTTAAAAGAACTTATTTATTCTTATTCTTATCTTCAGGTGTATTAAGTAGGCATACACCTTAGCTTGTCACCGGACAGCTATGCCTTAATAAACAAATTATATTATTGGGATGAGCCTAGCTCTTAGAGTACTCGTTTGGGGTGAATGGATAGATTAATGGACACGACAGGAGTATTAATTCTTAAGTCCACTCAACGAAATATCAAATGGCTTTAACATATATATCGTTGATTAATTATACTTATTAAATTCCAATTCCTTTTTTTAATAAGACGGTGAATGCAGAATATGTTTGCATCACAGCCGACAAATCATAGTTGTCACTCTGTGCAATTAGTATAAGAAAATGGCTTGAGAGACAAGACAACGAATTCTATATTGTGAGGTAGGTCTAATCAACATATGAAAATTGCTCCGTGCGAGATGTGCTATCGCACAAGCCCCAAAAAACAAAAAAATTTAGGATCTTTTTTCATTTTTTATTAAGTAGTATTAACCAGAATTTACTGTAAAGATCCATAATTCGCAGGTTTTAATCTCAATTAAGAATTCATTTTTACGAATTAGAACAGGGTCTCCAAATTTATGAAGTTAAAAAGTATTAACAGGGTAACAACTTGTCAGAGAAAATAGTTTAATGTATCATGTGACCCTTTTTGTTGCACTGTATAACTGGCCGCTTATTGAATAATCCATTAGGAAGAAGTAGTCCTAATAAAGAAATTCCAATTTATATAACAGGACCTTACAGGTTCATACTTTTGCCTATCAGCACACTTCTCAGAATGAACTGGTGGTGGTCAAGATCTATCAATACTGCACAGGTATAATGTCCATCTGCTATTACAATTCTGTTAATGTTTAATTTACTGATCAAACATTTACAAGTACTCTTGTCAAAAACTTTTTGTTCACAGCAAAACATTGAGTGCTGTGGAACACATCAAAGCTACCAAAATGTTGGCCTAGTCATTGGAGTTACCGGTGTGGTTGGCAACAGCTTGGCAGAAACACTCTCATCCACTGACACCCCAGGTGGTCCGTGGAAGGTCTATGGTGTATCGAGACGGGGGACGCCGGTCTGCAATATTGCTAAAGTCAAATATATTCAGTGCGACGTCTCTGTAGCAACTGACGCACAAGCCAAGTTATCGACCCTGAAAGATGTGACACACATATTCTGGGTGACTTCGGCTTTTGACCTGTCCACCGCCAAATGTTGCGAAATCAATGCAGCCATGCTTCATAATGTGCTCAATGCTGTCATCCCAAATGCGTCCAATTTGCGCCACATCTGTCTCCAGACGGGCGGGATGCATTATATGGGCATACATAAATCAATTGATGGGAAACTTCATGTTATTTCCCATGATCCACCTTTTACCGAAGAAATGGAAAGATTGGAAAACATTCACAACTTTTATTACGCGTTAGAAGATGTACTATTCGATGAGGTCTCTAGAAAACCAAGCCTAACATGGTCCGTCCACAGGCCCGATCTAATTTTCGGGTTTTCACCCCGTAGCACGTTGAACATTATTGGAACACTTTCCGTCTACGCAACAATATGCAAATACCAAAACATTCCGCTGAAATTTCCGGGGACGAAAGCCGTTTGGGATAGTTACTCGAATGCATCAGACGCTAATTTGGTGGCAGAGCATCAAATTTGGTCAGCACTCCGTCAGCAGGGGAAAAACAAAGTATTCAACATTACCAACGGCGACGTGTACAAATGGAAACATTTGTGGAAGGTGTTGGCTGAACAAATCGGAGTAGAATATGTGGGATTCGACGAGGTAGAGAAGATTATTCCCTTGTCTGAATTGATGAAGGATAAGGGACCTGTGTGGGATAAGATTGTTAGAGACAATAAGTTGGTTTCCACAACGTTACAAGAGGTTGGCTTGTGGGAATTTGCAGATACGTTATTGTCTAAAGGGACTAGCAGGTTGAGCAGCATAAATCGCAGCAAAGAGCACGGTTTCATTGGCTTCAGGAATTCCACCAATTCCTTCGTTTACTGGATACAGAAGGCAAAAGATAACAGATTAATTCCATGAACTTTGTAATTTTACTCATCATTTAATTAAGTTTTACACACCGTCGTGTAGTTTTTTATACTACCTGGGTGATTTAACCTGTTATATAACATGTCACTTATCATATTCTTTTGGTTACTTGAACATATTTCAATAAACTACTCAGACTAATCTTTTAAATGATGTGATAGATTAAAAGTTATCTTAGTTTGTTAGGTGTAATAATATATTTGGTGCTTAAAGTTGTATGTAGGTTCGGGTAGATGATGGACTAAATTCAATAAGATACTAGCAGGGATGAACTGAAAGATGAAATAGAGTATGTGTCACGTTCCTTACCTTTATGTCTAGCCCTCTCCCCATTTTAGGTGGGGAGGTTCGATATTCCTCTCCATATGTTCAAATATTATAGTACCCTGAGCACAATTCAAAAAAAGAAGGCAGAAAAATAGCCCTTATACACTTTGGTACAATTATTTTGAAAGTTTCCTTTTAGACATTATTATTTAAAGAAACTTTGATAGTTAAAAACAACTTTTTGATCATCCTAAGAAAAAAGATAAGTCTTAGGTACAAATATGTGTTATTTGACTTCTTGATATTAGTGAGTTCACAATTAATAGAGGGTAGAGAAGATACAGAATAAATATAGTAATGCCCTAGACAACGCTTGCCTAATCTAAGGGAAATTATTGAGCAGTACAAATATTTAAAAGCTCAAGGTTTGAAAGTTGGCTCACGGTGTCACGCAATAAATAAATAGAACAAAAAAAACATCGAAGAAATCAAACTTCCAATTTTCAAATTATAACTTTTCTAATATATGGTGAGATAATTAGCATCCCTTTATCCTTAACATAAGTTTTTATTTAAACTTTGGGAAACGAAAACTTCTTCATAGTAAACGCTTACATCTTTAGTGGTCTCACTCGACGCATATCTGAATTAGTTAGGTCTAAATGAATGGTTTTCTTATGACTATAGCCGATACAAATTAAACCTAGACTTATAAATATGATATGTAATACGTTGTTCATGTATGAACAACAATGTAATATTTATAAGTGGTTTTTATACGTGTGAAACGTAACTGCACGTGAATGAAAATATGAATATATATGCTTATTTAAACAAGCAAGATGCTCTTAATATACCATGATACTTCATTATCCTCCACCTCAATAAATGTGAATTTAACCACGAAATTATTAGCTATAATAGAAAATTCGTCACTAATTATTCACTTTTCGTGAGAAAAGTTACATATTGAATTTAAATGGATGAGTCACATATTTTTAGCGATGAAACACAAGTTTCGCAATAAAAGTTTTGTCTATAGAGATTGTCCACCAAAATTAGAGATTAGTCATTTATTGAGTTATATTAGCCATGCATAGAGCTAAAATTATCAGTGACACTTTTTTTTGTCACTATATTCATATATTGTCGACAATTTGGTGACAAACCATTAATTATATTATATAATTAGTTAATTTTCAAGTACGAAAAAATTATGTTGCAAGAAATTAAAATATATCTTTCTCTGATGTCTTAAATCAGTAATGAAGTGGCACTATTGCGAAATTAATGCAGCCATGCTTTGCAATTTTCTCAATATATGTTGTCATCCCAAATGCATCTATGTCACATCTGTCTCCAGACGGGCATACATAAATAAATTGATGGGGAACTTCATGTTATTTTCCGCGATCCACCTATCACCGAAAACATGGAAAGATTGGCAAAAACATTCACAACTTCTATTACGCGTTAGAAGATGCATGTACTATTCGATGAGGTCTCCAGAAAACCAAGCATAAAATGGTCTGTCCGCAGGCCCGATCTAATTTTCGGGTTTTCACTCATAGTACATTAAACATGGTTGGAGTACTATTAGGGATGACAAATGGGGCAGGTAGGGCAGTCAAAGCGTTAAACAGGCGCCAATGCTTAAACGAACAGACAGACAATGCTTAAACGGACGAGCGAGGCGGCGGGACAGGTCAAAACACATTTTTAGAAAATTCTAAATAGGGCATGACACAGTTAATAGGGCAAAGCTTTGTTTGTATAAATTTAAAGATATAATTTGTTACGCTAGGTTGTATTTGTTAGAATTGAATAAAATTTTATAGAGTTGTACATTTTATGTTATGGTCATATTGAGACTTTACGAGTATTAATCCGACTTACGGTTTGAAAGTTATCACTTTTTAAAGTTTCTGCCTCGGATCAACTGAAATCTGGAAGGACAGAATGTATAACGTACAACTGTACAAATAGATAAAGAATATGAAACTTTGTGCTGAATAAAAGTTCTAGATTACACCGTTATCGAGAGTTTGAGACTTTACGGGGATAAATCCGACTTACAGTTTGAAAGTTATCACTGTTTAAAGTTTCTGCCTCGGATCAACCGAAATCTGAAAGGACAGAATATATAACGAATTTTTTTACAAATCAGTAAAGAATCTGAAAGTTTATGCTGAATAAAAGTTCTATTTTCTATGTTCTCGACAATTTGATACTTTATGAGGATTAATCCGACTTACGGATAAGAAGTTATGATTGTTTTAAGATTGTCTTGTTTCATAAAAATTATGGTGAGACAGGTTTATAGGGTTGTGCGTGAATTTGTACTAGTTACACTAAGTATTTCAAGAGTAAACTTGGGATAGTGTTAGGTCTCCGTGTTACCTTCAGTTCGGCGTAAGAAATAACTTATTTGGGGTTACGGTTTGAGAGTTGTAACACTTACAAGTGAGAAGTGCGAAAGATTGAAAGAAATGAATAACATTTAAAAAATAAACACAGTTCATAAATTACTTGATATTACGAAATTATGACAGTAGACTGACTGTTCATCCATTTTTTTAAAATAAAATAAATATCAAGTTGAAAGTGAAAAATGAAAAATAACATAAACAGGGCGGGGCGGGACAGGGCTAAACGAGGCAGAGCAGGGCAATTTTTTTAAAAATGCTAAATGGGGGAAGGGCAGGGCGAGTTAACATTTTAGCAGGTCAATGCTTGACCTGCCCTAACCTGCCCCCATTGCCACCCCTAAGCACTTTGTGTTTACGCACCGATATGCAAACACGAAAGCATTCCGCTGAAATTTCTAGGAACAAAAACCGTTTGGGATAGTTACTCTGGCGCATCAGACACAAATTGGATACAAGTCGAGCTTCATTAATAATATGCACATCAAGCCGAGCTAAGGATCACTACTTTAGAGGCTTACAAGGTGGTTGGTGTCGCACCCGATTTTGAACCCTCGGGCTTGAATGCGCGACGGAATGGTTATCATCCCCAAAAATGTAAGAAATAAATGTTTTTAAAAGTTAAGGGAGTCGCCACCTAATTAATTGGGTGAATTAGGACACCTAAATACTAACTGATAAAAGTCAGTATTAACTCCATTTAATGGTCTGTGAAACTAAATGAGATTCTGAGTAAGGATTCTTTATTATCCTAAAGGGAAGGGGTAAGGCACCCTAAAGGATCCGCTAACTTGCGGTTGTCCGTTCAAACATAGGTTAATTTTATGTTTAGTTTTAAGAGGTGTATGTCTTGGGAAGATTATTAAAGAATAAAAAGCGTAGCAAATATCTAAAAGAAAGGTATTTTTAACTCATACAAAAAGACTTTAAGATTCACAAAAAATATGTAAAATTAATTATGCAATTCGTAGAACATGAAATTGTTTTATTAAATGATAAATTACATCCTATAGGTATATGTAAGATTAAGACTTTTATACCTAAGGTTAATTATGAAATCATTCTTTATTTGACAAAGTAAAAAATGACAAATTATTCTTATAAGCATATAGGATCAGTTAGTAAATTGTCTTTGGAAATGTATATGAAACGTTAATGATATTGAGAAAAGTAATAAATTGCTCCTATGTTGTTTATGAAGACATTATAAGGAAGTCTATTTTTCTTTCTTTCTAGATAAGGAGTGGTATTTTGACTACATAACTAAAGCATAGCTAGGATTAATTAATTTATCTTGGATTTAGATTTGTATGATGAACCTAGAATTAACAAAGAGCGGACTCATCTTTATGCTACCCTTCCCATATATTTAAAGGCTAATAGAGTTAGTTATCCTATTAATTACAATGTTAGCAAATATGACAATAATGAATGAACAGATAAATAATACATAAATAAACAAGGGAGAGTGCGAGATTAAAATGGTTGTAATGTCTAAGGCGGATGGCGACACCATCCGTCCCTATAGCCTGTTTGGAAACCACCGTGACAAAAGCGTGGCGGCGATATAGAAATCTGGCGAGTCTCGTCTGAGACTCTTGATTTGACTCGATGCGTGTCAGATAAAATAAGAAAGAAAGGAAAAGGATTAGAATATCTCGAAATTTATGAAATGATAAGCATTTATCGACATGAAGGCTTCATGCCTGCATAAGCCATTTTATTTTTTATTATCCAAAGCACAAGCAGGCCCAAACAGTGAAAAACATTCAAAAGATCCAGTCGTGTATGAGACCCTGATAACGAAAATAATGCACAGGAATAAAGCAGCCCAATACGTTGTATTTCTGATTTTCCAAGATAATAACCACAATATCTGAGACCCATTAACATAAGCATAGAGAGTTTAACACATTGGACCCTTTCATGAATGAGCAGAGCGGTGGGCATCGGCAAGCCTAGTAATTGCACCCGATATACACTCGGTAGGAACCATTATGTAGAAAAGCAGTCAAAGTATGTACACAGCGTGCAGTACCTAAAACTATCATAATATGTGTTTATACATGCTTTGGAATATACATTCTGTGAGCAATGGACTCACCTTTGTAAGGTTTAAAGAATGCTACATGTCGGGGACAAGAAAAAGCTAAACTAGCACTCTTAACATGCTTAGCTACTCAGGAGCATATTTTAAGATGTTGACATGAAGCCTTAAGCTAATTTAGGGCGGGGTTGTGATGAAGCTGTTTGAATTAACCTATACCTAACTAGTTATAGACTTAATATGTGTGTTAACATTATAAACACATGCTAATCAAATCATACACAAAGAGTCAACATCCAACTTCGGCATGTTAAATCAACACACAAAAGATTTCAAAGTAACTTCTGGACTTCAAAACTTATACCTCTAGTTTGGACCTAAATGCGGGTCGCACATTTACTTAATCAAAGCTAAGACTGTTTTAATATGCAATTAGTCAAAAGCGTAAATATAAGACGCTCTTTATTCATCATCAATATTATAATTCCAACATTACAGCGATTCTATTATAATTCCTGCAATCACCAACCACTCCAAACAATGGTAACAAAGTAGCAAATACATTATGGCAGACAATTAAACTTGTATAGCTAACTTAATAGTAAGATACCTTAGCCATTTTTTAAGGGATGAGAACGTACATATTTTATTCTTTAATTAAAATGTTTGTTACTTATATCGGGAGGATAACACGACATTGTAAATCGTATATCCTTGATCTTAGTAACATTTTTTATTGGAGGCCAGTTTTAAGTTATTATAGCACAATAGTAATGTTTTAGAAGGTAAGTACAGATCCGAATCTTTTGAACATAGACATACATACAAACACATAATCACCTTGTGAAATTCGGGTTGTTATGACATATAGGTAGACATATAATCTTTCTTATGATATTTTGGAAAATGAGTAAGAGGTTTGAATCTTGAATGCAGGCACACAATTATACATGCATACAAACACATAATCCTTTTAAATATTGGTTGTTGTTATATGTTGGCTTGATTTTAAAATTCGGGATTAGACCTCGTAATCCCTTTTACTTCCCGCTAACTATTTGTTAGGAGAAATATTTATTTAGAGAAAGTTACAAGAAATGACATATGTAGTGAATTTCGGTTTAACGATTCATCATGATTATCTTGATTTTTCTTTGGATTTAACATGTCAATGCATTCCTACTAAATATCTAGTTGCGTACTAACAGGTTCAAACAGAAAATGCTCGTCAAAACGTGTTTCAAATTAATTTAGTAACGAACCCTCTCGTACCAGGCACATTCAACAAAGCATACCATATAATGTAAAATCGAACAAAATTGAGGAAGGAAACGAAGTTTTACCTTTTGTGTATGGCGAATCTGAGGCGACGACGAGCGTACCTTCGAATCGTCAACGAAGAGCTCTCAATAACTTGTTTACGAGGAAGAACAGGAAGTAAAACTGAATAGGAAAGAAAGTGTTTTTTAGAACCGCTCTCTGTGTATTTCTCAGTCCTTCCCCCTTTTTTCCTCTTTTCTTTATGATGAATACAAGAGGTGTATTTATAGTTGGATTTAGGATTCGAATTATGGCCAGTTTCGGACGGCTTGTAGGGCTGATTTTAGTGCGATTTTATGAGAAAAATTGTACTGATTTGGTGTTGTTCCGCGCAATTTGGGTTATGGTTTATGGTAAGTTCCTATTGGGACTGTTTTGGAGAAGATTCTAGTTCTAATTTCGGTTTTCTTTGATTCGACTCTTACTAGAGATGATAAGTTGATTTTGGTATAGGATTCTTACCAAAGAGAACGATTTGTTGTACTTGTTCTTATTATGGTAGGTTTGTATTATGATTTGGTGTAAGATTGAATATGGTGGTTTGGACTATTTGTGGAAGATTTCGTTATGTAAAGTTTTTGTTATGGGAAGATTTTGTGTTACGATTTGGGAAGGCTATGGGACTATTTTGGGAAATGACAACGCTGTTGAAGGCCTAATTTCCGGCGAGATTCATGGGTGGTGACGTTGGAAGCTCTCTTTGTTTTAGGGCTGCTAGTTCATTTTGTTCTTAAGCGTTGCATTGGAGAAGGTGAATTAGAATTTAGAAGTGGGTACTAGACTGGGTCTCCGAAATGGGCTAGAGACTTGGGCTACGATTTGGGCTGCTATTTGGGTAGTATTAGTATAAAGGGCTGGGTAATGGGTAGAATCAATTAGGGGTATTAGTATTAAGAGTTTTAATTAGTTTAATTAGTTTTTAGGCTAGTTAATTAATTAGCTAATTAATTCTAGGCAAGTGTATTAATTAATTAGTGATAACCTAAATTAACACATATGATTAAACTAATTAGGTGCTTCATTAATCTAATTGTTATAATAAATAAATGCGGGCGTGCTATTTAATTAATGCTCAATACTTTAGAATGCGACGCTATTATTTAAAATCTTATTGTTATGCATTATTGCGAAGTTAAATTAAAATTAAAATGAGCTTAGATTGAATTATTTAAATGCTAAATGCAAATATGATTTTTAAGAATTGTTTAAAGCTTTTATAAATGCGACGCTATTAAATGCATGTATTAGATTAAAATTGATTTTAAAGTTACCAATGATTACTAATAAATGCGGCTATGCTACCTGACACGACGTTATCGCTAAATTATTTATTTTATGCATTTATTAATTATTTAAGAATTACGACAAAGCTTAAAGTTAATTAATGCGGGCGAGGGACTCTAAGTGCTTAAAACTCTACGTAAGACGCGATGTCATTATTAAATTAATTATTTATGCCTGTATTTAATGTTTTATTCGCTGCATTTTATTATAAAAAATCATAAAAAATTATTTTACAAAATTAGTGTAATTTTATAGTTAATGGCTGGACGGGAGGGTCAAAATTGGGTGTCAGCGGATGTCCTCTTTGTATGGAGATGATGGAAGAATCTTGGACAAAGCGTTGACTCATAGCCAATTTTGTCTCGATCTTCAGATTTGCAAAAATGTTGGGCAGGTAGACAAAGTGTTGAAAATCAAAGCGTCTGAGTGTCGAGTTATGGCGACCTTTGGGCTACCATGGTCAAAACACCAAGGCGGGCTAACGCGGACTCAGCGTCGATGTCGAGTTATGGCGACCTTTGGGCTACCATGGTCAAAACACGGCGGGCTAAAGGCGGACTCAAATTTGTCGGTGTCGAGTTATGGTGACCTTTGGGCTATGTGCAAAAAGTAAAAGAATATAAGCGGCTTGAACACAGGGTGTCTTGCTATGGCTTGTGGTCTTTGGGTTACATGGTGATGTGGGCGAGTGGGCCAAGCGCTTGGCGGCTACGCGATCGTTGGGAAGGTTGGCCCGACCAGATTGCCGGTTATTGTAGAGAAAATCCACGTTGTGCTCCTGCTCCTGCGTACTAAGACTTAAACAAACGGTTAGTGCATAACTGTTAAGGCAAAAAATGATGGTGTATAATTTTAAAAGTAATGCAACTGTGAGTAGAAAAGGTTATCCTGCAAAATGCGATGCCTGTTGTGTTGATGCGATCTTTGCAAATCTTTGTGGCTTTCGATCACTTTGCGCAGGCGTGTTGCGATAGTGAATGCGGATATGTCGTCACTGCTGTTGCCCCTGCAGACTAAAGCTCAAGAAAGAGGTAGTGCATAACTGCTAAGACAGAATAACAAAGCGTGAATGAGAAAAATGCAATTTTTGAGAAAAGAGAAAATCGTCCCTGTGCAGATGTGATATGCTGATGATAGCGCCGTTTTCGGACTCGTTGTGCTGATAGCGTCGTTGCCTGGACGTGTCATTCTTTGGCGTCGTTGCGTGGGCCAATCGCGATGGCGTCGTTACTGGGCGTGTTCTTCTTGGCGTCGTTGCGTGAACCGCAATCTTGATGGTGTCGTTGACTGGACATGTTGCCACTGGCGTCGTTGCGTAGGCGCGATCTTGAGGTGTCGTTACTGGACACAATCGCGATAACGTCGTTGCTGGGCGTGTTCTTCTTTGGCGTCGTTGCGTAGGCCGCGCGATGGTGTCGTTGCACTGGACACGATCTTTGAATCGTCGTTACTGGGCGTATTCTTTGGGGCGTCGTTGCGTAGACGCAATGCTGATGGTGTCGTTGCCTGGACACGATCTTTGAATCGTCGTTACTGAGCGTATTCTTTGGGGCGTCGTTGCGTAGGCAATCTTGATGGCGTCGTTACTGGGCGATGTTCTTCTTTGGCGTCGTTGCGTGAAGCGCAATCTTGATGGTGTCGTTGCTGGACACGATCTTTGAATACGTCGTTACTGGCGTATTCTTTGAGGCGTCGTTGCGTAGGCAATCTTGATGGCGTCGTTGCTGCCGGTGTTGGGGCGTCGTTCGCGTGAAGCCGCAATCTTGATAGCGTCGTTACTGGGCGTGTTCTTTGGCGTCGTTGCGTAGAAGCAATTCTGATGGTGTCGTTGCTGGACCCGCAATCGTCGCGTCGTTATGCGGGCGTGGCTTCTTTGCTCATAGAATAAATGCTCGCAGTGAGCTTGAAACCGTTAGTGCATACCTGTTTAAACAAAATGATAAGCATATAGGATAGGTGCACTTTTATGGGTAGAGATGTCGTCCCTGATACTCCAGATGAATACTGAGATATTGTCCTTGCACGGATATGCTAGATGTCGCAGCTGACGAATTGCCCTGATGTCTTCGTTGGGTGCGATGCCTTGGTCGCAAATTTGACTTTATGCCCACGCCGGTGTGCTAGACTTTGTCGTGCGTTTTGAACTTTGGATTGTGGATTGTTGTTGCCCTTACTGCTGCTTTTGCTTTCATGATATGAAGAAACCTTTTCGCCGTATTTTCTGCTTTGGCTATTGCGCTTTCTGCTTCTTTTAACATGAAAAAACAAAAAAAAAAAAAAAAAAACCTGCGCTCAAAGAAAATTTGTGAGTTTTTGGGGGGGGTCGATTCGTATCTGACTTTGCCGCCTTGTCCCTTGATGTCCGCGTGCCTGGCCTGTTTGGGTTTGCAACCCCTGTCTGACCTCTTTGAGATGTTTAGTAGTGCCCCAAAAGCATTTTCCAAAAATGAAATGTTTCCATGAAGTATGCACAAAACATTTTTAGAAATAAACATTTATATGACATGCGTAAAAAATGTAAAAGCCTCGTCTAATTTGCCGAATATGACATGTATTTCGACCAAACGAACATCTTTTGGAATCCTTGTTATTGCCTTCTTCCTGGTGCGCAAAGCTGTCTCAATTATGTGTCACGCGGGCGGAACTTAACTTCGTGATGAATTGCTCATATCGCTTTTGGAATAACCCAAACCCCTTTGTTGCCTGTAAACAAATGGGGAGATTCCTAACGGTGTGACCGAAGCCGATTTAGGCCGCCTACGTATCCCCATGAGAGAATCAGGTCATGACGTAGTTCATTACAAGCGAAATTGGGTAAAATTCTAAAAAGTGGGACCGAAGCCGATATGGCCGCCTACGTATCCGCCAAGGGAATCAGTCGTAGCGTAGTTGATTACAAGTAAAGGGCTTTTGATTTGCGTGGCGAGACCCTATATGGGCTCTATCGTATCCCAGCAGGAATGCACTTTTACAATATAAAGGGGATTACGGAAGACAAATACTCCTAGGCGTAATATCTCTTCATCATCTGCGTTGATAGCCTTGGGCCATACCTCGCCATCCATCTCGGCCAAGATTAGGGCCCTCCACTTAATACTCGATGGACCGTAGGGCCGCGCCAATTAGGTGCGAACTTTCCTTTAGCTTCAATTTGATTCGAAATATGCGTTTAAAACCAATTGTCGGTTTGAATAACCTTGGCCTTACTTTCTTGTTAAAAGCTCTAGCCATTACGCTTTGATATAGCTGCCCATGTGATTGCATTCAACCTTTTCTCGTCAATCAACATCAGCGCTCGCCATGCGATCTTGTATCCACTCGGCCGCTCAACTCGGCTTCGGATGATTCTCAGCGATGGTATTTCCACCTCTGCTGGTAGCACGGCTACATTCCATACACCAAAGATACGGCGTTGCCGGTAGAAGTTCGGATCGTGGTGCGATAACCAAAGCGCAAAGGCAAATTCTCGTGCCAATGTTTGTAGTTCTTGATCATCTTGCGCAATATCCTCTTGATGTTCTTGTTGGCCTCTTCGCTCCATTCATCCGAGGTGCACGGAGTGGAATTACGGTGAGTGATCTTGAAATTTCCACATATCTCACGCGTCAAATTACTGTTGAGATTGGTTAGTTATCGGTTACAATTGATTCGGGAACCCCAATCGGCAAATGATGTTGTTGCGACGAAGTCGACCACCACCTTTTTAAATCATCGATTTGTGTGATGACGCTTACCCATTTAGTGAAATAGTCAATTGCTACGAGGATGAATCGTGCCCGTTTGAAGCAACGGGTTCGATGGGGCCGATGACATCCATGCCCAATGCGAATGGCGAGAGAACTTGTCACATTAAGCTCACTTGGAGGCACTCGAATCAAATCTCCATGAATCGGCATTGCGACATTTCGCACAAAGCGGATACAATCTGTTTCCATCGTCATCCAAAAATAACTTTCATGAATCTTTTCGCCAAAGTGAAGCCGTTCATATGAGGTCCACACGTCCTCCGTGTATCTCTTCTACTAGCTTGCCTCTTGAGCATCGACCGTCTCAATAAGCCCAGATCTGGAGTCCTTCGGTACACAATTTCCCCATTCAAAAAGAAATGATTTGCTAGTCTTCGAAGTGTCTTCTTCTGGATGTTGGTTATGCCTTCTGGATATTCTCCTGCTTTGAGGTACCTTTTGATGTCATGGTACCATGGATTGCCGTCTGTTTCCTCGTCTATATGGGAGCAATAAGCCGGCTGCTCTAGCACGCTCACTGTGATTGGATCGATGTAATTCTTGTCCGGATGCTGAATCATGGAGGATAAGGTTGCCAATGCGTCGGTAATTCGTCGGATCCTCGGAACATGCCTAAATTCTATGTGGTGAACCTCTTACGTAATTCCTTCACGCAAAGCGGTAGGAAGTATCTTCATATTCTTGGTTGCCCATTCACCCTGTACCTGATGGATCAGTAAGTCTGAATCACCTATGACCAGCAGCTCTTGTATGTCCATATCCACGGCCATTCTGAGCCCCAATATGCAAGCTTCATATTCCGCCATATTGTTGGTGCATGGAAATCTGAGCTTCGCGGAAATCGGATAATGCTGACCTGTTTCTGAAACCAAAACTGCTCCAATGCCGACTCCTTTGAAATTTGCCGCTCCATCGAAAAACATCCTCGGCGGGTAAACCTCGAGATATCTTCTCCGACAAACAATACCTCTTCATCGGAAAATAGGTTCGAAGGGCTCGTACTCATCGACATTTGGGTTCTCGGCAAGATGATCGCTAATGCACGTCCTTTTTACGGCTCTGCGTGGCGTGAAGCGATGTCAAACTCGCTCAACATTATTTGCCATTTCGCCAGTTTTCCGGGCATGGGCTTACGAAGGATATTCTTAAGCGGATCCATACTCGAATTGAGATAAGTAGTGTATCGCCGATAGATAGTGTGCGAACTTAGGCGACCCAAGTTAATGCGCAACAAGTACGTTCCAGCAGAGTATAACGAGCTTCATATGCCGTGAACTTCTTACTCAAATAGTATATGGCCTGTTCCTTTTTCCCTGTTTCATCGTGTTGCCCCAACACGCATCCGAAAGCATTTTCTAACACAGACAAATAGAGTAGCAAAGGTCTCTGGTTCGAGGCACTAGAATGGCGGATTAAACAGTATTCTTTGATTACGTCAAAAGCACATGGCAATCTGTTGTCCACTTGGTAGCTGCATCCTTTTTCAATAATTTGAATATCGGCTCGCATATCACGGTAGACTGGGCTATGAACCTGCTGATGTAGTTGAGGCGACCAAGGAAACTCATCACGTCCTTTTTGCTTTTCGGAGGAGGTAATTCTTGGATGGCTTTTATTTTCGAGGGGTCTAGCTCAATCCCTCTCCTGCTCACTATAAACCAATGACTTCCTGGGGCGCCAAATGCGCACTTTGCAGGATTCAACTTCAAGTTATACTGTCTTAGTCGTTGGAAAAATTTCTTCAAGTTTGCCAAATGGTCCTCCGCTTTTCGCGATTTGATGATGACGTCGTCCACATAGACCTCAATTTCTTTATGAATCATGTCATGGAAGATGGTGGTCATGGCTCTCATGTAGGTGGCGCCTGCGTTCTTGAGACCGACGGCATAACTCGATAATAGTACACCGCGGGGTAGTGAATCTTGTCTTTCTGCGTCTCTTACGCGTAAGGATCGATGATAGCCCGGTAAGCAATCGAACGATCGTAGTTCATGCCCGCACAATTATCGATGAGTATATGGATGTTTGGAAGAGGAAAGTCATCCTTGGCTGGCTCTGTTGAGGTCTCGTAATCCACGCACTCGGACCTTTCCATCTTTCTTCTTTGCACGATATTTGCTAACCAAGTAGGATACTTTGCAACTCGAATTACCTTTGCCTCAAACTGTTTAGACACCTCTTCTTTGACCTTCAAACTCATGTCTGGTTTGATCTTTCTCGGCCTTTGTTTTACGGGGAAACAAGATGGTTCAATAGGTAGCCTGTGTGCGACGATGTCTGTACTCAAACCTGGCATGTCCTCATATGACCAAGCAAACACATCGATTATCTTGTTTGAGAGCTCAATTAATTCTTTCTTACGTGCGGCGTTTAGGTGGTACCGACTCTAGTCTCTTTCACGGTTCCCTCATCGCCTAAGTTTATTAACTCTGTTTCTTCCAAATTTGGTTTAGGCCTATTCTCAAAGTTTTCCAGCTCTTGGCTAAGTTCTGATTGCGGACATTCCTCTTGTTCCTCGGGGTTATGCTCGTCATTTGAACTTTGTTCGCTGGTCTCATTACATGTCATATTCGCGTTATCAACAGGTTTATTAATATGATCGCTGAAAGAAAAATGCTTAAAGAATTTAATTTTAACACAAACAAAATCTTTTAAAAAGCTGCAAAAAATGTCCTGGAATTTATGATGAAAGTAAATTGCGAGATTAAAAACATATTAAGAACCATAAATGCATGTCTGTTTTCTTTCTAGATACTGCTAGAACTAATCATAAATTCTACCAAGCTTCTCGGACGGTCAGGACAGGGGTGCAAGTCCAATTATTCAGGCTGTATCCATGCTCTGCATCCCAAATGGTGAGCTCCTCCTTGTGATCTCCTGCGATCACGCAACAATCTGCCTCATCATCACCTATGAACAGTTACGGAACCTACTGCAAGATCATCCGGTCATCTTCTCTCGGCATCCGGATGGTGTAGGCTTTGACGAATGATCGACTCGAGGCGGAATGGGCGCGAGCAGGGGCGTATCCTTCCGGAGGTTCGTGGTCACCAAATCCTTGAGTAGGTGGTACCCCAAACCAAAAGTGTCTCTCTTCCCGAACAATGGATAGGCTCGTGATCCCCTTCATCACGACTCCAAGACCTCTGTAGGGCTCGTATCCATTTCTTAGCATTTCGCGCCACCATTACGAGAGAAGCGGGCATGCCGGACCCTACTTGCCCTCTGGATCTCATTAATATGAAAAACTGAACCATCCGACTGTTTCACATCTTTTATGACAGGGATTGCATAATCAGTGTTGGTGCTTCCCTTCTTATCTCCAAATACTACCACTTCACTGTGATTCCATATAAACTTTGAAACGCGATGCAGGTGGGCGGATCGCACTGACCTCGTGGATCCACGCCTTCCTATCAACGAGTTGTAACATGTAGCAATATCCAATATTTGAAATTCCACAACGAATTCGCAGTCCGATCCGCAGTGTGAGGTCCATCACGCCTTCGACTCCCCTATGGACTCCGTCGAAACCTTTGACTCTGATATGACTTTCACGAATTTTCTTACAGTCTGCCCCTAATTTCAACAGTGTCGTCATGGGACAAATGTTGACGGCTGAGCCTCCATCAATCAGCACTGTTGAAACAATCTTGTCTGCGACTTGGATGGTGATATTCAATGCAAGGTTGTGTCTGACGCCCTCAGCGGGTAACTCGTCATCGTGAAAGGTGATTCTGCGGGCCTCTAGTACCTGTCCGACCAAAGCTGCCAAGTTCCCGTCTGTTGTACCCTCCGGAACGTATGCATCCTTCAACACCTCCATCAATGCGATCTGTGAGGCAGAATGCATTAACAATGAAAGTAGAGAAATATGCGCTGAGGTTTTCTTTAACTGCTCTACGACGGAATACTCTTTAGTGGGCATCTTCCTCCAAAACTCCTCGACTTCAGCCTCTGTCACGGGCTTCTTTTGTGGTGCCTCCTTGGCTGCCTCTATAGGTGTGTAATACCTCCCTGACCTGGTTATACCTGCAGCGGTGACTTCTATGACCCGCTTCCCACTTTCTCTGCGATCCATCGACGGTGGCCCTTCGGCGCCTGAATAACTGTGATTGAACCTTTATGTCTCGGCGGTGCCCTTTCCAACTCAAATACTGCTTTCTTTCGAGGATTGGTGGCAGGGGCGACGAAAGCAGAAGGTTCGACTCTTCCCTCACTTCGAACTGATCGGATGGTTCCCTCCAAGTTGTATTCCTCATCTAGGGTTATCAAGTGCACATTGGCGTTGCCGTGGTTTGGCAAGGGATTATCATGCACGTTTGGGGCAGGATCCTTCAGCTGAATTACTCCTTCTTTGATCAACTCTTCGATTTTGTCCCTGAGGGTGTAGCAACTTCCGGTGTCATGCCCTGGGCTATCAGAGTGATACGCACAACGCTTATTCTCATCATACCATCTTGGGATAGGGCTAGGAATCCTCCCTGGAATTGGTTGGATCAAACCTGCAGCTCGCAGTCTTTCGTATATCTGGGGTATGGGTTCAGCCAGTGGGGTGCGGGTTTTGGATGGTCTTCCTTCAAAATTCGTGTTTGGTCTGGGCGCATTGGATGCTCTATGTTGTTGGCGGGCTTGATGGGCGGGTTGACGCGGGGCTGGATAAATGGGTGCTTGGGAAGCGTTATATATGGGCTGTGTGTGGTAGCTGGGGTGTGGGGCAGGTGTATAGTGAGGTGTAAAGTTTTGGCTGCTGGTGTGGTAGTATGGGGTTTGATAGGGTGGGTTCTGGTATGTTATGAATGCTTCGGGTTTGCGTTCTTGTACAAACATGGAAGGGGAAACTGTCTCCTTCTTCCTTGAAGTACCCCCGATCGTCCCTGACTGAATCGCCTTATTGGTTGCCTGCAATGCCGCCAGATTCGTAATCTGCCGGTTTAATACCTTCTTCGAAGTCACCCATTCGACGACCTCTGCAAAATTTCGCCGACGACGCTTATCATCCGCTCATAATAGGTTGCATCCTTCAAAGATTGTACAAATAGTGTGGTCATCTCACTCTCGCATGGGTGGTTGTACCTTTGCCTCTGACGCCACCTCATGGCGTACTTCGAAAAGTCTCCGTAGATTTCTTTTCCAACTTCATTAGATAGAACACTGTCCACACCGGTTTCGTGTTGAATCGAACCGCTCCACAAAGTCTTGGGCGATGCATTCCAACTATGCCATTTACGGATCGGCTAGTGTACCAATCTATTGCCTCGCCGGTTAAGCTCGAATGAACAACTTCATGATGGCCTGGGTTCTTCCTACCGATTAACTTGTCGCAATATGATCTCAAGTGTGCGCGAGATTTCCTTTCCCATCAAATAAATCGAACTTGGCACCTTATATCCCGGCTGGCGGTTCCACATCCGGATGCATGCAAAGATCTTCATAATCTAGTCGCCGTGACCTTTATCCGATCGCGTGCCACGCCGCTTCTTTCAGTGTGAATCTCTGCCACGTCATCGTCCATTTTGGCTCGGACTTCCCTTTCCATTTCTTCGTAATGATCCACTTCGGTGAAGCGGGGGCGGTAAAGGTTGGGTTTCATTGTGTAAGTTAGGTATGCGGGTGGTTTCTTTGAAATTTGGGTATGGTGCGTGGGCATTGGTTGGCTTGGCGATTAGGGCTGATTATGGTGAAGTGAGTAGGCGGAGGCGGAGGTACATGGGCAGTAGGAGGATCATTTTGAAGGTGAGGTTGATGATTGGCCGGGCGAGGGGCGATTGGGTCGATCGCGGACTTTGTGGGAGTTTTGGGGATATGTGGTGGTGGAGGTCGATCTGGGGTGGTCTGCGAGATAGTGGCCCTTTGCTCTGGCATAGGGGTATTCAAACTGATGGATAGGTTGGTCAGATTCCGTAGCCTCTCCATCTCAACCTGCATATCAGCAATCTGTTGCAGCAGCTGAGCAATACATTCTTCCTGACTGGTGATATTCCTCCCTTCTGAAGTTTCTGTTTCGCTGACAGGAACAATTCCCAAACCATTCGGCTCAGACGCCCCTGAGCCAGTCATATCGTCATTTCTTGCCTTGGATCTGGTGAAGTGTGGATGCTCCGACATTGTTGAGTCAAATACGAACCGACCTTTGGGGAAGATGATAAATCTTTCTAAAAATGCAACAAACAGCGTTAGCATAAGAACATAATTTGCAATTATGTAGCAGATATATTGCACACAACACATCCCAACGTTTCCTAATATGCAAGGGAGACCTCTATTATGCCAGAGGTAGGCCTAAGCGTCATACATGCAAAGTCATGTTAGATGTACCCAAGCCATTGTATCGAAATGCCTTTATTGGAAATAAAGTTAATTGAAATGACACTTTATAATAAAAACAATAAAAATCTCAAACTAAATAACTATGTCGTCGATGTGATGGTGAAGCTTAGGTTTTCTTTGGTATAGCTCCCGCCTGTTCCAAGTATTGTACTGCATCGTGCATTAGGGCCCACATGCATGCGGGGTGATGACCTCTCGCGAGTTGATTGTCTTTCATTCTGTCCCTTGCAGCAATGTCCTCAACGCCTTGCTCCCCTTCTGGGCTATATTCCATGCGATCTAGAAACCATGCTTGATACCCTGGGGAGACCCCTGCTTGGTCCTTCCCGATTTCCATTTGGTCAATATGATGCCATTCATAAAGGATCTGCTTGGCTTCGGGAACGATGAATTCTGGTCCGAACTGAATTTCGGAGGCTCTCATGTCAGCTACGAGAGGGATTACTTGTGTATGGCCAAACTGCCGGAGTACGCGTAGTGGAGCATATGGTTGTAGTCCCTTTAGACCTATAAGTCTGATATAATACAATCCCTTAGGTCTCAAGTAGACCCTTTTGACCATGTGAAGCAATGGATACTTCCATTGAACTTGACTGCTACTGCGGGATGCTAGGTACTTGTACGATCCTGCTGTCTTGCGGTGACACATAACGCTTCGTTCTTTCATAAAAAGTGGAGATCTTGTTGTCCGCGCTGTGGCATACATCGGTCATGTTTGAACGCTGATAAAAATGTTCTATTGCCCACATTTGCAAAATGAGATTACTGCCTTCAAAGAAGCTCGATTCACCCCTTCTGCACCTGTTCAACGCTCTAAATAGTTACGCGAGATCATGGGTGTCAGAGTGAGTTGTTTGCCACCAACGTCATCAAACACTGCTCTAACCACCGAACATATGCATGTGCTGATCCTTCCATGCTCGAGCGGAAATAAAAGAATCCCTAGGAAAGCCATAGCAAATGCAATAGGACGTCTAACTCTCCAATGGTCTGCAGTGCAGCAAAATTCATTCTTAAACAATTTATATCCGTCTCGGCAACCATATCTCTCGTACAAGTAGTCTAGAGAAACCCAATTATTTTCAAAGCAACGCAATTCTCTGGTATTCTTCAAACCCAGATCTGGGAGCTTTTTCCCGATCGCCATGTGGAATAACCGGTTTCGTCGTGATATGCTAAAGCGGTAAAGTAGCTGACTTCTTCCAAGGTGGGGGTTATTTCGAAATCCCTGAATTTGAAGGTGACTCGATCCGGATCCCAAAATTGGATCAATGCTCTGACCAAATGCTGATCGGGGATATGTCGATTAACGAGGTAAGGCACCCCAACCTTCTTCTGATTGCCATTTGACTACCCAAGTCGAATTTTGACCACCATGTCCTCAATTTGCTCGGAACCCCATTCACCATTCTGATCTGAGGGATAGGTTCCATCTAAAAAAAAAAAAAAAATAAAAAATAAAAAATGAGTATACATTTTCCAATTTAGGCATTTCAACTTCGGGCTTGGTTTTGTTTATCATGACTATGCAACACATAATATGCTTTTTGGGCGCGGGGTTATAATAACCCGTTAGCGATTTGGTGTCTTCTAATTGTGGTGTCGATGCCAGGACAGACCCACCTAAGGTAAATGCATGCATGCCCTAAAATAAGGGTGGTATAGCTCTATCTTAAGTTTCTAAGATTTGGCTTTTCTAGACGCTTGAGTTCAGGCGGACAACTCGAGTGAGAAGGCTACGCGGCTGATCAGACGAACCGATCTAACTCCGCGCAGGCGCCAACTCTCCTAAAATTTGGATATTTTGAAAGACATTTGCGGGTGCGCGAAGCACACCAGCGCGTGAGTGTGTGATAGTGTGAATTTTCCAGAATGGAAGAAATATGAGCGGAATGCCAGTTTAAGGAAAGCAGTAAAGCAAGTAGCAATTTAAAAAATAAATAAAACAAAATACAACACACAAAAATTAAATGCAAAAATAATTGCCAAATAATAACCCTAGGTCTGTTGTGGTTAAGAACCTAAATTCCCCAGTGGAGTCGCCATTTCTGTCGCACCCGATTTTGAACCCTCGGGCTTGAATGCGCGACGGAATGGTTATCATCCCCAAAAATGTAAGAAATAAATGTTTTTAAAAGTTAAGGGAGTCGCCACCTAATTAATTGGGTGAATTAGGACACCTAAATACTAACTGATTAAAGTCAGTATTAACTCCATTTAATGGTCTGTGAAACTAAATGAGATTCTGAGTAAGGATTCTTTATTATCCTAAAGGGAAGGGGTAAGGCACCCTAAAGGATCCGCTAACTTGCGGTTGTCCGTTCAAACATAGGTTAATTTTATGTTTAGTTTTAAGAGGTGTATGTCTTGGGAAGATTATTAAAGAATAAAAAGCGTAGCAAATATCTAAAAGAAAGGTATTTTTAACTCATACAAAAAGACTTTAAGATTCACAAAAATATGTAAAATTAATTATGCAATTCGTAGAACATGAAATTGTTTTATTAAATGATAAATTACATCCTATAGGTATATGTAAGATTAAGACTTTTATACCTAAGGTTAATTATGAAATCATTCTTTATTTGACAAAGTAAAAAATGACAAATTATTCTTATAAGCATATAGGATCAGTTAGTAAATTGTCTTTGGAAATGTATATGAAACGTTAATGATATTGAGAAAAGTAATAAATTGCTCCTATGTTGTTTATGAAGACATTATAAGGAAGTCTATTTTTCTTTCTTTCTAGATAAGGAGTGGTATTTTGACTACATAACTAAAGCATAGCTAGGATTAATTAATTTATCTTGGATTTAGATTTGTATGATGAACCTAGAATTAACAAAGAGCGGACTCATCTTTATGCTACCCTTCCCATATATTTAAAGGCTAATAGAGTTAGTTATCCTATTAATTACAATGTTAGCAAATATGACAATAATGAATGAACAGATAAATAATACATAAATAAACAAGGGAGGTACGAGATTAAAATGGTTGTAATGTCTAAGACGGATGGCGACACCATCTGTCCCTATAGCTGTTTGGAAACCCTGTGACAAAAGCGTGGCGGCGATATAGAAATCCTGACGAGTCTCGTACCGAGACTCTTGATTTGACTCCAATGCGTGTCAGATAAAATAAGAAAGAAAGGAAAAGGATTAGAATATCTCGAAATTTATGAAATGATAAACGTTTGTCGACATAAAGGCTTCAAGCCTGCATAAGCCATTTTATTTTTTTTATTATCCAAAGCACAAGCAGGCCCAAACAGTGAAAAACATTCAAAAGATCCAGTCGTGTATGAGACCCTGATAACGAAAATAATGCACAGGAATAAAGCAGCCCAATACTTTGTATTTCTCAGATTTTTCCAAGATAATAACCACAATAATACAGACCCCATTAACATAAGCATAGAGAGTTTAACACATTGGACCCTTTCACATGAACTGAACAGACAGTGGGCATCGGCAAGCCTAGTAATTGCACCCAATATACACTCAGGTAGGAACCATTATGTAGAAAACAGTCAAAGTATGTACCTGGCGTACAGGTACCTAAAGACTATCATAATATGTGTTTATACATGCTGGAATATACATTCTGCTGGGCAATGGACTCACTGCTGTAAGGTTTAAAGAATGCTACATGTCGGGGACAAGAAAAAGCTAAACTAGCACTCTTAACATGCTTAGCTACTCTAGGAGCATATTTTAAGATGTTGACATGAAGCCTTAAGCTAATTTAGGACGGGGGTTGACGATGAACTGTTTGAATTAACCTATACCTAACTAGTTATAGACTTAATATGTGTGTTAACATTATAAACACATGCTAATCAAATCATACACAAAGAGTCAACATCCAACTTCGGCATGTTAAATCAACACACAAAAGATTTCAAAGTAACTTCCGGACTTCAAAACTTATACCTCTAGTTTGGACCTAAATGCGGGTCGCACATTTACTTAATCAAAGCTAAGACTGTTTTAATATGCAATTAGTCAAAAGCGTAAATATAAGACGCTCTTTATTCATCATCAATATTATAATTCCAACATTACAGTGATTCTATTATAATTCCTGCAATCACCAACCACTCCAAACAATGGTAACAAAGTAGCAAATATATTATGGCAGACAATTAAACTTGTATAGCTAACTTAATAGTAAGATACCTTAGCCATTTTTTAAGGGATGAGAACGTACATATTTTATTCTTTAATTAAAATGTTTGTTACTTATATCGGGAGGATAACACGACATTGTAAATCGTATATCCTTGATCTTAGTAACATTTTTTATTGGAGGCCAGTTTTAAGTTATTATAGCACAATAGTAATGTTTTAGAAGGTAAGTACAGATCCGAATCTTTTGAACATAGACATACATACAAACACATAATCACCTTGTGAAATTCGGGTTGTTATGACATATAGGTAGACATATAATCTTTCTTATGATATTTTGGAAAATGAGTAAGAGGTTTGAATCTTGAATGCAGGCACACAATTATACATGCATACAAACACATAATCCTTTTAAATATTGGTTGTTGTTATATGTTGGCTTGATTTTAAAATTCGGGATTAGACCTCGTAATCCCTTTTACTTCCCGCTAACTATTTGTTAGGAGAAATATTTATTTAGAGAAAGTTACAAGAAACGACATATGTAGTGAATTTCGGTTTAACAGTTCATCATGATTAATACTGATTTTTCTTTGGATTTAACATGTCAATGCATTCCTACTAAATATCTAGTTGCGTACTAACAGGTTCAAACAGAAAATGCTCGTCAAAACGTGTTTCAAATTAATTTAGTAACGAACCCTCTCGTACCAGGCACATTCAACAAAGCATACCATATAATGTAAAATCGAACAAAATTGAGGAAGGAAACGAAGTTTTACCTTTTGTGTATGGCGAATCTGAGGCGACGACGAGCGTACCTTCGAATCGTCAACGAAGAGCTCTCAATAACTTGTTTACGAGGAAGAACAGGAAGTAAAACTGAATAGGAAAGAAAGTGTTTTTTAGAACCGCTCTCTGTGTATTTCTCAGTCCTTCCCCCTTTTTTCCTCTTTTCTTTATGATGAATACAAGAGGTGTATTTATAGTTGGATTTAGGATTCGAATTATGGCCAGTTTCGGACGGCTTGTAGGGCTGATTTTAGTGCGATTTTATGAGAAAAATTATCGATTTGGTGTTGTTCCGCGCAATTTGGGTTATGGTTTATGGTAAGTTCCTATTGGGACTGTTTTGGAGAAGATTCTAGTTCTAATTTCGGTTTTCTTTGATTCGACTCTTACTAGAGATGATAAGTTGATTTTGGTATAGGATTCTTACCAAAGAGAACGATTTGTTGTACTTGTTCTTATTATGGTAGGTTTGTATTATGATTTGGTGTAAGATTGAATATGGTGGTTTGGACTATTTGTGGAAGATTTCGTTATGTAAAGTTTTTGTTATGGGAAGATTTTGTGTTACGATTTGGGAAGGCTATGGGACTATTTTGGGAAATGACAACGCTGTTGAAGGCCTAATTTCTGGCGAGATTCATGGGTGGCGACGTTGGAAGCTCTCTTTGTTTTAGGGCTGCTAGTTCATTTTGTTCTTAAGCGTTGCATTGGAGAAGGTGAATTAGAATTTAGAAGTGGGTACTAGACTGGGTCTCCGAAATGGGCTAGAGACTTGGGCTACGATTTGGGCTGCTATTTGGGTAGTATTAGTATAAAGGGCTGGGTAATGGGTAGAATCAATTAGGGGTATTAGTATTAAGAGTTTTAATTAGTTTAATTAGTTTTTAGGCTAGTTAATTAATTAGCTAATTAATTCTAGGCAAGTGTATTAATTAATTAGTGATAACCTAAATTAACACATATGATTAAACTAATTAGGTGCTTCATTAATCTAATTGTTATAATAAATAAATGCTGATGCTATTTAATTAATGCTCAATACTTTAGAATGCGACGCTATTATTTAAAATCTTATTGTTATGCATTATTGCGAAGTTAAATTAAAATTAAAATGAGCTTAGATTGAATTATTTAAATGCTAAATGCAAATATGATTTTTAAGAATTGTTTAAAGCTTTTATAAATGCGACGCTATTAAATGCATGTATTAGATTAAAATTGATTTTAAAGTTACCAATGATTACTAATAAATGCGGCTATGCTACCTGACACGACGTTATCGCTAAATTATTTATTTTATGCATTTATTAATTATTTAAGAATTACGACAAAGCTTAAAGTTAATTAATGCGGGCGAGGGACTCTAAGTGCTTAAAACTCTACGTAAGACGCGATGTCATTATTAAATTAATTATTTATGCCTGTATTTAATGTTTTATTCGCTGCATTTTATTATAAAAAATCATAAAAATTATTTTACAAAATTAGTGTAATTTTATAGTTAATGGCTGGACGGGAGGGTCAAAATTGGGTGTCAACAGTTGGAATGAAGGCTTGAAGCTCAAGAGTGTGTTAATAAAGCTGTTAATACTCAAAAGTGTTTAGCCGAATCGAGTGACAGCCGAAGGTGTAAAAGGATTCTAAGTCGATACTGAGTGGAATCATAGCTGAATCCGTTAGTCAGAAGAGCATCATCAATTATTACAGCAGTTTGACCGAGTCTTAATTCCGAGGAACGGCTGAGACCCACACATACTCGGACACCTTGAAGATCAAGTCAAAGGACCTTCTAGAAAAGTAGCAACCAACAACAACCAGAAGATCGTGCTTGAAGTCCAGGCGAAAAAATTGGCACCACATCCTCATTTAGTAGGGTAGTTCGGTGGCTAACATAGGGGGTCACGTTTATTTTTCTTGTACTATAAATATAGGAATCATTTGTACAGAAGAGACAATCAATCAATCAAAAACTGATTTTTACATATTATCGTTCTTACTTTATCGTCTTTTGCAATTTAGCTGTGTTCATGCTTCTTACCACATAGTTCATTTAATCACAATGTCATGACCCGACCCGACGGACCGCGACTAAACGTCCTAATTGGACGTCATTACTGACATGTCACTCTTAATCCATTTAATACCGAGATCTTTAGAAATTTCGACAGCACAACGCTGCTTTTACAACATCTCCCCAAAAAGGGCGAGCTGACAAGGCTGCCAAATCAACAACAGAACAACAATAATAACAGGCTAGCCGACTAGGCTGCCACCAACCAACATTATGTACACAAAGGAATAGTCAAAATAAGCAAGTCGACAAGGCTGCCACTAGATAACAACAGGAATAACCGGGAACGCCCCAACACAGAGTACAACAACATTACAACCCAAAACAAGGTACAAACGTCCAACCCACAACTGTCTACAGACCTCTAAGAGTGCAATACTGACATATGACGGGACAAGACCCTGTCGCGCCCAAAATATGCATAAGTCTGAAAGATAAAGGTCTGTACCAAAATAGATGGCTCCGGAACAAAGGAGCTCTCCAACTGCTGTACAAAAATCTTAGACTGGAGGGTCACCTATCTGAACACCTGAACCTGCGGGCGTAACGCAGCCAGGAAAGGGTCGATGCGAAATAATGTACCGAGTATGTAAGCATGAAATAATGTAAATAAGATCGTCCTGTAAGGTAGAGAGTCAATTGTATCATAAAAGAATGAGAGTCATACCAGTACTCATGCATGCTTAGTCATAAAATCATCAGATATAAATAAATGAATAAACTGTCCGGCCCTTGGGTGAGGGACGCGGTGGAATATTCTGTCATGGGTATCTGTACCCGCATCACGGATGCCTGTCCGTGGAATCATCATATAAATATACATAAACTACCCGACCCTCTAAGGAGGGACGCGGTGAATCATCCTGAAATCTGTGCACGAATACGCCTTGGCCGACGCGGTGAAGTAGAGAAATGACTCTTAGCACGAGTAGATATCATGAGCAACTGTATGCAATTTAAATCATTTCTTTGACTCTCATTAAAATCAATAAATAACTTCTTACTAGAAGATCACATGTACTTTTCATAACTCAGATTACTATGAATAAGACTATGAAGAGTAAGTATGCGTCCGTCGTACATTCCCTTGTATAATATTCATGTCGAATGAAAGAATCAATAATTCACAAAATCATGCCAAAAGAAAGGAAGATAGGCTCACATACCTCTTTGCGTTCTAATCAACTCAATATTAAGGTATGTCTCGTCTAGTACATCAACCTATAATAAGGAAAATATGCTCGTCAATTTTATGATTTCTAATGTAAGTTATATGAATAGCGGCTCCCTTATTTTTATAAAAATTTGGGCACCATTTTCTTTGTTTATGTGCGTATCCACAATTTACCAACAATCCAATTCAGCCAACAATTCAACTCCAACCAACAATCCAATTCAATCCAACAATCCAAATCAACCCAATAATTCAAATTAAACTAATAATCACTATCATTTCCATATGCAGTCAAAATTATCTAAACATTCCATTAACCAACTTCAATAACCAAGGGAGTTTATATACTTATTTCATGTCATTCCAGCCCTTAATCTGTATTAAAGAATAGTCCATGAGAACAGCTCACACTTTAGTTAACAATAAGAGGGAAATGTGAAGCTTTTCTACACTTTCTTATACTTTAATTCCTTTAGGACTTACGTAAGCAATTACCACATTGTTCATGCATATTCTCAATGAAATTTCCAGCATTATTACACCACCAAATCAGCCCCTAAACAGTCCCTAAGTCGCGACGACGAGGTCCGACAATTCCTTAAATGTTATGGTCCAAAAACACATTACCTTAGCTCTTCTTTTAATTCTGTAACACCCAATTCGTATTTCACTAATTCCATATAATATTTACAACTTTAAACTATCAAGATTTCCTTTCGAGTTCATCATGCAATTAGTAACCATATTACAATACAACAATCAAACTTAATGTATACAAAACAATCCCAATCAGCGTATGTATCTCAATATAGTCACATACATTTTCATATTTCCAATTCCATCTTAACACAAATTCATATCTTCGCTTAAAACACATGCAATTTCATTTAAACTATAAAAAGAAGAATTTTATACCTCGAATTCGTCAAAAACAATCCCTAAAATCTGCTCAGTGCCCAGCCCACTTTTCTCGTTGTTTAATCGATTTTTCTTCACTAATCTTTCACCTTTTCAACCCCAAATTTCCATGCAACAATCCCACAATGTTAACTCATCATTTAAACATGTTTACCTTGCTAAAACCTTATCCAAAACTTTGAAAAAAACTGCTCACAGTTTCGGTCCTACTGGACCGATTTTTGCCCCTATTTTTTACAAATTTGGGTTCTAAATTTTGAGAGGGATGATTTAGTCTACTAAGATGGAGTAAAAACTTGATTTTTCTTGCTAGGGGAGGGGGAGAAAATCGAGCAAAGTAGGGAGAGAAGGGAGGGAAAATCTGATTTTGTTTCTAAGTGAAAATGAATTTACTAGGGCAATTAAATTCCCATTTTCAGATTTTTAATACTATAAATTAGTCCCCTTACAAATTACACTTTGGCCCTCTAAGTGTCTACTAACCAGATTAATTCCCCCAAGTAGTAAATAAAGCTTAAATTCCACTCCTTTAATCTTAAATCCCGTTTTCTTTAATTCCCGGGAATTTCCATAAAGTCTCAGCTTCCCCATGTCATAATTCTTATAATAAATAATAATCCTCAATAAACCTATATATAACTTATTATTTTAGACTCTCACCGACGTGGTCGTAGCTTATATAATTATATCTTATTTCCATTATCCGAACATTAACCTTAATGACGTTCTTAATCCTTGTCTTAACTTACGAGGTGTAACACACAATCTCAACGCTTTCTGGAGTAGTTGGGGAACCAATTGCTGAAAGTTAGAGTTCTGCTTTCAACCGAAATCGCTTAGTTAAAAAAATCAATTTGTTATCCGATTTCGTCAGCCGATAGACGATAGACATTTCACAGGGGAACAAAAGTGAAAGTACAATACTCCACTTGGGAGAAATAGGAAGAAGGACATTTAGGTGCTTGTTTTGGTTAATTCAATTGAGGTCTTAAGCTTTAATATAGCTTTGGATTTCATTTCTTGTGTCTACCTTTAATCTTTACTTTCTTGTTGTTTTCTTCCACATTCGATATTGTTTTCCAAATTTAGTGACAGATCAATGGTCTGTCCACATGGGAAAAACAGAGCATTCAACTTTACCAACAGCGACCTGTTCAAACGGAAGCATTTGTGGAAGGAGGATCCATTGAAAACTCGAGGTTGAACCGTTGAAGAAGATTCTATTTATATATCCCTTTTGTATATCCGTGTATAATGACTTCTTCTTCTTGTAATTCCTTTCTATTAATGGGGTGAATATGGGGAGCTTAATTTAGAAAGAACCAAGAACACCAGCGTATAACTGTTCATTTAAAACGTCTTTGGTATCAATCAAGCGTGAATTTAAGTGCTTGGTAGTATATTTGGAGATATTTGGCTATTTAACGTCAATCACGGACCTTACAAGTTTCCCATTACCCACCCTGGCTAATACTACAGCAGGGACCAATTAGCTTATGGTAAATTGCACCATCTTCAGTCATTTAACACTAACGTCTAAAATAAATATGGTTTCTGTACCAAATTTTGCATTTCACTGTATGTAAAAGTAAAGAGTAAAATTAAAACCTTACAAGCGGATTCGAACGCCAAATAGTAAAAGAAAACCTCAGGGAAAAACCTCAATATCCACTTGTTTATTTTGAAGCCAAAAGATAGAGAGGTGAATGAAAAATCATAAGTGCCTATAGAACAAACAAAAAATTATCAACAAAAGGAAGTAAAGAATTGACCAGATTGTAAAACTATAGAACACTCATTCTTTATCTTGATCAGGTGCTGGTACTGTCCAATACTGCTTAGTTGCAATTAAAAGCTTTTCTCTAACATGTGGACCGCCTTCATGATCAACCATCCTGCTATCCCATTGTAGTCCGTCTACTATGGTCTTCACGTTTACCAAAACATCCACGTCGTCTCGGAATATCACACTGCCTTGTGGCCTTAGTACTCTGTCCATTTCCAATAATATATCTTCTATTTCACATCTGCAATACATAAACGTAAGTAAATCAACAATCAAGAAAAACAACATTCGATTAACCTTCCAACGGTTATTAATTACCTGTCCTGGTAGAGGGTGAAAACCGAATCAGCATGTATGAAGTCATATGTTCTTGGATACGTAGACATTGCCTCACACCTGAACGAAAAAGAGCATTCATCAGTAACAAGTAGGAAATAGCAAAAGCAAAGTTTACATAGGAGCAGTGGGCTTACCAGCTTTGGTATGTCCCAATCAAACCACGTTCATAGATAACTCCAAGGGTATTGACTTCAGCCTCAGCGGGGACAACGTTCATGACCCAAACCGGATCATCAACAAGTGCAGCTGCAAATCCTCCCAACCAAGCATTCATGTCAAGTATGTTACGGTACCTTCCACGCTCTGCTAACTGACCGTCCAAGGTCTTGTAGTGAGTAACTCTCTTCTTCCACAATTCTGTATCTTTAGAAAAGCCCTCTGCAGTAACTCCCTCTATACTAGCACTAGCTATCCTAGGAGGGACAGCAGTCAATCTTTCCGGCCAATTTACAAGTGGCCCTCCACCGACATCTCTAACATTGGACACTTCAGGAAGGGGACTCAAACAAGCATCTATCTTGGTGTACCTGGAAGATTAAAGAGAGTCTTGGATAGATAAAATACATTTAAGGAATACTAGCGTATTCTATGATTCATCGGGAAATCATAGTTTTGACTTCACTAAGTTGGACGCTTTTTCATCAGGTATGTTGACTTTCTACGTTAAGCTTGTCAAATAGTTTGGTATGACTGACAAAAGTGTGGAATATTGTAAAACAGTTTCAATGAAAATTAATTGATAAAAGGTATAGAATAACATAAACTAGTTCGAATGTGACACAGGCCATTGCTTTTTCTATGAAAATGTCTTAGAAGTTTGTGCAAGAAATTCGTATGTGAAAGAACAATGCATCATGTGCTGCGACAATGTGGACAGGGGAAGCAACAAAGAAGTCTCCTAAAGTCTAACCTCAGCTGAATTATAATCATTTGAGAAGTAGAACATTACCATGCTTTGTCGGGATCTTGTTCCTGGCAAAAGGGTGGTTTCCTGAAGACCTTTCGGTTAATTTTGCAATGCATATGATTAGTAGGCTTCTGCCAAATTGCTAGGTCACCTCTCTGAGTTACTTTCTTCCAGCATAGGCTTCTTGCAACACTCTCAATTTGATCTTGCTCTGCTTTCAAATCATCAGCTGTTCTGTTCCAGCCCCTCCAGTGATCTTCCCAGTTAATAGGTGGACCAGAAAGAATCCAGTATCCACCAGGACGTAAAATTCGATCAACCTCAATTAAATATAGCCCATCTGCTCCACATCAAATGGATAAAACGTAAAATACCAATTAAAAGGATTGATCTTCCTTCATGAAGAATGAGTGAAAGAGCAAAGGTGTGTCATTTAGATTACCATATTTTCCCCAAGGGATGAGACAGCGAGAACAATGTGCCATATCGAATGCCCTTGCAGGGTAAGGTAGTCTATTAGTAGCTAATATGCCAATCAATGCTGGAACTCCTCGCTCGAGGGCAAATTGAACTTGAGCTTCATGTGTATCTTTGGGTGCAAATGAAATAGGAAGGATGTCTCTGGAGAGCAAGTAAGCACCCCAACTTGCAACCTGAAGTTGTGTATGGTAAATTTAGCCTCTTATGGTGAAGGAAAAGAAAACAAAACAAAACCAACAGTTGGACATGATAGAAAAAAAAAGTCCCTAGTTGAACGTTTAGGGTACAGGTGCGGCCACACTTAGTGGACTAGGGGATATATAGTCAATGGCTTTTCAAAATATAAAGAAGTCAAGGCGATGCATATGAGAATCTCCTAATTATAGAATTTTTTACAAGTTCCAACCAATACGTTGGAAAACCATGTGCATTGCCATTAAACTTACCTATTCTATTCATTTTTCTTTTCTTGATAAGTCAAAGCTTCAAAAAGAAATATGTACTCAATAAACTACTTACCGAAACAATACCATGAATCCAATATGTACTATAGATTCAAAAAATAAAATGTAAATTTTCATCCTTTCTTTTTGTTTTGTAAGGAAAATATTAATGACATATCTTTTTCTGAAAATAAGTCAACAACAACAGCATATACAGTGAAATCACACAATATGAGATCTGAAGAAGGTAGAATGTACACAAATCTTAACTCTACTTTGTTAGGAAGAGCGGTTGTTTCCGGAAGATTCTCGACTCAAGACAAAGCATAATTACAAGTAAAGAAAACAAAGCAACGCAAGAGAAACGGTCAAACTCAGACAAGAAATTAAAGCAATATGAACATGATAAAAAAACGAATAAATCATGATAGAGCATTGCTAACTTAAATAAAAAAGATATAAAAATAAGTCACTTTTCGTATTTAATTGACAAAAAGTATTTTACTAAGGAAATATTATTTTCACCAAAAAGTCTCACATTTATCAACCACATTTAGACATTATTATGAATCTCTAATACTCAAAATTTTAACTTCGGCAGTATGAGCTTTCACATTGCCTCGTGAAGGAGGATTGCATTAGGTTGACCACAATAGTAAACCTAGTTAATTCATGATGAATTTTATGTGATCAAAAGCTTCATCAAAACACTATTCGATTTGCTAATATTATTGTTAATATTTAATAAATATCTTTTTTTGGAAATTATTTTGTTATTTTCCAACCAAATAGTACCAGAAATATTTCTGAAAAATAAGTTGTCAACATACAACTAGGAAAATTCCAAATGAATTCATACAAGTAATAAAAACGTACCCCACAACCGGTATCAATGGCGGTCCTAATGGAACCATCTTTAAGCTTGATCAATTTCCCGATATCATCAATATAAGCATCAGCGCCACGTGGGAACATAGTGCCGCCGCCGGGGAACGTGAACCGGTCACCCTTGAACCGGACCCAATTCTGACCGGCTTTCTCAACCGTAAGATGTTTATGCGGAACATTCGCATACCAAACCGAGGCCCTACTTTCCGGCCACCTGAACGGCGGTTTATACCCAAACGGCGCAGGAATTCTGCACTTCAACAACTCATTCTTCTCCGGACAATGCCTTTCTCTATAAATAAGCATGTTCCTATCGAATTTCAATGACCTTTTAGAGTCCTCACATGGGGTGTACTCGGACAACTCAGGGTTGCATGAAGGGAAGTGGTTTACACGCTCCGATGGTGAGAGTGAGGTAAGAGAATCAGCGGTGTGGTGGGCGGTGAAGTCGATGGAAATAGATGAACTGGGACTGGGATTTGTGGTTTTGATTGATGGGTTGCATGGTAAGGTGGGTAGGATGGCGGTAGAGGATAATTGACGGGTGGTAACATCACCACCTTGCGGCCAAAGTCCGATGACATAGAAAGTACAACAAAGAACAATGGTGGCAGCCACGTAGTAAAGATTAGCTTTCTTGAATTTTGATGTGAGGGTGTGAAACAAGTTGGCACATATCGCCATTGCCACACAAACTCAACAACAGACAAAAACAAAATTAACTTGATGAACTTTGAGTTTGTATTTATGGAGATAATAAAACAGAGCACTCTGTGTATGTGATGAGTTTATTGAAGACGCGCCGACGCTCCCTCGTGAGTAAACTTAATTGAAGAGAGGAGGGAAAATGAAGAAGATGAAAAGGCTACCAAGGAAGGGGAAGCATATTTATGGATGATGTCCGGCTTGTGCAAGGTAAGAAATTGGAGTTTATGATCTTTTCCTTTTTTAAATACTTTTTCCCTTGTTTACAATAAAATGTTATTTGATGACGTGGAGTAGTTGTTTTTTAAAATATTATAAACAACTAAGTTGTACTCTTTCATTAACGACATAAATATTTTCTTTTTCTTTTTTTTTCCTTGGATTGCCCCTCACCCTTCATACGAATTGGTCTTTTATTTTTGTCATTGTTTCTCAGTTAATAAAAGTTGGGGGGATCTACAAAATTATATATTCTCGGTTCGATCTCCAACAGAGTAAAAAAAATTAACTTCGCAACGCGAAGTATCCGACATATGTTTTGTAGAAAATGAAATTATCCTGTAAGTTGTGTAGTAATTAATTGATTTGGTATAAGTTTATAGAAATTTTGTCTTGTTCGGTATAAGTTTTGTCTTGTCGAACATAAGTTTTGTAGAAATAAAGTTATGCCGGATAACTTAATCTTTACAGAACTTATGAAATTTTGTATTGCAAAATTAGGTTATTGAGAAGGGTAAGCTGAATTTCTTTTTTATATGTCAAGGATATTTTCTATCACTTTTTATTAATGAAAGTGTTGAAGGACAAAAATTAAATATCGGCGTTTTGAGGGCAAAAAGTGTTAAGATTTGCTCTATATTGCATGCCTTGTTTGAATTTTACCATAATTGTTTTTATTCAAAAAAGTTTTCTTGGTGGAAAATATTTTTTTTATATCATATTTATCCTTTTCTTGGAGGAGAAATTTTGTACTTCTATTCTATAAATAGGAGATCATTTATTCTCATAGTCAACATAATATCATCCATAATGTAGTCGTTTGAAGAAGTCTTGTTTAGATGGAAATTTTTCTCTTAATAGTTTTTATATCTTTTAATTAATTTTGTCCTATGTAGGCAGTGGCGGATCCAGGATACTATATTTGGTGGTGCAAATTTTTTTTTTTAATTTTTTATGCCTAGAAGGAATTTTTTTTTTTTTTTTATGCCTAGAAGGCAATTTTTTTTTAAAAATCTGGTGGTGCAACTGCACCACCATGTTGCTTGTAAATCCGCCACTGTATGTAGGCCAATTGGCTAAATCATATCAAGTTTATTATGCATATTTTTTAGTATATTTTTGTTGTCCGATTTATCATCGTTCAATGTTTGCATATTATTAGTTTTTGCATGACGCCCTGATTATTTCGAGCCAACAAAAAGTAAAGAACACCTCAAGATAGGGACATTTGTACGAATTACCCTTTTAATTTTGTTTGATAAAATGATTTTCTTAAAAGAATTATTTGATTACATAAGGTAGGGGAAGGAAATTACAAGATAGGGTACAGAACTTCAGTAATTATGTGAATGTTCAGATAGCAAATCAACTGAACTATTAAGATTGCATTTTATTTGAAAAAATAGGTTTTTTTCCTCCAATTTCTTGGCGCTCAAAATCCAAATGACTAAAACAATTCAAATGCGCATCATAAAATTCCACAATTGGGTCTTAGTAATTCCTATACGAAGATGATTTCATTACCAAAGTCCAGATTTTTTATTAAGAGTGATGGAGGATTTAACTTTCTAAGCACACCATCAAATTATCAAATCCTAATTTAAATGGAATACAACTCTTTAATTATTAACCAAAACATATACTAATTTGTACTTTTTCAAAAGTGTCATAAGTATTTATTGTATTTTTGTTTTAAAACGAATGAAAATTCTTTTTTTCCCCATCCAATATTATTTGGTGCCTGAAATCCATTGACTATAATAATTTGGATGCGCATCATAAAAATTCCACAATTGAGTTTTAGTAATTCCTATCCAAAGATGATTTCATTATCAAAGTTTGAAATTTTGATTTTTTTCTAAAGTGTGAAGGAACATTTAATTTGCTTAGCACGCCAATCAATTTGTCAAAATCTCAATTTAATTTGGATATTAACTCCTCAAAAGTTTAAGATAATTATGCATTTACTAATTGTTAAGCTTATTTTGTATACACTTTTTGAGTCATTTTTAGTTTGTATTTTACTCATTTTGTTGATGTTTAATATAGTATTAGGATCGTTTCCTTTCTTTTGTGTCACAGCGGTCAGAAATGGAGAAATGGCGAAAAGGAGAGGAAATGAGCTTATTTGAGATGGAATTGCACACAAAAGGGTCAATAACTGAAGTCTAAGAAGACCCGAAAGTATAGAAGAGATCAGACGAAGTCCGGACGAAAAAAGGGACAAGAAACGAAAAATCGAAAAAAAAAACCATCACCGGCGCCGCGGCGCCTGGCAGCAGCACCGCGATGCCGACCCCTGAAATTTCCGGAAACTTGCAGATTTTTCGGTGGCGTGGAGCCCAATCTCAGGGCCACGGCGCCGACGCACGATTTTTGACATTTTGGGCCGAATTTGACACGTTTTCAGAGTCCAAAAAGGATAATTTTTCCTACCTACAAAACCTATCTAATCCCTAAAACCCTGCTCATTAATCTATCATCCTTCAACCTTCTCATACCATCATTCTACACTCATCCACCTTGTAATTATTCCACAACACAACTCTTGGACGCTAGAAGGCTTGGAGATTTGTTCTTAAGTATTTTCTTTCTCTTTTGCTTTGTTTATTTCAGTTCATGTATGGAGATTGTATTAGTTCTTAGCGTGACTATGGCTAGGTGCTAATTACTTATTAGGGATTTCCTTGTGATTCGCTTGAAACTCTTATTCATGAATTAATGCATTAGTTTTCTTTTCTTTATATAGTTGAGATTTATTCAATAATTGTTTTGATTGCTTGGTAATTAATTGATCACTAATTATCATCACATATATGATTTCTAATCGAGATCCGAAAGGGGAGATTGTGAATATGTTATAGTTGAATAAACATAGGTTAAAATCGTGGACGAAAGTACCCCGATACTTGTGTAGTTTAATAGGTTATTGTTCTTAATCCTCCTTTGTGGTAAATCCTATGATCGAAAGATAGAACGGTTCTGCATCGGGGTTGAGTGTTTATATATCCTAACCGGAATATAAAACGGTTTAGTTAACCTGCTATCTTAACATAGAAGAAAAACTTTTATTGTTGTATTAAGGATTGAATAGAGTGGATAGTTGATGATCTTGGAAGCCCTAATTCTCCATCATAACTGATTTAAATCAAAGTCTTTTTTATAATTAGTTATTTCCTGCATTATTAGTCTAAAATTCTAAACCAATTAACGTTAACCAAATAGATACTATAGAATAGATAACAGATTGAAAACCAAATCCACGAGGGCGATATTCGGTCTTACCCAGACTATATTATTTGTCACGATACGTGCACTTGCGTTAAGCGTGTAGATAAACCGCTAACACTAATTACACACAAATGTTATGAGTTACTCCTATATTGTAGTTATATATACTTAAAATGTAGGGAAATAATAGTTAAAGTTGTTTGATTACTAATAATCCCCCGATTAAAAAAGATTGTTCACTTAGTTATTTGGATACTTCTTAAGAAAATACTAACTCTTAAAAAAGTAATTTGACTAAACTACCTCTAATTAAATAGGTACTGTGATTTGATCACTTAACACTAACAATGACAAATCTAGAAAAATAAGATTAATTTTTTCTTAATTTGATAAAAGAACACTATTTTTGACAAACAAAAGGACTAATTGGACTTTTTTTTTTAACTGGAGGGAGTAATAACTAGGGTAGGGGTGGACAGTGGGCCGGGACGGGTCGGGGTTGGCGGGATCGAGGCGAGACGGGGAGGGGGGCGAGATCGAGCTGGGGCGGGTCTAGCGGGCTGGGTCCGAGCGGGACGAGACCAAGTCCCGTCCCGGTTCAGGTCCCGTTGGATAGGAGGTCAGGGCGGGACATTTTTTTTTGCACTTAATTAAAAAAAATAACATTTATATATAAAGAACTCAATAATTGAACAATAGAATGTAATAAAAACATCCCAATATTATTTTTGTACCTCTTATATTATTTAGAAATATGATTTTTTTCTAATACAGTATACAAATACAATTGTCAAAATTACAATTTTGTAGTGTCGTTCAAAAGTTGCAAATAACATAATAAAATTGCAATTAAAGAAATTACATTTTCAAAAAAAAATTGTTATATTTTCCTTATAATTTCATGTGGTTCTTCGGTTGGAATTGATATTTTTGGTCAAATTGCTTCACGTCGCTACTCATACTTTCGTATAAGATGTCGTTGTAGTTTTCGTCTTCTTCTTCGTTGATCTCCGGTTGACCGCACCTTCTCCGTTCCACTCGTATCCAATCTCTGAATAATACTGCAATCTCCAAACTGGCTCCGGCTAATGAGTGTCTGTGCTCTCCTATTTGAAATCTGCCGCAGAAAAAGCGCTTTCAGACGCCGTTGATGACGCTTGAATGTTCAAAACATTTCGGCCCATCATTGAAAGTGTCGGAAATGTCTTCTCATTCCCCTTCTAGTATTTCAGCAAGTCTCCATGTCCTTCTTCATTGACAACTGTTTGGTACAGTAAAGCACCCTGCAAAACAAAACATCAAACTCGCTAATTTGGTTAGTAGTGTTAGCACCGCACATTCTATTTCTGAGGCTTTCAATACTAGCCGCAGAAATATTATGTCCTTTTTTAGGTTATGTTGAAGAAGAATATGCTGATATGGAAGTCGGTTGGTTGCTATCAATTTCTTGGTGATAATACCTATAAACGTTTTTGCATTCGTTTTCTATGCTAGACAACACTTCTTCTTTAGTTTGTTCAATAGGTGATGGGTCATTTAGATTTTTGGGATTTGGAGGTGGTAGTACTTCTATACAATCATAAATAGTTTCAATAAGTGATTTACATTCGTCTATTTTAATAGTCAGATTTAACACAACACCAATAATATAAATAGTGGGATTATGAATAAAATATTTTTTTAATAGTTGTCTTATAAGATGGTTTAACCATATATTCATTAAGTAATAAAAATATGAGAGCTATATAAAACAACATAGTTGAAATAGTAGGATAATATATACCGGAAAATTCTTTTGTTGCTTGAAAAAAATTCTCTAAAAATACATTTAGTTCGACAATTTTGTCTCAATCGCTATCTACAACCATATATGATGAATTATGATTATTGGCATTAAAAAATAAAGTTATAGGTCTTCTATAGTCATAAGCAACAAATAGTTGCTGGTACAAAGAATTCCATCTGGTGGGTACTTCTTCGGGAATTTTCTATAAGATAGTTGACAATCGTGACAAATTTTTTTATATTCTTTTTTTCGTTGTATTCTATTATTTTTTTAAAAAAAATTATTTATAGAAAATTGTATTTTATTAAGAATGTCTGCAAAAAGTGATAGACCATCATTTATAACTTAGTTATATATATGACACACACATCTTATATGAAAATGATCTGAAAAAAATGAAGTTAAACTATTTTTTAAAATTGTAATAGCATAATTATTAGAAGAAGCGTTATCTAATGTAATAGTCATAATTTTATCAGTTATGCAATAATAATGACAAACAGAATAAATATTTTCTGTAATAAAATTATCAGTGTACCTATCGTCTATATATCTATACGCTAAAATACGTTTTTGCATAGACCATTTATAATATATCCAATGACAAGTTACCATTAAATAATCATGACCGTTAGTACTACAGTCTATATCAGAAGTGATAGTTACTTTGCCATTAAAATGATATAATGAATAACATAAATATTAAGGGGGGTAGGGAGGTTGGGGAAGGGGGAGGCCAAAATGGCCGTTGCACAACCAGAAATGATCGCTGGTGCAACAATTTTTTTGCTGAGGGAGGCGGTTTGGCGGATCGGGTTGGAGCAGGCGGGATTGGAGAGGGTCGGGACCGAGCGGGACGAGCCCATGTCCAGTTCTAGGTTCAAATATCGATATCGTAATTTTTTTAAAACGGGGTCGCAGCGGGATCGGGCCGGGACCGAGTCTTTCCGGCCCACTGACCAAGCCTAAGCTAGGGATGTTCAGACTAGAATGTAAATTATGTAAAGGTAAAGAATTATACTAGATAATAAGAGAGCTAAAGATTAAAAAGTAACATAAGGCTACATGGGAGGAAATTGGGATAAATAGTAACAACCGGAGGGAGGATATTGACGACCAACTATGACCCAATAAAAAAACTCGATGTCTTTCTTTTCCACCAGATTCTTTAACATGAGTTTAAGAAACAATTTTATAATTCTCACGTTTGCTCTGCTTTTGCTCTCGTACGCAAGGTACTACTTATTAGAATCACGAAAAAGGCAAACGAACATATCAAAATAGGAGATCTAATGTAGCTGTGCTAGTAATGTTATCTTGATCAATTTGCGCCTATTTTAATTATTGTATTAATATTTTAATTTTTTTTAACTCAATACAAGTTTTAAATAACTTTGTTCGCTAAAATTTAGACAGACATTAAAAGAAAAGTTCATAGCACAATGTAGATATAGTTGTATTAGGGGTTGTTGTTAATTCAGAGATTATCAGTTAGTGAGGAGGAGGAGGAGAGAGTAGAAGCTTATGGAAGCTTTTCTAATTCTGTTATTCTCAAGTCTCAAATGAGACAGTGCATACAAGAAGTTTTCTTATACTACTCTTGGAAGGGAAATAAAGGAAAAGACAAATAAGACCCCCTGGTGGTCCCACTTATTAACCAACACAACTAATTCTACTAATGTCCAAATTAATGACCCAAATACTAATATCACTGAAGAACAATACTAATTATCACTACTTAATAACTTCAACACCCCCTTCAAGCTAGGGGTTAAGAATAAATTCTTCAATCCTAGCTTGGAAAGAAGATGAGCATGTTGTCCTGGTAGCACAACCTTTGTAAGCATATCCGCTGGCTGGTCATTAGTCGCAATATATTTGTGGAAATCAGGCCTGACTGCACTTTCTCCCTGATGAAATGGATGTCAATCTCGATGTGTTTGGTTCGCTCGTAAAATACCGGATTGGTAGCAATGTGGATTGCGGACTTGCTGTCGCAATGAGTCGAGCTGGGAAGTTGCAAAGACACATTGAGCTCTGAATATAATCTTGTAATCCGCATAATCTGCGCATTATCGATGCAAAGCTCTTCACTCGCATTCTGCGAGCCGAAAGCGTAGGTCGCTTCTTGGACTTTCAAGAAATAAGAGATGATCCAAAATATACTAAGTAACATGATACCGACCTCCTGGTAATAGGACATGAAGCCCAGTCTGCGTCGCAATAAGCTGATAAAACATTGTTGCTCTCTGCTGATATCAACACTCCCAGCCCAAGAGCTTGCTTAGATACATTACCACTCTTTCTGTTGCGATCATATGCGACTGTTTAGGAGCTTGCATAAATTGACTCAAACATTGGACTGCAAATGATATATCCGGCATGGTATTAGTCAAGTAAAGTAGTCATCCAACCAGCCTTTGATATGTTGCTGGATTCTTCAGGGGAACATCTGTACATGCAGTGCCATCTTTGCCTGTTTTGTTGTGCATCATATTCAGCTAAGCTTCACATTGGCTTCCATTGGTGAAGTAATAGGCTGGGAACCAGTTAACCCCATATCCTCAATTAGCTCCAATGAATATTTTCGTTGATGCATTACCATCCCCTCTTTATTCCTTGCAAATTCAAAACCTAGGAAATATCTAAGTTTACCAAGGTCCTTGATTTTGAAATGATGCTGCAAAATGGTCTTTGTCTCATCAATAATCTCCTGATCATTTCCAGTCAGTAGTAGATCGTCCACATATATCAACACTATAGATATCTTATTTCCATCTCTCTTGATAAGTAGGGAGTAGTCAAAATGACTCTGGACAAAACCAGATGATACAAGTGCATTAGTCAATTTGATATTTCACTGTCTCGAGACTTGCTTGAGTCCATATAGTGACTTAAGTCCATATAGTGCTTGAGTCCATATAGTGACTTAAGTAACCGACATACCTGTCCCGATCCAGAAAAATCTTACCGGTCCGGACCGAGAACCGAACTGATAAGGTTTTGGTCCGATCCCGAATATTGCCTCATGACCGAAACCTTATCGGTTCGGTTCTCGGCCCGGACCGGATCGGTCGATACCCGGACCAGACCGATAACAACCCTAGTTATAAGGTTGATAGATAAGTTTGTTAGATGTCATTGTTAGTTATTAGTGTTAATTAACTCTGCTGTTTACTGCATTACTGGTTGTAATTCTTAGTATAAATAGGGACTACTCTCTTGTAATTCTAGCAAGTGAAAATAATTGAAAAGCTCCCACAAATAAAAGGTCTCTCTCCAGCTTTACATTTTGCTCTCTGTTACCTTCTCTTCTTCTCTCTCGTTTTCTGTTCTTTTTATTCTACACTGTAAATCCTCTGCTCTCATGACTGTATGAAGACTAAATGCAGTAGCAAACATATTTAGATCCGGTAATTTAACATGGTATCAAAGCTCGGTTGATAGATCGATCGTGCGTTGGAGAATTTAGTGAATTCTGGACGGGATTCACAATTGAAGGTTCGAATTCGTCAGGATTCAAAATTGAAATCTGTGTTCGTTATTTTTTTATTTCAACACTATTTTACAGTGTATTTTTCTCGGATTGTGTTAAACGAGAGAGAGATTTCAACTGAAAATCAAATCGCATCAAAATTCTCTGAAAATTAGGGTTCATATCAGTAAATTGCGAGAAATAAAAATCCAATTCATGAGTAGTCCAGTTCGCATGTTCAATCGCCTTTGGCTATCATTGCAGTGTCGAAAATTGCCGAAAACTTGTGTGCTTCTGAGGTATGTTAGTCTGATTGCTGTGATTCAGCGAAGAAGAATCAAATTAGGTTTCGACTTGTGAATTTCTAGAAATTCGATTTCATTTTTATAACTAAAATCTTGTCAGAAATCTGCTTTTGTTGTTTAGAGTATTTGATTCTAGAATTTTTGTTGAGTTATTGCGAATTTCGTGGTTTCGAAGTTGTTTAGTTTGTGGAAGCAGTTCGGGTTTAGTTGTTGATTTTGGATTTGTGCGAAGTAAATAATCTTTTGGTGACATTTATTTTTCGATTGTTCAAAGGCACTGTGGTTCTGGTTTTTCCAGCAGATAACAGGGATATTATCCTTGAATTAAGTTGTTGGCAAATTGATATTATAGTCTGTAGAGCATAAACTTCTGATTGTCTATTTTCTAGTACACATTTTTGATCTCATAGGAGATACTGAGAGTTGCATATTCAATAGATTGATGGAACGATCGAGGAGTTTTCATCGACAAATTGACTGAAAACTGAGAGATACTTCGTCGGAGACAATATGTATTGAGTTGAAGCTCAATTTACAGATGTTATTCACAAGTCGATCAAGTGTTAGATTGCCTGTTTTTTATATGTGTAGCTCAGGACAGGAGAATCGAGGAATTTTTAGTCGGAATTGGACTAGGAATTGAGGGAGACTCCACTGCATGTCCGAGCTTATTATAAATGCTTGCGTAGGGAGAATCGAGGGATTCTCTGGTCCGAGTGAGACTAGAGAACGAAGAATTCTTGCCGTTGTTTTTGCATAGGGATAATCGAGGGATTCTCTAGTCCGAGTGAGACTAGAGAACAAGGGGTTCTTGCCGTTGTTTTTGCAAAGGGAGAATCGAGGGATTCTCAAGCGAGATTAGAGAACGAGGGGTTCTTAGTAGTAGTTATTGGTGTTGCAATTTCTGCTAGTTTCAATGCAAAAGGTGATGGTCCTGGTGTTGCTACTGCAGTAGCTAATTATGCAGATGCTACTGTCAATATAGCAGAAGCCCCCATATTTGATTTTTGCTAATGTTGCAGCTATTGATGTGTCTGCTGTTGGTTTTGATGTTAATGCTAATGTTTCTGTAGCTGTTGCTCCGGCAATGGCTACTAGTGATACTGGTGGTACAAGGGAAGCAACAACTGCAGCTCATGCAATTTCTGATACTGCTAAAACTATTGATGTTGTAGATGTTACCACTACAACTACTGATGCTGCAGTTGTTGGTGTTGTTATGCCTGCTGGTGCTACTGATAAGGCTGATGGTGTTAGTGCAGCTACTACCACATCTATTGGTGATGAAGGTGAGGTTGAGAGACCTGTTGATGCTGAGGTTACTAGTAAGGCAGAGGTTTATGCAGCGAGTCTGATGATCTTGTTGGTCTTTGTGTCTACTTTACGAGAAGATAAGGAAACATCACAGAAGGAGAGGTTTACATATGCTAGAATCTTGATTGAGATCCTAATTAATCATGAGTATTCTGATGCAACTATGTTTGAGAATGTGTAGTGAAGATAGTGGAACAAAATGTAGAGTATGAATGGAAGCATGTACTGTGCTCAAAATGTAAAAACTTTGGGTATGAAATGAATGAGTATAGAAGGCAGCTGAAGATGAAGCAATACTTGAAAATCTAAATGGAGATGATAAGCAGTAAAGACAAGCACCACAAGCTGATCAAAATGGATATGAGAAGCCAATGATGGTGGTTAACAAAAGATATAATAATCAGCAGGCAAGAAGATGACCAGTTATAAGAAATCATTATGCAACATTACAACAAGAGGGTAAGGTTGATACACAGATAATTGCACAAATGGAGAATGATGTGCAGGGGCCTGATAATAGCAAGCAAGGGGAGAAGGATAAGGGGTGCAGTCTTACCAGAGACAAGGAACTTCCTGCACCAGATGATAATGCAAGTGTTGCTACTGATGTTGTTATTGCAGTTACTGCTGTTGAGGATGCTATTACTACACAGTGTTGTGAAGATACAGGGGCAATAACAGTTTTGGTGTTGCTGTCCAGGATCACTATTAATGTTGCTTATTAGTAGAACATTTTTGTTTTACTATTGTTTTCAAGCTAGGACTGAAAACTCTGTTTTCCGTGCCTAGCTTGAGGGGGGGGGGTGTTGAAGTATAGATATATCACATATATACACAATATATGTGTGGTTAGTTTGTTATAAGGTTGATAGATAAGTTTGTTAGATGACATTGTTAGTTATTAGTGTTAATTAACTCTGTTGTTTACTTCATTACTAGTTGTAATTCTTAGTATAAATAGGGACTACTCTCTTGTAATTATAGCAAGTGAAAATAATTGAAAAGCTCCCACAAACAAAAGGTCTATCCCGCTTTACATTTTACTCTATGTTACCTTCTCTTCTCTTCTTCTCTCTCGTTTTCTGTTCTTCTTATTTTACAGTGTAAATCCTCTGCTCTCATGACTCTATGAAGACTGAATGCAGTAGCAAACAAATTTAGATCTTGTAATTTAATATATTTACTTTACTTTTCTTTTTATTATTTATTTTTTACATTTCTATTTCCTTGTCACAATTATTCACGTGCTGCCTAGCGCGTGATACACGTAGAATTAGTCTATTTTGGTAAAGATCACAAAAATACCACTGATTAAATGAGACTTTGTTTTGTCAATAATATAATCTGGAGTAGTTCCAAAGCCAAAATTCACAGCTCTCAAGAGCTCGAAACTCATGACAAGTTGAGCCTTATTTCTGCTTATGTATTTCCTCAGTTGTATAGTATGTGGCACTGTCCAATTTTTTACAAAAAATATATTTGAATTATTTAGTTTTAAATTTATCATTTTACTCTTAATACTAATATTTTTTATAATCACACCAATAGCATGCCATGTTCAAAATCGTATAAAGTTCCAAAAGTTTTTTGTCTTCTAATTAGACTCTATTGATTCAAACACAGTTACATAAATTGAATTAAGTGAGTACCATTAACATTTTAAAATATTTTTAGATGATTGATTATGTGTGAAGTATTTTTTAAAGTTTGATATTAATGAAGAACCCAAAAACCAAAGAGAAAAGGGAAAAAAACAAGAAGGGAAAGGGATAGTGGCTGTGCATGAAGGTTCTACCTCCCACGTCGCAAAGCCATGCACCTTTCTTCACTATTTTAATAATCCCCAACCCCACCCGTTTACATGTCTTCAGACAAACTTAAAAGGAACAAATAATTAACAATATTTTTTCAGCTTACATGTATCCACTAAATATTTTATGTCTGAAATGATTGTATTTATTTTTAGTACTACTTGTTTTAATTTGCGGAGGGACATGCACTGCATGTCCTGACTTGGTGTGTGGTTGACTTCCAGCTTGGTTGAACTTGATTCCTTTCTTTCACCTTCTGCCTCTGATTAGCTTTATTTTTTAATAACTCGATTATTGGATTAAAAGCCTTCAAAAGTTTGTTTGTTTTTAAGGGTCATTATTTGTTTATTTAATAGAGTACCCTTTTATCTTATTTATTCTGTGTGGAAGATATAATTTGTCGTGATTGAAGCAGTGGAAAATGTAGGTGTACATGTAAAAGATGTACGTAATACTTTTCTTGTCCAGTTTTATATAGGGCTGGCCAGTGGGCCGGGCCGACCCGACCCCGACACGACCTCGGTAAAAAAAAAAAAAAAGGGATCGGGGCTCGAACCGGGGCGGGACAGGGTATGGTCCCACCCGACCCCGCCCCAGTCCCGCCCTTTGCAGAAAATAGCCGTTGTCCAACAGCCATTTTACATTTTGGCCGTTAGACAACGGCCATTTTTGGCTTCCCCCCTCCCCCAACCCCCCCTACCCCCTTTATATTTATTTTTAACCCCTAAGTTATTATATTTACACTTTAACCCAATTTCCCAACTATAAATACCTCATTTCCTCCTCTTATTATTTTCACAAATCTTTCTACTCTCTAATCTCTCAATCAATCTATATTCTCTATACAACATTGTTGTTATACCCCGTAGTTCGGACCCTACATATGAGAGTGTACGAAAGCATGTAAGACTTAAAATTTTCAAAGGATAGGTTGACGGATTGTTCCTGACGGGTTTTAGTCAACTTTGAGGCGGGTTATGACCCGGTACATTGAGAGTTTCTAAGTGTTTCAAAGGCCTAGGGCGTAGTTCGTGGAGTCTAGATTCCAATGCAACCAACCGCTAAATCGATAGGGCGTCGGAGTAAAGTTATAGAGTTACAAGTTCAGTCGTGATCGGACAATGTGTTTCTGACAAAGCGACAGACGCGCGCCGGATGCAGGCCGCGGCTCGAAATCTTGAAGTCGCTGAAGTTGCAGCGCCACGGCGCCAGGGGCAGCGGTCGCTGGAAGTTGAGAAGCGGAGGCTTCCAGCGCCGAGGCGGATTTTGGGCGGAAAACTTAGGAAAAGTCCGATTTCTTTTAAAAGGCCATGGGAGGGTGACAAGTGTCCCCATCTGATTTTCTTGCATGCCTTATATTGACCAAGTCTTGAAGACTTGGTCATCTTTCAAACCTCTCCTCTCTCTAAATTAGCTCCTTCTCTCTACATTTCCAAAGGAAATTCAAAGCCTAAGAAAAATCTGAAAAGTTAAGAACAAGAAGGAAGTTTGTGGCTAGCTTGTTGGTGTTGTTGTGGTGGTATTCTTGGCAAGAAAGCTAGCAAAACATTTGGGATAAATTTGGCTAAAGCTCTAAGGTAATGATTCTTCCTTTGTAATTAGTTTTTAGTGTTGCATGTTAAAAAGAAAAAACTTGTGGTAGTGAATAATGCACTTAGAGTCCTTGCATGTATGAAATGTGATTTGGATATGAAGGATTGGTTAAGAAGAGATTATGAGCATGTTGTAGCCTAAAAACTACCTTAGAATTGTTAAGTGAATTGTTGTACCTAATGGGGCAGAATTTTACACACCCAAGTTTGGAGGTGTAATCCCCTTTAAAATGTTGGATTGTTGAGCCTTAAATGTGGTGTTTGGATGATAAATTCGGCCTTGAGAAAGGTGGCAAGTATGTAGAAACAAAGGAAATGCTGCCCAATTTTCCATAGAATTTAGTGACTTTGAACTTGGATTATTCTACATTGAAGTTAGAGGTTAATAAACGTATCATGATTGTTATAGGTTGAAATATTACTTGCGGTAGTTGAGCTTAGCAAGTGGATTGACCAAAGAGGTATGTGGAACTTTCCTATCTCTTGAGCATGAGTAGTTGTACCTATGTGACGGTGAGCGACAAGATTTGATATCTTTCACTTGTTTTAAAGTATATGATACTTGTTTCATTTCAAAAGTATAAGTCCCTTGGATTTAGGGAAAATGTATTTGACAAAGGGATAACGCTAATATAATGACTTTATGGGAAGTTGGTTATATTAGTTTTCTTGAAAGTTTCACAAAGAAAGGTTTACTCTAATTAAAACAAGTACGGGTAAATGATTTGAAACTAAGAAAGGCGAATTGATTTTTAGGCATTGGTTGCCTAAGGTTTTAAAGGAAATGAAGTCACTTGATTTAGAAGCCTATTATATTTCTAAAAGGAAATGTGACTTGTCTTGAAAGAAATCGTAACTTGATACTATGGTGATTAGTATCTTGAAATTTTGTATAAAAAGAGTTATTTCTTAAAAAGTTAGAAGTACATGGTACTTGGGTTGAATTCCCGGATGTTTCTATTAAAAGACATGTTAGTGCCTTAGGATACTAAAATAAGAGGATATATTAATAATGTTAATAAGAAGTTAGGGGATTTCTTAACTTGCTTATATTATGATAAGCCGGTAGTGCTTATGTATGATATGATAGGCCGGTAGTGCTTATGTTATGTATGATAGCCGGATGAACTATGTTATATATTTATATTATTACGGGGTAAACCCCAGGTTATTACTTATGCCATGGATTTGCTACTCATGATGCGAGTGCGGCGTTTGCACTCATGCGGATCCGGACCACAGGATCCATGCGGGTGAAATAGTCTCATGCGAGTACGGCGATGGTACTCATGCGGGTCCACAGGATCCATGCGGGTGAAATAGTCCCATGCCGATGAAATAGTCTCATGACGAGGCGGATGACCTCATGCGGGTCCACAGGACCCATGCGGGTGAAATAGTCCCAGGAGTAGGACTGCTTAACGATACTACGGGCGAGGTACCCTGTTTTGATCGTGAGCCTCCTATTTTTATGCTATAAGTTTTATACTTGTTACTCTCATTGTTAGTAAGGCACAGTGCAAGGAAATTGATTTTTATCTATGACTCCAGCTTATCTTTGACTTGTGATATTACTACAGTATTTTCCGCTTTACATACTTACGTTGTGTCTGACATCGACTTCCTGCGCTCATGGACGCCACAGGTGGTAGATCATCATTCCTAGGATCTTTTACTTAGGTGTCAGGAGCTCCATTTCTTCGGAGGCTCGACTTTTGGTATGGTTCTCCCTGGTGTTGTTGATGTTTTGTACATTCAGGGGCATGATGGGGCCCTGTCCCGTCATAGTGTTACTCCTTCTTAGAGGCCTGTAGTCTTGTCATAACTTGGTTTGTTTAAGGATGTAACTGTTCGGTTTTATGTACTTTTGGGGTAGCCATTGTGGGCTAGACTATTTATATCATTATGGTTGTTTATTATGAGTTTATATTCCCCTGGTTTTCTCTAATGTTGTGTCACAAGGGTGCCCGGGTTAAGGCACCAGTCACGGATCCGGGGTCGGGTCGTGACAATTGTCTACTACATATTCAATCTATTTATTAATTTGAGAATTGGGAGTGAAGTTGGCAACTAGCTTGAGGATTATCTATCGAGCAAAGTTTCAATTTTCAACCTCTCGATTACACGTCGACTCTACGTCGGCGTTTGGTACATTCGTTCTCTCATTAAATTATTATTTTATTTTTATTTCATTTAGCACATTTAATTTCATTATCTTTAAGTCTTTAACTATTTATTACCATGAAAAGAGTAAAAAATGTTTTTGGCAAGGGTACTTCTTCTAGTAGGGCGGGTAACAAGGGCAAGGGTACTTCTTCTAGTATTCCTAGACAAGATGATTTTATAGATCCTGAACAGTTTCCTGAAATACCATATGATCTTGACGACCATGTATTTTCTCAAATGAAGAAGACTTTGATTTAGATGTCACTCTAGATGATGATACACCTACTAATGAAGATGATGATACACCCACTAGTGAAATGCCTCCTATCCCCCTACTATGAGACGAGGTCCGGCAAAACGACCATTAAAATCAGTTGTATGGAAATATTTTGTGAGGACGCATCGAATCAAGTAGATGTATGTAAAACTTGTAAAAATGTTTATTCTTTTAAAATTGGACAAGGTCATGGTGGGACGGGGGGTTTAGGAAGACACCTATTGCAAAAACACAAAGCCTTGCATGCCCAATACATGATTGAAAAAAATGGTGAGCAAGCGTCCTCTCAATCGGGACAAGGTTCACATACTGTCCCGGACAAAGTACAATGTCAAACTAACCCTATGACGGAGGGAGTTGTAGGCTCTAAATACGATAAACATAAAGATAGGGAAGCACTAGCAAAATTAGTTGCTGTGGAGGGTTTGCCTTTTTCATTTCCTGAATCTCCTGGTTTTATTCATTATATTAGAGATATGTATAATTCTGCTTATAAAGGTTTTTCCTAGATCAACTGTTAAAAGAGATGTATTTAAATTTGCACATGAATATCAACGGTATTTACGTTATGCATTATATCATTTAAATTGCAAAGTCGCTCTAACTTCTGATATAGGTCGTAGTACTAACGACCATGATTATTTAACGGTAACCTGTCATTGGATAGATTATAAATGGTCTATGCAAAAACATATTTTAGCATATAGATATATAGATAGTAGGCACACTGATGAGTTTATTTCAGAAAATATTTATTCAGTCTGCGATTATTACGGAATAACTGATAAAGTTATGCGTATTACATTAGATAATGCATCTTCTAACAATTCTGCTATTAGTATTTTAAGAGATGTTTTAACTCCGTCTTTTCCAAAACATTTTCATATCAAATGTGCGTGCCATATTTATAACTTAGTTGTAAATGATGGTCTTTCACTTTTTCAAGATATTCTTGAAAAAATACAATTTGCTATATACTTTATTTTTAAAAATAATAGAATTCAACAGAGAAAAAAATATAAAAAAACTTGTCACGATTGTGGACTATCTTGCAGAAAAATTCCCGAAGAAGTACCAACTAGATGGAATTCTTTATATGACCAACTAGTTGTTGCTTATGACTATAGAAAACCTATTACTTTAATTTTTAACGCCCATAATCAAAATCCAAATAATATGATTGTGGATAATGATTGGGACAAAATTAGAGAACTTATTGTATTTCTAGAAAATTTTCAACGAGCAACAAAAGAATTTTCTACTTTATATTATCCTACTATTTCAACTATGTTGTTTTATATAGCTATAATATTTTTACTTCTTAAAGAATATATGGAAAACCCTGCTTATAAGGCAGCTATTAAAAAAATATTTATGAAATTAAAGAAATATTTTATTCCTATTCCCCCTATTTATATTATTGGTGCTGTATTAAACCCGACTATTAAAGTAGAGGGTTGTAAAAGTCTTATTGAAAATATTTATACCTGTATGGACGTACTACCACCTCCAACTCCCAAAAATTTAAATGTTGAGCCACCTATTGAACTAACGCTAGAAGAAGTGTTGAATAGCGTAGAAGATGAATGCAAAAAAGTATATCGGCATTACCAGCAAGAAAGTGCTAGTAACCAACCGACTTTTGTACCATCTTCTTCTTCAACACATCCTAAAAAAAGACATGTTGTTTCTGGGGCTAGTATTAATTCTATTGAAAGCCTCAGAAATAGAATGTGCAGTGGTAACAGTGCTAACCAAATTAGCGAGTTCGATGTTTTTGTTTTGCACGGTAATTTACCTTACCAAGCAGTTATCAATGAAGAAGGCTAAGACTTCTTGAAATATTGGATGCGAGAATAAGAAGACATTTCCGACACTTTCAATGATGGCGAGATATTTTGAACATTGGCGCCATCAATCGCTTCAAAGCGCTTTTTCGCAGCAGATTTCAAATAGAGCACGCACACTCATTAGCCGAGATACTGAGATGGCGATCTTATTCAAAGATTGATACGAGCGAGCGGGGAGGCGCACAACCAGAGATTAACGAAGAAGAAGACGACAACTACAACGACATTTTATCTGAAGGCATGAGTAGCGACGTGGAACAATTTGACCAAGATATACCAATTCCAACCGAAGAACCACAAAAATTATAAAGAAACTAGAAAAAATATTTTCAAATTGGTAATTTATTTCATTGCAATTTTTTAATTTTTCTATGTCTTTTGTAATTTTTTTCAACAACAGTACACTACAATGTTGTAATTTTGAATCTTGTATATTTCAATGAAATAATTAATAATATAAGAGACACAAAAACATCCTTGGGATGTTTTTTTTACACTCTTCTTGTCTTTGTTTAATTATTTAGTTTATACTTTATAGTTTATAGTTTATACTTTATAGTTTATACTTTATAAATATATTATATATATGAGTATAATACTATAATTATAATACTATAAGTCTATAATATTATAGTATATGTATATGACTATATGACAAGTATATGTTAATGTTACTTTGTTAGTAATTTAGTATTTTTAATTTAGTGAAATTTTTTAAAAAAAAACAAAAAAAACCCGCCTTACCCGTCCCGTCCCGACCCGACCCGTCCCAAACCGTCCCGACCCGTCCCGACTTCTACCAGCGGGACCGGACGACACAGATTGTCCCGCCCGACCCGACCCCGCCAGCCCGCCTCACCGACCAGCCTCTTCTCCGCCCCGACCCCGTCCCGATCCCGCTAAACCCGACCCCGGTGGGTCCGGCCCGGCCCACTGGCCAGTCCTAGTTTTATATAAGATGTTACTGTTTGGAGGATGAGCTCTAATGTAGATTCAATTTTCGATTCACTTGTGGGATCCGGGCGATCCGGGGACCACTATATCCCCTCTCTTCTCGAGAATTCATACATTCCTTATCGGTATGTGGACAACACATGTTTAGGTTCGGCCTCAATGGAAAAATAAAATGAAGCACCTAACAACACATTTTCACAGACCAAGAACTACGAGATCACCCCTTTCATTCTTGGGTGACAGAGAGATCGTATCATTCGAGCCATTTTTTACTATAATTTTCTCAAATTTTTAAAAGTAGTGAATTATCGTTAGCTATATGCATAGTACTTTATATATATTTTTCAAATATGTAAATGAAAGAAACAATTCCTTGATTATTTTAATTAATGAAAGGGGTATATATACAAGTTACATATAGGAAAATATATTTCCTATTCTACATCTAAAACTCTATTCTAATTGGAGACTAACTATACAATTATGATAATATTACAAGACTAATAACTACCTAAGACTAAGACTATATACACGGTCATATACCAAAATATACACTAGAACCGTGACCAACTATACTTAGGACTTTCCTTTAACAGTAAATTTATAATTATAATTTTTGAAAATTCTATACCTAAATTTATAAATATAATTATGTATTTTGATCATCGTACTCTGAACCCTTTCATATCAACTGGACGGAGGAAATACTAATTTCGATGTTAACATAATCAGAGATAGATAGATAGCAAATGGTCTTAAAATTTGTTTAAATGTACAAAATGGTATAAAGAAATGCACAATATCATCATAAGCCACAGTACGTATTTACGATTGTCATATAAACAATCCGGCTTAGTATTCATCAATCACATACTTTCTACTCTGATCAAATTAAACTCATCTTTATGTTATGAATTAAAATTATTGGAAATGGATATCAAGAGATTCATGTATATGAAGAAACTAATTTGCTTTAGTTTATGGAAATTGATCTTTTAAACGTTTTCTAAAATGAAAAATTGGGAAAATATTGTGTATAATGGTCTCAAAAAGATTCGTGCCTATGAAGACTAACATGAACCACTACCATTTCTGGTATTTATTTTGATGTACTAAATTACCAATAGAGAATAACGGAGAATGCAAGAAAATGCTAGAACTGTTGTCGTTCTTTTTTTTTTTTTTTGATAATCCAGGTCTCGGGATGGTCTTAGTATCCCCATATCACTAGTAACTGCACAAGTACTGGTACTAGGCTCCTGGAGGCGATGAAACCCGTCCTTAGCCGCCATCGCCGGGTAAATCGCGGGATGTGCACCCCGCATTCAGTGTCTGATCGCTACCAACGGATCAATGCTACAAGGTCTGACCCCCTAACAGGACTTGTCTGGAGGAAATCAAACCCACACTGCAACATTTCCGCACGGTTAAGCTATCAAACTTTAATACAAGACATATGCACCGGAGAACGTATCCGCCGAGAATCGAACTTGTGACCCTAAAACTACAAATTTAAGTAATGGCCACTGGGCCACTATCAGCGGATATAACTGTTGTCGTTCTTACTCCAGTAAACTATCAACAATCATGGGTGGACTTAGGGTGTGTTGGAGGAAAATATTTTCATATAACGTTTTAAAAAAAAATCATGTTTAGTTGAACTTGTTAGAAAAATAAATTTCTTAAAAAACAGAAAACTAACTTTTTTAATGAGAATAAAGAAAATAGAATCCATAAGTAATATTTCACACTAATTGTATCCCTCCTCAGTCCTCACTCACCAATAACTCAATCTATACTTGCCTATCAACCCTCATCACAACATTCGGACCGCCCCGTCCTCACTCTAATAGTTTGTTTAGATTATATATATAATGAAATAGATAATATTTATGAAGCGCTAGAAAATTATAAGTAAGAAAGTCATTTATTTTTGAGAAAAATATTTGCTGTGGAACACATTTTTCTTCTTACCAAACACATCCCTAATCTTTAGCTTTTAAATTATGGAGGGGTACAGATTTCAAAGTAAATATCACTTAAAGGAGAAAAGATAGGACCATCCCATGTGGTTAGTTACAATTCCACAGGAATTGTCGCAGCATCTCATACTCAAGTAGTTTCATATTCTTTCTCAAAAATTTAACGCTTCAACTGAGTATCAAAATTTTTTGTTAACCAAGTCACTCCTTGTCCGTAATAAAAGGGAGGGGTAGGTTTGCTCACGTCGAGATTGAAAAGGTTAGAAGCCAACTTCCACTTAAGCCTTATTTTATTTTGTTCGGAACATGCATAATTATCCAATGATTACGTACAAGACCAACTAAACCTTATTTTATTTGTTCTTGAAATGATTTCAGATATATATTTAAAATAATTACATTATCCGCCTATTCATCTCCTTATTGTTTAATTTTCTGGGAGATGCCAATTACCAAGTGGCTGGCAAGATGCTCGACTCCACGCACCAATTATAACATAGATATTTAAGAAATCGCTCCTGACCAGCATTTGATTAGCCTTTATATGGGATCACTCCCAACAATTCTTGTCCGACATCAATAAACCTCAAGTCTAGTGTCTGTCCTAAGACACCATTTGATTAGCCTTTTGCACTGCTTAGTAGTCTTTTTGTACTATATAAATGTGCTTTTATAGTATTGAAAATTCTTAGCCTTGAATTCACAAGTACATCTTCTTGAAAAAGGAAAAGGATCCTCACACTCTTATAACAACACACCATTGTTGAGCTCGTATGAAATATCACTAGCATTCTCATGTTGCTTCTAGTTCTTGTTTCTTTACTTTATGCAATTTATATTCCTACTTTTTCTTATACTTTTCGTTTAGCAACAAGAAAAAGAATTTGATCGATATGATTTTGTGCTTGTCTTTAATTTATTGTTATCCTAAGTTAACGAATTTAGAGGTGAAGAAAGCTAATTTGAAATTCATCCTCAATAGGAAGTGTATAATCACTTACATTTTTATTTAAAAAAGAGATTTCCAAACTTTAGTTGCTTGTCAACCACCAAACAATCATCGTTGACTACTATAATATATGTATCTTGAGTCTGGGGCTATGGGATGTATTTCGCAGTACACAGTTGCCAAATTTAGCCTACGAGATGGATGCAACGTCAGCTGTCAAATATTTAGAGCCCAAATGCACGACCACTGGGCCAACCACCCAGCCCAATCTAAATTTCCCTACGGGCAATTCGCACGATTGCACCTATTTTAGGGTGGTTTTAATTTTTGCTCATCAAATTGGTGATTTTTAATTTTTGTCTTCGCCTAAAAAAAAACCGAAAATACCTCTGAGATCGTGGGTTCAAATCTTAGCAGAGTCAACAAGAAAAAAAATCTGCAAGACAAAATTTCATTAGAAAATATGTCTATTCGGCCAAAGTTGTATAGAAATTATGCCTTAAGGGGCATAGTTTCTATGTAATTATGCCTCCGAAAATACTTCTGAGGTTGTGGGTTTAAATTGTAATATTTCGTAATTTTGGGCAATAGTGTGAGCACCTAAACGTAGGCAAGTAGACTCGGGCCTCGGGGAACTTATGTTATATTTATGTATGCTTGTAAAGGGAATTAGTAGACAAAAAGATAAAACTCCGAAATAATTTTGGACGTAACAAGTTTGACGACGAGAATCAAAAATAAATTTAGTGTGTGCATAAGGAGATTATGAACTAGCGCCATAGCACACAAATTATGACATGGAGTATATGAAGTTTTTATAAGTTATTAACATTTAAGTGAATTGGGATCAAGCGATTAATTGTGTGTGTAATTAATTAATTGTGGAAATTGAATAATAGTGGAGGGAGCACGATTTAGTGGGGGATTTTGACGGTGTAGTCTTAAGGGGAATTGCCTAAGTGACTAGCTATTTAGGAGATTCAAGTAGTGACACATGATTAAGTGATGGAATATGCTAGGATATAGGTGTCAAAGGGAGGGAGTATATCTTAAAGTAGTCGTGAAGTCTGGTGACTTCCACTATATATTGTTTTAACTTAGATTTACTAGACTAACAATGCTTATAGTAGAAACTAGTCACTTCCACAGTACGTATCCATGTACTGTAATGTCACAATCCTTTTTGTTCCACGCCAGTGGTTTTTGAAGTCTTTTATTCATGAAATAGTTTAAGCTTTTCCTTTTGTGAGAAGTTAGTTTACTTGCTACTCTCTCTCTTTTGGAAAACTTGCTTATTAACTTTAAGCATAGCCTAGGGTATACACATCAACGTGCTTACTCTACTTTTAAATGGAATTGAGGTATGTTAAGGTAAATTATTTCTTTCTTTTAGCATGTTTCATGTAATAAAACATAATCGTGTTATTGTTTTATAAATTATTCTACTCCTAGTAGTTAAGAATATTCATATTATTAACTCTTATGTTAAAAGCATGTCTAACTATGTTCCTAATTGAGTCATACGGAAAATAAGTTGATATTCACAGTGTTAGCCGAGGATACAAGAATATTATGTCCCTTAGGATATTTTATTTTCATCATGCATTTTCATTTGCATTATATTTATATATTACCTTGGAGCACTTGTGCTATGCACACTACTATATGGTAAATATTATATATATGTAGGAGATGGAAAAAGAGAAAGGCGTTATATACACACACCACCTGCAATTGGTACAAACTATCACAAAAGAGCCCGAAGAGGTCAAATTGATGCCCTTGTGTGGCCAATATGACATGATATAACTTGATGCCCACAGAGACGGTTATGGGAAGAAAGATGCCCTTGTGTGGCCAATATATATATACCGCATTTGCATTGTGCATAACATTTAGGCATATGTAATAGGGCCCTCAGAGGAATTTACTGCTGGTCAGCTATTTCGGTTTCAGTTGTTGTTATATCCCTGTTACGCTATTGTTCATGCATGACATACACATTACATCAGTCATACTGACGTCCCTTTTGTCGGGGGACGCTGTGTTTCATGCTCACAAGTTCACGTAGGCAGGACAATGATCCACGTTAGTAGGTTGCTGACTTAGCGGATTTTTGGAGCACTCTCACTGTTTCGGAGTGTCGGTCTGTCTTGGTTTGTTGATGTTTAGTATAGTATTAGGGTCGTTTTTCTTTCTTTTGTGTCACAGCGGTCAGAAATGGAGAAATGGCGAAAAGAAGAGAAAATGAGCTTAATTGAGATGGAATTGCACACTAAAAGGGCCAAGAAATGAAGCCTAAGAAGTTCCGGAATGTATAGAAGAAATCAGACGAAGACTGGACGAAAAAACGAAACATCCGGAAGAATACCGTCACCGGCGTCGCGGCGCCGCAAGAGCGCCGCGACGCCTCTCGAATTTTCCGAAACGCTCGATTTTGACGCCGTGGCGCCGCCTTCGTATTACGGCGCCGACGCGGTATTTTTGAGTTTTGGGCCGAATTTGACACGTTTTCAGGGTGCAAAAGGGATAACTTTTCCTACCTACATAATCCTTAACCCTTTACCTAAAGGATTCCATAACTTTTCCTTAACCTTTTACCTAAAGGATTCTATAATTTTTCCTACCTACATAATCCCTAACCCTTTACATTCTTGGGCTATAAATAGTCTCTACATCATTAGAAGAATTTCATTGCAATCCATCCATTGTACATACAACACAACTTAGGAGGCTAAGATTGAAGGCTTTTCAAGTATTTTCTTTTCTTTCTTTTGCTTTGTTTATTTCAGTATCCTTGGATGCTAGAAGGCTTGGAGACTTGTTCTTGAGTATTTTCTTTTCTTTCTTTTGTTTTGTTTTGTTTATTTCAGTTCATGTATAGAGATTGTATTAGTTCTTAGCGTGACTATGACTAGGAGCTAATTACTTTGTTAGGGATTTCCTTGTGATTCTCTTGAAACTCTTATTCATGAATTAATATATTAGTTTGGTTTCTTCTTCACTTATTTAAGATTTATTCAATAATTACTTTGATTGCTTGATAATTAATTGATCACTAGTTATCATCACTTATATGAGTTCTAATCGAAATCCGAAAGGGGAGATTGTGAATATGTTATAGTTGAATAAACATAGATTTAAATCGTGGACGATAGTACCCGATACTTGTGTAGCTTAATAGGTTATTGTTATTAATCCTCCTTTGTAGTCAATCTTGTCATTGAAAGATAGAAGGGTTCTCCATTGGGGTTGAGTGTTTATATTACCTTAACAGGAGTATAAAACGGTCTAGTTAACCTGCTATCTTAACGTAGAAGAAGAAGTTAGTCTAATTGTATTAAGGATTGAATATAGTGGATATCTGATGGTCTTGGACGCCCTAATTCTCCATCATAACTGATTTAAATCAAAGTATTTTCATAATTAGTTTATTTCCTGCATTATTAGTTTAGAATTCCAACTCAATTAACGTTAACCAAATAGAAACTAAAGCATAGATAATCGGTACTTGAAAACCAGTCTCTGAGGACGATATTCGGTCTTACCTAGACTATATTACTTGCAACGATACGTGCACTTGCGTTTAGCGTGTGTATAAATCGCACATCAAGTTTTGGCGCCGTTGCCGGGGACTGACGTACTTTCAATATCGATTTATCTATTTTTATTTCTAATTTGGTTGCTCCAAGAACAAGTTAGAAACTTGTTCTGTGAGCATCTTTTTATCACCTTTTGTTGTTTTCTTATTTTGCAGGTTAAATACGGAAAAAAAAAATTAAAAAAAATCAGGACACATGGACTACTACTACTATCAGGGGCAGTGGAGTCATCAACATCAGCTTAACCCACAGGTTCCAGAGGAAGATCTAGATGAGTTTCAGGCAGACATACCCAGGCTCACCAAGTGTCAGGCTCAGTTTATGGATGAGACAAGAGTGTCCCTCAGAAATTTGGAGACACAAATAGGGCAACTAATGGATAGGATGAGCAATACACTTCAAAAAAGTCTGCCTAGCGACACCGTTGTGGGAAGTGATAAGCAAATTGAGGAACCTGAACCACACCCACCGTTGAGAATCAAGCGAGATAGTTGGTGTAGAAGAAAAGACATCGAGATCCAATTATTCACTTTTTTGGATTCTTTGGAAATTATTTTTCCTGTACCTATTGCAAAAGAAATACCACCAACGGTCACTGTTGATCCCCAAATAGGAAGTTCATACCATCAAGGTCACCCCATAGAGTTGAGAGATGTAGGGAGATTCATTGATCCCTACATTATAGTTAGCCTAAAAGACAAGCCTGTCTTGTGGAATTGGGGGATAATCTTAGATCTGAGGCCCTTGTTCGACAAATGTGTTGTAGGAAAAGTGAGACCTGCAACAATAATCGCGGGATTGCAAGCGTCATGGAAGCGAGCAAATGCGCACTAGTAAAGGTTAACTGCGTCCGGCTAAAATACGTTAAAGACATCGCTTGTTGGGAGACAACCCAATGTTTTTAATTATGTTAGTTTGATTTTTGTCATTAGTTTATTTTATTTTGTCTTGACTAGTCTCATGGTCTTGGGTTCTTGTTTTGTGTTGTTGGATGACAGGTGGACTGAACGCTAAATCTGAGGGAAAAGGAGCAAAAACGCTGAAAAAAAGAAAAATCCGTCGTCAGCGCCGCGACACCCAGAATCAGCGCCGTGGCGCCGGAACTTCAGAGAGCCGCAGTACTTGGGGAGCCACGGCGCCGAATCTCAGGGTCGTGGCGCCGAAAGTTCCGAGAGCCATATTCCGTGCAAATTCCGGAATGTTTCCTCCCAGACCTCCGACCGTTGTGTTGTGTCAGTAAGTTATCCCTATTTTTAGTATTCACACATTGGGGACAATGTGTCGATTAAGTTTGGGGGAGTGTCTTATATTTTGTTTTATTGTCTTATTTTTTTGTCTTTTTTATTTGTCTTTGTGTTGTTTTTATGTGTTTTTGAGTCATAATTTTTTTTTTTGGATCAACCATGTTGTAGTTGCTAATGATATTGAGTGGATAAAGTGGGATAATGTAATGGAATTAAAAGCGACAATCTGTGTGCTTAAGTTAGATATGCCAAAAATTCCTGACATCTAATTATTTGGAATATTTGTGCTTCGCTTATGTGTGTCAATTATGGAAAGAACGGTTGAAAATGTCTAAAAAATCTGTTTGCTTGTTATTTGAGGCGAAATAGTTAAGACGTACATTTTTAGGGAGATGATTCAGGCATATTTTTTATAGCCCTTCTGACCATTCATTACCTACTCTGATATAAAATGTATCACTAGTCAACCCCTTTGAGTCTAAAATAAATATCTTTTTTTGACACCCTATGATTCCTTTGTTGTGCCATAAGTAATAATGAAAAAGTATTGGGATGAAAAGCGTGAAAAAGAGACAAAAAGAGAGTGAACAAATTTAATGCACCCCAATGAAAAATATGCAAAAGTCTAAGTTTGGGGGTGCCTGTTATTTATAATATATATCATTCTCTCAAAAGAAAAGAGGGGAGAAAGTAGGTACGAAACTTAAAAGGAAATCAAAAAGAAGGAAAAGGAGTTTGAATGAAAAGTGTTTATGGTACGTAATTGAGACTAAATTCCTATTTTTACCTACCCCTGCCTAAGCCTACCTTACAACCCTTGAAAGTCCTGAAAATCTTTAATATGTATGTCTATGATTAGTGGAGAATAGCAAGTAAACAGGTCTATAGCATTTGGGAAAGATGGAATGAAATTGACATGCATAGGTTAGGTGTTTGTATTTCCATTGAACATGATCTAAGTGAATTTGCGAAATATCTAACTTGAAATTCAAGATGGAATGAAATTGACATTGCTGATTACCTAAAGGATTCTATAACTTTTCCTACCTACATAATCCCTAACCCTTTACCTAAAAGATTCTTGGGCTATAAATAGTCTCTACATCATTAGAAGAATTTCATTTCAATCCATCCATTGTACATACAACACAACTTAGGAGGCTAAGATTGAAGGCTTTTCAAGTATTTTCTTTTCTTTCTTTTGCTTTGTTTATTTCAGTTCATGTATGTAGATTGTATTAGTTCTTAGTGTGACTATGACTAGGAGCTAATTACTTTGTTAGGGATTTCCTTGTGATTCTCTTGAAACTCTTATTCATGAATTAATATATTAGTTTGGTTTTTTTCCACTTATTTAAGATTAATTCAATAATTGCTTTGATTGATTGATAATTAATTGATCACTAGTTATCATCACTTATATGAGTTCTAATCGAAATCCGAAAGGGGAGATTGTGAATATGCTATAGTTGAATAAACATAGGTTTAAATTGTGGACGAAAGTACCCCGATACTTGTGTAGCTTAATAGGTTATTGCTATTAATCCTCCTTTGTAGTCAATCTTGTCATCGAAAGATAGAAAAGTTCTCCATTGGGGTTGAGTGTTTGTATTACCTTAATAGGAGTATAAAACGATCTAGTTAACCTGCTATCTTAACGTAGAAGAAGAAGTTAGTCTAATTGTATTAAGGATTGAATAGAGTGGATAGTTGATGATCTTGGACGCCCTAATTCTCCATCATAACTGATTTAAATCAAAGTATTTTCATAATTAGTTTATTTCCTGCATTATTAGTTTAGAATTCCAACCCAATTAACGTTAACCAAATAGAAACTAAAGCATAGATAATCGGTACTTGAAAACCAGTCCTTGAGGACGATATTCGGTCTTACCTAGACTATATTACTTGCAACGATGCGTGCATTTGCGTTTAGCGTGTGTATAAATCGCACATCAGTTCTTATATATATAAGAAGACTTGTATGGTCTTGTCGATCTTGATATGTGTATGTATATATATAAGTTGGTTTTCTGGATAAAGATTTTACATAATTTTCTTTCGGTTTAGTCCGTATTCAATTGTGAATGGGTGTTGATAGTGTGATTGGTGGTACCCGACGGGTAGGGCCCGGGTGCCCATCGCGGCCCTCCGGTTTGGGTCATGACAAACTTGGTATCAGAGCATTTTGTCCTAGGGAGTCTACAAGTCGTGTCTAGTGGAGTCTTGTTTATGGGTCGTGACAAACTTGGAATCAGAGAATTGACATTTCCTTTCATGTAAACAAATTTGTCACATCTATTAATGGTGAACCCTTTTGATAGTAAGGTACTATCAAATTTCTCGTGTCATTATTTAGGGGCCTATTTAAGCCCGTAAAATGATTTGACAAGCCGACACACTTTTGTCTCTTGTCCTGAAACAACATACCCCTCGGGTTGATCCATATATATTTCTTCTTCCAAATCACAATTTAGGAAGGTTGTCTTGACATCCATTTGATGTATTTCAATATCCCGCAAGGCGGTGATAGCTAAGGACATACATATGGATGTCATTTTGGACACCGGAGCATAAAGTAATCAAGGCCCTCCTTTTGGCGATTGCCCTTGACTACCAACCTAGCCTTTTACTTGTCACTAGATTCATCTGCCTTTAACTTCCGTTTAAGGATCCACTTACAACCCAAAGGTTTGTGTCCCGGGGGAAGTTCAACCAACTCCCAGGTGTGGTTATGCAGGATGGATTCTATCTCACCTTCTAAAGCTTCCTTCCAGAGCGGTGCTTCTGGAGTTGACAATGCTTCGACGATTGTCCGTGGTTTGTCCTGAACTAAATAAGCTTCAAAATTTGGACCGAAGGACTTGTCCTTCCGGGTCCTTTTGCTTCGCCTTGGTTCCATCTCTGAATCTTCCAAGTCTTGATAATCTGGAATACTGGATTCCGGATAATCAGCCACTTTAGAATTTGAACCGTTTGGATTTAGGTAGTCAGCGACTCTTAGATCCTCAGAGGTTTGCTCATAACTTCGTTTGCGAGAGGTTATGTTGTTTTCCTTGTATGGAAACGTGTCTTCAAAGAACCACGCGTTCCATGATCGTACCTTCATAAATGTCCGGTACATCCGACTTATGCATAATGAAACGATAAGCGCTACTATTATTGGCATATCCGATGAATATGCAATCCACGGTCTTAGGTTCAATATTGACCTGCTTTGGCATATGTACTTTTACCTTGGCCAGACAATTCCATAACTTCAAATATTTATAGGTAGGTTTCTTTCATTTCCATAACTCGTATGAAGTCATGTCCTTACCTTAGTATGGGACTCTATTAAGAAATTTTCGGTAAGGACAACTTCTTCCCACATGTGTTGGGGAAGGCCTGAATTGATGAGTAAAGCATTCATCATTTCTTTTAGTGTTCAGTTCTTGCGTTCAACCACACCGTTTGATTGAGGTGTGTAAGGAGCCATCGTTTGATGAACTATACCCGATTGGGTACAAAATTCTTCAAAAGGCGCTACATATTCTCCCCCTCCGTCGCTACGAATTGTTTTAATCCGTCCGCTTAGTTGGTTCTCAACTTCTGCTTTGTATCGTTTGAATGCTTCAAAGGCTTTATCTTTACTTTTTAGTAAGTAAAGGTAACAAAACCTTATGTCATCATCTATGAAAGTCACAAAGTACTTGTTATCCCCTCTTGTTTGAGCGAACTTCAAATCACATATATCAGTGTGTATGAGTTCTAGAGGAACGGTTTCCCTTTCGACGGATCTAAAGGATTCTTGGAAAGTTTTGCCTCTACGCACACCTCACACTTACGTTGAAGGTTGTTGTCGATAGATTGCAATAATTCTAACTTTACCAATCTTTGGATAGATTGATAGTTAACATATCATAATCTATGATGCCATAAATTAGATGACTCAATCAAGTAAGTAGAAGACTCAATTTTATTGATAGTTGAAACAGAAGGCATTACAGGTGCAACATTACCTTAAAGAGACCTTCACAGACGAAGCTTTTTCCTATAAATGTTCTGTTTTTAGTGATTACAAATTTGTTAGCTTCTAACACTAGCCTAAAACCAGCGTTTACTAACACGTGTCCAGAAATTAAATTCCTTCGAATTTTTGGGACATTCATCACTTCCTTCAGAGTCAGCTGTTTTCCTGACGTCATCTTTAGGATCACCTTTCCTACCCCCATCACCTCTGAAGTAGAAATGTTTCCCATGAACAACTTCTTGTTTGTGACTGGTGTATAAATGGAAAATGCTTCTTTATTGGAACATATGTGACGGGTGGCACCTGTGTCCAACCATCACTGCACCAGATTCTTAACAAGGTTTGCTTTAATGACCACCGCTGAGAACTCCTCGATCATATCGTCTACGAGTGTGTCTTCGAAGAAGAAGAATCATTCTAGTCGCATTAAGGATTGAAAAAAGTGGATAGTTGAGAATTTTGGAAGCCCTATCTCCATCATAATTGATTAAACCCTAGTAAGTTACATTAATTTCTGCACTTAGTCTTAGTTATTAGATAAAAACGCAAACAAATTAACGTTCACCAAATAGAAACTAAAGCTTAGATAATCGGTATTTGATAATCAGTCTCTGAGGATGATGTTCGGTCTTACCAGACTATATTACTTGTGAACGATACGTACACTTGCGTTAAGCGTGTGTAAATCGCCTAACAAGTTTTTGGTGTCGTTGCCTGGGACTGACGTACTTTTAATATCGAACTATCTATTCTTATGTCTAATTTGGTTTGTATATATTTGGACATGTTATTTTATTTCTAATTTGGTTTCTCCAAGCTTTTTATCACTTTTTGTTGTTTTTCTTATTTTGTAGGTAAAGTTAATAAATAAATAAAAAAAATAAGGACACATGGACTACTACTACTACTATCAGGGGCAGTGGAGTCATCAACAGCAGCTTAACCCACAGGTTCCACAGGAAGATCGAAATGAGCTGCAGGAAGTCATACTCAAGCTCACCAAGTGTCAGACTCAGTTTATGGCTGAGACCAGCGTGTCACTCAGAAATTTGGAGACACAAATAGGGCAACTGATGGATATGGTGATCAATACACCTCAAGAAAATCTGTCTAGCGACACCATTGTGGGAAGTGGTAAGCAAAGTGATTAGCCTGAACCACACCATGATGTTGAGGAGTTGATAAAGGTAGTTGGTGTAGAGAAAGAAGGGGTTACTGGAATCTAATTTTTCACCTTTTTGGATTCCTTGGAGTTCCTTTTTGTTGTACCCATTGCAGAAGAAACACCACCAGATGTCTTGCTGACCCCCAAACAGAAAGTCCATACCCTCAAGAGAACCCCCAGAAGTCTAGAAATTCATGGAGCTTCATTATTCCTTACATTATAGGGAATTTTGAATGCAAGCAAGTATTGGGCAATTTAGGGGCAAGCATAAAAGTACTACCATTTTCTGTGTTCTATAGAAATAGTGTAGGTGAAGTGAGACCGACAAAAATAACTATTCGGATTGCAAGCCGTTCGTAGAAGGATCCACTAGGCACTGTAAGGATTAATTGTGTCCGGCTAAAAGATGTTAAAGACAACGCTACTTGGGAGGCAACCCAATGTTTAAATTCTGTAATTTAATTTAATTAGGACAGTCTCACTTTTGGTGTGTTTGTTATGTTGTGATGCCAGGTGAAGGACTCAGAGGAAAGAGCGAAAAGACACGAAATCGAGTCAGCACCGCGGTACCGATCTGCAGCACCGCGGTGCTGAATCTTCAGGAAAGCCTCGGTACTTTATGCACCGCGGTGCCACAAAGGCAGAACCGCGGTGCCAGTTCACGATCCCCGAAAATATGAAAAGACCCGGAATCACCAAATCTCCTCCCACATATACCGTAACAATGCAATATCCGTCACCACCACCACCATTTTGTGCCGATCTACGTCTGTAAGTCGTCTTGTTTCATCTTTGAGTCATACACATTTGAGACAATGTGTCAGTTAAATTTGGAGGGGGGGATACTTGTATTTTCTTATAATTTTGAGTCGTTGATTTGTGTCTTTTATGTGTCTATATGAGTCACGTTTTTTTTATCATGCATGTTGTAGTTGCTTGAAACGCCTAGTGAATTAAGTAGACTAATGTAATGGAATGATATGCAAAAATATGTGTGCTTAAGTTAAATATACCAAAGATTCATGAAAACCTGATTAGTTGGAATATTGTGTGCTTAGCATGTGTATGTCAAATAGCAAAAAAATGTCATGCATGCTTGCTATTTGAGGCGAAATAATTAGGATGTAAATGTTAGGGGGAGGATTCAGACATTTCTTTGTTAGCCCTTATTACCTTTTATTACCTACCCTGACAATGAATTGTATCCCTAGTCAGCCCTTTGAGCCTAAAATGAAAAGCTATTTCTTTGACATCACAATTCCCTCATGTGTCATAAGCAATAACTGATATACAGAGGAAAAATAAAGTGAAAAAGAAATACAAAAGAGATCAAAAATAAATTATGCACCCCAATTAAAATATGAAAAAGCTTAAGTTTGGGGGTGTCAATGTGAATGTGTATGTTCCGCTCTCAACAAAAAGAGAAAAGAGAGTAATGTGTATGAACTAAAAATAATATAGCAAGGAAGAGAAACAAGTTGAATGAAAAGCGCTTATGGTACGTAATTTGAGCCTAAATGTCTATTTTTACCTACCTCTGCCTAAGTCTACATTACAACAATGAATCCTGATGATCTCTAGTATGTATGTCCATGATTAGTGGAGAATAACAAGTAAACAAGCTATAGTACCTTGACAAAAATACAATGACATTGACATGCATAGGTTAGGTATTCATGCTTCCAGTGATTGTGACTGAAATGAATCTGCGAAATATCTAACTTGAAATTCTAGATTTTCCAATGCATGCTACATCTATTCTTACATATTGTCCTAACTAACGTTCATGTATTTCTAAGTGACATTTTGCAACTGCTTGACGTGAGTCTTTGAGTCTTTTTGATTTTATTTCTTTGTTTTGTTTTCTTCTTTGCTCGAGGGCGAGCAAAGTTTAAGTTTGGAGGTTTGTTAGGCATATTTCATATACTTATTTTGAGTCATTTTCGATTAGTATTTTACCCATTTTCATTGCGTCTAGTACAATTTTAGGGTTATTTTTCTTTCTTTTGAGTCACAGCGGTTCAAAATGGCAAAATGGCAAAAAGGAGCGAAAAGTAGGCAGAAAAAAGTCGAAAATTGATGACTCAGAAAAACCACAACAGCACCACAACCGAGATGGAGCCATCCTCGAACCTGTGTTGAATCGAGATCGCCCACAACACTAATCCATCTTAGGATTAGAACTCGCAATATTTTGGGAACTAAAAGAGTGGCCGGTTGAAGTGGAAGCCGAGAAAATCCAGGGAATCGACGCCCTCCAAACCATTAGACTTCCGAGAAGAGAGTCCGTCGCCATCCTGCCAAACAGCAGAAACCCGCAGGACTTTCAAAGACCGAGGTGCATTCGCATGTAATCGCGTGCTATTTATTCAGAGTCTGCAGAGTTTGCACGCTGCCGACTCGACCGCAATCATACGCGGTATGGAATTTTTCAGTTCCAAGTTGGAATTGGCCAAAGGCAATAGGGTCCCTAGGGCACGAAATTGATACATATTTAAAGCCCTGGGGATCAGTTTTTAGGAGGGGAGTCAATCCTTGTACATTTTTCACAACACAACTCTTGGAGGCCACAAGATTGGAGACCTAGTTCTAGTATTTTCTTTTTTCTTTCTTTCTTTTTAATTCAGTTTATGTATGGATTTTGTGTTAGTTCTTAGCGTGACTATGGCTAGGAGCTAAACAGTTTATTTAAGGCTTTTCTTATGAATCGATTGAAGCTTTATTTATGAATTAATGCAGTAGTTTGATTTCTTCTTCGCCTGATTAAGATTTAGTCAATAATTGGTTTGAATGCTTGATAGTTAATTAATGACTAATTATCATAACTCATATGATTTCGAATCAAAAACCGAATGGAGAGATTTGAATATGCTGTAATTGACTAGACATAGGTTAAATCACGGACGAAAGTACCCCGATACTTGAGTAGCATTATAGGTTATTGTTTTTAATCCTCATATGTGGTAAATCCTATCATAGAAATATAGAAGAGATTTGCACTGGGGTTGAGGGATTATATGTCTTAACCGAATATAATAACAGCTTAGTTAACCGCAATCTTAACGAAGAAGAAGAATCATTCTAGTCGCATTAAGGATTGAAAAGAGTGGATAGTTGAGGATTTTGGAAGCCCTATCTCCATCATAACTAATTATACCCTAGTAAGTTAGTTTAATTTCTGCACTTAGTCTTAGTTATTAGATAAAAATACAAACAAATTAACGTTCACCAAATATAAACTAAAGTTTAGATAATCGGTACTTGATAACAAGTCTCTGAGGATGATATTCGATCTTACCAGACTATATTACTTGTGAATGATACGTACACTTGCGTTAAGCGTGTGGAAATCGCCTACCATTTAGGTTTTGCCTACCTTCTAGAACTTTCGCTTTTTGCTTGAGTTTCCTTTGACTTTCGTCAGGTTCGCCTTAGCCTCAGCGGGTTGTTTACTCTTTGGCATGACCTTCTTATTGTCCTCCTGAATCTGGAGTTTGACAATAAGTTCGTCTAAGGTCATTTCCTTCGTTTTGAGTTTCAAATAGTTCATAAACTCAGTCTACGATGGAGGCAGCTTCTCGATAAATGCCTCAATCAAGAATTGCTCGTTGGGCTTCAATCTTCCAAATCCAGGTGATGTAGAATCATTTGAAATTCCTGGACTTGGTATGACACACTTTTGTTGTCCACCATTTGAAATTTCAGGAACTTCCCAATGATGAACTTCTTACTACCCGCATCTTGGGTGTTGTATTTCTTCTGAAGTTTGTTCCATAATTTCTTGGCAGTTTCAACGGTACAATATACCGTGTAGAGAGGATCGGACAAACTGTTTAGAATATAGTTTCTACACATGAAATCGCTATGTTTCCATACTTCGCGAACCATTCTCATGTCGTCTGCGACATGGTTACCTTGGCCCCCTCCCGCCAAATCATTTGACTGAGGGTCCACGTATTTCCCAACTAGTGGAGGGTCTTCGGTTAGGAAACGTGACATTTTCATAACCGTTAGGAAAAAAACAATATTTTTTTTGTCATCGCTTAAAGTGAGCACCCATAAACTTTTCAGGACGCTCATGGTGAAAACCAGCGGGTGTAGGGACAGTGACACCCCCTTGAGCAGTTGTAAAGGCGTTGGAAATGCCTCCAATAGGAGCATAAGCGTTCTGGACGCCTTGGAAAATAGCATAGGCACTATAAGTGCCCGGAGCAGCAGTAGAGGCATTGGTTGTGCCAAAAACAGTGTTGACACTAGTTGTGCCAAAGCCAACAGCTTGGAAGACATTTGGAATGCCATGATCAGTGGTGTCGCCTTCAGTAGTCGTGGTGAAGGCATTGGGATTGCCTTGAACATTGTTGGCTTTTCAGCGTTGAATTGATCTTGTCCAGTCATGTTGTTGTTGAAACAATAATATTATCTTAAGTTTGTGAGAACAAAAGTGTAATAACAAGGAAATTGGAAATGTAACAACAACAACAAGTATGTAAGAAATCTGGAAATAAACAAGTAATTGGCTTGCTGAGTCGATTGATTTTTCAATCTATCCTTAAGATAATATTGCCCCGTTCTATTCCTTTCAACGATGTAATTACAACTTATCTTCCAAGATAAAACATCAATCAAATAAATGAGCAAAGGAGACTCAAGTGTTCGATTAGGAAGAAAGATCTTTGAGAGTTTGGAGATTGTAAGAGAGGAAGATAATTTCTGAAATTGTTAAGTGTAAGGTGTGTTTTGCAAATCAGCCCAAGACTTCATTTTATAGTGTGGAGAAGATGATCTTCCACATAGCCTAGTAATGATCAATAAAAACCATGTAATAGCCTTGAATGTGGAGTTACAATTCAGCCAAATAATGGCTGAATTCATGAGCCAAATAATGGCTGAATTCATGAGCCAAATAATGGAGAATTAATGCTCCAAAGTCAGTCCAAAAATCAGTTTCGTTTCTTCCAACGATGCAGAACGTCGTAGCTACAAACTTGAGAGTTTCGGCGTCGCCGGCCGCACCCGCCGAGAGCGCCAAAGATTTTTCAGACTCGTTTCATCTTTTACACATTGTACACGTCTTCCTTTCGTTTACCAACGTGAAACCATTGTCATTTGGGCAATAACCATCTATTATCTTACGTCTCAAACAATTCGTATACATACCAATATCTATTCCATTAAGAAAATTACTATCCTTGACACTTTATATGCACGTGTGTGGAATCATGTTTCCGACGTGTGGGACCCCAATTATTCGAGTCATAATTAATAGGATTAACTTTATTCACGTTTAGTAAATTTCCAACCCCCCACAACATTATTTCCTTCGTAATACTCATTTATATATATCTCTTGGTATCTGATAAAGTACGTAATGATTTAACATTATATTTCGGTATTCATCACTCTAAAATTACAAACACGACTACAACTTGGAACTTAGAGTTCTTTGTGTGAACTTCATGATATCGCATGTCTTGAATTTTTTAGTTGCAAAAACTATTCATTAAAAAGATATGGCCATCTCTCTAGGTTGCACAACCCCTTTAGAGAAGTTTTACTTGCAAAAATAATCCATGATAGTTTTTTTGAATTTGATCCCAGACCCCATATTGTAGAATTTCACTGAGTATGTCGTTAGTATATAAAAATTCCAACTTATACTAATGAAACGCAAAGATGACGTTCTTGATTCGAAAAAAAAATGAGAAGATGAAGAAGTGTGTCTCTACTATTTAAATTGCGAGTATTTTTGTCAAACAATTTGAATCACAACTATTTTCAATTACTTTTAAATTGTTACAAATCCAAAAAGTGATTAGCTTGCACTATATTACCTATGTGCGTGAGCCGGCAGCTTAGCTTGGGGTACATGTTAGACCATCTCCGGCATACATAAGGTAATTTTCTGCCGTTCAGATGAATAATCTGTCACATCATCAATTATCTTTATTTATCACATACACTCCACAGCATGAGATATTTTAAAAAATAATTCATTTTTTCTTTTCTCCACATCAATACATATACTCCACCATATATATTCATTCTATCTCATTTTTTATTTTGTATATGATATTATTCTTGTAATTCATATTATTATACATATAATAATAAAATTATAAACTACTTATATTTATTTAATTTTGACACTTATCAAATATTATTATAATATTAAAACAAAACAATACATGATTTTATTAATGAAGATAAATTAATAGTACAATTTATCAAAAACATACTGAAACATTGATAATATTGAAAATTAATTTTCGGTTGCTCCATCTCTAGAAAATATGCACGTTCTTGCAACATTAAATCTTGATGGTAACAATATTTCTGGTACTATACCACCTAGTTTGATGAATTCTCGCATCAACATTTTAAATTTGAGCAAGAACGCTATTGAATGATACATTATATATGACATTTGAAAATTTGATGACATATTTTGAGAATTTTGTGGACGTGAATATTTGGATTTTGTAGTTGGTTAGGAAATATAAAATTTGGAGGAAGATAGAAATTTAGAGAAAATTGCCAAAATATTTTGGTGTCCAAATGAAATAAACCTAGTCTCTTTTTATAGATCTTGAAAAATTAAAAAAATTGATGTTTTTTTATTTTTAAATTCGATTAAATTATTCTTCAAAAATAACAATTAAAATACTGGTGGAAAATGAATTTCTGGTAGTCAATCATAGGCTGTCACATGGCACTGCAGGAGACATTGTCTCCTGCACCTTTCACAACAGGAGACATTATCTCCACGTGACAAGATTATCTCTTATATATTTAATAATTTCCAATTATTTCTACGTCAATATGTCATTCGAATTGTTGTATGTAATTATCGGGACAATGTCCCCTGGTGTGGATGGTCTCAGTGGATGGAATGAAAGCCATTTGTGGCCTAGATCTATTTGCTGACTCAACTCCACATGTAAAGTATAAGATTGTGCTATTTTTGTCTAATGTCTTACAGTGAACGACTCATTAATTAATTACCTTTCAAAGGGAACAATGATATACGACACAGTCACAAACTAGGTCCTCAAGAGGGAGGATCGACCTAATTTTGTTGCTAAAATATTACTACTTTGTTGCTTTTCCATTAATTTAATTTAAAAATGTGTGGTTAGGAGAGTGATTAGAGGATACTTTTTTCTTAATGCTAATTGTTAAATATACATCCGATATACATAATATACAGTGTATATCGGATGAATAGTGTCTCGGATTTACTGTAGCAGGGCCCAATAATGCCATCTCAATTCACATCGACCCTCCTCTTCGTAGAAAAACTAAGGCTAGGCTGATTTTGTATACAATGTGTATATTAGTCTTGTACATTAATTAGTCTTGTAATCTTATCATAATTGTATAATTAGTTTCCAACCAAAATAGAGTTTTAGATGTAGAATATAAAAAGGATTTTCCATATGTAACTTGTATATATACCCCTTTTATTAATGAAAATAATCAAGGAATTATTTCTTTCATGGTATGGGCTGATTTTGTATACAATGTGTATTTTAATCTTGTAATTTTATCATAATTGTATAATTAGTCTCCATATAGAATATGATTTTATATATAGAATATGAAAAAAAAATCATATGTAGCTTGTATATATATATCAATTTTATGATTTTTATCAATGAGAATAATTAAATTATTATTTTTTTCACTAATTAATAGTGAATGTTTTCCGTGGAAACAAAAGTCCAAGGCTGAAGAGGAAAGATGGACCATATATATACATATATTGATTGCAAAAAGTGATAGCTAACCGGCCCGCATAAGAATGATTCTATTGATTTCGACATAAAGTCGATATCTTCCCAAAGATTCTACTTAGTACCCGTGTTTTTCAAATGATCAAAAGTGTTTTTTTTTTTAATGTTTGGCTCAAAAGATTAAAAGTGTTTTTGGCAGAAAAAACACTTTTGGCTTTTACTGACAGAAGTTTAAATTTTGGATTTTTTCCAGTAGAGGCAAAGTCTCTTTTGTCCTTTTCTATTTTTAAGTTAAAAACATTTTTTTTTATTGATAACCAAACACTATTTTATAAAAGCTATATTTGAAAAAACTCTTTTTAATAAGTTGTATCAAACGAGTCCTTAGTACTATTGGCTTTGATTGATCTTTTTATGCGTCTCTTTCTTCTCTCAAAAGTCATGTCAACTAATGGATGAGAATCGTTAATATCAAAAGTAAATTCGTATCCCATAATTCATATGCCCTAATATCATGTAAATTAAGAAGTGAGATGGAATCTGACTACAATATCACGATAAAAAAATGAATTTTGACACTAACTAGGGTGAGAATTACCCAAAATTGCAAAAATATGAAACAAACTCAACAATAAACTATATAATATAGAAAAGAGTACTCGCATTACGGTGGATTGATGAAATATATGTAAAGTACAATCAAGAATTTTAAGTGGTTTACCTATAATATTTAGGTAGTGTTTACGAGGTTTATTCAGGGACGGATGTATTCGTTAATGGTATCAGCTCCGATAAAACTTAGTAGTTTTAATCTTAATATTATTTATTTTAAAAAATTATTTAGTAATATATTATAAATTTAAGGCTCAGTAACTTTTATCTCTATATAGTAATAGAATTAAATATTCATATAGAATTACAATGAATATGTTTCTGTCATATTTTTATTTACATAAATTATAAGGAAAGAAGCAAATGAAATAGGACAAGAGTGACGAAGATATTACGCAGCCACGCAGTGAGCACAAAGCCAACTACTCTTTCGCTTTTTACTAAAGAGCGACGAAGATATTCAATTCGGACTTGTAATTTTTGTTTGAATAGAGATAGACCATCGACGTCGACGACACTTTTTGCATTATCCAGAACATCAATTTCTTCAGAATTTATTATGTCGACAAGTTGCAATACTCTTTGGAATTCAAGCCAACTTAATTCGGCAGAAACTTCACTGCCATTGATAGGACAGTGCGCAACACTGCCTAAAACCACAACACCTGATAAGCGAAGTACATAGCCTTCTCAAAATCCAAATAGCTACGTGTAAATGACGCTTCAAGTGAGCGCGTAAATAACTAATTTACAGTCCACAGTATTTATGGATAAGAATACTTTTTCTCTCTGCCTCGTCATTCCAACAGTCGAACTCTTCTCTCTCTAAATCCACAATGTCGTTCCTTTATTCCTACTTTCTTCCACCAAAACAAAGACAAGAGTCCCCCATCAGATTTTGAATGAGAATATAATTTTTTTATATGGATTAGAATAATTTTTATCTTACAAGTTAGTTTTTTGGAATTTAGTTAGACTCAAAATTCATTCTTTACGTGATATTAGAGTCAAATTCATTTTATTTTTTTATTAATTGATATTAAATCATAAATTATACTATTCACGCTTTAATTAATAAGATATTGAGATTCGCGCATTAGATTCCTCTATCGAATATTGTGGAAAATGGACTCCTATAATAATATTTTTTTCTCTCTACCTCGTCATTCCAATGGTCAAAACTCTTCTCTCTCTATAAATCCACAATGTCGTTCCTTTGTTCCTACTTCCTTCCACCAAAACAAAGACAAGAGTCCTCTATCAGATTTTGAATGAGAACATAGATTTTTTATATGGACTTGAATAATTCTTATCTTACAAGTTAGTTTTTGGAATTTAGTTAGACTTAAGATTTATTCTTTACATGATATTAGAGTCAGATTCATTCTATTTTTTTATTAATTGATATTGAACCATAAATTATACTATTCACGCTTTAGTTAATAAGATATTGAGGTTCGCGCGTTAGATTCCTCTATCGAATATTGTGGAAAATGGACTCCTATAATAATATTTTTTCTCTCTACCTCGTCATTCCAACAGTCAAAACTCTTCTCTCTCTCTAAATCCACAATGTCGTTCCTTTGTTCCTACTTCCTTCCACCAAAACAAAGACAAGAGTCCCCCATCAGATTTTGAATGAGAATATAGATTTTTTATATGAACTTGAATAATTCTTATCTTACAAGTTAGTTTTTGGAATTTAGTTAGACTCAAAATTCATTCTTTACATGATATTAGAGTCGATATTAGAGTCAGATTCATTCTAATTTTTTATTAATTGATATTGAATCATAAATTATATTATTCACGCTTTAGTTAATAAGATATTGAGGTTCGCGCGTTAGATTCCTCTATCGAATATTGTGGAAAATGGACTCCTATAATAATATTTTTTCTCTCTACCTCGTCATTCCTACAGTCAAACTCTTCTCTCTCTCTCTCTAAATCCACAATGTCGTTCCTTTGTTCCTACTTCCTTCAACCAAAACAAAGACAAGAGTTCCCATCAGATTTTGAATGAGAATATAATTTTTTTATATGAACTTAAATAATTCTTATCTTATAAGTTAGTTTTTGAAATTTAGTTAGACTTAAGATTTATTCTTTACATGATATTAGAGTCAGATTTATTTTAATTTTTTATTAATTGATATTGAACCATAAATTATACTATTCACGCTTTAGTTAATAAGATATTGAGGTTCGCGCGTTAGATTCCTCTATCGAATATTGTGGAAAATGGACTCCTATAATAATATTTTTTCTCTCTACCTCGTCATTCCAACATTCAAACCTCTTCCGTCTCTAAAATCTAAATCCACAATTTCGTTCCTTTGTTCGTTCCACCAAAACACATACATTAACATAGACCTTAATCCCTCCTAAAAATCTCCACCATTTTTTTCATTTCATCTCCTTCTCTCTTTCTTGTTTTATTCCCTCATATGGGTGCTAATGCATCTTCCCTTGAGACCAATGATGGGTTCAATTATCTGCCATTTAAGTCCAAGCTTGATGATATACCAGAGGCTTGTGTTGGTCTTGTGCTATCATACCTTGATCCAATTGAGATTTGCAAATTGGCCCGTATTAACAGGGTCTTTCGTGCTGCTTCATCAGCTGATTTTATATGGGAACCCAAATTGCCCTCTAATTATAAGTATATTCTTCAAGAATTGCTTGGCCTGAAAGTTACTGACCTGGATAAAAAGGACCTTTTTGCTAAGCTATCTCGTCCTAGACCCTTTGATGGTGGCACAAAGGTCTCTTCGTTTACATCTTATATTAAAAATGTCACTTTATTCTTCTTCTTTTTTTGCTTATTAAATTAAAGTATGAGTTTTGAAATTGGAAGTTGATAATTTTTGGGGGACAGGAAGTATGGATTGATAAGAAGAATGGAGGGGTTTGTTTGGCAATTTCATCTAAAGGAATGGCAATTACCGGTATTGATGATCGCAGATATTGGAATCACATTCCGACGGATGAATCAAGGTGGGTTTATTACTCCTATATGTTATTTTATGTCTTTTTTTTCTAACAAATGAAAAACAAAAAGGAATTGGTTCTTTCTTCTTTTTCCTTCTCTCTCGCTTGGTATAATTAATGGCCTGCTTATGATTTAAATATACTTAGGCTTGAATAATAGATCTTTGGTTTAGTTTAGTTCTCCTTATAAATCACTATGCTTCTAATTTGATATTACATTACTTTTTTGCATGACTGTATGAGCTAGTAAAAAAAATGGATGGTGATTCTGTTGCGTTTAATTTCTTTGAGGATTGATAATCGTTCTGTCAATTCTCGAATAGATTCCATCAGATATGGAATTGGTTTTATATAAAAAAGCCAAAAGAAGACTTTTGTATTGCAACTCTCTCAACATCTTGCTTAGTGCGATTGCCTTTTGGGCTTTGTAGATGTGTTAGCTTAGGAATTCATTCCGTTTGTTTCATACATTTCAGGATCTGTTTGCACTTTCTCTTGTCCAGCAATGTAGATCTTTGAAGTTAATTCATACTTCCTTATATGTAATGAATCGCCTGATTGATACTGATTTTCTTGTAGATTCCAAACTGTAGCTTATCTTCATCAAATCTGGTGGCTTGAAGTCGATGGGAACCTCGAGTTCCAATTCCCAGAAGGGACATATAGCCTATTCTTCAGACTTCAGCTTGGTAAGGTGACAAAGAGGCTCAGTCGTCGAGTCTGTAACTATGAGCACGTTCACGGATGGGACTTGAAACCTGTCCAGTTTCAGTTAACAACACCGGATGATAGTCGTGTGATATCCATGTGTTATCTGGACAATGTAGGAACTTGGGTGCAACATCATGTGGGAGATTTTGTTGTTAAGGATGGCACTGTTCCAACAAAGATCAAATTTTCATTGACACAGATAGATTGCACACATACAAAAGGTGGTCTGTGTGTTGATTCTGTGTTAATATTTCCCAGTAGCTTAGCAAAACAATTGAGTTCTTGTTGATTGCTTCACCAGCCAAAATCTTCTTAGGTAGTCAGAATGTTTTTTTGTTCTTCTTTTTCCTTGCCTAGCTGGGGAAAGAGGGAGTGGAGGTGGGGGATTATTTTTGTATATATAGTTTGTTTTCTCCCCCCAAAAGTCCTCTGTTTTTCTTGTAGTTTCTATTTAGCACATTTGAGGTTCAGTTTTTTGTACATTAGTCCAGGAAATGATAGTAGTAGTTGATGTTGAGCATAGACTGTGATACTTTCTCGTATTTTTTGTTTTTGATTCAATATTTACTCTGAATCAGTTGAAAAGAGTTAGGATTTTCATTAAGAGAACATAACCTATATATACATAAAAATGTTATCTACACACTATAATTTTCTAATGAAGGAGTATCTCAATTGAAATCCTTCGGACAAGAGTGGTTAGACGCTGCTTGGAAGTTCCCCCGTTTTTTTTATTTTATATTTTATTCTATTCTATAGGTCTTATTCTTTGGGGCATAGATTGGTTTGAAAATTCTAGAAAAGTGAACAACACTTACGTAGGAGTAATACTTTTGGTTGTTCAGATCAGATTAGTCAAAGACTCGAAGGCCAATTTGGATAAGGTCATTGGCTTGATGGTAAAGAAAGTTACCAGAAGGTTTGAAGAAGACTATAGCCAATGTTATTTCAAGATTGTGACTAATAATATTCTTTAAAAGTTTCGGTAATAACTCAAACGGTAAGATGATATTAATCTCTTTTAATGAGTTTTTCTCATTAATATCAATATATATAGTATACAATATTTATCTCATATATAATAGGAATTCTAGTCCTAATTATAAGAGGAATCCTTGTCTTGTCATAATTATATTTACACAATATATGAAATATATTCTAATTATGGGTAAGGATTTTGTATAATCACTATACACGTTTACACACACCCTCAGTCGGAGCGGGAGGAGGCCGGACGCTGAGACTAGATCTGAAGTCAAGAAATAACTGTCGGGGAAGTCCTTTGGTGAATATATATGTCTACTGATATGATGAAGGAACATGTAACACTCTGACATGTGATCGGTGTATTGTATATACACTTTTTGAGTCCTTTTTAGTTACTCTTTTGTCCCTTTTTGTACAAATAAGTGTCGTATTAGGATAGATTTTTTTTCTTTTGAGTCAAAGTGGTTAAAAGGGCTCAATGGCGGAAAAGGAGCTAAAAGAGGGCAAAAGTGGAGGTTCTAGAGCGTAAAAACAGAGAAAGTGGCGAACGAGCGAGCGAGCGAGCCGCGCGCCACTGCAGAGCAGTGCGCGGCGCTAATCATCGAGAGCTACGAGTTGCGTAGCGCGGCACTCGCATGCGAGATCGGCCGCGGCGCCAAATCATCCGGTAATCACGAGTTGCGGCTGGCCGCTGATAGCGAACAGCATGCGCGCAGCGCGGAAAATCGAGTTTAATGACGAATTCTAGGCCAGGCCTGAAGGGAAAAAGTTTGAGGCGGTTTGGAGCCTATAAAGGAGAACCCTGGCGGTTTTAAGGGTTTCCTTTCGCACAACACAAGATTCTTGGATTGAAGATTGGAGACCATAGTCTAGTAATTTCTTTCCTTTTTCTTTTCTTTTATTTCAGTTTTGTATGATGAACCTTGAATTAGTTTTTGTCATGTCAATGGCTAGGAACTAATTCTTTTATAGGGTTTTCCATGTTAATTCACTAGAAACTTATGTTATGAATTGACGTGTTATGGTTATTCTTCTTTGTTGAGATTTATCCAATAATTGCTTTGAATGCTTGGTAATTAATTGATCACTAATTATCATTATTTATATGATTTCTAATCAAACTTCGAAAGGAGGAGGTTGTGAATATGCTGTAAGTTGGGTAGACATATTTTGGATTGGGGATGAAAATACCTCAATTATTTATGTAGCGTTAATGAGAGGCTTAAAACCACAATTTTACGTAGTGCGTGACGGTTAACTAGGTTTTGTTCTTAATCCTCCTATAGAGTCATCCTTATCACCGAAAGGTAGAAAGGAGCAATACTGGGGTTGAGTGTTTATATATCCTTAACGGGAATATAAAACGATTTCGTAAACCTGCTAGCTCCGAGAGAAGAAGAACCACATTTCATTGCATTAATAAGTAACATAAGCGGATAGTTGAGGAGACATGGAAGCCCTATTCCCATCACAACTGAAGTAATCCTATAGTTAATTGGCCTTTATAATTATTAGTTATAAACGACAAAAATCAATATCGGTTACCAAATAGATATCAAAAGATAGATAGTCGGTACTTGAACACTAATCCTTGTGGACGATATTCGGTCTTACCAAGACTATATTACTTGTCACGATAACGTGCACTTGCGTTAAAGTGTGTGCATCTTTTCGCGCATCAAGTTTTTGGCGCCGTTGCCGGGGATTAGGCATAGTTCAACATCAAGTTATCTATTTTTAATTTCTAATTTGGTTTTTAATTTTTATTTTATTTTTACGTTTTTGTTTATTGATTTCGGTAAAAAAATCAGGGTGCCGTGATTTGTTGTCTGTTTTTTATCTATTTCAGGAAATCAGTTTATGCGAAGGAGAAGAGGGACAGACACTCTTGTTCCCAATCGAGATTGAAAACACGTAAGCGAGAAAGAATCGGATTGCAACCTTGATAGAGATGGACGGTGTTCAAAACAACAACATGATGAGAGAAGGGTTAGGTGAAAATCAACCCAATTCAGGAATGCCTCGGCAAGTACCTATGGATGTCGAGGAAAGAGTTCAAGTCCAGGCAGAAAGAAGCTTGGGAGACTATGTGCTGCCGAGAGTGAATGGAGCACGCATACGTATTAGGCTCCCCGCCATGTAAGCAAACAACTTTGAGATAAAACAAGCGATTAGGCATGAGTACGGCCTGATGCGGTTTGGAGGATCGCCATGGAGGATCCACATATGCACATAGCTAATTTCTTGGAGCTATGTGCAACTTTCGAATATAACGGCGTTCGATGATCGCGTCAGATTGAGGCTCTTTCCTTCTCACTCGGGGATAGAGCAAAAGTATGGTTAAATTCACGCGTGATTCGATTTTTACATGGCAGTGGCGGAAATTTCTAGCCAAATTCTTTCCCCATGCAAAGCGGCAAAATTGAGAGGAGTTGAATAACTTCTAGCGGATGGAGAGTCCTTTTATGAAGCTTGGGAAAGGTTCAAAGATTTCTGAGAGAAAGTGTCCACACGTTGTATTGAGTTATGGAACTTGGTCCATATCTTCCATAATGGGTCGAGCTGACAACCAGAACCATTATAGATGCAGTGGTGGGGCATTCATAGGAAAACAGCCCTTGACGCTTCACGAGTTATTAGAAGATATGGCCACCAACAACCATGTCACAGAGAGATCAACGAGTGGAAGGAGAAACGGTGAGTCCACGAAATAGATGTCATTCGCCTTGAATGCCCAGTGGCCTTGTTGACCAAACGATTGCGACAACATCTGATGTCGATGAATGCAGTCAGATGCCAAAAAGTATGAGATATGTGGTGGCCCACATACATTCGATAAGTGTCCTTGGTGATCCTAATAATATACCAATGGAAGCGGCGAGTGTCGGTAGTGGGTAATTATCGAGAGGCCACAAAACAACCCCTACTCAACACATATAATCCAGTGGAGAATCACCCAAATTTCTCATGGAGAGACCGAGCGGCGAGAATCAATACGAGGCGATGCAAACCCAGCGAGAACCAGAATCAGAGCCTTTACTCAGCCCCACTCGCCAGCGATTCAATGCAGGTTCAGCAAGAAAAGCGGGCAGTGAAAGCAGCTTTGTTGACACTTACCAACGCCCAGACCCAGTTCGTAACAGAAGCTAGATCCTCGTTCAGGAACTTGGAAACACAAGTGGGTCATCTAGCGAAGCAAGCAAACAGCGAGCGAAGTGCACTGCCAAGCAACACATAGGTGAATCGAGGAGCAATGCCAGCGATAATTGAGAAGTGGCAAGCGGTTGGAAGCAGCGATCCTACGCCCGATGGTGAGCAAAGGCGAGAGATAGAAAAAGAAGGTAGTTGAATCTCGCCGGTAGTAGAAAACTCGGAGAAGGAGTATACGAGAAGATACCCAGAGATTACGGTGGAAGCGGTTGATAAACAATTCTCCAAATTTTTGGAGACATTCAGAAAGCTGCATATCAACATACCATTTATAGAAGCATTGGAGCAGATGCCCTCTTATTTCAAATTCATGAAGGAGATCTTGGGGAAGAAGAAGAAACTGGCGGAGTATGAGATAGTAGCACTAACGGAGGAGTGCAGTGCTATCTTACAGAAGAAGTTGCCCCCTAAACTAAAAGACCCAGGGAGCTTTACACTACCTTGCACAGTTGGCAGGGTAACATGCAACAGGGCTCTGTGTGATTTAGGGGCAAGTATAAATCTGATGCCGTTATCGGTATTTAAACGATTGGAGTTGGGTGAGGCAAAACCAACCACAGTGAGCCTACAACTAGCCGATAGGTGATGCGCGAAAAGATGCACACACTTCAACGCAAGTGCACGTTATCGTGACAAGTAATATAGTTTTGGTAAGACCGAATATCGTCCACAAAGATTAGTGTTCAAGTACCAACTATATATCTTTTGGTATCTATTTGGTAATCGATATTGATTTTGTTGTTTATAACTAATAATTATAAAGGCTAATTAACTATTGGATTACTTCAGTTGTGATGGGAATAGAGCTTCCATGTCTCCACAACTATCCGCTTATGTTACTTATTAATGCAATGAAATATGGTTCTTCTTCTCTCGGAGCTAGCAGGTTTACGAAATCGTTTTATATTCCCGTTAAGGATATATAAACACTCAACCCCAGTATTGCTCCTTTCTACCTTTCGGTGATAAGGATGACTCTATAGGAGGATTAAGAACAAAAACCTAGTTAACCGTCACGCACCATGCGTAAAATTAGGGTTTTTAAGCCTCTCATTAACGCTACATAAATAATTGAGGTATTTTCATCCCCAATCCAAAATATGTCTACCCAACTTACAGCATATTCACAACCTCCTCCTTTCGAAGTTTGATTAGAAATCATATAAATAATGATAATTAGTGATCAATTAATTACCAAGCATTCAAAGCAATTATTGGATAAATCTCAACAAGAAGAATAATAATCATAACATGCATCAATTCATAACATAAGTTTCTAGTGAATTAACATGGAAAGCCCTATAAAAGAATTAGTTCCTAGCCATTGACATGACAAGAACTAATTCAAGGTTCATCATAAAAACTGAAATAAAGGAAAGAAAAGGAAAGAAAATTACTAAACTATGGTCTCCAATCTTCAATCCAAGAATCCTTGTGTTGTGCAAGAAAGGGAACCCTTAAAAACTGCCTAGGGTTCTCCTTTTATAGACTCAAAACCGCCTCAACCTTCTCCCCTTCATGCTCGGCCTGAGTGCGTCATTAAACTCGATTTTCCGCGTCGGCGCCGCGCACGCTATCGGCGCGCGGCGCTCGCCTGCGATGCCGGGTGATTTGGCGTCGCGACCCTGATCTCTGGCATGCGAGGCGCGCCTGCAACTCTGTAGCCTCTCTCGATGATTAAGCGCGCGGCCTCGCACTGTTGGCGTAGCCGCGTGCGACTGCGTTACGCCTCGTTCGCCACTTTCTTTGCTTTTAAGCTCTGGAACCTCCACTTTTGCCCTCTTTTAGCTCCTTTTCCGCCATTTTGACATTTTAACCACTTTGACTCAAAAGAAAGAAAATCTATCCTATTACGACACTTATTTGAACAAAAAGGGACAAAAGACTAACTAAAAATGACTCGAAAAGTGTATATAAAATACACCGATCAATAGGACAATGGTTCATCCAAGAGGGAAGATTGAGGACGTGATTGTTAAAGTAGGAAAATTCTTTTTTCCTGCGGACTTCCTCATTCTTGACATGGAAGAAGATGCAGAAATCCCTATCATATTGGGGAGACCATTCCTAGCAACAGGGAGAGCCTTGATCGATGTAGAAAGAGGAGAGCTGACACTGAGGGTGGAGAAGGAAGAAATGGTGTTTAAAGTATTTAAACACATCATTGAGCCACCAACCATGAGCAGGTGCTTTGCAATCAGCACCATCAAACCTCCCTGTGAGCCCATACAAGCCAAACCAAGGGAGATGAGCCCACGAAAGCAGGCATGGATGGCCGAACCTCCACAAAAACAGGTAAGTGTTCCTGAACTCCCCCTTAACGATAATGCTAAGAGGAGAAGAAGAAGAAGAAGAAAACGAAAAATGTGGAGAAAATGGATTAGTTGTGGGGTTGATCCACCCCACATTTATTGAGTTAAGGAACTTGCGTCCGGCTAAAAGACGTTAAAGACAACGCTATTGGGAGGCAACCCAAGGTATTTCTGTTATTTAGTTTAAATGCAATTAATCTTTATTTAGAACAGTCTCACGGAGGTAGTATCTGTGTTGTGTTGACAGGTGAAAGCCAGGAGCAAGGCGAAAACTGAAGAGAAGCCAAGATTTCCAGAAAATCGCCAGAGCGCCGTGGCGTCAATTTGCAGAGCCGCGGCGCTACGACGGAAAAATCTGAATTTTTTTTAAGACGCCCGTCAAGAAGGCCGCACTTCGCCAAATCAAAATCGAGCTCCCTTCCTCACTAATTCAAAGTACTATCCACCGCCACAACCACCATTTTAACCAAAGTTTGTAAGTGTCTTATTTTCCTTTATTGTCTTTGAGTCTACACACATTGGGGACAATGTGTGATTTAAGTTTGGGGGGGTGTTTTATTTGTGTCTTATTGCTGTTTTATGTAAGTCTTTTTGTTGTTTTTGTGTATTTTTGAGTCACAAATTTTTTTCTTTTGAGTCATAGTTGTCTGTCAAAGATCATGTATGCTGTAGTTACTAGAAACACCTAGTGAAGTAAGGTGGAATAATGTAATGGAATTAGAAGCAACTATCTAAACTCCTATGTTAGATATGCCAAAAACTCACAAAATCTGTCTATTTGGAGTTTCTTGCTTAAATTATGCTAAATGATGAAAACCTATGTGTTATGATTGCTTGCTATTGGAGGCGAAATAGTAAGGATATGCATGTTAGGGAGATGACTCAGTCGTTTCTTTGATAGTCAATTCTTACCACTCTTTTCTATCCCTGACTTTAAAAGTATCCCTAGTCAGCCCCATTGAGCCTAAAAATTGAAACTTCTTCTTTGACACCCTATATTCTCACAAATTGTGCCATAAGTAAAAATGTGAAATAGTGGAATAAATTGTGTTAAAAAAGAGACAAAAAGAGTGAACAACTTTGATGCACCCCAATAAAAAAAAGTAATAAGAAATAGGTAAAAGCCTTAGTTTGGGGGTGCTTGTTATTATTATACACTTTACTCTTCCAAAACAAAAGAGGGGAAAGATTGATTTGAAGTGAAGAAAAGAATCAAAAGAAAAGGGAAACACTGAAAAGCTAAAGAGCTTATGGTACACAAAAATGAGCCTAAATGCCTATTTTTACCTACCTATACCTAAGCCTACATTACAACCCTTAAAGTCCTGAAGATCTCTTTTATGCATATCCAGGATTAGTGGAGAATAACAAGTAAACATGCCATAGGATTTTTGAATTTTACAAGCATGATTCAGTATGTTGACTTCCATTAAGCATGATAAAAATGAGTTTGCGAAATATCTAGCTTAGTGTGTTTAGTGTGCTAAAATTTCATGCTATATGTTCCTGCATATTATTCTGCTAACCTTCATGTTTTTCTAGATAACATCAATGCAGCAAAAGTGATCAATGTCAGTGAGTCTTTTATTTTTCGTTTCTTGAGTCTTTTATTTCTTTCTTTTGATCTTTGCTCGAGGGCGAGCAAAGATTAAGTTTGGGGGTATTTGATCGGTGTATTGTATATACACTTTTTGAGTCCTTTTTAGTTACTCTTTTGTCCCTTTTTGTACAAATAAGTGTCGTATTAGGATATTTTTTTTTGAGTCAAAGTGGTTAAAATGGCCCAATGGCGGAAAATGAGCTAAAAGAGGGCAAAAGTGGAGGTTACAGGCGTAAAGCGAGAAAGTGGCGAGCGAAGCACGAGCGGCGCCGCGGCCTCTGCGAACAAGTGCAGCTGCGGCGCTAATCATCGAAAGGCTACGAAGTTGCGGCGCGCGGCACCTCGAGCAGCAGAGATCGGGCGCGGCGCCAAATCATCCGGCATCGCGAAGTTGCGGCGCATGGCCTGATAGCGAACAGCGCCGGCAGGAAAATCGGGTTTAATGGCGAATGCAGGCGAGCTGAAGGAAAAAGGTTGAGGCGGTTTGGAGCCTATAAAGGAGAACCTGGCGCTTTTAAGGGTTTCCTTTCTTGCACAACACAAGGATTCTTGGATTGAAGATTGGAGACCATAGTCTAGTAATTTCTTTCCTTTTTCTTTTCTTTTATTTCAGTTTTGTATGATGAACCTTGAATTAGTTCTTGTCATGTCAATGGCTATGAACTAATTCTTTTATAGGGTTTTCCATGTTAATTCACTAGAAACTTATGTTATGAATTGATGCATGTTATGGTTATTCTTCTTCTTGTTGAGTTTTATCCAATAATTGCTTTGAATGCTTGGTAATTAATTGATCACTAATTATCATTATTTATATGATTTCTAATCAAACTTCGAAAGGAGGAGGTTGTGAATATGTTGTAAGTTGGGTAGACATATTTTGGATTGGAGATGAAAATACCTCAATTATTTATGTAGCGTTAATGAGAGGCTTAAAAACCCTAATTTTACGCATGGTGCGTGACGGTTAACTATGTTTTTGTTCTTAATCCTCCTATAGAGTCATCCTTATCACCGAAAGGTAGAAAGGAGCAATACTGGGGTTGAGTGTTTATATATCCTTAACGGGAATATAAAACGATTTCGTAAACCTGCTAGCTCCGAGAGAAGAAGAACCACATTTCATTGCATTAATAAGTAACATAAGCGGATAGTTGAGGAGACATGGAAGCCCTATTTCCATCACAACTGAAGTAATCCTATAGTTAATTAGTCTTTATAATTATTAGTTATAAACGACAAAAATCAATATCAGTTACCAAATAGATATCAAAAGATAGATAGCCGGTACTTGAACACTAATCCTTGTGGACGATATTCGGTCTTACCAAGACTATATTACTTGTCACGATAACGTGCACTTGTGTTAAAGTGTGTGCATATTTTCGCGCATCAACATGTCCTAGCGCAACCTTCTCACGAACGAAATGTATGTCCATTTCAATATGTTTGGTTCACTGATGTTGAATCAGGTTGTGAGAAAGATAGATCGCGGAGATGTTATCACGATTATCTGATAGATGTACGATCTGAAGGACACCGAAACTCTATGATGAAATTTACGAGCCAACAAATCTCAGCTACCACATTTGCAATGTACGTACTCGGCCTCGGCCTTTGGAACGAGATAGGGTGACACTGCCGAGCGGACCATGAAACTTGCAGCGAGAACATGAAACTAGATTATCCCCTAAAAAACACAAAAGTCGGAGGTGGAGCGTCGGGTGTCCGGACAACCTGTGTCACGACCCGAACCGAACCCCGGGCCCACGACTGGTGCCCTACCTGGACACCTTTCTAACCATACAACACAAGTAACCCGCAGAAACTAAACAACACTCTTTTTTTTTAACAGCAAAGGCAAAATCGGCAAGGCTGCCATAATATATAATACTCAAATGAGACTACAACTGTACATGACATAATTACAACTCCCGCAAGTCAGCCCACATATGAATACAGACATCTAAGAGTTTGATAGCAACATGTGACGGGACAAGGCCCCGTCGTACCCATAACTGTACATACGACTATAATACAACTCCGTACCAAATGACAAGACTCCGGAATAGTGGAGTTGTCTCAATAGAAGCTGACTGGAGATCCTAAGCTCGCGGATCACCCAACTGAGTACCTAATACCTGCGGGCATGAACGCAGCCCCCCGAAGGAGGTCAGTACAACAGGTACCAAGTATGCAAACATGAAGTACAGTAAATAAGATCATAATTGTACAAAGAATGACAGGGGCAAGTATGAAAATCAAATACCAGATCTTACCGTGCCATATAAAAGCCAATTGTACCTTTTAAAAATTTAGTCATTTTAAAACCATGAATACCTGCTCATATAATCATATACCTGCATCGTGGATACAAGTCCACGGATCAACAAACATCTCATGGGAATCTATACCCGCATCGTGAATACAAGTTCACGGATAATAAACATCTCATGAGAATCTATCCCGCATCGTGAATACAAGTTCACGGACAATAACATATGCACAAATAGCTATCATGAGCAACCATGTGCAATTTAAAACATCTTTTGGACTTTCAATAAAATCTTTAAAACAAACTTTCATTTTAGATCCTCATTTGGACAATCAAGACACTAGATACCATGTATCACTTTAAAACGTCATTTAGGAAATCAAGGTACTTTCACTTTTAAACTCAAGTAAACTTACGCTTTCAAATCAAGTTACTTATTCTTTTCAAATCAAGTAACTTATACTTTTCCAACCAAGACAATATCGTGTATTCCTTTTTAGAAATACCAAGGCAATGTCATGCCTTCCTTTTAGAAATATCAAGGCAATACCATGCCTTCCTTTTTAGAAATACCAAGGCAATACCATGTCTTTCTTTTTAGAAATATCAAGGCAATACTATGCCTTTCTTTTTAAATAAACCAAGACAATATCATGCCTTCCTTTTTAAATAAACCAAGACAATACCATGCCTTCCTTTTTAAATAAACCAAGACAATACCATGCCCTCCTTTTTAAAATCAAGTTACTACACTTTTAAACTCAAGTCATTTATACTTCATATAAATCAAGTCTCTTATACTTCATATAATCAAGTCACATAGCTTTCAAGTAAATCAAGTCTCATAACTTTCAAAATAACTCAAGTCTCTTAACTTTCAAAATAAATCAAGTCTCATAACTTTCAAAATAAATCAAGTCTTATGACTTTCAAAATAAATCAAGTCTCTTAACTTTCAAACTAAATCAAGCCTCATGACTTTCAAGTAAATCAAATTAAAAAGGAACTTCTACCTTAGAAACCCAAAGAACTAGCAAGGGAATATATCATGTATCATGTGATTATAATCTCATAGAGCTATGTACGTACACCGTACACTCATTTCTCATAACAATCATGCCAAAGAAGAAATATAGCTCACATACCTTATCCTTTTATTCCAACTTGATAACTAGTATACGTCTCAATGTAGTACTTCAACCTATAGATACAATAACATTTCTATCAACTTCATGCTTTCTAAGGTAGATTAATACCAAGTAAAGGGTCTCTTATTCTACGGAAAATTGGGCAGCACTTCCCCTGTTTATACGTACTTTTTCACATTTTTCAAGGCCCAAATTCAACAACAAACAAGCCACACTTAAGGGCACAACAAGGCAGCAACCAAAGGGGATTACACGCCTAACTTGACGTGTAAAATTCTGTCCCACAATTATATTAAAACAGTCCACATATTAATCAACTTTAAGGGTACAATATGAAGCATTTTTCACCCTTATTCCTTCGGGACTTTCATTAACAATCTACTACATTTAACATGCAATAAGACTACTAAATTTCTAGCAAATATACACGTCTAAAACAGTCCCAAAACAGTCCAAATTATCCAACAATTTCTAGCCCATTCTCGGTCAACAACAACTACATATCCAAAGCCTTTTTCCACAATTCCTTTTAATCCAATTCAAGTTACAACACTTATATACAATCCATAAAAACTTATAATAATAGGACTACTTCATTTTAACATGCTATAGGTGTAGATAACGACAATAAAAATCAACGAATCCAACGACCCGAAAATGTTGCTCTCGGCCTCAACTTCCAAAGTAGGGCATGCACACTTTATTTTCCATATCTTCCTTAATACAAGTTCATCTACCGAGAATAACAATGAGTAATATCTAATTACTTCAAAGGAAGAAGGTTTCTTACCTCAAAAGTAGCCCAAAAAAGCTAAAACAATCCGTAGAATATTTGGCCCGTAATTTTCGTTTTGCTCCACTTCTTTAAGTTTCAATCATATATATGTAACTACCACAATCTTATAACTAACTTCTCTTTGTATTTTACTTCCAAAAAGTTGATAGAACTTAGTTTGCTTGGCAAGTTTCGGCCAACACCTTGGCTAGAACACTTAGAGAGTTAATCTTGGCTTAGCATCTAATCAAGGTGCTTAATCTAGGAGGATTTGCAACTCCTAATCTTCACTTTTGGTCTTAGGGAATCTCGAAATTGGGAGAGAAAATGGAGAGAAGATAAGTCTCAAAGTGTGAGATATTTGCGAAATGAACAAGTCTTGCAAGACTTGTCATATATAGCCAAGTGTAATGACAAGTGGAGGGGACACATGTCACCCTTCCATAGGTCCAAATAAGTCTTCACAAAAAAAATATATCAAGACTTGGAAAATATCTAATTTCTCGGAGGGTCCCGCGAAATTGTGATTTTTTTTACGGGCCCTATATTATTAGATCCAATCCTTCGTAATCATATACTAATCTCATATCTCATATCTCATATCTCATATCTCATATTTGGAACGAATCCGACCCCTCGTGAAGAAATTACGGCGTCACGCTCGTCGTGACCACAATTGCTCTAAATCGAAAATGTAACTACACTTTCTTTCCAACTTTCTAATCCTATATTCTTAGTCACGTCCTCACTTACGTGTCGTGGGGTTACGTGGTGTAACACCCTGCCCAATCTGCATCCGTATAAGAGAGCAACCTATTTGGTGCAGAGGGATATAGGTGCAAACCATGATCAAGTGTACCATTAATGTATCAGATGATACACTTAAGGGCAGTAAAATGATACTCTCTGGGGGCATGCATAAATAGGCATATCTACTGAACAACATAAGCAATATCTAGCCTTGTAAATGTGAGATATTGAAGTGCACCTGCAAGGTTCCTATAAAGGGTAGGATCAGAGACTGGAGCACCATCCATAACACTGAGCTTGAATTTTGAATCAACTAGAGTAGGCATGATTTTGCAATTCGCCATCTTAGCTTTGTACACAATCTCTTCTGCATAATTACGCTTACTCAAAAACATGTGGTTGACAGACATGGTCACTGATATCCCCAAGAAGTAACTCAGCTTGTCCAAATCAGTCATTGCAAATTTGGTTTTAAGTAAAGCAATAATCTCATTTTTCAACTCATCGAATGAAGCAGTAAGAACAATGTCATCCACATACAGTAGTATAAGTAAGAAATGTTGCTATCTCGATGAAAAATAATAAGGGAATTATCACTTATGCTGCATACAAACCCAATCTGCATAATATACCTGACAAAACGATCATACCACGCATGGGGGGCCTGTTTCAGGCCATACAGTGACTTACGGAGACGACACACATAGTGAGGGACAACATGATGGACGAACCCAGGCGGTTGATGCATGTAAACTGTTTCTTTCAGGTCCCCATGTAGAAATGCATTTTTCACATCAAGTTGATGGATTTGCCAGTGTCTGCCTATGGCTATGCTCAGAACTGTGCGAATGTTAGTCAGTTTGACAACCGGGCTGAAAGTATCTGTTACACCCCGTAGTTCCAGGGTATTTATATGAGGACGTACGTACGAGTATACGACATTAAATTTGGAAAGGAAGAAAGATGTGATTTTTCGACGGAAAAGTTTCCGAATTTCGTAAAGGAAAAAGGTTTATTATTGAGAATTGGATTCTCAACTTTGGTATTTAAGACTTTAAGAACTTATAAGAATTATGGAATTTAATTTTATGGATTTGGTCACGTGGGCCCACCCGAGGAATTTTACGTTTTGTGGGGCCCACGAGGGTTACATAATTTTATGGACGAATGGGAGGGCGACACGTGGCACCTCCCCCACTTGGTGATTGGACGAAAATTGCAAGGGTTGGATGGTCATTTGACCATTGTGGATGAAAGTCTTCAAGCTTGATATTTTTGACCAAGTCAACTCATTCACAGCTATTATTCATGTGTTCTTCATCCTAGCCACACATTTGTTATAATCTTGACCCTCCATTGTATTATATATACACACTAGTGCAAGACTTGTCTTCCAACACTTAGAAATTTTTAGAGAACTTGAGTGAGGCTTAGGGTGCTCTCGGCTTTAGTGAAAAATTCCCACACAAAATTTTAGTTTGTGATCCATTATTCACAAGACTTAAACCCTAGGTTCCTAAGGGTATTGTAAGGTTATCTCAATAGAAAGATCCCGGAAAAGTGGCGTTTTCGTATTAATCGCAAGGCGGGAACTTAAGGAGTTCTTCAACTTTGAAGTTGGAACTTGAATATGAGTTTTTCATAGGCTTATAAGGAGTGCTTGGAGCGGATTGGAACATAAGGAAAGGAGCTAAGAATTGCTAAGGAACGACTTTGAATCTTGGAATTATTAAGGGCTTGTAAAGGTATAATTCTTGTCGTTTTAGTAATTAAGATTACTTATTGTTGTAGCTATGGATATTAGTAAGCATGAGGTGTTTATATTATGAAGTTGATAAGTGTTATGGATATTGGAACTCTAATACGAAAACTAGCATGTTTAGCCTTAAGATTGGAATTCAAGTTGATTATTAGTATAAGTTGTCACGTGTTATATAAAGAAGGAAATTGTAGTTGTTGAAGTTGTTTATGACTATATAACATGTTTGACCCAAGAACTTGGATTGGAAAAGAATTGGAAGACTTTATGTTGTTGCACCTTTTAGCCGAGAATGACATTGTATAATTGGATTGTATTGTGGACTAGTTGGTAGTACTTGTGGGGCGGAATTTTACACGTATTGTAAGGCGTGTAATCCCCTTTGTATTTGCTGAATTATTGAGCCTTAAATGTGGCGTTTGGTTATTGAATTCGGCCTTGAAAAAGGTGGCAAAGTATGTAGAAACAAAGGAAGTGCTGCCCGATTTTCCGTAGAATTTAGTGACCTTATACTTAGAATATTCTACGTTCGAAGCTAGAGGTTAATAGACGTTTTATGACCATCATAGGTTGAAGTACTACGAGTAGCGCATTCTACTTGAAGGGTGGAAAAGGCTAGCAAGGGTATAGTACTTTGGAGCATTTTGCTAATTGTCGATAATCGTCGCGAGTTATGTGAACTGTTATACCCCGTGGTTCAGGCCGTGCGTATGGGGCCGTGCGAAAGGAGTTAGGACTCGAAATCAGAAAATTTCGGTCAGGGGCCTCAGCGCCATGGCCGGAGCGAGGCGGCCTTGAGCGCGAGAATCTGGCCGCGGCGGAATCGGCCGCGGCGCCGGAAAGTCGGAGAGTCCGCAGCCATGGCCTAGCGCTGCCAGCACATGGCGGGGCAGAGAATCTGGCGGAAAAACTTAGGAAAATCGATATTTTCTTTTAAAAGGCGAGGAGGGTGACAAGTGTCCCCCCCATCTGATTTTGCATGCATTATATTGACCAAGTCTTGAAGACTTGGTCATCTTTCATCTCTCTCTTAGACGAAAGCTCTTCCTTCTCTCTTAAAAATTTCAAGCTCCTCCTTCTCTCTAAAATTCCAAGAGATATTCTAGCCTTAGGAAAAATCTGAAAAGAAAAGGCAAGAAGGAAGCTTGTGGCTAGCTTGTGAGGGTTGTTTTGGTGGTGTTCTTGGAAAGGAAGCTAGCAAGTTGTTGAAAAAATTTGGCTAAAGCTCTAAGGTAATGATTCTTCCTTTATAATTAGTTTTTAGTGTTGCATGTTAAGAAGAAAGAACTTGTGATAGTAAATAATGCTCTTGGAGTCATTGCATGCAAGAAATGTGGTTTGAGTATGAAGGATTTGGCTAAAGAGGTTATGTGAGCATGTTGTAGCCTAAAAAAATTACCTTAAACTTGTTAAGATTAATTGTTATAACTTATGGGGCATAATTTTACACACCCAAGTTTAGGTGTGTAATCCCCTTTGTGTTGGTTTGGATGTTGGGCCTTAAATATGGCGTTTGAGTGTTAAAAATCGGCCTTTGAAAAGGTGGCAAGTGAGTAGAAATAAAGGAAATGCTGCCCAATTTTCCATAGGAATTAGTAACCTTGAACTTGGAAATATTCTACTTTGAAACTAGAAGTTAATAAACGTATTATGGTCATTATAATCTTCACTTGTTTTGAAGTATATGATACTTGTTTCGTTTTAAAGGTATAAGTCCCTTGGACATAGAGAAATGTGTTTGACTAACATAAAATGTTAATATAACGGTTTTATGGGAAGTTGGTTATATTAGTTTGGGAAAAAGGTAAATAAAGAAGGGTTTACTTTACATAAAATAAGCAAGGGGAAAATGAGTTGAATTTGTGGAAGGTAAATTGTTTTGAAGGCATTAATGGCCTAAGGTTTTAAAGGAAATGAAGTCACTTGATTTAGAAGCTTGGGATATTTTCTAAATGGAAAAATTGTGACTTGTCTTGAAAGTGGTTGTGACATGATACTATGGGTATTAGTATCCTGGAAGTTTTATATAAAAAGGAGTCATTTCGAAAAAGGTTTACGGTATGTGATACTTGGGTTAAATTCCCGGATTTCTCTTAAAAAGACATGTAGTGCCTTAATGAGCTAAAATGAGAGGATTTATATTAATAATGTTCATAAGAAGTTAGAAGATTCTTATCTTGTTTATGTTATGATAAGCCGGTAGCGCTTATGTTATGTATACTAGCCAGTTGTCTTGATTTATGTATTATTATTGTTATCACCGAGTATTCGATAAGCGTGTGCTTATGTTATGTATACTAGTCGGTTGTCTTGATTTATGTATTATCATTGTTATTCTGCGTATTCCATGGATTTGCTACCCGTGACGCGAGTCTGGCGCTTGTACTCACGCGGGCCCACCTGGGTCCACGCGGGTGAAATAGTCTCGTGCGGGTCCACAGGATCCATGCGGGTGAAATAGTCTCACGCGGGTGAAATAGTCCCGTGCGAGGCGGATGGCCTTATGCGGATCCACGGGATCCATGCGGGTGAAACGATCCGAGAGTAGGATTGCTTAATGATACTACAGGCGAGATCTGTTTTGATCATGAGCCTCCTATTTTTATGCGATATTATACTTATACTTGGTACTCTCATTGTTAGTAAGGCACAGGGCAACATAATTTGATTTTTACCTATAACTTCAGTGTATTTTGGACTTATGATATTACTACAGTATTTTCCAGTTTTACATACTTGATGCGTTGTGTCGACCCTTCGCCGGGGCTGCGTTAAATCTGCGGTGAGGAAAGCGGTGGTAGATCCTCATTCTTAGGATCTTTTACTCAGGTGTCAGGAGCTCCATTTCTTCGGAGGCTCGACTTTTGGTATGGTTCCCCCTGGTGTTGTTGATGTTTTGTACATTCAGGCACGACGGCCCTGTCGTCGTAGTGTTACTCCTTCTTAGAGGCCTGTAGTCTTGTCATAACTTGGTTTGTTTAAGGATGTAACTGTTCGGTTTTATGTACTTTTGGGGTAGCCATTTTGGGCTAGACTATTTTATATCATTATAGTTGTTTATTGTGAGTTTATATTCCGCTGGTTTTCTCTGATGTTGTGTCACAAGGGTGCCCGGGTTAAGGCACCGGTCACGGATCCGGGGTCGGGTCGTGACATGAACCTCTTCCTATCTTTTCTAGCATGATTGTTGTGAACTATGTAGTACGGTAGACATATGTGTGCTAAACAAATTTGGTTGGTTTAAAATATAAAGTGTTATAATAGCCTTATGGGAAGTTAGTTATAACGACTTTATGTAGGTAAAATGAGGGTTTGTTGATTTTAGAAGTTAAGAGACTTGACTTATAATTGACTTGTTATGAAATGTTAAAGACTTGAATTGTGTTAAAAAGTTGGGAAACCTCATTCGTGAGTAATGAGTACTTGGTTTTTAAAAGAATAATGTTATATTGATTTCGGAAATGGGAATAATTATCGAACAAGCCATTGCAGCGTTAATAAAGGAAAAAGTAACGACAATTAATTATATTAAAACAAGTAGAAACCTCCATCTGCATAGAAGCTAAGATAAGACAAAATTGTATTACATTTCCTAGATCATGGCTGCTTTAAATAAGATCATTATAAACAAGTACAAATTTTCTTAAATTCCAAAGTAAGGAACTTGAGTTATAAAAGAGAGAGACTTGAGGAATTGAAGTGTTTTTGGTTAAAAAAGAAGGCATGATTTTGTCTTAAAATTTGTTTAAAAAGAAAGACATGGTTTCGTCTTAAATTGGTTTAAAACATAAAGTGTTATTATAGCTTTATGGGAAGTTAGTTATAACGACTTTATGAAAACAAAAGAATGGTTTTATTATTGGATTTAAAATGGTAACTTGATTTTGGGAAAAGAGAAGTAACTTGAGTTTAAAAGTATAAGTAACTTATTTTCAAATATCGAACTTTTCTTGATGAGAAAAATATAAGTGGCTTGGTTTTAAAAAGGGTAGGAGTACCTTGATCTTAAAAGAGTTAGTACTTGGGTTTTAAAAGTATACTTGGCGTTGTTTTAAAAGTGTAAGTCACTTGGTTTAAAAAGTATAAAGTACTTGATTTAAACACAAACGTGTTTGGTACTACGGATATTAGTATCGAGTTGTTTTTACGTAAAAAGAGATCTTTTCGAAAGAATTAAAGTACGTAGTACTTTAGGGTTAAAACCCGGATTGTTGGCACAAAATGGGTGTACTTGAGTTTATATAAATGGTGAATCAATTTACATGTTAATGAAAGTCTAAAAGTATGTTGAACTTGCCTATGCTAGTTGTGATAGCTTTTGTTGTGCAAGTATTGTATTTCTATACCACCGCGTCTCTCGATGGAGGTGGTGACTTGTTGTGAACTTACTTGGGCGTCTGGCGACGGAGGATTCCACGGTATGCTTCCATTGTTATTATCACGTGGACATGTCTACACCGATGAGGATTCCGGCGTGCGGCCACGTCTGAGTTAAACTCCGTATATTATTATTGTCACGTGGGCGTATGCTACACCGATGAGGATTCCGGGGCATGTGACCATTATTGTTATTCCATGGACTAGCCTCCGCGAGGTTTTACCGATTCGGCTTTGGTATCTGGTAGTTGGCTCTCGTACTTGCCCCGGTCGTGGCTGATTCGGCTTTGGTATCTGGTAGTTAACCTTCGTACTTGCCCCGTTCAGTTTTGTGGCGAAGTCTCGTGACTTACGGTTGTGATCTGGTGGTTAGCCTAGTTACTTGCCCCGTCAGCTACGTGGCGCATGTGGATCTGGTAGAGGCTATCGCACTTGCCACGTGTCAGCTTCGCGAGTCAGTGTTTGGACGAAGTTTCGTGACTTACGGTTGTGATCTGGTGGTTAGCCTAGTTACTTGCCCCGTCATACGGCGCAGTGGATCTGGTAGAGGCTATCGACTTGCCACGTGTCGACCGTGACAAAGTCTCGTGATTACGCTTGGTATCCGTAGTTAGCCTCAGACTTGCCGGCCGACGTGACGCAGTGGTTACGTAGTTGGCTTCAGACTTGCCTCGTCGCCTTCCGTGATATGGTTATATAGTATTGTTTGGTACGGCTTTGGTATCCGTAGTTGGCTTCGGCCTTGGCCAAATGGATGATGCAGTTGGTTACGTAGCTATGCGCCAGATTGCCCCAGACGGTTCTTATGATACAGTGGGACACGTGTTCATGTGTACTCGTGGTGTTATATATCATGATCGCCAGGTGAGGAAGGAATTCCACGCATGATTGATGTTATGGCGCGAGACCCACGGTTATATTTGAGTGATGACCTTGGCGTGAGTCCACGACTTGATACGATCGCTATATATTGTGGGATCGTAGTTTGGTTATCATACACGCCTCGCATTTTATATGATCGTATGATTTCATTTACGATTTTCGCCATACTTGACCTCCTTTCGGCTGCGTTCATGCCGCGGTAGGTACACGATTGTTGATCCTCGCTCTTGGATCACGATTGGCGTTTGGAAGCTCCGCTTTCTCGGAGGCTTATTCTTGGTATAGTCCTGCCAGAGTACTTTCATATCTGCGGTATGGCGCAATTCGTCGTAGTTGTGATTACATTCAGAGTGCCTGCATCGTATGCAGGGGTTTGAAAAAGGATGTAACTTTCTTCTGCGGCGGCGACGAATTGTTGGTGGCAATATTGTAACGTCAAAAGACTCAACAAAGTCTCCAACTATTATGTGGAAAAGAACAAAATTGTCGTAAAAATATCTGAATTCTCAGCTCCAAGATCCAAAATCAAAATAGTGGTCCATGGTCCTCTTTGAGCTTTGTTTTCCGACTTACATTGTTATCAAGGGAAAATCCCTATTTTTTCCACTTTTAGTAATTTCTTTTGAGGTGGGGTGGCTTGAGTAAACGAAAAGGACAATATAATTGTTTTAGCAAATTAAATTTATTTCAAAATAATTTACGTTATTTTAGAAAAATAAGAAGTCATTTATTAGTTTTTTGCAAATCCATTATTACTGTTCCAATTAATGTAGCGTTAATTAACTACATATAAAAAAATCAGAGCTGAATGAAGAACACCGCAGTGATAGGACTGGGGTTTTACATCTATTGGCTCCACTAATTCACAATATAGGCTTGGATAAACACAATGTTTTAGGTAGATTTCCATTTCCGCTAGAAGGCCATATGTAGTTGACTGTACTGTTCTAAAGTCTAAACTCAAGATTACTCCGTTGGTTCAAATTATTTATCATTTTTTTAATTTATACGCTTTTAAAAATATTAATTAGGCGGAATATTTAACTTACTTTACCCTTATTTATATCTAAGTTATAATCTCTTTCTATTCAATATTTACTCTATTTATGTGTCATCTTCATTAATGACAACTGATAGAATGGAGAAAACATTTAATTATGCTTTGAACTTTTAAAACGATAAATAATTTGAGATAACTATTTTTAGTAAGCATGACAAATAATTTGAGACGGGGGGAGTAATATTTTTTCTTAATGAAAAGATAAATGACTCATCAGAAACAAAGGTGAAATAGAGCTATCAGCCTAATTTCCTAGTCATGTATTCGCGTTGTTGGGAGCAATTTGTCACCCTGGAACCAACTGAGCTACACTCATGCGGGTTTAACTAATTTGGTTAATCATCCGGTTGATATGGTTACCATTTTTTTGTTGATGAAGGAACCCGCAGCCGCTACTCTTCGAGCGCTTGCAGAAACTCCCGGCCGACGCAATAAGATGCAAATCACGTCACCGATTAACCATACTGATGCTCACGCGCGATACGTCTCAAAAATGCCATGTTATTCAATTATTTTGGATTGCCAGACTCGAAAAAGTGAAAAAGAAAAAGTCAGTGGAATAGTCGAGAGAAATGCAACATGGTATCTTCTCCTATTCGTCTAATTTCAAATAATAATAAGTTGACATCGAGGAATAAGGAGAAGCATCAAACATCATGGATTTGCTCACCAGCAAATATATATTTTGAAGAAAAAAAAACGACTTCCCTCAATTGAATTAGCTATCTTATTTTTTCTCTAAATAATAACTTGGGTTCAAACCAAAGGCATTCTATATGTCTTTCGAAATAGAAAAAATATAATTACTAGAAAAGAGGAAATAATTAATATTTCTAGTTCATGTGTAAGTAAACTATAGAACTAGATTACTTGTACATAAAGGTACTATTATCGTCCTGAGCTATATTTTGTTGAAAATATTTATTAAACGTAAAATAAAGTAAATCTTATTAATTATGAATCGAATAATTGGGGTCTCGCACGTAGAAAATCTTGTTTCCACACACGCGCACACGTAGTGTTAATGATCAAAATTTTCTTAATAGAAGAGATATTGGTACGTATACGAATTATTTGAGACGTAAGGTAATAGACGGTTATTGGCCAAATGACGAATGATTTCACGTTGGTAAATGAAGGAAGAAGTGTATAATGTGTAAAGATTAAATGAATAAGAAATCACCACGAGTAGCGGCCGCGGCTCGAGTGGCGTTTCAATTCGGAACTCATTTGGAATTGAAGGTCGCGCGCCTCGGCGGTCGCGACTTAATTGATGTTCGATGAGTTATCGAATCGGGCGGTCGCGACTCTCTCCGGCGGCCGGCTCTCGATCGTTTCAATCTGGAGGTGAATTAAAAATTGATTCTTGGGCTGACTTTGGAGTATTTACTCTCCATTACTTGGCTGAATTGTAACTCCAAATTCAATGCATTAACATGACATTCATGGTCATTACTTAGCCATTTGGAGGGTCATCATCTACACACTATAAAATGAGACACAAGACTCATTTGGAAACACACTTGACATCTTACACTTAACAATTCTTTGAAATTGTCTTCCTCTCTTGCAATCACAAACATTCAAAGATCTTTCTTCCAAAGCAAACACTTGAGTTCCCTTTGCTCATTTGTTTGATTGTTGTTTTATCTTGTGAGATAAATTTTCATTACAACCATTGAAAGGATATACGGGGCAATATTATCTTAAAGTTGTCAAAAAGTAAAGATGAAGCCTTTGAAGCATTCAAACGCTACAAAGCAGAAGTTGAGAATCAACTAGGCGGACGGATTAAAATTATCCGTAGCGATAGAGGGGGATAATATGTAGCGCCTTTTGAAGAACTTTGTACTCAATCGGGTATAGTTCATCAAACAACGACTCCTTACTCACCTCAATCAAACAGGGTTGCTGAACGCAAGAACAGAACACTAAAGGAAATGATGAATGCTCTACTCATCAATTCGGGCCTCCCTCAAACCATGTAGGGAGAAGCTGTCCTTACCGCAAACAGGATTCTTAACAGAGTCCCACACAAGGGTAAAGACAAGACTCCATACGAGCTATGGAAAGGAAATAAACTTACCTACAAATATTTGAAGGTATGGAGTTGTCTGGCCAATGTAAAAGTACCTATGCCAAAACAGGTCAAGATTGGACTTAAGACTGTGGATTGCATATTCATCGGATATGCCAATAACAGTAGTTCTTATCGCTTCATAGTGCACAAGTCGGATCATCCAGACATTTATGAAGATACGATCATGGAATCAAAGAACGCATGGTTCTTTGAAGACACATTTCCACATAAGGAAAATAACATAACCTCTCGCAAACGAAGTTATGAGCAAACATCTGATGAACTAGGAGTCACTGACTATCTAGATCGAAACGGTTCAGATCTAGTAAATTCTGAAGTAGCTGATGATCCAGAGTTTAGTATTCCATATTCTCATGACTTGGAAGATTCAGAGATGGAACCAAGGCAAAGCAAAAGGGCACGGAAGGACAAGTCCTTCGGTTCAGACTTTGTAGCTTATTTGGTTCAGGATGAACCACGGACAATCGCCGAAGCATTGTCAACTCCAGAAGCACCGCTCTGGAAGGAAGCTTTAGAAAGTGAGATATAATCCATTCTGCATAACCACACCTGGGAGTTGGCAGAACTTCCCACAGGACATAAACCGTTGGGTTGTAAGTGAATCCTTAAACGGAAGTTAAAGGCAGATGGTTATATCGACAAGTACAAAGCTAGGTTAGTAGTCAAGGGTTATCGCCAAAAGGAAGAGCCTTGATTACTTCAACACCTACGCTCCGGTGTCAATAATGACATCCATACGTATGTTCATAGCTATCGCCGCCTTGCGGGATCTTGAAATACATCAAATGGATGTTAAGACTGCCTTCTTAAATGGTGATTTGGAAGAAGAAATATATATATAGATCAACCTGATGGGTATGTGGTTCCAGGACAAGAGACAAAAGTATGTCGGCTTGTTAAATCGTTGTACGGGCTGAAACAAGCCCCTAAACAATGGCATGAGAAATTTGATGTACTATACTATCAAAAGGATACGCCATTAATGGATGTGACAAATGTGTCTACATGAAAGGAAATGTCAAATCCTTCGTCATGATATGTCTATATGTAGATGATTTGTTGATCACTGGAAGCAGTCCTGAAATAATCCTAGAGTCTAAGAACATGTTAAAACAATGTTTTGACATGAAAGATATGGGCATTGCAGATGTCATCTTAGGGATCAAGATCTCTAAGACATCTAATGGACTGGTCTTATCTCAATCTCACTACATCGAGAATGTACTGAAGAAATTTGGGATGATCGACAGTTCACCGGTATCAACATCATTGGATATAAGTCAAAAGCTTGACAAATATCTGGGTAAGCCCGTACGCCAGGAGCGACATGCGCAGGTGATTTGTAGTCTGATGTATATCAAAAACTACACTCGACCTGATATCGCTCATGCAGTCAATAAATTTGCTAGGTTCACTCGAAATCCAAGTGAGGATCACTGGAAAGCGTTGAACAAGATACTACGGTTCCTAAAGTTCACGATACATTTCGGGTTACAATATTCAAGATATCCAGCAGTACTAGAGGGGTACAACGATGCAAACTGAATATCTGATAGCGACGAGATCAAGTCCACCAGCGGATATATTTTTACAATCGGTGGTGGAGTTGTGTCTTGGAAATCCTCTAGGCAAACTCTTATTGCCCGTTCCACGATGGAGTCAGAATTTATCGTTTTAGATAAAGCGGGAGAGGAAGCTGAGTGGCTTCATGGTTTTCTAGAGGATCTCCCATGTTGGGATAAATCCGTGTCTTCTGTAATTATCCACTGCGATAGTCGATCACTGGCGGCACGAAGTTCAATATACAACGGTAAGTCTCGTCATATTCGACGGAGACATGAGTCCGTTAGGCAGTTCATCACCTCGGGTATTATTTCCATTGATTACATAAAATCTAAGGAAAATATCGCAGATCCCTTGACGAAGGAAATACCCAAAGATCAGTTGTTCTGCATGTCTAGGGGAATGGGCTTAAAACCTAAACAATAAGAACCGATATAGTGGACACCCAACCTTCCAGACTGGAGATCCCATGAATAAGATTCAAAGGAAAAACTAAACTGTAAAGGTTCCGTGAGCGCTTCGGATAATGTGTCTTTCTTAAGAAACATAATCCAAGGCCGTTTCCGTGATATACAAAAAATGCTAATTGTAAGAGGGGTAAAAGATAAGTTTCCAAACCTTTAATGATCCTCAAAAGTTGAGGTTAGGTTGGTGAAATTTTTAATGGTTCCTAACGCTTGTGTAGCGGGGTATTACATGATACCTTGTAGGAAACCACCTATTTAAGTGCGAGGACAGGCCGCCTCAAATGAACGCACTTAAGAATCCAAGCGTGTCCACGACCCACAATGGACAAAACACTAGAAAGATTGAGTAGGAAATATGTTGTGTTGGTACCATTGTCTTGGCATATACTAAACACCGATTCGCTCAAGACATCACGTTCATCGCGCAAAGAAATATGTCCGATGGTATTCTACTATGGAAGGTTCAAAGCTCCGGCTACCTCTCCGGATGCAACATCGTTCCGCCAAGTGATTGTTAGAAAGACACCATGTGCGTGCACTAAAATCTCTTCCAAGAGGGGATTGTTGGAAATATTTATTAAACGCGAAATAAAGTAAATCCTATTAATTATGAATCGAACAATTGGGGCCCCGCACGTAGGAAATCTTGTTTCCACACACGTGCACACGTAGTGTCAAGGATCAAAATTTCCTTAATGGAAGAGATATTAGTACGTATACGAATTGTTTGAGACGTAAGCTAATAGACGGTTATTGGCCAAATGATGAATGATTTCACGTTGGTAAATGAAGGAAAAAGTGTATAATGTGTAAAAATGAAATGAATCAGAAATCACCACGAAACCGAGAAGGGCCGCGACTCCTCCAAGTAAGGGCCGCGACGCCTCCCTGAAGGGCCGCGGTGCCTCGCGAAGGCGCGACTCAGTGGCGTTTGATTCGGTAACTCGGCTGGAATTGAAGAAGCGCAGCCTCTCAGAAGAAGCGCGGCCTTTCTCAGAAGCGGCGCGACTCTAATTAACATTCGGTTCGGTGAGTTCTGGGCCCGGAAGAAGCGACTCGCCATTTATTTCAATCCGTTGGAGGTGAATTAAAAACTGATTCTTGGGCTGACTTTGGAGTATTTACTCTCCATTATTTTGCTCACGAATTCAATCATTACTTGGCTGAATTGTAACTCCAAATTTAAGGCATTAACATGACATTCATGGCCATTACTTAGCCATTTGGAGGGTCATCATCTACACACTATAAAATGAGACACGAGACTCATTTGGAAACATACTTGACATCTTACGCTCAACAATTCTCTGAAATTGTCTTCCTCTCTTGCAATCACAAACACTCAAAAATCTTTCTTCCAAAGCAAACACTTGAGTTTCCTTTGCTCATTTGTTTGATTGTTATTTTATCTTGGGAGATAAGTTGTTATTACAACCGTTGAAAAGATATACGGGGCAATATTATCTTAAATCAATTGAAAAAGAGACATATTTGGACATTGGCTTAATATGATCCTACTTCTTTCCCATAAAGCATTAAATGTCCATATTCTTTAATAAATTGGTACAACTTTACACAGTCCTAAGTTCCTAACTCCAAAAAAAAAAAAAATTGAAAAAGGAAAACTTCAAATAACTATGAGTGAATATGATCGAGTGGCCATTGTCTGATGGCTGAAGTAGCTTTTAGGCCTTTTCTCTCTTAAATATGCTAATTGTGATGTTGAAGTTAAAGAAATAGTATTAAATATAAAAAATAATATTTTTAAAAAATACTAAAAAAGAAAAGTAAAATACTCTATTTTTTCACTTGTTCACTATATTAAATATATATATTCATTTTTACTTATCTAATTTATATTGAGAGATAATTTAAAAGTTCATATCTATTTTACCATTATTATTAAGTACGAATTATTTTCAATTAGTGAAATACTTTATACTCCTGGTAATTAAGGATAATATAATTGTCATTTTAGTTGTAGGTGTGTCAAATTAAACATGAATAAAGTAATATAAGTACTCCCTTTGTCCCAATATAATTGACATTTTCCACTTTTTTGAGAGTCAAATAAATTGTTCTTTAGTCGTAGTTTTTACATATGTCTTTTAAATAATTTATGTAGTTTTCAAATATATAATTTTATTTTAATTTTTTTAAAATTTAAACCCATTATTAAAATTAAGAATTTCGACTCTAGAAAAATAAAATATGTAAAACAAATTGGGTCAGAAGAGTACATAAATTAAAACAAAGGGAGTGTAATGCTTACATCTATCGTATTGCATAAAGATAGATCTACACTAGTACTTGATAGGTCGGTCCCATGAACCAGATCGATGAAACTAAAAAGAAATTAATTAATTAATTAATTGCAGAGCAAATTCTAGTTATTCTTCACTGCTTAAAGAAAACTGTAGAAATAATTTCATCCACCAATTAAATTTGGAAGCTTCACAAAAATGTATGGATGGTTGAAGCTATTGTAATGACCAAATCCATTTCCACAATAATTTATCTGTGTGCAACAGTTTCCATTTCTAGATTTCTCTATGTATTGCTGCTCTCTCTAGGGTTTGCTTCTCTTTCTTCAATTCATAAGGTATAAAGTCTCTTCCTTTTCCACTATTTCTATTGGTTGACATTTTTGTTCAATGCATTCTTGAATTTATTGAGCTAAATCCCAGAAATTAGATTGTTCTTGAGATGTATGCTACTTTTCCTTGCATTTTTTTAGCCCCATTTGTTAAATCTTTTATATTTTTGTTTTTCTTGCCTATTTTCTGCTTTCCCATTTTAATTGCTAGCTAGATATTTTATTTCTGGTTTTTGTCAATTGGAAAAAAAAATTGGTTAATTTTGTGAAAGATGAGATTTTTATGTTAAATTTTGTGAAAGATGAGATTTTTATGTGAGTGTTGACTTAACTAGAGGACCTGAAAAAGAGGGGATTGGATATAGAAGATTCAAATAGCATACTCCAAGTAATTTGGCATTGAGGTGTAGTTGATTGATGGACTTAATGTGAAAGTTTCATTCTTTGGAAGCTGCTTAAGAGAGTACATGTTACATGGTCCATTTTGAAACCCGGAGCCTAGTATAAACTGGTATTTAAGTACATGTATTTATCTTATTTGGAATATGTTTGCTGATTTAACTCAAAATACCTATATTAGTGGATAACCTTGTCGTTTACTTCGCTATCTTTTTAAAGGTTTTTGCTTGTTGCATCATGTTTGTTGACGAATCAGGTTTTGGAACTTTGAATTTATATAGGGGATTAAGCTTTGGTTGTGCCATGGAGACATACATTGATTTCGTGCAATGGCTTGAAACTGATGTGTCTCTGAACATTATGATGTGTTTGAATGATCCAGCTGATTTGGTCCGTGCTGGTTCTGTTTCGCGCCTTTGGCGCCAATTTGGTAAGCTAATAAAGTCTTCCTTCTTCCTTAAAAGCAGTCCATTACCGTTGTTTAGTATGTGAGACTGCATTGGCATTCTTTTTTTGTTCTTATCATTATATTACATCATATGTCGTTTTGCTAAGTTTCACAAACCACAAGAGTTACCCTTATTTCCATTATAAGACTCTTCTACTCTTGTTTCATATACTTGGTATGCTTCATCCCGTTACATGTGATTACTGTGCCTAAAGACTCATAACTACTTTATTGGCATCTAGAGTTATTTAAGCAATGAGGCTCCTCGTTTTGAATATGCCTTGAACAATTATCAGGAACGAGTATGTAATTGATGAAGTCTCGGAAGGATGAAACGAGAGACGGATCCTTTAAAGAGTACAGTAAACCGAATCATAATCAAATTTGTTTGATTTCAAGAAAATGTCACATACCAAATCGCGCAAATAAAGTGATGTCTGAGACGAGAAACACTCTGTCTGGTTTATTGAGTTTCAACAATAAAGGTTAACTTTGACCAAATTAATTGATATTTTTTGTTTCTATCCGGTGTTTCGTGATTACAGGACATGCGTGAGAAGTTCAGTGAGGTGGCCTGTTGGTGATGCACTAAATTACTTGCATCGGATGCATAGAGAACACATTTTTTATTATTTCACTGAAAAATAAAAAGTTAAAACAAAAAAAGAAAAAAAAAGTAGAGAAGGAAGTTGACTGAAAGAATTTTTAAAAATAGTTTATCATTATTATCGTGATTATAAGAAATGCATGGGGCGGTCAAATGAGGCAGCCTGTCGAATAATTTGCTAAGTGACCTGAGTCCGAATGTATAGGGAGCACATAGTTTATTATTTCACTGAATTTGATGAATTAATGGATGTGAGCTGTCTCCGTCCATAAGTAGTTGAATGCATGCATATTTGTAGAATGATCAACTCTAATCGTCAAGTGAAATTCAATTTAAAATGTGGTTAGTTTTCATTTTTTTTTGGGAAAATGATACCGAGTGCTTCGGGCCTGGTCACTGCGACCCCCTTTGTGAGGAGGCACCCCTTCTCGTTACAGATGATGAATCAATTTCTTTTATATGTCTGTCACTTATCCAAAAATTTATGTAACTGAGTAAGTGAATGCTCCCCCGTGGGACCTCGGTTACTATCGAGCGTCCTTGTCAATATAGGACTGTCTTTCATTTCTGCTTTTACTTCTTTTTTGGAAATCTATCATTTTCGAAATTTATTCATTGTCTTTAGTACGATCTGGCTTCACACCTCGCGGTGCTTACACCTCTCGCCTCGACTGATAAATCCAACCAAAATTAGTATATCGTCAGTTCAATGGGGAGAAATGAGTTTGGATATAATGCTGATTTGGTTTTAGGACAATTTGTTCTGTGGTTGTTTTGTAAATATTTGGGAGAACTTTCAGTAAAGCTCTAAAACATTTTTGAAGCTTTCATATGGTGAACTAAATCCAACCCGACTATACATCTTTGGTGCTATGAAATGTATCCTTAAATAATTTCGTTGGATGAAGGAAATAGACATTCCACGATTTTAAAAAAGAATTGGGGACAAAGTGCATTTTTCAATAACTGAAAGGGTAGGTTCAGCTTTTGGGCAGGCCTGGGACCATTGTTCGTCCCAAAACACTGAAAAGAAACATTGGTTTTCTTTTTATAATAAGCAACAACAATTGATTTGGCTTTGAATACAAACATCACCGCTAGTATAGTTTATATTTGTATAGTCGTGGCTATCTGGAAGTATCATCTAGTAATGTGATACCATACTTGGCCAGTTGTCTTTGTTTGCTTATCCTCGAATATAGTACCTGAACTATCTAGTTGAGTGGAGCTTGCCCAGCTGCATGTTGTAAAGTAGTAAATTAATTGGTTGTATTTCTTGAACTCTTTTAATAAGTTACTATTTTGAAAATCATATTTTTCCTCTATGAGTAGCGTGCAATGCTATTAAGTTATTTTGGTGTTAGCACTGTACTCTTGCACTGCCGTGATCCGACTTTGCTACCTTTTTGGCTTGACAATGTGTCATCAATTTCTAAGAACGTTACAATCTCTTTCGTAGGAAATTGGCTACATTAAGCCTTCCTTTGAGAAATCTTGGCATGCCAGTTTTTATCATTCAAGGTTTATTACCATTTTGAAGAACAAACAGGTTGATGATTTACTTTTTTTGCAGTGGTTACCAACGGACTCTCTAAGCAACTCTGTGTGGGAAGGTTTCAGCAGCTTTCTAGGATTGCCCGTATAACAGAACTAGATTTGAGTGCAGCAGAAGCAAAAGATGCTGGGTCTAGCAATTCCCAGTGGGAGACTCTAGAAAGAGACCATGAAGTTTATGCTTCTCTACTTCAAGCTATTGAAACATCAAAGTCATGTCGAAGCGATTGCATAGGCTATGCAGTCAGTGCTTCAAGTACGGACAATTATCCAGATGAAAGTGTTGTCAATACTTTAATTCCAATGGACATATATCTAAATAGACCTTCATACTGGTCAAGTAAAGGACACAGTGATCCCAATGCCCCTGAGACACTAATTTACAAATTGAAAGCTGATCTATGTGTGATTACCGAAGTTTATATGCAACCTTTCGAAGGTGATTGTTAAGCTTCCTTTCAGTCTCTCCCATCACCATCCTGGGCTTTATTTGGTGCTCTTGACTAATACATAATTTTTCCAATTCAGCTTATTTCCAGCCCGGCAAGCCCATATATTCTGCAAAATCTGTTCGATTCCGATTAGGGTTCCCCAAATCCTCGAGAGATGAAAGTGATCTCCTGAAAATGCCCCAGCAACAGCCTGCTGATGACAAGTTTATATGGACATATACTTCTGAAGAATTCCCTATGACACAGGTTTTTTTTTTGTTTTTTTTTTTTTAACTTTCTTTAATTTTTCCCTGAAAAAGACAATCTTATTTACTCAGTTGTCTGTGTTTTTGGTGGAGTAGTTTCCTGATGGTGGTGGTAAGTCGTAGTCTTTGTTCTGTTCAAGTCCTGTTACAAGTAAAAACTCATTTTTTTTCTCCAAGTCCTTGAAAGGGGTGTCATAGACTAATTTTCCTGAGAAAGAGAATTAACAGATCAAACTTTAATGGACAGGAAAAATGCTTTCAGCGGTTCAACCTACCCGAACCTGTGCTTTGCATTGGTGGATATATGCAGATTCAACTTTTGGGCAGAGTTCAGAGACAAGAAATGGACGACTTGTTTTACATATGGTTTGTGTTCATCTTTTCTCTCTTTGATTGAAAGGTCTTCTTAGTACTTGCTGCTCTATCTATCTATCAGCAAGTTGTTGTAGTGGACTTGCATGTGCACTGCTAATAAAGCTCTTGATGCCTATAGTTACTAATTCATCGGAGGAAAAAGATGAAACTGATATTTTACTTTTCAATTGCACAAATGTATTGAAATAATTGCTTTTAGGAAGGTAAGGTTTAGTTTTATTCATACTGTAGCAGCAAAATAGTGCTTCTTTACATCATGTACATGGGTTTCACTAAAGTATCATTAGTAGCTTCTAAGGAATTGATAAACTCATCAATGCATCTGTATTTTATAGTATTCACTGATAAGTTCTACACTAAAAAAAATTGTGAACAAGAAGATTTTAACGAGTGCATTGATATTCTTGTCTTTAAAAATTTGGTTCCTTTCTCTTCCTAGCCCACATGATGCACAAAGGAATAGTGTGTCAAATGTCTTGTGGTTCCTTCTCCATTTTCCTCACTTTCTAACCCTAAGAGCACTGCAGAATTAATCTGACCATATTGATGAGGTGCCATTATTGCAACTCAAGCTTTACAGATTTGGGGAGGATCTTCCTTAAAACATATTTTTGGTGAAATCATATTATAATTTCTTAATCACAAGCCTTGTGGAAGTCAATATGGGAATTGAAGGCTCCCAAGAATTTGTCGTTCTTCAGATGGTGTTAGGTTGAAATACTTGATAATTATATAGTAAGGTGTGTGTGGTATGGAGGAAAACATTATGTTTTCCTATTTTCCTATGTTTGGTTAGTCAAAATGTTTTCCAAAACATCCTCTAGGAAAGCAAGTTCCTTACTATATAATTTCTTTTTTGATGAAGCTTACTATATAATTTTTAGTAATCCCCAAATGTTCTTTTATTTCATTTGTTTCTTTGTTATTAACTGGAAATACTATTTCTAATAGATGGATTATTTTTGTTATGCCAAGTAGGTACTTGTACTGTATTTACCTTTTCTGCTTGGTGTAGCAATGCAATTATTTGACTTATCAAATAGTTAATGTACTGACAGGAATAAACCACATTGTAGATGTTTTATAAGAAGGCTAGTTGATTATAATCATATATGTGATTTTGACGATATTTCATTCTTATGTGCAGTGTTAGTCATGTGAGAGTTGTAGGGAGACCTCTTGGCCCTGCATTCGATGTAGAGGTCCTAGACCCGTCTCAAGAATTTGTATTGAAGTACAATCGAGATGTTTTGGGATGCATGTTGCAAAGCTTGTCTAATGGAGGTCATCAAGACTCAAATATGCCTCCGACACTATCAGAGGAACTAGTGGATGATGCAGGCATTGTGGAGTATTTTTTACAGAACCACCAGCCCGGTATCGAATTCATGGGATGGGATGATGATGATGATGGTGACGACGATGAAATGGATGAAGTGGGAATTTTGTAATTTAACATCACGATTTTGTTTTCTTTACAAGTGATCGATGCATGTCCACTTTATTAAGTAGTTTTGCAGCACTTCTTTGTTTACTTTAAAAGTTTTAGAGCTGCATAAACCCTTGTAGATGAAACTGTATGATTTGTTGTAGATGCTTGTACTTTGCTTTTGCATATTTTTCAATAACAAAGTCAAACATATAGTTCAGAGTAGAATGGAAGATCAACTTATTAATCAGTAAAAGAGTTGCACTCTTGTGCATGCAAATGACATTCTTCATTTGTGGGTTTGAACTTTTTGTAAAGGATATCACTCCTCTTTAGGTCCTCTATATATTTTTTTTCCTGTTTTCATCAGTACAATATCTGACCTCTCCACTATAAGAGAGTTCAAGCACTAGGTTTAGCGCATCATTCAAACGTACTACACTACTATAGTTCTGCTACTACTACATAATATAGTGATTGACCTACCCTTGAGAACATTTTTTGTTTTTAGGTACTCTGTCTAAATTATGCTATTTGATTTCATATTTTATCTCGTATAATATACTGCAATGCAATACACAGATTCGCTTTGGGTATTAGTGATACAAAATCTCATAGGATGAACCAAATGAAAAAGGCAGTCCGGTGCACTAAGCTTTCGCTATGCGCGGAGTTCGGAGAAGGGTCGACCACAACAGTCTTACCTTGCATTTTTTTATACTTAGAGTTTTATAACAGAAAACCAAACAATTTTATTAGGTATGCATAAATTAGGTTGGTAATGAAGAATTCAATACTTAGGGTGTGCTTGGTATGAAGAAAAACATTTTTCAAAATTTTCATGATTGTTTGGTCAGGAAAATGACTCTCAACCCTCACCCCTTGATCATCATTCATCCCACCCCGAATCAGCGGAGATCCAGAAATTTGACTAAGGATGTTTGATGCGCGATTTATGCACACACTAACGCAAGTGCACGTGTCGTGTCAAGTAATATAGTCTTAGAAGACCGAGTTATCGTCCTCAGGGATTAGTGTTCAATGCTCAAATTCTATTCTATGGTATCTATTTGGTAACCGATGATTGATAAGTTGTTTATGACTATAATTATGAAAGCTAATTAAACTATGTTGTTTTACTTCAGTAATGGTGGAAATAGGGCTTCCAAATCTCCTCAACTATCCGCTTAACTTACTTATTAATGCAATTAATTATGGTTCTTCTTCTATTTTGAGATAGCAGGTTAACTAAGCCGTTTTATACTCTTGTTAAGGTAATATAAACACTCAACCCCAATATAGAACCTTTCTACCTTTCAGTGATAAGATTGACTATAAAGGAGGATTAAGAGCAATAACCTATTAATACTACACAAGTATCGGGGTACTTTCGTCCACGATTTAACCTATGTTTATTCAACTACAGCATATTCACAATCTCCCCTTTCGGCTTTCGATTAGAAATCATAAGGATTATGATAATTAGTGATCAAGTAACTACCAAGCAATCAAGACAAATATCGAATAAATCTCAACAACAACAAGAAGAACCAAAACATGCATTAATTCATAAAGATAAGTTTCAAGTGAATTAACATGAAAAGCCCTAGATTAAGTTAGTTCCTAGCCATAGACATGACAAGAACTAAATTAATATCCAACATAAACTGTAAAGAAATAAAACAAGAAACAAGAAATTACTAAGAATAGGTCTCCAATCTTGATCTCCAAAAGTTGTGTGATTTGGCAAGAAGAGGAACCCTTAAATCTGACCTAAAGTCCTCTTTTTATAGTCTCCAAAACGTGATGCCGGTTTTCCTTCAGGCCTTGACCCATTGTCATTCGAATTTGCTGATTTTTCCGCCGCACTGCGGCCTGAATCGCTCGCTGGCGCGAATCATCGCGACTCTGAACATTGGGCGCGTGGCGCTCGACTGGCTGGAGGCCGCATGACGCCTGCTTTTGTGCCCGGTTCGCCAACTTTCTCGCTTTTTGAGCTCTGGAACCTCTGTTTCTGCCCTCTTTTTGCTCCTTTTCCGCCAATGAGCCACTTTAAACCAATATGACTCAAAAGAAAGAGAATCTATCCTAAGAGGACATGTATTTGTACAAAAATGGACAAAAGACTAACTAAAAATGACTCAAAAGGTGTATATAAAATACACCGATCAAACACCCCCAAACTTAACCTTTGCTCGCCCTCGAGCAAAGATCAAAAAGAAGAAATTAAGACACAAGGAAAAAGAAAATAGAATGACTCAAAGACATTAATCACTTTGCTGCATCACTGTTACTTAGAAAAGCATGAATATTAGCCAAATAATATGCAAGAACATATAGCATGGATTTTTAGCATTCTAAACACATCAAGCTAGATATTCGCAAACTCACTTTAATCATGCTTAATGGAAGTAAGAATACTGAATTATGCATGTCAATTTCAAAATCCTATGACATGTTTACTTGCTATTCTCCACTAATCATGGATACACATGTAAGAGATCTTCAGGACTTTTCAGGGTAGTAATGTAGGTTTAGGCATGGGTAGATAAAAATAGGCATTTAGGCTCATTTTATGTACCATAAGCTCTTTTGCTTTTCAATTCTTCCCTTTTCTTTTGATTTTCTTTCTTCACTTCATATCTATCTTTCCCTTCTTTTGTTTTGAGAGAGTGAAGTGTATTATGAATAACAGGCACCCCCAAACTTAGGCTTTTGCCTACTTCTTATTACTTTTTTTATTGGGGTGCATCAAAATTGTTCACTATTTTTGTCTCTTTTTTAACACTTTCTATTCCAATCACCAAAATCTTTCACTTATGGCACAAGAGTGGAAATGTAGGGTGTCAAAGAAAAAGTTTAATTTTTAGGCTCAAAGGGGCTGACTAGGGATATTTTGAATGTCAGGGATAGGTAAAAGTGGTAAGAAAGGCTAACAAAGAAATGTTTGAGTCATCTCCCTAACATGCATATCCTAACTATTTCGCCTCAAATAGCAAGCAATCATACACATAGGTTTAATCATTTAACAATGCACAAATCAAGCAAGATACCCCAAATAGACAGATTTCATGAGTTTTTGGCATATCTCACCTAAGTGTTTAGATGGTTGCTTCTAATTCCATTACATTATTCAACCTTACTTCACTAGGCGATTTCAGTAACTAGAGCATGCATGATCTAAAATTATGACTCAAAAATACACAAAACAAATCAAAAGACTCAAAAACACTAAAGACAAATAAGACATAAATAAAACACCTCCCCCCCCAACTTAAATCACACATTGTCCCCAATGTGTGCAAGACTAAAAAAAAAAAAAAAAAATAGGGCAACTTACAGACTTGGTTTAAAGTGGTGGCGGTGGCGGTGGATAATGCATTGACCACTGGTTGAACAAGGAACTCATCTCATCAAATCTCTGGTGCAACTGTTGTTGCTCCTGTCTTAGTTCTTGTTGTCCTTGCCTCAGGTCCTGTTGACCTTGTATCATCATGTCAAAATTCTGCATCATCCTCCTCTGGTTCATGAACAAATGCTCCATTATATGAACTGGAGGTTCTGATTCTGGCGTTGCTGCTGGCTGCTTCCTGCCTCATACTGAGCCTCTGTCTCAGGCTCATCTTCATCCATGGCAGCCTCTGCTGCTGCTGGTGTTGGTCTCGCCAGCGTTCTTCTTTGGAGGGATTGGTGCAGGAAGGAATGCACTATCCCATATGACACAGGAAGTTGGACTTTCTCATATGTATCAGTGGGTAGGGTTGGGACCTCATGTCTGGAGCATAAACAACTAATAAGTGAGCCATGTCCTAACTTTCTCTAATGTTTTGCACTATTTCCTTCCCAACGTCAATCGTCTTCCCTGACATGATTCCATATATCAATTTTATTCTGTCTGTTGGCACTCTGGTAAAGTGCATCGATGGAATTAAGCGCATCGCGAAATACAACCAACCTCGATCGCTTTTGTTGAATCGACATCCGCCGATCCTCTTGATCCATTTCTCGCAATATCATACTCGGCCCGGGGTAGCTTATCAGGTTTGCGACATCCCAGTCGATGTTGTTGGTGTCTCTAGACCACGTTCTGAAATAGCTCCGCTCGTCACCTCTTTCTTCAACATCGGCTGTTTTTAATAGTAAATTCACCACTTCTGCCGTCACAGGCACATACCGTCCCCTCACAAAACATCTATCATCCACCCTCTCAGGAAAGTTATCATAAAATTCTCTCACCATCACTGTGTTCATCGGTGCTATTCTTTTCGGGTTAACAAATCTCTTCCACCCCATGACCTCTATCATTGCCCGAATGGGGTAATAGACATCTCCCTCCTCAAACGACTCCCTTTGGTACTCCATTCCTCTTTCAGGGATCAAGGGTCTAGTACTAAGTTTTTGGTATCTATCCTGAGCTTTTTGGCTGACAAACCTAGTAGTATCATATTGAGGGACGGAAGTGGATGTGGAAGCTCTCCTCTTCTTGACAGACATTTTTAGATAACTTGGCAGCATTCCCTTTGTTCAACGATATTACCCAACACTATCAATCAACAATCAGCAGCTACAACACTTATCAACCCCCACACTTCACTCAAAAAGCTCCTGCACAACACCCCACACTTACTTCGTATAATCTTCCTCGAAATCTCACACCCAACTTCAACACCCCACACACCTTCCACAGATAAAACACCTCCTCAAACCTACTACCTCATCTGATTATATTGAAGATTTCAAGCAAAGATAAAGGTTACCTTGGACGGTGTTGTTCAAGATTTTCTTGCTCCTAATGATGTTTTGAGGCAATGGGATGAGGGTTGTTGTTTAAGATGGTTAAGGGTTTAAGGAATTTAAGAGCTTTGGTTGTGATTGGGTTTAGTTTATGGAAGATTTTTAGGTAAAAGGGTAAACTTTCGTGGGTTTTTGGGGAAAGGGAAGGTTTGGGTTTTGAATTGGAGAGAGGAAAATCGGATTTAGGGCTCTTGTAATTTCAGGATTTCACGCCATGCGGCAAACTCTGCATTACTCGAACTTCCAGGTAGTGGCGCCCAACCTTCGTAATTTTTACGGACTTTTGGCGCATGTACGAGCCGATTTTCTTTTGGTTTTCTTTTCAGTTTTCGTCCACCGAACTCTTGGCTCTGAACCTGTCATCACAACATATAAACAATACCCTCCGTGAGACTGTTCTAAGTAAAAAAAAAACTAAAAAAAAACTAAATTGCATTAAATTGAATAAAATAACCTTGGGTTGCCTCCCAAGTAGCGCTGTCTTTAACGTCTTTTAGCCGGACGCAGGTTTTTTACTCACGAGGCATGGGGTAAATTAACCCCACAACCAATCCACTTCATCAACATTTTCCGCTTTCTCCTTCTGTTTTTTTTTTCAAGAGGAGGTTCAATATCACTTACCTGTTTTGGCGGGCTTATCTCCCTTGTTGTGGATTGCGCTGGCTCAGACGAAGTTCTGACAGTGCTAATTGCAAAGCACTTGCTCATGACTGGGGGTTCAATAATGTGTTTGAACGCTTTGAACACCATCTCTTCACTTTCCACTCTAAGTGTCAGCTCACCCTTCTCTACGTCAATTAGGGCTCTCGCATGTTGCGAAGCAGTCTTCCCAATATGATGGGGATCTCCTCATCTTCCCCCATATCAAGGATGAGGAAGTCCGCAGGAAAGAAGAATTTTCCCACCTTAACTAGGACATCTTCAATCTTCCCCCTGGGATGCACCACCGTCTTATCTGCTAACTGCAAGCTCACAGTGGTTGGTTTGGCTTCACCTAACTCCAACCTTTTAAAAACAGACAAAGGCATAAGATTTATACTAGCCCCCAAGTCACAAAGGGTCCTATTACATGTTACCCTGCCAACTGTGTAAGGCAGTGTGAAGCTCCCTGGATCCTTGAGTTTAGGGGGCAATTTCTTCTGCGAGATGGCACTGCATTCCTCTGTCAGTGCCACCATCTCATACTCCGCCAACTTCTTCTTCTTTCCCAGAATTTCCTTCATAAATTTAAAGTAAGTAGGCATTTGCTCCAATGCCTCAATGAACGGAATGTTGATGTGTAACTTTCTGAATATCTCCAAAAACTTGGAGAATTGCTTATCAACCACTTTCTTTTGCAATCTTTGCGGTAAATGAATCCTCTCAGTGTACTCCTTCACTGGGACTGTTGGAGCTTTCTCTGATATCAGGCGATCTTCAATAACCATCTCCCTCTCTGCATCTACTCTCCGTTCAACCACGCATCGGGTGTAAGTTTCTAACTGCTTTTCCACTCCTCACCGCACTGCTGCAATCGCTCTGGGGTTCATCTCTGTATTGCTAGGCAAGGTACCCTGTGGCCTGTTGTTTGCCATCTTCGCTAGTTGTCCCACATGTGTCTCCAAATTCCTGATAGAGGATCTGGTCTCTGCCATGAACTGGGTCTGGGAGTTGGTGAGTGTCAACAGGGCTGCTCTCAGCTCACCATCCGCTTGTTGGCGAGTGCACCAATTGTTGTGAAGATGAGACTTGAGTGAATGGTTGCTGATTTTGGTACTGGCCTCGAAATTGGTTCTGCTGCCCTTGATCACGCCTCCATAAAAAATTAGGGTGATTCCTCCACCCTGGATTGTAGGTATTCGAATAGGGGTTGTTCTGGGGACTTTGATAATTCCCTACTGCTTGGCACTCTGCTTGCTCGATCGAAATATTGTTAGGATCAGCTGATGGGCACCTATCAAAGGTATGTGGACCTCCACACATTTCACAACTCAATGGCATTTGCACTACATTTACAGGCACTGTATTTTGTTGCAGTTGCTTGGTCAAGAGAGCAACTTGGGCATTTAGTGCAGTGATGGCATCAATCTCATGAACTCCTATTGCTCTTCTGCCAATCACCCCTCTGTCCTCTGTTACATGATTATTGGTGGCCATGTCTTCCAATAAATCATGAGCTTCGTGTGCAGTTTTTCTTATGAAAGTTCCACCTGCGGCTGCGTCAATGATCGTTCTGGTAGTCCCGCTTAGCCCATTATAGAAAATATGGACCAAATTCCACAACTCAATGCTGTGATGTGGACACTTTCTTTGCAAATCTTTGAATCTCTCCCAAGCTTCATAGAGTGATTCTCCATCAGCTTGATAAAAATTGTTCAACTCCCCTTTCAGCTTAGTGGCTTTGCATGGTGGAAAGAACTTAGCTAAAAACTTCTGTGCTAACTCTTGCCATGTGAATATCGAATCTGTTGGCAAGGAATTCAACCAAACTTTCGCTCTATCCCTGAGTGAGAAGGAAAGAGCCTCACCTGACGGCGTCATCGAACGCCATTGTACTTGAAGGTTGCACACAACTCTAAGAAATTCGCTATATGCATGTGAGGATCTTCCGATGGCAACCCTCCGAACTGAATAATATTTTGCACCATGCTTAGGATCGCAGGCTTGATTTCAAAATTGTTTGCTCCTACATCGAGTTCGATGCAAGTATGTGCCTCATTCACCGGCAAAGACATAATCTCCCAAGCTTCTCTCACTGGACTGGACCTCTCTTCTACATCCATCGGCAATCTCCGGCATCCTTCGTTAGGTTGATGATCACCTAACCCTTCGCTCACTTCATTGTTGTTTTGTAAGCCTCCCATCTCTATTAAGGCGAAACTCGTTGGTTTCTCCGCTCGCTTTGCAAGTCTTTTCAATTTCTGGGTTGAAGGGAACAAGTGTGTCTGCTCCTCTTCTCCTTCGTATAAACTAGATGCCTGAAACAGATCAAAATAAACAAACGGATCACGGCACACTGATTTTCATAAAATAAAAAAAATAGTAATAAATAAAAACAAATATAAAAACCAAATTAGAAATTAAGAATAGGTAAAATGATATTGAACTACGCCAATCCCCGGCAACGGCGCCAAAAACTTGATGCGCGATTTATGCACACACTAACGCAAGTGCACGTGTCGTGTCAAGTAATATAGTCTTAGAAGACCGAGTTATCGTCCTCAGGGATTAGTGTTCATTGCTCAAATTCTATTCTTATGACTATAATTATGAAAGCTAATTAAATTATGTTGTTTTACTTCAGTAATGGTGGAAATAGAGCTTCCAAATCTCCTCAACTATCCGCTTAACTTACTTATTAATGCAATTAATTATGGTTCTTCTTCTATTTTGATATAGCAGGTTAACTAAGCCGTTTTATACTCATGTTAAAGTAATATAAACACTCAACCCCAATATAGAACTTTTCTACCTTTCGGTGATAAGATTGACTATAAATGAGGATTAAGAGCAATAACCTATTAATACTACACAAGTATCGGGGTACTTTCGTCCACGATTTAACCTATGTTTATTCAACTACAGCATATTCACAATCTCCCCTTTCGGCTTTCGATTAGAAATCATAAGGATTATGATAATTAGTGATCAAGTAACTACCAAACAATCAAGACAAATATTGAATAAATCTCAACAACAACAAGAAGAACCAAAACATGCATTAATTCATAAAGATAAGTTTCAAGTGAATTGACATGGAAAGCCCTAGATTAAGTTAGTTCCTAGTCATGTATACGACAAGAACTAAATTAATATCCAAATATAAATCGTAAAGAAATAAAACAAGAAACAAGAAATTACTAAGAATAGGTCTCCAATCTTGATCTCCAAAAGTTGTGTGATTTGGCAAGAAGAGGAACCCTTAAATCTGACCTAAAGTCCTCTTTTTATAGTCTCCAAAACGTGACGGCTTTCCTTCGTGCCCGTTGTCATTCAATTTGTCGATTTTCGCCGCGCCAGCCCGCATCGCGCGCCATGGCTGAATCATCGCAGCCTCTAAACATTGCGCCGTGGCGCTCGACCGCTGGCCGAGGCCGCGCATACGCCTGCTTTGTGCTCGGTTCATGACTTTCGCGTTTTGAGCTCGAATCTCTTTCGCCTCTTTTGCTCCTTTTCCGCCAATGAGTCACTTTAAACCAATATGACTCAAAAGAAAGAAAATCTATCCTAAGAGGACACGTATTTGTACAAAAATGGACAAAAGACTAACTAAAAATGACTCAAAAGGTGTATATAAAATACACAGATCAATGTTCGAATTTTGAAGAAGTAATATGTAAATATATGTTAAGGATGTTCAATATGTAATATATAATAATTGATATATCTACACGGTATAATTTTTCGGAGGTTGAACACCCTGAACCCCAACTCCGTTCCACCTCCATAATACTTGCTATATTACATATATATATATTCTCTTGAGATGATATCTTTTTACTTATTTACTCTAAATACTAAAAAATAAATAAATAACCACTTTGTTTTCCTTAAAAAAATCCATGAAAAAATACTTTCCTTCAAGCAAAACACAGCCGATTACTTACATTTTGCTAGTCGCCTTTGTATCAGATTGTTTGGTTTTGAGTAGACCGTAGACCTGCCCATCTCTAAGGTTAGCTTTTCTATCCGTCTGGGTTTTGCCGTATTAGTTTTCACCTACACTCATTCTTATACTCTATTTGCTAATATTTTCTTTTACTCAAGTTACTGTGTTATTTTTCATCTACATTTTACCAAGTAAAGGAATTTCCCTAATCCCTATACTCAAATATTTGTCAGTTTATTGTTTCTTTTAATTTCTGCTGTCTTATAATGTTACTACGGCTGCCTCAGTATAGTCGATAAATATGACCTTGCATAATATTTTGGCTAATGTTTTAAAGTTTTGATTTTTGGATAATCTTATTTTAAAACAGAACAAGGGCCCATTTGGCCATGAAAATTGTGAAATTTGAAAATTTTAATTTTTGTTTTCAAAGTAAAAAATAGTATTCGGAAATTGGAGTTATGTTTGGCCATGAATACAAACTGAAATTATTTTTGAGTTTTTGTGAGTGATTTAAAGCAAAAAAAGTTTTCAAATTTCAACCAAACATGGCCAAACACCACTAAAAGAAACTAATGGTTCCTCCTGGGCATCTTCTTGGAAAATTTCCAATAACTTGTGGAATTGTCTGCTAATTGATTTCCCATTTGAGCAATTTTCTGATGTGCTGCTGATTTGGTATGTATTAACAGTGGCGGAGGTACTGTAATTAGTTGCACCACCAGAATTTTCAATTTTTTTTAATACATAACGACTTCGTTGTGTTGTCAATAGCTGCGTTTTGAGTTTACACATGGACTCTAGACGATTTTCTTTGTAAATGTAAGAATATTTATTATTTGCATGACTTTCTTTATATATTGTTTTAATACTAGTCTGCTTTTTGCTATATTGGTCTCTTGACAACATTCGTAATTTATTTTTTTTGCTTCGTACATTGCCTCACAATTTTGTTTTACTTCATATGTTTGCACCACCAGATTTTGTTGCTTGAATCCGTCACTGTACGTATAAATAGCCAATAAATGGCGCATAGAGGTTGAGGTTTGGCTTTTTGACCAGGATCATTGCTATATAATGACTTCTGTGGAAACCAAGTTCTAGGGTAAGGGTAACAAATCATTATATTACTGTTCTTACTTCTATTTATTCTAAAACTTTTAATCTCGTGAGTGCTTTCCTATAGCTATATAATGACTTCTCTGGGAACAGAGTAACTGTTCTCCATCTGACCTACCAAATTTATTCGTGCACTAGACAGCTACGTATATATATTTAGTGAAACGCTAGCATATCAGCTTTAGTATCTTAAAAAGGACAAAAAAATCAATTCCAAATCCGGAATAGTCCATTATATTTCCATACTAGATAATTGTCTTTTTAAGTCAAAGTTCTTTAATATAATTGTTATCCTAACTCTGGTGTACAAAGCTCTAGCCAGACTACAGAGACTTGGCAAATCAGTGGACCTCAGGTTAATAAGAAGAGCTAAACTTTAGTTCTAACTAGGTAATATCGCCTATATGGATCCTTTGTTTCTAGTTTTTTCTAGCCTTAGCTAAATCTTCACTGATTCATAGAAATTGCAAGTCTTTTTGGACAATTTTTTTCCATATGATTTTAGGTCTACTTCCGTCACATATAATCATCATAGTGTTGCACCTACTCACCAATGCATTTGCATGTCTTGTAGCCTTGTAGGACATGGTTAAAAGTTAAAACAATCTCGGGCAATCATTTATCCTCTATGTGTGCTACTTGCACTTTCTACCTGATGTGATCAATTGTACACTTTAACATTATATGACTGCAATTCTATCTTAATATCAATATTTTTACGACACTCTTCTTGTGGATATCTTAATCCAAAAGGTAAAAAGTCCCTTGCTTTACTACTCTCTGCTGGTCTTTGTGTATAATTAGCCTTCATTCTTTTATTGAATTTTTGGGGTGAACTCCAGATGTGTTGGTTATTCTTGGTAGCATGCTAATTTTCCTTCCTTTTCTTAAAGCCCCAAATTGTTAGTATCTTCCCAATGCTTATTTTTCTTGCCTCATTTTTGCTTTCTCGTTTCATTAGTTTAGATGGTTTTCCAGATTTTTCTTCTTGGTGTTTTTGAATTGGAAAATTGGTTAATGTTATGAAGGATGAGATTTTTTTTTGTGTTTTGACTTGATGTGGGACTTTTATTCCTTGAAAGCAGCTTAAGAGAAGTCATCCTTGTGAGCTGTCAGTACCCGCAAGCACAAAACATATACTGGCTATTTTACTTAATTCCTTCTCTATCTTCTTCAAAATAAATATTTTTACTTATTGCATGAATTATGATGATTCATGATTTGGAACTTTGAGTAATTTTGCTTTGGTATGGAGACACGTGTTGATTTTGTGCAATGGCTTGAATCTGACGTGTCTCTAAACATTCTGATGCGTTTGAATGATCCAGCTGACGTGGTCCGTGCTGCCTCTGTTTCACGCCTTTGGCGCCAATTTGGTGAGTCGTTCAAGCCTTCAGTTTTTTCTTTAAAGCAGTTATTGCCTTGTTTAGTACTCTTATTTAGGCAGTGAGTCTGAAAAACTCCTTTTTTTCATCTCATCATAGTACGACACTCTTAACGATACTATGTTTCACAAATGATAAGTCATAGATTGCATTTTCCTATTTCCATTCTCTTCTGGTCTTTTTCCTATGCTTGCTATATTTAAAGTGCCTAAAAGCTCATAGTTGCTCTATCTTTGTATTCTTCATCGTTGTAGATACTTAAGTAAAGATCCTTTCTGCATTAATAACATTTTCTTTGTTTGCATCTACATCTACTCTGAGCATTGACACTAAATCCACAATTTGAATATGCCTTGATAATCAATTTTAAGGGTACATCCAACCCAATCATAATCAAATTCTGTGTTTTGTTCTCAAAATACCATGTGCAAAATAATTGATGCATGAGACAAAGAACACTGTATATGAGAATCTCTTGAGGTTAAAAATGTCAGGTTAGAGCTTGACCAAATTACCTGGTCCATTTTATTTATTCTGATATCGACAAATATGATGTCAAGTACAATTTTACTGAAGTTGAAATACTGTAATATGTTTCCAACCTTGGCTGTGAAGAACCTTTATTGTACCTCTGTTTCTTGTGTCCCTGTTTCTCTTTTATATTTTAGAAACTTCGCATTGATCTTCTAATTTTTTCCCACAAATTCCTGATTTTTAATGACTTGATGCCTAAGTGGCTAAGTTAGGAAATAATTGAGGTAGATATTACATAAACACCAAATTAATCAGTCCTTGAACTACAATGTTGTTTCTTTTCGCGGTTATAGTATTAACAAGGCTTTCAGATAAAAAAAAACGGTTTGGTTTGTCTTTTTCTTTCTTTTTGGGGTTCTTTTTTGGAGAGACTTTGTGAGTGTTGGATTTGGTTCTAGGAGAATTAGTTTTAGGGTTGCTTTACGAGGAGTGGTTTTGGGGGAGAAGTGGAGAACTATCTCTAGAGGTCTAAAAAAAATTCAAACTTTCATATAGTGAAATGAATAGAATTTAAACCGAAGAACATGTTTTGTAATCAAAAATCCTTTTTTTGGTTGAAGGAAAAATATTGTTTCAGGAAGAGAGAGAAATGAAAAGAACTTTTTGGGGACAATACGATTCTGCAAAAGCTGAAAGGGTAACCCTGTTTGAGGCCCCATTGTTTCCATCTAAAAATATTTATAGCTTCCAGAGTTCCAGTTATCTAGAGAAATCAGAAAACATTGATTTGTTTGCTTCCAGTTATCTTTTTTTGGATTGCTAGATTGATGATTCTATCGATTAGTATGATCTAGTTGTTTGATAGCACACTTGGTCTTTTTGCTTGTCATCAAATATCACCTGATCTATCCTGTTGAGTGTAGGCTTGCCCAGTTGCATGTTGTAAATTTGCCTTTGAGTTTGTATCCAGTAATTTGTTAATTAATTGGTACTAGTTTTTTTAAGTGCTTTTTGATAAATTACTAATTGAAGGGGAGCCTTGGGGTAAATGGTAAAGTTGTTGTCATGTGACCAGGAGGTCATGAGTTCAAGCCGTGGAAACAACCTCTTGCATGAGGTAAGACTGCGTACAATAGACCCTTGTGGTCCGGCCCCTCCCCGGACCCCGCGCATAGCGCGAGCTTAGTGCACCGGGCTGCTTTTTGTTTTTTACTAATTGGAGACAGTACACTACATATCATATTTTTCTTCCGTGACTGCTGTGTGCAATCTAACTAGTTTATTTTGAAGTTGGAAACTTTAGTGACTGTACCTTGGACTGTCAGCATTCCAATTTCATCACTTCTTCTGGCTTTACAAAGTGGCATCAATTTCTTATAATTTCTTTCATACAGAAAATTGATGCTATATTAAGCATCTACTTCAAGAAATCTAGGGATGCCATTTTTCACTCCTGAAGGTTTTATTATTATTTGGGAGAACAAATGGATTGAAGGTCTACCTATTTTTCTGCAGTGGCTACTAATGGAATTTCCAAGCAACTGTGTCTGAGAAAGTTTCGCAGCTTTCTAGAATTGCACCTATAACAGAGCCAGATTCGAGAGTAGCAAGAAGAAAAGATGTCGAGCCTAGCAACTCCAGTTGGGAGACTCAAAAAGAGACCATAATGTTTATGCTTCTCTACTTCAAGCTATTGAAATATCAAACTCATTTAATTGCATAGCTAATGCAGTTTGCGCTTCAAGTACAGACCATAATCCAGCTGAAAGTATTGGGCATACTCTACTCCCAAGAGACAGATATCAAGATTTAGCTTCATACTGGTCAAGTATAGGGCACAGTGATCCCAATGCCCCCGAGAAGCTAATGTACAAATTGAAAGCTGATCTTTGTGTCATATAAATATACAACCTTTTGAAGGTATTGTTCAGGTTCTTTCAATTTCTCTTATCATCACCTTGGGCACTAATGCCCTCTTGACTATTCCCAATGAGACTTCCAAAGTTTTTTGTTGTTGCTCTTTTGCTAATATGCAAACGTTTCCAAATCAGATTATTTCCATCCAGGCAAGCCCATATGCTCTGCAAAATCTGTTCGATTTCGATTAGGACACCCCAAATTCTCAAGAGATAAAAGTGACCAGCAACGACCTGCTGATGACAAGTTTATATGGATGTGTACCTCGGAAGAATTCCCTATGAGACAGGTGCAATATAAACTTTACTTTTTCCCAACACAGACAATCTTATTTACTAAATTGTCTTTTTTTTTTCCTGATGGAGGCACTAAGCTTTATTCTGGTTAAGGCGTAAAGTCTTGTCCTAAGTAGGTGGAATAGTTCTCCACTGAGGGGGAGCACTAGTAGGCCTTATTCTAGCCAAGGCTTCTAACTCTTGTTATAAGTAAAAGTATACTAGGTTAAACATCATCTCCAGACCTTCCAAAGGAGTGTCATAGAGAATTGACAAAGTTAACTTTGATGACCAGGAGAACCGCTTGCAGCAGTTCAAGCTACCAGAACCGGTGCTTTGCATTGGTAGATATCTGCAGATTGAACTGTTGAGCAGAGCTCAGAGATGTGATAATGACAACTTGTTTTACATATGCTTAGAGTTCAACACTTTCCCCGTCTTAATTGGAAGTTCTGTTCGGTATTTATTGGTCTATTCAGCAGCAAGATTTTGTAGCTGTCTTCTCTGTGTACTACTGATATGGCTTGAGATACCTCGAGTAACTAATTTCATCTGCCAAAGAATTGAAACCCATACTTTCTCTTCGAAACATATATTTCTAACTCAAGAAATGAGGACTAAATTTATAAAATAGGACAATTTGAAAGAACTAGAGAACAATGTTAACTTAATTGGATATTCAACAAACTATACTAACCTATCGTTCTATACTTGAAACATTCCTTTTTCCAGTTCATTCCTAATCTAACTCCATATTTATCATTCACCGACTTCTTTCTTTTAGACAAAAGACTCAATACTTTTTGGTTTATATTATGCATTCTTCTGAATGGCATTGTGGAGGAATGTGGTTTTTTTCCATAGGTGACAATCAATATTCACTACCTTCCTTCCCAGTTTATTTACAAACCAAAATACTGAATTAAGAGAACTTTCCAATTAGAAAACATGAAGCATCTAGGAGTCTGGTCATCACTCCAAGGTACTAAATCTTATGATTAACACCGGAAAGCAAATATTTGGTCTTCATCAAGAAAAAGTGACACTATTATATCCTACTAGCATTTAAGATTGCAAAAACCAGAAAAAGAAATCAAAAAGGAGGAAACAGGGTACTTGTTTTCACTGGAAACTAAGACTAGAACCGAGTCTAATGTATATTTTTATAAGAGATGTATTTGCACGACTTTTAAAAATAGGGATAAAATCTAAGTGGTGAACTGAAAAAGGGACATTTGTATAAGTCAGCCTGTACAAAAGAGGTCTAAATCCATGTTGCAAAGCTTGTCTAATGGAATTCATTCAAATGTACCTCCAATTAACCGTTGAAGTACTGCCTGGACGAGATGATCCTGCTTGTGTATTTTTCTTTCTTACATAGTTAAAACCTAATCGTTCAAGTGGAAACGCAAGATGAAACACATTTCAAGAAATAATTAGTTTCTCACTGAAAGTTCATCGAGTAAAACAAATTTCTACTTTCATTAATCTCCAATTCAGGGACACAGGTTAGCCAAGCGCCATTTAAAAAAAAATCATTAGTGGATTTGAACTTTCTTTTAGAAAAGATAATCACTCCTCTTTTAGGTTCTACTAAGATCCATGGAATCAATACACTTGTCTCAAGAGATAGTTTTTTTATTTTTAGTAATACAATACAAATCATGTCAACTTATGGCATTCAGCCTCTTCTATCATAATACAATTCTAGGTCACTATCTGAGAAACCTCACTAGTCCTTACCGCTAAAGACACTTGGATTTACTGTACTATGATCTGGAGATCTTCTTGCAGTACAATATTTGCCCTTGAAATGCCATACCATTCAATTGTGTAGTGATCCAAGACACACTATATTATTATTAAAGTTCTGTACCAGAATGAAAGATGCAGTAAACCAGGTAAAATTTCACAGTAACACGTAAACAAACTGCTGAGACTTCATAAGCAGTATGCATATCATAGATAATTATTCTAGTGATCTTGGGAATTCAGCAAAGGATCAGAGCCTTTCACGATGCCTTGGCCTTTGGCGGTGCTGGGAGCAACTGCACAAGGAAAATAAGGCATTAAGGCATCTCAATACACTGACGCTATAAGGTTTATAAGCTTGTGTTCCTTCTGAAAAGACTTCTTGAGGTTAGGTTAATCAAAGGCATAGAAAAAATCTCGTTATTGCATCACTTTACAACTTTTTCTTCTTTACTTGTCAATCATTTCCACTGTAGTTGATAGTATCATGTGTACCTTAAGTAGACCAGGAAAAGATGAATACATTAAGTGATATGTACCTGATAACATGATATCAAGGAGCTAACAAATCCAAAGGCTCCTGTTACGCGAGGAGTAACTTTCTTAGGTGCCAATTGGAGCAATCCAACAGCAACTACTATATCAATGCCTGCTTTAATAAGAGCTAGAGACCTCTCATTTGACTTCTGAAGCTTACTCCGGTATTGTTCATTCTACAACACAAAATTCACCAAACATCACAAATGTAGAATAATCTTTACAGCGAAATTCTAGTGCTACCAAATAACCATAATGCATGATACTTGGAATTGGCAAACCTTGTATTTTTCGCTATTCTTGAGTTCCTTCTCCAGCTTTTTCATTGATGCTGAAAGTCTCCCAAGCTCCCCAATCTGGGTAAAAAAAAGTGTGAGACAAGCTACTGGCGTAAAAGCAAACACTAGGAGCAATGATCAAGCACTAATTTCACATGCCAAATAGTAAGGTGAGAAGTAACCTCCACTAAGGTAGTACAGATCGAAGAACCCATCCAACAAAACAGAGAGATCCTGCCAAGTAACTCAGCGCGTTCTTTGTTCTGTGTAAAACAAAACAAGAAAGTCAGGACATTTTCCCTTCATTATCTTATCTCTAGAGAAACGAAACGACTACATAATACAAAAAACATTTAGTACCTTGTAAATGCCTGTCCTTCCAAGCCACACAAATTGATCCAGAAACAAGAAAGTTGATAGCAATGCATTTTTTGACTGAAATCACCGGCACTGTTAGACAGGTAACACAAGAGTAAAAAAGAGATCACAAGAAGAGAGAGTCGGTGTTTACCTTTCCGAGCAAGATGAGTGGAAGTGGGGTTCCTGGGGCACTTGGACTAACAAGTCCATGCAGATCATTGATAAACTGTAGCAGCAAAAGGACAGGAGACTCAAAGATATAATAGATAATGGTGAAAATAAAAGCTATTGTTATTAGTACACTGTTTGACTAATAGAAATGCTCTTAAATGAATATGCCAAAATGCATTGTATTCTAACCTTGAAAAGACGGAATACTTTCCTTGCTAAGCTAGTTGTTTTGTCAACATTTTGCGCAGTGCCAGGCACTCCATTACTCAGGAATTTTGAACCATATTGTATTGCCCTGCATATCTTGTCCCTTGCCTCTGCCTTGTTCAAGTACAAGACTGCAAGGGCAAGTTCTGCTCTGGCTACATCTAGGCCACTCATTTTACTCTACAAATACTGCAAAATAAGAAATGCACAAGGTTAATATACTAAGTCAACTGGATATGTGGTAGGAAGAGAAGATAAAGCCCTTGATATGCTTTGGCCAATGCTCAGCAGCAAACTGATTACTTCTCTAATAGACAACTTCATTTTATATTTGTTGCAAAGAAACATGACAAACTATAATGAGCTCCTAGAATGTGCCTATGATTCTGGGTGTCTAGACTATTCTAAACATGTTTTTATCCATTGCTTGTAAGTTTCCCTTTCAAAAAGCGATAGAGAGGAGGGGGAAAAGGTCACCAGTTTTGGAGAAAAGTTACTACTCGGGAACGCGACTTGACATCTCAAATACAGGAGAACTAATAAGAGATAATAGTTCACAACCAAGATGAACAATCAAATGACTGATAAGTGATAACCAAGGAAGTAATATCAAATGACGATGATTATAAAGGAGAACTACAACGTTCTATATTAACTGTTGGATGCATATCTCAGTTTCGTTCAAAATATTCTCATTGTAAGAGAGAAAGAAGCACGTTTTATGAGCCATACAAACTAAGGTTCTTCCATGTAACTATGCTGGAAGGAGACAACCTTTATAGCAAATGAAACAATGACTACCATCTCCAGAGTCTTTATTTTGCATATCTCAAGTCTAGAATTCCCCATATGCTTTTCAATCATGATTGTAGTGCCTAAACCAGGATTAGAATACTTAGGGCATAAGTAGTTCCGTATGTCTACCTTTCCTTCCCTTGGAGGAGGAAAGCTTAGAAGAAATTATTATTTTCAGACACACAGGAACGCATGAAACAATGTCGATTTAGATTATGGGGTAGTTATTGAAGAAGGCTGTTCATCGTGGTCTTTTTTATCAACTCTGCACAGTGCATTTGTTCATAACGATCATGTTGTGTTTTTTTCTTTCTATTTAACAACTCAATGTGATTTGTGTTGCCCAAGATTTTGTTTTGCAGTTCTGAACTCATTAATTTGTTTCACAGAGATCAATTACAGTCACTCTCTTGTTCTCTAGAGATATGCTCTACCCAAGCTTCTACGGCTATTTAAATATATCACGTTGATAATCCCTCCCTCACCAACCCAGTTTTTTTCTCCTTATAACAAAAACTTTTACTGGTTTGGCAAAAGCCATCAAACCGCATACTCTTTGCCCCAATTATCCTAAAGTGATATACCTCCAAGTTCCTATTTCCACATCTTGAATCGTTATACATACAAATAGACTATACATAAACTAAACCAGACAGGATGGCTAAAGAGCAGACTTCCTACACAACCGAAATCCTTGACCTCCTTCCAAATCTAGGTACTTAGAAATTTCACCAGCTCACATGCTTTATCAAACAGTTGATACCACTTCAAGTTCCGCTCAATAATGCTCAAGAACAAATTAAAATTGGATAATCCTACACTCAACTGTCACGGACTTCAACCAACCAACAAAGAGTTGAAACAAAAGCATTGGACTGCATAAAAGAAAAGCACATGTTTGGTTCAGGGACTAATACACATCAAGAAATATGTATCCATTTGACACGAATCACAGAAACACAGAGTTAATACAACTACTACAACAAAACAACAACGTAACCAGTGTAGTCCCACAAGTGAGGGTGTGGGGAGGGTAGGATGTACGAAGACCTTACCTGTGTGGGGTAGAGAGTTTATCACCCTCGGCTTAAAAGAAACAAAATACAACAACTGGGACTAATAATTGTAATTAAAAATTCAATCTTTTTTGTAGAAATGAAGTACAACCCAGTAATTAACGATTCATTAGAATCAGAAAGAATAAACTAAAACCCAAGAATTGAGGATTCCATAGAATCAGAAAAACTATTAAACCAAAACCCAGTAATTAAAGGATTCAATAGAATAGAACCACAGAATATCCACCAATAAAAGATACTATCTGAGTTTGACACATGTGCAATACAAGAATCCCATAAATTGGGACCGACCAAACAAAATCAATGAAAAGAGAATTCTGATTCAACAAAGGTTAGCAATCAAAAACATAAATTTTGATACCTGGGAACAGTCGAAAGCAAGAAATAGGGATTGTACAAAAAAAAGAAAAGAGATATACCCTTAGAAATGAAGAAAGTTTATATAGAGAGTTGGCTTACGGGGATTTGTGCCACTTCCTTTTGCCTTGAGAGAGAGGTGGGTCTGAGCTGTTTGTTCAAATCTTTGGTTGTTGATTATAGAATGTGCCTTGTTGATAAGGCCTTACTTGCTTGGTCCTCTCTTTTTTTCCTCCTAAACTTCACTCTCCAAAATTATGTTTTTTACACCTTGTTTGGATGGTCGTCACCTATCGTATCCTATTATTATAACGTAGGTATCTATTATATTATTTTAATGAATATAACATTTGGATGTTCGAAGGTTAAACCTAGAAAAAACAAGATATAGAGTAGAATTATTATTAAAATATATGGTAAAGAATTAAATTATATTATTAGATAATAACCTGAAAAAAGAAAAAAACTAACGACGCGATCACACTAAATTAATGTTAAATATAATGATTTTTCATCGTTATGTAATGATATATTTAATAATACGATATATTAAAATTTAACTAACAATTAAAATAAATATTATATTTAAACTAACCGACAATATAATACAATAGGTAGCAACCATCCAAACAAAGCTGTCTTTTTTTGTACACTCAATGCTATTTAGTTTTTTATTTTCTATCCCAACTAAGAGGATACTTTTTATTTTTATTTTTAAATTCAAACTACATGAATTTTAATTATGTTTTAAAGTATATTTATTCATTGGATTAACATAAAAAAAATTACAATTCAAAATTTATAATTTTAAATATTTATATTTTAATTATAAAATATTAAATTAATATAATATAATTTAAATTTGAAAATTAATTAAATTATCATATAAATTGAACCAGATGGATTGAGTATTGCATAACATATCATTTGTCAACTTTGTCATGCTGTTGAAATATTTATTATGAGAAAATATGTATGATTACTTTATAAATAAATAACGGTATGAATATTTTTTTATATTATCAATATTTTTTTTTTAAAAGGTGGATCTCTCACTTCAGGAGCCTCCACACTCCTCCGACAGATTGTAAAAGAGTTAATGATGGTAACTCAACGTTATCAATATATGATTTAGACTTAACAATTGTATTTTATTTACTAGTGATATGAGTTGGCTTTCTATTTCTAGAAAAGGATTGCAAAGATAGCTTTGTTATTGTGATAGGATTAGGGCGTCAGCTGTGGTTTGTTTTTCTCTTGTAGGCTCATAAGATGCAAGTAAGAATTTTAAAAATAAAAAATCAAATACAACTACGTGACCTAATAATACGTGTTAAAAATAATGTCATCTGAACTTCATAATTTGTTCGTAAAAGAAAAGAGTTATCAATTGCATAACAATTTATTCTAGCGGGTTGATAATTAAATATATAACTCATTAATTCCAAGTCATAAATACTACCTTTATTCTAAAATATATAGTTTTTATTTGAAATTATTTTTTCAAGCTTTTTAGATGCAAACTATGAATAATCGTTCTATAATCGACTTCTTCTAATAATTTTCTTCTATGATAATTGATATATACCTAATTCATTCAATTTTTTTTGAGATATGATTGATTTTAAGTAAGTTTTATCAATTTTAGTTTTGAAAAACTTCTTTTCGTTGATGTAACTGTTACAAAAACTGTTAACATTATAGACAATATAGGCATTTGAAAAGATTCAAGTCTTTTTATCTGATTGAACATATCGATTAGTATTATTATCTACTTGTATTATCCCCTTAACACTTTTAATTCAGTAAATAAATCTAAACCATCAATATCAGAGTGACTATTACATTTTAAATAAATCTAAACCATCAATATTTTAAATAATATATATCTATGTAATAGAAATATCAAGTACAATAAATTTTAATTAAAAAAATAAAGAAACATAATCTGATTCAAGTAACTTGATCTAAAAAAAAAATTGTTGCTTCATAAACTTTCAATTAATGATTGATATCCAAGAAAATGCGGATCAATAATTTCTCTTGTCACACACTTTTAACTTTTGCTCTTTGATTGTTTCAAGAATAATAATTCAGTTGATTCCAGGGTGGCAGATTGCTCCCAAGAAGGCAGGTAGCTCTGACAGCCGCAGTGTGGGAGTTTCATTTCTCCTTTGTGGGGGATGACTCCTTGTGGCAGCAGGTATTGTGTCTCCCACCTAGTGAGCCGCTGAGTATCATGATTTACCTTCCTCCACCAATCTCTGTCGGGTCGGGGGTGGAGACCCTGTGGGCGAAAGATTTCGCCTTTTACTCCCAGAATAATATTGTAAAGGAGATTTTCTGAAGCTTGAAGGAACAAAGAAAATATAAAAGGACGATAATTATTTTGAGACGGAGAGAATATGTCTAATAGGCGTTTTTTGTCTTAAAGAATAAATTGCAAGCCTTTTTTATTTATTGGAATTTTTCTTCATGATTAAAACCAAATGTTAACGTGCTTAAAACATAAAGTTTGTCAATTAAGGACCCCTTTTTACGAATTAGAACAGGCCCCAAAATATTTGAGACCGCCCTGCCTAGAGTTTATAACTTTCGTGCTTGTGTGCTTGATACTGATGGTTACTTAAATGTCAAATCAATGACAAATTTGGTGGGGCAACTTTCCGACCCCTCAATGTGCTGATTCTGATGCAAAACAAACTCCATCTTCTGGTGACCTCATGTGATTCACTTTCCAGAATTTCTGAAGCAACCACAACAGGCTTGAGAACAACACTATTTTCTAAGAGCAAGTACTCTAGACAAACCTAGAAGCATGACAGCTATAGGATACATCCCAAAGTTCAGTCATGTTTGAAACAAGGAACCAATCTGTGAAGAAAGTATCTAGTTCAATGACGGTATTACCTTCATGTTTATTTAAATGTTATTAGCAGAATGCCTTGAATCTAGTCATGTTTGAGGCAAGGAACCAACCTGTGATTTCTTCATAGATAGCCTTGGCAAATCCTAGCATGCAGCTAACCGATGATACAGATCAAGTGTATAATGATATTTCATTAACTTTTTTATCAGTGTATATCCATAACCTAGCTGAAAGAAAGCCAGTTCACATTGTAAGCACCCACAAGCACTTAATGAGCACGATTTTGAAGAAAGCAAATTAAAATAAAAGACTATGCAACACATATTATATATATCCTTCAAATTGACAAAAAATTCATCCAGAATGAGGTTTTACTTTCAAGACAAAAAGTGTTGCATCTTTGTCTTGATTTCTGTTTGAAACAGTTTTTTCTTCTCCAAACAAGATGCAAGCAAGTTGTCTCTCAACTATACAATAGGAAAAACTGCAGTACCCTTCAAAAAGTAGCATGATTGCAAGATGAAATTGGTGGGACTCACCTTGCTAGTATTTCAAACATACTGGCAACTGCCTATCTGATGAATGTAAATGCAATAGCAGAGTAGTCGGTGAAAGAGCTGATAACGAGGAGCTTCTCACCAATCAGTTTTCATCATATGATTTTTCGTATAAAGATCCCCCCTCAAACATTCAAGAGATAAACAAAGACGAGAAATAATAGGACGAGAACATAACCAAACCATTTTGCTTATGGCAGATAAGAACTGATAAATTAAATAGAACTTGAGAGTAGTTATTACAAATGGTCTGGTTTTATATAAACCATTGACAGCACAGATCAACAGGCTTTTGCCTCCCAAATCCTCTTCCCCACCCCACTTTTGATATTATGACATGAATTGGATTAAGAGTAAGATTTCATTTTACAAGGACAGTGAATTTTTGCCCTACCTATTTTCTGCTAAACAAGCTTCTCAATTTCCCTCTTTCCAAGCGTTCAAGTAGCTTCTTTGCACCTGGAACATCCATCTCGGTAAGCTTCTTTAGATAGCCAATTGCTCCATAGGAAATCATCAGTTTCTTGCATTTCTTGCTCGAGGAAAGCAAGGAAAGGCAAGCAACAGCATACTTCTTAGCAGTGTTTTGAGGAGCTGGATCAAGCAGCTGAACCAAATTTGGCACGCTTTTATCGTCTTTCTTGACTTCCCTGCAATTATGTGCAATGGACATTAGGCTCGCAATCGCTTGAGCAGAAACCTCCCTCACCCCATTTACTTTAGCTTCCAGCATCTTAATAAGAAGAGGGATGCATCCAGCTTCACCCAAAAGTCTCTTCATCTCAGTTGAGGCGCAAATTCGACACACTGCTGATGCAGCAGCTTGTTGTGCACCAAGTGATCCTGACTTGAGGACATGGACCAAACTCGGAAGGAGACCAAGTGAGATTAAAACGTCCATTGACACAGACCCCACCAAATTTCTCAAAGCCCCTACAGCTGACTCTTGGGGCAGTGGACCATCCAAGTATGCCAATAGGCTTCTGATTCCACCCTCTGACACGACTGATCTTCTGAGATCGTCATTACCAGAAGTAAGATTTTGCAAGCATTCAGCCGCATATTCTTTAGATCCCAATAGTATTCCACAATCAAGGAGATTTATCATAACTTTTATGATACCTTCTTCAGCTAGAGCTTGCCGAACTTCTGGCACAGCAGATATATTTTTTAAGGTACAAGCAGCAGCAGCCTGTGAAACAGAATCACTGGTCCGGCAGATATCGATTAGAGGCCTAATGCCACCATGTCCAACAATAGAACGAGCTGTTTCTGCTGTCATCGACAATCTCTGGAGAGAAATGGTGGCCTTCTCTTTACTCACAGTTGTACCAGATTCAACAAGACGTATAAGAGGAGGGAGAACACCTTCTGAAACAAGACAATTCTCACAACTCCCGGATTCTGCAAGCGAGCAAATTACAGTTACCGTCTTCTCCCTCATTCGAGGAGAAGTAGCGGTTAATAATTGGACTAGAGCTGCAATATTGCTTCGACCAAGGACAGCCAAAACATTCTTCTCATCTTCTTTCATGGCTTCAAGAAGGTTATCAAGGGCCGTATGTTTAGCCTTCAAGTGGCCAATCTGAAGCCGAGCAAGCAATTCTCGTAAATTTCCATGTACCGCTGCCTCAGGTGCTGCAGATGTGCTTGCAACAGATGACGGTAAAGTAACCTCACCAAGCACTCCAGACTTGATTAAGAGTCCGCAATCACGCAAGTTCAAATCCAATCTCCCTGACAAGGCATCTAAATCACTTTGCATCCGAAGTTTCCCCTCATACTTCTCCTTCACACACTTGTCTGCCAATTCAACAGCTTCATTTAACGTCTTTGATACCGTCTGCAATTGCTCCTTACAAAGAGCATTCTTTGAGAACAAAGGATGGCTAGATAAATCAGACAGCCGGTTTGGGATCTGTTCCAATTTTGAAATAATTATCTTCCATCTACCAGGGAATCCTTTAACCTCTCTTGCCTTCTCAAGTGCCACAGGCACAAGCTCTTGTGCACGCAAGAGCCACTCTTCAACCGACAAGTTGCCACTCTCATCCACCATGATATGAAGTAGACGTGAAGGATCAGATTCTATACCACTGCTGAGTAGAACTGCAATTCAGAAAAACAAGAACCTCAATAACATCGACAGGTTTTGCAGGAACATATCCAATAAACATAGATCAAGTTCCTAGACAACTACCCATTTTGAGAGTTTGGTATCAAAGGAGAAGAAAATCCACAAGGAAAAAACTTTTAAGGAAGAAAAGCTAGGCACTAAGATGCCTTTCAGATGAAGAAGTGAACTTCAGACAAACTAAAACCAACAAAGTAGTGGCTAGTTTTCAGAAAAGTATAAAATATATCATCCTTTCTGCTAGAAAAGTTAAAGTTGTGGGAGCAGTTACAATCACAAAACATTAAACTATAGGGAATCGGCAAAGAAACTTCAATAAATAAATAGAGGACAGAGAGGACAAACATTAGAGGGTTCCAGTATCTTGTATGAACTATGATCACAGAAATCTGGTTTGCTGAAAATGAAAGCCCACAGACAATTACTAAGCACCTAATAAAGTAGTCCCCACACGAGTTCACTCAAAAGTTTTTTCAAGTAGAGTGAAAAATCAACATGAAAATCTTAAAGTAAAACCAAATTTACTGATTCATTGACAGCTTATGAAAGTGAAATGATGGAACTCTTCTACAAATACACCACAATTAGCCATTAAAAAATGTCGGCTGGTGTTTTTCACCATGACCAAAATGCCCCCATAGAGGTGATATTGTCAACAGGGCATTTGGGGAACAGACAGGGGCAAGTTGGTAAAGAAATAATGAAACTTCATAACTTTACCTTTCAGCTACGGAATAGGACATTGGTTCTAGATGAATAGAAAAATCTTCAACTACTACAAAACAAAAGGCATAACATGAAGTAGATCTAAATCTAAATGGCCAAAATTCCAAGAAAGGACAGGTCCACTAGTTCTATTTGTAACTTAATTCCAACTTTATCCCCATATATATTTATATCCATTGCTGGTATAGTATTGAAAAGGAAGACTCTTTGCTTTGAAGAGAAGATATAATTTTTTAATCTCCAGTTGTACATACATGGTTTTGAAATGGGACCAAGCTCCCACTATAAGAATGTTCACCAAATTTTATGCAATAAATAACAATAAAAGAAATTTCATTGTAATACCTCTAGTTGACTAGTCTTTTGGCTGTCATCCAAGCCACTCAAAGCTTTATCAGCCACTTAAAGACTTCCAATACTGTTTCTACAAGCAAATATCACAATCAAAAAAATAAATCCCAAAAATTAATGATCAATCGTTCACTAATCACCTAGATTTATCCATGATTTTGAAAAATCAAGACCTACCAAAGAAAAAGACCCCTTTTTACTCATTGTCAGCCTATCTAATCTTAAGATCAAATGGGGGGAAAAAGAACCAATCTTTAAGACTCAAAAAACTAGCAGCATCCTTTTTCCTTAGGTGAAAAGAACTAAAAATAGCTTGATCCTAAATTTCTTCCAAACCCCTCTCAAGCTTGAGGTCTTCTTCTCAAAAAAACCTTCCTTTTGGTAAAAAGATAATAACTTTGATCAAAATTTTGTACAACAACAATATACCCAAGTGTAATTTCACAAGTGGTGTGTGGGGAATGTAGAGTGTCCGAGAGATCCTTGATTCAGCTCAGAGTAAAGCATTAACAAAGCAGATCAAATAGAAAAAAGGATTGATCAAAATTTTGTAAGAAATGTAAATCAAAAAACACCCTTCCTCATTGTTAGCCTGTCTAATCTTAAGATCAAGTGAAAGAAAGAGCTAAAGAACCAACCTTTAAGACACAGAATCAATTAATAGCACCCTTTTCCCTCAGCTGAGAAGAACCAAAAATAACTTAACCCTAAATTCCTTCCAAACACCTCTCAAGCTAGAGTTCTTCTTCCCAAAAAGCCCTTCCTTTTGGTAAAAAGATTGAAACTTTGGTCAAAATTTTGTAAAAAATGTAAATCAAGAAACACCCTTCCACAGTCTGTCTAATCATAACAACAACAACATATCCAGTATAATCACACGAATGGGGTCTTGAGAGGGCAGAGTGTACGCATAACTTATCCCTATCAATCAAGTGAAAAAAAGAAGCTAAAGAACCCACCACCTTAAAGACTCAAAAACAATTAATAGCACCCTTTTGCCTCAGCTGAAAAGAACCAAAAATAGCTTGATTCTACAAATCCTTCCAAACCCCTCTCAAGCTAGAGGTCTTCTTCCCAAAAAGCCCTTCCTTTTGGTAAAAAGATTGAAACTTTGATCAAAATTATGTAAGTCGAGAAACACCCCCAAATCTAAATGCTGACCACAAACCAGAAAATACACGTAACTCTTATTTGGCCATCTTTCAAAAGGAATTTTGTGGTTGTTTATGAAAGAAAATGGCTAGAAATGAGAAGAAATTTTGAACTGGAAGTAGCAGAAGAAGAAGTGGGAGGAGCTAAAGTAGCTGTTAGACAGCATCTAGTTTGAAAACAGGTCATGAGTTAACGGAAGAAGACAGAATATACTCATATAGTAGAGAGAAACAACAAAATCAAAATCTCTCTATATAAGAAGAAAATGTCAGATACAGACCTGTATCCCTTATTGTCACCTAGATTCTTTCCAATAATAATTAATAATGCAGCATGCTCAGAAATGGACGGTTGTGATTGAAGGATTAGAAACAGTGAATCAGACCGTTGGCGTTTGGTTGAAATTTTCAAAGTGTTATTACAAGAATTGTTTTTTTATATATAACTTTCCGGTTTACGACAGACTATTGCCGGAGATAGTAACATCGACCTCAATAAATCACGAAATATGCTTGAATGACTGCGTTTTACAACACAACTGTTTTTAAAATTTACCAAGGGGCTGATGTGTCAGAGTAAAGCTGCCACGTGTGTCAAGTGGGACCCATGATAAATATTTGCTTTTTGAAAAGCTTTCATGGTGGGTGATCTACTACTAAATGTAGCACGTGTAGCTGGCAATGTACTGCTTAATGGCACTTTTGGATAAAAAAGTGCTACTTTCACGGAAAATGATCCAATAAGAGGAAATAAATAAAGTCTACCAAAAATTGCAGTTGAAAATCAAAAAGCCACTCACTTTTTTTTTTTTTTGATAATTCAGTGCCTCGTGCTGTCTAAGCATTCTCATATCGCTGCGACAAATCGATCTTGAGGCTCTGGAGCGATAGAACCGTCATGCCAACCGCCGGATAAATCGCGAGATGTGCACGCGTTCGATGTCTGTCGTCGCTACCAACGGATCAACGCTACTGGTCGACCACTGCGACCGTGCGGAGAATCAAACTCACACTGCAACATGCCCGCGCGGTTAAACTACCAGACTTTAATACGAGACATATGCCCCGGAGAACGTATCCGCCGAGAATCGAACTTGTGACCCTAAAGCCACAAATTTGACTAATGGTCACTGGACCACTATCAGCGGATAGCCACTCACTGTTTTTAACTTTTTATTAGTACAAACTACAAAGCTAAGCTCATATCTGTTCGAAGATTATATATGGACAGCTATGTCAAAAGAATTCATATGATATTATATTTCATAACACTAAACATGAGCATTAAGACATGCAATGTCGCTATAGAGTTAAAGCATCAACCTGCTATTGGTTCTGAGCAATATAATTAACACAAAATCAAAAAGTCTAAGATTTTGGTTTGACTCGTGTGTTATATTAGTAATTTTGGGAAAAAGTTGAACATTAGATTAACAATAACGAAACGTACTCAATTAAATTTCACAAGTATAATATATATGGTAAAGTTTAATTTATTTTAGAAGCGTCACATTAAATAAGGTTAGAATTTTTTAACAGTTTAATGAATTTGATATGTAAAGTGACAAAAGTTATATAGAAATAAGGAAATTCAAATAAGTGGAATATTGTAAAATAAAAAGAGTGTGACATGAACAAAGATAGTTTCTTACATCAAAGTCAGCTTTTCAGTCAAACCTAAATTGACCTACATCATTTCCAGTTTGCAATAAGTGACAAATCGTACCAAACAGGAAATAGTCTTTCCTAATTCAAATCGTATGCAAATTTAATATTCTGAATCCCATTTTGCAATAGAGAACAGTAGCATTTCTAGATAAATCAGTTTCAAGAATGACAATTCTGCAAATAATAATAATAATTATGTCTCAATCCAAATATATAATTATGATCGATTATATGAATCATCATCTATCATATTTCTCCATCTAAGATCAATTCATGTCATTATCATACCAAACAATTTAATAGAAAAAAAAACAAACTAAACACATCAAAGATTCACCATATACAAGTTTTGTAACTAGTTGGTGCACACACCAAACTAGTATTTCCCCTCCAACTCATTAGATCTTATTCAACGAAAACAACATACATGTATTCTCATTAAGAGGAGTCTGATATATATAGAGTGTTCTATCTTGTGAAAAAAGAGATGTTATCTTCGGAAGATCCTAAGCTCAAATAACATAGTAACAAAGTTATTTGAAAAAAAAAAATTACACAAGTAAATGACACATCAAACTAGTATTACTATTTTCCCTCCATCTCATTAGATGTTATTCAACAAAAATATGTATGTGCAACAATTTGGGAAAATAATTTCCCTTTTTTGCTATATCTGTCTACTCTGTATTGTACTCTAGGAAGTTCAAATTTTGAAAAGAAAAGTAATGATGAAACAAGTTCCTCAATCATTAAATTACAACCAAATCATGTGCTACAAAAATATAGGCAACCATGAACTTGCATGATTACCAATATATGGTCTCTGGCTAGCTAACACAACAGTTTCCAACGTGGGAACACTATAATCACATTTGTGATTTAATCATTTTAAAATATTTGATGTCCGCTTAAGTAATGTAACTCTTACTATAATTTGTAATTATAACTCTTCTGAAAAGATAGTAAACTGTATTCAATACCTACCTAAATATTGTTCTAGTCGTCCCAGATAGTATTATAAAGTAATTTTAAGTAAGCAGGTGGGATCCACATCACCTTCTTCACTGCTTCTTCTCCCTCGGTTAAAGCTTCAACAAGCAATAATGGTGAAATGTAATTTAGGATGAATTGAGGCACGGAGTTGGTACCAAATTGTAGCTAAAAGCAAGACGAACTCAATGGTACTACTCCCATCCGTAGACTATAATGTTGTTGGCCGGAAAATTGAATTGGTCGACCGATCGATTGGGGATGACAGTCTAATGCACTAAGCACCCGTTATGTCCAATTATATATATACTATTATAAGATGATAGATTTGAAGAGTAAAAATTGGTTTACTTCAATTAAAAAAGATTAATAAATGTGGTTATATGTTTGCAGCTATTTAATCAAGAAAAAAGCAAAAGAAAGTATATATTTTCCTTTAATATTTACGTTGTTGAATTTTTAACTTTTTTTCAATGTAGAATATCAGAGTTCCTTTTGGAACATCCAATATTTTTTGAAAACTGGAAAACCAATTTTTTAGTGTTAATTTTTCCAACTATCCCTTAAGAACCAGTTGAGCTGCCCAGACTATGAATATGATAATTCATATTTCCTGCTTATTAGTGAAAATAACACAGGCGAATTTTTTGTGTGTATCTGAACCGTAAAAATATCAAACAACCAAGTGGCTTCAATCCAATACCATATTGAGATTTACTGGAGCATTGTTATTTGTTAATCGGAGCATAATTTGATGATTTGGTTTAAGTTTTGTTTAAAAAAATATCCTCCATAAATATTTTTCATGGATAATTATGTCTTTAACCATGCTTATGCACAAGGGCGGACTATACCTTGGACCAGGGCCCTGACCCACCCTCATTTAAAAAAATTTGACTACTAGTATTGATTCACTGGCTTTCCAAAAAAAAAAGATTTAACCTATTGAAAAATCATGAAGTCACTACTCTAAACCACGTGCGTGAGTGAAGAATTGCAATTTCCAGCGACAACAAATAGAACGTCAACGAAAACTTTCTTCAGGTGTGTAGTATTCTTTCTATTATTTTATTAGGTTATTTGAAGGTTTTGTAAATAGAATTTTTGGGTTTAATTTGAATTGTTAATTATGATTGCAAATTAGGGAAATAATTAATTTTAAACCAATTCTTTTATTGATTGGGTTTGATGAATTGTTAGAAATATTTAATTTATGATAGTAATATTGTGGTCCCAATTCAATTTTAGTTAGGTGATTGGTTATTTTAAATGTTTAATTTTTTTGTCAAATTTGGGAATATTATACAAATGTCAAAACTAGTTTTTCTTGTGCTTACGCTCCCGATTTTCATAAAAAATTGACTACTAGTATAGAGTTAAGACACTTTGAAGCTGAAATATCTGATGATAAGGAGTTGAATTCTCTTTCAATTATTATTATGTTGTGTAAGTGTATGGTAGATACAGGAAGATCGAAAATCTATCCGTTGATATTCAGATTGGTTTCTCTTGTGCTTACGCTCCCGACAAATGAAAGTGCATTTTCAGCTACAAAAATTGTGAAGAGTAGACTCCGCAACAAAATGTCAGATGATTATTACAAATACTTTGCTATTGTATATTGAAAGAGAAATTGTCGATGACTTTGACATAGATGTTATTATCAATGACTTTCGTGATTCGAAAGACCGTAGATTGCTATTGTAATATAGTTATTTGAACGCTAAATATATTTTTTATTTTATTTTAGTCGGTCCACCCTATGATTATTTCGTTAGTCCGTCCCTGCTTATGCATGCATTAAAATTCATTGCACTACTAATATCATGATTTGCTAGATATTAGGATAATACCAAATAGGATGTACATAAGATGAAAAAGTGTATCAAACAATATATATTTAATATCACAAAATCAATACATGCATTATTTTCTCTAATACACTCTATCAACGACCCCTAATTGATTTAACCCTTGTATATAAACTTTTCCATTTCTTTTATGATGGAACGTGCAAAATGTTTAACTTTGTCGTTCGTTTGGAGAAGAGACAAATGGCAACTCCTCTTTTAAAGCACTTTGCTCTCTTCTGAAATAGAACCTTATAGGTAATATCAGTTGTTTTGTTCTCAAATTCTGTCATATCTTGCAATTTACTGGTAGTAGTATTAAGGGACCGATACTACTATCTTCAGAAATAGTCTGACGTAAATCGAAAAACTGAATATAAAAAAGAAAGAATAGCGAAAGAAACTAGCACGACAATGGAGAACGTGTCATATTTCAAATGTTGCAATCACGAAGTTGGTCTGTTTAACCATCTATATTTACGAAAACTCACATCACGAGTTGATTTTTTTTTAAAGTAGAGTATGTTACGTAAAATAATAATTTTCAATCCAAACATAAATAAGTTTTCTATTTTTTTTATCAACGATAAATTCGACTATTTTTATTTCGATTTGTACCACTTGCATTAAGCCTGCAGGATTCAAGTTGAAAGGTACATATTGGGAAAGCGTAGATGGAGTCAACCAAGAAGCGTGCGGGAATTTGGCTTGACGTAGCCTGGACGGGACGCTGTCTCTTGTCGGTCACACTATTCAATGCTAATGCTTACTTTGTTTCACATACTAACAAACACTCTACTTTCAATTTGTATAAGGTATATATATTCCAACAACAACAATAAGGGGTTGTCTACGATAGACCACTTTCAAGAGAAAATATTTCAAAGCAGATCAAAAAATAAAATAAAAGTGAAGAGACATGACAAAATACTATAGAAAATATGACAATTAAGATACATATTATGTTTATATAAAACGAAAAATACACTATTAGATTGCCCAATATATATTTATAGGTAAATATTTTTAAAATATGAAATTTATAATTTTAAAGATAAGATAAATTACGTATAGCATGTAAAGATAACATGATAATGTAAATATTTCTTCCAGTGAAATGTATCGCACTTAGAACCCTTTTCATTGAATTTGGGATCAACCATCAATATTTTCCATTCTTAGTTAAGCAACTGCATTTCCAGGTAAACAATAAACATCGAATCCACTACATTACCAGATTACCTATGCAATCAGTCACAAGCTAACAATGAACACTTAACCCCACCACATTAGATACACAATCAACTACTCAAGACACAAATTGGTCAAATGATACCACCATATTCAAGTCCATTTCTTTATTAGTGGGTGCATGAATTTGTACGGGCTCCAGTGAGTTAAGACAATATATCGTATAGTTACTCCACTTTATTCGATTCAATTTCATTAGTGCGGGCATTAGCACCTCCACTTTATTCTAATGTTTAAAGAATATCATACTTTTAGGACTGTAAACCTACTGTAACTTCCTCCACTATTCGATGTGAAGATCACCAAACACATGCACCATTCACAATCAGCAATGGCCTAAAGAGCAGAAAAGTTAGAAACTGAGTTTTTTTATAAAAGCATTTTCCTTTTGCCAAACACACCTCAGCTAATGCGTCAATGAGTAGTATTTTCAATATTAGTGCACACAACATACTCATTATACAAATAAACATCAAACTAAAGTACAAAATGGTAGAAAATAGTAAAAATTTGCAGGTTGACTACCTAAGGCTAAAGCTAAAAATTCTAGACGACGATGTGACCTACAGACGAACATAAACGTCTGATACTTCTTGCTTGGAAGGTGTTTTTTTTTCCTTATGAAATCTTTGCTTGGAAGTTTTCTTTTCAAGATCGAGACCTCTCACGTAGCGGTGGTGAACGACTGCATTGGTAAAGATCATAACAAGATTAGCATATATGAAAACTTTGGACCTGGATACAGCTTGAATAAACTCACCCCATCTACAAGTCCTTCGGGGTGGGGTGAGACGAAAGGATAAAACACAAACAAACAAAAAAAGAAAAAAAAATTGTAAACTGTGAAGGGACCTGTAATATCTTTCATTGGCGGGTCTTTCTCCTCGACCATACTCAGGACTTCTCCTGGTCTGAAGCCTTGAGTTTAGAGGTGCTCTATGCCCATAGTCAGGACTACCCCTATCCCTTCTATATGGGCTAGGCGAACGTGGGCGGTCATAACCTCTTCTGTCGGGTGATATGTCACGACCTCTTCTATCAGGACAGCGGCCATTTCTCCTATCATCATCGTCTCTAGTTGAAATTCTACAGAAATAACTCGATCCATGAACTTGCTGCTAAATTTAATCAAAAACCTCAAATGAGTAAAAATAAGAGTATAAAATTCGAGTCATTAGAAAGGAATTATAAAGAGAAATGCAGTAATGGCATTTTTTTTATATAACAAAGGGTGTTGCTCAATAGTAGATGAAGTGGGAGACCATGAGAGACCAGAATTCAAATCTTCACAGAGACAAAAGTTGAGTGATTTTTCATATTTGTCTGAGCCTTGGACAAAGTTACCCGGTACTAGTACTGGTGGGGAAATCGGAAATCCAGGTAATCGATGGAATAATCGAGGTACGCACAAGCTAATCCAGACACTAAAAGAAAGTGGGAAGAAAGAGGGCAGTGAGGATGAAAGAGAACCAGAGAAATACTTGCCTACTGAGTTTCAATTATATCTCCCTAGATTGAAACGAACACCTGCAATTTATCTCCAGAAATAACTAAACATCATAGCAATGAACTGATGAAGGAAAAATGACCCTTCAACATTTTGTGCCAACAGGACCCACAGTCATTTCCCTGACTATTTCAATTCAGAGAGGTTAATTACTTTTGATAAGGTGAAATGGGGTACTCATTTAGCAAGAGTAATCAAACATTCTAGTAACAATGATATGTATGATTCTAGCTACAAGCAAAGGGGCAGCCCGGTGCACTAAGCTCCCGCTATATGCGGGGTCCGGGGAAGGGCCGGACCACAAGGGTCTATTGTACACAACCTTACCTTGCATTTCTGCAAGAGGTTGTTTCCATGGCTTGAACCCACGACCTCCTGGTCACATGGCAGTAACTTTACCAGTTAATCCAAGGCTCCCCTTCCTAACTACAAGCAAAGCAAAATAAAATACTCATCAAAGGTCCTTCTAAACTGCTAACCTCATGTTTGTTGCTTCTAATGCTCTGCTAGCATCATCCTCTGACTCATACTGAACAAACGTGAAATTCCTTCTGATTCGAACATTTGATATTCTACCATATGGTTCAAAATACCTCCTATGTCCCTTGTCCGAGTATTAACTGGATCGAAGTTGATGACAAATAAAGTCTTTGAAGGTCTAGTATTCGCAGCAGGTTTTCTGGAAATTTCAGGCCTCCTACTACCACGATCCTGCTGTAACATCATCTTAGTCAGGCCAGTTTTGTATATAACATCAAAAGAAAGTGCCATATTTCCAGACCAAACTTATGCGGTAAATATTATCTGTCATGGTGCTGCAACTTCGTGATTCAACATCATACCTTGGTCCATTCTACACGAAGCCTGCGTCCCTTTCTACCAAACTCTATCCTGTCAAGTCTTCTAATTGCATCATCAGCATCCCGCTCGTCCTCCATATAAACGAAAGCAAATCCTACAAAACCAAAGTTCCATGAAATCAAACCAGAAAAATTTAGTTATATTTTTCATACATAAAAGGTCAGTTAAGATGCCTCCTGCGAATAAATGTCAGCACACTACAGAATGCGAATGAGGAGGGAAGGGGGAAAGAAAAATCTGTTGAAGGAACTCAACAGCTGCCACTGGATCTGAGATGTTCATGCTATCTATGTTGAAACATGTCGGATATCGAGGACTGAGCAAGGTCATGAGGAATGCAAAAGGCAATGGTCTCAGTAAATTGTACGATGGAACCATGGCAGATCATATTGGTTCTTTCAGATAAACGTAAGAGTATGTATCTTGGGAACAAGCCAAAAAAAGAAACACAGAGAACCCTTCATCCAGGAAGATCTAGGAATTTCCAAGTATCCTGCGCCAAAGAAATTATTGAGATTGGGAGTTCAACTACACATTAACTTGCTTTTGTCCAGATAAAACAATTCAGAGAGAACATTTCCAACAAGCAGAAAGACATTAACATCGAACGTTTTTCATCCAAAAAGAAACAAGAAAGACAACATCTAACTTTTATGAGGATGTGATTCAATAAACGTAAGTCATCTATCGGGACAAATACCAAAACTTGAACCTCCATGGGAAAAATACATACACATATATGCAGAAAACTATATAAAGAAAGAATAGATTCATTTAAAAGTTAGCCGAGAACTTCTCTACATAATCGTGGGCTAGTCCTTCATCAAACATAATAGGTGTCCAGGAAACAAATGTAAACACACATTTTACCTTGGCCCTTTAGGCTTCTATCTCAAAGAGACAACTTCCTTTCAAAAAATAACCACAAAACAAATTAAGGTCAAGAAAATGGTAGGTATACCAGATTTCATATCCACCCTATCAACCTTCCCATATCTTCTGAAAAGCCGCTCAACATCTGACTGATGGGCGTCAAACTCCAGATTGCCACAAAATATGGCCCTCATGTCGGGCAATTTTTTCCCTTCAGAGAAAGAGATAGTGTAAGACAACTTTGTGCAAGAGATATATGGATAGCCATACATAATTCCTTTAACATCCAAATTTCGAGATAAGATCGTGGAAAGAAGACAGAGAGCTTTATTTTTTTTTTAATTCTGCATTCCATGACATTACGTGTGGTCTATCCTTATCCCTTTCTAGAAACAAACTCAGCTAATTTATGCATTCACCACTTCAACAGAGTTCAACTTGATAAAGATATTACGACTACCTGTCAGTCTCAAGTGCCGTGCATGGACTAGACCATTCTTCAAACTATCAAGATATCAAACACCGAAGGGGAGCCTTGGAGTAACTGGTAAAGTTATTGCCATGTGACAAGGAGGTCATGGGTTTAAGCCGAGAAAACAACCGCTTGCAGAAATGTCAGGTAAGACTGCGTACAATAGACCCTTGTGGTCAGGCCCTACCCCGAACCCCGCGCATAACGGGAGCTTAGTGCACCGGGCTGCCCTTTTTTTTTATCAAGATATCAAACACTAACACTTTCAAGTTATTGTCAATATTTAATCAATTATGACTGATGCTTCTATTGAATTCAAATTTTCATAAAGGAAATTAACCACAACTCGAGGCACTTAAAATTCTATAATTTTCAGAATATCTCTACAACAACAACAGACACAGTGTGGTCCCACAAGGCGGGGTCGGGGGAGGTTCGGATGTACGCAGACCTTACCTCTACCTTTGTGAGGTAGAGAGGTTGTTTCTGATAGACCCTCGACTCAGAAGAAAAGTACATGTTGCGGAAATATATGAAAGGAGAGAGCAAAGAGAGCAAATAACATGATATAAAATATATGTGAAAACATACAGTAATATCCATCAAGGAAATAAAACATGTGATATCTAACAACTACTACTAAAAAGAAAATAGGAGAGGAGAAAAACTCGACCCCTCCTTCCCCACAGTTACCTACCTACTACTAGTCTTCTACCCTAATCCTAGACCTTCATATCTTCCTATCTAAGATCATGTCCTCAGTCAACTGAAACACTGTCATGTCTTGTCTAATCATCTCCCCCAGTTTTTCTTCGGCCTACCTCTACCTCTCCTAACTGCAGATTACTGGCGCATCATCGCTTTTCCTCTTCACATGCTCGAACCACCTCAACCTTGCTTCCCTCATCTTGTCCGCCACTGAAGCCACTCCCACCTTGCCCCGTATAACTTCGTTCATAATCATACCTCTCCTCGTATGCCCACACATCCATCTGAACATCTTCATCTTCGCTACCCTCATCTTTTGAACGTGGGCATTCTTGACTGGCCAACACTCTGCATCATACAACAATGCTGGTCTAACCATCACTTTGTAGAACTTTCCTTTAAGCCTTGGCGACCCATTCTTATCGGACAGTACCCTGGAAGCAAGCCTCTATTTCACCCACCCCACTCCAATGCGATGAGTGACATCTGTTGAGTGTATTTTATACACTCTTTTGAGTCCTTTTTAGTTAAGTATTTTCCTCTTTTCGTTTGTGTTTAGTATAGTATTAGGTTGTTTTTCTTTCTTTTGAGTCACAGCGGTCCTAAATGAGGAAATACCGAATTGAGGATGAAATGAGTTGAGTTTGAAGATGAAATTGCACAATCAAGGCCCAAGCAATCAATCAAAGAAGCCTTACGAGTCTCGGGAAGCAATTTAAACAAAATTACACTGTCAACCGCACGGGGTCTACAAGGCTAATTTGCAGAAGTTGCTCGGAGTTAGAGACGCGACGCCCAGGTGAATCACCGCGGCGCAGGAATTCCAGTTACTACCAGTTGTTTTCGGTTGAATTAGGGCCGCGGTGCCTCGCAGCAGCACCGCGGTGCCGACGCGCGTATTTTCGAGAAAAGGTCGATTTTTTATAAGGGTAAAAGGGTCTGAAGCGAGGTTTTTCTCATATATAAAAACCCTAAACCCTGTCATATTTTAGATCATACTTTGGAGAGGAGAAAAGGAGGCAAGACATAATTGGAGACTTCGAATTGTTCAAGTCCTTTTCTTTCTCTTATTTTTATTTCAGTTTATGTTGGATTTTGTATTAGTTCTTAGCATGACAATGTCTAGGAGCTAATCTCTTTATTAGGGTTTTCCGTCGAATCACTTGAAACTCTTTTCATACAGTTAATGCATAGTTATTGATTTCTTCTTCAGCGTATTAAGATCTATTCAATATTGTATTGATTGCTTGATAATTAACTGATCATTAATTGTCATAACTTATATGATTTCGAATCGAGATCTGAGAGGGGAGATTTGAATATGCTGTAGTTGTTTAGACATAGGTTAAAATCGTGGACGAAATTACCCCGATACTTGTGTAGTATTTAAGGTTATTGTTCTTAATCCTCTTGTGTGGTAAAATCTATCATAGAAATATAGAAGGTTTCTGCACAAGGTTGAGTTTTTATATATCCTAACCGGAATATAGAACATATTAGTTAACATGTTATCTTAATAAGAAGAAGAGTCATTAGCCTTGCATTAACAAGTGAAAGAGTCGATAGTTGAGGAGATTGGAAGCCTTATTTCCTTCATAACTGTTTCAAACCAAAGTATTATCATCTTTAGTTTAATTTCTGCACTTTACTATAATTTTAGTCTTAATCATAAATCTAAACAAAAGAACGGTTACCAAATAGATACTATAGATTAGATAATCGGTACTTGACAAACCAGTCTCTGTGGACGATAACTCGGTCTTACAGACTTTATTACTTGAACGATACGTACACTTGCATAAGCATCTAGAAATATCGCAACAAGTTTTTGGCGCCGTTGCCGGGGACTGACATACTATAAATATTGAATTATCTAGTTTTATTTCTAATTTGGTTTTTATTTTCTGTCTTTTATTATTTTTTAATTTTAGAACGTTTTGGTGTGATCTGTTTGTTGTTTTTGATCAATTTCAGGAAATTCGTTATGCGAAGTAGGAGAGGAGCAGACACTCCTATCCTTTGAACCCTGAAATTGAAAGATTGTGCAGACAGAACAGAAAAGCCAAGAGAATTGCTGATTCTTTAGCAATGGAAAATCAGCAAAACAACAACGTGAGAAATGATGAGTTACCGGCTGTGATGAGACAAGTCCCGCATCCTGCAAAGAGGAGCTTAGGGGACTATGTGATGCGGACAATTACAGGGGTGCAGAACCAACTGTGTAAACTAATAATTTTGAAATCAAACAAGCAATTTTGCGCAGTTCAAGGCTCGTTCAGTTTGTGGGATTACCGTCTGAAGATCCCCATATGCATCTAGCAAACTTCCTAGAGTTGTGTGCAACTTTTAAGTACAATGGTGTTACTGATGATGTCATTCGGTTGAGACTCTTCCCACTCAGGGATAGAGCAAAGAGCTGGTTGAACTCACTACAGGCGAACTCCATTACCACATGGCAAGACTTGGCCCAGAAGTTTCTTAACAAATTCTTCCCTCCATCTAAAGCAGCAAGGCTCAGAGGAGAATTAAATAACTTTTATCAGCTGGAGGGAGAATCACACTGTATGATACATGGGAGCGGTTCAAAGACTTACAGAGGAAGTGCCCGCATCATGGGATTGAGAAGTGGATGTTGGTCCACATATTCTACAATGGGTTGTGTGGTACTACTCGTACCATTATTGATGCTGCAGCAGGAGGAACATTCATGAGAAAGAGTGTCAATGAGGCACATGATTTGCTAGAAGACATGACCACAAACAACCACCAGGGGGCCTATGAAAGATCAACAAGCAGCAGGAAAGTAGTTAGGGTGCATGAGTTAGATGCTATCACTGCGTTGACGGCCCAGGTTGCCACTTTGACAAAGCAGTTGCAGCAGAGCACCATTTTCGTTAAAGTTGTTCAGACACCAGTGAGTTGTGAGATTTATAGGAGTCCCCATACTTTTGATAGGTGCACAGCAGTGGATCCAAACAACTGAGAATTTTCAGAGGCCCTACAACAATGCATTCTCCAACACATATAATCAGGGGTGGAGAAATCATCCCAACTTTTCATAGAAGAATGACGAGGCGGCAAGAACCTCGATTTGGAGCTATTTCAATGCATCAATCCACTCGCCGAGGGCGATCCAGAATGCAGCCTGTGCCACCAACTCGCGAAAGCGGATGAAATAAGAGCAACATTTTGTTGACCTTGGCAAACTCCCAGACTCAATTCATGGCAGAAATCAGGTCCTCATTTGCAACCTTGACCAACTCTCAGAACCAGTTCATAACCGAAACAAGATCATCTATTAGGAACTTGGATACTCAAATGGGGCAGTTAGCAGAAAACTTGAGTGATCGCGAGAAACCTCCTAGCAACACGATGATGAACCTAAGGAGCGATGTCAAGCAATCGACTTAAGGAGTGAAGCGTTAGAGCGTATTGCACCGCGATGGTTGAAAAGGAGAATGAAGTGGAAGAGATAGTTGATGCAGAGAAAGAGGGGGTTATTGATGACCTATGTTAGAAAGGCTCACCAAGTGATTATGAGGAATATACTGATGCAATTTCATACCTCAAAGATCGAAGAAGTCTCTAGATAAGCAGTTTTCGAAATTCTTAGAGGTATTCAAAAGGCTGCATATCAATCTTTCATTCATTGAGGCCTTGGAACAAATGCCAGCATATGTGAAGTTCATGAAAGACATTCTTTTTAAGAAGAGGAAGCTGGCAGACTATGAGACAGTGGTGCAGACAGAGGAGTGCAGTGCTATTCTGCAGAAGAGACTTCCCCCAAAGTTGAAATATCTAGGGAGTTTCACCTTACCTTGCACTATAGGGAAGGTGACATGCAATCAGGCTTTGTGTGATTTGGGGGCAAGTATTAACCTGATGCCCCTCTCTGTGTTTAAAAGACTTGGTTTGGGGGAAGCAAAGTCAACCACAATCAACTTGCAGCTAGTTGATCGCTCTATAGTGCATCCCCGAGGAATAATTGAAGATGTATTGGTAAAAGTGAGCAAATTAATCTTACCTGCTGATTTCCTCATCCTTAATATAGAGGAAGATGAGAATATGCCAATGATCCTTGAGAGACCATTTCTAGCCACAGGGAGGGCACTGATTGATGTTGAGAAAGGAGAGTTAAAACTCTGAGTCCAAGATGAGGAGATGATTTTCAAAGTTTTCAAGCCACCAACCTCAAGTCAATGATAGATGTTTTGCCACTGGGATAGTTGACAAGGGTGTCTCTGAGAAAAATCTCACAAGTACCGAGGCTCGTGAAGTAACATTAAAGCAGAAGAACTTGATAGTAAGACTTCTGAACTCAGCCCTGCGAAAAAGAAGAGGAGAAGGAGAAAGAGAATGGTTCTGAAATGGATATGCGGAGGGGATACTCTACCCCCTTGATTGAGTAAGAAAACTGCATCCGGCTAAAAGACGTTAAAAACAGCGCTATACCAATAAGTGCGGAATAACAGTTTAAGATGCGAAAATCGAAATCAAAACTTAAAACATAACTTACCCCCCTGACTTGTTATGAGCCGCGAGTTAGCTACCCCCGATGCGAGGCAACCCAATGTTTTTAATTATGTTATTTCAATTTTTGTTTTAGTTGTTTTATTTTGTCTTGAACAGTCTCACGGTCTTGGTTTCTTGTCTTATGTTTTTGGATAACAGATGAAAGACAAGACTCACTCCGAAGGGCGAAGGGTTAACAATGCAGAAAACTGGAGGGCACTGGATATTTTCAGAGGAATTAGCGCCGCGGTGCATGGAGCAAGGACTGCGGCTCCTCACGGGCAGTGTGCACAATAATTTTTCCTTCCTCCCAGACCTCCATTATGACCGCTGTGTTGTGTCAGTAAGTTGTCCCTTTATTTTTATTTTTTTTGTCTTTACACATTGGGGACAATGTGTCGATTAAGTTTGGGGGAATCTTATTTTGTTTTGTTGTTGGTTTTGAGCCTTTCGATCGTCTTTTTGTTTGTTTTATGTGTTTGTGAGTCATAATTTTTTTTATGGATCATGTATGTTGTAGTTGCTGAAGATATTGAGTGGATTAATTGGGATAATGTAATGGAATTAAAAGCAGAAATTTGTGTGTTTAAGTTAAATATGCCAAAAATTCATGACATATAATTATTTGGATACTTGTGCTTAGCCTATGTCTTGTCAATTATGAAAAGAAATGTTAAAAATATCTAGAACACCTGGTTGCTTGTTATTTGAGGCGAAATAGTTAAGATATACATGTTCAGGGAAATGATTCAGGCATTCTTTGATAGCTCTTCTTACCATTCATTACTACCCTTACAAAAATTGTATCACTAGTCAGCCCCTTTGAGCCTAAATAATATATTTGTTTGACACCCTATGATTTCTCTGTTGTGCCATAAGTAATAATGGAAAAGTATTGGAATGAGAAGTGTCGAAAAAGAAATAAAAAGAGATGAAAAAGTTGATGCACCCCAATGAAAAATATGCAAAAGTTGAAGTTTGGGGGTGCTTGTTATTTATAATATATCTCATTCTCTCAAAAGAAAAGAGGGGGAAAATAGGTATGAGATTAAAAAGAAAATCAGAAAGAAGGAAAAAGGGAGTTGAATGAAAAATGTTTATGGTATGTAATTTGAGCTTAAATGACAACTTTTATCTACCCCTGCCTAAGCCTACATTACAACCCTTGAAAGTCTTGGTCTTCCCTAGGTCTTTCATTCGCTTCGGATCTTGTCTCCCGCTTGTTCAGTTTGTCCGAGTATGGAGGATGATCTCTATGATTAGTGGAGAATAACAAGTAAACAGGTCTATAGAATTTTGAGAAAGATGAAATCAAATTGACATGCATAGGTTAGGTGTTTGTATTTCCAGTGATCATGACATAATTGAATTTGCGAAATATCTAACTTGAAATTCTAGATTGCTAAATATTCATGCTATGTATGCAGTATGTTCTAACATATTATCCCAGTTTTCATCCATGATTTTGAGAAAACATTGCTATAACTACTTGATCCACTTCATTGAGTCTTTTATTTGATTTTATTTTTGTTTTTGTTTAGTACTTTACTCGAGGGTGAGTAAAGTGTAAGTTTGGGGTGTTTGTTGAGTGTATTTTATACACCCTTTTGAATTCTTTTTAGTTAAGTATTTTTCTCTTTTCGTTTGTGTTTAGTATAATATTAGGTTGTTTTTCTTTCTTTTGAGTCACAGCGGTCCTAAAGGAGGAAATACCGAATTGAGGATGAAATGAGCCGAGTTTGAAGATGAAATTGCACAATCAAGGCCCAAGCAATCAATCAAAGAATCCTTGAAAATCTCGGAAAACAATATAAACAAAATTACACTGTCAACCGCACGGGGTCTACAAGGCTAATTTGCAGAAGTTGCTCGGAGTTAGAAACGTGACGCCCAGGTGAAGCACCGCGGTGCCAAAATGAAGCACCGCGGCGCAGGAATTCCAGTGACTACCAGTTGTTTTCGACTGAATTAGGGTCGCGGTGCTGCTGTTGCGCGTATTTCCGAAAAAAGGTCGATTTTTGACAAGGATAAAAAGGTCCGAAGCGAGATTTTTCTCATATATAAAAAACCTAAACCCTGTCATATTTTATATCATACTTTGGAGAGGAGAAAAGGAGGCAAGACACAATTGGAGAAGAGAAAAGAAGGCAAGACACAATTGGAGACTTCGAATTGTTCAAGTTCTTTTCTTTCCCTTATTTTTATTTCAGTTTATGTTGAATTTTGTATTAGTTCTTAGCATGACAATGTCTAGGAGTTAATCTCTTTATTAGGGTTTTCCGTCGAATCACTTGAAACTCTTTTCATACAGTTAATGCGTAGTTATTGATTTCTTCTTCAGCGTATTAAGATATATTCAATATTGTATTGGTTGCTTGATAATTAACTGGTCATTAATTGTCATAACTTATATGATTTCGAATCGAGATCCGAGAGGGGAGATTTGATTTTGCTGTAGTTGTTTAGACCTAGGTTAAAATCATGGACGAAATTACCCCGATACTTGTGTAGTATTTAAGGTTATTGTTCTTAATCCTCCTGATAGAAATATAGAAGGTTTCTGCACAAGGTTGAGTTTTTATATATCCTAACCGGAATATAGAACATATTAGTTAACCTGCTATCTTAATAAGAAGAAGAGTCATTAGCCTTGCATTAACAAGTGAAAGAGTCGATAGTTGAGGAGATTGGAAGCCCTATTTCCTTCATAACTGTTTCAAACCAAAGTATTATCATCTTTAGTTTAATTTCTGCACTTTACTATAATTTTAGTCTTAATCATAAATCCAAACAAAAGAACGATTACCAAATAGATACTATAGATTAGATAATCGGTACTTGACAAACCAGTCTTTGTGGACGATAACTCGATCTTACAGACTTTATTACTTGAACGATACGTACACTTGCGTAAGTGTCTAGGAATATTGCAATAACATCATCGTCAATCTCTCAGTCTCCCTGGATAATAGACCCAAGATACTTGAAGCTTCCTTTCTTAGGTATGACTTGCTCCTCTATCATTACTACAACCACCGTCTCATTCGCAACGCCATTGAACTTGCACTCTAGGTACTCCGTTTTAGTCCTGCTTAACCTGAAACCTTTAGACTCTAAGACCTTACTCCAAACTTCTAGCCTATTATAAACTCAATCGCGCGTCTCGTCGATCAAAACTATGTCATCTGTGAATAACATACACCACAGTACCTCACCTTGAATATGTCGTGTTAATTCGTCTATCACTAAAGCAAATAGGAACGGACTAAGGGCTGATCCCTGGTGCAACCCCATTATGACCGGGAAGTGTTCAGAGTCACCTTCCACTATCCTAACTTGTGTCTTGGTTCCATCATACATGTCTTTAACAACCCCCTAATGTAAGCTACATACACACCTCTAAACTCCATACATCTCCAAAGAACCTCTCTCGAAACTTTATTATACGCCTTTTCTAGGTCAATGAATATCATGTGCATCTCTCTTCTTGTCCCTATATTGCTCCACCAGTCTACTTACAAGATGGATAGCTTCTGTAATCGATCGCCCCAGCAGGAATCAAAATTGGTTTTCAAAGATAGACACACCCTTCTTCATCCTCAACTCGATCACCTTCTCCCAGATGTTCATCATGTGGCTTTGAAGCTTGATACCCCTATAATTATTGTAGTTCTGGATATCACCCTTGTACTTGTACAACGGAACAATTGTGTTCCACATCCACACCTCTAACATCTTTTTGTTTCTTGTCTCTATGTTTGAATTGTTTCTTGTTCCAAAAATTATATTCCATTTGGTTTCCCGAATACAAAGTTTGTTTCTAAGAACAAACACTTTTTTAATGACAGTGATGTCGAAGCCAGCTTAAGCGCACATCGACTAGTACCTGCTTCGTCCCACTAGTATAGGTACTAGGTAGGTCTGCCATTAAAGCTTAGGTAGATGAGAAGAATCACCTAGTGTTTTCCCTATTATATTTAGGAAATTCAATTTGCTAAAACATCTATTGAAAAAGAAGAATATAGCTTATTCCATTATATGAAATCTTTGAAAGAATAAATTATGTTTCTGTAGAAGATACTTTGGGATTCTTGAGAACTCGGTCAGAACTGATAAACTGGAATTTGTAATTAATTGATGGGCTAATATAAAGAGCACGTGCGTATTGTAGGGCAAAGAAAGAATATGTAAAGACTACCAAATAAAATGGGTTGCCTTTCTTGACTATTGACAACCATTCATATCATCACCTAGAGCAAATATTTTTAACCATATTGGGTTTTAGAATCCAATCAAGTCAAAATGATTTTTTTTCTTTTTATGGAATGGGAATTGTTTATCAATAATTTGTCCACACAAAATTCAGCACATTCCGCGAGAAGACACTTGAAATCCACAACTTTTGCACAGGTCTTCTCTTTGTACAATTCTATGCACCTCTAAGCATTTCCCAAATTTTCAATCTACTTATTCCCTTTCCGAATTAATGCAACTCGGTTTCTCTTCCTTTTTTTGCCAATGCAACTTGCTATCTCTTTGTGTCGAGGGTCGGGCACCCCTCATCTTCTCATTTCGTCGTTGCCTATCCAGAAGTCTGAAATTCCGTCTACAGAAGGTCTAATTCTGAGCCGAATGGTTTTACCCCGCTCCTCAATCTTATTCTCTTTCCGATCCTGCTTCAGCCCGTTATGGTAGAATATTCATGTGGTACTTTCTCAGATTTTACACGTGTGATAACTCGAAGGCAAGTCAAGAAGGAACGGAGAGTTTCAAATTCAAATCAAAACCTGGGAAACTCTTCCCAGCAATGAGAATCTGTTCGATGCCGGTCCCTGGCTCTGGAAAGACTTCTGCCGAAAACAACCTTTCTACCACCCAAGGTAAGGGTAAGGTCTGCATACAATCTAATCTCGCCAGACCCACTCTGTGGGATTTCACTGGGTATGTTGTTGTTGCAACTTGATATCTCTATCCAATTTGCTTAGTTTGCTGATGTATTCTTTATCTGAGATAGAACATCTTCCTTTCGTTCAAGAAGGATCAGTTTATAGAAAATATCAAGCAATCATCTTTTTTCTGCTGAAAAATGAAAATAACGAGCTATAACTTGTTTAACCTAAAATTTGGTTATTAGGTCAAACAATTAAATTTGCAAACTTAAGGCCACAAGCAATATGATTAAATCAAATTTAGTTAATCCTTGGAAAATGTAAAGATAATGGAAAAAACGTACTCCCTCCGCTTCAAAAAGATTGTCTTACTTTCCTTTTTAGTTTGTTTAAAAATGAATGTCTCTTTCCTTTTTAGCAACTCTTTTATTATAACTTCATGTTTAAGACCACAAGATTAAAGGTTATTTTTGTTTATTCAACACATCTTTGATTTAAGACCACAAGATTGAAAAGTCTTCTCTACTTTCTTAAACTTTGTGCCAAGTCAAAACCAGACAATCTTTTTGAAACGGACAAAGTAAATAATCGTAGTATCCTTCTCCCTAAAACCGGTCCACAAAGTCACGGAGTAACGCAGTACCTCCTTGTTGGGCCTTAAAGATATCCTCTGTCCGTTTTCCCGCCCACCTTCTGAGAAAAGATATGAGCCTTAATAAAGGCATCGGCAAGTTCTGCAAATGAACCTATCGAGTTTTTGAGCAAACTTGACTACCAAGTTACTGCTCCATTAGTGAGTGTGCCCGAACTTCTTAATCAGTAGTGACTCTTTCAGGTGCCGTCAAGTCACACCACTCGATATTGATCAAGGTTGCGTAAGGTCTGACATGGGCTCGAGTTCCTGTGGTTCCATCATACTTTGGAACATCCGGCATTCTAAACTTCTTGGGTATAGGAAAGAGGGCAGCACTCGGTTTCCATGGTTGCTGGAAGTAGCTTCTCACATATATCCTCTCGAGTACGGGTGGGGTGCCCGAAATCTGATTGATACGCTCATTTATTTCCTTGTTCGGTTTTTTATACGCTCATTTATTTCCTTGATCTCATTCAAAAAGGTCGCATAGAACGAGGGTTCCCTAGATTGATGTGGCGAGTTCAACATAGATATGCTTGGAGTTGATTGTGGTGATGGTGTTCTACCTTGTTCTGCCATTATACTCCACAAAAAAACAAAAGAGTCGGTAGTGTTTTGGAACAATCACACAATTGCTTGAGCCCCACGGCTGGCGCCAAACTGTTTAACCTAAATTTGGTTATCAGGTCAAGCAATTAAATTTGCGAGATTAAGGCCACAAGTAATATGATTAAACCAAATTCAGTTAATCCTTTGATAATGTAAATATAATGGAAATATGATACTAAAGTAAATAATGAAGCTGAAATAATAAAAAGAGAGAGGAAGTCTAAGCCCTAACTAACTCCTAGCACAATGGTGGGAATACAGAGATATTTATAGGATAGTCTAATCCCTAACTAACTCCTAGCACCTCTCATGCGCGATACTCTATCCCTATCTACCTCCTTACATGCCCCTACAAGTTTCGGGGATAAGGTCGTGGTTGTTGGACGTGATAAGACGGAATCTCAGATATTTCGGAGTTGGCGTTAGAATGACGATTGTCCGGGTACCTTGGACCTTTCAGATGGCTCATTCCGGAACATTGTTATTCGGTATAGGCGAATAACCGAATTCTCTGATGGTTAAGATTTCTTCAGTCTTTGGCCATGCTGGCACCGACTGACTTGGGATTGACTATGAATTCCTTCCGTGCTTGCCACATGGCCGGTCAAAGAGTCATCCCGGTACATTTATTACCAATACATAAATCATCTTGAAGCTGATTATTGTTTAGTCAATTTCTCATAATCACTTTTTTGCACTCCTTTCTAAGCTCAAACGGTTTTATTTAAAAAACTGGGATCAACCAATTTTTTGATAGTCACAGTTAGTTTTTAAGTCTTCCACGTTAGTTAGACCAAAGGTGCTCCATTTTAGCAAACTAAAGATGCTCAAGGTTATGTTTGAAGGACCAAAATAGACCTACTCCCCTGGACACTATTGGCTAAAAGCTCCTCCCTTTCTACCACTTGTTATTTTTCCGTGTCTAAAATATCTACCACTCGTAGCCTGGAAGATCCTTTATATCAGGAAAATAAGTATGGAAAAATCACAAGACGTTCAAAAGATAAAGTTACAACAATTATATGAGTTACTAGACCAAAGACGTGGAATTTCTAGAAGAGAAAATGCATATAAAGATTCATAGACAGCAAAATCTAATTGATATTTTGATTAACACGAACAAAAAGGGGAAATTTACCTGAAAATGCAACGTTTGCTTTTTGGGGAAATCCAATTTTTTGCGCAACAATAATTTATCTGAAGATAGATAAGAATAAAGCTAAACTAAATTCTTATGCAAAATCCCAGTAAATAGATTCCAAAAATCAATGAAACCCAGAAGATGACGAGATACTATTAGATCAATGGGGAGGGGAGATGTAAAACGACATCGTTGGTTCGTTGAATTATGCGTACCCAGTTATTTGGGCTCATAAGCTTTATGCCTTTTTGGAGATTTTTACAGCAGTTTATTAACATGAAGGAATTTTGGCATGGCAATAAATAACATATTACTCTAGCTGTCCCAAAAAGATTATATTATTTTTCTTATTAGTTTATTTAAAAACAATTAATATATTTTTATATTTATAAATAATTTAACTTTATAAAATAATTTGCAGTCACACAAATATCTAAGTGCATGTTTGAATTGACTTTTGGATACCCAAAATCACTTCTGGGTACTTACTTTCATGCAAATCAGAAAATTGACCAGAATTAATTCTAGCAGAAGCTACAATTTTATTTCAATTTGAATTTTACCATTTTCTTTATTACCATTTCTAATTTTCATCAACAACTCTATTCACTTTCATTACTCTCTTTAAATATCTAGAAATAATTACTAAAAAAATCAAATATACAACTTTTATTACCCTCTTTAAATATCTAGAAATAATTACTAAAAAAACAAATATACTACTCATCTCCTGTTTTAATTAAAAAATAAATCAAATATATTACTAAAGTTGACATTTGTTCATGTGTAATTGCAGATTGGAACTTTAAACTCTTCAAACATCCTAACGTTGTCCGATTATACGAGGATTATCCCTCTTTTTTTCCTATTGTCTTCTTTCAAATACTCATTATTACTATAATATATTATATTTTGAACAAACAAGAAATAAATATACCCAAGTTGAAGTGTCGAAAAAATTTATTATTTTGGAGAATTGCCTGAAGCGCCGCGGCGCCTCCTCCCAAGGGTCGCGGCTCCTGTGACGTGAAAAATCACCGGAACTTAGGCGCTGCGGCTCCTTCCCGAAGGGCCGCGACGCCTAGGCTCCAGTGATTTTTCACAAAATATAATGGTTGTATGTGATTGGAATATGTGTTTCACTTTTGTATTAGCTGGTTGGGAAGGTACTGCCCATGATGCTCGTATTTTTTAGCAGGCTCTCACAAATGCGAACCTTAATTTTCCACACCCTCCTTCATGTAAGTATTATTTGTTAGATTCTGGTTATCCAACACCAATTGGGTACATTGGTCCCTACAGATGTGAAGGCTATTACCTTTCTGATTTTAGGCGTTCTAACGGGTTTGCAAATCATAATGAAGTATTCAATTATTACCACTCAAGAATAAAGTCCACAATAGAATTTGGGGTATGGAAAAACATATTGCAATTTTACGTCGCATGCCCACGTTCAAATTTGAAACACAGGTTCAAATAGTCGTCGCAACAATGACTATACACAACTTTATCAGATAGAATGCAGAAACAGATATTGATTTTCATCTTTATGAAGATGAAAGCACAATCATTCACTATGATGATTATCATAGAACATCTAACTTGGATCAATCACATATTTTTAATGTAGCTTCTTCAGCAGAGATGAATCACGTTCGAGACTTAGTCCGCAATCAAATTATAGAGTACATGCAAAAGTAGTATTATAATAATATTTAAATACTATTTGCACTTTAAATTAGTATTGTAATAATATTCTACTAATATTTAAGTACTATATTGCACTTTAATTTCTATTATCTATTTGTAATTTTTATTTACATACTTCCATTTTTTAGTAATTTTTATTTATATATATTGACTAAATGTCGATTTTGGTAATTTTACATTCAAAAACAATTTTGATCAAAACTATCCAAACATAAATCAATTATAACAATCACTTTTATATTATTGCATCCAAACATAAATCAATTATGTCAGAATCAATTTTGCCCACTGCTAAACCAAACATAGCATAAAACTTATTTTAGACCATATATTTTAAAAGTATTCGTTTATTTCTTAAACTTCATGTAGTCAAACTAGATCAATTTTTTGGCGGAGTGAGTATAATTTTTTATAACTTTTAAAAGTAATAGGAGTACTTTCAATACCAACATTTTTTAGAACTTTAAATTTCAATAGATTTTCAAGTTGTGATGAATTGACCAGACTTGTACAATCTTCATTTTATTTGCTTTATTTAAATTGTTCACAAGATATGTTGTTCATAAGTTTTGATGAATGTCAAAACTTAGTATCTTCTGCCTATCTAATTAAATTATTCACTAATCTTATTGGATTGACAAAATTTGTCCATATTATCCAGTTGTTACAAATCTCTCAATTATCCTTACTTTTTCAAATCTTGGATCAATTGTAAATCTTTCTTTTTGTAATTAGGAATGTCAGTGGGGCGGGTAAATGCGGGTACCACCTCGCACCTGCTTAAGTTGGGGCGGATATGGGGGATGATTTGGTGGGTGGTGGGGCGGGTATGGGTATCAAAAGTGTTATCCGCCATGGGTAGTGGGGCGGGGGTGAATTTCATATAAGACCCGCACCGCACCCGTCCCGCTCCGCTACCCGCACCGTCCGTACCCTCTCCGCTAATACCTGTACCGTTTATTAATTTAATTAGGCTATTTATTAATTTATTTGGCAATTTCTCACTGACTTGGGCCCTCCCTTTTTATTAATTCAGTTCAGCCAAGAGACCCAGGCCCAACTCAGTTACTGAACTCAACAAAAAGGGCAAAAAACCTAGTTACCTACCTCTCATTACTACATCTCAATTCATTACTCAAGAGTCAAATGGAATTGGGAGCCTGTGCGAATTCCCAACTGACATGGCCTAGTTTCATTACTTCCAAGTGCTAGAGAGACTTATAGTGTCAAATGCTTTGTCACAATCTTTGATCTTTATGTATCCCCTCATATATATATATATATATATATATATATATATATATATATAAACCTTCTTTATCCCTTCTCCATTTTTTTTCATTTTTTTCTTGCCTCATTTCTTAATCCTTTTATTCATTTAGATATTAGTGAAATTATCAGTGATTGTAAGTATAGTCCTTGTGTCTACTGTCTTATTTCCCTAGCATTCCCTATACTTCAGGAGCTTTCCCTATCTTTTGTCCCCTTTCTTGATGGCAATTAAATTTGGCCTAGATGACATTACTGAACAGGACAATAAATGACATTTTGTTATTGTTGTTGTGATTCTTTATATCTGTAATGCATTATATTTGTTCTCATTGTCATATGGTCCATCTCATTTGTCATCAATTTAGTTAATGTTGTATTTTGTGGGAGTTGTTTAGGTGGGTACTCGCCAGGGGTAAGTGAGGTGGGGGCAGATGGAGGATTTTTTACCGTGATGGGTGGTGGGGCGGGGATGAGGGTGGATTTTAGGTTACGGATACGAGTATGGGTACCCTTCCCCCGCCCCCGCCCCGCCCTATTGACATCCCTATTTGTAAGCCTTTTTTCACAATTGCTGAAAAGTTTACCCGTAAGTTGCTTTTCATTCATGTACATTTGTCTCTAATTTATACATGAGGGAGTATATTGATATCAAAGGAAATAAATAATTAGTAAGAAAAATATCTACACATAAGGAAAGTTAACAATGTACATTAAGAGGGAGATATGATTATCCACAAGAGACAGATCTGCAGAATAGGAATATTCTTGATACACCCTCTCAAGATGGTGGTAGATCTGAGACACCAATCTTGGACCACAACTTTTCAAACTCATGGCGGTCGGATGTCAATGGGGCGGGGCGGGGGCGGGGGAAGGGTATCCCATACCCGTACCCACCACCTAAAACACATCCCCACCCCGCCCCACCACCCATCACGGGTAGTAATTCTTCCACCCGCCCCGCCCACTTACTTCACGCGGATACCCACTTACTTGGGTACCCATTAATAAAATGCTCAAATAATGTCTAGCAATTGTTTTAGTCACCAAAATGAAAGTTATATAAGAAAAAGGAAAAAAAAAAAGGAACCTTTCCACTATTGTGTATCAAATATCAATTCTAAAACCTTGTCAAAATATTATGAATATTAAAAAACAGTAAAGATGAAAATATTTAACAAAAAAAAGGAGAACAAAGAGAATAAGAAAAAGAAACGTGGTGCATTACGGTGCGGGTTAGCTCAAGTCACATTTTAAATCAAGAAAGGGTCAAATAAATTCGTAAATAAACTAATAGATGATACGGATATGGGCGGTGCGAGTACGGTCGGTGTGAGTATGGGGCGGGTAGCGGGGCGGGGCGGGTCTTATATGAAATCCACCCCCGCCCCACTACTCATGGCGGGTAGCACTTTTGATACCCATACCCGCCCCCCCACCCACCAAACCCTCCCCATACCCGCCCAATCGAGTGGTGCGGCGGTACCGCGTTACCCGCCCACTGACATCCCTAAATGGCGGGAAAGAGGCTTCATCAGTAAGTCAGCAAGTTGATCTTTCATTGAAACGTGAGCAACTCGAAGCTGACCCCATTGAAGCATAGAACGAACAAAGTGGTAATCAATTTCCAAATGTTTCATTCGTGAGTGAAAGACAAGATTTGTAGAAAGATAAATCGCACCTAGATTATCACAATGCATCACTGATGAGCCAGAGAGAGAAAGAGAAATTTTCTTAAGGAGATTTTGGACCTAACACAATTCATCAGCAGTAGAAGCGACTGATCTATACTCAACTTCGGTGGAAGAGCGAGCTATAGTTCGCTGCTTCTTGAAACACCAAGAAATTGGATTTTTACCAAGGAAGACGATGTATGCACTAGTAGAGGTACGATCATCACGATTTTCAGCCCAATCAGTATCAGAAAAGGCATGTAAAACCAAGGGCGAGTCCTTAGAAAAATAAAGCCCTTTTATCCATTGTTCCAGCAAGATAACGAATCACTCGTTTATGAGCAATACAATGATTTGCAGTCGGCCTTTGTGAAAACTGAACTAGCCGATTAGTAGCAAATGCAATATCAAGTCGTGTTTAGTGCCAAGTATTGAAGACATCCAACCAAAAATTGATAGTCTATTGAATAACTCAAATGAGCACTATCTTTTAAGGACACATTATTGGTGGTTCCGAGTGGAATAGAAATATATTTTGCACCACTCATTGAAGCACGCTCAACAATATCCTCAATGTACTTTCATTGAGATAGATATAAGTTGTTGGGAGTACGACTTACTTGGACACCCAAAAAATAAGCAAGTTGTCACAAGTCTTTTATTAAAAACTGCTTGTCAAGCTTAGCAATAAAGATATCAATTGTCTTCTGATTATTCTCTGTCACAATCAAATCATCGACATAGACACCAAGTATATGATTACAACAAGCTTAGAATAAATAAATAAATAGACAATGGTCAGATTGGAATACTGCAAAATTCAAAGAAATAAGATAATCCTGTAATTCTGGGTACCAAGTACGTTGTGCTTGTTTGAAACCATATAAGCCTTATGGAATTTACATACATAATCAAGCCGAGTAGGTGTTAGGCATATTTAATATACACTTTTGAGTCATTTTTAGTTAGTATTTTACTCATTTCGTTTGTCTTTAGTATAGTATTAGGGTCATTTTTCTTTCTTTTGAGTCACAACGGTCCTAAATGTAGAAATGACAAAAAGAGGATGAAATGAGCTTAATTGAGATGAAATTTAACACTTAAAGGGCCAAGAAATGAAGCTTAAGAAGTCCCGGGAAGTATAGAAGAAATCAGACGAAGTCCGGACGAGAAAATGACACAAAATCAGAAAACCGGACAAAGGGACGTCGCCGGCGCCAGCCAGCAGGGTCGCGGCACCCAAACAACTGAAGACTCTGATTCGGCTACAGGACTTACGGCGCCGAGGCGGGTCTGCGCGAGAAAAGTTCGATTTTTCTGATTTTTCGAAGGGCAAAAGGATCCGAAACGTGATTTTTCTCAGATATAAAATCCCTAAACCCTAACCTTAGAGAGGCATCTTAGATCTCTGAAACTTTATCACACACAACTTTGGAGGCTACAAGATTGGAGACCTAGTTCAAGTTATTTTCTTTTCTCTTTTCTCTTTTCTTTGTTCTTATTTCAGTTCATGTTGGATATTAAATTAGTTCTTAGCATGTCTATGGCTAGAAGCTAAACTCTTAATTAGGGCTTTCCATTGAAACTCGTTTTTATGAATTAATGCATTAGTTTGGTTTCTTCTTCATCTTGTTAAGATTTATTCAATATTGGTTTGAATGTTTGATAGTTAACTGATCACTAATTATCATAATTTATATGATCTCGAATCGAGATCCGAGAGGGGAGATTTGGATATGCTGTAATTGAATAGACATAGGTTAAAATCGCGGACGAAAATACCCGATACTTGTGTAGCACTTTAGGTTATTGTTCTTAATCCTCCTATGTGGTAAAATCTATCATAGAAATATAGAAGGTTTCTGCACTGGGGTTGAGCTTTTATATATCCTAACTGGAATATAAGACAGACTAGTTAACCTGCTATCTTAACGTAGAAGAAGAAACCGTTGTTGTTGCATTAATGATTGAAAAAAGCGGATTGTTGAGGATATTGAAAGCCCTATTTCCACAATAACTGATTTAAACCAAAGCATACTTAGTTTAATTCTTGCAATTACTCTAGTAGTTTTTAGACAAAAACAAAATCAACTTATCGTTAGCCAAATAGATAACATAGAGTAGATGTTCAGTAATTGATAACCAGTCTCTGTGGAAGATATTCGGTCTTACAGACTATATTACTTGGAACGATACGTACACTTGCGTGAGCATTTGGAATATCGCTAACAGTAGGATTAATAAAGACTTGCGGTTGTGCCATAAATACATCATCCATTAAACGCCCATGAAGAAAGGCATTATTAACATTCAATTGGCGTATGCTCCAATCTTTACTAACTACAAGAGATAAAAAAACTCGAGCTATAGTATGTTTAGTGATAGAATCCTAATGGGAAACTCTAAGAATTTAAATACAAGATAACAATGAATTGAAATTGGAAGAAATTAAAGATAAAAGTGAGACACAAATGGTAATGATCTAAAGGCAAAATTGGATTGGTTACCAAACCCTCTAATAGAAACAACCAAGAGCACCTACATTATAGATGAATTCCACAGGTGAGCATGGCTCATGTGAGAATTCATGGACAAGGTTCTTCAACAACTATGAAATTACACTCTAATTAAAATTATCACTAATTACTACTAATTATATGCCTAAGTAGAATTCTATGAAAATATTAATTGTCATCCAAAATCCACCTCCATCAAATGAAATTAAAGCAAGTATTTATAGTTATGGCTATTACAATAAAGGCCAAAAAGTGGCATTTGCACAAATAACCCCACACGGGTTCTTCTTTAGCCAATTTGTGAAGTGACCCCTTTTTTTGTATCTTATTCTTCCTCAATATCCTCCAAAGCTATCATCCAAACATTATACACTCATGATATATTCTCTTCAAGTTCTTCCAACGCTCATCTCTTCATAAACATGGAATACAATTCTTGGAGCTCCCTTGCTTAGCTACGAGTGAATTGATTTGAGCTCGCTAGGGTTATATCATTTAGCCACATGAAAAAATATTTCAATGTAGTCAATACCTAGCTGCTGAGTAAATCCTTTCGCTACTAATCGAGTCTTATATTTGTTCAAGAGACCATCTAAATTTTTCTTTACTAATTAAATTTTGTGATTCTGATTTAGGAATAAGTGTCCACGTTCCTTGATGTTTCAAGATATTATATTCCTCTATCATAGAAGATTTTCAATCCAGATCTTTAATAGCCTGGGAAATATTCTTTGGTTTAGGTTTGTGGGAAGAAGTAGATGTATGAGACGGAGAACATTTGTTGGTGATTTGAGTGGAGAGGTTAAACTTGTTGATAAGTTTATGAATATTATTTTTAGAGCGGATGATCATGGAGTGAGAAGGTGTAACAGGTTAGGACTGACTTATTTGGCTTGTGATAATAGTGCTTTGACTACTGAAAGGAGTCTTTGAAGATTCAATTTGCGGGTGGCCTATGGTTTGGACAGTAGCATGAGGTAGTCGAGGCTACTGGAGGTGCACTCATAGGATTTGAATTGGTACACACACTAGGTGATAACACATGTCTTGATGATATTCCCATGAACTCATCTGATGAATGACCATTACTTGGTGACGTCAAGTAGCAAGGAGAACTTCTATCGACAGAGTGAGTGACCATCAAAGGGGCTGACTTAGTTGAAGGAGATGAACTAGTAGGCACAACAAAATGAGGAGCCCATGTCGAAAGTATTTCTTCTGTAGGGCGAGAAGCTATGGAAGCCAAAGTAGAGAAAGAAAATACATGCTCTACAAAGTTGACATGTCGAGAGAAAAATATATTAGACGTGGAGGGATCAAAGCACTTATAGCCTATAGGCACTTTGATTAGTTGAGTATTCCACAAAGACACAATTTTGAATGAGGCTCTAATTTGTTTTGGGAATAATGACGCAATAATGAATAACATAAACAACTAAAGACTCGGAGCTTTTGATAATTTGAAAGGCTACAAAATATATAAAAATATGGAGACTCATTATTAAGCAGAGGAATCGACATCCGATTAATAAGATAGACAACTGTCTGAAAAGTAAAAGACCAAAAAGATAAAAGAAGTTTGTCATCATGAAGAAGGGTAATACATGTTTTCACAATATGCCGATAACGACGCTCATCAGTACCATTGTGTTTAGGTGTGTGAGGAGGAGTTAAGGAATGAGAAATTCCATTGGAAGCAAAGAATTCTCGAAGATGAATGAACTCACCACCATTATCGAAGTAAAAACGAAATAATGGATCTATTAAAAAAATTTAAACCATAATCTTAAATTTTGGAAAAAATTGAGAAACCTTAGATTTCTTTTTATGAAAAATAACCAAACATACTTGGTAAAGTGATTAACAAAAATTAGATAGTAATGCAAATCATCAATAGAATCGATTGTAACAAGACCTTACACATCTGAGTATATCATCTCTAATGGAGAAGAAGATCTTATTGAGAAAATTGCAAATGAATTTTTATGCATTTTATTACACTTGCATGATTACACACAAAAGTGAAGGAAATAGACTTGGCAGGAATGCCCAAGTAACTAAAATTTAACGCATAATAGGAGAAGACGTATGACCAAGACGACAATGCCAAGTTGAGAGTGATAAAGATGAACAAAATATACTAAACGTGATGTAGTAGATGTCATGGACTTGGATTTGATAGACCACTCATAAACTCTATCTCTAGGTTCCCCAGCTACAAGAGCCGCCCCCGTGCGATAGTCCTTCACAACAAACGAAAAATGTGAGAATTCAACAAAAACATTATTTTGGTTGCACAATTGGTAAATAATTTTTTTTGGAACACAAAGAACATTAGACAAGTGAAGAGGACGAGTAAAAGTATTAAAAGTATTAGAATACTGTGTGTCACATTCAAAGCTTTACCATCACAAATCATAATATTATCACCATCATAATCAAAATGGAGTGATAAATTCTGGAGGTCGCTAGTAACATGGTGAGATACACCCGAATTAACCAACCAATCAGCAAAGTCAGTGGAAGATGAGACAAAGTTGGCACTTGGTTGAGAGTGTTATCTGTATTGCAAAAAAACCGGTAACAATAATAACTGAAAATGAATAGAATCAGTATTGGAAAAGCGTGATAGAGGAAAGGCTCCACGCCAAGGCTAGCGATCGTCCCGCAGCCTCTTGTCATACCAAGTCCATTGCTTCGGGCTTGGTATTTGTCAGGTTCGTGGATGTCCCAGTTGTCTCGAAATGCTCGTGTGGAATGGTCTCCCTTCCAACTTAGAATAATCTTTGTCAGTATGTCTAGGTAGAAACAATATTTGCACGAGCATGGGCTCGCGTTATGTTTTTAATAAAGTCATAAACAGATTTCTTTATTGTTATTTTTATTAATAGCTCCGTATTTGAATATAAGTTCAAATTTCTAAATAAAGAGAATTAAATGGTGCTCCTGGCGGGAAATAATTGTCCAGGTGTCATCACGCCCTAAGTAAAGACTTAGGAAAAGTCGGGACGTGACAACCGTGGTGCCACCTATCAGGACCGTAGTGCTAATTAATCTGCAGATTCCAGTAGCTTACTGCCTCGAAGGAACTGCGGTGCCACCAGATGTAACCACGGTGCCGACGACGAATTTAAAAAAAAATCCGAGAATCAGAAACAGGGACTTAAAAGGTTCAGATTCTGAATCTGAAGTTTAGAAGTTTTCAGTTTCTGAAAATAAAGTTTTTAAATCGAGCAGATTTGGTCCTTTCGGACAAATCTGTAATTAAAAGAAAGTTTTCTGAAAGTTGATTTTAGGTTCTGGAAATTGCAAACAGGTCCCAGGAGTTTGAAAATATTTTCTAAAGTTTAGAATTGCATTTTTATGAATTTATAAAGGTTCGGAATTGAATTTTAAATTTTTAAGTGACTAAACTGTAAATTCTGAAAATTTATAGAATTCCCGAAAATCAGAATTTTAAAATCAGAAAATGTTTAGGGACTGTTTGGCATTTACATAGATTATAGAGTTTAGACAAATAGACTCATAGTTATCATTAATAGTATATTATTGAATAATATACAAATGTGCTAAGTGTTAAATGTGATGCATTTAAATTATTAGCATAGCGTCCGTAATTATTGTCTGGGTAGGCGGCGCCCAGAGATCAATTTCTAGTTGCATAGCTTCATAAAAGCCTGGCAAACTCTTGTTTTAGCTTTATACAACTGGGCATAAAAACGGAATTCCCATTCATGAGAAGAAGAGCGAGTGCTAATTGATTGCTCTCTATGCGAATTATTTAATTTCAAATGAACGCTATAACTGTTTGGGTAGACGGCGCCCAGTATGTGATTAAAACCTTCTTTTATCATGCATATTGAGTTTGATGGTTTCCCATCTAATTGTGTTTAGATATTGCATGATAGGATGTCATATGATGTATGCCTTGGTTGTTGATCTTGAATGAATCCCCAAAAACTAAAATGTTCCCCAAACATTAAATACAAGTCTAATTATAACACATCGTCCATTATAATTGGTAGGGTGCTAAGTCCTTTTCGGCGATAAAGGTATTTATGCCAAAGCATTTGCTCTAAGTCTAAGAGGACCAAGGCCCTTTCATAGATGTGTTAAAATGAAAGTAGATAATAAATTTTTGTAGGTATTTACACCAAAGTGTTTGCTTGCAAAGGCTAAGTTTACTTAGACATTTAAACGCAGTCGTGTAATTGAGTTGTCTTGTTTAGATGAATCTTGGCGCCAAAGTGTCGGACTAGTATAAAGACGTAAGATTAAAATGAAAGTTATTTAATCAAACCAAGAGTTGTAGAGTTGTTTTACAATTGGTTGAGGACCTACCAAAGTGTGCTATTGAAGTTATCAGCCAAAGCAAATACGGATATATCATATGTTTGGATCTTGGCCCATTATGACCTTTATATTGATTTAGATCCGTATTCTACCATGGGGTCGTAGAAGTATGCAAAATAGTGGGAGCTAATTAAACACAAGGCCATGTTAAATTAGTCTATTATGAATGTGTATAGTTTAGGAGAATGAATTTTGATTGCATTTTCCTGTTCTATCTATTATCTTCAGATCTTCAGAAATGTCTAACTTTTCGTTGAAAATGCTCATGGAGTCAAACAGACTCACCGGACCCAACTTCATTGACTGGCTAAAAAATGTTAGAATTATTCTTAGACAGAAAGAAATAGAGTATACATTGGACAAAGTATTCCCCATCGCTCCAGCGGAGGACTCTGCAGAGTATGAAACTTTTGACTAGGTTGCTTACAAGAAACATTATAAGGATGTCACCTCTGCTCAATGTCTGATGTTGTCTTCTATGTCTCCTACATTGCAAAGAAAACATGAAACTGTGGGCCCCACCGAAATGTTAGACTATTTGAGGAGTCTTTATGATTCGCAGAGTCAAACAATGGAATATGACCTGCTCATAGAACTTTTCAAGAGTAGGCTAAATGAAGGGGGTCAAGTTTCACCTCATGTGTTGAGGATGATTGAGTTGATTGAGAGGTTAGCTTCTATAGATATAAAGTTTCATGACAGAGTCGTCATCACCCTCATCCTGCACTCACTTCCTAAGTCGTTTGAGAGTTTCATTGTCAATTATAATATGAATGAAACTAAAGCGACATTGCAGGAGTTACATAATATGTTGAAAACTTTTGAATCTTCGACCTCTAAGACCAAACTTATTCTGATGGTTGGCTCCTCTAGTAGTCCCAAACCGAAAGGTAAGGGACAACAGAAGGGGAAGGGCAAAGCTGTTCTCGGCAAAGAAAGAATGGCCCAATGGAGAGTGAAGAAGAAGAAATCACGCCAGATCGGATGTTTGCATGAATTGCAACAAGAAGGGGCATTGGAGAAAGGATTGTACTGCTCCAGGTGGAGGAATGGCACCAGGTGCTACAGTCTCTAATGGGCAAGATATGTTTGTAATTGAAATTAATCTATCTATAAATGATTCTCATTCCTGGGTACTTGATACCGCTTGTGGCTCACACATTTGTACAAATGTGTGGGGGCTAACCGATAGCAGGAAGGTCGGGCCTCGTGAGGTGGACTTGTACTTCGTAAATGGGGCACGAGTTGCTGCTGAGCGTGTGGAAACTTATAGGATAGATTTACCTTTTGGCAAAGTTTTAATGTTGAACAATTGTTTTTATGTTTCTTCTTTGACAAGGAATATTATTTCCATTCCTGTACTTGATTCGGAGGGTTTTTCCTCAAACACGTCTAATGGCAATATGGTTTTGACTTTAGATAATGTTGTGTATGGAATTGCGCCTCTTGTGAATGGATTGTATACATTAAACTGCCACAGGGAAATTTTCAATGTACAAAATAAAAGGGCTAAGCTAAATGAAAGAAATTTTACCTACTTATGACATTGCAGACTTGGTCATATCAATCAAATAAGGATAGAACGGTTGAGGAAATTAAATTACCTCGAACCATTTGACTTACAATCTTATGGTAACTGTGAATCATGTTTGAAAGGTAAGATGACCATTAAACCTCTTTCTGGAAAGGGGATCCGTGCCAAAGAGGTGCTTGAGTTGGTACATACGGACGTATGTGGACCATTTTCGACTCAAGCTAGAGAGGATTTCTCTTACTACATCACTTTCACAGACGACTTATCAAGGTTTGGATATGTGTATCTTATGAGACACAAATCCGAGGCTTTTGAGAAGTTTAAGGAGTTTAAGTGTGAAGTTGAGAAACAGCTCTCAAAGAGTATCAAGATTCTCCGATATGATCGTGGGGGTGAATACTTAAGTAAAGAATTTCTTGACTACTTAAAGCATCATGGAGTTCATTCGAAATGGACACCTCCTAACACCACTGCATTTAATGGTGTCATTGAGAGAGAAACCGAACTCGCTTGACATGGTTCGTTCCATGATGAGTTTTTCAGCTCTTCCTACATACCTTTGGGGATACGCTATTTTGACCTCAATATATGTTCTAAACAGAGTTCCATCTAAATCAGTCGAAAAGACACCATATGAGGTATGGTGTGACAAAAAGCCATCACTTAGACACATGAGGCCATGGGGGTGTCCTGCATATGTCAAGAAGTTGATCACTGATAAGTTGAAATCTAAAAGTGGGAAATGTTACTTTGTTGGGTATCCGAAAGAAACTAAGGGATACTATTTCTATCTTCCTGGAGAACATAAGATATTTGTTTCTAGGAACGCAACTTTCCTTGAAGATGAATATGTCTATAAGGATGAGAGTTGCACATAGATAGAACTTGAAGAAATTCAAGAACAAGGTAACAAAGAGGTTGGATCCTTGCCCGATGATAAAGGCAAGAATTCAGTGGGAGCTTCTAGCGAAGATTGGGTATTTAGGGTACCTCCTTCGGCCAGTGGGAGTGCTACGAGGAGTAATGCAGAAATGCAAGATCTTCCGGCACAGACCTTGGGAGCAAGTGCACCAGTTGCATTTCCTCCCGTTTAGGAAAGACATGAAAATGATATTCCTGAAAGCTCTAATGTTGGTGGATCTACCAGCGCACAAGAATCTACTCACAGTCAGAACATACTTGTAACTGAGCTGCAAGACAATCAACTCCGTAGGTCTTCTAGATCTCATCGTCCTTCGGAAAGACTAAATCTACTTATGGAAACACAAAGTGAGCTAGATATTCCAGATGATGACGAGCCTAGAACCTATAACGAAGCAATGCTAGACATTGATTCGAAAAGATGGCAAAAAGCCATGAAATACGAAATGGAATCTATGTATATCAATCAAGTGTGGAACTTGGTTGATTTGCCAAATAAGGTTAAACCCATAGGATGCAAATGAGTCTTCAAGAAGAAGATTGATGCATCTGGAAAGGTTCAGACTTATAAAGCTAGACTAGTGGCTAAAGGTTTTACTCAGCGTCCTGGTGTGGATTATGATGAAATCTTTTCACCGGTGGCTAAGATAAAATCTATTCAGATTTTGCTTGCAATAGCTGCACACTATGATTATGACATTTGGCAGATGGACGTCAAAACTACATTTCTCAATGGTAATCTAATTGAGGAAGTGTATATGAAACAACCTGAGGGTTTTTCATGTGAGTCCAGACCAAATGATGTATGCAAGCTACCGAAGTCCATTTATGGACTTAAGCAAGCCTCTAGGAGTTGGGAACATTTGCTTTGACAATGCTATCAAATCTTTTGATTTTGTCAGAAGCAAAGAAGATCGCTGTGTTTATTCCAAACGCAAGGATGAGGGTATTGTCTTCATTATAATATATGTTGATGACATATTGATAATGAGAGATAATAAGACCTCATGCGATCGATTAAGTTGGTTGTCAAGACGCCCGTGTTGAAGGATTTAGCTAAATCCTGTTATATTCTGGGAATTAGGATCTATAGAGATAGACCTAATAGATTATTGAAACGATCGATCTACATAGACAAAGTGCTTAGACGCTTTTCAATGGAGAATTCCAAGAAAGGTGGTCTTCCGATGGGTCAAGACATCAAATTATCAAAGAAGGGATGCCCTTATAATGCTATTGAACTTGAGCCCATGAAGAGGATCTCATATGCTTCGGCTATAGGATCAATCATGTATGCCATGACATGTATTAGGTCAGATGTGGTATTTGCACTTAGTATGACTTGCAAGTTCGAGCAGAATCCTGGCGAGGAACACTGGAAAGCAGTCAAGAGTATTCTCAAGTACCTCAGGTGTACTAAATATTACTTCTTAGTCTATGGTGGAGTTGATGAGCTGGTTGTCACTGGGTATACCGATGCTAGTTTTCAGACAGATGTTGATGATTTCAAATCTCAATCTGGTTATACGTTCATTTTCAACGAAGGAAGCGGTGGTGGAAGAGTTCCAAACAAAGCTACTCGCGGACTGACTCATCAAGCGGAGTACATTACTGGATCGGAAGCTGCTAAAGAAGCTATCGCGATTTCTGAGTTTCTGAAGGAACTAGGTGTTGTTCCGAGTGCTAGTTGTCCAATAACTATTTATTGTGACAACACTGGTGCGATTGCACATGCAAAGGAACCTAGATCAACAAACAGAAACAAGCATGTACCACATCCTGAGAGAGATGGTGGAAGCTGAAGATATCAAGATAGATTATATTCCAACAGATAATAATCTAGCAGACTCGTTTACTAAACCATTAAGCTTGGTGAAGCATAATGGTCATTTTGAGAACATGGGTATTAGATATGTTGGTGATTGGCTCTAGGCCAAGTGGGAGATTGAAAGTATATGTATGTCCTAGAGACAATTTGTATTAGGACATAATGTACTTTATACACATTCATATTTATATTAATGATGATTAATATTATGGCAATTTGCATTTGTTGAATTATTAGTTGATTGTTTATGATATTCTATAAATGCATCCCTAGAGGTTACGCGTTTATTAATGATGTGAGAATTAATGTTATAACGTAACTCTTGAATTACCTCGACTAATGATCATCGAAATTGGGATATCGATGATATGTGATATGTCGACATGTGGTCTGCATCATATCCTCAGGGGATGTAGTACGTCTCACTTGCTACGAGTTATGACAACTCATGATGGATGCATGGATACTTGTTGAAGTATTGTTATGCCCTGCTGATGTACTATTTTGTTATATGTCTATAATGCCATCGGCGTGTGGGAGATAAAAGTCCTTAGACTTGAGGTCAATATCATCTTGTTTACAGAGTAATGTACTTTGATTCTGTCATAAGCTCAAATGTCTTATAGGTTGAGATGCGGCTTGTTTGGGTGCATTACGAAGTAGATTAAAGGTGGTATGTGAGCCAAGAAATGATTCATTTCTTGAATTTATATTCGAGTGAACACTCAGGTACTCATATGGTATTAGGTTGACTAAGTTATTGACCAATGCAATGGACATGTCTGTGACATGGTCCTGTTGTCAACTACTATAGATGAGCTATAATAATCAAGCTATTTGGATAGACACTTGACAAATTTTAAGCTTGATTAAGTGTGTTATGAATGAAGGGATTTTATCTTCCACATATAGGTTCAGTTCACATATTTTGTGTAGCTAAAATTTACATATTGGGTTCGTCTTCCGGCGCAGTCTAGGAGTTCCGTGAAGATCCTAATGTAATTAGTGACGATATGTAAAGTCCTGAAGGGTAACACTAAGTCAAATATTCCGTCGATTGAAGGATGTAATTAGAAGGAGATTATACATATATGTTCGGTTGATGACCGAGATATTAAAATGGGAAAAGACTGAAAAATAGGACAGGACCACGGTGCCCTGTTTTGGGACCGCGGTGCCAAGAACACTGGGCAGCACCGCGGGGCCTCTTTAGTGGGACCGCGGTGCACTGCGGATCTGCGATCCAATTTTTACGACCGATTTTCTGCTGGGCCCAGCCCACTGAAACCCTAAGCCTCTGTTTATAACTATAAATAGAGGGCTTACCTCCCATTCCAAAAACATACTAAACCTAAGAGAGATAAATCTCTTCTAAAGCTTTGTCAGAATCCCTAGCATTCCTGACTTAGCAAATTACATCAGAGTTCTCTGAACTTACAAATCGAGGGACGTTTGTGTGTGCATCCTCGGACTACACAAAGTAACAGATTCAACTGCTTGACTGATTGTTGTTTCGGATGTAAGTCTTCTGTCGAAGTTTTACATTAATTTTTTATTTTTTATTTTTTCATTACTTATCATACTACAGTTCGACCGTCGTCGGGTTTGAAACATAAATTTTCAAATTCTGATGCGTGACCGAATCCGACGTAAACTTCTACGGTGTCCGCGGAAAGAACCAGCGGAACTACCTCGGAGGATAAAGACACGACTAAAATGCTACGGATCAATTGATCATGTCTATTTCAATATTCAGAAGTCACTTATTGCGGCATGAGGGGATTGACAATATAACTTGTGAATCCGTATCCTATCAATAGTGAGCGCCACTAAGTGTACCAAATTTGATAGTTTGATGGTGTAATCTTGATAAGGGTTTGAGCAAATGCATTTATAGACAAAAGTTGTGGTTTTTGAGTGAGATTAGATTAAGGAGAAAGTGAAACAGAAGGTGTGATTATTGTGGATGTATTTGGTGTTTTGGAAGTGAGGGAATAGAATAAGTTGTTGTGACACTGGGTTGCAGGGGAGGAAACACAAATTTGGGGTAGGCTTGGGAAGTTGTTAATGATGGAATGGTAGATGTATTATTGATTGGTAATGGTGGAATAATTGAAACAATTGGTTCAACTTCCATGGGTAGGGAAGCATTGGTGGACGTGTTTTCAGCCATATGAGAAAATAAGAAAAAATCTATTGAATCCCAATTTTTGTTATTGTCGTGTGTGGCTATGACTCTTGATATCATGAAAAAGTTTTTATGTAAATTGCTTTTCATTCATATATATTTGTCTCTAATTTATACATGAGGGAGTACATTGATATCAAAGGAAATAAAAAAACTAATAAGAAAAGTATCTTACACATAAAGAAAGTTAGTAATGTATATTAAGAGGGAGATATGATTATTCAAGTAAGAAATATCAATAAAGAGACAGATTTCATAGCGTTCCATGCATGAACGTCAAAAAGAGAAAAGAATGCCCTCGAAAATAATAGTAATGAAATTAAGGCGGACCAGAAGACTATTAAACTAAATAAAGCTTCTTCCTATAAATAATGATGGACGCAGACAATGTTCCAATTGGGTGCACTATCGATAAGCGCCATGTGTGATTCGCCCATTTCAGTCTGCATGACCGTGATTTCTTGGGTCAGTTCTTGGTCAGGCTCCGAATTTTAATAAAGACATACATATGCACACATAAATAAAGAATATAATATTCTCAAAATAACCAATTTTATTATTATTAGTATCTTTACTCCCTCACTATAATTAATTATCCAAATCATATTAATCCAAGTTTATCGCCTAAATTATCTACTGAAACCCCTAATAGGCAAAATCACTTTTCTGCGTTGGATGTTGACCACGCGGTTTTAGAGGAAACCACCAATGCTATTAATTTTATTGAAGATTTCTCTAATAATAAATATAAAAACAATTCTCTAACCCCTAATATGGCCAGTGCCACTTCTATTACTAACGTGGAGTCTTTAGATGAAGACAATTTAAACAACATACATTAATAATTATGCTACTAACCCTTCTCTTAAGAACTCTATTAACCCTATAACTACTCCCACTCGACAGACATGCAACAAAAACAGTCCATCATTACTACACACTCTCCTAGTGAAACTTCATATTTCCCCAATCTTTCTAACTATATATTCTAACAAAGTAACAATGTCAAGAATTTCAATCTATGTTCGACGTCGCTACCGTCTAATCCAAGTTCTGAGGCCACCAAGACCACCTTTCATGGAAAATCTCATGGGCCATGCAATCTCTCTCACGATGATGATAGACAGAAGAGAGTCAGTGATAGTTCTCCAAAACCCTCACTACATTGCACAACTAATAGCGGAGGGTATGAACATGGGGATGGAGAATTACAGTTGGCTAAACAATATCCTACACCCAATTGCCCCAATTATGAATCAAAACTATGTCGAAACAATGAAGAGTCACTGGAGTCTGGAGCCTCCCCCCTCATATGTTCCTCTAGTAACAAATAACTTCAACATCAACTTGCCATTCTTCCCTCATGCCATCAACTCTGTCAGCCTTGAATCCCATATTAGTTCAATGGGACCCCATCACCAACCAAGCACCACCTCCCTCTCTCTCTTCCATTTTTGGCATAACAACAAATCCTTTTCACCACACATAAGATGTATGCCCATTTTGACAATGATAGGTGCGTCACGTTGAAAATGATAGGTAGGTCACCTTGTAAAACGATATAAGGTGATAAAAAAAAGTGGGTACACTTGCACCCACAATGGAAAGGGTGCGTCCGCCTCTGCCTATAAATACTAAATTCAATCGCATAGTACTCGCTTGTTATATGTCTACTAAATTTTAGTATACTATTTTTAGCATCTACGAAGAAGGAATAAGTGCCCGTTTGGTTAAGCTTATAAGTGTTTTTTTTTAAAAGTACTTATTAAAATATTGAGAGGTGTTTGGTTGAACTTATTTTAAAATAGAAGTAGAACTTATTTTAAAATAAGCACTTATATTTTGGATTTTTTGGAGCAGAACTTCTTTTGATTTTTTTTTGTACAAAAATACTTTTTTTATTGGCAACCAAATATCTAACATTTTTTTTGATAAAAACTCTACTCTTATAAGCTCTTTATAATAAGTTGTACCGAACAGATTGAGAAGAGTTGGAGAAGAAGCGGAACACTGAAAGGATAAGGATAAAAAGGTCAATTGAAGAGCTAATAATTGCAAAAAAATTGTGAAATAGGGACAATATTAAATATTAGACTGGTGGAGGATGACCGTAGTTAGTTTGTATTTATCAAGCTCGACCCTGGCTTTCTATATTTCAGCGAGGACACCAATTGGATGCATTTGAAAGCACTGAAGTGACTTGCAAATAAATTCTTTTCTGGTTTGTCTTGTGTCCTTGAACCTAATAGTTTATTTATGTATGGCCCAACGATAAGGGTTAAACCTTTCACTTCACTGGGATTGGGGCGGACATTAGCATAAATAGGCAATTATTCAACAAATAACTATCATTTGTGTATATATATCTATCCCACTTGTAAGTAAATAAAATACGAACAGTAACTCGAAGGAGGAAATACGCTTTCTGATGAGATTCTTAATCAATATCACATGTCGTGTATTTATTGATTTGATATAAACATTAAATTTGATATGAGTAAAATTTTTAGAGTACTTTTGGACAGTGCATTGTGTTTAATTAGAAGAAGGTTGAATATTTAATTAATCAAGACTGATTCCTGATGCAATTCTGACAAACTAAACGCTCTAAAAGAATCGCATAAATCACTTTCCAACGTTTATGAAAAGAGCTAACATAATATTTTTAACTCTACTTTCTAAGTCGTTTTCCTTGATTAATATATAAGAATTAAGGGCCTGCACTTGAGCATTTGTTCATTTATTTATCTCATGATTAATACTTGTTAATTTTTTATGTTATTAAGGCCGTTCCATCTGCAATATGTCAACATCTAAATCGATTATTTATGAAAAAAATAATCTCTTGATTATTCTTATTAATGAAAGACATATATATACAAGTTACGAGGAAGATTCTCTTCCTATTCTACCTAGAAATCTCTATTCTATTTGAAGACTAACTTTACAATTATGGTAATATTATAATACTAATTAATGTACAAACCTAAGTCTAATATTTACCAAATACACAAGGAAAGGGGAAGGGCCCCACACGGTACATGGGCATGGGCCACACTACCGACTCACTGCTTAACACACTCGCATGATCATAGCGGACGGTCTTCGTCTGAGATCGTCTCTAAAATCTTCAAAAGAAGCGAGGAAGACCTTTGTAAATATGTCTGCAATTTGATATCTCGAAGGAACATGGCAGACGCGTACTTGTCCTTTTGCTACCTTTTCTCGAACAAAGTGAATATCCATCTCTATGTGTTTAGTACGCTGGTGCTGAACTGGATTACCAGAAAGGTAGATGACACTTATATTATCACAATACACCAAGGTAGCTTTCTCAATGGGACAATGAAGCTCTAAAAGAAGATTTCGTAACCAACATGATTTGGAGACCACATTAGCTACCCCTCGATACTCGGCCTCTGCACTTGAACGTGAAAGCGTAGGTTGACACTTGACAGACCATGAGACCAAGTTGTTACCCCAAAACATACAATATCGGCGTGGGCGCGGTGTCAGGACAACCACCCCAATCAACATCTGTATAGGAGACCAATGTTGACGTCGACGAAGGATACAAATGCAAACCATTGTAACACCCCATTTTAACCGTAGTCGAAACGAGAGTACTACGTATGGTTGATTCCTAGATGTATTTAAAGGAGTCTCCATCTAATTAATTAAGTGAATTAGGACACTTGATTTATTGCAATAAAAATGCTGCAATTAATCTCCATTTAATGGTCTGCGAAATTAATGAGATTCTGGATCAGGGTTCTTTATTATCCTAAAGGGAAAGGGTTAGGCATCCTCTAAGATCTGCTAACTTGCGGTTATCCGTTCAAACCTAGGTTAATCATATATTGACTTTTATTCTACCTATTCTAAGCATTTTTACATAATTTACAATTAAAATAAAATGCGATACAGAATAATAAAACTAAAATTAAATACGACATAAGATAAAATTCCAGGACATCCTTTTAACCCTTTTTAGGCCTTCTGCACAAGATGATCTCCGGGTACCTGCATAAACACTTAGTAAAAATGTTAGTAACAGAATAAACAATTTTAAAAAATAATAACAAAAATTAATAAGTAAAGCCAAAATAAATCCGTCTTTTGTACAGGGAAGGCCTTGGAAATCAGACGGATATTCCTTCATCGGCCAATATTGCTAGAAACAATAAAATAGATAAAACCTTCGGATCCGCGTCAAAACAGTAATAATTTTAAACACGGAGGGCTCAGATATATATAAAAATAAAGTAGGACAACCTAAACAAGTGCGGCTGCGAGAATTCGCCTTGTCAGCGCATGTTGGTTATCCGGTGTAAGTGGAAGAAATCATCATTGCCCAGAAAGCTTCATTTATTTTATTTTCCGTCTTTGCAACTGTGGAGGCCTCAAAAATCGACGGATAACTTTTTCATTGGCCAATTGAAGTGTAGTATCATGTCCAAACCAGTTTAATATTCAAATGTAGCAATTTGTTCTTTGTGAAATAAGAGCCTGTTCCAATTAGTTTAATCAAGTAAATAAAAGGGCAAAATTGTCGAAATCAGTCCAGAAAAATAGCAAAAACAATAGCGGTGCCGAAAAAACTAGAACATTGCCGGAGCGACCCAAATAATATTGCAAACCCAGATAAAGGGCAAAAGTGTCAAAAATCAGTCCGAAAAATAGCCAAACAATAGTAGAAGCAGTAACCAACGATCGCCGGAGTCGGAGCTCCGACGACAACACTAGAATGATCAATTTAACCACAGCAAATCGAGGAATTCGATTGCCGGCAACCACAAATAGTCAGAACAATATGAACCCAACAATGAGAATCGAGTCGCATAAACACTAATGAAAGCGAATGTGATCCGGCAAGGTCACCGAAAATGTCACAATATCGCAGGAGACATCAAACCACAGCTAAACAGGAACACCAAATAGTAACAATAGCGAAAAACAGTACAAAAACTTCAATGATGTAACTGGAGAATACTTAGAGAAATGGCCGGATCTAGCCAGAACAAACCGATCGACTGAAACACAGAAAATATAACCAAACAGAACAAGGCTGTTACGTCGGATAACATTAGGACACTATCAGAGGACGTCAAAATAAAGATGAATGAATCCCACAAACATAAAATATATCAGTAAAAAATAGTGATACCAATAACGTTTGTCGGAGTTCAAAACAGTGACCAAATTCAAGTGGTAGAAAAAATAGAAAGGCGATGGTTTCACTTCTACGGCGAGGTACGCCGGAGCGACGCCGCCGTGGTGATTTGAGTGTTGAACTCTGGGGTTTCGACAGTGATGGTGTAGTGTGGTAGATGTTGTGTTGGTGGTGTAGGGTAAGGGTTGTTCAGCGGAGTTGTTGCTGTGTGTGTGTGTGAAAGTGAGGGAGAATGATGGTAAGAGAGGGGAGTGTGCGGCTGAGGCGGCGGCGACGGGAGAGGGAGCTAGGGCGGCTAAGAGAGTGAGGGATGAGGGAGTTAGGTTTTAAGAAAAATGAGAGGGGTAGAAGGCTGGGTTATGTTGTTGTCGGCTGGGCTGATGAAGTAGGGTCACTTTTTTAAATGGGGGGTAAAGTTTTATTTATATGGGATATTTAGGTTTAGGGTTTTGGGTATTGGGTATTGAGTATTGGAGGAAAAAGATGAAAGGTGTATTGGGCCTCAGTTTGGGCTTCGGTTTTTGGCGGATTGTACTGGTCCAGATTGTGCCTTGGACTGGACTAGTTTGGCAAAAATGCAAAATGGATTAATTATTTAAAAGAAAATTATTTAAAGATACAAAATTATTAAAATGCAAATGCCGATGCAATAATAATAAAATACAATATTTAACAAATATTTAATGTCTGATTAAAAGTAAAGACGGGATGTCAGTTAATTATTTAAAGAGATGCAAAATTAGTAAAACAAAATGATCGCGCAACAATCATAACATAATATTTAAAAATGTTTAATACCTAATTAAAGTAAAAACATGATGTCAATTTACAAAAAATAAAACAACATAGAATGTTAGGTAAAAAATATACAAAAATGTCAAAAATGGTGATAAAATGCGGTGTCCTAAAATGCTTAAAATTGCAAGAAATGACTAAAAGATGGGTCAAAATTGGGTGTCAACAACCATACTCAAGTGTTCCCTGAATGTACCTAAGAATGCGTTTGAGTGCATTCATATGTTCAACTCTGGGATCATGCATAAACAAACACACCTGATGTACAATATATGTAATGTCTGGTCGCGTGAACGTCAGATAATGAAGGGCGCCTGCAAGACTACGATAGCTGGTCGAATCCTCATACAGAGAGCCAGCTGCAGCACCCAACTTGGGTTTAGTATCAACTGAAGTAGAAGTGGACTTACAGGATTACATCCCAGCCCTCTCAATGATCTCTGCTGCATACTTTCTCTGTGATAAGAACAATCCACCTGCATGACGAGTTACAACAATCCCCAAAAAGTAACTCAAATGGCCCAAGTCCTTCATGACAAACTCAGAACTGAGCATTGTCATAATAGACTTGCGCAAAGTATCAGAAGAGGCAGTCAAGATAATATCATCAACATATAACAGAATATAAGCCATGAAATATCCTCGACGATATACGAATAATGAATTATCAGACCTGCTGTAAGAAAAACCCATAGTCGAAACAAAATCAGCAAATCTCTTATACCAAGCTCGTGGAGACTGCTTAAGCCCATACAAGGACTTCTTCAATAGACAGACATGATTATGATATCTAGTATCCCTAAATCCCAAAGGCTGATGCATATACAATGTCTCCTGAAGATCACCATGTAGGAAATCATTTTTCACATCTAGCTGATGAATGTGCCATGATTTCGAAAGAGTCAAGCTGAGCACAGTACAAATGGTAGCCGGCTTGACCACTGGGCTAAATGTCTCACCACAATCTACACCAACCTGCTGAGTCTTACCATCACCTACAAGTCTAGCTTTATGCCTTGCAAATGAACCATCCGAATTTTCCTTATGAACAAAAATCCAGACCGAATAATATTAACATCAGATGGACGGGGTACCAACTCCCACGTCTTATTATCAATAAAAGCATTATATTCCTCGGTCATGACAATTTTCCAATTATGATCATTTAAAGCAGACACATGATTACGGGGTAATGGAGATTTAAGAACATTTGAATTTAAATTGAAATGTCTTTTTGGTTTAAAAACACTCAGTTGACTACGAGTGACTGGACCATGACTCTGAGTTGAATTGGGTGAATTTTGGGAATTTTCAAAAATATCTGGAAGTACCGTCGAAGGCACCGCGGCTCTGGGGACTGGCGCCGCGGCACCAGAAGTACTGCAGGGCTGGCAGGAGTTTTGGCGCCACGACGCCTCTATGCAGGGTCGCGGCGCTGAGGGCGGGTTTTGGGGAACCTGCGTATTTTCTGGCAAACCTGAAAAATATCGGAGAACAAGGGGGAGATAACATCATCCAAAAAATCATAGGAACTAGACACGGGTTTTTACTTTAGAGAAGGGAAATTGAGATTCATCAAAGAGAACATGACGACTAATGATGATTCGTTTAGAGGACAAATCAAAACATTTACAACCACGGTGATTTGACGGAAAACCCAAAAATACACAAGGAGTAGAACGTGCCTAAAGTTTGTTGATTGTAGTAGATGGAAACGGTGGATAACATAAGCATCCGAAGATCCTAAGATGAGTGTATGGCGGAGTCTTATTGTACAACACTTTTAGAGGGGATGAATATGTCAAGCTTTTAGAGAGAAGAATATTTAGGAGATCGGTAGCCATTTGTAGTGCATGGCGCCAAAAGAATGGAGGAACAGAAGAATGAACCAATAAAGTGCGGACAATATTATTAATGGTACGAATTTTTCGCTCAGCTTTCCCATTTTGTGAAGACGTATGATGACAAGAAAAACAAAATATTATCTCATTTTGAGCACAAAACTCCCTAAATTCTCCATTATCATATTCTTTGCCATTATCACATTGAATGTTTTTGATTTCCCGTTCGAATTGCGTTCTTATGAAGGCTCTAAATTTTATGAAGATGGAAAAAACTTGAGATTTTTTCGCAATTGGAAACGTCCATAAATATTTAGTATAGTCATCTAAGAATAGAACATAATAACGATGACCCATAGAACTGAGAACCGGAGATGTCCATAAATCACTATGAATAATTTCAAATGGCATAGAAGTATCCGAATTTGAAGCTACAAATGGTAATTTAATAATCTTTCCCAAACCACAGGATTGACAAATTGGAGTACTACGCGTACCCTTACAAGAAATAAACTTATGTCTATCTAAAGAAGATAAAATAGACGATCCCGGATGACCTAGACGAGCATGTCACAAGGAAGGAGCAAGAGCTGCAAAAGTGGATGACATAGCTTGACGCGAGACGCTTGAACTTGGTGTGATTGGATATAGCCCCCCCCCCCCCAATGTTACACCTCATGAGATGACTCCCCCCTTGTTGACACTCAATTTTGACCCATCTTTTAGTCATTTCTTGCAATTTTAAGCATTTTAGGACACCGCATTTTAATCATCATTTTTTAGCATTTTTGTATATTTTTTACCTAACATTCTATGTTGTTTTATTTTTTATAAATTGACATCACGTTTTACTTTAATTAGACATTAAACATTTCTTAAATATTGCATTTTATTATTATAGCGTCGGCATTTTTATTTTGATAATTTTGTACCTTTAAATAATTTTTCTTTTAAATAATTAATCCGTTTTGCATTTTTTGTCAAACCAGCTCAGTCCAAGACACAATCTGGACCAGTCCAATCTACCAAAAATCGAAGCCCAAACTGAGGGCCAATACACCTTTCATCTTTTCCCTCCAATACCCAATACCCAAAACCCTAAAACCTAAATACCCCTATAAATAAAAACCTTACCCCCCCCTATTAAAAAACCCTAGGCAGCCGCACTTCACCTTTAAAAAACCCTTCCTCTCCATTCTTTAACTCCCGGCCGCCTACCCCTCATTTCCTTTCCCAGCCGCAACACTCCCCTCTCTTTAAACCTCACCACCATGACAACCGCCTCTCCTCACCTCTCCCTGCCTCTCCCAGCAGCCGCCCAACACACCCTCACAGCTCACACCCCTATACTATAAACCTACCCTCAGCCGTCCATCAACAACAATCAGTCGCACACCCCTACCCCTAACTCCCTCTCCAGCCGCACATATATCCCTCTCTTTCACACACCCCCGTCGATCAACTCAGTTTCACAACACAGCAGCCGCCCTCTCAAAGACTCAGCCGCATACCACCATCGTCGAACATCCCTCACCCCGCACTTCTCTGCCTTGCCGGATCTGACCACCGGCGATTGCCGACCCCTTTCCCTTTTTCCTTGCGGTGGTGTTGTGGGTTTCTATATGGACTGATCTTTGGCATTCTTTTTTTTTTGCGGTTATTTGTTGATGGTTAGTCTATTTGTCGGTAATGAACTGTTCTAATTTTAGTTGATATTTTTGTTGGTCGTGGAGTTGTTGGACTCAAACTCCGGCGACCTCCGTTGGCTTTGCTTTTGGGTTCTGTCGTTTGTTTTGCAACTGACTGATTTTGTACAAGTTTTGGTCCCTCTGTTTACGATTCGGAGTTTTCCGGTGACTTAGCCCGGATTTGCTTACTGTTCCCGTTGGGATTTTGTGTTACTCACTGTTTTATTTTGGTTCATATCATTTTGGCTATTTGATGTGGTTAATCCGCTCTACTAAGTGTTGTCGCCGGACTTCCGACTCCGACGATCGTTGCCAACTGCTACCCTGGCTATTTTCCTGCAAAAATTGTTTATCTCTATTAACTTGCCACTGTTGCCTCATTCGCAATTTTGTTGTCTGTTTTGATTGTGTTCGGGTTTTGATCCGGGTCGGGTCTTGATCCGACGAACTTTGTTTCACTACTGCTTGATGTTTCACATTTCACTACTGCTTGCTGTTTCAATGCTTGTCGGATTAATTTCATTACTGGTGGGCTGACTTTGAGTGGGTTCGTACTAATTTTGGATGATTTTGCCACTCTAATTCATGTATTTACTGATTTAGAACAAATGCTACACTGTTGGTATTTTACTGATTTTGAATAAGATACTACACTTGCCGTGGCCAATGAAAAAGTTATCCGTCGATTTTTGAGGCATCCACAGTTGCAAAGACGGAAAATAAAATAAAATGAAGCTTTCTGTGCAATGATGATTTCTTCCACTTACACCGGATAACCAACATGCGCTGGCAGGGCGAATTCTCGCAGCTGCACTTGTTTAGGCTGTCCCGCTTTATTTTATACATATCTGAGCCCTCTGTGTTTAGAACTATTACTGTTTTGGCGCGGATCCGAAGGTTTTATTTATTTTATTGTTTCTAGCAATATTAGCCGATGAAAGAATCTCCGTCTGATTTCCAAGGTCTCCCCTGTACAAAAGACAGATTTATTTTTTGGCTTTACTTCTTAATTCTTGTTATTGCTTTTAAAATTATTTATTCTATTACTAACACTTTTACTAAGTGTTTATGCAGGTACCCGGAGATCATCTTGTGCAGAAGGCCTAAAAAGGGCTAAAAGATGTCCCGGAGCTTTATCTTATGTCGCATTTAATTTTAGTTTTATTATTCTGTATTGCATTTTATTTTAACTGTAAATTATGTAAAAATGTTTAGAATAGGTAGAAAAAAAATCAATATATAATTAACCTAGGTTTGAACGGATACCCGCAAGTTAGCGGATCTTAAAGGATGTCTAACCCCTTCCCTTTAGGATAATAAAGAACTATTTTTGCAGACCATTAAATGGAGATTAATTGCAGTATTTTTATTGCAATAAATCAAGTGTCCTAATTCACTTAACTAATTAGGTGGCGACTCCTAAAAAATCAGCATTATTGCTCCATCCAGGGAACCGCGCCAAAGAGCAACATTGCGAATGCCATTCAGACCCCGAGGTCAAAAACGGGCGCGACAGAATGGCGACTCCACTGGGGATAATCAGGTTCTTGACCATAGCAAACCTAGGTTTATTATTGCTTGGCTTTATTTTTATTTGTTTTAAATGCCTTAAAATTGCTTGCTTTAATCTTGTATGCTTAGCTGTTTTAATTGCTTTTATTTATTTCATTAAACTGGCATTCGGTTCATATTTCTTCCACTCTGGAAAATTCACATTGTCACACACTACACGCATTGGTGTGCTTCGCGCACCCGCGAATTTCTTTCAAAATACCCAAAATGCAGGAGAGTTGGCGCCTGCGTGGAGTTAGATCGGTTCGTCTGATCAGCCACGTAGCCTTCTCACTGGAGTTGTCCGCTCGGGAACCTTGCGTCTAGTAAGCCAAATCTTAGAAAGATTAAGATAGAGCTATACCACCTTTTTTATTTAAGTCATGTATGCATAAACCTTGGGTGGGTTAATCCTTGGTGTTAATTCCACAATTAGAAATCCACCAAACTTGTCGACGGGTTTCACAACCCAACGACCCATTAGCATACTATGTGTAGCATGATGATGATAGACAGATCCAAGCCTGATCATGACACGCCGAAATTGGAAAAATGCACCGTCATTTGGTCGCCATTTCCAACAAAAGCATTAATGTTTAACAACTTTGGTCAATCTATCCCAATCTCGCATATCTGGCGTTTAGGCGGACCTCGGGCGTAAGAGAGGTCCCATGCATATTAGTCGCGCGCTTGATTTGCATGCTTTTGTTTACTATTGTTGTCACTAGCAATTTTGTACATATTATTTAATGCAATAACTACCCTTTTAACTCCTGTACATATCATGCTATGTGCTTATAACTCTGGCCACGAGCATTTGCATTTTTGCACCTTTTGCTGTCACATTGCAATCAGGACTTCTACTGCGTAAATCACTATTGAATAGCGCGACTTGGACTTTGTGAAGCATCAACCACCAGTCCGGTCAAACCAATCAGGGGAGTCTTTGACTATATTGTCACGCCCTAACATTTTATTATTTTTGTGGTTTGCCTACTCTCACCCATTTGTCATATTTTTTGCAGGAAGACCGTCCTCGCAAATAGTCGAGGACGGCCGGAAAAAAAAAATGAAGAAAAAGAAAAGAAAAAAATTCATCACAAGAATGAGCTGGAGTTATGTTGACGGAAAGAAGTCAGCTTATACCAGATTCAACGAAGCATCGCTCTGGGTCCTATATTTTGTATTTTTATACATATTTGCAAATTCAATTGATATGTCTAGTGTCGATTACATAATTCTTTATCATGCATTTTGCAACATAATCATCCCGAACTACGCGTGTCTGATTCTCACCATACGGTGTGATACGTAGGCAACCCATCTAGGGTTCGACACCACATTAAAAAAAAAAGAAAAAAAGGGACATACTTGGTTCACCCATTCATTGCATTTATCCAATCACGGACATTCATTATTGCATTTCAATCATTCTAGCACATACATTCATTCATGCATTTCATTCATTCTATCACATCCATTCATTTTTTCATTACATTCCTTTGAATTTGCATTAGTTTTATATTGAACAATCATTTGTTTTGCACAGCTTTTACTTTTGCATTTCTTTCATGAATGAATTCTGTTTAAATCATACGTTTTATAACATATCTGAACGAACTACGCACACCTGATTCTCGTCAAAGATGAGATACGTAGACAACCATACTCGGGTTCGGTACCATTTATTCAAAAATACAAAAATATTTTATTCAAAAAACATCAAAAAAATAAAATAAAAAAGAAAACTCTTTTAAGTATCATTGTTTAATTTGGTTGATACCAACACAGTTAGGAGTGTGCATAGAAAGATCGAGTAATAATAAGTATGGGTTGACTTCGTGGTAAACCATAGATTCTTTTGGTACCTCTCACGCACACCTGTAATGACATTCTTGCATGCTTTTAAGATAAGAACGAAACCAACCTCATCGTTTCATGTGCATTATGTGGTGCGTTTTAGAATAAGTTCAATTGCATTGCATTGTGATCTAGAACTTGGCCTGAATGTTTGTTGAGGCAAAATCCTGAGTAACACTCGGTGTAGGAAGTGATCGTAGGCTTTCTTTGACCCGTTTGAGCCTTTTCATCCTACCAAATAACATTATCCGTAGTACACCCTTTTTTAGCCTAAAGCCTATTCTTTTGACAACCGCATATTACACTTATACCCTTTCTGAGTGCGTACGCACTATCCTCTCTTGGCCCGACCTCCTTGAGCGCTTTAGAAATGTGCAAGTGGCTGACAAAATTCTGCGTGAAGTTTGCAAAGACAAAATTGTCAAAAAAGGAAAAAGAAAAACACAAAGGGCGACTTCACAAAAAGAAGAAATCAAAAGCCCCGACAAAAAAAATGAATAAAAAAGAGAGAATAACTTTAGAAAAAGCGGGCTCCAAACGAAAGATTCAAAAAGAAGTCAGTACAGAAAAACTGGGACAAAAAAAAAAAATAGGTCAGCATTAAAGCACACAAATGTCAAGCACGGACGTAGTCCAACGCTCGAGGAAGGATTAGTCACTTTTTACCCAAATATATTCATCCCTTCCCCCAAACCTATATTACAAGCCCGTGACAAGCCCTACATAATCTTATACTGAGGGTTCTCACATTAGTGGATACTTACATGACGGCCAAGCCTATGGTATCACAATTGCATGCATTGAACATCTTTTTGAGTGTGAGTGTGTTTCTCTAAACGTCCCAAAGTTTAAAATACTGGAATATATGTGTGGATGAGACTTTCTTTCAGTGAGGGCATTTGAAACGTGAGATTACGTATAGTTCGAAACCTTGGCTGCAAGCAAGTGTGGCGATACTTAGGTGTCTGAGGTACCATTTGAAACTATAGGAATTACCCAGAAGTCAGCCTTGGTTAGGCTGGAAGTGAATAACGGAATTCCTAAGCACAATACTAATTGTTGGTATCAACTGAAGTCAGAACGTGATGCTGTCTTTCCACTTTTCAAAAAAAAAAATGCATACATAAAATTTTATCATTTTTTGCATCACGAACTACTTCTTGACCTGATTCCCTCAGCAGGATACGTAGGCGGCCACATTGGCTTCAGTCTCATTTTTTGAAAATTGTGCAATCATTTTTGCATCACGAACTACGTCTTGACCTGATTCCTTCATGAGGATACGTAGGTGGCCACATTGACTTCGGTCCACATTGTTTGAAAACCCATAAAAATCCTTATTCTTTGTATCACGAACTACGTCTTGACCTGATTCCCTCATGAGGATAAGTAGGCGGCTTAAATCGGCTTCGGTCACACCATTAGAAATCTTATCATTGGCTCGCGTTCGACAGAATGCGTTTGATTATTCCAAAAAGAGATATGAGCAATTTCCGCCAGAGCGTGCAGAGACTAGCATGCAGCAAGCATTCGCAGCATCCAGTAAGTCCGTGCAGGGCTACATCAACAATTAGCAATCAACAACGTTCAGCAAGCATTCACAGCATCCAGCAAGTCCATGCAGGGCTACATCAGCAATCAGCGATCAATAGCGTTCAACAAGCATTCGCAGCATCCAGCAAGTCCGTGCAGAGACTACATCAGCATCAACAACATTCAGCAAGCATTCGCAGCATCTAGCAAGTTCGTGCAGAGACTACATCAGCATCAACAACATTCAGCAAGCAATCGCAACATTCAGCAAGTCCGCACAGAGGCTGCATCAGCACTCGCAGCATTCAGCAAGCACACAATATTCAACACGTCCGTGCAAGGACGAAATCTCAGCATTTGCAGCATCACATCAATACAACCGCCATCACGTTTTACAGGATAACGTTTCTACTCATACAATTACATTGCTTATAAATTCATGCGTTATCTTTCTGCCTTAACAGTTATGCACTAACCTTTTGCTTAAGTCTGAGCATGCAAGCGTCAAGAGCCAAAGCTACAAAGTCGACGCGAATCAACCACTCATTTCCTAAAACTCACATGTTTTCTTTGAGTATAAGATCTTCATATCAGCAAAGGCGGGAGCACAACAATAAGCTCATGCGGGTTAAACGCACAACGTCTATGCAATGACGTTATCTCAACCCGGGCGAGTCACAAAGCAGATACGTCCATACAATGACACTATTTCATTGCAAGCCTATGCAACGACTTCATCTATATTTTGTCTATGCAACGACGAGCATCTGCATCACGTCTATGCAACGACGTTATTTCATGTAAGCCTATGCAACGGCTTCATCCATGTTTCGTCCATACAAGACGATAACGCCCACACAAGACGTCATTTGCATTTCGTCCATACAAGACGACAACGCCCACACAAGGCAATATTTGCATTTCGTCCATACAAGACGACAACGCCCACACAAGGCGTCATTTGCATTTCGTCCATACAAGACGACAACGCCCACACAAGGCGTCATTTGCATTTCGTCCATACAAGACGATAACGCCCATACAAGGCGTCATTTGCACTTCGTCCATACAAGACGATAACGCCCTCACATGGAGTCATGTGCATTTCATCCATGTTTCGTCTATGCAATGACGAACATCTGCATCGCGTCTATGCAACGACGTCATTTATCTAAACCTATGCAATGACTTCATCTGTGTTTCTTCTATACAACGACGAATATCTGCATCGCGTCTATGCAATGACGTCATTTCATGTAAGCCCATACAACGGCTTCATCCATGTTTCGTCTATGCAACGACGAAAATCTGCATCGCGTCTATGCAACGACGTCATTTCATGTAAGCCCATGCAACGGCTTCATCTATATTTCGTCTACGCAACGACGAACATCTACATCGCATCTATGCAACGACGTCATCTCATGTAAGCCTATGCAACAACTTCATCCATGTTTCGTCTATGCAACGACGAACATCTGCATCGCGTCTATCCAACGACGTCATTTCATGTAAGCCCATGCAACGGCTTCATCATGTTTCGTCTATACAACGACGAGCATCTGCATCGCGTTTATGCAACGACGTCATTTCATGTAAGCCCATGCAACGGCTTCATCTATGTTTCGTCTATGCAATGACGATCATCTGCATCGCGTCCATGCAATGACGCCATCAGCATCTACAAACACCATGTCTTTTCCAGCACCACATCACCTGCAACCCAGTGTCAATCATAATGCGACACTAGGACAAATTTTGAATTTGCGTCGGTATTGTCTTTAATTTTGCAGCATCACAGCAGCCCAGTGTCATCATGATTCGACACTGAGACAATTTTGAATCGGCGTCTGCCTGCTTTAATTTTCTAGCATCGCAGCAACCCAGTGTCATCATAATTCGACATTGGAACAAAATTTTGAATTTGCATCAGCTTTTGTCCATTCTTTTTCTTGATCTTTGTTTTAATTCTGACGATGGGAACAAAATTGGCTACAAGTCAACGTCTTTGTCCGAAAACTCTTTCAAAGAGGGACAAACTGTTGACACCCAATTTTGACCCATCTTTTAGTCATTTCTTGCAATTTTAAGCATTTTAGGACACCACATTTTAATTACCATTTTTTAGCATTTTTGTATATTTTTACCTAACATTCTATGTTGTTTTATTTTTGGTAAATTGACATCATGTTTTACTTTAATTAGGCATTAAACATTTCTTAAATATTGCATTTTATTATTATAGCGTCGACATTTTTATTTTGATAATTGTGTACCTTTAAATAATTTTTCTTTTAAATAATTAATCCGTTTTGCATTTTTTATCAAACCAGCTCAGTCCAAGGCACAATCTGGACCAGTCCAATCTGCCAAAAATCGAAGCCCAAACTGAGGCCCAATACACCTTTCATCTTTTCCCTCCAATACCCAAAACCCTAAAACCTAAATACCCCTATAAATAAAAACCTTACCCCCCATTAAAAAACCTAGGCAACCGCACTTTACCTTTAAAAAACCCTTCCTCTCCATTCTTTAACTCCCAGCCGCCTACCCCTCATTTCCTTTCCCAGCCGCAACACTCCCCTCTCTTTAAACCATCAGCCAGCCGCACAACCCTGCCCTCTCCCTCACTCTCTCTCCCTGCCTCTCCCAGCAGCCGCCCAACACACCCTCACAGCTCACACCCCTATACTATAAACCTACCCTCAGCCGCCCATCAACAACAATCAGCCGCACACCCCTACCCCTAACTCCCTCTCCAGCCGCACATCTATCCATCTCTTTCACACACCCCGCTGATCAACCTCGGCCACAACACAAAGCCGCCTTCTCAAAGACTTCACCAGATACCACCATCGTCGAACATCCCTCACCCCGCTTTCCGCTTGCCGGATCGACCAGCGCGATTGCCGAATTTCTTTCCTTTTTCCTTGCGGTGGTGTTGTGGGTTTCTATATGGACTGATCTTTGGCATTCTTTTTTTTTTGCGGTTATTTGTTGATGGTTAGTCTATTTGTCGGTAATGAACTGTTCTAATTTTAGTTGATATTTTTGTTGGTCGTGGAGTTGTTGGACTCAAACTCCGGCGAACTCCGTTGGCTTTGCTTTTGGGTTCTGTCGTTTGTTTTGCAACTGACTGATTTTGTACAAGTTTTGGTCCTCTGCTATTTATTCGAGTTTTCCGGTGACTTAGCCCGGATTTGCTTACTGTTCCCGTTGGGATTTTGTGCTACTCACTGTTTTATTTTGGTTCATATCATTTTGGCTATTTGATGTGGTTAATCCGCTCTACTAAGTGTTGTCGCCGGACTTCCGACTCCGGCGATCGTTGCCAACTACTACCCTGGCTATTTTCCGGCAAAAATTGTTTATCTCTATTATCTTGCCACTGTTGCCTCATTCACAATTTTGTTGTCTGTTTTGATTGTGGTCGGGTTTTGATTGTGGTCGGGTCTTGATCCGACGAACTTTGTTTCACTAATGCTTGATGTTTCACATTTTCACTACTGCTTGTTGTTTCAATGCTTGTCGGACTAATTTCACTACTAGTGGGCTGACTTTGACTGGGTCCGTACTAATTTTGGACGATTTTGCCACTCTAATTCATGTATTTACTGATTTAGAACAAATGCTACACTGTTGGTATTTTACTGATTTTGAATAAGATACTACACTTGCCGTGACCAATGAAAAAGTTATCCGTCGATTTTTGAGGCATCCACAGTTGCAAAGACGGAAAATAAAATAAAATGAAGCTTTCTGGGCAATGATGATTTCTTCCACTTACACCGGATAACCAACACGCTACCGGCGTATAATTCTCGCAGCCGCACTTGTTTAGGCTGTCCCGCTTTATTTTTTATATATCTGATCCCTCTGTGTTTAAAACTATTACTGTTTTGGCGCGGATCCGAAGGTTTTATTTATTTTATTGTTTCTAGCAATATTGGTCGATGAAGGAATCTCCGTCTGATTTCCAAGGCCTCCCCTGTACAAAAGACGAATTTATTTTTTGGCTTTACTTCTTAATTCTTGTTATTGCTTTTAAAATTGTTTATTCTATTACTAACACTTTTACTAAGTGTTTATGCAGGTACCCGGAGATCATCTTGTGCAGAAGGCCTAAAAAGGGCTAAAAGATGTCCCGGAGCTTTATCTTATGTCACATTTAATTTTAGTTTTATTATTCTGTATTGTATTTTATTTTAATTGTAAATTATGTAAAAATGTTTAGAATATGTAGAATAAAAGTCAATATATAATTAACCTAGGTTTGAACGGATACCCGCAAGCTAGCGGATCTTAAAGGATGTCTAACCCCTTCCCTTTAGGATAATAAAGAACCCTTACTCGGAATCTCATTAATTTTGCAGACCATTAAATGGAGATTAATTGCAGTATTTTTATTGCAATAAATCAAGTGTCCTAATTCACTTAACTAATTAGGTGACGACTCCTAAAAAATCAGCATTATTGCTCCATCCAGGGAACCGCGCCAAAGAGCAACGTTGCGGATGCCGTTCAGACCCCGAGGTAAAAAACGGGCGCGACACCCGTCTTGAAAAAATTCAAATGGATCAAAATTAATAGAAACCCAGTTATCAGTTGTGAATTTACTGACAGATACTAAATTTTTAATTGATTTTGGGGCATGAAGGGTATTTTTCAGGACAAGTGGTGGATGAGGAGGGGACAAGGTTTTATGATCATAACCCTTAATTGGAATAGAATTGCCATTACCAACAGTTATACCACGACTAGTGCTCAAATTAGAATAAGACGAGAGAGTACCTTGATCGGATGTCATGTGGGTTGCGGCGCCGGTGTCCATGTACTAATTAGGGTCCGGTTGAGTCAAGTCAAGTGTGTGCATCGCTGCTTCAATGTCGGTCTGAGTATGTTCCCATCGCGCGAGCCTGACGGCGAGGACCAAGTATACTAGATCGCCGAGATCGCCATACGCTGTTCGAACCTAGCACTGGATCGGGAGATTGGCCGGCGCGAGTATCTGGCGGATCTCGAGCCGCGCGCATGGCGTGGAGCCTCGACGCTGTAAGGTTGAGCCGCGACGCTGTAAGGTTGAGCCGCGACGCTGTGAGGTGCTGAGACTCACTACCACTATCCAGGGGGCCCCTGTGGACTCCACGACTGTTGTTGTTGTTGTCGGTTGTTGCCGCACGATTCTTGCCATTATTATTCTTATTCTGGCCTTCTTACCACCTCCGTTGTTGTGACTTTGGGTCACGGTGGCTGGATTGGAAGGAGAAAAATTGGAAGCAGTCACCATACCGACATGACTACTCCCAATCGCTGCTTTCTTAGCCAAGCCAGCTTCTTCCAATGTAAGCATGGAACGGGCCTGATAGAACTCTGGCAAGGTGCTACTCTGTCGAATAATTGAAGCAACACCATTATAGGCCTCTAATAGGACTGCAACCATCTGAAGAACCAGACGACTCTTAGAAACAGGAGAACCCACGTTGCAAAGTTGATCCGCCAAGTCCTTGAGGCGTTGGCAATAAGAAAAGACGTTGGGAAAATTTGCCATAGCCACTTGTGAAAATTCCTGCTCAAGAATAACAATTCTAGAATGACTGTTATCTTGAAATATGTCACGCAAAACCGCTCCACGCCATACCGTAATTGAGTTCCATAATCGTCTGTAAGAGATCCAAGGAGATAGTGGCATAAACCCACTGAAGAACCTTGGAATCAAGCATGTTCCATAATTCTGGGCTGCTTCTTGAGTGGGCACATTAGATGTAGACGCCTTATCACCCTTCTTTGAAGGAGGAGGAGGGATGATGTGGTGAAGAACTTTATGTTCTTTAGCATGAATCTTGAATAATTCCGCCCACGTCCCTTATTGAACGTTTTCAAGATCAAGAACAATAGGGATGACGCTCTTGATGTTAGAAACCGAGAGGGCAGGATGAAAAGTGTTCTTATCAGCCATAGGAAATAGCAAGATTCAGAGAAGGAAATTTGTGAGAAAGGTTTTTGGAAGAGAAGAACCCACAAAACTCGAGAATTAGGGCAAAATTTCGGGAAAAAAGAGAAGAAATTTTGAGGAGCGTAAGCAGGGTAAAGAGAACCTAGACTCTTGATACCATGAAAGAAATAATCCCTTGATTATTCTTATTAATGAAAGACATATATATACAAGTTACAAGAAAGATCATCTTCCTATCCTATATAGAAATCCTTACTCTATTTGAAGACTAACTTTACAATTATGGTAATATTACACTACTAATTAAGGTACAAACCTAAATCTAATATTTACCAAATACACAAAGAAAGGGGAAGGGCCCCACACGGTACATAGACATGGATCACACGGCTGGACCCAATGTTTAACAATTTAATTAGTGTTCAAGTGCAAATCACAGTTCTATTATGGCATAGAATTGTATGCCAACTTGAGAATGTGGTCCGTATAACAACAAGAGCAAACTTAAATAACTAAATATGTGTATTTTATCAATACATTAACCACTTTAATTTCGTCATCTTCGAGTAATTACCAGCAAAAAGTAATTAGTGAATGCCCCATCACAAGTCAATGTTTCTTTAAATTAATTAATATATTCAAATTAAAAAATACTATGATTTTCAAATTATTAGAGAAAAGGAGCAACATCAATTAAGCGAGGAAAGATTAATCAAGATCAGGGTGTCTCAAATATTTTGGAGGCCCTGTTCTAATTTGTAAAAATAGACCCTTAATATAACTTCAATTCCTCAATTCAAATGTTCAACTTGATTGGGCTAAGACCTGCGAATTATGAGTCTTTACAATAATTTTTTTATAATACTACTTAATAAAAAAATGAAAAAAGGACTCCTAATTTTTTTATTTTTCGGGGTCGTGTGCGATATCACAACTCGCACTGGCCCAAAGACTCTGATCAAGATGAAGTTTGAATTAAGGACGTCCAAGAAAAATATTTTTTTGAATGGTGTAAGCATAGCCCTTTACAATTTGAATAGGAGAAATTGATCATGAAAAAAAAATTGTTCTCTTATGTGAATGGACGAATATCCCTTGTAAACTAAAAATAAATTTATAAAAGCAATTATATCGTATGAGCAGCACATTCTTTTTTGTTGACGAAGGAACCAGCAATCGCTATTATTTTTTGAGTGCGCACAAAATAAACTCCGAGATAAGATTGACTCTTTCAGGAACATATGTGCAACCCCAAACATTTTCTTTGATAATCTTATTCATTTTGATTTCTTCCTTCAATGTACAATTTTTCAAGGACTACATCATACCAAAACAGTAACAAAAACTACTATATTTTTTTAGGCTTCTGGTTTAATCCCAAGACACAAAAAAATAGTACAAACAAAAACTAAAACCTAGTAATTCTCACCATGTAAGGGAGATTCACTAAAAGTAGGAGGAACCATTACAGAAGAAGAAACTTTAAACCTTTTGCTTCTTGAACCTTCACCGCTAATGCTGTTTCCAGCACTACTCATAATATCTGGACTACTAATCCACCCTGCCATTGGATCTGATCCAAGAAAATACTCACTTCCATCTGATCCATTATCAGAGTCCAGCCCAAGTTGCCTAAAAGCAGCCCATTCACTGCTACAATCAGACACACTTGAATTTTCCCATGACGAATATTGATCATTATTATTGTTATTGTTATTGTTATGATCAGTTACATGTGGAAGAACTCTAATACTTGGCTGCACAACTTTCTCAATTTTCTTCATGTCCACATGATAGTGATTTTGGTATTGGTGATCATAATAATTCTTGAAGTGGAAAATTCTAGCAAATGTGAAGTGATCACTTACTCTACTCTTGGACGATGACTTATTTTCCGAGTTCCTAGCCATGATGCTTTGTAAATTCTTACTTAATTTCGCTTTTAGTGAAGAAAAACTAAGACCATGTTTGTTATGATCATGAGAAGCATCATCCGGTTGCAATATATTCAATTGATCGTTTGAATTGGGATTATTTGGAGCAGGAGAAGCGAAATTGGTTCGTGCATTTTCGCCACGTAGGGCTCGAGCAGCTTCATCGTAAGCACGAGCAGCTTCTTCAGGAGTATCGTATGTCCCTAGCCATAATCTCACACGTTGAGATGAGTCCTTGATCTCCGCAACCCATCTTCCCGATGGTCTTTGTCTTACACCTACAAATTTTCTTGTTATTGCTGATTTGTTTGGTTGTGGTGATGATGATTTGGTAGTGTTGGTGTTGGTGTTGGTGTTGGTAATGGTGGTTTTTGTGGTTTCTGGACCTGCAGCCATTAAGGGGAAAGTTACAAAATAGTACTATAGTTGACAATGAGAAGAAAGTATAGTTCTATAAGTAGTACTGCCGATGTAGCACTATAAATAGGGCACTTTAAAGAACTATTGAGGCGAGCACAAGAGGGTTGGTTCACTGGAGTTAAAATTTTAATTAAGGAGATTTAAAATATAAAGATGGTAAAAGGATTCAACACCTGCTATATGTACATAAAAAATAATTTTGACTTTGTATTACATATAATTTTCCGACAAAGAAGATTCGGATGAACCCTCAAGCTCCCTTACTCCGTCCCTGGATGTGATCTAAGGTGGATAAGTGGTCTTTGGTCTTCTTATATGACTTGGGCAATCCTCCTTCCTTTGAGCTAACTTTTGGGATTGAGTTATACTAAAGATCCATTCTTTATAGAGATGAAAAATAAAGGTAATTTATTTTCATATGCCTAAGTCCTGACAGATAGAATTACTTATACTTATGCTGGTAGGAAGTAACATGTACTCAGTAAAGTAGTAAAGTTACGCTCAAATTGAACCGAACATCATTATCACTTAATTTATAAAAAAAGGCCTATTAATTGAGGGCCCGAATGATAAAGCATATACTCCTCTATTATTTGTTTGTTGTTTTGCTATTAGTTTTAGTGATCAATCTTTTGCATTAGACATGTATTATAGTTAGCAGAATGAAGTATCTTGGCTTGACATGCAAAGACGTAGCTACTAAAAACTTACCAACAAGGTCTCTTTTATTAAACTCTTAAATTAATATTAAGCATCCATGTAAAACAAGGGTGCATTGATAAGTATAAACACCGATTTGACGTGCAATTGGGTTTGGTGAGCTAAATTGACTATTTAATTAGTTAAGAGGCAGGGATGTAGGGCAAACTAGGGTAGTGAAGTGGTAATGATACAACTTGCTTCTCATTTGAACTGAAATTTTATTTATGTAAGAGAATCTTCCTTGGAGAGTCTTTTCATTAATATCAAAGTATATATAGAGTACAATATTTATCCCTTATAGAATAGGAATTCTAAACCTATACAAAAGAGGAATCCTAGTCTTACCATAATTATATTTACACAATATATGGAAATATTCTAATTATGAGTAGAGAATATAGTTTTCTATATTTACACGTTTACACACCCCCTCATGCGGAGCGGGAGGAGGCCGGACGCTGAGATTGGATCTGAAGTCAAGAAATAATTGTCTGGGAAGTCCTTTGGTAAATATGTCTGCATACTGATAGGATGATGGGACATGTAACACTCTGACATGGCCTAGCGCAACTTTCTCACGAACGAAGTGTAGGTCTATCTCAATATGCTTGGTTCGCTGATGTTGAACCGGATTATGAGAAAGATAGATGGCAGAGATGTTATCACAATACTGTCACGCCCATTTTCGGCCGCGACATTAAATAAAAGCTCCTGCTTAGAAACAATGTTAGAAAATAAATAAAAGTTAAAAATGTTAAAAAGGTGCTAAAATGTTAAAGGATGCTTAAAAGGTGCTAACGTATAAAAAGTGCTAAAAGGTGCTAAAATGCTAAGGGTTCGCGGAGTCGCCACCTAATTAGTTGGGTGAATTAGGACACCTAAATGTTAACTAGTTTAAAGTAAACATTAACTCCATTTTAATGATCTGCTAAACTTAATGAAATTCTGGGTAAGGGTTCTTTATTAATCTAGAGGGAAGGGGTCAGACACCCTCTAAGATCCGCTAACTTGCGGTTGTCCTGCCAAACCTAGGGTTAATTATTATGTTTAAAAATGCTTGTTTTGAAAATATAAAGGATGCTTCAAAATATTTTATAAAGGGAGGCATGTTGATAAAAATGCTATAAAGTTTTAAAGTGTGCATTTATATTATTTATGGTGCAAAGTCGATTTATGGACTATAGATATGCATTTATCTGCGAAATCAAAGAAGTGATGCGTTAGTTTTAGATATGCAATTTTAACGTTTAGGCAAAAGATTAAATATGAATGACAAGCCTAAGATAGATAAATTAGCAGTGTGTTTCAAGTTTTAAAGCTAACCACCCCATTTCATGTATTCAAGGATTAATTGTTCTAGACAACCTATTAATTACAAAGTTAAATAATTAGGCAACAATTTAAACAAATAAGATAAAAAAGGTGGATATGATCGCGGCTTTCAAGATGTGTGGCGACATCATCTTATCCTATTTTTGTCTTAGGAATTTCTGAAGCGGGAATGCGAATGCGGATGCACATAGACGCGGGTTGCCATTTGAAGGATATTTTGTGCGATTTGTTACTGATTTTGAAGTAAGATTTGGGTGCTGGTTATGGTAAGAAATCGTTAGAGAAAGGGGGGGGAGACGACTGGGGTTAGTGAAACCCCGGATTCTCCGGCGAGAATCTCGGGCCGAGTCTTTGGTGCGCGGTTGCTTCAGGTTAGAGTTTGTTCTTCTTTGCGTTTTTAGGGTTGAGGGACGAAGGGGATGAGAAAGATGAGGGGCTGAAGTGGGCTGAGGGAGAAATAAGGTTGGGGCGTGGCTTCTGGGCTGATAAGGGTAAAAGGGGCGAGTTGGGCTTGCGGGTTGGGCTTGGGGCGACGTGGGCTGCGGGTTTATGAAATTAAGGTGTGGGCTAGACTAATTAATTAGGATATTAGTTTTAAGAGTTAATTTTAGGTATTAGTTTTAGGTATTTAATTAATTAGTGGTGAATTAAATTAGTAAATTGTGATTAAATTATTTAGGTGCTTTATTAATCTAATTGTTATAATAATAAATGCGGGCGTGTTATTTAATTAGTGCTTAATATTTTAGAATGCAGCACTATTATTTAAAATCTTATTTATTGCATTATTTTATCTTTATTTAAAATAAGTTATGAAATTGCTTTGCGTATTAATAAATGCGGCTATGCTACTTGACACGACGTCATTGCTAAATTATTTATTTTATGTATTTATTAATTATTTAAGAATTGTTTGACAAGGCTTAAAATTAATAAATGCGGGCGCGAGACTCTAAGTGCTTAATACTCTACGTAAAATGCGGTGTTATTATTAAATTTCTTATTTATGTCTGTATTTAATGTTTTATCGACACATTTTATTATAAAAATCATAAAAATTATTTTGCAAAATTAGTGTAATTTTATAGCTAATGTCTGGGCGAGAGGGTCAAAATTGGGTGTCAACAACTTGTCCCTCTTTGTATGGAGATGATGGAAGAATCTTCGGACAAAGACGTTGACTCATAGCCAATTTTGTCTCAATCTTCAGAATTGCAAAAATGTCGGGCAATTAAGACAAGGCTGACGCGGACTCAAAACTGTCCCAGTGTCGAGTTATGACGACACTGGGCTACCATGGTCAAACACCAAGGCGGGATAACGCGGACTCAAAGCTTGTCCTAGTGTCGAGTTATGACGACACTGGGTTACCATGGTCAAAACACCAAGGCGGGCTAACGCGGACTCAAAGCTTGTCCCAGTGTCGAGTTATGACGACACTGGGCTACCATGGTCAAAACACCAAGGCGGACTAACGCGGGCTCGAAACTTGTTCCAGTGTCGAGTTATGACGACACTGGGCTGTGGTGCTAAAAATAAAAAAAGAATAAAAATAACTGGCTTGAACCTGGGGTGTACTGCTATCGACTTATGATGCTGGGTTTTATGGTGATGTGGAACGAGTGGACCGACGCTTGAGGCCGCTTCTGCCATTCATTGGGAAGGTTGGCCCCCCAACAAACGCTGTAAGAGAAAATCCACGTTGTGCTCCTGCTCCTGCATGCTAAGACTTAAACAAACGGTTAGTGCATAACTGTTAAGGCAAAATGATGATGCATAATTTTTAAAAGCAATGCAACTGTGAGTAGAAAATGTTATCCCGCAAAAATGTGATGCCTGTTGTGTTGATGCGATGCTGCAAATGTTGTGATTTCGCCCTTGCACGGACGTGTTGCGATTGTGAATGCGGATATGTTGTCCTTGCTGCAGCTGCCCCTGTAGACTAAAGCTTAAGAAAGAGTTAGTGCATAACTGCTAAGACATAATAATAAAGCATGAATAAGAAATGCAATTTTGAGAGCAGAGAAATCGTCCCTGCATAGATGTGATATGCTGATGATAGCGTCGTTTTCGGACTTGCGTCATGACGTCGTTTTCAGACTTGTTGCGGCCGATAACGCCGCGTTCGGACGTGTTGCCGGGCGTCTGCGTAGACATACGCCGATCACGCCGTTGTTCGACGGGCGTGTTCCTTTGGCGTCGTTTCGGACTTCTTGTCGCCGATAACGTTGTTCGGGCGTGTTCTTTCCGGGCGTCGCTTTGAACTTCGGCCGATAACGCTGCTCGTTTACGGGCCGCCGGGCGTCGTTGCGTAGACATAATGCTGATCACGTCGTTGTTTGGGACGTTCTTCTTTGCCGTCGTTGCGGACTTCTTTGGCCGATAACGTCGTTGCCGGTGACGCGTTCTTTGGCGTCGTTGCGTAGACATAATGTTGATCACGTCGTTGTCAGACGCGTTGCCGCGAAGCGCGTAGACATAATGTTGATCACGCCGTTGTCCGGGCGTGTTCCGCCGGGCGTCGTTCCGGACTTGGCCGCGGCCGATAACGCCGTTGCTCGACGGTTTCCGCCGGCGTCGTTGCGTGAACATATCGCGATCACGCCGTTGTCCGGACGTGTTGCCGCCGGCGCTGCTTTCGGACTTCTTTGGCCGATAACGCCGCTGCCGGACGTGTTCTTCTTTGGCGTCGTTGCAGACATAACGCGATCACGCGTCGTTATGCGACGTGTTTCGATGACGTCGTTTTGGACTTCTTTGGCCGATAACGTCGTTGCCTAGACGTGTTGCTGCCGGCGTCGTTGCGTAGACATAATGTTGATCACGTCGTTGTCTGGACGTATTGCTGCTGCTCCTGTAGAATAGATGCCCTGCAAGCTAAGTTTGAGAAAACGTTAGTGTATACCTGTTAAAACAAAGTGATAAATATTTGAGAAACGCAATTTTGTGGGTAGAGATGTCGTCCCTGATATGCCAGATGATGTGAATACTGAGATGTTGTCCTTGCACGGATATGTTAAACGATGCAACTGACGAATTGCCATGATGCCTTTGTTGTGTGCGATGCGTGGGTTGCAAATTTAACTTTATGCCCGAGTTGATGTGCTAGCCTTTGTTGAAATTCGCACTGATCGCTGATTGTCGATGCCTTTTCTCGCTTCGTTGCTCACGGGACTTTGAATTTTGGATTGTTGTCATATCCTCTCGCCGCTTTTTCTCGCTTCGCAAGAAAACTTTTGCCGTATTTTCCGCTTCGCTATTGCACTTTCTCGCTTAATATGAAAACTCGCGCCAAAGAAAATTTGTGAGTTTGGGGGTCGATTCATATTTGACTTCGCGCTTTGTTCCTTGACATCTGCGCGTCGACCGCTTGGACTCGCAACCCCCGCAGTTTCCTACCTTGTCCCGATTTGAATACGCAGCGTTTGGCCTGCTGGTCTCAATGTAGTTGCTTGTATGTTATGTGTATTCTCGTTATTTTCAGAACGAAGGGAAAGTTTCCTAATGGTGTGACCGAAGCCGATTTAGGCCGCCTACGTATCCCCATGAGGGAATCAGGTCATGACGTAGTTCATTATAAGCGAATATTGGGTAAAATTCTAAAGGTGGGACCGAAGCCGATATGGCCGCCTACGTATCCGCCAAGGGAATCAGGTCGAACGTAGTTCCAATTGCAAGCAAACTTAAGCAAAACATTATGAAAACTTAAATATGAGTCTTAAATTATTCTGCTAAACTAAATTGCTCTTTCTTATCCGGGCTCTAGGCGGACCAGAACAAGGGTGCAAATCCAACCGATACGCCTTCTTGCTCTGCATCATGGCTGGCTGGGTCTTCATGCTCTGCTATCAGTATCTCCTTCTTTTGGCTTCTGCATGGTGCATGCTTGGATAAATGACTGATTCAGTCGGAGCGGTTCTCGCCGGAACACCTCTCTTCCTTTGGGGTTCATTGTACTCATTGGGGTAGGCCTCCTCCACCTGAATGACTCCCTCCTTGATCAACTCCCTTACCTTGTCTCTGAGTGTATAACACCTTCTCATGTCGTGTCCGATGGCTCCAGAATGGTATGCACAACTTTTGTTCCCATCATGAGCTTTGGACTTGGGATTGGGCACATTCTTTGGAATTGGCTGGAGTATCCTTGCAACTCTCAACCTCTCGTACAACTGCGACAAAGGCTCGGCTAAATGGGTGTATACTTTGGCTGGCCTTTTTATGGCATTTAGGCGGGGTGTGAAGATGTTTAGTGGGCGGCTGGGTGTGGCGTATACACGTGTGGGTATCGCAAGGGGTTGTCATATGGATTGCGAAAATAGGTTTGTGGTGGCCTTTGATTTGTGTTTAGCTGGAGTATATTAGGCATTTGGTTTTGTGTGGGATATATGGGTGCATTGTATATTGGCCGAATGGGATATGTAGTAAGCGGGTACCGATAATAATTTGGAGGGTTTGGATTATTTTGGTTATTTGCAGTGACGAGTGCTCTGGTGAGGTTTCAGAGCCTTTTAATTTCAGTCTGCAGGGTTGCCATTTGCTGTGGTAACTGGGCGAGGTGCTCGATCGGATCTATGCTGCTTTTCTTTTCTGAGACCCCTGTTTTGCCTATAGGAACCAAGACAGGTTCCGACTCGTTCTGCTCAAATGCCCTTGAATCGGTCATGTCGCTGGACCGTGCCTTTGATCTTGTGAAATATTGATGCTCTGTCATTGCTTAGTCAAATACAAATCGACCTTTGGGGGAGATGATAAATCCTTTAGACAACATGTAGCAAACTGCGTTAGTGTAATATGCAAAGAGTTGCAGACAATATATAATAATAAGCAAATTGCAAATCAAGCGCGTGCTCTAACATGTTTGGGACCTCTTTATGCCGGAGGTAGGCCTAAACGTCACATATGCGAGGTTATGATGGATTTGTCCAAGTCGTCCAACTGTAATGCTTTTTGTTGGAAATGACGACCAAATGACGGTACACTTTTTCCCACTTTGGCATGTCATGATTAGGCTTGGATTTGTCTATCATTGCCACGCTACACATAATATGTTGGTTGGTCGTTGGGTTGAGAAACCCATCGACAAGTTTGGTGTCTTCCTAATTGTGATGTCAAGGACCGACTCACCTAAGGTAAATGCATGCATGCCCTAAAATAAGGGTGGTATAGCTCTATCCTGAGTTGCTTAGATTTGGCTTTACTAGACGCAAGGTTCCCGAGCGGACAACTCGAGTGAGAAGGCTACGCGACCACCGGTTAGACCGGACACTCCACGTATATTACCAACTCTCTTAAATTTGGGTTTTGAAGAAAGAATTTTGTTGATGCACCAAGCGCACCTCGCATGTAGTGTGTGATTGTGTGAATTTTCCAGAGTGGAAGAAATATGAGCGGAATGCCAGTTTACGGAAAGCAGTAAAGCAAGTAGCAATTAAAAGTAAAACAAAATACAACACACAAAAATTAAATGCAAAAATAATTGCCAAATAATAACCCTAGGTCTGTTGTGGTTAAGAACCTTAAATCCCCAGTGGAGTCTCCATTTCTGTCACGCCCATTTTCGGCCGCGACATTAAATAAAAGCTCCTGCTTAGAAACAATGTTAGAAAATAAATAAAAGTTAAAAATGTTAAAAAGGTGCTAAAATGTTAAAGGATGCTTAAAAGGTGCTAACGTATAAATGTTGACACCCAATTTTGTCCATTCCCCGTAAATAAATAACCAATAAATTAAACAACTTTTCTTTCTTTTAGAACCACAATTTTACTTCGCAAAATACACATAGTAAGTAAGTTTTAATATCTGTCTAGCATTATAAAATATCAAGCACTAATTAAATAGAACGCCCGCATTTATTATTATAACAATTAAATTAACAAAGCACTTAGATGATTTAATCACAATTTATTAATTCACCACTAATTAACTAATTAAGCACCAAAAACTAATACACCTAATACATAAATCTAATACTAATTAAAATACCCCCAAGCCCACCTTATTTTCGTCCAAAACAATTTCTACCCAACCCAACGCGACCCGCAGCCCAAAACACAGGCCCAACACCCTTCTATCATATATTCACCCGCACAGCCCACTCTCCCTTAGCCCTTTACTTACTTTCCCTTTATCACATCTTTAGCCCACGTCTTTATCCTTTCCCCAGCCCATTACACAGACCTTAGGCCTTTACTCTCCCTCGTCCAGCCCCCTTTACCCTCAGATTTCTCTCCCCATCGACAAACCCTAAGAACAAACTACTCGACCGCCGCACGCAACCCTCCTTCACACCACCTCCCCAGCCGAGATTCTCGCCTGAGAATCCGGCGACCTTCCCCAACTTACCATAAAAAACCTTTCCTTATCAATTTCGGTAAGTCTCAGAATCCGAAAATGGTAAGAAACCGTCTTAAAGTCCTCCCAAATCAGCCACATAATCAGTTCGCCTTACCATAACAAGATCAGTACGAAATCTTAACAAAATCAGTACAAATCATCCCTAAAACCCGTCCTAGACTTACCATAAGAGCGAATCCTAAACAGGGGCTATAAATACCGACGTTTGGACATGCAGATGGAGGAGTCATCAGTCATCAGTCATCGAAATTACCCTTAGCATTCGAGCCTAGAACCCCTTCCTTATTTTCAGTTTATTGCTATTCATTCTTGCAAACAGTTCTTTGCGAACTTTCCCTCGACGATTCTGGAAAACATTTTGTCGTCGCCTCAGTTCGCTACCCACAAAAGGTCCGGAAACCCATTCTCTTTCTATTATTTAGTTGTCTAATTGATACTGTGTGTTCTGTATGATGATATCTATATTATTTCTGTTCAAATTGATTCGACTTGGTTTAGTCATTGTTTCCAGATAAATCTGTCAGTAGTAGTCTTCGATATTTGTGGTGTTGATTCGGTTTTAAGCATGTGTGTATTCAATTGTGATTCTTCTATGTGTATGGTTAAATGTATAACACTTGTATAAGGGTCCTAGATCCGCTTCGTGTTGTTAGTAGAGACGTCATGGTTCTGTTATGTATCCGACATGATTGTTCCAAGCCTGGAAGATGGGTAATGTCTATCTTATTCTTTACTGAATTCTGAAAACTGCCTAGTACCTAAATGATTACTGATGTATCTCAGATTGCTATATATCCCTGTCCTTCGTGTAATCCAAGTCCAGTACTTAAGATACATTGCTTCTGGATTTTCAACTCCGACATATATTACTGTATCTGAAGTTGTGTAGAAGTATAGACGTTGTTATCTCATGTTGATTCCCAGTTATGCATATCAAGATCATGCTAAAATATCAGCCGTATACTGTTCTAGGTATATGTTGGATATATGAATTAAGTCAGTTGTTTTAAGAACACTAAGTTGAAGGTTGTCTATGCTAAAAATCCTGAAATATTGAGGCTCTCCTTTAGTCATGGTAAATATGCACTTTTATTATTGGATTAATAATGCCTTGTCTGTCCAAGTGAAATTGATTAATAAAATTGGCTTAATTAATAGAAACAGATCGTGTATCTGTGTATATGCCCAGATGTATCATGAGTATTTTTGATCAATTCTTTACATGGCTGTGTGAGTAAATATAGACTAACATAGGCATGAAGGAGATTATCTGTTAATTGGGCCCTTCATAGATATATTACCAACTGATTTTCTTCCTTAAAATCTGAAACTCCTAGTTTTCGGGGTCCTTGAATGGTTTCTGCATATGGTTTATACCCCAGGGCCGTATTCCCTTCTTACTGCATGCACTGTCCATATCTGAGATCAACCCTTTACGCTGCATTCCATCTTTATTACTTGTTGATTTTGCGATTTAATCATGGCTTACTTGCTTGAGTGTAAATCATATGTACTAACTCTTGTACTGAATATTCGTCTTTGATAAAAGTTTGGACATATACTAATCCTTTTCTTTCTTATTTTACATGACATGCATCGGGAGAATAATCAAGAGTCTCGGTATGAGACTCATCATGACTTCCATATCGCCAACCACACTTCCGCCGCAGGGCTTCCAAACAGCTATAGGATAGATGGTGTCACCATCCGTTCTAGACGTTACAACAACTCCAATCTCACTCCTCCTTTTGCTTATTTATGCATTTATTTATTTGTTTATTTATTATTGTCATATTTATTAACCTTTTAATTAATAGGATAATTAACTCTACTAGTCTTTGAATACTTTGGAAGGGGTAGTTTAAAGATAAATTCGTCTTTTACTTAGTCTAGGCTCATCATATAAATCTAAATCTAAAATAATTAATCCTAGCTATGCTTTAGTCATGTAGTTAATATATTCCTCCATATTTAATTCTTAAATTTTTTCATAAACTCTTCATAAATATCATAGGAAGCAATTTTCGCATACATGTATAAAAAATAATTTCATAATCAACTTTATATAAGAATCTTAAATATACTAATAGGAGTAATTTGTCATTTTCTTACTTTTGTCAAATAAAACAATTTCATGTCTTATAAATGCATAATCAACTTTTGTATATTTTCGTGAGTCTTATAAGACCCTTTTAGTTATCAACATATATTCTTTAGATATTTGCCACACTCCTTTTACTTAAATAATCTTTTTTTTTTAAAACATACATCCTTTAGCCAAATAAAATTAACCTATGTTTGAACGGACAACCGCAAGTTAGCGGATCCTTTAGGGTGTCTGATCCCTTCCCTTTAGGATAATAAAGAACCCTTGCCCAGAATCTCAACAAGTTTAGCAGACCTTTAAATGGAGTTAATGTTGACTTTAATCGGTTAGCATTTAGGTGTCCTAATTCACCCAATTAATTAAGTGGCGACTCCCTTAAACATTTTAAACACTTATTTTTACATTTTTGGGGAGGATAACCATTCCGTCGCGCATTCAAGCCTGAGAGTTCAAAATCGGGTGCGACAGCATGGCGACTCCACTGGGGATAGACAGGTTCTTAACCATAACAAACATAGGTTAATTATTGTGCTTCATTTTTTTTTTCTTTCTTTATTTTTTTTTTATTTTATTTGCTTAATTTGCTTATTTTGTGTTTCACACTTATTTGCTTTTATGTGTTGCCTAAACTATTTTGCTTTACATATAAATATTTGCATATTGTTTTAACTGCTATTTGTTACTGCTTTCCTTAAACTGACATTCCGCTCATACTTCCTCCCTTATGGAAAATTCACACTATCACACACAACACGCGGGTGTGCTTTGCGCACCTGCAAATTTCTTTCAAACACCCAAATTTAAGAGAGTTGGTATTTTGCGCGGAGAATCCGGTCCAACCGGTGGTCGCGTAACCTTCTCACTCGAGTAGTCCGCTCGGGAACCTTGCGTCTAGTAAGCCAAATCTTAGCAAACTTAAGATAGAGCTATACCACCCTTTATTTTAAGGCATGCATGCATTTACCTTAGGTGGGTCGGTCCTTGGTATCGACACCACAATTAGGAAGACACCAAACTTGTCGATGGGTTTCTCAACCCAACGACCAACCAGCATATTATGTGTTGCACAATCATGATAGATTTATCCAAGCCAAAAGACATGCCCAAAGTTGGAAATGTAAGTTTATCATTATTTATTGTTTTTCAGCATTTGTATCATAACATGGATCATATAAGAATGGTTAGCGGAGTTCCTAATAAGCTAAGAGTATGGTGGGAGGATTTCGACATCAGCAGTCAGACGATGATTAGGAAGAAGTTGGGGTGTCTCATCTCACTATTTGGTATTTCGCCAGATCCGCATTTGATCCGAGCTTTAATCCAGTTTTGGGATCCAGACCGAGTCGTTTTCAAATTCAAGGATTTCGAAATAACTCCTACATTGGAAGAAGTGCATTATTTCACCAGCCTAGTTTACCAAGGTAGAAGACAGATTATTCCCAACAGCCAATCAGGGAAGAAATTCCTCCGCTACATGGGTCTTAAGAATACTAAGGAATTGTGTTGCTTCGAGAACAACTGGGTGTCTCTTGACTATCTTTACGAAAGGTATGGACATAATAACGCTTACAAGACATGCAAAACAGAATTCTCATGCACTCTACGCCATTGGCAAAACAGGCGTCCTATTGCATTCACTGTCGCTCTACTTGGCACCTTGATTTTTCCTCTTGAGTATGGCAAGATAAGTTCTTGCATATGTTCCGTGGCCAGACCACTTTTCGAGGGAATTGACGGCATACAACCCATTTTGGTTCCTATGATTTTGGCAGAAATATTCCGAGCTCTTGGGAAATGCAAAAGAGGCCAGACAAACTTCTTTGAAGGTTGCAATCTTATCTTACAAATGTGGGCCATGGAGCATTTCTACCAACGGTCAAATATGACAGACGTTTGTTTCAGCGCATCTTACAAGATCGACAGCTTCTATGATAGGACGAAACGGTTTGTGTCACCGGTCGGCACCAAAGATTGGTGCAAGTTTTTGACATCCCGCACCCAGGATCAGATCCAGTGGAAATATCCCTTACTCCCTCACAGGGCTGGAGCCTTTATACGCGGTAAAGAATTATACTATATTGAGCTTATTGGTTTAAAGGGTGCGCGCAAATGCGCTCCCTACGCGATTTCCGACAATTCGGCCAAGAACAGATAATCCCACTCCGATCAGACATGGGAGTCTCAGAAGTCACATTTGGACCAAACTTTATCGTGCCCCGAACTAGACAAATTTTGAGAGAATGGGACGACATTAACAAGGTAAACATCGGAGATGAACAAGCAGGATGCACATCCGAATATCAGACATGGTTGCAAGAGGATCACAAAGACAACCTGACCCGAAAAGGAGAGCAAGGTTTCGAGGACGTGGGCACGAGCAATAGGATGAAAGCTTGTCTACTCAAAGAAAAGGTCATCACCCCAGACATGTGGGTCCTAATGCACGATGCAGTACAATACTTGGAACAGACAGGGGCTATACCAAAGAAGACCTAAGTTTCACTATCACATCGACAACATAGTTATTTAGTTTGAGATTTTCATTGTTTTTCTTATAAAGTGTCATTTCAATTAGCTTTATTTCCAAATAAAGGCATTCCAATACAATGGCTTGGGTACATCTAACGTGACTTTGCATATATGACGCTTAGGCCTACCTCTGGCATAATAGAGGCCCCTTGCATATTAGGACACGCTTTAATCTACTCTATTTGTTGAAGCTTCATTACATGCCCATATGTTCTGCTATTCTGTTTGATGCTAACACATGTTTTGGATAAAAGGATTTTTGCTATACTACTCCCCTTATCGGCTGGTTTGTGTTGGCAAGCACTGGCGGAGCACCCATATTTCACAATATCTAAAGCACGAGCAACAAAAATGAATGATTCAGGGGCAAACGAACAGGATGGCTTGGGACTCATTGTCGTTCAACGAGAGGAACCAGAAACATCAGAAAGGGGAAATGCTCCATATTCCGACGAATACCTTGCTCAAGTACTGCAGCAGATGGCGGTCATGCAAGCAGAAATGGACAGACTCCAAGAAATTACTAAGCTATCCATAAGCCTTAACACACAACTACCCACACTTCCTAATTCACCGTCTTTTCGACGCCATCCCCAACACCCAACAGATAACCCACAACCTCCCAATCCACAATACAACAACACGCCTCCTCATAACCCACAGCCCCCAATCCACAACACAACAACACACCTCCTCGTAACCCACAGACCATAAATGACCCTAACCCGCACACACCTCAGCCCCAGATGATACAAACCACCTTACCCGCCCAAGACAACCAACCTACTCAACCCGCATCGATGACACATCATAATAAACAATACGGATCACCCATATATGTGACCCATGCCCCACATCTCACACCCGTACCTATACCTTCCCCGGAGTTTGCTCGATATGAAGAGATGGAGAAGAGGACAAGAACTGGGATAGATGAAAACATGGCCAGAGAAATCCATGATTTGAAGAAAGCTTTTAAGAGCCTTCAGATGGACAAGGGCCATGAGGGACTAGAGTACGAGGATTTATGCATGCATCCCGACGTCGAACTGCCCGTCGGATATAAGGTACCAAAGTTTGACATGTTTGATGGCAAAGGTAATCTTCGTGCACATTTGAGATCCTATTGCGACAAGTTAGTGGGTGTGGAAAGGGATCAATCGATCATCATGAAGTTGTTTATTAGGAGCTTGACTGGAGAAGCCTTGGATTGGTATACTAGCCAGGATCCAAGAAAGTGGCGTAGTTGGGGGGCGATGGCACAGGACTTTGTGGACAGATTCAGATTCAACACTGACAACGTCCTTGATAGATTCTACCTCATGAAATTGGAGAAAAAGTCGATAGAAACTTTCAGGGAATATGCGATGAGGTGGAGGTCTGAAGCAGCGAAGGTCCAGCCGCCAATGGAAGAAAGCGAAATGACAACACTGTTTGTACAATCCCTAAAGGACCCCACATACTATGAGAGGTTGATCAGCGTTATTGGACGCAATTTTTCTGAAGTAGTAAAAATGGGAGATTTTGTGGAAGAGGGAATCAGAACAGGTAGGATCACGAATCTGGCTGCTTTGCAAGCAACAAGCAAAGCAATACAATCAGAGTCGATGGGAGGGATGAATAAGAAGAAAAAGGATGGAGCAGCCCCTATCATGACGGTGCAACAACACAAAACGAATCGAACCCTGACATACCAACCCCAAACATACCAAACTCCCACATTCCAAAACCCTCCCTATGACCACTTTAGCCAAAATACTTCCACATACCATCAACCTTCACCTGTCTACACCACCACCAATACACTGACCACGGGCGTTCGCCCACACAAATCCCTCACAAAACCGACCAGCATACCCACCCACACAACAATACCACGCACAAAACACACCTAGACCCCGAACCAACACCGAGAGGAGGCCCACAAAACCATACATCCCATTGGCTGAACCATACTCCCAACTATATGAAAGACTGAAAGCCGCTGGTTTTATACAACCAATCCCAGGGCGAAATCCTAATCCACTCCTACCATGGCATGATGAGAATAAGCATTGTGCATACCACTCTGGAGCGTCAGGACACGATACAGATAGTTGTTATGCTTTGAAAAACAGAATTGAGGAGCTAATCAGAGAAGGAGCTATTCGGTTGAAAGAGCCTTCCCCTAATGTCAACAACAATCCCCTGCCAAATCACGACAATGCTGGCGTACACATGATCACATTTGATGATGTGTACGATATGGAAGGGACTATCGTACCAATCAAGGAGAAAGAGTGTTACACCCCGTAGTTCAGGTCATGCGTTTGAGAGCGTACGAAAGGGGGTAAGACTTAAAATTTTCTAAGGATAGGTTGACGGATCGTTCCGGACGGGTTTTAGTCAAGTTTGGGGCGAGTTATGACCCGATATATTGAGAGTTCCTAAGTGTTTCAGAGGCCTGGGGCGTAGTTCGTTGAGTCTAGATTCCAACGCAACCAACCGTTCGTCGATAGGACGTCGGAGTAGAAAGTTATGAGAATTACAAGTTCGGCGTGATCGGACAAAAATGTGTTTCGAAAGAGGCGCAGGGCGCGCCGAAGATCCGAGGGTCCGCAGGGTTGCAGCGCGCGCCGGAAGGTGGCGCGCGCCGAGGCGGGATTCTCGGAAAAACTTAGGAAAAGTCAGATTTTTCTTTCAAAGACCTTGGGAGGTGACAAGTGTCCCCCAACTGATTGCATGCACTATATTGACCAAGCCTTCAAGACTTGGTCATACTTCATCTCTCTTAGACAAAAGCTCTCCTTCTCTCTTAAAGTTCAAGCTCCTCCTTCTCTCTAAAATTCCAAGAGATATTTTAGCCTTAGGAGAAATCAAAAGAAAAAGGCAAGAAGGAAACTTGTGGACTTGTGAAGATTATTGTGGTGGTATTCTTGGAAATGAGGCTAGCAAAATTGTTGGAATAGATTTGGCTAAAGCTTTAAGGTAACATTTCTTCCTTTAGAATTAGTTCCTAGTATTGCATGTTAAGAAGAAAGAACTTGTGGTAGTGAATAATGCTCTTAGAGTCATTGCATGTAAGAAATATGGTTTGGATGTGAAAGAATTGGTTAAGAAAATTATGTGAGCATGTTGTAGCCTAAAAACTACCTTAGACTTGTTAAGTTAATTGTTTTACCTTTTGGGGCAGAATTTTACACACCCAAGTTTAGGTGTGTAATCCCCTTGAGATTGTTTGGATTGTTGGGCCTAAGAAGTGGCGTTTGGATGTTGAATTCGGACCTTAAAAAGGTGGCAAAGTATGTAGAAACAAAGGAAATGCTGCCCAATTTTCCATAGAATTTAGGGGCTTTGAACTTAGATTATTCCTACATTGAAATTAGAGGTTAATGAACGTATTATGGTTATTTTAGGTTGACATATTACTTGCGGTAGTTTGGACTTAGCAAGTGGATTGATCAACAAGGTATGTGAAGCTTTCCTATCTTTGAGCATGAGTATTTGTATCTATGTAGTACTAGACGACAAGATTTAGTATTTTTACTTGTTTAAGTATAAACAAAGACTTGTTTTGTTTTAAGAAGTATAAGTCCCTTGGTTAAGGGAAAAGTATGATTTTACAAAAGTATAGAGTACTTGGTGTGAAAGTATTGAGTATGGAATTATTCTAAGGATAAGAGGCTTGAAGTATTTTTGAAAATTGTATGAATTTGTTTGAAGTATAAGCCTCTTGGCTAGTAAAAGAACGAAATGGTTCATAAGGAGTTATAACGGCTTTATGGGAAGTTAGTTATAACGGCCTTATGAATGGATAAGGATGTCGTAAATTTCTAAAGCATAAAGTTAGTATAACGGCTTTATGGGAAGTTGGTTATAATAACTTTATGAAAGGTTAAAGAGTTGGTTTTTCTTGAATAAGGTCATGAAAATGAGATTCATTTTGTATGTTAATGAAAGCCTAAAGAAGTTATGAGTTACTTGGACGTACCGCCAGTGATGAAGGATTCCACGGGTATGCTTCCATTGTTCAGTTATGAGTTACTTGGACGTACCGCCAGTGATGAAGGATTCCACGGGTATGCTCCCATTGTTCAGTTATGAGTTACTTGACGCATCGCTTGATGATGGCGATTCCACGTATGCTTCCATTGTTCGATTATTAGTTACTTGGACGCATCGCCAGTGATGAAGGATTCCACGGTATGCGCCACGATGAGGGTTCGCTTCTGCCGATGATTATTCCATGGATTAGCTCTCCATGACGCCATCACGCAGGTGGATCTAGTAGTTAGCTCGTACTTGCCCCGGCCGAGACGTGATGCAGGTGGATCCGTAGTTGGCTTCGCATTGGCCGTCGGGGTTGGAGAGGTGGTGTGATGCAGGTGGATCGGTGGTTAGCTCACAGATTGCCTTGGCCGATGTGACGCAGGTGGATCGGTAGAGGCTAACGACTTGCCGGCCAGCCGTGATTTCGATTATAGTATTGTTGGTACGTGGATCTCGTAGCCGGCTTTTCGCCTTGGCCGATTGAGACGCAGGTGGATTCGTAGCTATGCCTTCGCATTTGCCTCGCATACGCTTATGATCTGGTGGGATCTAGTATTCATATGTACTTTAGTGTTGTTACATCATGCATCGCAGGTGAAGAAGGAATTCCACGCACGATTGATATTATGGGCATGAGACCTATGGTTATATTTGAGTGATGACTTAGAGGCGTGAGTCACGACTTGATACGGTGCGTAAATGTTGTGTCTTGTAGTTTGGCTATCATACATGTCTCCCGCTTTATATATATGCTATTATGAATTCATTACGATTTTCAGCTTCACATACTTGGTACTGTTGACCGACCTCCTTCCGGTTGCGTCACGCCGCAGTCGAGATACGTAACTGGGTCCGCACTCTGGACCACTGCTCATTTCCTGGAAAGCTCCATCCTTCGGAGGCTTTGTCTTTTTGGTATGATTCTCGAGGTTATAGCCTTTTACATTCGGGGTATGGCGGCCTGTCCCGCCACGATTGTTATTCCTGTGAAGTGCGTAGTCACGTTTGTGGTTTGGGTCAAGGACTAGTTGTCTTGCTTTCACATTTGATTAAGTTATTTTATGAAAGGCGACCTTGTCATTGCTAGTGATGTTTACCTTATACTGATTTTGTATTATGTATGTTCATTGCTATTCTCGACATATACCGACGTGGTACCGGTAGGTACCGCCACGGCCCCGGCCGAGTCGTGACAAAAGTGGTATCGAGCGATTAGTCCTCGGAAATTGTCTGACGCGTGTCTAGTAGAGTCTTGATTATCGGTGTGTTATGCGCACACATCTATAATCGTGAGGTCGCAGACATTTAGGATTAGTTTCCATTCTTCTCACTCTAAGATCGTGCGATAGAGCCGTGGTTGTGGTCGCTTCTCCCTAACGAGTTATGTTGTTTGCAGCCACGAGAAAGGCGTGATGACCCAGAAAGATTATGGATTGCATATCCGTTAGTTATGATGGTAGTATAGGGGTATAGTGACATACAACTATACTGATTTATGTATAAAGGTCGACACGCACGCTTTAGAATGATATTGGAATACGAAGGATTGATAAGGACTAATTAGATACAGGAAGGTATGGAGTGGGTTGATGAACTCTCATCAAGGTCATGCGCACTAATTTGAGATAATTAGGAGATGATGAGTTGTTTGAGAAATAAATGGACCCTTAAGAAGTTTAATTAAGAGACCTAATGAGACTATGTTTGTAAATTAAGCTACGTGGTATGCTTAGAGGATAGTATGAGATGAGATTCGATGAGTAAGTGATGGGATTGTTGTAAGATTTAGTATCATGAACGAGGATATTGAGACTATGTACATGTGTTAGAATAAGTTGGTAGATATGAGCAGCAAAATCATTGGCCGTGAGCGAGAGTAGTGGTAATGGTTCATACTTTGGACTCATTTTCTGTTTGATTTATGAGGAATGATTAAGCATGCGATATCTTACGGTCACAAGTGGCATAGTAAAGTTCCATTAGTGTAAGGTACGGCGAGGTGCCGAGGAATATTAGATTGGCTCGAAAAGAACATTCGGGATGAATGTTTCTAAGGGGAAATGTTACACCCGTAGTTAGTCATGCGTTTGAGAGCGTCACGGGGTAAGACTTAAAATTTTCTAAGATAGGTTGTGATCGTTAGGACGGGTTTTAGTCAAGTTTGGGGCGAGTTATGACCCGATACATTGAGAGTTCCTAAGTGTTTCAGAGGCCTGGGGCGTAGTTCGTTGAGTCTAGATTCCAACGCAACCAACCGCTCGTCCGATAGACGTCTGAGTAGAAAGTTATGAGAATTACAAGTTCGGTCGTGATCGGACAAAAATGTGTTTCGAAAGAGGCGGCAGGCGCGCGCCGGGAGGCCGCGCACGAAGATCTGAGGGTCCGCAGGGTTGCGGCCGCGCGCCGGAAGCGTGGCAGCGTGCCGAGGCGGATTCAGGCGGAAAAACTTAGGAAAAGTCGATTTTTTCTTTTAAAAGACCTTGGGAGGTGACAAGTGTCCCCCCAACTGATTTTGCAGACTATATTGACCAAGCCTTCAAGACTTGGTCATACTTCATCTCTCTCTTAGACAAAAGCTCTCCCTTCTCTCTTAAAAGTTCAAGCTCCTCCTTCTCTCTAAAATTCCAAGAGATATTTTAGCCTTAGGAGAAATCTGAAAAGAAAAAGGCAAGAAGGAAACTTGTGGCCAGCTTGTGAAGATTATTGTGGTGGTATTCTTGGAAATGAGGCTAGCAAAATTGTTGGAATAGATTTGGCTAAAGCTTTAAGGTAACATTTCTTCCTTTAGAATTAGTTCCTAGTATTGCAAGAAGAAAGAACTTGTGGTAGTGAATAATGCTCTTAGAGTCATTGCATGTAAGAAATATGGTTTGGATGTGAAAGAATTGGTTAAGAAAATTATGTGAGCATGTTGTAGCCTAAAAACTACCTTAGACTTGTTAAGTTAATTGTTTTACCTTTTGGGGCAGAATTTTACACACCCAAGTTTAGGTGTGTAATCCCCTTGAGATTGTTTGGATTGTTGAGCCTAAGAAGTGGCGTTTGGATGTTGAATTCGGACCTTAAAAAGGTGGCAAAGTATGTAGAAACAAAGGAAATGCTGCCCAATTTTCCATAGAATTTAGGGGCTTTGAACTTAGATTATTCCTACATTGAAATTAGAGGTTAATGAACGTATTATGGTTATTTTAGGTTGACATATTACTTGCGGTAGTTTGGACTTAGCAAGTGGATTGATCAACAAGGTATGTGAAGCTTTCCTATCTTTGAGCATGAGTATTTGTATCTATGTAGTACGGTGAGCGTCAAGATTTAGTATTTTTACTTGTTTAAGTATAAACAAAGACTTGTTTTGTTTTAAGAAGTATAAGTCCCTTGGTTAAGGGAAAAGTATGATTTTACAAAAGTATAGAGTACTTGGTGTGAAAGTATTGAGTATGGAATTATTCTAAGGATAAGAGGCTTGAAGTATTTTTGAAAATTGTATGAATTTGTTTGAAGTATAAGCCTCTTGGCTAGTAAAAGAACGAAATGGTTCATAAGGAGTTATAACGGCTTTATGGGAAGTTAGTTATAACGGCCTTATGAATGGATAAGGATGTCGTAAATTTCTAAAGCATAAAGTTAGTATAACGGCTTTATGGGAAGTTGGTTATAATAACTTTATGAAAGGTTAAAGAGTTGGTTTTTCTTGAATAAGGTCATGAAAATGAGATTCATTTTGTATGTTAATGAAAGCCTAAAGAAGTTATGAGTTACTTGACGCATCGCTTGATGACGGGATTCCACGTATCTTCCATTGTTGATTATGAGTTACTTGGACGCATCGCTTGATGAAGGCGATTCCACGTATGCTCCCATTGTTGATTATGAGTTACTTGACGCATCGCCTTGATGAAGGATTCCACGGGTATGCTTCCATTGTTCGATTATTAGTTACTTGGACGCATCGCCCGATGATGCGATTCCACGTACGCGGCCACGATGAGGTTCGTTATCCCGCCGATATTATTCCATGGATTAGCTCTCCATGAGGTCCATCACGCAGGTGGATCTAGTAGTTAGCCCTCGTACTTGCCGGCCGAGACGTGATAGGTGGATCCGTAGTTGGCTTTCGTACTTGCCGGTCGTTGTGGAGAAGTGGTGTGATGCAGTGGATCGGTGGTTAGCTGCAGATTGCCACGATGGCCGATGTGACGCAGGTGGATCAGTAGAGGCTAACGACTTGCCCCGCCGTGATTTCGATTATAGTATTGTTGCACGGTGGATCCGTAGTGCTTTCGTGATTGCCACTACCGGCGATGCAGGTGGATCGTAGCTATGCCTTCGCATTTGCCTCGCACGGTTCTTATGATCTGGTGGGATCTAGTATTCATATGTACTCTTAGTGTTGTTACATCATAGATCGCCGGTGAGGAAGGAATTCCACGCACGATTGATATTATGGGCATGAGACCTATGGTTATATTTGAGTGATGACTTAGAGGCGTGAGTCACGACTTGACATGGCCGCATATATGTTGTGTCGTAGTTTGGCTATCATACATGTCTCCCGCTTTATATATATGCTATTATGAATTCATTCTGATTTTCGATTTCACATACTGCAATTGCCAGATCGACCTCCTTCGGGCCGCGTTCACGCCGCAGTCGAGATCGTAGCTGGCCGGGTCCGCACTCTTGACCACTGTTCATTTCTGAAAGCTCCATCCTTCGGAGGCTTTGTCTTTTGGTATGATTCCCGAGGTTATAGCCTTTTGTACATTCGGGGTATGGCCCCGCCCCGCCACGATTGTTATTCCTGCAGGTGCGTAGTCACGTTTATGGTTTGGGCCGTAAGGACTAGTTATCTTGTTTCACATTTGATTAAGTTATTTTATGAAAGGCGGCATTGTCGGCTTGATAGAGATGTTTACATTATACAGATTTTTTATTATGTATGTTCATTGCTATTCTCGACATATACGGCAGTGGTACCCTGCAGGTACCGCCATGGCCCCTGGCCGGGTCGTGACAAAGAGACAGGGGGATCTTCAGCCCACGTTGCCCATGTGATTACTGCCAAGGTCAGGGCGCCGTTGGAAGTAGAGTTGAGCCGTCATAAGCCTCTGATGTCAGTCTTAGTACCAGGATGGAGCCATTCGATCAAACAACATAATGAGGGTAAACAGAAACAGGTGGTAGAAGTTGTTGCAGCGGGGGTGACGAGGTCCGGACAACGTTACTCATCTGTAGAAGTATCGCGAAAGACGCCCCAGAAAAAGACTGTGACTGAACCAGAAGTAGAGGAATTTTGGAGAAGAATGCCTACAAGAGACTATTCCATTGTAGAACAGTTGAATAAAACACCAGCACAAATTTCTCTATTGTCACTGTTGATGAATTCCGTGAACCACCGAATCTCTTTGATGGAGGTTTTGAAAGAGGCTCATGTGCCAGCCGAGACTGCTGATGAAAACTTCTCAGCACTGATCGGGCAAATTAAAGAGGTGCAAAAGATAATCTTCCATGAGAGTGAATTACCTCCTGAGGGTCGAGGTCATAATAAGGCATTGAACATAACAGTCAAGTGTGCTAATAGGTTTATCTCTCGAGTCTTGATTGATGGGGGGTCAGCTGTTAATGTATGCCCTTTGAATACTCTTCGAACTTTAGGAGTCAACATTGGGAAACTCCGTGAGAGCTACACAAGGGTAAAAGGTTTCGATGGAACCCTGAGGAGCGTCGCAGGCGAGACTGACTTGACACTACAGATTGGGCCCGCAGAGTTCGAGATAGAATTCCAGGTATTGGACATATCCACATGCTATAATTTATTACTCGGTAGGCCTTGGATCCACACAGTCGGAGTCATCCATTCCACTTTGCATCAAGTTTTGAAATTCATCTGGAATCATCATGAAGTTGTGGTTGAGGGAGACAAAAACAACACTGCTAACACCAAAGGGGCAATTCCAGTCATCGAGAGTATGGAGAAGCTGGATGGATCTGTTTACCATACGAACAAGATCGTAGATGTCAGCAAGGCTAAAGTAATGCAACTACCCCGCACTCCCAAAATGGTGGCCCGAGAGATGCTAAGAAATGGTTTCGAGCCAGGTCGAGGACTTGGACCAAAATTAGGAGGAATCACAGAGCCGATTCACCTGCCGGAGAAGAAGGACACTTTTGGCCTCGGATATCAGCCCACTGCCGATGAGATGTTGTTATTTGATCACAGAAAGAAGGGTGAGTCTCATCTGCCAAGACCTGTTCCACCTCTGAATCATTCATTTGTCAAAGCATGCACTGCTCAGCTACCAGAAGAGGAGGATGCAGACATTCTCGCGGAGGGACTTCAAGGCCTTTTCATTTCTGAGGAAGAAGCAGAGTGTCATGCGATTTTGGAAGATTACACGGATGACCAGACCATCTGGAGTGCAGAGCCAGGAAATGTCTTGAGCAACTGGACTTGTACCCCAACACTGTTTTTTCACGAGTCTGGGTAGAATTAATAATTAGTCGTTTTTTAAAACAATTCAATTCGTATTTTTAATTTGAATTATGCGAACATTTTTTATGAGTTTACTTCCCTTTTGAAGTTTTAATGACAAGTTATGTTTTAATCAACGCCTTTTATTCCCTTTATTTCAGCATACAAAATAATATACTTGTCGATAATGAAAATGTGACATGTCATGAAACAAGCGAACAAAGTCAGAACCGCGAAAATAATCCAACAGAACCCGAAGGAAATTTTCCATTAGAAGAATTAACGGAAGAGTTAGAAAAGATCGAGGATAAGCCGAAACCTAATCTGGATGAAACAGAAACAGTAAACCTAGGAGATGATAAAGTCGTGAAGGAGACGAGGATCAGCGTTCACTTGAATACCGCACAGAAGATCCGTGTCCCTGTTGAAGCGGTATGTCGACATATTCGCTGGTCTTATGATGATATGCCGTGCTCCAAGCACGTACATCGTTTCTCATAAGTTGCCCATTGAACCATCATGCCTTCCAGTGAAGCAAAAACCAAGGAAAATCAAGCCGGATCAGAGTTTGAAAGTCAAGGAGGAGATCTCCAAACAATTAGACGCAAATGTCATTCGGGTAGCAAGATACCCTACTTGGTTAGCCAATATTGTGCCAGTAACAAAGAAGGATGGTAAGATACGAGTTTGTGTCGATTACAGGGATCTCAACAAGGCAAGCCCTAAGGATGATTTCCCCCTTCCGAACATTCATTTACTCATCGACAATTGTGTGAAGCATGAGTTGCAGTCATTTGTCGATTGTTTCGCTGGGTACCATCAAATCTTAATGAACGAAGAAGATGCAGAGAAGACCGCGTTCACTACTCCGTGGGGGGTATATTATTATCGAGTCATGCCATTTGGACTTAAAAACGCAGGTGCCACTTACATGAGAGCCATGACTACCATTTTTCATGATATGATCCATAAGGAAATCAAGTCACGTGGATGACGTCATTATCAAGTCACGGAGGGCTCTGCACCATTCGTCCATCCAAGAAGTTTTGAACGATTGAGGCAATACAACCTGAAGTTAAATCCGGCAAAGTGTGCCTTGGCCCCAATGGGAAATTGTTGGTTTCATTGTGAGCGAAAGGAATAGAGTTGGATCCTTCAAGATAAAAGCCATTCAAGGATCGCCTCCAAAAATCGCAAGGAAGTGATGAGTTTTCTCGCTTGAATTATATCGAGATTCATAGCACAATCAACGGTGATATGCGAACCAATATTTAAGTTGTTAAAGAAGGACGCCGCCACTAAGTGGACATTGGAGTGCCAACAAGCCCTTGACAAAATCAAAGAGTATCTCACAACCACGGCCTGGTGCCTCGAACCCGGAGGCCTTTGCTATTATACTTATCCGTATTGGAAAATGCATTCGGATGTGTGTTAGACAAATGATGAGGCGGGAAGGAAGGAACAAGCAATATACTACTTGAGTAAAAAGTTCACGCCTTATGAAGCTCGTTACACAATGCTGGAACGCACGTGTTGTGCCTTAACTTGGGTTGCACAAAAATTCAGACATTACTTGTCCGCATACACCACCTACCTCATCTCAAGGATGGACCCGCTCAAGTATATCTTTCAGAAGCCTATGCCTACTGGAAAACTTGCAAAATGGCAGATTCTTTTAAGTGAATTTGACATCGTATATGTCACCCAAAAGGCAGTCAAAGGGCAAGCATTAGCAGATCATCTCGCAGAGAATCCGGTAGACGAGGAATACATCCCCTTGCGGACCTACTTTCCAGATGAAGAAGTGATGTTTGTAGGAGAAGACATCTTAGAAGAATATCCAGGTTGGAGAATGTTCTTCGATGGCGCCGCAAATTTCAAAGGAGTAGGTATCGGAGCAGTTTTGGTATCAGAAACTGGACAACACTACCCAATATCAGCAAAGCTCAGATTCCCGTGCACCAATAATATGTCAGAATATGAGGCGTGCATACTAGGACTCCGAATGGCTATTGACATGAACATACAAGAGTTGCTGGTCGTAGGGGATTCAGACCTGTTGATTCACCAAGTGCAAGGCGAATGGGCCACCAAGAATAGAAAGATACTTCCGTACCTACACTGCGTGAAAGAATTGCGCAAGAGGTTCGTTAAGATAGAGTTCAGGCATACTCCGAGGGCTCAAAATGAGTTTGCAGACGCTCTAGCAACTTTGTCCTCCATGATCCAACATCCAGACAAGAACTATATTGACCCAATCAAAGTAGATGTGCTAGAGCAGCCAGCCTATTGCTCTCAGATAGATGAAGAATCAGGGGACAAACCTTGGTATGACGAAATCAAGAGGTATCTCAAGGCAGGTGAGTACCCGGAAGGCACGACCAACATACAAAAGAGGACTCTTCGGAGGTTAGCAAACCATTTCTTCCTGAGCGGCGAGATCCTTTATCGGAGAACTCCGGATTTGGGTTTGTTAAGATGTGTGGACACGCAAGAAGCAAACAAGTTATTAGAAGAGACACACGAAGGCACGCATGGACCCAGCGTGAACGGTTTCATGCTAGCAAAAAGATACTACGAGGAGGTTACTCGATGACAATGGAAACAGATTGATCTGCTTGCGCGAAAGTGCCACCAATGCCGATCCATGGCGACTTGATTCACGCGCCAAATGAGCTCAATGTCACTAGTTCCCGTGGCCATTCACACCGGGGCATGGGCGTCATCGGTCCTATTGAGCGGCGTCAAATGGACGCGACGAGTTTATCCTAGTGGCGATCGATTACTTTACAAAATGGGTAGAAGCATCATCGCACAAGTGCGTGACCAAGAAAGTAGTAGTGGATTTTGTTCATCACAACATCATCCGTTTGGAATCCTAATCAATCATAACCGACAATGGGTCCAATCTCAATAGTGGTCTGATGAAGGAAATGTGTGATAAGTTCAGGATCACTCATCGCAACTCTACTACATATCGACCACAAATGAATGGAGCAGTCGAAGCAGCCAACAAGAACATCAAGAGGATACTGAGGAAGATGATAGATAACTACAAGCATTGGCATGAAAATTTGCCTTCGCCTCTTAGTTACCGTATTACAATCCGACTCCACGGGAGCAACTCCGTATCTCTTGGTTTATGGAACAGAAGATGTGCTGCCAGCGGAAGTAGAAATACCATCCTTAAGAATCGTTCAGGAGGCCGAACTAAGTGAAGCCAAATGGATACAGAGTAGGTACGAACAATTGATGCTTATTGATGAGAAACGAATGAATGCAGTCTGTCACGGACAACTTTACGAACGTAATGGCGAGCTTTTAATAAGAAGGTACGACCAAGAAACTTCCAACCAGAGGCGGTGTCTTGAAACGTATATTCCCAACCAAAGCGGCGAAAGGGAAATTGCGCCCAATTGGCGCGGCTCATACGGTTCACCGAGTGCTTACGCGAGGGCCTCATCTTAGCCGAAATGGACGGTGTGGCGCCGAGAGCCATCAACGCAGATGCAGAAGAGATACTATATTTAGAGTGCTTTATTTTCCATGTAATCACTTTGCTTTGTAATCCGAACTACGTTTGACTGATTCCTCTGCGGATACGTGGCGCCACATCGTCTTGGTCCCATTTCTAGAAAATGCCCAATTACTTTGCTTGTAGAATCTAACTACGTGTGACTGATTCCTGGAGGATACGTGGCGCCACATCGCCTCGGTCCCATCTTTAAAAATTTTAAAATCTTGTGCAGAACTAACTACGTTCGACCGATTCCTTAACAGATACGTAGCGCCTACATCGGCCTGGCCACACCATTAGAAATCTTTGTTTTGTCAAATCTGCATTTTAGTGAGTCATACTCAGTCCTGTCATACACACAAGACAAATCTACGACATATATCCGACCTGGGCCACAAAATCTGGGACAATTTTTTTTAAGGATTTCGCCACAAAAGACACCGACAAATATGATTCCATATGCTCGAAAGATCGACATAAACTGGGACGATTTTAAGGGTTTTACTACAAATGACATCAATGGACATGGTTAATTTACGCTAAGGGTTCCATGTCCCAAAACTGGGACAAATTTAAAAGAGAGCCTGACGGCAGCGGAGCACCGAGAGTATGGGAGAATATACCGCCGATTTCGGATAAGGAAGTTTGCTTTGTTTCACAACATGTCACTATTCAAATATCGACATAATTTCCTACTAGCACATATAAGTATATTTTCTCAAGATAGAATATTTTTCAACAAATGTTTTGACCGAGACTCGAAATCAGACAGGGGTTACATGTCCAGACAAGACAACGCGTGCAAATATCAAGAGCCAACACAAATCGGCCGACCCCCTCCCCGAACTCACAATTTTTCTTTGAGTGAATTTTGCAGGACAATAGGAACAAGGAGGACAACAACATTCCAATACAACAGATCCGCTCACGAAGTCCATCTGCAACAAGTCTACATCAAATACATCTCGCAAAAACCACATCTTCGTTACTCAAAGCATCATTTACACTTTAATTATTTCATCTAGCTTTGATTATGCATAACACGATTTTTATCTATGCCCTAGGAGGCGTCATTTGCATCTCGTCCATACAAGACGATTCCGCCCATACAAGGCGTCATTTGCATTTCGTCCATACAAGACGATAACGCCCATACAAGGCGTCATTTGCATTTCGTCCATACAAGACGATAACGCCCATACAAGGCGTCATTTGCATCTCGTCCATACAAGACGACAACGCCCATACAAGGCGTCATTTGCATTTCGTCCATACAAGACGATAACGCCCATACAAGGCGTCATTTGCATTTCGCCCATACAAGGCGTCATTTGCATTTCGTCCATACAAGACGATAACGCCCATACAAGGCGTCATTTGCATTTCGTCCATACAAGACGATTCCGCCCATACAAGGCGTCATTTGCATTTCGTCCATACAAGACGATAACGCCCATACAAGACGTCATTTGCATTTCGCCCATACAAGGCGTCATTTGCATTTCGTCCATACAAGACGATAACGCCCATACAAGGCGTCATTCGCATTTCGTCCATACAAGCATTTATCTCCGCCATACAAGGCGTCATTTGCATTTCGTCCATACAAGACGATAACGCCCATACAAGGCGTCATTTGCATCTCGTCCATACAAGACGACAACGCCCACACAAGGCGTCATTTGCATTTCGTCCATACAAGACGATTCCGCCCATACAAGGCGTCATTTGCATTTCGTCCATACAAGACGATAACGCCCATACAAGGCGTCAATTGCATTTCGTCCATACAAGACGATTCCGCCCATACAAGGCGTCATTTGCATTTCGTCCATACAAGACGATAACGCTCATACAAGGCGTACTTGCATTTCGTCCCATACAGCGACAACGCCCATACAAGGCGTCATTTGCATTTCGTCCATACAAGATTTATTCCGCCCATACAAGGCGACATTTGCATTTCGTCCCATACAAGACGATTCCGCCATACAAGGCGACATTTGCATTTCGTCCATACAAGCGATAACGCCCACACAAGGCGTCATCTGATCTCTGCCTATACAAGACGGCGTATCATCACATCATTCCATATCTGATCGACTACAACCACAACACAAATTTACATCCTTGCATTGTTTTGTTTTGACAGTTATGCACTAATGCCTCTATCTTAGCTTCAATCTACAGGAACATTTACAAGCTGCAAAAGACGGAGCACAACGTGGACCTACCTCTTACGGCGAACTGAGGTAATTTGTTGGGAGCAAGACTTCCCAACAAAAGGCAAAAGTGGACCAGAACGTCGACCTACTCTCTCCCCAACATTCTAGCACCACAATAACTCATAGTCACCATAGCTTGACACTGGGACAGATTTTAAATCCGCGTCGGCCCCATCCATAGTTTTCAGACACCAGCAACACTTTGTTCCAATTCGGATGACCCAGACAAAATTGGCTATAAGTCAACGTCTTTGTCTGGAGATTCTTTCATCTTCCCCATACAAAGAGGGACAACTGTTGACACCCAATTTTGTCCATTCCCCGTAAATAAATAACCAATAAATTAAACAACTTTTCTTTCTTTTAGAACCACAATTTTACTTCGCAAAATACACATAGTAAGTAAGTTTTAATAACTGTCTAGCATTATAAAATATCAAGCACTAATTAAATAGAACGCTCACATTTATTATTATAACAATTAAATTAACAAAGCACTTAGATGATTTAATCACAATTTATTAATTCACCACTAATTAACTAATTAAGCACCAAAAACTAATACACCTAATACATAAATCTAATACTAATTAAAATACCCCCAAGCCCACCTTATTTTCGTCCAAAACAATTTCTACCCAACCCAACGCGACCCGCAGCCCAAAACACAGGCCCAACACCCTTCTATCATATATTCACCCGCACAGCCCACTCTCCCTTAGCCCTTTACTTACTTTCCCTTTATCACATCTTTAGCCCACGTCTTTATCCTTTCCCCAGCCCATTACACAGACCTTAGGCCTTTACTCTCCCTCGTCCAGCCCCCTTTACCCTCAGACTTCTCTCCCCATCGACAAACCCTAAGAACAAACTACTCGACCGCCGCACGCAACCCTCCTTCACACCACCTCCCCAGCCGAGATTCTCGCCTGAGAATCCGGCGACCTTCCCCAACTTACCATAAAAAACCTTTCCTTATCAATTTCGGTAAGTCTCAGAATCCGAAAATGGTAAGAAACCGTCTTAAAGTCCTCCCAAATCAGCCACATAATCAGTTCGCCTTACCATAACAAGATCAGTACGAAATCTTAACAAAATCAGTACAAATCAACCCTAAAACCCGTCCTAGACTTACCATAAGAGCGAATCCTAAACAGGGGCTATAAATACCGACGTTTGGACATGCAGATGGAGGAGTCATCAGTCATCAGTCATCAGTCATCGAAATTACCCTTAGCATTCGAGCCTAGAACCCCTTCCTTATTTTCAGTTTATTGCTATTCATTCTTGCAAACAGTTCTTTGCGAACTTTCCCTCGACGATTCTGGAAAACATTTTGTCGTCGCCTCAGTTCGCTACCCACAAAAGGTCCGGAAACCCATTATCTTTCTATTATTTAGTTGTCTAATTGATACTGTGTGTTCTGTATGATGATATCTATATTATTTCTGTTCAAATTGATTCGACTTGGTTTAGTCATTGTTTCCAGATAAATCTGTCAGTAGTAGTCTTCGATATTTGTGGTGTTGATTCGGTTTTAAGCATGTGTGTATTCAATTGTGATTCTTCTATGTGTATGGTTAAATGTATAACACTTGTATAAGGGTCCTAGATCCGCTTCGTGTTGTTAGTAGAGACGTCATGGTTCCGTTATGTATCCGACATGATTGTTCCAAGCCTGGAAGATGGGTAATGTCTATCTTATTCTTTACTGAATTCTGAAAACTGCCTAGTACCTAAATGATTACTGATGTATCTCAGATTGCTATATATCCTCGCCCAGTGTAATCCAAGTCCGATTTAAGATACATTGCTACGGATTTTCAACTCACATATATTCAGATATCAAGTTGTGTAGAAGTATAGACGTTGTTATCTCATGTTGATTCCCAGTTATGCATATCAAGATCATGCTAAAATATCAGCCGTATACTGTTCTAGGTATATGTTGGATATATGAATTAAGTCAGTTGTTTTAAGAACACTAAGTTGAAGGTTGTCTATGCTAAAAATCCTGAAATATTGAGGCTCTCCTTGAGTCATGGTAAATATGCACTTTTATTATTGGATTAATAATGCCATGCCCAAGTGAAATTGATTAATAAAATTGGCTTAATTAATAGAAACAGATCGTGTATCTGTGTATATGCCCAGATGTATCATGAGTATTTTTAATCAATTCTTTACATGGCTGTGTGAGTAAATATAGACTAACATAGGCATGAAGGAGATTATCTGTTAATTGGGCCCTTCATAGATATATTACCAACTGATTTTCTTCCTTAAAATCTGAAACTCCTAGTTTTCGGGGTCCTTGAATGGTTTCTGCATATGGTTTATACCCCAGGGTCGTATTCCCTTCTTACTGCATGCACTGTCCATATCTGAGCTCAACCCTTTACGCTGCATTCCATCTTTATTACTTGTTGATTTTGCGATTTAATCATGGTTTACTTGCTTGAGTGTAAATCATATGTACTAACTCTTATCTTAGAATATTCGTCTTTGATAAAAGTTTGGGCATATACTAATCCTTTTCTTTCTTATTTTACATGACATGCATCGGGAGAATAATCAAGAGTCTCGGTATGAGACTCATCATGACTTCCATATCGCAAACCACACTTCCGCCGCAGGGCTTCCAAACAGCTATAGGATAGATGGTGTCACCATCCGTTCTAGACGTTACAACAACTCCAATCTCACTCCTCCTTTTGCTTATTTATGCATTTATTTATTTGTTTATTTATTATTGTCATATTTATTAACCTTGTAATTAATAGGATAATTAACTCTACTAGTCTTTGAATACTTTGGAAGGGGTAGTTTAAAGATAAATTGCTTTTTACTTAGTCTAGGCTCATCATATAAATCTAAATCTAAAATAATTAATCCTAGCTATGCTTTAGTCATGTAGTTAATATATTCCTCCATATTTAATTCTTAAACTTTTCATAAACTCTTCATAAATATCATAGGAAGCAATTTTCGCATACATGTATAAAAAATAATTTCATAATCAACTTTATATAAGAGTCTTAAATATACTAATAGGAGTAATTTGTCATTTTCTTACTTTTGTCAAATAAAACAATTTCATGTCTTATAAATGCATAATCAACTTTTGTATATTTTCGTGAGTCTTATAAGACCCTTTTAGTTATCAACATATATTCTTTAGATATTTGCCACACTCCTTTTACTTAAATAATCTTTTTTTTAAAACATACATCCTTTAGCCAAATAAAATTAACCTATGTTTGAACGGACAACCGCAAGTTAGCGGATCCTTTAGGGTGCCTGATCCCTTCCCTTTAGGATAATAAAGAACTCTTGCCCAGAATCTCAACAAGTTTAGCAGACCTTTAAATGGAGTTAATGTTGACTTTAATCGGTTAGCATTTAGGTGTCCTAATTCACCCAATTAATTAGGTGGTGACTCCCTTAAACATTTTAAACACTTATTTTTACATTTTTGGGGAGGATAACCATTCCGTCGCGCATTCAAGCCTGAGAGTTCAAAATCGACAAAGACGGCGACTCCACTGGGGATAGACAGGTTCTTAACCATAACAAACATAGGTTAATTATTGTGCTTCATTTTTTTTTTCTTTATTATTTTTTTTTTATTTGCTTAATTTGCTTATTTTGTGTTTCACACTTATTTGCTTTTATGTGTTGCCTAAACTATTTTGCTTTACATATAAATATTTGCATATTGTTTTAACTGCTATTTGTTACTGCTTTCCTTAAACTGGCATTCCGCTCATACTTCCTCCCTTATGGAAAATTCACACTATCACACACAACACGCGGGTGTGCTTTGCGCTCCTGAAAATTTCTTTCAAAGACACTATTTTAATAGATTTTGTATTTTGCGCCGAGAATCCGGTCCAACCGGTGGTCGAGTAACATTCTCACTCGAGTAGTCCGCTCGGGAACTCAAGGCCTAGTAAGCCAAATCTTAGCAAACTTAAGATGAGCTATACCACCCTTTATTTTAAGGCATGCATCATTTACCTTAGGCTGGTCCTCGTATCGACACCACAATTAGGAAGACACCAAACTTGTCGATGGGTTTCTCAACCCAACGACCAACCAGCATATTATGTGTTGCACAATCATGATAGATTTATCCAAGCCAAAAGACATGCCCAAAGTTGGAAATGTAAGTTTATCATTATTTATTGTTTTTCAGCATTTGTATCATAACATGGATCATATAAGAATGGTTAGCGGAGTTCCTAATAAGCTAAGAGTATGGTGGGAGGATTTCGACATCAGCAGTCAGACGATGATTAGGAAGAAGTTGGGGTGTCTCATCTCACTATTTGGTATTTCGCCAGATCCGCATTTGATCCGAGCTTTAATCCAGTTTTGGGATCCAGACCGAGTCGTTTTCAAATTCAAGGATTTCGAAATAACTCCTACATTGGAAGAAGTGCATTATTTCACCAAATTTAGTTTACCAAGGTAGAAGATGATTATTCCCAATGACCAATCGGGGAAGAAATTCTCCGCCATACGGGTCTTAAGAATACTAAGGAATGCGTTGCTTCGAGAACAACTGGTGCCTCTTGACTATCTTTACGAAAGGTATGGACATAATAACGCTTACAAGACATGCAAATGAATTCTCATGCACTCTACGCCATTGGCAAAACAGCGCCCTATTGCATTCACTGTCGCTCTACTTGGCACCTTGATTTTTCCTCTTGAGTATGGCAAGATAAGTACTTGCATATGTTCCGTGGCCAGACCACTTTTCGAGGGAATTGACGGCATACAACCCACTTTGGTTCCTATGATTTTGGCAGAAATATTCCGAGCTCTTGGGAAATGCAAAAGAGGCCAGACAAACTTCTTTGAAGGTTGCAATCTTATCTTACAAATGTGGGCCATGGAGCATTTTTACCAACGGTCAAATATGACAGACGTTTGTTTCAGCGCATCTTACAAGATCGACAGCTTCTATGATAGGACGAAACGGTTTGTGTCACCGGTCGGCACCAAAGATTGGTGCAAGTTTTTGACATCCCGCACCCAGGATCAGATCCAGTGGAAATATCCCTTACTCCCTCACAGGGCTGGAGCCTTTATACGCGGTAAAGAATTATACTATATTGAGCTTATTGGTTTAAAGGGTCTGCAACCGTACGCTCCCCTACGCGTACTTCGACAATTCGGCCAAGAACAGATAATCCCACTCCGATCAGACATGGGAGTCTCAGAAGTCACATTTGGACCAAACTTTATCGTGCCCCGAACTAGACAAATTTTGAGAGAATGGGACGACATTAACAAGGTAAACATCGGAGATGAACAAGCAGGATGCACATCCGAATATCAGACATGGTTGCAAGAGGATCACAGCAGCACAACCTACAGCCCAAAAGGAGAGCAAGGTTTCGAGGACGTGGGCACGAGCAATAGGATGAAAGATTGTCTGCTCAAAGAAAATGTCATCACCCCAGACATGTGGGTCCTAATGCACGATGCAGTACAATACTTGGAACAGACAGGGGCTATACCAAAGAAGACCTAAGTGCTAAAAGGTGCTAAAATGCTAAGGGTTCGCGGAGTCGCCACCTAATTAGTTGGGTGAATTAGGACACCTAAATGTTAACTAGTTTAAAGTAAACATTAACTCCATTTTAATGGTCTGCTAAACTTAATGAAATTCTGGGTAAGGGTTCTTTATTAATCTAGAGGGAAGGGGTCAGGCACCCTCTAAGATCCGCTAACTTGCGGTTGTCCTGCCAAACCTAGGGTTAATTATTATGTTTAAAAATGCTTGTTTTGAAAATATAAAGGATGCTTCAAAATATTTTATAAAGGGAGGCATGTTGATAAAAATGCTATAAAGTTTTAAAGTGTGCATTTATATTATTTATGGTGCAAAGTCGATTTATGGACTATAGATATGTATTTATCTGCGAAATCAAAGAAGTGATGCGTTAGTTTTAGATATGCAATTTTAACGTTTAGGCAAAAGATTAAATATGAATGACAGGCCTAAGATAGATAAATTAGCAGTGTGTTTCAAGTTTTAAAGCTAACCACCCCATTTCATGTATTCAAGGATTAATTGTTCTAGACAACCTATTAATTACAAAGTTAAATAATTAGGCAACAATTTAAACAAATAAGATAAAAAAGGTGGATATGATCGCGACTTTCAAGATGTGTGGCGACATCATCTTATCCTATTTTTGTCTTAGGAATTTCTGAAGCGGGAATGCGAATGCGGATGCACATAGACGCGGGTTGCCATTTGAAGGATATTTTGTGCGATTTGTTACTGATTTTGAAGTAAGATTTGGGTGCTGGTTATGGTAAGAAATCGTTGGAGAAAGGGGGGAGACGACTGGGGTTAGTGAAACCCCGGATTCTCCGGCGAGAATCTCGGGCTGAGGTGCTGGTGCTGGTGCGGCGGTTGCTTCAGGTTAGAGTTTGTTCTTCTTTGCGTTTTTAGGGTTGAGGGACGAAGGGGATGAGAAAGATGAGGGGCTGAAGTGGGCTGAGGGAGAAATAAGGCTGGGGCGTGGCTTCTGGGCTGATAAGGGTAAAAGGGGCGAGTTGGGCTTGCGGGTTGGGCTTGGGGCGACGTGGGCTGCGGGTTTATGAAATTAAGGTGTGGGCTGGACTAATTAATTAGGGTATTAGTTTTAAGAGTTAATTTTAGGTATTAGTTTTAGGTATTTAATTAATTAGTGGTGAATTAAATTAGTAAATTGTGATTAAATTATTTAGGTGCTTTATTAATCTAATTGTTATAATAATAAATGCGGGCGTGTTATTTAATTAGTGCTTAATATTTTAGAATGCGGCGCTATTATTTAAAATCTTATTTATTGCATTATTTTATCTTTATTTAAAATAAGTTATGAAATTGTTTTGCGTATTAATAAATGCGGCTATGCTACTTGACACGACGTCATTGCTAAATTATTTATTTTATGTATTTATTAATTATTTAAGAATTGTTTGACAGGGCTTAAAATTAATAAATGCGGGCGCGAGACTCTAAGTGCTTAATACTCTACGACTCTACGTAAAATGCGGTGTTATTATTAAATTTCTTATTTATGTCTGTATTTAATGTTTTATCGACGCATTTTATTATAAAAATCATAAAAATTATTTTGCAAAATTAGTGTAATTTTATAGCTAATGTCTGGGCAAGAGGGTCAAAATTGGGTGTCAACAAATACACAATAGATGCCTGACGCAAAGGAAACTGAAGTTCTAACAGTAAATTTCTGAGCCAACAAATCTCAGCTACCACATTTGCAACGCCTCTGTACTCAGCTTCGGCACTGGATCGAGATAGGGTAGCATGTCGCTTGGCAGACCAAGAAATCAGATTATCCCCTATAAATACACAAAAGTCGGAGTGAGCGTCGACGTCCGACTCGCCTAATCGTGATCTCAGATAAGAGAGCAACCTGTTTGGTGCAGAGGGGTATAGGTGCAAACCATAATAAAGAGTGCCCTTAATGTATCGAATGATACGCTTAAGAGCAGTGAAATGAGACTCCCTGGGGTCATGCATGAATAAACACACCTGCTGAATAACATAAGCTATGTCTGGTCTGGTGAAGGTGAGATACTGAAGTGCACCTGCAAGGCTCCTATACAGAGTAGGATCAGAGACTGGAGCACAATCCACGGCACTGAGCTTAGATTTGGAATCAACTTAGTAGATACCTCTTTGCAGTTCGCCATCTTAGCCATGTACACAATCTCTTCTGCATACTTAACGCTGACACAAGAACATATGATTGGTAGACCTGGTCACTGATATCCCTAAAAATTAACTCATCTTCCCCAAATCAGTCATTGCAAATTCGGACTTAAGCAACGCAATAATCTCATTTTCCAATCCGTCGGAGGAGGAAGTGTTACACCCCGTAGTTCTGACCATGCGTATGAGAGCGTACGAAAGGGATTAAGACTTAAATTTTAGAAAGATAGGTTGACGGATTGTTTCGGACGGGTTTTAGTCAACTTTTGGACGGGTTATGACCCGTTACATTGAGAGTTCCTAGGTGTTTCAAAGGCCTAGTACGTAGTTCATTGAGTCTAGTTTCCAACGCAACCAACCGTTCGTCGATAGGACATCGGAGTAAAAAGTTATGGGAGTTACAAGTTCAGTCAATGGTCGTAAACGTGTTTTGGTCGTGAGCTGCGTGGCCGCGCGATGATCCGAGTGGTTCCGAGGTTGCGCGCCGAAAGCGTGGCCGCGACCGGAAAGTTCCGAGAGTCGGCAGAGGTTTCAGCCGCGCGCCGCAGGTCGCGCGCCGAGGCGGGTTCTCGCGGTTAAGTGGAAAAATCTGAATTGTTTTGTTTTAAAAAGGCCATGGGAGGGTGACAAGTGCCCCCATCTGATTTTGCATGTACTACTTATTGACCAAGTCTTGAAGACTTGGTCATTCTTCAAGTTCTTCTCTCTCTCTAAAGATAAAAGCTCTTCCTTCTCTCTAGAAATTCAAGAGGAAATCAAAGCTTGAGGAAAATCTGAAAAGTGTGGCAAGAAGGAAACTTGTTGGCAAGCTTGTAGGAGTTCTTGTGGTGGTGATTGTGGAAAGGAGGCTAGTGAATTTGTTGGAATGTTTGGCTAAAGCTCTAAGGTAACAATTCTTCTCTTGTAGCTAGTTTTTGGTGTTGCATGTGAAGAAGAAAGAACTTGTAGTTGGAAATATGGCTCTTAGATAAATTGCATGTAAGAAATATGGTTTGGATATGAAAGAATTGGATAAGAAGGTTATGTAAGCATGTTGTAGCCTAAATACTACCTTAAACTTGTTAAGTTAGTTGTTATACATTATAAGGCAGAATTTTACACATCCAAGATTAGGTGTGTAATCCCCTTTGAAATGTTTGGATTGTTGGGCCTTAAAAGTGGCGTTTGGATGTTGAATTCGGCCTTGAAAAAGGTGGAAAAGTATGTAAAAACAAAGGAAATGCTGCCCAATTTTCCATAGAATTTAGTGACTTTGAACTTGGAATATTCTACATTGTAACTAGAGGTTAATAAATGTATTATGGTCATTATAGGTTGACATACTACGTGCGGTATTTTGGACTTAGCAAGTGGATTGACCGAAGAGGTATGTGGAACTTCCCTATCTCTTGAGCATGAGTAGTTGTACCTATATAGTACGGTAGACGTACAAGATTTGATATCCTTTACTTGTTTTAAGTATATGATACTTGTTTCGTTTTAAAAAGTATAAGTCCCTTGGTTATAGGAAAAAAATGTAATTTACTAAGGTATAAGGTTAATATAACAACTTTATGGGAAGTTGGTTTATTAGCTTTATGGAAAGTTAAAAAAAAAAGATTTACTCTAAGTAAGATAAGTAAGGACAAATGACTTGATTTATGAAAGGCAAATTGGTTTTAAGGCATCAATTGCCCAAAAATTTTATGTGAAAAAGAGTCATTTTTAAAAGAGTAGAAATATGTAGTACTTTGGGTTAAATTCCCGAATTTCTTTTATTAAGATATGTTAGTTGCCTTAAGTAAACTAAAATGAGAGGGTATATGAACAAGACTAATATGAAGTTAGGGGCTTTCTTAACTTATTTATGTTATGTATGATGGCCGGTTGAGCTACGGTAAGAGTATAAATGAGGGGTAAACCCCCAAGACGTTATACCACCTTCTCCAGGGTAAGAGTATAAATGAGGAGTAAACCCCCAAGACGTTATACCACCTGCTTCAGGGTAAGAGTATAAATGAGGGGTAAACCCCCAAGACGTTATACCACCTATTCCATGGATTTGCTACCCATGATGCGAGGAATACCTCATGCGAGTCCGTAAGGGCTTATGCGGGTGAAATAGTCTCACGCGCGGTACACTTACGCGAGGAATACCTCATGCGGGTCCACAGGACCCATGCGGGTGAAATAGTCCCAGGAGTAGGATTGCTTATTGATACTACGGGCGAGGGACTCTGTTTTGATCATGAGCCTCCTATTTTTATGCAGTAAAGTATATACTTGTTACTCTCATTGTTAGTAAGGCACAGTACAATCTAATTTGATTTTCATTCATGACTCCAGCTTATTTTTAGACTTATGATATTATTACGGATTTTCCGCTTTTACATACTTGGTACATATCAGGTCTCGACTTCCTGGGCCGCGTCATGTCGCAGGTGGTAAGCGGTGGTGGATCCTCACTTAGGATCACCGCTCGTGTCGAAGCTCCATTCCTCCGAGGCTTGTTTTGTTGATGCGGTTCTTCCTCGATGCAATAGGTATTATGTACATTCGTGGGGTATGGCGGCCCCGCCACCGTTGTTATTCATAGAGGTCTGTAGTCACGTTTGTGGTTTGGGCTGTAAGAACAAAGTTGTACTGTTGTAATTTTGACTAAGTATATTTTTATGGAAGGCAGCCTTATCGGCTTGCCAGTGATGGTTATTTTATACAGGTTTATGTGTGGTGTATATTCCGCTGCTATTCTCGACGATATACTGACGGTGCCCCGATAGTGGCACCGCCATGCCCCGGTCGGGTCGTGACAGGCAGTAAGAACAATATCATCCACGTAAAGTAATAAGTAAGCAGTGCTACTACCTCGATGAAAAATGAAAAGTGATGTATCACTCTTGCTGCATACAAACCCAATCTGCAAGATATACCTGGCAAAACGATCATACCACGCACGGGGGGCCTGTTTCAGGCCATATGGTGACTTACATAGACGACACACATAGTGAGGAACTGCTGGATGGGTGAACCCTGACGGCTGATTCATGTAGACTGTCTCTCTCAGATCCCCATGTAAGAATTCATTCTTCACATCAAGCTGATGGATTGGCCAGTGTTTGCCTATGGCAATGCTCAAAACTGTGTGAATGGTAGTTGGTTTGACAACCGGGCTGAAGGTCTCACCACAATCAATGCCCTCCTGTTGATTTGTGCCATTAGCCACAAGTCGTGCCTTATACCTCTCAAGAACTCCACTATCTATGCATTTGTGACTAAATAGCCACAGACAACGAATCACATTCACCCTCTCAGGTCTAGGTACTAGATCTCATGTGTGTTGTTTAGTTAAAACATTGAATTCCTCAGACATAGCCGCATTCCAATTATGGTCTTGTTTGGCCAATATAGGGTTCTTGAGAATTGGAGAAATGATTTGGGCAGACAAGTTAAATTGGACTTTGGGTTTGAAGATTCCATTCTTTGCACGAGTTTCTATTGGGTGAGTGGGGATAGTGGGAGGCTCCAAGGCGGAGGGATTTGTTGGATATGGAGAAGAAGGGACAAACGCCGGAGTAGGTACCGCGGCGGTGGAGGGAACAGTCGGCGGCGATGTGGCGCTGTGATCAAGTGTCGCGACGCTGGAGGACTGACAAACCTCTCTGATGTTTTGGCGCCGTGGCGCCTCAGCACTGTGTCGTGGCGCTGTCGACGGTGAATCAGAGACCTGTTCACAAGAGTTTTGGCGCCACGACGCTGACCCTTGGGGTCGCGGAGCTGATGCTGAAGAAGAACTGCTATGCTCTACTTGACTTAGGATGATGAGAGAGATGGCCGGCTCGTCAAGAAAAGAATAATCCGGTTTATGGAACTTTTTAAGATTCGAAAACGGGAATGTGGTCTCGTAGAATGTGACATGACGAGAGATGTGGATCTGACGAGTGGACAAGTCATAGCAGAGATAGCCCCTATGGTTCGGCGGGAAGCCTAGGTAGACACAAGGAGTGGATCGAGAGGCTAGTTTGCGAGGGACAGTAGATGCAAGGTTAGGATAGCATAGACAACCAAATATTCAGAGATGATCATAAGAGGAGACTCTATGATAGAGAATTTCGGTAGGGGTCATATTGTGAATGGTGCTAGTTGGGAGAATATTTAGAACGTATTCTGACATTTTAGTAGCATAGACCCAGAAGGATGGAGGTAGGGAGACATGAATCAAAAGAGTGCGTATCATATTGTTAATGGTGCAGATGATTCTTTCAGTTTTACCGTTTTGTGAAGAGGTATGGGGGCAGGAGAAGCGAAAGACCATGTCATTATTGGTACAAAATTGGTGAAACATAGAGTTATTGAATTCACAACTATTATCGCACTGAAAAGATTTTATGCCTTTTTCAAACTGTGTTTGAATGAATTTTCAAAACTCAAGAAATTTGGCAAACACCTCCGATTTAAATTTGATAGGATACAATCAAACAAAGTGAGAAAAATCATATAGTAAGATAAGATAGTATTTATGACCGAGAGAACTAGTAACAGGTGATGTCCATAAATCGGCATGTATAATATCAAAAGGTACAAAAGTAACACTAGTAGATGATTTAAATGGAAGACGAATATGTTTGCCTAAAGAACAAAAAATGCAGTTTTGGGCAAGTTTCCCATTACAAGTAATGCAATTATTGCCTCTAAGAAAACTAAAAACTGGAGCTCCTGGATGACCAAGCCTATTATGCCATGTTGAAGAAGAAATGACCGCTAGAGAGACGGGAGAGCTAGATCTTGCAGCGGAGGTGGGAGTGAATGGATATAGATCCCCCGTGCTATTGCATCTTGTAAGAGGTGTCCCCCAAGTGAAACCAAAAGGGTCAAAATCAATAGAGACAAAATTATTACGAGTGAATTTGCGGATAGAGATTAGATTCTTAATTACATGTGGGGCATAAGGTATTTTGAAGTGGGAATGGATTAGGAGGTGGTGTATATGATGTACCAAAACCCTTTACTGGAATGCAGTGACCACTACCAACTGTCAGAAATTGAGGATGCTTTAAACTAAACAGTTTGAGAATATTACCTGCAGTCTGGGTGAGGTGATGTTAGACATATTTTATATGCACTTTTAGAGTCATTTTTAGTTAGTATTTTGCCCATTTTTGTTCAACTATGTGTCATGTTAGGGTATTTTTCTTTCTTTTGAGTCACAGTGGTCTAAAAATGTAAAGTGGCGAAATAGAGCAATAAGTGGGCAGAAAAGGAAGTTCCCGAGCCAAAAATTGAAAAACATTGACAATCCGGACAAAATCAGAAGCATAGTTGTGGCGCAAGAAGGCAGGGCCGTGGAGCCCAAATATCTGAGAGGTTACAAGAGTTAAGCGCGCGCCAATCGCTGTGCCGCGCGCCGAGGCGAAAACCGCCCGATCCGAATGAGAATTGGCCAAGGGCAAGGATGTCCAGGGTACACGTTTTTTGGAGCATATAAAAAGCCCTTTGGGCAGTTTTTTTAGGGGGTTACTCAACCTTTCTTCACAACACAACATAATTTTCTTGGAGGCTACAAGATTGGAGACTTGTTTCAAAGTATTTTCTTTTCTTTGCTTTATTTCAATTTAGTTCATGTTGGATATTACTTTGGTTCTTAGCATGTATATGGCTAGGAGCTAAACTTTTAATTAGGGTTCTCCTTTCGAATCGTTTGAAACTCGTCTTTATGAATTAATGTAGTATTTGGTTTCTTCTTCATATAGTTAAGATGTATTCAATATTTGGTTTGATTGTTTGATAATTAATTGATCACTAGTTATCATAACGTATATGATTTCGAATCGAGATCCGAGAGGGGAGATTTGGATATGCTGTAGTTGAATAGACATAGGTTAAAAATCGTGGACGAAAGTACCCCGATACTTGTGTAGCTTCATAGGTTATTGTTCTTAATCCTCCTATGTGGTAAAATCTATCATAGAAATATAGAAGATTTCTGCAATGGGGTTGAGCGTTTATATATCCTAACCGGAATATAAAACAGTCTAGCTAACCTGTTATCTTAAAATAGAAGAAGAACCTTTATTGTTGTATTAAGGATTAAAGCGAGTGGATAGTCGAGGAGATTGAAAGCCCTATTTTCACCATAACTGATTCAAATAAAGTATTTTAGTTAATTTCTGCAATTACTTCAGTAGTTTATAGATAAAACCAAAACAAAATATCGATAGTCAAATAGATAACTTAGGATAGATGTTTGGTAATTGAAAACCAGTCACTGAGCGCGATATTCGGTCTTACCAAGACTATATTACTTGAGCGATACGTACACTTGCGTAAAGCATAAGCAAATCGCTAACAGGTGAGAAGTGGCTCCGGAGTCCATGTACCAGTTGTTGTCAGGTTGTTGCATGTTGAGATCGCCAAGACCGACCTAACTCGATGGTGTCGCCGACGGAGGACGCCAATCCGGCCGTGCACGAAGTGGGCTCGCTGCGGTAATCGACTTGCCGGCGGAGCAGGCCCAACACACCGTGATGGGAGATCGTGGAAGGTTGCTTTATCGAACGGCGTGGCGCGCGCGCTTTGTATGGATATTGTTGGCGCCGCGCTACCGATCGATTTTGCGGATATTGTTGTTGCTGCTACTGATTCTGATGTCCGCGACTCCTGTCGCGATCGCAGCCTCTTCTTCCGCGGCCCTTACCACCTTTGCCACCGCGTCCCTGCTGCGGTTGAGAGTTTTCTGGCGGCGTTGGATCTTGAGGGCGTGTTTCGACTGCTAACTCCTTCTGATTGTGCTCATCCTGCTTAGCACATCGAGTTTCTTCGAGCAACAACTGCGAGCGAGCTTTGTTAAAATTGGGAAGCGGATCTGCTTGTTGAATTATGGCGGCTAATGTATCATAGTCACATTTGGGGAGACATGCAATCAATTGCAACACCAATTTAGTATCCGAGACAAGCGTGTCAACGTTGGAGAGTTGATCCGCCAGGAGTTTCAACTGTCTGCAGTACTCATTCATGTTGGGGAAATTTTCAAGGCGTGTATTGTTAAACTGTTCCTCCAAATACACTGCATGAGTGTGCTTGTTATCTTGAAAGATTTCCTCCAAGCGATTTCATAACTCAAGAGCTGTGGCGCCAGATTTCATGATAGTAAGAAGAAGATCCTGAGAAATACTACCATAAATCCACTGTTTGACGCCGACGTCTAAACGACGCCAAGTAGACTCATCAATCTCCGGAGGGCGCGGAATAGTGTCGTCGATTTGATCAAGCACGTTATAGAGACATGCATGATTGAGAAACAGTTCAACCCAAAGAGAATACTGACTGTTTTCTTGATCAAGAAGAATGAGAATAAAGTTCTTGATATTGGTAACAGTTAGAGCGAGATGAAAAGAGGATGATGCCATGGTGGTGGGATTGGTGGAGGTTGAAGCATCAGAAGTATAGGAAGAATCCTCAGTAGCCATTTAGAGAAGAGAGGAAAGGAGAGAAAAACCAAGAATTTTAGGGAGGAGAGGGGAGGAGCGCTGGCGAGAATCTCGAGGGGGAGGGTTTCGGTGGCGGCTACTCTAGAAAATTCTAGGGTTTTTGTTTTATGCTCTTGATACCATGTAAGATGATATTAATCTTACATGGTGAGTCTTCTCATTAATATCAAAGTATATATAGAGTACAATATTCATCTCTTATACAATAGGAATCATAAGCCTATACAAAAGAGGAATCCTAGTCTTACCATAAATATATTTACATAATATATGAAAATATTCTAATTATGGATAGAAAATATAGTTTTTTATATTTACACGTTTACAATTTCAGATACTACATATAACTCTTAGTGCATCGGCGGCCCTTTTTATACTACATATAACTCTTTACTCTTACCTTTGTGTTGTCTTCTTTCATTAGAGTTTCTTTAATTAGTAACGCCTGATGTTGTTTGGAATTAATGTAGCATCTCTGAATAGGACTTATTCATAATATGGATGTATTCCAAATTTCAAACATGTACGTGTACTGTGTACTGAATGCCCATGCCTTTTAAAGTTTGAGAGTTATATCCATTGTTTTAGGATTCTTTACTACATATCCACTTCAAGTTCACTATTGTTATTTTTTGGTTAGAGTATTTCATCCCTCTTACTGGTTCTATCATACACAAATCTGGATAATCAGGCAGTGAACTTAGAATACTTAAAATGTCTAAAAAAAAGTTTACTATGGAAGAATGGAGGTAATTACTTTATTAGTTGTTCTTAATTTCACTATTGACATTGTGATCGATAGTATCACAATGTCAATTACTAGGTTTGCTTCGTAGCTATGGCTCTTGAAATAGAAGTACATCATGCTCCCAATTAGGAAGCCAACACATGATAAGCCAAGCTCTAATATAATTAAGATCAAATAGCAAGAGCCATGCTGAATGCTTAAACAAGACATACAGGGGACTCCTTACTCACAGAGCAGGGCCGGCCCTGGGATTTGAGATGCCCTAAGCCATCATAAATTATTTTGCCCCCATTACAAAAAATAATTAACAAGTAGTTATACTTACTTAAACACATGAATAAAAAAAAATTAACATGATTATTAACCTAATATAATAAAAATAGAGGTCGCAACCTTATTCAAAATTATATAGCTAAGTAACAAGAATATTACCTGATGAGTATACGAGCATTGCTATTGAAACATTATCTTTCTCGCCTTTTTGCTATCATTTATCAAGCTTTTGAAATTGGAATTCACTAGCATTTCCTTCTCAATTGATATCATAGCTAGTCCATTCAACCTTTCTTGTGACATAGTCGAACAAAGATACGACTTGATCAACTTCAATTTTGTGTCTTGCCCCTCAGTATTTTCTCCGTCCTCAACATTATTAATAGGATTCACAAACCTATAAAGACCACCGCCTTTAGCATATTCTTTTGTGAATTCATCCCTATATTTTTTCTTTCATTCATTCTCGGTGCAAAACTGTCCAGCTAGCCTTTTAGTCGGCTTTCTCGTTCTTAAGGACTTTCTGGCCGGTAGGCTTTATAGCAGCTTCCGTCGTCGGTCTTGGCATTAAACCACTATCTATGCATGTATTTTCAGCCTGGACTGTTTCTTGCTTTTTCCGAAGTAGTTGGCGACAAGAGCTTCTTAAAAAGTGGTTGGCTGATTAGTGAGGTCTTAAAAACGTCATAGAATTCATGATCGGCCATTCCATTTTTGCTTATGTTAATGTTTTGGAAAGGGGATGTTCGCCTTTTGTAACAAATAGACCCATGATACGGACTAATATATGTTCTTACCCGTAAGCATAAGTAAGATCTATTCATAGTTGGTCAGTCCCCGACTTCTCGCTTTTCACGAATGTGTCTCCCCCTTTGCTTATGTGAGTTTTACCCGCGACTCTAATAGAAAGAAAGGGTAAGCTCTCTGGCTAGGATTTGATTTGCTATGTCAGAGGATTCACTTTCCGAAATTCTGTCTATATTAAGCACCAGACGGTTGTTTTCTCATAATTACGGGCCTGATTGAACAACAAAAAACTTAAATCATTGCGATCATGATTGAACAACAAAAAACCTATAAAAATTTCATATTATTATTAAACAACAAAAAACTTAGTAATCTAGTTACATACTGCTCATGAACCTTCAACCAATCCAACAACAAAAATCTAAATTAAATAGAGAGCAAAAGCAAAACAAACAGATAATTTAGATTTAGAGCTATACCTGACAGAGAAACTTTAAAGTGTTAGAAACCTAGGATTTTGAATTCTTGATTTTGTTTTACTTCCTATCGGCGCAGAAGTTCAGGTTGATATAAGAGAGTTAGGAGAGGCTCTTAGCTCATCTACAAAAGTGATGGAAAGGAAACATAAATTTTAATTTCTGAACTAGCTATGATGAGTGGTGGAGAGAAAACTTTTGTAAACCTAGTGAATAATGATTTGTTATTGAGTTTATATGAGGGATTTTATTAGAGATTTTTTAGAGTCCAAAAAGATGTGAGGAGTGTGTATTTTGACCCCTAAAGTTTTGGTTATTGTTGTATTTAATAGTGATTTTTTCCCAAAAAAATATGCCCTAATTTTTTTTAAAAAAAATGATGCCCTAAGTCATTGCATTGACTTCTTTGGCTCAGGGCCGAGTAAATACATTAAATTAATAAATGTAGGACGATATTAATTTTCATAAGCTTTTATTACCTAATTATTGTTATTGAATATACACTCTCAATTTAGTTATCACTTACTCGCTGAAAAAGGTCATTTTTTCTTCAAATATGTAGAGATATATAAGACAAACTAAAGGCAGCCGTGGGCTCTCAAATAGGTCGTTTGGAATATGATTTGATGTAAAATATTTGGTATTGGTAAATTTATATTTTTCGAATACAAGAGAAGACAAATTAGAAGGGATTTAAAATGGAGAAAACATTTTTGGAACGTTAGATTTAGGACCAATTGATCATTAGTGAAGGGCCCCTCAAAGTCCTCATCTTTCTGTCTTTTTCTTCTGTCCTTTTCACCGTTCATATTCCAGTCATGGATTAATTAAGTACTACTATAAATTTGGGTTATGAAGTTACATTAATTATATTTATGGAGTATTTAGTTACCAATGATTATTGGACTTGTTTACCCTCAAATTAGAACATATTTAAAATCGGTCATTTTAATGCTCCACATTAAGAGGAAGCCTGATGTTTGTTTTTTAGCTATGGTTGCTTCCAGGGCCGTCTCAAACATTTGAGCTCTGTTCTAATTCGTAAAAATGACCCTTAATTGAGTTAAAACCTGCGAATTATAGGCTTTTACTGACTAATACTACTTAATAAAAAATAAAAAAATAGGCCTTAAAATTTTTCGTTTTTGGACCCCTTGTGTGGTAGCACACTTCGCACGGGTCAAAAAACGGTCCTGGTTGCTTCATGTATTAACAGAACGAGCCATGCTATAATTTTTCATCTCTTCAAAAAAATTAGGGTGTTGGTTAAGGTGGGGTGAGCCATTGCAAAAAAAATGTAAATGAGGACTAATGTGTATTAAATTTGAAAAATTTTATCCACTCGATGTTTACACTAAATTACGGTAATTTAGCTATGATTGCCTCTACACTGCATCTAGTTTAGAAATTGATCCCAAATCCAATTAGCACCACTTTCCTTTTGTGGCATGTGGGAGATGTAACAGTGCTTCAACTTATATTATTTTGGTTAAACATAGTAAATGTAAGCATTTGTCTGTAAATCAGTGTTTGGTAGTACATACTAGTCTTCTTACGTGCACTTTGATAATATCACAAGCTTAGAATAAGATTTAATTAGCCGTTCTCAAAGGACATCTGAATGGAGTCAACTTTTATAACTTGGCAGCATTTTAAATTCACTTGCAACCTAAAAGTCTCTGTCATCTAACATCATGAGTTCCTCAATCATAGAATTTGGGATCTAGTCCATAAGGTTTGGCATAACCAAAGCATAAAATCAACTTGCTTTTGTTGGCAATTCCAACATAAAATTAAGTATATTATGTCACATATGTGGAGACCACTTAACTGCAGTTAGATGAAAAGGCAAACATTGGACTTATTAGGGTTGAACTAATCAATTATCAATAATGATCCGTCTCCATTATTGGTTTCTTCTCTTGATCACAAAAGGACATTATATATAAGTTACAAGGAAGATCCTCTTCCTATTCTACCTAGATATTCCTATTCTATAAGAATACTAACTTTATAATTATGGTAATATTACACTACTAATTAAGGTACAAATCTAAGTCTAATATTCACCAAATATACAAAGGAAAGGGAAAGGGTCCCACATGGGAGACTCACACTCGGCTGGGTTGCAACCGAATTGGGCTCTGGCCCAATATACTTTAACACACCCCCGCAATCATAGCAGGTGGTTTTCGTACGCTGAGACTGTCTCTAAAATCTTAAAAAATGACTGAGGGAAGCCCCTTTGTAAAGATGTCTACAATTTGATATCTTGAAGGGATATGACAGACGAGTACTTGTCCTTTGACTACCTTCTCTCGAACAAAGTGAATATTCATCTGTATGTGTTTAGTACGCTAGTGTTGAACTGAATTAGCAGAAAGGTAGATGACACTTATATTATCACAATACACCAAGGTAGCCTTCCCAATAGGACAATGAAGCTCTAAAAGTAGATTTCGTAACCAACATGACTCGGAAACCACATTGGCTACCCCTCGATACTCGGCTTCTACACTTGAACGTGAAAGCGTAGATTGACGCTTGGCAGATCATGAGACCAAGTTATTACCCAAAAACATACAATAGCCAGACGTAGACCGACTGGTATCAGGACAACCACCCCAATCAACATCTGTATATGAGATAAGTGTAGACATCGATGAAGGGTACAAATGCAAACCATAATCAAGTGTTCCCTGAATGTACCTAAGGATGCGTTTGAGCGCATTCATATGTTCAACTCTGGGATCATGCATAAACAAACACACCTGTTGGACTGCATATGTAATGTATGGTCTTGTGAACGTAAGATACTGAAGGGCCCCTGCAAGACTATGATAGCGGGTCGGATCCTCATACGGAGAGCCAGTTGCAGCACCCAACTTGGATTTAGTATTAACTGGAGTAGAAATGGACTTACAGGATGACATCTCAGCCCTCTCAATGATCTCTGCTGCATACTTCCTATGTGTTAAGAGCAATCCGCCTGCATGACGAGTGACTGGAATTCCCAAAAAATAGCTCAAGGGTCCCAAGTCTTTCATGGCAAACTCAGAACTGAGCATTGTCGTAATAGACTTTCTCAAAGCATCAGAAGAGGCAGTCAAGATAATATCATCAACATATAACAATATATAATCCATGAAAGAACCCCGACGATATATGAACAGTGAATTATCAGACATGCTGTGAGAAAAACCCATAGTCGAAACAAAATCAGCAAACCTCTTATACCAAGCCCGTGGAGACTGCTTAAGTCCATACAAGGACTTCTTCAATAGACAGACATGATTAGGATATCTAGTATCCCTGAACCTCAACGGATGATGCATATACACTGTCTCCAGAAGATCACCATGTAGAAAAACATTCTTCACATCTAGTTGTTGAATGGGCCATGATTTTGAAAGAGCCAAGATGAGCACAGTGCGAATGGTAGTCAGCTTGACCACCAGGCTAAATGTCTCACCATAATCCACACCAACCTGCTGAGTCTTACCATCACCTACAAGTCTAGCCTTATGCCTTGCAAATTAACCATCAGAATTTTCCTTATGAACAAAAATCACATAGACCGAATAATATTAACACCAGATGGACGGGGTACCAACTCCCACGTCTTATTATCACTAAGAGCATTATATTCCTCGGTCATGACAATTTTCCAATTCGGGTCATTTAAGACAGACACAGGATAACGGGATTTCAGAACATTAGAATTTAAATTGAAATATTTTTTTGGTTTAAACATACCCCGTTGACTACGAGTGACTGGACCAAGACTCTGGGCTGGATTGGGTGAATTTTGGAAATTTTCTGGAATTTCTGGAATTACCGTCGAAGGCGTCGCGGCGCTAGGGGTGCAGGGCCCCGACGCTGTCTCGCAGGAGTTTTGGCGCCGCGACGCCTCTGTGCAGGGCCACGGCGCTGACGGCGTTTTTTCGGACAAATATGACGTAGAACATAGGGGGAGATATCCTCATCCAAAAAATCATAAGAACTAAGCACGGGTTTTTCTACTTTAGAAAAGGGAAATTGGGATTCATCAAAGAGAACATGACGAGTAATGATGATTCGTTTAGGGGACAAATCAAAGTATTTATAACCACGGTAATTTGACAGAAAACCCAAAAATATACAAGGACTAGAATGTGCCTGAAGTTTGTTGATTGTAGTGGATGGAAACAGTTGATAATATAAGCATCCGAAGACCCTAAGATGAGAATATGACGAATACTTATTATATAAGACTTTGAGAGGGGGTGAATATGTCAAACCTTTAGAAGGAAGAATATTGAGTATATCGGTAGCCATTTTTAGCACATGATGCCAAAATAATTGAGGAATGGAAGAATGAACCAATAAAGTGCGGACAATATTATTAATGGTACGAATTTTTCGCTCAGCTTTCCCATTTTGTGAAGATGTATGACGACAAGTGTTAGGCGTATTTTGTATACGCTTTTTGAGTAATTTTTATTTAGTATTTTTCCCATTTTTCATTTAAATAAGCGTCTTGTTATGATTGTTTTTCTTTCTTTTGAGTCACAACGGTTCTAAATGGCAAAAAGAAGCTAAAACTGGGCAGAAAATGAGCACCCCGAAGCAAAAAAGACGAAAGTTGGCAGATCCGGACGAAAGATTGCAGGACCGCGGTGCCATTCTGCAGGACCGCGGTGCCACAATTACAGAGAAGCCGCAGTACTTTCGGCCCCACTGTGCCATTCTGCAAGACCGCAGTACCGATGCGGGAATTTTCAATCTGAAATATAATTGACAAGGGGCAAAAGGGTCCAAAGCACACATTTTTTACAACATATATAAACCCTTGGGACAGATTTTAGGGAGAATTCTACCACACATCTTCTTCTCTTGGGAAAAACACAACACAACGTTTGGCGGCTACAATTGAAGACCTAGTTCTAAGTATTTATCTTTCTTTTCTCTATTGTAATTCAGTTCATGTTTGGATTTGTATTAGTTCTTAGCATGTCTATGGCTAGGAGCTAAACACTTTATTAGTGCTTTCCTATTGAATCTCTTGAAACTCTTATTCATGAATTAATGCATTAATTTGATTTTCTTCTTCACTTGATTAAGATTTATTCAATATTGGTATGAATGTTTGATAGTTAATTGATCACTAATTATCATAATCTATATGATTTCGAATCAAGAACCGAGAAGAGAGATTTGGATATGCTGTAATTGAATAGACATATGTTAAACTCACGGACGAAAGAACTTCGATACTTGTGTATCATTAAAGGTTATTGTTCTTAATCCTCATATGTGGTAAAACATATTGTTAGGCATATTTCATATACCTATTTTGAGTCATTTTCGATTAGTATTTTACCCATTTTCGTTGAGTCTAGTAAAATTTTAAGGTTGTTTTTCTTTCTTTTGAGTCACAGCGGTTTAAAAGGGCAAAATTGCAAAAAGGAGCGAAAATGGGCATAAAAAGAGGTCCCGAGGCAGAAAAATGTCGAAAATTGATGACTCGGAAAAACCACGGCAACAGCGATGCGGAAGGGAGGATCGCGGTGCCAAAGCAGAAACTTCGCGGGACTTTCAAAGGCAAAGTGCATTCAAACGAACTGATGTCATTTATTGAGAGTCAGGAGTTTGACGCATGATCTTGACTGTAGAAACGCGGTCTGCGTAATTTTTCGATTCGAGTTGGAATTGTCCAAGGGCAATAGGGTCCCTAAGGCACAAAATTGATACCTATTTAAAGCCCTATGGATCAATTTTTAGGAGGGGAGAGTCTATTCTTGAACACAAGAACAACACAAGACACTTGGAGCAAAAATTGGAGACTTTAATCTTCGTAATTTTCTATCTTTAATTTTTATTTCAGTTTTATGTTGGATATTGTGTTAGTTCGTAGCATGTCTATGGCTAGGAACTAAACACTTAATTAGGGCTTTCTTTATGATTCACTTGAACCTTTATTCATGATTTGATGCAATAGTTTGATTACTTCTTCAATTGTTAAGATCTATTCAATAATTGATGTGAATGCTTGATAGTTAATTGATCACTAAATATCATAATATATATATGATTTCGAATCAACAACCGAGAGAGATTTGTATATGTTGTAGTTGAATAGACATATGTTAAAATCGTGGACGACAGTACCCTGATACTTGTGTAGCTTTATAGGTTATTGTTCTTAATCCTCCTATGTGGTAAATCCTATCATAGAAATATAAAAGGGTTTTGCACTGGGGTTGAGTGATTATATATCCTAACCGGAATATAAGACAGTCTAGTTAACCGCTATCTTAACATAGAAGAAGAATCATTCTAGAACGCATTAAGAATTGAATAAAGTGGATAGTTGATGATTTTGGAAGCCCTAATTCCTTCATAATCTGAATACAACCTAATTAGTTTACTTATTTCTTGCAATCATTCCAGTAGTTAAATAAAAACCCCAATCAATATTCGTTCGCCAAATAGATAACACAAAATAGATGCTCGGTACTTAGAAACCAGTCTCTGTGAACGATATTCGATCTTACAAACTATATTACTTGAGACGATACGTACACTTGCGTTTTGCGCGTGTGGAAATCGCCAAACAAGTTTTTGGCGCCGTTGCCGGGGACTGACGGATATATAATATCGACAATCTATTTTCAATTCCTAATTTGGTCGCTCCCAGAACAATTTTTTAGCTTGTTTTGAGAGCATTCTTTTTATCACTTTTTGTTGTTTGTGTAATCTTGCAGGCAAGGTCAAATCTAGGTAAATGGACTATCACTACCAAGGGCTGCAGGACTATGACCTTGATCCACTGCAGTAACTCAGACTACAGGCTCCGCAAAGGGAGCGAAATGAGCTACAAAAAGCCTTATGCAGGCTTACCGAGTGCCAAAGTCCTCAAGGGTTCACTCATTCACCACAGGGTCTGACTCCATCAGGACTGCTAGATGATATGGGATCAGCTCTATGGGCGCTCTCAAATGCCCAGAATCAGTTCATGGAGGAAACGAGGTTATCCATCAGAAATCTGGAAGGGCAAATGGGACAGCTAACTAGCAAGCTGAGAGATGATATGCAGTCAATATCTGTGTCATGGCTGGCTGGGTCTTCATGCTCTGCTATCAATATCTTCTTCTTTTGGCTTCTGCGTGGTGCATGCTCGGATAAATGATTGATTCAGGCGGGGCGGGTTCCGGCCAGGGAATGTATTCCTCATCTAAGGTTGTCAGGTGCACATTGACGTGGCCGTGGTTTGGCAAGGGATTATCATGCACATTTGGGGCAGACTCCTTCAGCTGAATTACCCCTTCTTTGATCAACGCCTCGATTCTGTCCCTGAGGGAGTAGCAATTTCTGATGTCGTGCCTCGGACCGAGTGGTATGCCTGATGTTTGGTTTTATCGTGCCCTCGGGAAGTAGGCCTGGGGATATTTCTGGGAATTGGCTGGAGTATTCCTGCGGCTTTCAGCTCCTCATACACTTGGGCTATGAGTTTGGTTAAAGGTGTATAGGTTCTGGTTGGTTTTCTCTTAGAACCTATGCGGGGTTTGAAGGTGTTTAGTGAACGGGCATTTGGCTGTGGCGTATGCACGGATGGGTATCGTAAGGGGTTGTCGTATGCATTGCAAAAGTGGGTTTGTGGTGGCCTTTGGTTTGTGTTTGGCTGGAGCATAATTTGGTTTTGTGTGGGATGTATGGGTGCATTGTATATTGGCTGAATGGGATATGTAGTAAGAGGGTACTGGTAGTAATTTGGAGAATTTTGACTGTTTTGGTTGTTTGCGATGAGTACTTGATGATGTTTGAGTCTTCGATTTGGCTGCGGAGTTTGCTATTTCTTTGCGGTATTTGGGGCGTGCTCGGCGGATCTATCTTGCCTTTCTCTCGAGACCCGCTTTGCCTATAGGAACTAAGCGAGTTAGGCTCGTTCCGCTCAGATGCCCTTGAATCAGTCATGTCACTGGACCGTGCCTTTGATCTTGTGAGATATCGATGTTCTGCCATTGTTTAGTCAAATACAAATCGACCTTTGGGGAGATGATAAATCTTTCTAAAAAAATGCAACAAACGGTGTTAGCATAAAGCACGTAATTTGCAGATATGTAACAGATATATCGCACATAGCACATTCAAACGTTTCCTAACAGGCAGGGGGACCTCTTTATGCCAGAGGTAGGCCTAAACGTCACATATACGAGGCCATGATAGATTTGTCCAAGTCGTCCAACTATAATGCCTTCGCTGGAAATGGCGACCAAATGACGGTGCACTTTTCCCAATTTCAGCATGTCATGATTAGGCTTGGATTTGTCTGTCATCACCATGCTACGTAATATCTTTGGTTGGCGTTGGGTTGAGAAACCCGTCGACAAGTTTGGTGTCTTCCTAATTGTGGTGTCGATGCGAGGCCGACCCTTTAAGGTAAATGCACGCACTAAAATAAAGGGTGGTATAGCTCTATCTTAAGTTTCTAAGATTTGGCTTTTACGGGCCTTGAGTTCTGGCGGACAACTCAGTGAGAAGGCTCTGCGACCACCGGTTGGGCCGGATTCTCAGCGAAAAATACCAACTCTCTTAAATTTGGGTGTTTGAAAGAAATTTGCTGGTGCGAGAAGCACACCCGCGTGTTGTGTGTGATAGTGTGAATTTTCCATAGTGGAAGAAATATGATCGGAATGTCAGTTTAAGGAAGCGAGAAAACAAATAGCAATTAAAACAGTTAAAACATACAAAATTAAGCGAGCAATTTTAAGGCATTTAAAACAAACAAATAAAGCTAAGCAATAATAAACCTAGGTTTGTTATGGTCAAGAACCTAAAATCCCCAGTGGAGTCGCCATCTGTAACACCCCATTTTAAACCGGAGTCGAAACGGGAGTACTACGTACGGTTGATTCCTAAATGTATTTTAAGGAGTCGCCACCTAATTATTATAGTGAATTAGGACACTTTTAAATAGCATAAAATGCTATAAATGATCTCCATTTAAAGGTCTGCAAAAGCTATGTGAGATTATGGGTAAGGGTTCTTTATTATCCTAAAGGGAAGGGGTTAGGCACCCTAAAGGATCCGCTAACTTGCGGTTGTCCGTTCACACCTAGGTTAATTAATTGGCTAAGAAATGTACGTTTTAGAAAAAAAAGATTATTTAAGTAAAGGACGTGGCAAGTATCTAAAGGAATATATTTTGATGACTCAAAGGATTTTTCTAATACTTCACGAAAATATGTAAAGCTAATTATACATTTATAAGACATGAAATTATTTTATTTGACAAAAGTAAAATGGTAAATTACTCCTATAAGTACATGCAAAGTTAAGACTATTATATATAAAGTTGATTATGGAATAACTTTTATTTGTGTATACAAAACGTTTAGAGATACTAAGAAAAGTGTTAGATTGATAAATTACTCCTATGATGCTTATGAAGAGTTTATGAGATTTTTTTTTTTTATTTATTATTATTTTTTTCTTAAGAATTAGATAAGAAGGAGTATATTAACTACATGACTAAAGCATAACTAAGATTAATTGAATCATTCAGATTTAGATTTATATGACGAATCTAGGATAAATAAGGGATGAATTTTAAACTACCCTTCCCATGTATTCAAGACTAATAGAGTTAGTTATCCTATTAATTACAAGGTTAATGAATATGGCAATAATAAATAAACAAATAAATAAATGCGTAAATAAACAAAGAGAGGAATGAGACTGGAGTAGTTGTAGCGTCTAGGAAGGATGGCGACACCATCTATTTTTATAGTTGTTTGGAAGCCACTGCGGCGGAAATGCGGTTGGTGATCTGGGGACGTTGTGAGTCTCATACCGAGACTCTTAATTATTCTCCCGATGCATGCCATGTAAAAAAAATAAGAAAGAAAAAGATTAGTAACAACTCAATGTAAAGGCAATAATAGCTAACCAACTAAGCCAAAAGTGAAGAGAAAATCTAGATGCGAATAGAAAGGGAAATACACATAGATCAACTTTCATTTTTTACTAGTCGAGGGACAAATAGAGCCAAAATATAGATCCCAAGTAAATACAAAATAAAGAATGGGCCTTAGGATACACATGGGCAGGGTATACGGACATACCAGATTGAATGTGGAAACAAGGCCTACATAGGCATGATGGACCGATTAACTAAGCCATTTCGTACACTGAACCATATTGACCATATGACAGTTCACACTTCATACAAGCATGACACTACAGATGCATGTTAGGCCCAAATGGGATTTTAGAGATCAATTTTGAATCACTTAAAATGTTCAGAAATAAAGAAAAACTGAAACTGCAGTTCTGTAGGCTTCTTCTATTTAAACTAAGTAATAGTGAGCTTATGATACCCACAGAATTTACAGGTGAGGCAGCTTAGAAGCTGATGGCCTATACATGCATATCCTATACTTGATTATCAAAAACGAAGGCAAAGCAACTTGTAATAGGTCAATATCAGCACACACAGGAACTAGACAAATTCAAAAACAGGACTTATGGACCCAGAGCCTATCCTAGTTTAAGAAGGAATGTGAGCAGATTAAACCTCATGTATAGGAGTTAAGTATGTACAACCAGTCCAAAAGTGTAGAAAATAAGCAAAGATGGCATGTTCTGGAATCCCAATCAACTACATATCATATACTACCAAAGTAAGCTCCTAAGCTTTTATTTAAGTTATGAAAACCATCATAAACAGGAATACATGCTTCAAGAACTTAAACTAACAAGATATAGAATTAACACAACTAAAACAATCCAAATATGATTAAGCAAAACCTTAAACTATCATGGTGGACACTTCTCTATCTAATCATGCTTGCAGCTTGCAGTGGTGAACACCAACCAATGATTTCAATCAACTAAAATATACTATATTAATCAATGAGCAGCTTAACAAAATTACATAAATTCAGGGACTTAACACATGGTTCAAACAAACCTTAAACTAACAAGATAGTCATTTATCCAACTAATCATACAAAAATCAGCCACTAAAACAGTGGTTCAAACACACTAACCATTAACCCGATGAACACAAACAACATATGACTTAATTTAACATGCTTAACGATTAACCTAATAAACTTAAACCATAACTAATTCTAACTGAAACACGATCAGTAATCACATGAACATACAAATATAAGTTCATACTTTAAATTAAACAGAGGAATAAGATAAAAGGGGATGTGTTTACCTTCTCCGGACAGCGACCCGGGGCAGCGTATCAAGTCGTCGGTCCACTCGACGGGTTTCGGGTTTTGGGTTTGTTTGCTGGTTTTTGGCTGGAACTAAAAGAATGGGATTCGAACCTTTATTCTTGCGATGCTACTTCTCTGGGTGCTGACTCCCTGACTCCCGATGCCTTGCTTGTGTTTTCCGTCTCTGCTCTGTCTTCCACTGTTCGATGCTATGGGTATCCTCGAAGGTAAAAGGAGGGGTGTTCGACCTATGTTTTCTGCCCTACTGTGCTCGACTCCTCCCCCTCGATTGAGCTCTGAATTCGACTGATGATTGAATCGATGCTATCGGTCTGCCCTAAATTGCTATGTGGTTCTCCTCTGAGCCCTACCTTACTCTCTTCGACCGCCTGTCTGTGTTTCTTAAATGCTGCCCAGGTCCCCCCTATCGATGTCTTTGCATGTTCTTATATAGCCCCCATTGAGTTCCAATAATGGTAAGCTTTTAGGGCTGAGATTGGGCTAATATGGGTACTGAGATTTCGTAAGAGATTTGGGTAGATTCGATTGATAATTGGGTGCTGGTTTATGGTAAGAAATCACTGAAGACGTGTGTGCAGGTAAAGGGAAAGGAAAGTCGGCTAGGGTAGTTGGGTAAAGGAAAGCCCGGATTCTCCGGCGAGAAATCCGGGCGGCGACGAAAGCATAAGGTTTTAGGGTTGCTGGTTTCGTGCGTATCGTTCATTAGGTTTTAGTGAGGGCGGACGACGAAGTGGGGGGTAAAGGGAAATGATGGGCTAGGTAAAGAAAAAGGGGAGTGGGCTGCGGGTGAGAAATAAAGGCGTGGGCTTGCGGGTTGGGCTGTGGGTCGCGGATAAAAGGGATTGGGCTGGGTAGTTATTTAATTAGGGGGAGTTAAATAGGGAGTGGGCTGGGTTAGTTAGTATTAGGTAATTAATTAGTTTTAGGCCTTTAATTAGTTAATTAGTGGTAAATTAATAAACTAATGTGATTAAACTATTTAGGTGTTTTATTAACCTAAGTTTGAGTTTAAATTGTTATAAAGAATAAAGACGGGCGTGCTATTTAACTAATGCTTAATACTTTAGAATGCGACGCTATTATTTTAAAATCTTATTATTATTGCGAAGTTAAATTAGAATTGAATTGAGTTTAGATTAAATTATTTAAATGCTAAATGCAAATATGATATTTAGGAATTGTTTAAAGCTTTTATAAATGCGACGCTATTAAGTGTATGTATTAGATTGAAATTGATTTTAAATTACAAATGATTATGAAATTCTCTTGCGTATTAATAAATGCGGCTATGCTACTTGACACGACGTCATTGCTAAATTATTTATTTTATGTATTTATTTAAGAATTATGACAGAGCTTACAATTAATTAATGCGGGCACGGGACTCTAAGTGCTTAAAACTCTACGTAAGACGCGATGCCATTTAAAAAGCTTATTTATGCCTGTATTTAATGTTTTATTTGCTGCATTTTATTATAAAAATCCTAAAAATTATTTTACAAAATTAGTATAATTTTATAGTTAATGACTGGACGGGAGGGTCAAAATTGGGTGTCAACAGTTGTCCCTCTTTGTATGGAGATGATGGAAGAATCTTCGGACAAAGACGTTGACTCATAGCCAATTTTGTCTCGACCCTCAGAACTAGAATGTTGGGCAATTGGGCAAGGCTGACGCGGACTCAAAAATTGTCTCAGTGTCGAGTTATGATGACACTGGGCTACCATGGTCGAAACACCAAAGTGGGCTAATGCGGACTCAAAAATTGTCCCAGTGTCGAGTTATGATGACACTGGGCTACCATGGTCAAAACACCAAAGTGGGCTAATGTGGACTCAAAATTGTCCCAGTGTCGAGTTATGATGACACTGGGCTATAGTCTGAAAAAGAAATAAAAATAAGCGGCTTGAACACAGGGTGTCTTGTTATGGCTTATAGTCTTTGGAATGAGTGGGCCGACGCTGAGGCCGCCGCGTTCATTGGGAAGGTTGGCCCCAACAAATTGCCGGTTATTTGTAGAGAAAATTCACGTTGTGCTCCTGCTCCTGCATGCTAAGACTTAAGCAAACGGTTAGTGCATAACTGTTAAGGCAAAACAATGTAAGAATGTGAATCAGATTGTATATACTATAAAATGAAATGATGTGATGATCTGGTCTTGTATAAGCGAGATCACGAGATGTTAAATCGTTGTATGGGCGAATCACGAGATGTTAAATCGTTGTATGGGCGAGATCGCAGATGTTCGTCGTTGTATGGGCGAATGCGAGATGTTAAATCGTTGTATGGGCGAGATGCGAATGTTCGTCGTTGTATGGGCGAGATGACGAGATGTTCGTCGTTGTATGGGCGAGATACGAGATGTTAAATCGTTGTATGGGCGAATGCGAGATGTTATGCGTCGTTGTATGGGCGAGATGTAGATGTTAAATCGTTGTATGGGCGAGATCACGAGATGTTAAATGCGTTGTATGGGCGAGATCAGATGTTAAATGCGTTGTATGGGCGAGATGCGAATGTTAAATCGTTGTATGGGCGAGATGCGAGATGTTAAATGCGTTGTATGGGCGAAATGCAGATGTTAAATCGTTGTATGGGCGAATCACGAGTGTTAAATGCGTTGTATGGGCGAGATGCAGTGTTAAATCGTTGTATGGGCGAAATCTGGTGTTAAATCGTTGTATGGAGCGATATGTAGATGTTCGTCGTTGTATGGGCGATATGCGAATGTTAAATGCGTTGTATGGGCGAGATGCAGATGTTAAATCGTTGTATGGGCGATATCACGGATGTTAAATCGTTGTATGAACGATATGTAGATGTTAAGTCGTTGTATGGGCGATATGTAGATGTTCGTCGTTGTATGGGCGAAATGCAGATGTTAAATCGTTGTATGGGCGAGATGCGATGTTAAATCGTTGTATGGGCGAATGCGAGATGTTAAATCGTTGTATGGGCGAGATGCGAATGTTAAATCGTTGTATGGGCGAGATCATATGTTCGTCGTTGTATGGGCGAATGCGAGATGTTAAATGCGTTGTATGGGCGAGATCACGAGATGTTAAATCGTTGTATGGGCGAAGATCGATGTTCGTCGTTGTATGGGCGAGATCACGGATGTTAAATGCGTTGTATGGACGAGATGTAGATGTTCGTCGTTGTATGGACGATATGTAGATGTTCGTCGTTGTATGGACGATATGTAGATGTTCGTCGTTGTATGGACGAAATGTAGAAGTTCGTCGTTGTATGGACGAGATGTAGATGTTGTATTGGAATGTTATTGTCCTCCTTGTTCCTGTTGACCTGCAAAATTTACTCAAAGAAAAATTGTGAGTTCGGGGAAGGGGTAGGCCGATTTGTGTTGGCTCTTGATATTTGCACGCGTTGTCTTGTCTGGACCATGTAACCCCTGTCTGATTTCGAGTCTCGGTCGAAAACATTTGTTGAAAATATTCTATCTTGAGAAAATATACTAGTAGGAAATTATGTCGACATGTTATGAAACAAAGCGAACATCCTTATCCGAAATCGGCGGTATATTCTCCCATACTCTCTGTGCTCCATTGCCGTCAGGCTCTCTTTCAAAATTTGTCCCAGTTTTGGGACACGGAGCCCTTTGCGTAAATTGACCATGTCCATTGATGTCATTTGTAGTAAAGTCCTTAAAATTGTCGATTTTGGTAATGGCCGTCGGATATATGTCGTCGCTGGACATATCGATAACGTCGTTGCTGGGCGTATTCTTCTTTGGCGTCGTTTGGACTTCTTTGTCTTGATAACGTCGTTATGCGGGCGTGTTCTTCTGCTCCTGTAGAATAAATGCTCCTGCAAGCTAAGCTTGAGAAAAGTTAGTGCATAACTGTTAAAACATAATGATAAATATTTGAGAAAAGCAATTATATGGGTAGAGATGTCGTCCCTGAGATGTTTCCTTGCAACTGGCGAATTGCCATGATGCCTTTGTTGTGTGCTTTATGCCCGAGCTGATGCGCTAGATTTTGTTGCGGACTTTGAATTCTGACTGTTGATTGTCGGTGCCTCTCTCTGCTTTTGCCAACATGAAGAACTTTTGTTGTATCTTCTGCTAATATGAAGGACCTGCGCTCAAAGAAAATTTTGTGAGTTTTGGGAGGGTGGTCGATTTGTATTTGACTTCGTCGCCTTGTTCCTTGATATCTGCGTGCCTGGCCTGTTTGGACTTGCAACCCCTGTCTGGTTTCCTACATTGTCCCAGTTTTGAAAAGGGTGTTTGGCCTAAAGGAAGTTGCTTGTGTATTTGTTATTTTCAGAACGAATGGAAAGTTTCCTAATGGTGTGACCGAAGCCGATTTAGGCGCCACGTATCCCACGAGGAATCGGTCATGACGTAGTTCATTACAAGCGAATATTGGGTAAAATTCTAAAGGTGGGACCGAGGCCGATGTGGCCGCCTACGTATCCGCCAAGGGAATCAGGTCGAACGTAGTTCCAATTACAAGCAAAAGAGAAATTGGGATTTTCTAGAAGGTGGGACCGAAGCCGATGTGGCCGCCTACGTATCCGCCAAGGGAATCAGGTCACACGTAGTTCAGAATACAAGCCAAAACAAAGGAAAACATTATTAAAGCTTAAATACGAGTCTTGAATTATTCTGCTAAATTAAATTGTTCTTTCTTATCCGGGCTCCAGGCGGACCAGAACAAGGGTGCAAATCCAACCAATACGCCTTCTTGCTCTGTGTCATGGCTGGCTGGGTCTTCATGCTCTGCTATCAATATCTTCTTCTTTTGGCTTCTGCGTGGTGCATGCTCGGATAAATGATTGATTCAGGCGGGGCGGGTTCCGGCCAGGGAATGTATTCCTCATCTAAGGTTGTCAGGTGCACATTGACGTGGCCGTGGTTTGGCAAGGGATTATCATGCACATTTGGGGCAGACTCCTTCAGCTGAATTACCCCTTCTTTGATCAACGCCTCGATTCTGTCCCTGAGGGAGTAGCAATTTCTGATGTCGTGCCCCTGGACACCGGAGTGGTATGCACAATGTTTGGTTTTATCGTGCCCTCGGGAAGTAGGCCTGGGGATATTTCTGGGAATTGGCTGGAGTATTCCTGCGGCTTTCAGCTCCTCATACACTTGGGCTATGGGTTTGGTTAAAGGTGTATAGGTTCTGGTTGGTTTTCTCTTAGCACCTATGCGGGGTTTGAAGGTGTTTAGTGAACGGGCATTTGGCTGTGGCGTATGCACGGATGGGTATCGTAAGGGGTTGTCGTATGCATTGCAAAAGTGGGTTTGTGGTGGCCTTTGGTTTGTGTTTGGCTGGAGCATAATTTGGTTTTGTGTGGGATGTATGGGTGCATTGTATATTGGCTGAATGGGATATGTAGTAAGAGGGTACTGGTAGTAATTTGGAGGATTTTGACTGTTTTGGTTGTTTGCAGTGACGAGTACTTCAGTGATGTTTAAGTCTTCGATTTCGGCTGCAGTTTGCTATTTCTTTGCGGTATTTGGGCGAGCTGCTCGACCGGATCTATGCTGCCTTTCTCTTCTGAGACCCTGCTTTGCCTATAGGAACAAGACAGTTAGACTCGTTCGCTTCAGATGCCTGAATCGATCGTATATTTGGACCGTGCCTTTGATCTTGTGAGATATCGATGGTCCGCCATTGTTTAGTCAAATACAAATCGACCTTTGGGGAGATGATAAATCTTTCTAAAAAAAATGCAACAAACGGTGTTAGCATAAATCACGTATGTCTGCAGATATGTAAGATATATCGCATATAGCACATTCAAACGTTTCCTAACAGGCGGGGACCTCTTTATGCGGTAGGCCTAACGTCACATATACGAGGCCATGATAGATTTGTCCAAGTCGTCCAACTATAATGCCTTTGTTGGAAATGGCGACCAAATGACGGTGCACTTTTCCCAATTTCAGCATGTCATGATTAGGCTTGGATTTGTCTGTCATCACCATGCTACACATAATATGCTGGTTGGCCGTTGGGTTGAGAAACCCGTCGACAAGTTTGGTGTCTTCCTAATTGTGGTGTCGATGCCAAGGACCGACCCACCTAAGGTAAATGCATGCATGCCCTAAAATAAAGGGTGGTATAGCTCTATCTTAAGTTTCTAAGATTTGGCTTTTCGACGGGCCTTGAGTTCCCGAGCGGACAACTCGAGTGAGAAGGCTACGCGACCACCGGTTGGACCGGATTCTCCGCGCAAAATACCAACTCTCTTAATTTTGGGTGTTTGAAAGAAATTTGCAGGTGCGCGAAGCACACCCGCGTGTTGTGTGTGATAGTGTGAATTTTCCAGAGTGGAAGAAATATGAGCGGAATGCCAGTTTAAGGAAAGCAGTAAAACAAATAGCAATTAAAACAGTTAAACATACAAAATTAAGCGAGCAATTTTAAGGCATTTAAAACAAACAAATAAAGCTAAGCAATAATAAACCTAGGTTTGTTATGGTCAAGAACCTAAAATCCCCAGTGGAGTCGCCATCTGTAACACCCCATTTTAAACCGGAGTCGAAACGGGAGTACTACGTACGGTTGATTCCTAAATGTATTTTAAGGAGTCGCCACCTAATTATTATAGTGAATTAGGACACTTTAAAATAGCATAAAATGCTATAAATGATCTCCATTTAAAGGTCTGCAAAAGCTATGTGAGATTATGGGTAAGGGTTCTTTATTATCCTAAAGGGAAGGGGTTAGGCACCCTAAAGGATCCGCTAACTTGCGGTTGTCCGTTCACACCTAGGTTAATTAATTGGCTAAGAAATGTACGTTTTAGAAAAAAAAGATTATTTAAGTAAAGGACGTGGCAAGTATCTAAAGGAATATATTTTGATGACTCAAAGGATTTTTCTAATACTTCACGAAAATATGTAAAGCTAATTATACATTTATAAGACATGAAATTATTTTATTTGACAAAAGTAAAATGGTAAATTACTCCTATAAGTACATGCAAAGTTAAGACTATTATATATAAAGTTGATTATGGAATAACTTTTATTTGTGTATACAAAACGTTTAGAGATACTAAGAAAAGTGTTAGATTGATAAATTACTCCTATGATGCTTATGAAGAGTTTATGAGATTTTTTTTTTTTTTATTTATTATTATTTTTTTCTTAAGAATTAGATAAGAAGGAGTATATTAACTACATGACTAAAGCATAGCTAAGATTAATTGAATCATTCAGATTTAGATTTATATGACGAATCTAGGATAAATAAGGGATGAATTTTAAACTACCCTTCCCATGTATTCAAGACTAATAGAGTTAGTTATCCTATTAATTACAAGGTTAATGAATATGGCAATAATAAATAAACAAATAAATAAATGCGTAAATAAACAAAGAGAGGAATGAGACTGGAGTAGTTGTAGCGTCTAGGAAGGATGGCGACACCATCTATTTTTTATAGTTGTTTGGAAGCCCTGCGGCGGAAATGCGGTTGGTGATACGGGGACCATTGTGAGTCTCATACCGAGACTCTTAATTATTCTCCCGATGCATGCCATGTAAAAAAAATAAGAAAGAAAAAGATTAGTAACAACTCAATGTAAAGGCAATAATAGCTAACCAACTAAGCCAAAAGTGAAGAGAAAATCTAGATGCGAATAGAAAGGGAAATACACATAGATCAACTTTCATTTTTTACTAGTCGAGGGACAAATAGAGCCAAAATATAGATCCCAAGTAAATACAAAATAAAGAATGGGCCTTAGGATACACATGGGCAGGGTATACGGACATACCAGATTGAATGTGGAAACAAGGCCTACATAGGCATGATGGACCGATTAACTAAGCCATTTCGTACACTGAACCATATTGACCATATGACAGTTCACACTTCATACAAGCATGACACTACAGATGCATGTTAGGCCCAAATGGGATTTTAGAGATCAATTTTGAATCACTTAAAATGTTCAGAAATAAAGAAAAACTGAAACTGCAGTTCTGTAGGCTTCTTCTATTTAAACTAAGTAATAGTGAGCTTATGATACCCACAGAATTTACAGGTGAGGCAGCTTAGAAGCTGATGGCCTATACATGCATATCCTATACTTGATTATCAAAAACGAAGGCAAAGCAACTTGTAATAGGTCAATATCAGCACACACAGGAACTAGACAAATTCAAAAACAGGACTTATGGACCCAGAGCCTATCCTAGTTTAAGAAGGAATGTGAGCAGATTAAACCTCATGTATAGGAGTTAAGTATGTACAACCAGTCCAAAAGTGTAGAAAATAAGCAAAGATGGCATGTTCTGGAATCCCAATCAACTACATATCATATACTACCAAAGTAAGCTCCTAAGCTTTTATTTAAGTTATGAAAACCATCATAAACAGGAATACATACTTCAAGAACTTAAACAAGATATAGAATTAACACAACTAAAACAATCCAAATATGATTAAGAAAAACCTTAAACTATCATGGTGGACACTTCTCTATCTAATCATGCTTGCAGCTTGCAGTGGTGAACACCAACCAATGATTTCAATCAACTAAAATATACTATATTAATCAATGAGCAGCTTAACAAAATTACATAAATTTAGGGACTTAACACATGGTTCAAACAAACCTTAAACTAACAATATAGTCATTTATCCAACTAATCATACAAAAATCAGCCACTAAAACAATGGTTCAAACACACTAACCATTAACCCGATGAACACAAACAACATATGACTTAATTTAACATGCTTAACGATTAACCTAATAAACTTAAACCATAACTAATTCTAACTGAAACACGATCAGTAATCACATGAACATACAAATATAAGTTCATACTTTAAATTAAACAGAGGAATAAGATAAAAGGGGATGTGTTTACCTTCTCCGGACAGCGACCCGGGGCAGCGTATCAAGTCGTCGGTCCACTCGACGGGTTTCGGGTTTTGGGTTTGTTTGCTGGTTTTTGGCTGGAACTAAAAGAATGGGATTCGAACCTTTATTCTTGCGATGCTACTTCTCTGGGTGCTGACTCCCTGACTCCCGATGCCTTGCTTGTGTTTTCCGTCTCTGCTCTGTCTTCCACTGTTCGATGCTATGGGTATCCTCGAAGGTAAAAGGAGGGGTGTTCGACCTATGTTTTCTGCCCTACTGTGCTCGACTCTTCCCCCTCGACTGAGCTCTGAATTCGACTGATGATTAAATCGATGCTATCGGTCTGCCCTAAATTGCTATGTGGTTCTCCTCTGAGCCCTACCTTACTCTCTTCGACCGCCTGTCTGTGTTTCTTAAATCTGCGTGTCCCCTATCGATGTCTTTGCATGTTCTTATATAGCCCCCATTGAGTTCCAATAATGGTAAGCTTTTAGGGCTGAGATTGGGCTAATATGGGTACTGAGATTTCGTAAGAGATTTGGGTAGATTCGATTGATAATTGGGTGCTGGTTTATGGTAAGAAATCACTGAAGACGTGTGTGCAGGTAAAGGGAAAGGAAAGTCGGCTAGGGTAGTTGGGTAAAGGAAAGCCCGGATTCTCCGGCGAGAAATCCGGGCGGCGACGAAAGCATAAGGTTTTAGGGTTGCTGGTTTCGTGCGTATCGTTCATTAGGTTTTAGTGAGGGCGGACGACGAAGTGGGGGGTAAAGGGAAATGATGGGCTAGGTAAAGAAAAAGGGGAGTGGGCTGCGGGTGAGAAATAAAGGCGTGGGCTTGCGGGTTGGGCTGTGGGTCGCGGATAAAAGGGATTGGGCTGGGTAGTTATTTAATTAGGGGGAGTTAAATAGGGAGTGGGCTGGGTTAGTTAGTATTAGGTAATTAATTAGTTTTAGGCCTTTAATTATTTATTAGTGGTAAATTAATAAACTAATGTGATTAAACTATTTAGGTGTTTTATTAACCTAAGTTTGAGTTTAAATTATTATAAAGAATAAAGACGGGCGTGCTATTTAACTAATGCTTAATACTTTAGAATGCGGCGCTATTATTTTAAAATCTTATTATTATTGCGAAGTTAAATTAGAATTGAATTGAGTTTAGATTAAATTATTTAAATGCTAAATGCAAATATGATATTTAGGAATTGTTTAAAGCTTTTATAAATGCGACGCTATTAAGTGCATGTATTAGATTGAAATTGATTTTAAATTACAAATGATTATGAAATTCTCTTGCGTATTAATAAATGCGGCTATGCTACTTGACACGACGTCATTACTAAATTATTTATTTTATGTATTTATTTAAGAATTATGACAGAGCTTACAATTAATTAATGCGGGCGCGGGACTCTAAGTGCTTAAAACTCTACGTAAGACGCGATGTCATTTAAAAAGCTTATTTATGCCTGTATTTAATGTTTTATTTGCTGCATTTTATTATAAAAATCCTAAAAATTATTTTACAAAATTAGTATAATTTTATAGTTAATGACTGGACGGGAGGATCAAAATTGGGTGTCAACAGGAGGTTGAAAAGTTGTTGAGAGTATTGAGGGCTCACAAGCTCGCGATTGGGTGGACACTAGCAGATATTAGGGGGATAAGTCCATCTATAGTGATGCATAAAATTCATCTAGAAGAGGAGAGCAGGCCTTCCATTGAGGCACAGAGGAGACTGAATGTTGACACCCAATTTTGACCCATCTTTTAGGCATTTCTTGCAATTTTAAGCATTTTAGGACACCGCATTTTATCATCATTTTTGACATTTTGTATATTTTTTACATAACATTCTATGTTGTTTATTCTTGTAAATTGACATCATGCTTTGCTTTTTACCTTTAATTAGGTATTAAACATTTTTTAGCATCTCTTTGAATAATTAACTGACACACCGTCTTTACTTTTAATCAGACATTAAATATTTGTTAAATATTGTATTTTATTATTATTGCATCAACATTTGCATTTTTATAATTTTGTATCTTTAAATAATTTTCTTTTAAATAATTAATCAATTTTGCATTTTTTGTCAAAACCAGTCCAGTCCAGGGCATAATCTGAATCAGTCCAATCCGCCAGAAATCGAAACAAAAAATGAAGCCCAATACACTTTCATCAAATACCCAAACCCAATACCCAATAACCAATACCCAATACCCAAAGCCCAATACCCTTAAACCCTAAACCTAATCTCACCCTATAAAACCTACCCTATTTCTACCTACCCTAATTGGCTGACTACATACTCAGCCGCAGACCCCTCTCTAAAACCCCATCCGCAGCCTACTTCTACCCCATCCGCCTCAACCGTCTCTTCTCGTCCGCAACACCTCTCTCTCCCCTCTGTACCCACTACCGGAGCCCGAGCTCCGGCGAACACACCACTATTTCCCCCTCCCCTGTTACGTCGTTACTTTTATTGAAATACAGTACCACTTTGAATTACCAGATATGGTCGGATCTTAAAATCCGGTCGGAAACAACATCTAGACATGTTTGTATTTTAGCGTTGCTCCGGTGAAAACCGTCGAAGCAACGCCGTGCTTCCCCACCCCATTGTTTTGGTTGTATCATTGGATTTGACCACCGTGACGTTAAACATTGTTCGACCGCTTTTGTTTTCGACTCACTATTTCGTTTTTGTATTGGTATTGTTCTGTTTATTTGTGAGTTTCCGATGAACTAGATTCCTCGTTCTGTCGATTAAAATGTTCCTTTTGTGGTTCTGTCGGATCTCTGAGTCCGGCGAAGTATGTCGACATTTGTTCTGTTTTCACTGTTGGTCACTGGTTTTCGGCCATTTCTTTTTTGCTACTGTTTGGGTATTTTGTTGGACTGATTTTCGATCATTTTTGCTACTGTTTGGCCATTTTATTGGATTAATATTCGGCCATTTTTGCTACTATTTTTGGCCATATTATTGGACTGATTTTGGCCATATTATTGGACTGGGTTATTGGACTGATTTTGGGAGCTTTTGTATCTCGCCGGAATTTTATTCCGGCGAACCTTGGTTTGCTTTGCTTTGACCTGTGGCTGGCTTCGGTTGTTGGACTGTTTTGTTTCGACTCTGGTTTCCCGTATCTATTGTCTTACTGTTCTCGTTGTCCCTATGGATTTCTGTACAATTTAGCCTCTCCGAGTTATGTATTTACTGATTTTGAACACATTGCTACATTTGAATATTTGATATTTTCCTGATTTAAATTGATACTACACTTGACTGGCCAATGAAAAAGTTATCCGTCGATTTTTTAGGCCTCCACAATTGCAAAGACGGAAAAAATAAAATAAATAAAGCTTTCTGGGCAATGATGATTTCTTCCACTTACACCGGATAACCAACATGCGCTGGCAAGGCGAATGCTCGCAGCCGCACTTGTTTAGGCTGTCCCACTTTATATTTTTATATCTGAGCCCTCCGTGTTTAAAACTATTACTGTTTTGGCGCGGATATGAAAGTTTTATTTATTCTATTATTTTTTAGCAATACTGGCCGATGAAGGAATCTCCGTCTGATTTCCAAGGCCTCCCCTGTGCAAAAGACGGATTTATTTTTTGGCTTTATTTATTAATTATTGCTATTACTTCAAAATTATTTATTTTATTACTAACACTTTTACTAAGTACTTATGCAAATTCTGAGATCATCTTGTGCAGAAGGCCTAAAAAGGGCTAAAGATGTCCCAGAGTTTTATCTTAATGTCTCATTTAAATTTTAGTTTTACTATTTTTGCATTGCATTTTATTTTAATTGTAAATTATGTAAAAAATGCTTAGAATAGGTAGAATAAAAGTCAACATATAATTAACCTAGGTTTGAACGGATAACCGCAAGTTAGCGGATCTTAAAGGATGCCTAACCCCTTCCCTTTAGGATAATAAAGAACCCTTATCCATAATCTCATTAATTTCGCAGACCATTAAATGGAGATTAATTGCAGTATTTTATTGCAATAAATCAAGTGTCCTAATTCACTTAAATAATTAGGTGGCGACTCCTTTAAATACATCTAGGAATCAACCATACGTAGTACTCCCGTTTTCGACTCCGGTTTAAATGGGGGTGTTACACTGAATCCAACCATGAAGGATGTGGTGAGAAAAGAGATCCTGAAATGGCTTGATGCTGGGGTAATTTATCCTATATCTGACAGTGTATGGGTAAGCCCTGTGCAAATGGTGCCCAAGAAAGGTGGCATGACTGTGGTGACCAATGAAAAGAATGAGCTTATTCCATCCAGAATAACTACAGGATGGAGAATGTGTATTGACTACCGCAATGATCATTTTCCTTTGCCTTTTCTTGACCAAATGCTTGACAGGCTTGCAGGACACAATTACTATTGCTTTTTGGATGACTATTCAGGGTATCATCAAATTGCCATCTCTCCTGAAGATCAAGAGAAGACAATCTTCACATGCCCCTTTGACACGTTTGCTTTCAGGAGAATGTCATTTGGGTTTTGCAATGCATCTGCTACTTTTCAGCATTGTATGATGGCTATCTTTTCTGACATGGTGGAAAGGACCATAGAAATCTTCATCGATGACTTTTCTGTTTTTGGGTCGTCATTTGATGAATGCTTAAGACATTTAAAAGCAGTGATGCATCGGTGCAAAAACTCGAATTTGGTGCTGAATTGGGAGAAGTGTCACTTTATGGTGCAGGAAGGCATCGTTCTTGGCCACAAGATTTCCAGCAAAGGCATTGAGGTGGAAAAGGCTAAGGTTTCAGTGATCGAAAATCTGCCACCTCCAGTATCAGTAAAAAGGATCAAAAGTTTCTTTGGGCACGCAGGATTCTACAGGAGGTTCATCAAGGACGCTAATTCCATACGAATCAGTACTGAGAAGCACTTCTCAAAGATCTCTAAACCTCTGTCCACCTTGTTGATGAATGGGGTTGCGTTTGAATTCTATGAAGAATGTATGACTGCTTTTCAGACACTTAAGGAGCGGCTAACCTCATCACCTATAGTCACTGCACCTGATTGGGAACTCCCGTTTGAATTGATGTGTGATGCAAGTGACTACGCAGTAGGAGCTGCTCTTGGGCAGATAATTGATAAGGTATTCAGGTCTATTTACTATGCTAGCAAGACCCTCAACGATGCTCAGCTGAATTATGCGACGACATAGAAAGAACTGCTAGCCATAGTATATGCATTTGAGAAGTTCAGACCATACCTCATTGGAAACAAGGTGATAGTGTACACTAATCACGCAGCCATTAAGTATTTGATGACCAAGAAGGATGTTAAACCTCGACTTATACGATGGGTGCTGCTACTACAAGAATTTGATATGGAGATCCGTGATAAGAAGGGGACTGAAAATGTGGTGGCAGACCACTTGTCCAGGCTTAAAGTGGAAGAGAGCCAGAACACCAAGGATGTGCAAATAAATGACTTCTTTCCAGACGAGCAATTGTTTCAGGCGAGCATCAGTGTGGAATTACCTTGGTTCGCTGACTTGGTTAATTTATTGTAGCAAAAGTATTGCCTTCAGGGTTGACGAAGCAGCAGGTGAAAACGTTTTATTCAGAGGTAAAATTACTACTGGGAATAGTCAATTCTCTACAAGCACCGTTGTCGACTGTGTCATAAGGCGCATGCGCACTGAGGATGAAATGCACCAAATTCTCACCATCATGTCACTCATTGCAATGTGGTGGGCATTTTGGGCACTACCACGACAGCAAGGCATCGCAGAGTGAATTTATCGCCAACCCTATTCAAAGATACCAACACCTTCGTGAGGGGCTGTGATCATTGCCAAAGAACTGGGAATATGTCCAGGCGAGATGAAATGCCTCTAACTGGGATCGTTGAAGTAGAGATGTTTGACGTATTGGGGATTAACTTCATGGGCCCGTTCCCGATGTCCTTTGGGAACCAATACATTCTCCTCGCTGTGGATTATGTGTCCAAATGGGTCGAAGCTGTGGATACTAGAGAAAATGATAGTAAGACTGTTTTGAAATTCCTCCAGAAAAATATTTTCACAAGATTTGGCACTCCAAGGGCCCTCATCAGTGACGAAGGAAGCCATTTTTGCACTTTGTGCTTGGGTTACTGTTTATGGATGAACTTTCGCAACAAGCAACGGATGAGCGCACTAGCGCGAAAGCCGTTACGCGTTAGTGTTAGTAACGCGCATCCGTTTTCTTGCTGCATCCATTTTTTTGCTGCATCCGTTTTCTTTCTTAGCGCAACCGTTTTCTTACTCCCTGCGCAACGACATAAATCGCGCCATTTGAAGTGCGTGCTTTACTTTGACTATCAGGCATGAAAATGTTCAGGCCTACAAGGGAAGAAAGCTTATGCCGGAGCTTGACACTTTGCTGGCACGTTACGGAGTCTACCATCGCACTGCTTTGCCATATCACCCTCAAGCCAATGGGCAAACTGAAATTTCGAATAGAACAGTGAAAAGCATATTGGAGAAAACAGTGGATAGCTCAAGAAAGAATTGGTCTGCCAAGATAGATGATGCACTCTGGGCCTATATGATAGCTTTCAAGGCCCCCATTGGGATGTCACCATACAGGATGGTCTATGGGAAGGTATGTCACCTACCGGTGGAGTTAGAACATAGGGCATATTGGGCAATGAGAAAACTGAACATGGATGTCAGAGCAGCAGGGCAGAAAAGGCTATTGCAACTGAATGAGCTAGATAAATTTCGGAACAATGCCTATGAAAATGCAAAAATCTACAAAGAAAGGGCCAAGACATGGCACGACAAGAATTTGATCCCGAAATAACTATAGCCTGGGCAACAAGTACTCTTATTCAATTCAAGGCTGATATTGTTCCCAAGCAAGTTGAAGTCCAGGTGGTCAGGGCCATTTGTGGTGGAAAGAGTGTTCCCTTATGGTGCAGTTGAAGTTAGAGGAAAAGGGGGAACATCATTCAAAGTGAACGGACAGAGGTTGAAACCATTCTTGTTGAATAACATGGAGCAGATCAACTCTGCGATATGTTTCAAGTAACAATAAAGAGGAATTTGCGTCGGGCTAAAAGTCGTTAAAGACAACGCTACTTGGGAGGCAACCCAATGTTTAAATTCTGCAATTTATTTTAATTAGGATAGTCTCACTTTTGGTGTGTTTGTTATGTTGTGATGACAGGTGAAGGACTCAGAGGATGGAGCATGAAGGAAAGGGCGAAAAGACACGAAATCGAGTCAAGACCGCAAAGATCGATCCGCAGTGACCGCGATGCCGAATCTTCGTGAAAGCCTCGATTTTATGCACCGCGACACAGAGGCAGCGTAATGCGGTTGCCACGATCTCCAAAAATATGAAAAGGCCCGGAATCGCCAAATCTCCTCCCACAGATACCGTCACAATGCAATATCCACCGCAACCGCCACCATTTTGAGCCGTTGTACGTCTGTAAGTCGTCTCTGATTCATCTTTGAGTCATACACATTTGGGACAATGTGTCAATTAAGTTTGGGGAGGTACTTGTATTTTCTTATAATTTTGAGTCGTTGATTCGTGTCTTTTATGTGTCTATATGAGTCACAATTTTTTTTATCATGCATGATGTAGTTGCTTGAAACACCTATTGAATTAAGTAGGATAATGTAATTGAATGATATGTAGAAATCTGTGTGCTTAAGTTAAATATGTCAAAGATTCATGACCTGATTAGTTGAAATAATGTGTGCTTAGCCTGTGTATGTCAATTGCGGAAAAAAATGTCCTGCATGCTTGCTATTTGAGGCGAAATAATTAGGATGTACATGTTAGGGGGAAGATTCAGGCATTTATTTGTTAGCCCTTCTTACCTTTCATTACCTACCCTGACAATGAATTGTATCCCTAGTCAGCCTTTTGAGCATAAAATAAAAAGCTATTTCTTTGACACCACAATTCCCTCATGTGTCATAAGCAATAACTGATGATACGGAGGAAAAAGAAAGTGAAAAAGAAATACAAAAGAGAGCAAAAATAAATTATGCACCCAAATTAAAATATGAAAAAACTTAAGTTTGGGGGTGCCAATGCGAATGTGTATGTTCTGCTCTCAACAAAAAGAGAAAAGGGAGTAACGGGTATGAACTAAAAAAAATACAGCAAGGAAGAGAAACAAGTTGAATGAAAAGCGCTTATGGTACGTAATTTGAGTCTAAATGTCTATTTTTACCTACCTCTGTCTAAGTCTACATTACAACCATGAAAAATCCTGATGATCCCTAGTATGTATGTCCATGATTAGTGGAGAATAACAAGTAAACAAGCTATAGTATCTTGACAAAAATGCAATGACATTGACATGCATATGTTAGGTATTCATGCTTCCAGTGATTGTGACTAAAATGAATTTGCGAAATATCTAACTTGAAATACTAGATTGTTCAATGCATGTTACATCTATTTCTACATATTGTCCTAACTAACGTTCATGTGTTTCTAAGTGACATTTTGCAACTGCTTGACGTGAGTCTTTAAGTCTTTTTTATTTTATTTCTTTATTTTGTTTTCTTCTTTGCTCGAGGGCGAGCAAAGTTTAAGTTTGGGGGTTTGTTAGGCATATTTTATATACTTATTTTGAGTTATTTTCGATTAGTATTTTACCCATTTTCGTTGCGTCTAGTACAGTTTTAGGGTTGTTTTTCTTTCTTTTGAGTCACAACGGTTCAAAAAGGTAAAATGGCAAAAAGGAGCAAAAAGTGAGCATAAAAAAAGGTCCCGAGGCAGAAAAAGGTCGAAAATCGATGACTCAAAAACCACAAAGAAGACACGGTGCCTGCAGGCGTGACCGTGGTGCCAAAACAGCAGAACCCGCAGACTTTCAAAGACCGTGCATTCGCATGTAACCGCAGTGCCATTTATTCGCAGAGTCGCAGAGTTTTGCACGCGGTCGACTGTAGAACCGCGGTGCCGAAATTTTTCAGTTTCGAGTTGGAATTGGCCAAGGGCAATAGGGTCCCTAGGGCACGAAATTGATACTTATTTAAAGCTCTAGAGATCAGTTTTAGGAGGGGAGAGTCCATTCTTGAACACAAGAAAAACACAAGACACTTGGAGCAATAATTGGAGACTTTAATCTTCGTAATTTTCTATCTTTAGTTTTTATTTCAGTTTTATGTTGGATATTGTGTTAGTTCGTAGCATGTCTATGGCTAGGAACTAAACACTTAATTAGGACTTTCCTTATGATTCACTTGAACCTTTATTCATGATTTGATGCAATAGTTTGATTACTTCTTCAGTTGTTAAGATTTATTCAATAATTGATGTGAATGCTTGATAGTTAATTGATCACTAAATATCATAACATATATGATTTCGAATCAACAACCGAGAGGAGAGATTTGGATATGCTGTAGTTGAATACATATGTTAAAATCGTGGACGACAGTACCCCGATACTTATGTAGCTTTATAGGTTACTGTTCTTAATCCTCCTATGTGGTAAATTCTATTATAGAAATATCGAAGGATTCTGCACTGGGGTTGAGTGATTATATATCCTAATAGAAATATAAGACAGTTGTTACGCCCCGTAGTTCAGGTCATGCGTTTGAGTACGTACGAAAGGGGGGGTAAGACTTAAAACTTTTCGAAGGATAGGTTGACGGATGGTTCCGGACGGGTCTGGTCAACTTTGAGGCGGGTTATGACCCAGTACATTGAGAGTTCCTAAGTGTTTCAAAGGCCTAGGGCATAGTTCGTTGAGTCTAGATTCCAACGCAACCAACCGTTCGTCGATAGGACGTCGGAGTAGAAAGTTATGAGAGTTACAAGTTCCGTGCGCAGTCGGACAGAAATGCGTTTCGGACAAAGGCGACAGCGCCGCGGCTCCGGATACAGGGCCGCGGCGCCGAAAGTTCAGAGAGCCTGCGGAGGTTTCAGCGCCGCGGCGCCGAGGCGGGACTTTTGGGCGGAAAAACTTAGAAAAGTCTGATTTCTCTTTTAAAAAGGCCATGGGAGGGTGACAAGTGTCCCCCATCCGATTTGCTTGCATGGTTTATATTGACCAAGTCTTGTAGACTTGGTCTATCTCTCAAACATCTTCCTCTCTAAAAATCAGCTCCTCCTTCTCTAAAAACCCAAGAAAATCTGAAAGTTAAGAACAAGAAAAGGAAGCTCAGAGCTAGCTTGTGGTGGTGTTCTCAGCTTAAGCTAGCAACATTTGGAATAAGTTTGGCTAACACCTTAAGGTAATGATTCTTCCTTTAGATTTAGTTTATAGTGTTGCATGTTAAGAAGAAAGAACTTGTGGTAGTAAATAATGCTCTTAGAGTCATTGCATGCTAGAAATGAGGTTTGGATATGAAGAATGGGTTAAGAAGAGATTATGAGCATGTTGTAGCCTAAAAACTACCTTAGAATTGTTAAGTGAATTGTTGTAAACTTATGGGACAGAATTTTGGGTATGTAATCCCCTTTGAATTGTTGGATTGATTGAGCCTTAAATGTGGTGTTTTGATGGTAATTTCGGCCTTGAGAAAGGTGGCAAAGTGAGTAGAAACAAAGGAAATGCCCAATTTTCCCTAGAATTTAGTGGCTTTGAGTTAGATTATTCTACATTGAAATTAGAGGTTAATGAACGATCATGATTATTATAGGTTGAAATATTACTCATGTAGTTGAGCTTGGCAAGCGGATTGACCAAAGAGGTATGTGGAGCTTTCTTATCTCTTGAGCATGAGTAATTTGAACTATATAGTACGGTAGACGTACGTGTTTTAAATGAAGTAAATCTACTTGTTGTACTTGACTTGTTTTAAGAAAATGTCTAAGTTGGTTGGGTTAGAGAGTTAACCCACTTATTCCTAAGTAATGGTTTAACCTAAATAAGGTAGATAAGGATTTCGTGACATGAAGAAGTATTACGGAAATGGTGTGAGTTTGATTTGAAGTATAAGTCTCTTGGTTAATAAAAAGAACGAAATCTTTTGAAACATAAGGAGTTATAACTACTTATGGGAGGTTAGTCAGAACGGCCTTATGAAAGAGTATGAACGTCTAAAGCTTTAAAGCATAAAGTTAGTGTAACGGCTTTATGGGGAGTTGGTTATAATAACTTTATGAAAGGTTAAAGAGTTGGTTTTTCTTGGATAAGGTCATGAAAATGAGATTCATTTTGTGTGTTAATGAAAGCCTAAAGAAGTTATGAGTTTACCTGGACGTACCGCCAGTGATGAAGGATTCCACGTATGCTTCCATTGTTGATTATGAGTTTACTCGACGCATCGCCGATGACGGCGATTCCACGTATGCTTCCATTGTTCGATTATGAGTTTACTCGACGCATCGCCAGATGACGGGCGATTCCACGTATGCTTCCATTGTTCGATTATGAGGTTACTCGACGCCGCCGCGATGACGGCGATTCCACGGTATGCTTCCATTGTTCGCCATGAGTTTACTTGACGCATCGCCATGATGAAGGATTCCACGTATGCTTCCATTGTTCGATTATGAGGTTACTCGACGCCGCCGGTGATGAAGCGATTCCACGGTATGCTTCCATTGTTCGCCATGAGTTTACTTGAACGCATCGCCAGATGATGAAGGATTCCACGTATGCTTCCATTGTTCGATTATGAGGTTACTTGACGCGCTCCTGACGGGCGAAGGATTCCACCGTATGCTTCCATTGTTCGCCATGAGTTTACTCGACGCATCGCCCGGTGATGAAGGATTCCACGGGTACGCTTCCATTGTATTTTGATTATGAGCTTCCTATTCTTCATGCCGTGTAGTATATGATTGATGTTCTTATTGTTAGTAAGGCATAGAAAAAGGTAATTTGATTTCATCCCTGATCCCAGCTTGTTTTCAGACTTATGTTTTCATTACAGTATTTTCAGTTTCACATACTTGGTACATGTCAGATCGACCTCCTTCTGGGCCGCTCACGCCGCAGTCGAGATACGTAGCTTGCTGGTCCACACTCTTAAGATCACTGTTCATCTTCTGGAAAGCTCCATCCCTCCGGAGGCTTTGTCTTTTGGTATGATTCCCTGAGGTTATTTACTTTTGTACATTCAGGGGGTATGGCGGGGCCCTGTCCCGCCACAGTCGTTATTCCTAGAGGTCTGTAGTCACGTTTGTGGTTTGGGCTGTAATGATAAGATGTACTGTTTCACTTTCGGTTAAGTTATTTTATGAAAGACGGCCTTATCGGCTTGCTAGTGATGTTTACCTTATACAGTTTTTGTTTCATATATGTTCCGCTGCTATTCTCTCGACGATACCGACAGTGGTACCGCAGAAGTACTAGTCGCGGCCCCGGGGTCGGGTCGTGACAAAAGTGGTATCAAAGCAGTTTGTCCTCGGAAAGTGTCTACAGACCGTATCTAGTAGAGTCTTGATTATCGGTGTGTTGTGCACTACATCTATAATCAGGAGGCTGCAGGATATTTAGGATTGGTTTCCATTCTTCTCTCTCTTTGAGATCGTGCAGTAGAGCTGTCATAGTAAGTTGAGTCCTCTCTGACCTATTCTTATGTACCAGTTATGCCTCCACGGAAGGCGACCAGAGCCCAGAAGGGCAAGGCAGTTGAGGGAACTGCAAGTAGGACGCAGAGGGCTACGAGGGCACAGGCCCAGTCCTTACCAGAGATGATGTTTAGGGCGGCGAGTTCCACGTCGTCGCCAGCCTCAGCAGATTTTGAGGCAGCGGAAGCGGCTACTGAGACCGCGGTACCAGAGCCTCCCGTTCCACCGCCGGGGGCAGAGTATAGGGACTACGGGGAGCAGATCAGGTTGTTGACTAGCATTGTGGCAGGGCAGTACCGCCAGGAGCCAGTGGCTAACCCTAGAGCCGATAGTTTAAGGATTCGGGACTTTCTAAGTTGTGATCCACCCGAGTTCTATGGTTCGAGGTCTGAGGAGGATCCTCAGGAGTTTATCCGACAAGTGCGGCGACACGCAGTGCTTAGTGGCCCTGAGACGAGTCCGTCAGGTTAGCTTTTACCGTTACGCGATATTGCGTTGAATTGGTTTGAGTCGTGTGTGTTGTCAAAAGGTGCGGTGCTCCTCCACCGCTGGGATGAGTTCACTAAGCCTTCCTGGCCACTTTTTGCCTCCCGAGACGGGAGAGCCCGCTGATAGGTTTTTGGCATTGAGACAGAATGGGAAGACCATCAGGAATACAACCTAGAGTATGATTCATCGCCGTATGCTCTCACTATTGTGGCAAACATGGCGACCGAGTTCACCGCTATGTGATGGGTTAGATCGTTACATGACATCGTATGCGGGGTGGCTCTTCACCGTGTATGGATATTGCCAGACGCAGCGTTTGCACGCGGATTGAGGACATGGAGAGCGAGGCTACCAGTCACCCCAAGAGGCCGTGACGGCTGTGGTTTCAGGATAGCTTTCAGGGTGGACAGCCTCAGCAGCAGGTTGGGTCTACATTCTCGCCAACGCAGAGTGCCCCTTCCCGGTCTTCCGGCGGGTGGTTTGACCGTCAGGGATATTCAGGAGCAGGTCAAGGCTCCGGGGCGACAGGTTCACAGGTATCCGAAGATATTATGCAGGGGGGGCCACCTTTGCCTCGATGTGGTCATTGTGGTAGATCTCATTTTGGGGAGTGTCGGACTAGATCGACAGCTTGTTACACTTGCGGCCAACAGGGCCATTTGGCGAGAGACTGTCCGACCAGAGGTAGCCCTGGTGGGATGGCACAATCTATTGGATCAGTTGCGGGTTCTTCACTTTCAATGGCTAGGCAGGATGTTCATACACCGGACGCGAGCAGGTCGTGGTAGCGGTTCCGCTTTAGCGGTCCTTTGACCCGCCTATATGACGTCAGGTATACCTTTGACCCTTTAGAGATTAGTATGCATGATAGGATTGTTGTATGATGGAATGCCATGAGTGGATGATATTAAGGTTATGTATGTATGCTAGCAGTAGGTTGGAAGTACGATAAGAGAATCCTTTTAGGCCTTGAAGAGAAGTAAGATAGCGTTAGTGCACCCTTGGGGTCTGTTGTCTTGTGTGATAGTGATGAGTGGATATGTGTGTACGATATCTTAGGACCATGTGTGGCATAATAAAGTTCCATTAGTGTAAAGTACGAGGGGGTACCGAGGGATATTAGATTGGCTCCAAAAGAACATTCGGGGACGAATGTTTCTAAGGGGGGGAGAATGTTACGCCCCGTAGTTCAGGTCATGCGTTTGAGTACGTACGAAAGGGGGGGTAAGACTTAAAACTTTTCGAAGGATAGGTTGACGGATGGTTCCGGACGGGTCTGGTAAACTTTGAGGCGGGTTATGACCCAGTACATTGAGAGTTCCTAAGTGTTTCAAAGGCCTAAGGCATAGTTCGTTGAGTCTAGATTCCAACGCAACCAACCGTTCGTCGATAGGACGTCGGAGTAGAAAGTTATGAGAGTTACAAGTTCCGTGCGCAGTCGGACAGAAATGCGTTTCGGACAAAGCGCGGCACGCGCGGCTCGGATCTGGTGGTCGCGGCGAAAGTTCAGAGAGCCTGCGGAGGTTTCAGCGCCGCGGCGCTGAGGCGGGACTTTTGGGCGGAAAAACTTAGAAAAATCTGATTTCTCTTTTAAAAAGGCCATGGGAGGGTGACAAGTGTCCCCCCCCCCCCATCTGATTTTGCTTGCATGGCTTATATTGACCAAGTCTTGTAGACTTGGTCTATCTCTCAAACATCTTCCTCTCTCTAAAAATCAGCTCCTCCTTCTCTCTAAAAACCCAAAAAAAATCTGAAAGTTAAGAACAAGAAAAGCTCAGAGCTAGCTTGTGGTGGTGTTCTCGGCAAGGAAGCTAGCAACATTTGGAATAAGTTTGGCTAACACCTTAAGGTAATGATTCTTCCTTTAGATTTAGTTTATAGTGTTGCATGTTAAGAAGAAAGAACTTGTGGTAGTAAATAATGCTCTTAGAGTCATTGCATGCTAGAAATGAGGTTTGGATATGAAGAATGGGTTAAGAAGAGATTATGAGCATGTTGTAGCCTAAAAATTACCTTAGAATTGTTAAGTGAATTGTTGTAAACTTATGGGACAGAATTTTGGGTATGTAATCCCCTTTGAATTGTTGGATTGATTGAGCCTTAAATGTGGTGTTTTGATGGTAATTTCACTTGAGAAAGGTGGCAAAGTGAGTAGAAACAAAGGAAATGCTGCCCAATTTTCCCTAGAATTTAGTGGCTTTGAGTTAGATTATTCTACATTGAAATTAGAGGTTAATGAACGTATCATGATTATTATAGGTTGAAATATTACTTGCGGTAGTTGAGCTTGGCAAGCGGATTGACCAAAGAGGTATGTGGAGCTTTCTTATCTCTTGAGCATGAGTAATTTGAACTATATAGTACTGAGACGTACGTGTTTTAAATGAAGTAAATCTACTTGTTGTACTTGACTTGTTTTAAGAAAATGTCTAAGTTGGTTGGGTTAGAGAGTTAACCCACTTATTCCTAAGTAATGGTTTAACCTAAATAAGGTAGATAAGGATTTCGTGACATGAAGAAGTATTACGGAAATGGTGTGAGTTTGATTTGAAGTATAAGTCTCTTGGTTAATAAAAAGAACAAAATCTTTTGAAACATAAGGAGTTATAACGGCCTTATGGGAGGTTAGTCAGAACGCCTTATGAAAGAGTATGAACGTCTAAAGCTTTAAAGCATAAAGTTAGTGTAACGGCTTTATGGGGAGTTGGTTATAATAACTTTATGAAAGGTTAAAGAGTTGGTTTTTCTTGGATAAGGTCATGAAAATGAGATTCATTTTGTGTGTTAATGAAAGCCTAAAGAAGTTATAAGTTTACTTGGACGTGCCGCCAGTGATGAAGGATTCCACGGGTATGCTTCCATTGTTCATTTATGAGTTTACTTGACGCATCGCCGTGATGACGGCGATTCCACGGTATGCTTCCATTGTTCGATTATGAGTTTACTCGACGTGCCGCCGTGATGGCGATTCCACGTATGCTTCCATTGTTCGCCATGAGGTTACTCGACGCGTGCCGCGATGACGGCGATTCCACGTATGCTTCCATTGTTCGCCATGAGTTTACTCGACGCATCGCTTGATGACGGCGATTCCACGTATGCTTCCATTGTTCGCCATTTAGGTTACTTGACGTGCCGCCGATGACGGCGATTCCACGGGTATACTTCCATTGTTGATTATGAGTTTACTTGGATGTATCGCTTGATGACGGCGATTCCACGGGTATGCTTCCATTGTTCAGTTATGAGGTTACTCGACGTGCGCCGGTGATGAAGGATTCCACGTATGCTTCCATTGTTCGATTATGAGTTTACTCGACGCATCGCCATGATGAAGGATTCCACGCACGCTTCCATTGTATTTTGATTATGAGCTTCCTATTCTTCATGCCAGTAGTATATGATTGATGTTCTTATTGTTAGTAAGGCATAGAAAAAGGTAATTTGATTTCATCCCCGATCCCACTTGTTTTCGACTTATGTTTTCATTACGATTTTCGCCACATACTTGGTACTGTTATCGACCTCCTTCTGGCTGCGTTCATGCCGCAAGTCGAGATCGTGAGCTTCGGGTCCACACTCTAGATCACTGCTCATTTTCTCGAAAGCTCCATCCTCCGAGGCTTTGTCTTTGGTATGATTCCTCGAGGTTATTTACTTTTGTACATTCGGGGTATGGCGGGCCCCGTCCCGCCACGCCGTATTCCTGTGAGGTGCGTAGTCACGTTTGTGGTTTGGGTGTAATGATAAGATGTCTCGCTTTCACTTTCGGTTAAGTTATTTTATGAAAGCGGCCTTATCGGCTTGCTAGTGATGTTACCTTATCTGATTTTGTTTCATGTATGTTCATTGTTATTCTCTCGATGATACTGATAGGGTACCCTTAGGTACTAGTCGCACCGGTCGGGTCGTGACAACAGTCTAGTTAACCGTTATCTTAACATAGAAGAAAAATCATTCTAGAACGCATTAAGGATTAAATAAAATGGATATTTGATGATCTTGGAAGCCCTAATTCCTTCATAATCTGAATAAAACCTAATTAGTTTACTTATTTCTTGAAATCATTCCAGTAGTTAAATAAAAACCCCAATCAATATTCGTTCGCCAAATAGATAACACAAAATAGATGCTCGGTACTTAGAAACCAGTCTCTGTGGACGATATTCGGTCTTACAGACTATATTACTTGAGACTATACGTACACTTGCGTTTTGCGCATGTGGAAATCGCCTAACACCTATCATAGAAATATAGAAGGTTTATGCACTGGGATTGAGCGATTATATATTCTAACCGGAATATAAGACAATCTAGTTAACCGCTATCTTAACGTAGAAGAAAAAGTCATTCTAGTTGCGTTAAAGATTGAAAGGAGTGGATAGTTGAGGATATTAGAAGCCCTAATTCCTTCATAACTGATTAAACCTCAATAATTTAGTTTAATTCTTGCAATTACTCTAGTAGTGTTAGATAAAAACCCAAATCAACCATCGTTTGCCAAATAGATAACCTAGAATAGATGTTCGGTAATTAGAAACCAGTCTCTGTGGACGATATTCGGTCTTACCAGACTATATTACTTGTAACGATACGTACACTTGCGTGAGCAATTAGAAATCGGCCTAACAAGATTTTGGCGTCGTTGCTGGGGACTGGCGTACTTTTAATATCGAATCATCTATTCTTATTTCTAATTTGGTTGCTCCATGAACAAGTTTCTAACTTGTTCTGCGAGCATCTTTTTATCAGTTTTTGTTGTTTTTCTTATTTTGTAGGAAAAGTCAGTGTAAAGAAAAAAAAGGCGCATGGACTACTACTACTATCAGGGGAAGTGGAATCAACAACAACAGCCTAACCCACATGTTTCAGAGGAAGATCGAAATGAGTTGCAGGCAGCATGCTCAGGCTCACCAAGTGCCAGACTCAGTTTATGGCTGAGACAAGGGTGTCCCTGAAAAATTTGGAGACACAAATAGGGCAGCTGATGGATATGGTGATCAATATACCGCAAGAAAACCTGCCTAGCGACATAGTTGTGGAGAGTGAGAAGCTGATGGAGGAACCTGAACCGTAACAAGTTGAAAGTAATGAGAAATTGGGAGAGATAGTTGGTGCAGATAAAGTAGAGGTTACTGAAATCCAATTTTTCACTTTGTTGGATTCCTTTTTCCTGTACCCATTGTAGAAGAAACAACACTAGCTGTCATTGTTGACCCCCAAACAAAAATTCAATACCCTCAAGAGAACCCCCAGAAGTCTGAGATCCATGGAGCTTCATTATTCCTTGCACTATAGGTAATTTTGAATGCAAGCAAGTATTAGGCGATTTGGGGGAAAGCAAAAAAGTACCACCATTTTCTGCGTTCTATAGAATTGTTGTAGGAGAAGTGAGACCTGCAACAATAAATATGCGGATTGCAAGCAGTTCGCAGAAGGATCCACTGGGCAGTAGGAAAGATTAATTACGTCCGGCTAAAAGACGTTAAAGACAGCGCTACTTGGGAGGCAACCCAAGGTTTTAATTATGCTATTTAAATTTTTATTTTAGTTTGTTTTATTTTGAATTGAACAGTCTCACGATCTGGTATGTTGAGTGTTGTGGATGACAGATAAAAGAAGAGATTGAGAAAAATGTTTCAAAAACGGGAGAAATTTGACACAGCGCCGCGACGCCATAATGCAGGGCCGCGGCGCCCGTTGATAAAACACGACATCTCCAGATACCGCCTCAATGCAACATCCGCCGCTATCACCACCATTTTAAACCGTTGTTTTGATGTCTGTAAGTCGTCCCTTATAATTTTTAGTCTTTACACATTTGGGACAATGTGTCGTTTAAGTTTGGGGGGGGGGGGTCTTAGTATTTTGTGTGTCTGTTTTTGAGTTTTTTTTTGTGTTTTTGTGTCTTATATGAGTCAATTTATTTTTATGATCATGCATGCTTTAGTTGCTTGAAACGCCTAGTGGATTAAGTGGGATAATGTAATGAAATGAGAAGAAAAAATCTGTGTGCTTGAGTTAGATATGCCAAAAATTCATGAACATCTAATTATTTGAGATATTTGTGTTTAGCCTATGTGTGTCAATGGTGAAAAGAATGATTGAAACATGTCTATGAAGTCTGTTTGCTTGCTATTTGAGGCGAAATAGTTAAGATGTACATGCTTAGGGAGATGATTCGGGTATTTCTTTGTTAGATCTTCTTACCATTCATTACCTACCTTGCAATAAATTATATTCCTAGTCAGCTCTTTTGAACCTAAAATAAGTTGTTTTCTTTGACACCCCATGATTCCCTTGTGTGCCATAAGCAATAATTGAAAATAGGGATGAAAAAGAGTGAAAAAGAATTACAAAAAGAGAGTGAAAAAATGATGCACCCCAATGAAAAAAATATAAAATCCTAAGTTTGGGGGTGCCTATGTGAATGTGTTTCATGCTCTCAAAAAGAGAAAAGGAGAGTGATAGGTATGAATTGAAAATGATACCAAAAAGGACAAAATGGTTGAATGAGGAAAACGCTTATGGTATGTAAATTGATCCTAAATGCCTAATCTTACCAACTCTTGCCTAAGCCTACATTACAACTCTGACAAGTCCTGAAGATCTCTAGTATGTATGTCTATGATTAGTGGATAATAACAAGTAAATAGGCCCATATAATTAAATGAAATTGACATGCATAGGTTAGAGGTTCATGCTTCCATTGATTGTGATAGAAATGAATTTGCGAAATATCTGGCTTGAAATTCTAGATTTCTATATTCATGCTATATATGTTTCAGCATATTATCCAACTAACATTCATGCTTTTCTAAGTAACCTTGTGCAGTTGCTTGATTTGAGTCTTTGAGTTTTTTATTTTTTTTTCTTTGATTTTGTTTTGATATTTGCTCGAGGGCGAGCAAATGTTAAGTTTGGGGGTATTTGTTAGGCGTATTTTGTATACATTTTTTGAGTCATTTTTAGTTAGTATTTTTCCCATTTTCGTTTAAATAAGTGTCTTGTTAGAGTTGTTTTTCTTTCTTTTGAGTCACGGCGGTTCTAAATGGCAAAAATAAGCTAAAAGTGGGCAGAAAAGGAGCTCCCGAAGCAAAAAGGATGAAAGTTGGCAGATCCGAACGAAAGACTGCAGGACTGCGGTGCCATTTTGCAGGACCGCGGTGCCATAATTATTGAGAAGTCGCAGTACTTTCGGCACCACGGTGCCATTTTGCAGGACCGCGGTGCCGATGCGGGAATTTCCAATCCGAAATAGAATTGGCAAGGGGCAAAAGGGTCTAAGGTACACATTTTTGACAACATATATAAATCCTTGGGAAAGATTTTAGGGAGAATTCTACCACACATCTTCTTCTCTTGGGAAAAACACAACACAACGCTTGGCGGCTACAATTGGAGACCTAGTTCTAAGTATTTATCTTTCTTTTCTCTATTGTAATGCAGTTCATGTTTGGATTTGTATTAGTTCTTAGCATGTCTATGGCTAGGAGCTAAACACTTTATTAAGGCTTTCCTATTGAATCGCTTGAAACTCTTATTCATGAATTAACGCATTAGTTTGATTTTCTTCTTCACTTGATTAAGATTTATTCAATATTTGTATGAATGTTTGATAGTTAATTGATCACTAATTATCATAATCTATATGATTTTGAATCAAGAATCGAGAGGAGAGATTTGGATATGCTGTAATTGAATAGACATAGGTTAAACTCGCGGATGAAAGAACCCCGATACTTGTGTATCATTATAGGTTATTGTTCTTAATCCTCCTATGTGGTAAAATCTATCATAGAAATATAGAAGGTTTCTGCACTGGGGTTGAGAGAATATATATCCTAACTGAAATATAAAACAGTCTAGTTAACTGCTATTTTAACGTAGAAGAAGAAGTCATTCTAGTTGCATTAAGGATTGAAAAGAGTGGATAGTTGAGGATATTGGAAGCCCTAATTCCTTCATAACTGATTAAACCTCAATAATTTAGTTTAATTCTTGCAATTACTCTATTAGTGTTAGATAAAAATCCAAATCAACCACCGTTTGCCAAATAGATAACCTAGAATAGATGTTCGGTAATTAAAAACAAGTCTCTGTGGACGATATTCGGTCTTACCAGACTATATTACTTGTAACGATACGTACACTTGCCTGAGCAATTGAAAATCGGCCTAACAACAAGGAAAATGAAAAATTATCCCATTTTGAGCACAAAACTTCCTAAATTCCCCATTGTCATACTCTTTGTCATTATCACATTGAATGTTTTTTATTTCTCGTTCAAATTGTGTTCTTATGAAAGCTCTAAATTTTATGAAAATGGAAAAACTTGAGATTTTTTCGCAATTGGAAACATCCATAAATATTTAGAATAGTCATCTAAGAAAAAAACATAATAACGATGACCCATAGAACTGAGAACCGGAGATGTCCACAAAACACTATGAATAATATCAAATGACATTGAAGTAGTAGAATTCGACGCTACAAATGGTAACTTAATAATTTTTCCCAAAGCACGAGATTGAAAAAATGGAGTACTACGCGTACCCTTACAAGAAATAAACTTATGTCTATCTAAAGAAGATAAATAGACGACCCTGGATGACCTAGACGAGCATGCCACAAGGAAGGAACAAGAGCTGCAAAAGTGGATGACATAGCTTGACGCGAGATGCTGAGACTTGGAGTGATTGGATAAAGATCACCCCTACTATTATATCTCATGAGATGACTCCCCGTCTTGAAATCCTTCACAGAAAACCCAAACAGATCAAAATTAATAGAAACTCAATTATCAGTGGTGACTTTACGGATAAACACCAAATTCTTAATCAATTTTGGGGCATGAATGATATATTTCAGAAGAAGGGGTGGATGAGGAGGGGACACAGTTTTATGACCATAACCCTTAATTGAAATATAATTGCCATTACCAACAGTTATACCACGATTAGTGCTCAAATTGGAATAAGACGAGAGAGTACCTTGATCGGATGTCATGTGGTAGTGGCGCCGGTGTCCATGTACCAATTTGGGTCCGGTTGAGTCAAGCCAAGAGTATGCATCGCTGCTTCAATGTCGATGCAGGTGGGCCCACTGTGAGTGGGCACGATGGGGCGAGGCCCAAGTATCTTGGATCGTTGGGCCGCCATGTCTGCATCTTGGGAAGAAGCTGGGCCACGACTGAGGCGCCGTGGCGCTGTAAGGCTGCACCGCGGCTCTGTAAGGTGGAACTGCGACGCTGTGAGACGCTGGTACCCACTGCCATTGTCCAAGGGGTCCCTGTGGGCTCCAGGACTGCTGATGTTGCTGACGGTTGCCTCCGTTGTTGCCATCACGATTCTTGCCATTATTCTTCCGATTCTGGCCCTTCTTACCACCCTCGTTGTAGTGATTTTGAGTCATGTTGGCTGGATTGGAAGGAGTAAAATTGGAAGCAGTCATCATGACGACATGGCTGACCCCAATTGCCACTTTCTTAGCCAATTCGACTTCCTCCAAAGTAAGCATAGAACGTGTTTGATAAAACTCTGGCAGGGGGTTACTCTGACGAATCACCGAAGCAACACCGCTATAGGCCTCTGACAGGCCTGCAACCATCTGAAGAACTAGACGACTTTGAGAAACCGGAGAACCCACGTTGCTAAGTTGGTCTGCCAAGTCCTTGAGGCGTTTGCAATAAGAAGAAACGTTGGGAAACTCGTCATAGCCACCTGGGAGAATTCCTGCTAAAGGATAACAATTCGAGAATGACTGTTATCTTGGAATATGTCGCGCAATCGATCTCACGCCGCCATAGCTGTGGAATTTGGTTCCATAATCGTCTGTAAAAGGTCTAAGGAGATTGTAACATAAATCCACTGAAGAACCTTGACATCAAGCATGACCCATAATTCTGGATCTGCTTCTTTAGTGGGCACAATCGTCGTAGAAGTAGACGCCGTATCACCCCCCTTTGGAGGAGTTGGAGGAATGATATGGTGGAAGACTTTATGTGCCAAAGCATGAATCTTAAATAATTTCGCCCAAGTCCCATATTGAACATTTTCTAGGTCAAGAACGATGGGAAGAACGCTCTTGATATTAGAAACTGTGAGGGCAGAGTGAAAAGTGTTCTTATCAGCCATAGGGAATAGAATAATAAGATTCAGAGAAGAGAATTTGTGAGAAAAGATTTTGGAAGAGAAGATACTCGGTTTGAAGAGCGGAAGCAAGGTAAAGAGAATCTAGACTCTTGATACCATGAAAGAAATAATTTCTTGATTATTCTTATTAATGAAACATATATATACAGGTTACAAGGAATATCCTTTTCCTATTCTACCTAGAAATTTCTATTCTATAAGAATACTAACTTTACAATTATGGTAATATTACACTACTAATTAAGATATAAACTTAAGTCTAATATTCACAAAATATACAAAAGGATCCCACATGGGAGACTCACTCCCAGCTGGGCTGCAACCGAATTGGGCTCTGGCAGTGACAAGTATGATTATATTAGAGTTGAACTTTCGTAGTATGACGTGAGGCAAAACTTTAGCAAGAATGTTAGAGTCCCTAATGGGACACATATGTGACGTCCATGATGAAAGGCGGATTAATCTTTTGGGTCAAAGAGGACAATACGTGTCATGTGTGCCACCAACAACTGAAGGGAAAATAGCAGAAGCAGAAAAGTCTATTAGGAAGAAGATCAATTTTCTAGTTTAAGTACTACAAATATAGCAGAATCAATAATATTAGTTCAGGCGGTTAAACATATAGTTGTACTTCATGATGAGCATCTCCTTGTGCTTTTTTGTGAAGACTCTTTAAAGACAAGTGAAATAACTAACAAACTCAACTATATATGCTGATGAAAGTACTATTTCAGGTTCAATTTTCTGTCCACTAGCTTCATATATAATATGGATACAATATACAAATTGTGCCAAGGAAAATAAAGTTAAACAGAAAATTACACTTTTGAGATCAAATAAGAAAAAAAAAATGCAAGTGTTTCACTTTCTTTAATGGGACAAAAGAGGCAAAGGGAAGAAACAGTGGGAAGCAGAGCATCCAATGTTATTCTCCTGATTTGAAGGGTTGAACTCATAATGAATTATAAATATGATCCGGCTGCATTATTGGTTTTCTTTTTTCTCAAAGGACAATATGTTAGTACTGATGAAGGTGTCAAATTCTAGAGTTCAAGGGATGGTTTGGAACTAGTTCACCAAGCTGATGACTTATATGTTAGTAATGATGCCTCATAGTTAATTAAAATCTAATTAGTATCATATAATTGTTCGTTAATGGAGGGATAATAATTTTAAGCCTGAAAATAATATTAGTAGAAAATTCCATTCAATGTGAGGGCATTTTTGAACCATTTTAAATATGTTAAGGGCATTTTTTATCCCAAAATGTGAAAGGAGGGGTATTTTTGATTCAATAGGTGGAAGAAGAATGTCATTTTTGAGTCATTTCTAATACGTTCGGGGCATTTTTTACGGTAAGATTTTTTTTAGAAACGAGGGTGATAAGAAAATCTACTGGTTACCCTATTCTAGCCAATAAATAACACTCCCAAACTGCAACATTCCAAGTTAATAGTAGCAGTCTCAATCTCACCTAGTTGAATAATGGTCAGCTTCTCCATTATGCAGCTAACAACAAATTAAATATTCCATTAAAAAAGAGATAAAATTAGTGAAAGGTAGTTAATTAGATTTGAAAATTACAACCTTGTCCAATATATTGTATCCATTGAAGAGGGATATCAAGATAACTGATGCAATCATCCACCTTTCACTTTCTTCAAAATATACAATCACAAGTTGTGTTACAGGACTAAAAAGTACAAAAAGTTATTCAAAAGTTTAACTTCTATGTGCACTTGCATAACCATTTTTCATTAACATAAAAACCTAAAGTACTCTTATCTTATGTGAATAATTGTGTCTAAACAGACCACATACCTATATTAGGACGGAGGGTTAATTAGGTAATATTGTGGCAACTATATGTTTATTTATGGGGTTCATAATCTATATTTGTTGGAATTTTGTTCTTTTATTTATATATATATATATATATATATATATATATATATATATATATATATAATCAATTTTAAAATGATAGTTCAATTGGACCTCTAGCCCAACAGCTCCATCCGCCGCTGTGTATTGATAATGCCGAGGTGACACATACTCGTGGTTAGTGATCACCAACTCAAGTTGGAACCCTTTGTGACTGTCCAAAAGTACTTCTAACAAAGAACATTATTTAAAATAAGCAAATTTTGGAAATTTGATTAAACATATTATATATATGTATATCTTATATCTATGATCAATTTTAAAATGTCGATTCAATTGGACCTATAGCCCAACAGCTCCATCAGCCGCTACTATGTATAGATAATGCCTAGGCGACACATACTCGTGGTCACTGATCACCAACTCAAGTTGGAACCCTTTGTGACTGAAAGAGTACTTTTAACAAAAAATATTATTCAAAATAAGCAGATTTTGAAAATTTGATTAGAGCAGGAGAATGCTCAGGTCCGTCTACATGTGATTCCTCATTTGATTCCTAAAAGGTGAGGTCTGGCTACGATTCTACTCTTGGGTATTTCAACATAATCTTGAAGAAGGGCTTTTAACCGAAAATAAGATAAAAGAATAAAAAAAACCTGCAGACGTACTACTTTCAATCAATTCTTCTCTCCTTTACCTTCTTGATTGATATATAGTGAGGTCTAGAACTTGCTTCCTTAGATTTGTTGAATTTACTCTGTCTTCACGAATTGGATTTGAACATGTTATAAATTGAGTGAGTTAGCAAGAGGTTTAGACCAAGTCAAAAGTATGAAGATTCAATTGAAAATTGACTTAAAAAAGTAACACATAATAAGAATTCATTATGTATGATTGTTGAAGTCCCTTGAAGAAACTAAAGTTATTTAAGCAGACAAGGTAGTAGACAAGTCAGTAGTGGGCAAACAGTGAGTCCATAAATGAATGGATATTCATCTTCTTATGAGCCCAACCCAGTTCAGATGTGATTCTGATTCAATCTCACTATTGAAATCTGGCCCACAATAACACTTTTCCGAGCACCTCATATCTTTTTCGGAGCGTCCGAAGATTTATCAGCATAAAAAAAGACTTAGTCCCATCTCTGTCGCTTTCCGCATGAAAGACGAGTCCTCTTCCTTTCACCGGATTGCCCCCGATGGGGAATTTGTAACCCCCTATTTAGACTTTTGGGCCCTTCATCTTTCTGAATCGAGACCCGGCCCGGCTCGCGTCGTTCCAACAACCGGCGGGGAGCACCTCAGTATACGATCGCGCGACCCGTGTAAATACATCGGTTTCTTACTCGTGCAAAGGAACTCTTTCTTGGCAACTTGGTTGAGTAATGATTTCAGTAAGAGCAAATACGGAGGGCTTATGAGTCACAGAATTGGAAGCCCAAATTACTAGATTAAGAATTCCCTAGAAGAGAGCTTAAAGAGGGATAAAGCGTCCGAAGATTCGATCATTTTTGTATGATTTCTCAGTTGACACCGCATTCTTAGTGAAGGATTGAGAATCAGTTGCGTTCGGGACCAGCCAAGCCCCCTCCGAGTGAATATAGCACGCCGCTCGAACTTGTAACATGCGAATTGAAAGTTAAAAAAGGCTATGTTTGGCGTAATCAATATAATAGTTGGCTCGGCTACTGATTGATCCCTAATTAAACAAAATTGTTTTATAAAAAAAGAATTAAAAAAATCACGAGCGGAGACCAGTTGTAGAAGCTGAGTGCCGTCAAGCGCACTGGTGATAGCATTTGCCAAAGTGCACTTAACACAAAATAAATTGAAAATAGTAACATAAGTGGAGAAAGTTCCCACTAGGCTTGTATAAATAAAGTGAATGGTAGAAGAGTGTGATGACATAAAAAGAAGGCATTATCCCAAAGTGGCAACACACTTGGTAGCTATTTAAGCAAAAAGCAAGAAAGGCTGAAAGTAAAATCAGAAAGCAAATCACCTAGAGAATTCAGAATCTTTGTTATTCTTTCACTATGGAATCTTTAAGAATCCTCTTTCTTTTTACAATTGAGAACTTTCAATTCCATCATTTCCCTTAAAAAGTGTATACCCTTTTAGGCCACCAAAGTTCTCAAAATCTCCTTAGCCCTGTAACATATTATTTCATCAGTCTCAATTTATATAACATCATTATCTTTTTAGTTTATATTAAAATAAAGCTCATCTTTTCTTTTTTGACAACTCTTCAATGATATCATCTTTATTTTATATTTGTTAGATTTCACTTAATTTTAAAGATGTACTTATTATGAAGAAATATCAATAAAACTAGACTTTAAAGTAAGAATTTTTTTGATAAACATAATAAGATCTTTCTTTATTTCTTAAACTTCACGTGCGATTAAATAGTATCACATAAATTGAAATGAAGGTGCATTGAATATCAAAACTAAGGAAAGACAGTGGCGGAGTCATACTTTTTAATTTATGAATTTTAAAACTTAATTTTTTTATTTATTGAATTTTAAATAAATTATTTATCTTATTAAATGAATTTTTTAATATAAACTTAAGGTTTGAATCAAAATTATATTCGACGACAGAACTCATAACTTTAAGACTGGCTCAGCCACTGATGTACGGTGAGGGGTGGGGCGTGGGGGTGGGTCGAGGGGGTTCCAAACTGGAGTGGACCCCACTGAGATGTAAGTCCAAGAAAGCAAACCAAAGGAAAAGAAAGAGGAAAGAGTCTACATCTTTTCTCATCCACACTATCCATTTATGGCCCTATTCCTGGTCTTAATTCTTTTAACTTAGAGTCCACCCAAAGAGATTAGGATTCAAAATATTAGATGGATTCTAAAAAAAAATTATATTTTAATCTTTTTTTTTTTAATTCATTTCTTTGCCAAAAAAAAAATCTTGGATTTTTAAGGTGAATCTCATTCTGGGGTATTGGTATTTGTACTTCTTTCGTTAGTTGTTGAGTCCATCTCGATTGCTTTTTCTTTGTTTTGTTCAGGTGGATCTACTCTAGTTATTGGTCTTTGTAAAAATATACTCTTTTTTCTTTGACCAGATTTTCTTCATTTTACTTGTCTCTCATTCTTGAATTGAAAAATTCATTGTTGAAGGAAAAAACAAAGTGGGGTTGGGATGTTTGGGTCTGGAATGAATCTGATAACCACAATAATTGGTTTTGGTATGAGTGCAACTTTTATTGTGTTTGTGTGTACTAGACTGATTTGTGGGAGGATAAGCAGGAGGCAATCAAGGCAAATGTTTGAGATTGAATCAGGGATTGATCTTGAACTGGTAAGCTTTGCTTAAATGTGTACTTTTTCTTAGTTCCTAATCAATGTTTATCATGGTTGTTGATTATTTTTTTCAGTCATGGATTTTCTGTTTTTTTTGTTTAATCAGTGATTGTGGTTGATACAACCACCCTTCCCCCCTGAAAGGAAACAACTCCAACATCTTCCTTTTAGTTTATTCATTAAATTGAAGTTTTCTTCCCTTTTGGAGGAAACCATTTGATTTGTGTTAAGACCTATAACTGTTTAGTCATAGTCCATTTGTTGATTGTGTTTTGGTTTTGTGTAGAATGATTTAGGATTTGATGGCTTAGACTTTGTTCTAGTTTGATTTGCTGGTTTTGACAAAGATTTACCAAAAAAAAGAAAAGATTTTTGTGATCATGGAACAAAAGGTGGGAAAATGAGATCATGGCATCAGTGACTTATCTGAGTATCGATGGAGCTGCGAAAAAAAAATGATCAAAAAGCTAGACAGATTAGTCAATGTGAAAAGCTTCACTGGAATTTATGATATATCTCTTCTAAGAATTTAACGGTGTATGGATTGTGATTTAAGTTATTATTCCTACAAATTCCTGGCAGATTCACTAATGTAAACCTATTCTGGCAGCCAGAGCATCGAATTAACGGCCTTGACTCAGTTGTGGTTGATGCAATTCCCACCATGAAATTTCACAGTGAGGCTTTCACCTCATTGGAAGAAGATACACAGTAAGTGCAACCCATACAATTTTGTTTGAGCTGTGTGCTACGTGCAACATTTGACAGTTAACTCTCATCTTATGCATTTGGAGAGATAAATGCAATGGATGTTCTGATACTAGTTCTCTAAGCTAGCAGAAAATAGGTATAATAATAAAAGAATGCACCCTATAGGTTAGAATACCTATAATACATAATTGTACCAGCAACACTGTTATTTCCTCTTGTCTTGATCCGGCCTGGTCTTTTTCTAAGTTGTAACTAAAATAAAGTGTTTTCTAATTGGTATATCTAAGTTTGATAGGTTTGTCCATTGATAAGGTTAAGAAATTTGAATTACAGGTGCAGTATATGCTTATCGGAGTACCAGGAGAATGAAGTTCTGAGAATTATGCCCAAATGCGGCCATAGTTTTCATCTTTCATGCATTGATATATGGCTAAGAAAACAGTCTACCTGTCCAGTTTGCCGTCTTTCCGTACCTGAATCTATTGAAAACAAACAAAGGCGCCCTGCTGCACTGCTTGGCAGGGATCAAAACTCTGATAGTTCTGAGATTTCAGTTGAGCATTCAAGGCAGTGGCTGCTACCTACTGCTGACCGGACACAAGGTACTGTACGTAACAGTGATGAAGCTGTTTCTGTTTCGATCAACCCTGAACCTGCGGTCCCCGTGGAAGCAGCAGCAAGGTCATGACGGAAGGCAAATGTAGATGTAGCATAAGAAATTATGCCTTCTGTTTGCATTCAGATGTTTTCTTGAATCGGACCCATCTTATTGGCGACTGACAAATGGGACTGATTCTGAAGACAAGGAGGGAGGACACAAAAACTTCTGTAGATGAATGTTACATATAACCGGTTAGGAGTTGTAGTTGCACTCTTCTAACAATTCGGAGATTTTAGACCAAGTTTGAGGTGCATTGGTTATCCTATCAAAACTAAGTGCGTCTTATATCATGTTGTACAATGTCAAATCCTCTGTAATATCACTGTAAAGAAGGCGTTTGGAGTATCCGTTTTTCATCATGGACATGACCAAAGTAGATGGCTAAGTGAAGTCTTGTTGAAATGCTCTAGAATTGGCTTATTATGAGGGTCATGTACTCATAGTTAGGGTATGGTTTTAATTTTTTACCTCACTGCAACTCTATCCAGAATTTGATGAAACCATCAAGTGTAGGGATTTCTAGCCTTCTTTAACAAATGAGCTAGAACATCATATGCCTAGAAAGACTGATTTTTGCAATATAGTACTGTGTGTTTCACAATTTAGTGGATATCCGTTGGATATCTTAATTCTTGTTCCAGTTCATGAAGAGGCTACTGTTATGATCAGGAACTATATGAAACTATATTTGAGTTTTTTTTTTTTTTTACTTTCTTGATAGTAAAGTGTATATTAGTCTATCTGTCTTGCATTTTGCACATTCTTTTTTTAACGAAAACTTTACACATCAAGAATAACATTGTTAAAGATTTTTCCCTCTCGAACCAAGATACCAAAATCAAATGTCTTGCATAGTTTTTCCTAAAACTTTCAATAATTTTATTCAGAAATCAAGTAAATTATTTTCTAAAGTTATAGTGAGTTGATAAAAAAATAATTGAGCATCGACTTGTTTGTGAATGGATCTTGTCCTCAGTTTTAGAAAACCTGCTGCTACAGAATACAAAAATTGAAGCAAACGCAAAATTAAAGTATTATACTCCACTATTCAGCTTCTTGGACAAAAATAAGATGATCACAAGTTGCATATTTTTTTTAAACGAATACAAAAAATTAATAAAGTAAAAAAATACGCATAATTATCTTTTGGAGTATTAAAGCGCAAAGACATTGTCACCAATGACTTCGTATTTTTTTTTAATCGGCGCTGTTGCTTGTATCACCTGTTCTTAATTCTCTTTCAACAAATAAATTTATGCTTGCCAACTTATATCAAGATTAACTTTACGGGGATAAAATACCTAAATGACTAAAATTACTTTAGTTATATCTTTAAACTTTTTATTTGATTTAAATTAGGGAAAATAGTCATATTTGTCATTCAACTTTTGAAAAAGTAAGTTTTGGTCGGGGAGGGATAATATCAACCACTTGACGTCCATCCGACGCATCCGTTATGCTTATCTCATATCCCCTTTGTCTTTTCGTATGATTTTGCTTACTATACTTGTTGTTGTAGCATTAGAAACTGTATTCTTACTCTTGTTGCCGTCGGGATAAATTTGGACTGCTTTTTTCAAAAGAAACTATCTGAAAGCCCCTATGATTTGTTGCTTCCAAACCTGATTGTCAGGACTTGGAGTAAAATCTGTTCTATTTTCAGGCAACCCCACCAATACTTAAGCGCTCAAAATGGTGGATTGGAAATGGAGCTAGCACTATCACTAGGCTCACCAACCAACCTGGACTTTTCTTTTTATTATTCCTACCGGATATCAAAATGAAACCTTTCCACTATCTTTCTAACGATAGCCCACGGGGAATGGTGACTGACCGAATCTCTGATCGAAGACCTCGGATTGACATTGTGCTCGTTGGGGCATTAAGCCTAGGTTTGGAACCCTTGCCGCAGGCTCCCCCTTCGTCTTTCTTTTGGTGTGACTGTTTTTCTATCAATATCCGGTGATCAAGAAGAGAATGTCGTAATCCCTCTTCCTTTTCCACTCTTAATAGTCCATGAAAAGCACCAAAGACTCCACTAACCCAAAAGGGGTCGTCAGAAAAGAACTCACTCCGGGGGGAATGAGGGGGTATTCAAAAAGGGGAGCCGCGGGTTCTTGTTAGCTAATTAATCAAAAGCTTGTTGCTGAAAAACGTTGCTAGGCTAGCGCGGCTCGCTTCGCTCTTCAAGCTCCGCCTTGAGTACAAATGTGTTCGATGTTGCAATCGTGAAGAAGCGAACTTCCGTTTGTTTCGTCGCCGGTCAGCTACTGGGGTATTTGTCTTCCTGGCCCTTATTCGAAGAGCCTTTGCATAGTTTACGAATTCTGCTTAGTAGGGACCTAAACACAGGAATTTCTTTTCTCAGAGTCAGACCACGCCTTATGACGAAAGGGGGAGAAAGGACGGATCACCTGTCCATCTGTGATCAAATCGCTGCTTGTTGGGACGCATGAACGTTGGATAATGGAAAGAAGGTAGAATTGTTCGGGACCTAATGATCTCTTCTTTTTCTTTTATATAGGTAGGGTTGGACAGCGACTCTACTCCTTGAAGTGAAGAATCAAAAGGAAAAATAGCATTTTTAGTGGAGCCTTAGCACGTGAACCCATAGAAACAGAACCCTTCTTCTTTGCAAAAAAGCTTCTGAATTATCATCACATCAGTAGGCGCAGAAAGCAAATCTTGGTATTGACTTATTGAAAATGTCAACACGCCTCGTTAATTCGTTCAAGCTGTATCACTCCTTTCCAAACTTTATAGTCAAGGAAGTGTCTTTCCACGTTCTTCCATAGGACCAAAATCTCACCAGAAGAACCTTTAGGTTCCAACCGATGCGATGACGATTTTAACCACTTTCTCGGCCTTCTCACCATTGACCCTAGTTTCAAAAAGAAAAATAAAACTCTCTCAGGTGAATTAATTCCATTCTTACACCATGAAACCTCGACGACGATTCAGAGATATAGCCATTAGGAAAGAAAAAACAACCTAGTTAGTGCACTAACTCAAACCTAGTTCTTGCACGAAATGTCCTGCTAACATAGGAAAAAGTCATATTTACCTCCGTTAAAGTATGAGGTCAAATATGTCTTTTCTGTTAGCAGAGTTATCACATTTTCCCTTTGTTGACAGAAAATACACGTGGACGCCACATGTGACCCACGTGGATGACACATGGTATTCACGTGGATGCCACATGAGATCCACATCAAAATTCTTCATTCTTGTCTTCCTCTACTGTACACAACCATGGCACAAAGCTCAACAATTTCAGACCAAATTAGATACAGAAAACCCAAAACCAACAACAACCCCAAGGAAATATGTGAAAGAATTAATCTCTTGATTATTCTTATTAATGAAAGACATATAAATACAAGTTACAAGGAAGATCTTCTTCCTATTCTACCTAGGAATCTCTATTCTATAAGAATACTAACTTTACAATTATGGTAATATTACACTACTAATTAAGATACAAACTTAAGTCTAATATTCACCAAATATACAAAGGAAAGGGAAAGGGTCTCACATGGGAGACTCTCGGCTGGGCTGCACTACCGAATTGGGCTCTGGCCCAATATACTTTAACACACACCCGTAGTCATAGCGGACGGTTTTCGTACGCTGAGACTGTCTCTAAAATCTTCAAAAAGGACCGAGGGAAGACATTTTGTAAAGATGTCTGCAATTTGATATCTTGAAGGGACATGACAGACGCGTACTTGTCCTTTGACTACCTTCTCTCTAACAAAGTGAATATCCATCTCTATGTGTTTAGTAGGCTGGTGCTGAACTGGATTACCAGAAAGGTAGATGACACTTATATTATCACAATACACCAAGGTAGCCTTCTTAATAGGACAATGAAGTTCTAACAGTAGATTTCGTAACCAACATGACTCAGAAACCACATTGACTACCCCTCTATACTCGGCCTCTCCACTTGAACGTGAAAGCGTTGATTGACGCTTGGCAGACCATGAGACCAAGTTATTACCTAAAAACATGCAATAGCTAGACGTAGACCGTCTGGTGTCAGGACAACCACCCCAATCAACATTTGTATATGAGACAAGTGTAGACGTCGATGAAGGGTACAAATGCAAACCATAATCAAGTGTTCCCTGAATGTACCTAAGGATGTGTTTGAGCGCATTCATATGTTCAACCTGGGATCATGCATAAACAAACACATCTTTTGGACTGCATATGTAATGTCTGGTCGTATGAACGTAAGATACTGAAGGGCACCTATAAGACTACGATAACGGGTCGAATCCTCATACGGAGAGCCAACTGCATCACCCAACTTGGGTTTAGTATCAACTGGAGTAGAAGTGGACTTATAGGATGACATACCAACCCTCTCAATGATCTCTGTTGCATACTTCCTCTGTGTTAAGAACAATCCACCTGCATGACAAGTGACTGCAATTCCCAAAAAATAGCTCAAGGGGCCCACATTTTTCATGACAAACTCAGAACTGAGCATTGTCATAATAGACTTTCTCAAAGCATCAGAAAAGGTAGTCAAGATAATATCATCCACATATAACAATATATAATCCATGGAAGAACCCCGACGATATATGAACAATAAATTATCAGACCTGCTGTGAGAAAAACCCATAGTCGAAACAAAATCAGCAAACCACTTATACCAAGCCCGTGGAGACTGCTTAAGCCCATATAAGGACTTCTTCAATAGACACACATGATTAAAATATCTAGTATCCCTAAACCCCAAAGGCTGATGCATATATACTGTCTCCTGAAGATCATCATGTAGGAAAGCATTCTTCACATCTAGCTGATGTATGAACCATAATTTTGAAAGAGTCAAGCTGAGCACTGTGTGAATGGTAGACGGCTTGACCACCGGCCTAAATGTCTCACCACAATCCACACTAACCTGCCGAGTCTTACCATCACATACAAGTCTAGCCTTATGCCTTGCAAATGAACTATCAAATTTTCCTTATGAACAAAAATTCACATAGACCGAATAGTATTAACACCAGATGGACGGGGTACCAACTCCCACATCTTATTATCAATAAGAGCATTATATTCCTCGGTCATGGCAATTTTCCAATTAGTTTCAAGGCAGACACAAGATTACGGGGTAAGGGAGATTTAAGAACATTAGAATTCAAATTAAAATATTTTTTTGATTTAAAAATACCCCGTTGACTACGAGTGACTGGACCGGCAAATATCAAATTCAGAATGAGACAACAGCGACATACAAAAATGTCGATGTTGGGCAATGAGATAACATCGACATACATGGAATAATGGGCAAATATCAAACTCTAAGGAACTGAATATACGCCAAAGCCGACATTTTTGTAATAATCCTTTTTCCTGATATTTGAGGCTTGGCAGTTTCTACAACCTGAGATTAAATGTCTAATTAAGTAAATACGTGTAAACAGCTCAAGGATGTTTACTTGGTTATTCAATATCTGACATGTTTTAATGTTTTTAAAAATTGATCTATTCTTAGGGCAAAGGCTATCAAAGAACCTGGGACCTTTATTCAAAAATGTTGTGATAGAGCCATGCTTGTTGCACGGAGACTTATGGAGCAGGAACATCACATATGACAAGGATGGTGAACCTGTGATTCTTGACCTTGCATGTTACTGTAAGTCCTACGTTCTCGGTTTCATTATTGTTATAAAAAAATTAAGTATTATTTTTGCTTCATAATTCACTACTTCCGTACTTCGTATATGAAATATATATAGATCTCGGGAGCACCTGAATATTGTATTATCTGAGGTAAGCATGTCTGATGTAGTTTATATTACTATGGGAACTCCTGGTAGCTCATTGTACTGTAACGACCTTCTTTGTTATCAGAGCCATTAACATAACGGGCAATAGCAACAAAGATTGATACAGTAAGAAGATCAGACAGTTAATGTAAATGACAAGGATCCTGATAAATTTTACAATATTTATGCAATGATATTAGTGACAATTAGACAGGCAGACATTGAAATGCAGGACTCTACTAATAAGGTAAATATTTATTTTTTCTATGTTTCAGAGGAAGACCATTATGAGATACTCCAACTGTCCCAATTGCCTACATTTGGATTTTGAAAGGTCAAACTGGTCAAAGCCATTATGAAAATTTATGAAACTTTGGTGAAATGGTGAAAATGATAAACAATAGTGAAGTATTTCTAACTTTAAAAATTCTCAAATTGCTTAAATTTGATAAATGCATACAATCAAAGTCTAGAATAAATAAAGTTGATAAGTTTCCATATGATGTCATCTTACCTTTATTGAATACTTTGCCCCTATACTCCTAAACATTCAGTTAGGAATCAAGATTACTCTAATGAAAGGTTGACACTTAAAAATGACACTGCCTCTTGAATTGTGGCAAACTTAATATAAATCGGTAGTATAATGCTCCGGTAGCCTCTTCTATAGTTGGACATCGGGTTTAATTTACTTTCAGATATACAGCCTGGATTACGTGATTCATGTTAACGCCTACGGTAATTTGACTTAAATCCCTTCTCCCTCATTATTCTTTGTGCCAATATCATCTGCACATCACAATCTAGATGGATAGGGAAATATACATAAGTTGAACAATCTCAGTGCAATACTTATATTCTGGCTGTCAGGTGCTTGATTTTTGGTTTACGAAGTAATGGCTTCAGATGCACTAATATAATGAATCCTGTCTTCTGTAGATATGCGGCAGAATTTGGAATGTCATGGTGTGCTGGATTTGGAGGAGATTTTTACAAGGCTTACTTTGAGGTGCTGTAAATAATGACGTTTCCAGAATTCACATTTGTTTCACTTGTCTTCGACATTTTTCTTTAACAGATAATCCGTCATCTCTGATAACGAGTTAAGTATTAGCATCACATTGAATTTTGTGATCCACCATATGGGCTTAGTTAACCAGGTTCTCTGACATTTGCTTCATACTCTTCGTATTTACGCTTATTCGTTTCTGTGTTCAGGTGATGCCTGAACAACCTGGTTTTGATCAAAGGAGAGATTTATACATGCTGTATCACTACCTCAATCACTATAACTTGTTTGGATCGGGTTACCGGTCTTCTGCGATGTCCATAATTGATGACTATCTATTGTTGCTCCATGTCTAGATACTAGTTTTTTTCATTCACTTTGTTGCATGTACATGTAACTGTAAAAGAGTAGTGTAGTAGTGTAGATATTAAAAGAGTAGTACATTAGATATTTTCCATAATTAGATATTTTGTATATTTTGTATTCTACTCTTGTATTGAAAGATGTAAATGTATGTGTATATACATACACGACTGACTGCATATTACAATCAATAAAAACATTCTGATTTCCTTTCTCTCTCAACCGCCTCTTCTCTCTCTCTTCTTCTTCACGTCTTCTTTCTCTGCTTTCATCTCCATTCCTTCTCACATGTAAATAATCTTCTTCCCTCACTTCTTTTCTTTCTGTGTATTTGAATCTTCTACATGGTATCAAAGCTAGGACAGTAGATCGCGATTGCAGCGAAGAAATCGTGAATCTACGATTTGGAATAAATCGCGAGTAGATTTGAGTAGAGATGATTGTTTCTTTGTCAAAACAGAGACAATCAAGTTGCATGCAAGAAGAGATCTAGGAATATGAGTTTGTTCTGCTATAACCTCATTAGATCTGGATTAATTTTGTTTTAGATCTGGATTGATCTTGTTGACGATTAAGGACAAGACTGAGGATCTAGCGATATGAGTTTATTGTGTCGATTTGTTGTGGATTAGGAACGAGATTAAAGAAATCGTTCGAAGATGACTGTGTCGGAAGCAGTCGCAGGCAGTGGAATGGATGCAGTAGGAGAAACATCAACTCTGAGGAACAATATAGTAGACCACAACCATCCGCTATATTTGTTCCCATCAGACGCACCTGGTTCCTTATCAGTTGGAATCGTTTTGAATGGAATGGACAACTATACGTTGTGGAGCAGGGCAGTGAAACTGGCGCTGTTGGGAAAGAACAAAATGGGATTCATAGATGGTACAATCAAAAGAGAAAACTACAATGATGAACTTGCAAGGATCTGGGACAGATGTAACGCTATAGTGGTGTCCTGGCTGATTGGGAATGTAAGTAAGAGTTTACTAACAGGAATGTTGTTCAATGCGGATGCGCACAGCATATGGGAAGAGTTGAAGGAGAGGTTTGACAAAGTGAATAGCTCGAGGGCATTTCACCTTCATAAGGAGATATTCACGCTAAGACAAGGAACAATGTCAGTTTCAGGATACTATTCGAGGCTAAAGGATCTTTGGGATGAGTATGATTCGATCATACCTTTACCATCTTGTTGTCCTAAGTCGAAAGATTTTGCTAATCACCTACAATACCAGAGGTTATTACAGTTTCTTATGGGTTTGAATGAGAGCTATAATCATACGAGAAGTCAGGTTCTCATGATGCAGCAAATTCCAAGTCTAAACCAAGCCTATGCATTGGTTAATCAAGAAGAGAGTCAAAGAATTACGCCATGTAGCGAGCGATACATGAACATATTGAGTCGACTGCAATGTTCACTGTAAGAAATGGAAATAGTAAAGGAGGTCACAAGCCAAGGAAACCTTTTAATCCTAATGCTTTGTGCGTGATCATCGTATACGGCGGACACTACTGGTCGATTGTTTCAAATCACGATGCAATCATTGTGGGAAGACAGGACACCTAGAGGAGGGTTGTTATCAACTGATTGGATTTCCAGATGATTTCAAGACGAGACAAAAAAAGGCTTATACAGTTACGGGGAGTATTGGGGATACAGGACAGGAAGCTGATATGATGCAGAATGGGACAAAGATGGTGAAACAACAACAAGATTATTTCACCCCTAATCAGAGACAACAGATACTCCGTATGCTGGAAGAGAAGGATAAGAATAAAGGCCACAATGCAAACATGGCAGGTATGCACATATCTGAGGAAGCACTGCAGTGGATTGTCGACTCAGGTGCGACCAACCATATGATAAGTGATTCTAAAAACTTACACAATAATCTAATGACAGAGGGGACTGGAAAGGTTCAGCTACCAACAGGAGATTCAGCTGGAATCTCACATGTTGGAGATTATCATCTAGGAAAAGGTGATGTGCTGAAAAATGTCCTTTGTGTCCCTGCATTCAAATTTAATCTCTTGTCAGTGTCTAAAGTGACTAGGGAACTGAATTGCAGTGTCACATTTTTCCCATCGTGCTGTGTATTTCAGGACTTAGCATCTGGGAAAGTGAGGGGGATTGGTAGTGAGAAGGATGGGCTCTATATTCTGTGTCTGGATACTCATGATCGAGAGAAGGAACCGAGAAGATGTATGGCTACTACACACAACATAGATGCAAAGGCATGACATAAAAGGCTATGTCATGTACCCATGACAGTACTAAGGAAGATTTCATGCTTCAAAAATAATGTTGATTTTGTTTTGGACAATTGTGAGATATGTCCTTTGGCTAGACAAACTAGATCCCCATTTCCCGATAGCACTAGTATGACAACTAAACCTTTCCAGTTATTACATTTAGATGTATGGGGGCCATATAGAGTCGAGACTTACAATGGGATGAGATACTTTCTAACCATTGTAGATGACTTTTTTAGGTGGACATGGACATTCTTAATAAGATCAATCGATGTACTCATTGCTTTGAGACCGTTCTTTACGTAAGTTAATACACGCTTTGATTTCAAAATTCAGAGAATTAGGTCGATAATGGGTCCGAATTTTTTAACTAATCAGAGAGAACTATTTCATCATATGGTATTATACATGAAAGTTCTTGTCCTACACACCACAACAAAATGGTGTGGTTGAGAAAACACAGCATATTCTTGAGATCGCTAGAGTCGTTAAAATCCAGAAACATACGAGATAGGTTCTGGGAATATGTATAGTGTTCGCAACATACATCATTAATAGAATTCCCTCAACTGTTTTGAAAAATGAATCCCCATTTTACAGACTATACAACAAAATACCACAACTTACCCACTTAAGAGTCATAGGTTGCTTGTGCTTTGCTACTATACTTCATACACATGATAAATTTAGCCCAAGGGCAGTTAGATGTGTCTTGCTTGGATATGCTCCCACACAAAAGGGGTACAAGTTGTATGACTTGGAGAATAAGAATATTATTGTGAGCAGGGATGTAATTTTTAGGGAAGATGTCTTCCCTTTCCAGAATGAGCAGAATGAAGAAACTGTCAACATAAGGGCACATGAGCAATTTTCTTATGAGGAACTGCTAAATAATCCTATCACTAACATTCCACCAATTTCTGAAGAGTGTATTGCAGGAATTCCTGAAGAGTGTATTAGTGCAGACCAAGATGTCATAGCTGATGTTGACTGCACAGATGAAGCTGCTGGTGCAGGACATGGTGACTATGTCAATGAAACCTCTCACTCAGAAGATACTGCACATAGAAGTCCACATACAGACCTTGTAACAAGAAAGTCAGGAAGGAGTAGCAAGCCTCCTATTTGGCACAAGGATTACATCACTGACAGAGGACCTTCTAAATGCCTATATTCTATTTCTGATTGTGTTGTCTACACAGGTACTTCACCCACTTATCAGCAATTTGTTGCTAAGGTGTCTCTGGATACAGAGCCATCAGGGTTCTCAGAAGCTGAAAAGGATCCTAGATGGGTTGAAGCAATGGAATCTGAGATTAAAGCACTGGAAGACAATGGGACATGGGAGTTGGTTAAGCTGCCTGAAGGGAAGAAAGCTATAGGTTGTAGATGGGTGTACAAGATCAAATACAAGGCATCAGGAGAGATTGAAAGGTTCAAGGCAAGGCTCAGAGCTGGCGGATACAACCAAAGGAAGGAATTGACTACCGGAGACTTTCTCACCGATGGTCAAAATGGCAACGATGTAACAGTGATGTCCATTCACGATGAAGAATGGAGGATACATCGGATGGATGTTTATAATGCATTCTGCAAGGTGATCTATCCGAGGAAGTCTTTATGAGTTCTGAAGGATTCACCAAGCTACAGGAAGACACATGTGTGTCATTGCTGAAATCCCTATATGGATTGAAACAGCTTAGACAATGGAACATAAAGTTGACATCCGCTTTGTTATCATCGGGCTTCAAACAAAGTCACGTGATTATTCACTCTTCACCAAACGAAGGAAGGGCATATTGTGGTAGTGTTGGTGTATGTGGATGATTTGTTGTTAATCGCAATGATTCGACACTCATTCAATGACTAAAGCACTACAATGGCATTTAAGATCAAAGACTTAGGAGATTTGAGATATTTTCTTGGCATTGAGTTTGCAAGAAACTCACGCGGGATTTTGACGATCAAAGAAAGTACGACCGAGCTCATATCCGATACATGGGTTTAGCAGAGCCAAACACGCCTCTTCTCCTATGGAGCCAAATCGAGACTTACTATCGTCGAACTAGACGTAATTATAGTCTCTCATTCTCGTTCATCATCCAATTCGCACAAATTGTTGCAGGATCCTCTGTGTATAGGAGGTTGATTGGAAGACTATTGTACTTAACAACCACCGTGTCGACATCACTTTTACCGCCCACTCACTCACCAATTTACGCACACCTAAGGACTCACATATGAGGCGAGTCTTAGGTTAGTCGATATGTTAAGCATACACCGTGAATGGGGATTCTTCCGTCGATTCGGTGATGGTATTCTCATCTTCAAATGTATTACGCAGATCGGGAGGATGTGTAAACACCAGAGATCGATCACCGGATACTTGGCAATGTTTGGCTCATCTCCTATATCACGAAGTCAAAGAAACAAGATACGATTTCACGAGTTCTGCAGCGTAATACATGGCGCTGGCCGCCGCTACAGAGGTTGTGCAGTTAGTTGGTTTGTTCAAAGAATTGGGAGTTGCCGCTTGCTCAACCAAAGAGACATACACACGCATGCCAGACCGCCATACGGATACCGGCAACCCGCTTTTCACGAGAGAACTAAACACATAGATATCGATTGCCACTTCATTCGAGAGAAGGTTCACGCTGGACTGATCAACACCCAATTTCTCACGTCGAAGGAACAACCAGCTGACATCTTAACTAAGGCACTATGCCGACAGCAGCACACTTACTTGTTATCCAAGCTAGGATTGAAGAACATCTTCACACATCCTAGCTTGAGGGGGGGTGTAAAAGAGTAGTGTAGTAGTGTAGATATTAAAAGAGTAGTACATTAGATATTTTCCATAATTAGATATTTTGTATATTTTGTATTCTACTCTTGTATTGAAAGATGTAAATGTATGTGTATATACATACACGACTGACTGCACATTACAATCACTCAATCAATAAAACATTCTTACTTCCTTTCTCTCTCAACCGCCTCTTCTCCCTCTCTTCTTCTTCACGTCTTCTTTCTCTGCTTTCATCTTCATTCCTTCTCACATGTAAATAATCTTCTTCCCTCACTTCTTTTCTTTCTGTGTATTTGAATTTTCTACAGTAACAAGCTGTCTTTCTTTAGCTGTGGCCATTTTGAAGAGCCGTTTGTATATGTTATAACTGTGATACCCCGACATACATTTGTTGTATAATCAGCTTGAAGCTCCTAGCAACGCCATTATATAAGTATAAGTTTCACAATGTAAAGAGACATAAGTTCCTTGTACAGAAGCTAACATTTTTCATCAATTTCGAGTGAATATATTATAAAGAAACTGAGACAGTCATAAACTGGAAGTTGTTGGAGGCGAACTCTGCTTCATCCATGATACACAATTATTTATGATCAAAATTTATCTTCCCTGAGTTTACACAAATCCAAGTACGTGATACATGTCTAGAGATACACTTGTGTTGCTATATTATAATCAATTAAACATGTTTTATCTTAATTTATAACATAACCATGATAAATTAGTACGATCCCAATCCCACCACCTCAACATCTCCTGTACGCGAGAATTCTGTCTCCTCCGCTGTAGGGGGTGGGGGTGAGCCTATGCAAGTGGGTGATGAGGAAGACGATGATGATGTAAATAAAACTGAGCAGAATTCCAGGAGTAGTCTTGACAGAGTTGAGGAGAGGTTGAGGGATTGTTTCATTCAGAATAAGAGACCCAAAAGATCCCTCTCCCCGGCTTCAGCTGCGGTTGAGCAGCGACAGAGCTATGAAAATGACCGCCCTGTTATGGAATTTGATCCTCATGGGACTAGGTTGAGGTCCTTGGATCTTATTTATCAGTTTCATTCTTGAAGAATTGTGTAGAGAATCAAGAATTTGATTCTTTTCTGTTTGAAATTATAGCTACTTATTGGAGTAGTAAATTATCTAAATGTATCTTCATAATGTCCATTGACATAATCTAAGTCATTTTCCCTCGTTTGGATTATGAATTGATTTTGGCTTCTTGATTTCACTGCAAAAATGTTATAAAAATAGTGCCAAATATATAGAGCTTTTATATATTTAATTGATTGATTAAAAGGACAGCCCGGTGCACTAAGTTCTCGCTATGCGTGGAGTTCGGAGAAGGGCTGGACCACAAGTGTCTATTGTACGTAAACTTACCTTGCATTTCTGCAAAAGGCTGTTTCCACGCCTTGAATCAATGTTCGGTCACATGACATCAACTTTACCAGTTACAAAATTGTTCTTCAAAAATTAAAGACCACCCTAATAGAGGATTGATTGATTAATTTAATTATCAAGCAATCTGTGCATAACTAGAATTACACAATAATAGAGATGATACAATAATAACCACACCTCAATACCAAGACAAGTTGGAGTCGAATTCTAACCGTTCCTAAATTAATAGAGTGGTCTGATGCACAAAAATATTGTTTATACATAAACCCAAATACATTATTCGTCTGTAATTAATACTCTACTAATGAGTGTAAAAGAAGAAGGATACACGATAAAATATTTACACTGATCTGATAATTCTAGCACTTGTGATGTGTCGAATGGATTAAGGCTTTGATGAATTTGAAATTGACAACAGTAGCAAGAGGCTCAATCAAGTGTTGTGGATTGTGGAGTTTCTCTTTTTGCGGTCAACTGTAGCTGTTTGAATTCCCTTCTGGTGATATTGCTCCAGGCTTGTGGCAGCTTTTGTAAACTCCTTATTCCAGATTCTGGTACCAGTGAAGCTTAAGATAGCAAAACTAATAAAAGATAGGTGAGGCATCTACTTTCAAGTATCCTCAGCAAAGCTCGCATCAAGTGACACCAGAAACTCCTAGGCTTTAACAATCGTATTATGCAGCCTCACAAAATCATCTAGCGTAAGCTCCTCAGGTCTCGACTGAAAAAGAAAAAAGAAAGGGAAAAACCAAACGCGAGAAGAACTGATTTAGATAGAACAGTTGGTGGAGTTTCATTGACTGGATAAATGAGAAACTACGTCAGTAATACCGTTGATGGAAGACCAGCACTAACAAGAGCATCTTCAATCTCAAGAGAAGAGCATACATGTTGTAGCGTCTTTCGTAACATCTTACGTTTACCATTAAATGCACAGTTGACCTTAACCATCAACGAGGAATAGTATGTCAGCTATGAATAGTGAATAAGATAAATATTTACCATATTTAATCCTAAATTCCCAAATTTGTTTTATTACCAAGTATTGGTCTAACCACGGATTGCAGATGCTGTTTTTTTAGTTTATAAAGTAGTGCTATGCTTCCAACCGTTATAACACACTATGCAGGGGGAAAACAAAAAGGAAAGTACAAGGGTAGGCTGTGAGAACCATTGAGAAGAAGCTTTTGGTTGAAGAAACGGGAGGATAATCTACAGGTTGCTTCAGTCTGAAGGAAACTACAGCTGCATCAACCTGAAGAACACAAGAAAGACAATTTCACTTTGTGACCCAGTAGAATAATCATAAAAATTACCTACTTAACACCACCATATGGACATGGAAAAGCTATACCACCAGCAAAGATCATGTACATGATCTGAGAACTATATTCTTCAAATAATACTATTCGTGAAAAAGGTCAAGGAATGTATTAAAGGAATCAGGCTGAGAAGATATTTTTTAATGATGAAAACACGTTTCTAAACTTCTTAAGTTTCAGACATGTAGTTATGTATAACTTTTCATGGTTCTGGATAGGTGTTCAAACAGGAGAATATAAGGGGGGGGGGGGGGACTTACTTTAGGTTGTGGGAAGAAATTTGTACGCGGCACCTTAAATTTGTATTCTGGATCTGCAGAGATAAATGTAAAATGCAAAAGCTTGAGATTATTGATTAATACATACGAAAAGATTTGGCTATTTAGTTTACAAAGATGTGAAAATGTCATTGATGCTAAAGATGTGATTTTGATTAGTAGAGTTTATCTTTGAGGCTCAAAGAGTATGGACCGCCAGCATTCAGCTAAACACAAATTTGAGGTACCAAGGATCAGATGTAAAAGATGGCAAATCCGCTGCAAATAGGAGTTGATATATCAGATAATTAGAAGTGGAAACTTTGGAATTTAGGAGTAGAATTTGGAATAATGTGTTTTTTTTTGTCTCTTGGGACCAGGTAGCCAAACATGTATCCATGACCTGGTGTGACGATAGCTGGAAACCAAATAAAACTTGGAAAAGGAAGAGCTTTGGTCAGACTTGTCACCTTTCCTAGTCAGAAAAGTTACTTCGTTATATAAAGGGCAGCCCGGTGCACTAAGCTCCCGCTATGCGCGGGGACCGGGGAAGGGCCGAACCACAAGGGTCTATTGTACGCAGCCTTACCTTGCATTTCTGCAAGAGGTTGTTTCTATTGTACACATCCTTACTTCATTATATATATACACTTTGAGTAATTAGGGTTGTTTATTATCAAGATATCACCAGCAAATGTTTGTCATTGTCAGTCCAAGACTAGAGTTATGACATTGAAGTCTAAAAGTACTTCTTTACCCCTCACAAGACTTCTCAAGTACCTGAATAGAAGTTGATGAAGATATTAATGGGTCGATACTCCGAGGACCTTAAGGATGAATCCACCATGCGCACAGCTGCTTCCTCCTGAAATTCCATACAATCAACTGTCAGTAGTCCTGTCAACAATTGGGAAAGTTTGGTCTGATTTAGTAACAGGTGAAATCCATCAAACTGTTTCCTCCAAAAAGAGTTGTTTTCTTTGTTTGGTGTGCAGTGCGTGATGCCGTCCTGACCACGTGCAATTTGAGAAAGAGAAGAGAATATTTGTGAATCGGTGTTGCATGTCAAAAGAATATGGAGAGGATATTAATCATTTCTCGTCACATTCAGGTTAGCTTCAAGATAGAGGACTCTTCTTTTTTCGACTTTTAACATATAGCGTGTGTTACCACGGAATACAGAGGATAGCAGTGAAACGAAGGTAGCCTTGAAATGTCACCACTATGTCTCTTTTGGTGCTTATGGAATGGAAGAAATTGAACATAGTTTCAAAACAGTGAGAATGATGTAGAGAGCATGAAATTATCCTTTTTGTTTCACTTGTATTTTTGGTGAAAAGAGAGAATATCGTGTTGTATAGAGGGTTCACAAACCGTAGATAGGAAGATATGGAGGACGAGAATTAGGATAGAAGGTTAGTAGGTAGTTGAATTTTGTCGTGATGTGTGTGAGTGGGGTGGGGGGCTAGCCTTTCCATCTCCTCTTCTCCTTTTCTTAGTAGAAGTATTATCGCGTACATTATTACTATGTGTGTATTACTTCATTTATTCTATATCTGGATATTTTGGCTGTCTTTTCTTGCAATCTTGCATTGACTACGTTTTTTGAGCTGAGGGTCTATTGGAAACAACATCTCTGCCCCACAACGGTAGAGGTAAGCTCTGCGTCCATCCAATCCTCCCCAGACTCCACTTTGTGGGATAACACTGGGTATGTCGTTGTTGTGTTGTATAGAGGGTTCACAAACTTCATAGGTACCTAGATGCCTTGGGTTGTCATATAAACAACTTGGACATATTTTTGACACTAACTTGGAGGTCAGTAATGAAAATTTTGGCATATAAAAAGAAAAAGAAATCAGGGAAACTTACACAATACCAAAATGGATGGTGCACAAGAAAAATGACAAGACCCAAGGCAACCCTAGGGCAACCAACATTACTCACTCTAAACATGCACATGCATTACAAAGAAGCTTGCTTAGTTTTGTGATGTATCAAAAGAAATCATAACAACCTGTTGAATATTGAGATGCAAAAGCTTGGATTGAGTCAAAGAAGTTTTAGTCTTATTGCTTCAGCCAATAAGCTTTTACATCTAATCGGTGAATTCTAATCGAGACCAAGGAGGGGCAGATTGTAAAACGGTATGACAAAACTCAGAACAACCATGCAAAACCTAAGTTGTCCGGTTGAAAAAGAAAGAGAACTAAGGGCTGTACCACCATTGCCAATAATAGCCCAATACCCACAAATAATTCCTACTACCTATTTTCGACATTAGCGATCAATTAATGTGAAAGCATATTTAAACTGACAATACAAACCTGGAGTAACAGAACTACTTCTGAGAAGATATCACCCATGGGAAGAAGTTGCTTAATTACTTCTGTACTTATGTTAAAAGGTAAATTGGAGACTACCTGCAAAAAGGAAAGGGATGTACATCTCCTGTTAGCATGAAATTGAAGACATTCGTAATTTGGACTAGAAACACAAAATTCGAAGGCACAAAGTGTCAAGAATAGTACCAACAGATTCCCTATACCCAGATTCAAAGGAATAACTTGAGAAATGAATGCAGGTTCTCACCTTTGTATATTGCGGTTTCACACCTGAAGAATTTTTTCCACTTTGCGAAACTGTGGACAAATGGGAACGTATATGACATTTTGTGAAATCCTCTTGCAAAACCTATAGATGCAGTGGTCACATTATCACACTTCTATATTTCTTTGCAATAGAAGCCACTGAAGCACAGCGTATACCAAGTACATTTGTCTCCTTTATCAGTAGAAGAACACTCTATATTGGTTAAGGAACTATATTATCATATATTAACTTTCAATTCTGTATTCAAAGTGGAGGAAACTGAACCAATAATAGTTACCTTTACACAGTCTAGACTGGAAAATCTCTCCGTTACAAGGGCTGCCATGTAGGGATCCTAAATCATTGAAAAAGAGAACAATTGTGTCAACAAGATGGAAAAACAGAAGATAGAAAAGCTTTTCTTTTCTTTCTCATAACTATTCATGTAAAGATATATTTCCTCAAAGTGTTAAGTCTTAACATTTCAATGTTATATGGTTATTATATTACCACACAGAGACATGGGCATACACTCACTCACTATGCTTTAATCCCAAGCTAATTGGCTGTAGCCATTATATTCGATTTAAACCCATGTCATACAAATAATAATTAAATTGTCTTTAAATCTCAAACTTATCCTTACCGTGACATACAAGACTCTTCTAACCAGACTAAAAGTCTCCTAACATTTACTCTATGCGTGAAAAAGAAAACAATCAGAAGTATATTAATAGTGAAAAAGAATAAACCTTTTCAATAGCAAGGACAGTGGCACCAGAATTGACAAGAACATTGGTAAGGGAACCGGTACCAGGCCCAATTTCAACCACCAAATCTCCTTCTTGCACATCAGCAGCAGAAACTAGTTGCTCATTTACCTCTGAATTCAGCATGTAATGCTACAATTCACAATAGAATTGAAAAAAAAAACACTAGCTCATTCAATCATACCCATGTCTCTGTTCGATGAAATGCCCCAAAGAGCAATACCCAGATATTAAAAGACTAAAATATCAGGGAATTAGCGCTAAAACGCAGAAATACCTGCCCAAGTGACTTTCTTGGAAAACGACCTTTAGAATTGAGAGCTTTGAGGGTGGCATAGTAGTCGTCCTCAGCCTTGTTATTGATTCTTGTTTCGCTTTTAGTTTTAGATATTGCAGTTATTGTATAAATGGATTTGGGTTTGGAACTATTGAAAGCAAAGGATCCATCATACACCGCCCAATTTAAAGAGAGTGGCAGCAGGGAATGTAGCAAACAAGGCATCCGTAGTTTTTTCTGGTTATTTGTCTGTTAATTTCATGGCTTTATCCATGGGAAATGTTCACGAAAAGACAAGTTTACCCTTTATTAATTCACGCTTTATTATAAACATAAACATTTACAAAATCTAATAAAAAGTGTCGTTAAAAATATATAAAATGTTGATTCGGAAAATAAAGAATATGAACCCTTTTCAAAGATCTGATTGCTAGATCGAAAGTCCGCTAACACACAAATCAACTTTTGACATAAGAATTTTCATTTGAAATGAAATGAGATGGGCTTGGACAGTTGAACTTGGGTTGGATGAATTTTCATGGTATTTGCTTAATTCTAGCTGAATGTGATGGGATTTATCTTTTATTAGTCTTCTGTAATCACCATCTATTTTTCTTTCTTTTTTTTGTTTGTTGAGAAAGATTAAAACTTTTGGGGTTGCAGATTCTTGAATGTTAATTTATACCGTAGTTGATATAATCATGTTTTGGTGTTTTAAGAATGCGTTCATAGCTTGAAATTTGTTTGATTTAGCTGAATATGATGCGATCTGTCTCTTATTAGTCTGCTGTAATCACCGTCTATTTTTGTTTGTTTGTTGATAAAGATAAGACTTTCTCCTTTTATGTTTCTGGAAAATCTAATCATTCAGTGGAATAAACTCGCCTTTTGACCATATTCCTGAAGTAATCAAGATAACTACATGGAGTTAAGAGGATAATAAATTAGTGATCTTGAGCTCAAAGTTCAACCCTTACCCATATGGATCGGCTTAGTGAGTTGCCTGAATCGATACTGCTTCACATCCTTTCATTCCTGACCACGAAAGATGAAGTCAAAACAGCCACTCTAGCCAAGTTGGTGTAGCAGTAGAGCGCGGGACCGCAAGGTCACGAGTTCGATCCCCTGCATAAACCTTCTTGGTTGAGCCTGTCACACATGGCTTGCCAAGTGTGGTTAATCGGCTGACGTGGTTTGCAGGCTATTGCGTCAGCCCGGGGTTTACCCTGTGCGCACTCGAAAGAGTAGCGGCTGCGGGTTCCTTCGTCAAAAAAAAAAAAAAAACGTTGGCCGCAGCTGTGGACTATTATCCAAGAGCTTGATTTTGATCAGAAAGTTTTCTTTCCTAATCAGAATTTTGTGGACTTCGTGAATCGGACCTTGCTTTCTCGTGGCACTTCTTGGATCAAAAGAATTAGAATTGGTCTCCATTTAAATGCTAGTTCTCGTAAAGATTATCATGGATGGATTCTGTATGCTGCTAAGAATAATGTCGAAGAGCTCTTTCTAGATTTTGATTCAGACGGTTGCGAATGGCTGCCACCTAGTGTGTGTTTTGCAATTCGTCGCTCAAGACACTGAGGTTGTTGAGCTGCAGGATCACACCTGCTATGCAGATTAGCTGGAACTTGTTGACGAAATTAACCCTCCGGTTCTCGGTGTTGTGGGATGAAACCATTCATAAGATTATGGTGGGTGCTCCGGAACTGGATTTTCTTTGAGGTGTATTCATGCTACAGCTATGATGATCTGAATTTTGATTCTCCTTATTTAAGAGTGCTGATTGTACATGAGTGTGAATCAAATGAGTATGAACTTGGTCCCGTCATGACAATTTCAGCTCCCAATGTTCAGTTTCTGCATCTGTCAGAAGATTTTTATAGGAAATGCGTTTTGATGAATGTGTCATCCCTTATTCATGCCACCCTCAATTTTCGTACATTACTCATTCCGATAGACAAAAGAAGAACATGAAATGGCAGCAGGAAAACCTAATGGAGATAGTTAGGAGCCTAAAACATGTTGAGAACTTAACTTTGGGCACTTGGTGCATTGAGGTTAGTTTTCTAAACAAGTTATTTGTATTTAGTTTTTCGTTTCTTTTAGCCTTTTCTTCAAGAGTTTTTTTTCTTACTGTGAGGTATAAATTTGGTGTCTTTTGATCCAGATACATACTGGGTGTCTTAACCTTTGGAGCAGGGTGGAGTAATAAATACAATAGCTTGTTTTTAGTTCTCGGATTGATAATTTTCTTTCTAAGCATGACTATATATTTTTTGAAAAGGATCTAGGCATGACTATATATACATCAAATGCATTGGTAGAAACTTGGTGCTCAACCAAACACATTAGAGAGATCTTCCATAGGATCTTCCAATTGTTGAGCATTTAGGTTACTTTCCAAAATCTAATTTCTTCAAGAGATAGTGCTATTCTAATTTTTCGTTGGAACAAAACAGTATTCATTCCAAAGCTCCCAGGGCTTTCTTTTACTGATAAGAGTGCACATGTTGTATGCGTTAGGCGCACGTCACTGCCATCGACAAAACCCTAGTATTTAAGTGGAGAAGAGTAGAAGGGCGGACCCATTATCCACGGAGTTTCTAATTCCGTTCACCATTGGCCTCGGAAATGTTGGGCTTTTAAGAGGTGTGAATGAGAAATGGAGGGAAATGAAAATTTGAATTGATTAAAGAATGTACAAGAATGCAACTGGAAAAAGCTAAAGTCAAGAGCTTGACAAACTCACCAGCCACCAGAAAGGCAGAATGTTTTTCTTCCCGGGACAGCTCAATCCACACTGGTTTTCTTGCTAAACGCTTTTTACTTCCTACCATGGAATAGCCAATTTATCTTATGTTAATATAAACTATGTGTGGTATGTGACAGAGTTCGTCATTTAATGTTTCTTCTTCTGCAAAATCAATTATCATTCTCAATGAATAAAGTTGCTGTTCAACTCAAACATGAAGAATAGACTGCAATAAATAGAATATACCATGAAGATAAGGAAGCTGAATGAGTGATGAAATTTGAGGAAGTAAACCAACTCAATGCTCATAAATTGTTTGACTTCTCCTGTGATCTGTATATACGGATTGCAGGATGCACATTGTTTGGTTTAGATCCTATCGGAAGGAAGCAAGCTAGAAATTTATCATGTTTACTTATGTTCTAGTATACGGCTTGTTTTAAAAATTAACAACTTGGCTGTGTGTCTATGTTTTGATTGCACATTAGACCCTTTCTTTGTCATTAAATTCACATCAGACTTGCTGTGTACTGAAATATCTATTATTTTCCTCTGGATTCTGTGATTTTGATTGTACAAGGTTCTAGCACTAAGGGAGAAGAGACGTATTCCGTCTCAGATTGCAACTCACAAATGTGTCACATTAAGTATACCTATGAAGGAAAACCATCTTTTGGGGACAGTTAACCTGCTAAAAGGTTCACCAGGCCTACAGATGCTAATAATAGACATGGGATCTAACCTTAACCTGCTAAAAGATTTACCAGGCCTACCGTTGTTATTATGGGAAGAGGTACACATTTTCTAAACTTATTTATTATCTAACATATTCTGTGCAGAGTATTTGTCAGAAATTTGGGGAGAAGAGCACTCTCAGTCAATCTAATTCCCTTGACTAAGAAAATAATTCTAACATGTTCATAGTTTAATTCTATATTTCCCTTTTCTCTCAAATACATGAACAAATCCATTCATGAATTCTTAAATTAATCTTCTAATACATGAACAAAGAAAATTCATTTACTTTGGGATGAGTCCAGTTTATTTATCAAACACCCGCTTTGAATTAGGCTCTTGCTACCACTATATTATAAATGGAAGAAGAGAATAACACAAATTTCAAATGATAATTCTTTTTATAGGGCATAAAGAGGATGAAACAGGAAGATAACCACAAAGCGCACTTAAGAACATTTTCACAAGCTCCAGTCTTACAAAAGGACATAGTACTAGACTCACATATGTATGTATAGCTACTATGTTAGTCCTTGAACTCCTAGTTACATGAACCATCTGTAACAACTCGAAAACACGCTTTGATTATAAATTTCAGAACACACGCATTCAACTTAACACATAGGACAACTCCCAATAGAAATTGTTAAGTGTCTGGTAGAACCATAACCACGAATTGGAATAGAATAACCATTTCCGACAATTATACCATTATTTTTGCTCAAATTAAAATAGGACGAGAGGTTACCTTGGGAGGACATCATGTGAGACGTCGCTCCGGTGTCCATGTACCAATTTGCGTCCGGCGGATTAAATCCGAGAGTGTGCATGGCGTACTCAATGTCGGTCGGGTGGGCCACTGCCGAATGGGCCTCCTGCCACTGGGTCGGCAGTGGCCCAACACTGCCTGTGTTGCTACTGCCTCTCGGCCCATACATGTCAGGCCCAAAATAATTTACTGCATGACCAGTGGACCTGGGATTGGGCCTGGCCCAGTTTCTCGTCGGTACTGGGCACGGTGGCACAGCCCAGGGCCACTGGGATGGACCGCCGCGGGGCTGCCATTGCTGACCGCCGTTGTTACTGTTCCGGCCACCATTTCCGCCACCACCGGAATTCCGGTGGCCCCCACTTCTATTATTACCACGATTTCCTGCTCGATTTTTACCACTATTTCATCCTTTTTGTCCCCAATTTTGTTGTGTAGGTTCAAAATTGGTAGTACCTTCATTCGTTGGGGTAGTAATCATGGCGGAATTAGAAACGGTTGTGGCCTTTTTGGCGAAATCCGCCTCTTCAAGAATAAGCATCGAACGGCTTGGTAAAAAAGTGGGAGAGGGTTGCTTTGTCGGATGAGCGTTCCAAGTGTTGGTAAGGCTGGCAACCAATTGTAAAACCGGCGATTGTTGGTAACCGGCGAACCATCATTCTTAAGTTGATCCACCAAACCACCTTTAATTTTAAAGAATGTCCTTCATGCTCCAAAATTAATTAAAACTTGGTTTCGCTTAGAAAGTTTACTACTATTAATTGGGTATCTGTTGTTTTTGACCCTTTTGGATTTTCCGTGAAGGATTTTCAGACGGGATGCTTCTAATGAGATGTGATAGTCATGGGGAGCTATATCCAATTACAACATCTAATCAACGAACCAAGTCACCATCCACTTTTTCAGCCCTTGCACCTTCATTATGGCATGAACGTTTGAGTCATCCAGGGACACCTGTTTTAGCCTCTCTCAAACAGAATAATTTTATTTCATGTACTCAAACACGTAATTCAAATTTGTGCCGATCATGTCCACTTGAAAAACATGTTCAGCTGCCGTTTGTTTCATCTAATTCATGCACACTTATGTCATTTAATATTATCCATTGTGATATTTGGACATCACCCGTTTTGAGCTCTTCGGCCATAAATATTATTTGTTTTAGAGCATTCATCCGGAATCAGTTTGAACGGGATATTAAAAATGTTCAATGTGATAATGGTAGGGAGTTTGATAATGAGAGTTTTTGTTTTTTTTTAATTCTAATGGTTTATCTTTTCGTCTTTCATGTCCACATACTTCCTCTCAAAATGGGAAGACGAAACGAAAAATTCGAACCATCAACAACATAATCCGAACATCCCTCGGTCATGCCTCACTACCACCATATTTTTGGCATCATGCACTACAAATGACTACTTATATTTTGAACATACTTCCCCACAAAAACTTGTCCTATCAAGCTCCACTAAAAATCTTATACTTACGGGATCCATCTTATTCTCATTTACGGGTATTCGGGTGCTTATGTTATCCTCTTTTTTCATCCACCACAATTACCAAACTTCAACCCTGATCTACACCTTGCGTTTTTTTTTAATATCCGTCTAATCATCGAGGCTACAAATGTTACGACCTTTCCTCCAATAAAATGATTGTGAGTCGTCATGTTATCTTTGATGAGACAAATTTTCCATTTGCTAAAATGCTTGAGTCTGTACCACCTACCTATGATTTTCTAGATGATAACATGTCCCGGTATTTATCCCAACATTTTTTGTCACAAATTGGGCCCACTGTTTCGGCGGACCAACATGTCTCGGGAAATTTGGGCCCCGGAACAGTGGCCCAGCGCAGCAACCAAATGCCCAGCATGCTGGGCCTCCCGTTCCGAGCCCAAATTTATCTACTGTATCGTCGAACCCAAACCAACTACCTGGCAGTGGCTTGGGTCACGGCCCATTTCCCTGCCGACTGTCAGGCAGTGGACTCCCATCCAGTGGCCCACCTCAAAATACGGCCCAAAGTCTAGTCATCCGTAGTCAACATGGCATTGGCAAACCCAACACCAAATATAGCCTACACACGCAAGTCTCAAAATCACCATTACCTCGTAATGCTCTTCATGATCCAAATTGAAAAATGGTTATGGATGGATGTGTTTAATGCAATGGATCTTTTGGGGTTGAGTTAGACCCAAGATTCATTCTTTACATGGTGCTCATTCCAATTATTTGTTCACCGATGTTGGCTCCCAAATTATATTGTCCACACTCCAGTTAACGAGGTTTGGGTGTGCGGGGAATATTAAGAGTCTCACGTCGGAAATGGAATGAGAACATTCACCCTAAAAGCTAGCTTTTGGGGTTGAGTTAGGCCCAAGATCCATTCTTTACAAAAATGAACTTAGATGCTTATTCATACTTCTAACATTTTCTTTACTATTTCCAACAATGCCTTTGTGAAGAAAACTGATAGTTTATAACTTTATGTAAATTTGGATTCATTTGACAAACTAAACACTGCACTCACTACATTTTCTTGAGTTGAAATTCCATTTACCCCAAAACATAACCATTTTCCTCTTCTTGTCAGAGAAGTATTTCATGCTTCCATTAACATAAAATGAAACTAATTATATATCCATTGATCTGATCCTCTTACTGACTTCTGGAGATCATTTGTATTATCAGTTTCTGGTTCTATCTACATGTAATTAAACTTTATCTTGGAAAAACAATGTTTTTCTATCTAGCCAATAGGCACAGAAGACTCGAGCAATTCTAATGGTGCAAACTACTTAGGGTGCGTTTGGTTCGCGCAGGGTAAACGGAATGGAATCCAGTAAGGGAATGGAAAGGAAAGGAAAGGAATTACCCTGATTGTCCCTACATGTTTGGGTCTGTTTCAGAAACGGAATGGAAACGGGATCCGGGGTCGGGGGTGGTCCGGGGTCCAGGTAATGAATTGGGGAAAGGGAATGGAAATACCTAGGGGGTGGGGAATCAATGTAAGGGAATGAAAAAAGAAAAGAGGGTAAAGGGAATGGAAAAATAGGCCAAACAAACAACTTCAAAGGGAATCAGGGATTCCATTCCTACCCCGAACCAAACGCACCCTAGTGTCACAAGCGAAGCACGTCAAATGTTTTCTGCATCATTTGAAGATAGTCAAGATAACCCAATTTGTGGCACAACACACTGTTTCCATTTCTGGAGTTCATTTTGAAGAACGGAAGGGTACTAGAGAACCTCGTAATCATAGCTAAAAGGGGGGTAGATGCAAATTCACCAGAGTCCTTGCTAAAGCCTAAAAGTAGCTCAGAGATTACTAAGTCTACCTAGGGCTTCTTCCCGGGCGGTCGTTACGCTCCTCAACTGACAACATTAAGTCAGTTTGTACTCCGATATGACTATACATCGGCTGTATGGATTGTGTTTTATTTCTGCAAGGTCAGACAAATTGAATAGTTCAAACATGCTTTTGTAAGATGAATTTTGCAATTTTGTGAAGGTAAATGTTGCTTTTTGTTGAAATATTGCTAAGAGGCTTCTCGTCTCCTGGTGATTATATATTATTTTGCCTCAAGTAAGTATTTACGGCAAAATATATAGATAGACCCTTAAACTTGCCTCAATTTTGTGGCATTATCAGACAGCTTCCAAAAGTGCACACCTTCAATCATGATTTAGCTGATCGAATGTGTGATGGCAGATAAATTATTGATTTTTTATTTAAGTTGGTTGATATTGCACTTTTTTTATAATCTATTCGGTGTTTGGTACCTGTTTTGGAATTTGACTAATTTGAATTCGTGCCAAAAAGTCTCATTTTTGGGAGTGACGCGCTCCCTACTACATGAGACTTCATACCCCAGGCTCGAACCAAGGGTGGATCTAGAGGCCAGGATATTGGAAATATAAGGCGGACCCTTTATAATATCACAAGGCACAAATATGAAATAAGAAGGAGATAGACATTAAGCTCACCTCGTATGATGAAAAAAACTCCACTCTTACATAATAATAGTATAAGGGGGTTTATATAGGTGCTAAAGGATAATTCTAGACATAAAACTACTAAATAGTTTCACACACATACTTCCACATTGAAATCATCAAAACGATGCCCCAAGATCTCCTAATAGTCATATGGATAACGCCAAACATATGAACTTAGACATCTAAACACTTAAGTTAGCTATTTTCAACAACCTATATAACTTTGAATTGATAAACATAAAACTTGAGTCAGCAAGATTAAAGAAGTTCATTCTCCTCCCAAAATAGTTGTGAACTTCTGTCTTCTGTTGTTTCCAGCAGAGACTTGATGTCTATTTCAGTACCTAAGCTATTGACTTCAAGCATTACTTGAAATTGTTGCTGTCTAGAATCATAATTCCCATCATTTTCAAGTGGTGGCGCAGATACTTCATCACCAAAAAGTATTGCAGAATAGTACTCAAGATCCCTTGATGATCGATGCGCTGCCTGCGCTGAAAGCTGTTCTTGGGGTATGAGGCTGCCAGGCATTTATGGGCTTTGACATGATATTTTATTCGCCGCATTATCGAATAGTAGAAGACTCTGTTGTTCTGAAATGCTGTTAGAAGGATGATTGTATGTGAGACTTTCAGGTGGAACTGAAGTACATTGAGTTAAGGTATTGCCAATAGGGGTTTCCAAAAATTGTGGTGAAGCTTGCTGCTTGTGAATGTAGTCCTCCGAAATTGAGGAACATAGTCCAGAATACGTGTTATTCGAGATTACAGCATATGATGAGCCTGTGTCCAAAGTTGACAGATTTCCCATCTTTGCTCAATCTAAAACCAAAAAAATCCAAACCAGAATTTGAGTTTATTGGCTGGTTTGTATTTCCTAATGTGCTTCCACTTTGGATGCTGAAAAGCATGTTCTTTCTCTTGTCACCATATACCCTTTTTTTTGGTTGACGAAGAACCCGCAGTCGCTACTCTTTTGAGTGCGCACAGGGTAAAACCCGGGCTGACGCAATAGCCTGCAAACCACGTTAGCCGATTAACCACATTTGGCAAGCCATGTGTGACAGGCTCAACCAAGGAGGTTTATGCAGGGGATCGAACTCGTGACCTTGCGGTCCCGCGCTCTACTGCTACACCAACTTGACTATCCTTGCGGGTATTGTCACCATATACCCTGAAGTTACTACCATGAGCATTCTTGGCACAAATGTTGAATGCTGTCCAATTAGGCTACTTTGATCTGCTTGTCGCGAATTTGCAAAATCCAAGAGACTGTTCTGCTGCTGGAAACTGCCCATTTGGCCAGAAGTTGGAACATTCATTCCACCGGTTCTTTGCTGGAACTGTGTCTGAAATGGCTGTTGTATAGAATGAGAATATCTTCGCGAATCGCTGAAATTTAGAGAAGATAGGTATGGTTGAACTTGAAAGCATTTTTCTTTAGCATCGTTTGATATGATTTGGTCATATATAGAAGCAGCTGAACTTTCTTGAGCTCTTTTAAGGCACACACGATATTTCTGCAAATAAGTTACACTCTTTTGTTTAATACTAGCAATTAAAATTTAACCATAATAGTATATCACAAGAATTTAATATGTCATGATTTTGTGAAGGGAAAAGGGTCATATTTGCCCTTAAACTTGAAAAATGAGTCATATTTGTCATCCGTTAAAATTTAGAGTCAAATATGTCCTTACCCAGGGACGTCACGTAGCCGTTGGGACCCATCATCGATTAAGTACTCCACTATTTGGTGCTGTCAAATCAATTACTATTAGCTCATAAAAGCAACAACTAAATTTATGATTGTACAGAACTTCATAAATCTAATCAATCAAAATAAATAAATGAAAACTGCAAGAAAACTAGAAATTAAAAACCTCCATAAATCAAAATGGGTAACCATAAGAATTACCAAAAACAGATAAAATTCCAACAGCTTTCATAAGTACAGACAACCGCGGACCCTCTCGTCTTCTCCGGCGAACCCTGTAACAGATCCGACGATCTGTTGTCGATTTGGATTGAAGGGGAAAAGGGGAAAGGAAGAGAGAGAGAAGAGAGATAGGGTTTAATATATTTCTCAATAATCAAAATGAGTGATAGTTGCTGGCTTTAAGCCTTACAGTGGCCAAAACATAAATAAAAGATTAATGGGACTAAAGAGTATTACTATTACAAAAATAGGGACTTAATGTGAATTGATAAAAGCTGTCACAAAAAATACAACTTTGTGACATTCCATCCTCCTTCGAATTAATCTTGTCTTCAGAACGTGGCAATCTCGGGAAATTGCGACTTGATGAAATTGTAGTCCTCCCAAGTAGCTTCTTCAGGTGCAAGGTTGGCCCATTGTATCAGGATCTGCGTATTAGCTCTATTTCCTTTCTTAACCAGTCTTCTATCCAACACCGCCACTGGTTCAGTTCTAATTTGACCATCTGTCGAGCAGAAGGGAGGGTCTATTGAGGGTGATATGTGATTTCCAATTCTCTTCTTCAACTGCGAGACATGAAATACAGGGTGTATTCTTGCTGTCGGGGGCAATGCTAACTTGTAGGCTACGGGTCCAATTTTCTGGATCACCTGATATGGGCCATAAAACTTGGATGTCAGTTTGAGACTTGTTCTGATGGCAACTGAAGTCTGTCGGTAGGGCTGTAATTTCAGATATACCCAATCCCCTTCGTCGAATTCTCTTTCGGTTCTCCTCTTATCCGCATTGACTTTCATTCTGTTCTGGGCTGCCAGTAGGTTCTCCTTTAACATCTTAGTCACTACTTGCCTTTCCTTAAGTAACTGGTCGACTGTGTCTACCTTGGATTGAGTGATGAGTTCAAATGTCAACTGAGGTGGCTCGTATCCATACATTACTTTGAATGGTGTCATTTTTAAAGCTGTGTGGTAGTTGCTGTTGTACCAGAATTCAGCCTGTGATAACCACTTATGCCACTCCTTGGGCTTGTGACTAGTCATACACCTCAAGTAGTTTTCCAAGCATCTGTTGAGTCTTTCTGTCTGTCCATCAGTTTGTGGGTGATATGCTGAGCTATAGCATAATTTCACCTGCAATAATCTGAACAGCTCTTTCCAAAAGTTGTTGAGGAACACCTTATCTCTATCTGAAACTATGCTCTTAGGCATACCATGCAGCTTGTAGATGCAATCTAAGAATAGCCGAGCCACTTGAACTGATGTAAAAGGGTGATTGAGACCAATGAAATGGGCATATTTACTGTACCTGTCAATGACCACCAATACAGTATCTTTCCCTTCAGATTTAGGTAAGCCCTCTATGAAATCCATAGAAATATGTTCCCAAGCCCTTTCTGGTATGGGTAGGGGTTGTAACAGACCTGGATAAGATACTTGCTCACTTTTACACCTCTGACAAACATCACAACTCTGAACTGCAGATTTTATGTCCTGTATCATACCGCCAAGAAAAACAGCCTGAGTCTCGTAAGTTGCCCAAGCTCACGAGTGCCCTCCTGCACTGGCCGATGTACAGCCATATCAGTTTGTGCCTTAAGGATCCATTCTGCCCTACCCATACTCTCCATTTGTATCTGATCAGTCCTTGTTGTATAGATAAGTCCAATTCAGGTTCAGTGTTGGTACTAATGGTGGTGATGGCCTGTAAGACTTCAGGATCCCCTTTATAACTCTCCAGGACCTCTTCAATCCACTTAGGTTGAATTTGTGTGATCACCCTGCAGTGTGGTACCACTGTCTCAGTGTCAGACTCTCTTGGGCAAGGTACCCTTCTGGATAATGCATCCGCAACCACATTCTCGACTCCTTTCTTGTATTGGATATCAAAGCTCAAACCCATCAGCTTAGTCAATCCTTTGTGTTGTAATGTAGTGGTGATCTTTTGCTCTTGTAAAAATTTAAGACTGAAATGGTCAGTCTTGATTATGAAATGTTGTGGACTCAGGTAATGCCTCCACCTTTCCACTGCTTGCAGTAAAGCTATTAGTTCTTTTTCGTAAGTTGATAACCCTTGATGCCTCTTACTCAGCCCTTGACTCATAAAAGCTAGTGGTTTCTTCTCCTGCATCAGTACTGCCCCAATACCAGTGTTACTTGCATCCACCTCTAATACAAAAGTCTTATTAAAATCTGGTAAGGCTAAGACAGGTGTGCCAGACATAGCCTTCTTCAATCTGTGGCGGATTACGCCTCGAGTTCCAGCCAAACTCCCCTTTCTTCAGCAGACTTGTTAATGGTTTACTAATGTGAGCATAATTTTTTACAAATTTCCTGTAGTACCCAGTCAGTCCTAGGAATCCCCTTAGTTCTTTGATAGTCTTTGGTTTGGGCCACTCCATCATAGCAGCAACCTTCCCAGGATCAGTGCTCACCCCATTGTGGGCAATAATGTGCCCCAAATATTCCACTTGAGGCTGTCCAAATGCACACTTGCTGAGCTTAGCATTCAATTGATTGTCTTCAAGCAGTTGCAGGGTAGTTTCTAGGTGTTTCAGATGCTCATCCCCAGTTTTGCTGTAAATCAAAATGTCATCAAAGAAAACCAGGATGAACTTTCTGAGATGATTCTTGAACACATTATTCATGAGGGCTTGGAATGTGGCAGGTGCATTAGTGAGGCCAAAAGGCATCACTCTGAATTCCCAGAGTCCATGGTGTGTCCTGAAAGCAGTTTTGTACTCTTCCCCTTCCTTCATCCTTACTTGATGGTATCCTGCCCTAAGGTCCATCTTAGAGAAGATTTGAGCTCCAGCTAACTCATCCAATAAGTCCTCCATCATTGGTATGGGATATTTATTCTTCACAGTCAAGTTGTTTAGTTTTCTGTAGTCCACACATAGCCTCCATGAAGCATCTTTCTTCTTAACCAGCAGGGGGAAAAGGGATTGGCTAGAGTTACTGATCCGCTCAACCATTTCTGTGATTATGGCTTCAATAGCATTCTTTTGGTCAAAAGAGTACCTGTAGGGCCTTAAGTTGAATGGTTGGGCTCCCGGAATCAGATTGATTCTGTGATCACATTCCCTTTTTGGTGGAAGTTCAGTGGTTTCTTGGAATACCCTCTTGTACCTCTGCAACAGCTTCTCAATTGCTGGTACCCTCAACTCACCTACTGTTCTTTCCTTGTTATTGATCAAGGCTAGTTCAGCTACTACTTCACAGCTTCCACATTGTAACAGTCTTCTCAGCTTCTTAGTGTCAATGGTTGTTACTTTAGCATTATATTGCAACCCATACAATGTGATCATCTTCCCCTCATACCAAAAGCTCAGGCTGTGTGGTCTGGTGTGTAAGATGATAGGTGATACTTCATTTATCCAGTCCATGCCCAGAATCATATCACATCCCCCCACTTTGAGTAAGCTAAATTTAAATTTGAAAAGGTCCCCTTGCATTGCCCACTGGAATGCTGAAACCTCCTCCTGACAAGTCATTTCCTGCCCATTGGCTACCACTACCTTCAAAGGTCTCCTCATAGGTTGCTTAGTCAGTTTTAGTCTTTTGGTGACATAGGGATCAAGAAATGAGTGAGTGGATCCACTGTCGATTAATACTGTAATTGGCACCTTGTTGACATGTCCCAAAATCCTTATAGTTGATCCTTTTCCCTTGTCTGAGCTTATCCCCAACAAGGCATGAATTGAAACTTCAGCTTGTTCTTCCTCAATTCCTTCTAGTGTATCAGCCACATCCACAAACTCTTCAGGCTGCTCCTCATCACCCTCTTTTTCTATGCCTTCCATAGCATGCAAAGTCTGTAGCCCTTTAGCTCTGCATTGATGACCAGGTGTGTACCTCTCCTTACACCTATAACACAGCCCTTGCTGCCTCAGATTCTCCAGGTGTGGGGGTAGGTTATTTGGAATAAAGTTAGGTTTTATGGGTGGTCTTTGGTTGGTATAAGGGAGTTTGAGTGGGATTTGGTAAGTTGGGTTATGGATAAGCTTATTTGGGGCATTTACTGACTGTTTTTGGAAAAGGCTGTTGTTAGTTTTTGGTGGTGTATGGGCTGTATATTTGTGGTTGGCAAAAGGTGTAAGGGCTTTAAAAGATTCTTCATATAACTTGGCAACTTCATACGCATCCAACACAGTGGTAGGGGATGCTAGTTTCACCAATGGTTTGATTTCTGGCTTGAGTCCACTGATGAAGCTGGCTACGTAGTGTGCTTCATTAAGTAGTGGATTTAACACAGCCATGTGGCTGATTAACTCCTCAAATCTGTTTTGATAGTGTTCTACCGTACCTTCTTGAGTAATTTTATTAAATTCCTCCACCACATCCTGTGGTCTTAAACTTCCAAACCTCCTACAAACTTCCTCACAGAATTTGCCCCACGATGGAACCCCTTTTTGGTGTAGTGTATAACCATCCAACCACAAGTCGACCCTATCACCGATATGTACCGACGCATATCGTAATTTTTCGTGGTCTGGAACATTATATAACTCGAAAAATTTCTCACATTTTCTCAACCAGCTCCTGGGGTTAACCCCTTCAAACTCCGGAAAGTTAATTTTGGGTTTTTGGGGTCTGTATTGGTTATGGTTTTCAGGAGTGTGAACTATGGTTCCGGATAATGTTGGAGGTGAGGACACCGGGTTTTACGAAGATGGGAGGGCTAGATAAGAGGGGTGCTGGTGGAAAGGTGAATCCCCTCCCGACACTACCACTCGACGACGCAAACTGCTGATAATGAGATTTAGGGTTTAGATTACCTTCCGTCAGTTCGTTGTTGTATCCGGTCTGATCTGCGTATTGGTTGGGATGGTTCAGATGGTGAAAGGGGTTGCATCGTTCTGGCGACGCCAGTGTTGAGTTTCACGTGTTCTCAGAGCAATAAATCGAGCTTTCGATTCAGTTCACGAGTTGCTTCGGCGTATTTCAGATCGAAGGTATCCAGCCTTCTGTTGGTTTCGTCTGATTTCTTCCCGTTTTCCTCTACTACCACTGCTAGCTGAGCTTTCAATATTCTCATGTCGTCGTATAGGTGTTGTAGTTCCGGCGGAAGGTCGGTCCCCGGCGTCGGAGGAGCTCTGATACCATTTGTAACAGATCCGACGATCTGTTGTCGATTTGGATTGAAGGGGAAAAGGGGAAAGGAAGAGAGAGAGAAGAGAGATAGGGTTTAATATATTTCTCAATAATCAAAATGAGTGATAGTTGCTGGCTTTAAGCCTTACAGTGGCCAAAACATAAATAAAAGATTAATGGGACTAAAGAGTATTACTATTACAAAAATAGGGACTTAATGTGAATTGATAAAAGCTGTCACAAAAAATACAACTTTGTGACAAACCCACGCCGTCGGAGTACAGACAATCATACTGCAACACCCAAACCTCCAAGAACCGCCGTAGCACATCCCCACCGGAGATCGAAGCTCCGGTGAAACCCTGTCGACACCCAAACCTCCAAGGTCTTGAAACTCCGGCGGCTTTGGTTCGGTTCTATTTTTTATTCGTTGCATATTCTGTTTGTTTGGACTGATTGTTTCGATTATTGAATCTGGCCGGAGTTTAAAAACTCCGGCGGCCTTGGTTCGGTTCTATTTTGGATCCGTTGCATGCTTTGGTTGTTGGGACTAATTTTCCGGGTTTTGTGTCTGGTTGTTCTATCGACTTACTGTTGTGGTTTTGTTGTCTGAATTTCGAATTTCTGATTTTTTTTTTATCTGGCCGGAGATTTTGCACGATTTTTGGTCGCTCCGGCGACATTCTGAATTTTCTGGTATTAATTGTGGTTTTCCGGCGAACTGGCGTCGATGATGGGGTGGTTGGCTGCTTAGCATGTCTTGGTAATTTGGCAAATTCCATTTTCAGTCACTATGGGAAAATTAAGCTGTTAGAGTGAACGGTTTGATATTTTCCTTCTTGGTTATGTGAAATGCAATGTAGTCTTCTTTTAGTGTTACACTTCTCTTATTTTTCATTTGTCTTTCTCTGCTTTGTCAATGAAGGGCTGGTTATGGATCTGAAAGTGACGCGGATGATGAGGCAGCAACTGTAAACTGTATATTGCTGATGTGTCTCCCACGTGGTGTCCACACGTCCATTTCTGTTAAAAATGAACAAATATAACAACTTTCATAACGGAAAGGGCATATTTGATCCCAAATTTTAACGGAGGAAAAATATGACCCTTTTCCTTAAGTTTGAGGGCAAATATGACCCTTTTCCTTTGGTGAACGAAGGCATTCAACATCTGTGTACATGCATCAAGGGACAAATTCTAGGTCCTTGCTCTTAATGCAAAGATTTTGCTATATATTAAATGCTTCAATCATGTGCTTACTAAAACTGGAGATTCATGTATTAATATCAGAGATTTTGCAGTAATAACGCTTTTATGATTCACTTTTCCTTATCTTGGAGAATTTCTAAAACAGAAAAAGAAATGCAATGTCCACAAAAAAAAGAGTAAATTTGCTTTCCACCTAGCCTCCACATCCTCAGAGGTGGCAATCCTGGGAGGAAAAGATGGAGAAAAAAGAAAATAAGTTAACAGGAAAGCATATCTGATGGAAAATTGATATCAATGAAGTAAAATGATTCAAAGTTCTGCAGAAAAATGATAATATATTAAAACACACCTGCAAATGACTGGCAACATGTTCTCCAGTCAATCCATTCCAGGCTCATTCATAATTTCAACTATTTTCTTTGGAACAGCCTCTGGATATCAATTAAGTAAAAAACAAAGCATCGTGATTATCAACTTTAATAAATATCAAGTGTCAACTACATCAGTTAGAACAAAAAGAAATTTAAGTCTCAGATGAAAGAAGGGGAGAAAATGTTTTACTTTCATGGCCTAACTGATGAATAGCTTGCACGAAATTTTGATGCATCTTTGGAGTCCATATAACCCTTCGTTTCTTTTCGATGTCTCTATTTTCGACATTTTCTTCACTTCTGTCACTGTGAGCTTTTCGATTACCCTTCAGATCATGAGCCCTTATTGCTGCATCAGTGTCAGCAGATGATGTGTTTTCTGTACTTGTTTCTATAGTTACTTGCTAAGGCAATCTTAAAGCATTTTCATCATCATTTTCTTCTTGAATATTGACTGCTGCTTTTCTACTTTTTTCTTTCTCTAATGCCATTTGCCAAAACTTGTTCATCTCATTTGTGTCTAAGAAATCCACACATATGCTGCAACAATACAATCTTGGACTTGGCTTTCATATCTTGTATCATCATGTGACATTACTGTGGAAAGAATGAGTAACCCCTTTAAAGATTTTGTAAAAGCTTGACGAATAAAACTACTAAATACCAACAAATTCTGAACTAAAAAATATTACCATAAAATAAACTAGAATACACTTACAAATGGTAGGAAGAATGAGTTTGTTCTTGATGATTTGGAGGATGTCAACCCCATTTGTGTCCTGTGGATGGTTGTAAGAACAAGATTGAGGATGTACTTTCTCTCCCAAATGGCATTTAAAGTGTCAATTGTTTTTCCAAATTGCAAAACTGATAAAACAGAAAGACAAGAGTTCAATGTTAATAGTTTTATTTGAACTAAGATAACAATGTTCCAAGAAAGATATAGAAACTATTATGGAATCCATTGAAGAGAAGCAGAATAAGATGAATATTCCACAGGAAACTTTATAAGTAGTAGATATATACCTTCATAAGTTTGGTGTTGAAGCATATCAGAAACAATATTATGACAAGTAATCATCAAGGACTACAAGTATGCAAATTCTTTTAGTCCCCATATCAGATGATGAATTGGCATTAACTCCCTGGATGTCCATGTTTTTTTACAGAGATGTAAAAGTTAAGGAAGATGTTTAATTTGGAGCTAAGGTGGCAATAAGGATATGATATTGTATTTTGTAAGAGCACGGGAAACACAAATTATTTCCATTTATTGCTTTTATACGTATCGAACAAGGTTATTAACATTCTTATTTTTCACAGAAAGTGCACAATTGTTTATCGCCCCACCCACCCCCCCCCCCCCACACACACACATAAAAGAACAAGGAAATTTCATAAAATAGGTATCGAACGCCGAGTGAGATTATTTTTCCAAGAACTTAGGTTATATTGGCTTAAAGAGGTTATTAACATTCTTATTTTTCACAGAAAATGCACAAAAGTATGCCATCAACTTTGTGATTTCCATATATATATTTGTAATAATTGCACTCGCTAAACTAATTAAGGCATGGTTCATCAGGGCTCATTTGGTACGTCGCACTGGACTGTACTAATTTCATTGAACTGTACTGGACTGTACTGTATTAATATATAATGGACGGTATTATAGTATTAATATATAATGGATTGTATTTTTTTATTTTTAGTACAGTCCAGGAGAGATCCACCTGCTAGATAGGTCTCAAAAATGGCAGTTGAACTTTACTATTTCTAAAAATAGTACAGTCCAGTGCGGCTGAAAACGTCCACCAAATACTGTATTATATTTTTGTCCAGTACAATCCAGCTTAATATAGCGTACCAAACGTGCCCAAGTGTGTACACACCTGTGAACGTTATACACTTCACAGTATATAGAATAAACACTGCCTTGTCATAACTAACTAATCAAAACAAAACTTTTTTCCATAACAATTTTCATTTCAAATTATTGAAACAATATGATAATATCACATTAACAATGTAGGTTGGGAGTTCAAGTGACAATAAAAATTAATCGATAACTCCTCTACTTTAAGAGGGGCTACACCAACATTGTGCTTCAACCTTCAATTTATCTAAGAACCAACTAGTTGCTATGTGAAAATGGGAAACAGTGAGGTTGAAGGAGATCTATAGAACAAATATTTGAGGGCGCAGAGCCGTCTTTGAACTCGTGTGAGGTGTGCTATCGCACAGGGACCCCCGAAAAACGAAAAAATTCAGGGCCCTTTTTTCATTTTTTATTAAGTAGTATTAGCCAGAATTTACTGTAAAGACTCATAATTCGCAGGTCTTGGCCCAATTAAGGACCCACTTTTACGAATTAGAACAGGTCCCCAAAAATGTTTGAGACGGTCCTGTTGAGGCGTTTGGATACTTATTTTTGAATTTTCTTAGTGTAAAGAAAAGTGGGATATCCTCACTAATTCTAAACTCTTTACCCTTTGTAAGAATCAAACCATGTTTTACTCCTATGATTGCTTTGCAGTTGAATAATTTTTTTAAAGAACTGTATTTATTTTAAGTTTAAATCAATTGTCATAAACGCATAGTGAACACTGCAACTAATTGACTTAAAATCCTAGATTCACCTCCTAACCCTAGCAAAAGGGAACGCAGCGCATGTGCAGGGGCAGGGCATGTAATATAAGCAGAGAGTAAATCAAATTTTTGTTCCTTTTTCTTAAGTCAGCCAACAAAGGACTAGATTTATTTTCTTAGAGTAAGCTATACAAAACACCATAATACAAATCCCCCAAAAATATCAGATAAGGTGTAACTTGGGGTCTAGTAATAAAGTGGCAGTATCCAACACCATTTGCCTTTAACTGCAAGTAAAAATATGTGCATTTAACAGAGGAAAGAAGTTGCCATTCTGACAAATGAATCACTAATTGGCACCATTGCTGCAAAGAACTCTACATTTATCTCATTTACACAGGTCAGCTTGCATTTACCAAATGGGAAAGAAAACAAAATAAAAGAGTAATATGCACATCATTCTGACAATTGTTGCCTAAGAGAAAAACTCACGTACATTTACCTCATTTACAAGTATCTTGCATTTACCAAATGGGGGAAAAATTAAGATCAATATGCACATCACAGTGGCAACCAATTTACAGGATCATGCTGCATGGCTAATCGAACAAAAGCTTGCGTCTAGCTGACTTGGAGTAGTTTCGGATGGGTTCTTTATCTCTCTCTTCAGAAGTATCCACACTAATCTTTGGACATCCGGCTTCACTCTCCCCTGGCTTCTCATGACAAGGGACTTTGGATGACCGATAGAAGCTGGTGATGCTGGGTTGAACACCTCTTGGTGATTCTGAATTTTCAGACTTCACTGGTCTTTTTCTACTTGATTTTGATTCTTTTAGTTCCTGGAATATCATAAATGAGCATTTAGTAAACAAAACAAACATCCTTGCGGAATGGAATGGGGTGGAGGGGTCGAAGTAGGGCAGAGAAAAAGTATATCATTCTTCACCTTGTCTTTCAAGAACTGGGACACCTTCTCTGGAAAAGCATTCTGTACAAGCACCATATCTTCTTCAGTCGACAAAAAGCTGCATCCATCTCTGATATGAATCTGCAGAGCATCAGGTTCATCCACCAAATCTGTGGACTCATCAGCTATCCCCGGCTCCTGCTCCGTATCAGGGTCTTCAGAAGGGATGCTAATTGCATTGCCCAATTCACATGTTGGTTTCTTCCAATTGATTACGTAAAGTTGATGTCTGAATCTTGTCTTCACCCGCTGAATGGAATCAAACTCATACTGTCCGCCTAACAATTGATCTTTGGAATTTGAGGCTACGTCTCTTAGAAATATGGTGGATAACATTGGAAACATTCTTTGTCGGGTATACGATGGTTTCCAGTGCTGATAATAAGCCAGATAATCAACAAGCATATCAATCTTTGGATTTCCCCATGATAAATGATAATCACCATCTGCAAAAATATTGCCATGAGGGTGAACGAGGTACAGAACGATATAAAGTAAAAATAGAAATTAAAAAAAAAAACTTGAGAATAGGCAAGAGGGCACCTTATGTAGGAGTTCAGACTACTAAATTAAGAAAAATTTGCACTAACATGAAATAGTGAAAGTTTAGGGAATGTTTTCTGTTAGAACCGTCACATAATAAGAAGCAACAATAGTAAACTTATGACAATAAATTAAAAGTTTAGCTGGAAGCTATTTAGGTCTACCAAGAATCCAAGATTGTAAAGCCGTTAATACTATATAGAAAAATATAAGAAAAATGAAATGAACTTGTTAGAATTGATTGTAGACAATATACAAGGGGCCTCCTCAACATGAAATAAAAAAAGTTATTAGATAGGAAAAATAATTTAACATGATATACTGAAAATCTAGACTAAGGCAAGATTCATATTCATATACCAGACTTACCTCACCATTTGAGCTAGGCTTTAGGTTTAAGTTAGGCCCAAAATCCCTAATGTTGAGCTAACAAAGTTGGGCTGCCCATGTTATATCTTCACTCTGAATATCCAGCCCTAGGCGTGCAGGGTGTTAGAATCCACATCAGTTAAGTGAATGGAATGTAGTCTCCTTATATGGTCTTGGGCAATATCCTCACTACTTGATCAAGCTTTCCGGGTAAAATTAGGCACAAGGTCCAATTTGTCAACAAGAGGCTAGGAAAATCATACAAGTAGAGCTGAAAAAGAAGACAGAAAATGTAGAAAAGGAGGACTAAGGGTTGTGGGAAATCCTTATTGGCTCTATTATTCACACTTACAAACCACTGGGTTCACATTTATAAGCAAATTCATGAATTAGATGCCATCGCGACTAAGACAACTTAAATATATCAAACTAAAATATGATCTATTATTCACAATCAAATTGTACTTATTTTCTCAGGTCTCTTTCTCTAAATGTGTAGACAGCACCACAAACTGGCATACTATATACAGGAAATCTTTTGTCATAATTGCCAGTTCACTCACCATATTGCTGTTGCTTGTTCAAGTACATTTCTGTGATCTCTTTGTTTGGGAAATTCTGCTCCGAGGCTATCATTCTGCAAACTTTGATCTTCCAATTCTCATTTCTTTTCTGTTCTTTTTCTTTATTATCCTGTCATATAACACCACAGCCAGCATTTAGTGAAGGATGAGACCAGAAGGAAATGTCCTGAATAAGTGGCCAGACAGGATGACATGTCATTTCAAGAGAAGATCAATGAAGCAGGTTGTTTCAGATGTACCAAATCACATGAGGAGCAATTACACTTGAAGCACAATGGTTTCTGAATGCAACCTTCATTGGCAGTGGAACTGCAGTACTGACAAGCAAACTTGAGGTGAGCTTTCTTGCTGCCCGGGTGCCCACAGAATGAACAATGTGGCACTTTGGTCTTCCGAGGGCTCTCATCTGAACTGGGTATAGAACTACCGTCCAAGTTGACATCACACTGAAACACCTGTAGATCCCCTCCACCTATTCCCTGCAACCTGCACTGATGGGCAGTTAACCACTAATCATTGTTTTCATAGCAACAACTTTAATTTGGAAAACATCATCATTGACTCTCCATGCCCATAATCCAACTGCTTACTCAGTTCAAAAGAAATGCATACCTAGACAAGATCTCATCATCACTGAAAGATTTGACAAAACGCAATGCTGTTTCAAGCCCGATCCCAGGTACACCAGTCAAGTTGTGGTCATTTCCCACCAAAAGCGAAATTGCTATCAACTGATTCCTCCTCAGCCCAAGACCAGACTCAATATCCGACATGTGATAGCACTCAAATGGTTCCTGGATCAAAAATGAGATGCAGCTTTAGGGAAATTGAGTTTTAGACTCAATGTATAACATGTGATATCAGTCAAATGAAGGGGATCCTTGGAGCAACGGTAAAGTTGTCTCTGTGTGACCTATATAGGTCATGGTTTGAGCTGTAGAAGCGGTTCTGATGTTTGCATTAGGGCTGTCTACATCACACCCCTTGGGGTGCGACCTTTCCCCAGACCCTGCTAACACGGAATGATTTGTGCACCGGACTATCAGTCAAATTGCTTGTATACAAAGTTGTGGGCATTTCCCACTAAAAGCATGATACTCAATGTATCAACTTGTTTCACTAGATAAATAACTCTACCGGTCTTCCATACAATGCAAAGTTCATGAAAAATCTTATCAAGAGTTATGCTAGCACATCCCTTTCTGATAGAAAATATTTAGTCATAACGCAACGTAGAAAGGTGAAAATTTTGAAAGCACTAAACTAAATTTGAATTAAGAAACTAAAAGAATTACAAAAGAGTACCACTAGAGTACTTCTCTATTAAATGAAGTGTTATCATAAATGGTTAAATATGACAAGTATTAAGTATATTACAAATATTCACATAGAAATCAAAAGAGCCTAAAACACATCATTTTTCTTATAATTGACGTTATAAAATTTTCTTGTGTAAAAGTAAAACAAATACTAATAAAGAGCGAAGAAGACAAACTCTATACTAAGAAAATTTAAAGACATATTATCTATATTATATTATGAACACTTAGTTAGTTAGGTATCATATATCTATTGTATTAAAACTTTTGGTAAGAACAGTAACTCATTTAGATTCATTTTTTTACTAGTATTGCTCATGTATGCAAACTAGTTGTAGGAATGTGGGCCCAGCATATCCCATTAAAAAGAAAATACAAATGAAATGAGAAAGATTCACATACACAATAAAAGAAGAGTAAACCTTACCTTATCCAAAAAAAAAAAGAACATCAAAAGAAGAATTCATATTTTCATGTGTTTCATACCAACACACTAAAAAGAGTTTACATCTTTCATATGTTCTCTACCACATACAAATACTTGGGAGCATAGTAAAAGCATCTATTTTAACCAATGACCTCATGCGAAAGGAGAGTCCAAGAACACTTACATTGAAGTTGGGTTGCATATTTTTGATAACACAATTGGCTCCGAAGAGAAATGCATCACTGTCAGAAGTAATACAAGCATCAACTAGTCCTTCTCTATTCAACTGTGCACAGAGTGCTTCAGCTTCTCCTTTTGCATTTAGGACTGGCACTCCAAGAAGTCCAAGCAACTCCTAATGGAACATTAAATTACTTTAGCTAACAACCAGAAACATGTCACATTAGCAGCTATGCAAGAGAGGAAGGTCAAGCTCACTCAAACATCTAAGAAGAACTTCCATGTGTGGAGACTTGTAAAAGTAAAGGGAAGTTGGATAAAGTCAACAATAAGAGACTGTGCTGCATGTAGTAACGAGACTAGGAAAAAACATCCCGGTATTTTTTTTATCAAGACAAAACATCCCCGTGTTTTCCATAGGACAAACTAAATACAATCCATAAGCTTTTCTCCTATAATAGAGGAAAGTTATAAAACGTGCCACTGAAAGACTCTACTGAGACAAAGATGATATATACATGATCTTGCCTGAACTGACCATATAGCAACCTAAAGTGTGGACTCCTATTACAAGACAACCCTCAATTCCCTTCAATTTTTATGTAATATCATTCCTTCCATCTGAAAAGATTGACTTTACTGATAACCTTTTGCATGTCATGGAGAACAGTCAAAGCTACATGAAAGACACTAAACTTTGCATGATTTCACCCTATGCTGGGTCAGTGAAAAAGTGAGATATTAGGGTACATTACAATACTATAAAAGCATGTGATGGTTTATCTTACTTGCTCTTCAAAATAAAGTATGTAAATAGCTCCTTAACCAAAGTAGCTTCCTAATCCTACTACCCAATTTATTGGAGGTAAGTTATCCAAAACATTACCATAGCCTCAATCCTTGCTATAATATCAAAGACTTATTGATGACAACTACTTCTACGTATTAAAGAACCTAGGCCAGTGTCATGCTGAACTGCAAAGGAGAAATTTTAAGATAAAGAAACCCAAAGATACATGTTGATAAGAGAGTCGAAACAAAAATAGTGACAGTACACAAACTTACAACACATTCTTTTTCGCATTTCTGAAATGCCTTGTTCCTTCCAATTGTAATGCCCTTCTCAGCCACTGGAAAACTCGATAAATCAATTCCTGATGTCCGAAAAAATCGTGCAATCCTTGCCTGAGACTTAAGCGGTGATGCAGTACCATCCGTGACAAAAACAGGAAATGCCCCAAACTACAAAAACATCATAAAAACATTTCCCTCAATACAAAAATTCGCCGAGCAGCACCCATAATGCTCCCATTGAGAAACCAATACAGAAAAAGCAAGTCTTTACAATGAATGTTTTTTCTTATGTTCAAAAGGTCTTTACATTAACTCCACCTCTCTAAATTTCGCAAAGCATACCCAGTCCCAAGCTTCGACTGGCGTAAAAATTGTCAAACTAAACAAATCAATACTCAATGTTGAAAAGAGCCTGATGGGTACAAATGATTTAAAAAATTTGTCTACCATTAGTATGGAATCAAAACATAATTAATTGACATTTTCTTAACAATGATGATCAACCTCCAAGGTAAGGGTAAGGACCGCGTACACTCTAACCTCCCCAGACCTCACTTATGTGATTACACTATGTATATTGTTGTTGTCGTCGTCTTAACAATGATGATCAAAGATGACATGTATACATTTGTTAAGCAAGCTCAATAACACCCACCCACCCCAAAAAAATACAAACTTTCAAGGATACCCGCCAAGTTTTCTTTTTCCTATTAAAACACACAAAAAAAACCACCAATTTTTTTCCATAAAAAACAAGAAAAAGAATTAAAATTCTTAATTGCGTGTGTGTAACTAAAGGGTACCTTAGAGAAGAGATTAATGGTACGGAAAAAAGTGAGTCTGATATGTGGATTTCGAATTTTGCCTTTGAGTGCAGTTTCTTGCTGAACGATCCAATAAGACAAGTCCACAGCTACACGTTTGTTTCTCAAGAAATCAAAGCCTTCTGCTCGACCGTAAGGTTTCAGCAAATCCCAGAAATTTCCACCAACACCCATGAATTAATTTTCAGAAATTGGAACGACTGTGGCAACTTGAAACTGGGGAAGAAGAGCCGTTGTGAAATTGCTTGGGCTGTTGAAAGAAACAATTCTTGGGCTGTTTTCTTGTAGTGGTGACTGGTGTGCAATTTCTTGGTCGGCCCTAGTAAACTGGCACGGCATATAAACATGGGCCACTAATTGGCATAAAACAACCCAAGTAATTGAAAATGGAAAAAGAACCTTTTTTTTGTGCCAAATGTTCTTCCTTTGAGCTGGTCTTTAATTTTTGCCCCTCAAATCACTTGTCTTTAATTTTTGTCCCTAATTCGTATTTAATGAAATTTGTGGATTAAAGTACCATTTATTCGTTTGTGTGCAAAATCAGAAATTCTGGGTTGGCAATAGAGTAAAAAAAATATCACAAGGTAAAATTGTTTTTTTCTTTATTTTCTATTTTTGTTTCATAATCTAATTCTATGCATCTTTTGGCTCATTTATTATTATTTTTATATCAATAAAAAGGATAATTGATATATCATTTTTTTTCTATATCTCTAAAAATAATTATTCTAGCATATAGCATATCAAATCAGTAACAGTTGAAGTATACTGTTGCAGTATACTATAATATCCACATGTATATATATCATATATTGAAAGGGTATCATATAGGACTGGTGGTTCATTCCTTCAAGAAAAACATTCAATCATCTATGATATCAACCTGATATATATCATATATCATATACTAACAGAGTATCATAAATGATTGATTCATCCCTTCAAAAAAAACACCACTCAATCCTATATACAGGCCCCGTATCATAAAATATTGATACATTCCTTCAAAAAAAATATTATTCAGTCCTCTATTATACTCACATGGTATGTCATATACTGGCATAGTATCATAGAAGATTGGTAGTTCATTCCTTCAAGAAAAAAATAAAGTTATCTATGATATCAACCTAGTATATAGAATATACTAACAATGTATCATAGATAGCATATCTATTCCAACACTACTCAGTCCTTTATGATGCGCACGTGATATATATCAGATACTATATCTGACATGGTATCATCTACCAGACTATCGACTAGACAAAGGCATACTCAGATCAGTCATTCTAAGCGCAAGAAGGCGTCTCGGGGAGAAAGTTCCATAATTCCATTGTTGATAGATAGAAGGGAGAATGCCCTATAAGAGAAAGCCGCGCAACCAAAGTAGTCCTTACTATACAAGTATGACTGATCCACATGATATATCATATACTCACAAGACATCATAGAGGACTGATTTATTTCTTTAAAAGAGAGCTCATGTATGATATCACATGTTATATATCATATACTGACATGGTATCACAAAAATTAGTTTATTTATTAGAAATTTAAAAAAATCTCAATCTTCTATGATATCTGCATGGTATATATTATATACTGACATGATATCATCACTCATTAAAAAAAAAACTCCTCAGTGCATAAGATGATATTTTATAGTAACTAAATACTTCATCCGTTAAAATTGCTTCAGTATTTTATTTTCTCTATCTTTGAAAGCTTGTATATTAAATGTGTTGCATATTAACCCGTCCTTTGCATATTTGTATGCAGTGTTGCAAAATAGCCAAAGGAAAAGAAAAATAACTGACAACAAAAGACAAAACATAATGATCTTGGGAAGGATTCGCCGCATCAGACACTATGGTGAATGCCAAATTATATGGCAGCAAACAGCCCACGAGGATATACAAGTCCAATTTTGACCTAAGTTTAACATGCTTGTTCGTTTGTGTATCGGGGGATTCATGAATTGAACCTTGTAATCATGACGCCATGGATAATACAAAACCAATTTCAAAAGTTATTATTCCAAATTTATTGCTATATATATGGACCACCATTGTAATTCGGATACAACCCAATAAATACCTTCAAAAAACAAAAGAAAAAGAAGAAGGTTCAGAATATACATAACTGATACAAGATTACAAGTATATATAGAAAAAAAGGACGTAACACCTTTCATTGGTTAACTTAATTTTTTTTTTAAAGAAAATAGCATTACTAATACATATATAGCTTATGCGAGAATTTATGTTTGTGTGTGTGCGTCTTTGATAGTGGCGGAACATGATTTTTACTAAAGAATTTAAAAAATATAAAGTAGTAAACACGCAAAAAAGTTAAGGGGTTCAATATCTACAATATATACGTAAAAATGATTTTATCCGTGTATATACAGTGTAATTTTTTACCAAAGGAGGTTCGAATCCCTTGACCCTTACTGACTCTGCCCCTTTCGTTTTTCTATAATTCTATGCATGGCAGAATGTGGAATAAGAATGCGGATATTAATTATAAATACTTAGTGAGGTAACCAAATGAACTCCATTTTGTAGATAATATTTACTTTGTTAAGTAATAAATAAACATTTTAACAAATTGTATACTTATATATTAGTGTTTTATTTGTAGAAGAAATTAATCACCTAATAATACTCCTACATTACAATCTCGCGTTCCTAATATCCCTGCCATGCACTACAATCCCAACATTATAACTCCTTGCATTATGTTAAGTGTTAAATATCCCTATATTATTAATTTCTCCATTACAATTCCTACATTATTTATCGATATATAACTTAATCCCAAACCAAACGACTCTTTAATGAGCATTATATATATATAAGAAAAAGCATTGTCTAGCTATTAATGCAGTATAATATAAATCATCAATTCTTATTACTTTAGTTAGTTAATCGTTAACCATCAATCAATCATTAAACAAATAGGTATGATACAGATCAAATTAAACTTTGATTTAATCACTACCAAAGGATATGGTACTGCTGCTCTCACTAGTACAGAAAAGTGCTTGCATAGCGTTTTTTTTAAGGCTTACATAGCGCTCTACCGCTATGCAAGCTTGCATAGCTTTTAGATAGCGCTTAAAAAAGCGCTATGCAAGCAGACTTCTATTTCGAAGATAAAAAAGCGCTATACAAGCTATTTATCTGGGGGGTTTTAATTTTATTTATTGTTTTGGTACTTATTCCCTGCTTTTTCATCTAATAAATAAAATATCAAAAAGATAACAAAAAGAATATTCATTCAAAATATAATATAATATAATCATTCGCATAAAACATAATAATATATTTAAATTAGTATTTCAATCATTAGTAGCTTACGATCATTAACTAATAACAATACGACATAGTCAACAATTACATCAAAATACTAACTAATAGCCAACGACAGTAGCTGAATCGACACTTTTAAGTGTAGCATCCGTCCATTTCCAGAGACAGTAACAGCAACTAACCCTCAAGCTTATCAGCAACGGACAATAGCAACGCAATATCAGGTATGTCCATAATAACTTCACCAAGTGTAGCAATCTGTTTCAGAATTTCAGAATGTAGTTGTTGAACAACTTGTGGCAAATAACTCGTCTCAAGGATGTGCATTTTTTTGCCTGAAGTGTAGCAATATTTTTGTCCAAAATTGCAGTAGCATTTGGCCTCAAGTACATCAGTCAAATATAGCTGAATTTTCTCCAAATATGCATCGAATGGAAGCCAACAACTTTTCACAGATATAGCAACACAGTCCCAAATAATGCACCAAAACAGCCCCGAATTTGGGTCAATATTACAACAACGATGCAACTATAAAATGCAGCAACTGCAACTCAGGTAGAAGCAGTTACTTGCCCTTAAATAGGCAGTAGCAAATTTCTCTCATCAAGTATGGCACATCAGCTCAAATCTAGCCTCAAAATACAATAATCTCGGATAGCAGCAAGTGCACCAAAATGTGTAGTGGCCCCCATCAAATATCCAGCAGTTCATTAAGGCATCTCAAGGATATTCGGGATTTGAAATTTTCCAATTCATGTAAAGAAGAAGAGGGGTAATGAATGAGTATCCAACAACAAAAATTTATCAAAAACAATGATAAATCATATATGAGGCACTTCAACTTTCTTGAAGGAGGATCATAACTTACTCAAGTAACAAAAAGAATTATTATATTAGATACATGTTAGGATATCCAAATGAGTGGGTGAGCTCAAAGCTTCACATATCCTATGGACCTTATGTGAAACAAGATGACATCTTTTATATAAACACAATGAGGTCAAAGTGACTATTAGACAAATCTCAAAACTAGATGACCACCCCTACTATGGTTAATAAGTGTGTATCCAAAGAACTGGTTATAGAATTTAAACAAAGCAAGCATACTTCAACATGGTAATCTAATATAAATTGTACATCATATTAAGTTCTTAAAGCCTAGTATTCATTAACCTAAGTCAAAATGCAAGTAGACCAGCCATTCAAATCCATAGAATAGAGATATTTCATAGATATACATGACACTAAATTAAACAGATTACTTAGTCCAAAAAATGGGGTCGAAACCAGTGGCGAAATAGGCCAAAATCAGTCTGAAGTTGGGGCTAAAAACAGTAGTGAAACGACTGAAATCGGTCCAGGAAACATAGTTAAGAATCAGTAATGAAAGACTTTCATAAATCAGTCCAACAAACAACAATACTAGCCTGATGACAATGAAGTTAATTTGGCCAAATGAAGTCTATTCGACAAAGTATTACAACTCATTCTTTTAGGGCCTTAAACTAGTGTTATAGGATGTAAAAAAAAATTAGTTTTCAGTCGCGCTAATATTTTTTTTTAGAGGCTTTTAACTCATGTTATTCTTATATCATCGAAGACAAACAAACAGCCCAGATAACACATATAATTAAGCCTATTAACCATATTTAAGTCCAAATGGGGTTATGCGGATGCGTTTAGCATAATGGGTATACAAATCGTGGTTCTAAACAGTAACCGACGATTCAATAAATGCACTTAAGAATTCAAAATAATTGCAGTACAGCCGACATACACTGTGACTAACTTAATAGACTACAGCGATACTTAGCATTTATTTAAACATGTTTTGAACCAAACTAACAATTCCGAGAATTAATAAATACCCAAACGCATCACGTCGACCACATAATGCACATTAGAACAGCAAAAGAATGATATTGGAAATACGAAAGAGGTGAGTTTACCTTCTTCGGATGCAGCGAACTAAAATAACCTACTTCGAATCTTGTCCAACTCGAACTTACATAATCGAAGAAGCAAGAATTTTCAGGGCTCCTTTAAGCACTTATGCCCGAAACTTTTGAGAAAATGAAAGGTATTTTGGGGCTTTGAAGAGTAAAGATGGCGGCTCCAAAAACTTCTCTATTTAAGCTTGCATTAAGAAGGTTCAGTGAAGAAAAATAGAAGATATTTTAGGCTATTTCGAAGGGTAACAGCTGCGGCTAGAAGGTATTCCTTTTAAGAACCCCCAAATGATAGTTTATATAGGAAGAATTCTGGCGGAGATTTGGGGTTGTGCGGAGGATTCTCCTAAAGAACTTTAGGGTTATCAGAAAAAATGGAAATGGGGTGAACGATGGGTTTTCTTTGGGATATTTGGGTCGTTTTTGTTGGGTTTTCTTTTGTTTTACTTAAATAGCACTTTCACAAGCGTTATCTAAGTGGAATATTTATATTATTATATTAATAAATTAATTAGGTAACGCAAACTTGCATAGTGCTTCGGTTAAAATTTCCGAAAAGCGCTATGCAAGGATTTTTTTTGTTAGATTTGTTTTTTTTTTTAATTTGAAAATTTGAAAAAGCGTTATGTAAGCTGTTACTTAGATAGCTCTTTTAAAAAGCGCTATCTAAGTAGCGTTACACAAGCTAAAATCTGTAGTAGTGTCTCTTAATTAGATGTTTCGGGTTTGAGTCATGAGTATGGATTTTTTTTGGTAAGGCGCTTTCCACGAATGAGCCTTGCGTAGTTTGAATCCTGGTATAGTCGAACTCCAATGCAGATATCGAATATCACGTGGGATACTAAAAAAAACTTTGAATTAAGTGAAAATTGATAGAGACTGTATTAATATTCTTCATATATTCTTCATATATTATGTAATTATTATTCTAGTATAATTAGGTAAAGTAGAGATCATTCTCCAATTAAGTTTGTAAATTGTAAACATCTACAAATATTGCATTAATGAGAAGTCTCCAACCAAGGAGAATTACACTATTCTACATGGTATCAAGAGTCAAACCTTAAACACCTTTATTACCACTCTTGCGCCCCCCCCCCCCCCCTTGCTTTCGGCGGCGGCAATCCTCCCCCCTAACCCTAATTTCTTTTTCCTTCTCTTGAACCACCGAAAACTAACCCTCATAGCTACTCACTAATCTCCCGAGGGTTCCTCCTCCAGCCCCGATGTCACACATCCTCCTTATCCCTCATCTACTTCTCCTAACTCATTTAATCTGGCCTTCGCCCTTTAACAAATATCAAGAACTTTATCCCTTCGATTCTTGATCAAGATGATGGACAATACTTATTGTGGGTTGAATTATTTCACATACATACTTGTTCATACAACGTCCTTGATCACATCGATGCCACTATGGCTCGTCCACCCGATGTGGAAGCGACTAGACATAATTGTTAAACAATGGATATATGGCCTCATCTCCAAGGATTTACTTCAAACTATTATGAAGACAGGTGCTACGACTCATGAATTATGGACACGACTAGAGGAAATCTTTCAAGACAACAAACATACACGCGTCGTCTATTTGGATGAACAATTTAACAACACCCGTCTTTAACACTTTGTCAACGTGTCAGACTATTATAAACAACTAAAATTGATTGTTGATCAAGTATCTAATGTTGGCACTCTAATTTTCGAAACAAATATGGTTTTATAACTCATCAATAGTTTGCCGAAAGGTGAGTACGACACACTTGCGATGATGATCCAACAAGTGGATCCCCTCCCTAGCTTCAATAAATCTCGATCACAATTGTTGTTGGAAGAGACTGGACGAGCCAAACATGACGCACAAAATCAATAAGCATTGACGGTTGAAGTATCACCAGCCGTCATAACACCCATCGGACCACAATGCGGTAACTCCCGGTCCAGTGGACAGTCATGACCGGCCTACAGCCTTATGTCCCCAACCAAACTGAGTCAGACCTACAATACTATAAGTTTATAGCAGCCCGACGATGCCTGGTACATGGACACGGGTGCCACATCTCACCTCACTCATAACTCCGGTAATCTTCCTCAACTATTTAATTTGAGCAAATCCTCAATCTATTTTGGCCGAAAATGGCAATCGCATTTCAATTCAAGGCTATGGTACCACTAAAACACTGCCACCCACCCTCCATTTTCTTTTAAAAAATGTACTATATGCTCCAAATATCATTAAAAACTTAATATATGTTAGGAAATTCGCTAGTGACAATTCCATATCTATTGAGTTTGGCCCTTTTGATTTTTTGTAAAGGACCTACATACGGGACACCTCTTACGAGATACGATAGTGTGGGGGACCTCTATCATTTCTCATCCACTCCAGCTGCATGTATCAATCTCCATACCTCCCTAGCTGCAATCTCGCCATCAACTTGGCACATTAGACTTGGACACCCGGGAGCACCAGTTTTTAACTTTCTTAGAAGTCACAATTTAATTCGATGTAATAAAGGAAATTTTTTCCAAAATTGTTATTCTTGTCCTCTAGAAAAGCATGTTAGACTTCTGTTTACGTCCTCTTTAAGTGTTATTTTTCTCCTTTTGACATCATTCATGAGGATTTATGGACGTCTTCCATTACTAGCAAACTTGGTCATAAATGGAACCGACTTGACGCTATCATTAAGAAATTGATTTACGGCTCCAAGGATTTTCTTCACACCATCATGAAGACTGGCGCTACGGCTCATGAATTATGGGTCCAACTTGAGGAATTTTTTTAAGATAATAAGGACACACGTGTCGTGTATTTGGAGGAATAATTTAATAATACACGTCTTGAGAATTTTGCCAACATGTCCGAGTATTATAAATAATTGAAGTTAGTTGCGGGCCAATTATCCAATGTGGGGACACAAATTTCCGAAACGAATATGGTACTACAACTAATTCCTGACTTACCAAATGGTATTTATGATACTCTAGCGACTATGATCCAATAAGATGATCCACTACCCAACTTCAATAGAGCCAGTTCACAATTACTATTGGAAGAAACCCAACGTTCCAAACAGGATGAACATAATCAAAAGGTATTAGCTGTTGAAAATTCGGTGATAAACGCCACCACGCCGGCCAGCCACTACCACCGGACAACCAACAACTGCGGGACAGCTGTGGTGGTAGCAGAAGCGGCAAAGGTCATAGCAATAGTATAGGCGACAGAGGCTGCAAGCGTGGGAGACGAGCATGCCAAAATTCCCAGGCTAGTCAGCTTGTATAGTGGGTCAGCCCAAACCAATGGTCGAACCCATACAGCTTGGGCCTCGCCCCCTGCCCTTATCCTACAGCAGTAGTGACCCAATACTAAAGCCACTGGCAGCCTGGTAGTTTAGGCTCCTCACCAGCCCGCACCCGACGTCCCACCCAACCCATCAGACATATTTAATAACGACCCAGCAGTATCAGCCTGCATATGGCTTGGCCCCCACTAATTTGGGCCAGGCCTTTAACTCATTAAATTTACAATAGCCCGACAAAAATTAGTACATGGATACGGGAGCCACTTCCCATCTTACCCGTTCTTCAGGTAATCTCTTCCAACTATTTTGTTTGAAGTATCCTCAATTTATTACGGTCGGTAATGGTCATCACATTCAAGGTTATGCTACCACCCACACACAACCACCCCACCTACCCTTCTCCCTAAATAACATCATCTATGCTCCTAACATCATTAAAATTTTAATATTTATCAAAAATTTACTCGTAATAATTCTATAACTGTTGAGTTTGACCCCTTTAGTTTTTCTGTGATGGACCTACATATAGGGACACCTCTTACAAGATGCAATATTGTGGGGGACATCTATCCTTTCTCATCCACTTCCGCTACCAGATCATGATCACATACTTTTCTCACTGTAATCTCTCCGTCAACTTAGAACAATAGACTTGGACACCCAGACGCTCCTATTTTAAATTTTCTTAGAAATAATAATTTTATTCGATTTAATAATGGGAACCTTGCCCAAAATTGTTATTCTTGCCCTTTAGGCAAGCATGTCCGCCTTCCTTTTCAGTCATCTTCAAGTGTTACATTTTCTCCATTTGACATTGTTCATGCAGACCTATGGATATCTCCCATTACTAGTTCACTGAGTCATAAATATTATCTCGTTTTATTATATGATTTTTCTCACTTTCTTTGGGTTTACCCACTTAAATTCAAGTCTGAAGTTTTTGCCAAGTTTCTTGAATATCGTATCCATATCAAAACACAAGATTATCGATCTGCTCAAGTCCGAGTTTACTATGTTAGACTTGGAAAAGTTAAGTTATTTTTTGGGGATATATGTGACCCAATCCGCCCATATCATGTTTATGTGTCAGCGTAAGTATGGAGAGGAGATTATCTACAGGGCCAATATGGCGAACTATAAAATCATGTCGCTCTTGTCGACTCCAAGTCAAAACTCAGTGCAGATGACGGGGATCCGATTCTCCATCCCTCTCTTTATATGAGTCTCATCGTTGCCCTTCAGTACCTTACATTCACTAGGCCCGATATTGCATATGTTGTACAACAGGTGTGCTTGTTCATGCACGCTCCTAGGGAGCCTCACTTTACTGTTGTTAAATGTATTATTAGGTACGTTAAGGGTACCTTTGATTATGGGCTTCATCTCTGCCCCTCCGCACCGACTTGACTGCTATCCTATATGAATGTTGATTGGGCAGGCTGTCCGGACACTCATCGATCTACTTTCGAATATTGTGTATTTTTTTTATAACATTATTTCGTGATCTGCCAAGTGCCAGACCACTCTCTCTCTCTCGTTCGAGTGCAGAAGCAGAATATAGAGGCGTTGTGAACGTCGTTGCCGAGCTATGTTGGCTCTGAAACCTCCTTCTTGAGCTTCATTGCCCTGTACGTAAGGAATATTTGGTTTACTGTGACAACATATCTACTGTCTACTTATCTCATAACCCGATTCAGCATCAGCGAATCAGACATATTGAGATGGATATTCACTTTGTTCGTGAGAAGGTGGCTATGAGTCATGTTAGGGTGTTACATGTTCATCCTCCTATCAGCACACATATATATTCACAAAGGGACTTTTTCGGCAGCTGTTCATCGACTTCAGATCCAGTCTCAGTGTCCGACCTCCTCCCGCTCAGACTGCGGGGGTGTGATAGTGAATATATTCCGTATATTATGTAATTATGTAAAGTAGTGATCCTTATTCCATTAGAACTCCTATTGTATACACTATATATATTACATTAATGAGAGAACTCCAGATAAGGAGAATTATATCATTCTACAATTTAAATATCACATCTTTAAACATTAAAAGAATAGTTACCTTCAAAATTTAAATCAATGTATTTCCACATACAATCACTAGGTATAATATTCCATCATCATACCTAGAACTGCGTTATCCATTTTGGAGTACTTTATATGTAATATTATACAGTAAAGGTTGAGACTTAAGAGTCTGGAGTATCTTAATAATTATAGTATTTGATACTCCTAGTACTTAAAGACTTTATATGTCTTGCGGAGTATTCATGTTGATAGTGCAAAGCACGTAGGAGTAGCGGTGGGTATATAATATTGCATGTGATGGAAAGCTAGGAGACAAGTCCAGCTATGCAGAAATGGTCTGTAAGTAACAAATTGTCACTCAATATCTCGGCTTCTTTTGGCTCTTCCCCGACATCCCTCAACCACCAATATAAACTACTACGACTACTACATTAAATCTGTATTCCTAAATTTTTACTACTACTAAATTTATAATCTTATCAATGCATATTAATCAACTATAGTTAAGAAGCATCCATGCTTCTACGTGTGCTTTGTCTTCTTTGTCTTCATCCATTGCATCGGTACTCTCTCACCTTTTGGAACTTACCTCTCTTTTTCTCACTTTCATTTTTTCTTTTGTTTTTTGGTTTTGCTATAGGTATACTGTATTTGAAGTTTACTCGCCTGATATATCTAAATGACATTGAATAAGTCTATTAAAGGAAATAAAACGCTTTCGATCAACAGGTTCTAGCTCTATTTATTAAGGATTGAACCCAAAATCTCTAATTAGGGTTGGTAATATTAACTCAGGAAACTTGAAAGCATGATTTACCTGACCCGTTTAAGTTTGGACACGTTATTAACATGCTCACTTATTAACTTGATTCATTTTAATTGTTCCAATTCAATTCATCTTAAAAGTATAAAAATATACTCAATGACCTTGAAAATTGGTAATCTTGATTTTTTGACGCACACTTACCTCATGAGCAAACCTTTAGGGTTAAAGGTCAAAATTTGTTAAACTTGAAGTGTTGCCCATGGGGAAATGAGATCAAAAGTTCAAGACAATCCACCTCCAAAGTCATTCTGGTAAATCACCCCTCTAAAATTAACGTTGGGCTGATATATAGATCAAATTTGACTCGTGAAAACCGTATCAAATATTTTGTTATTTAATATATTATATATAGCCATAATAAATAAATAAATTTATTGACACTAAATAAATTATAAGAAAACAAATAAATAAATTAAAACATTTAGTAAGAATTGAGCAGGTTGTTTTTATGACCAATCTTGTTTAGCCCATTTTAACTCATGTAATTTCAGTTCAACTAACTTTTGGATTGGTTAATGATTCATTCATTTATTAACTCAGTCCTTTTTGACTTGTTTATTTGACACTCCTGCCTCCGACTATGGGTAAAGAAATTTTTGACCATCCTGCTATATCATTTGATGATTAAGGGAGTAAAACGCTCCCTATAGCACAGATGCAATTATAATTGCCGAAAGGTGGTTAGTTCACGAACACCCTTCGTCGATAGTTATTTTCCGTGTAGATAAGTCAAATATTAAATTTGAAATATTTTTGAAGATTCTTCACGAAATTTCTAACGTATACTACAAAAATTGAAATTAGCTATGTAGTTTGTCGCTAAATTACTTATAGATAACAGTTAAGAGTCTTACCTCAGATATAGAATTGGAACATGAACTTCTTATATGAACTCACTCACTCTACAAGTTAGATTTTGGGGTTAATTTAGGCTCAAGATCTATTCTTTACATGGTATCAGAGTCAGATCAATTCCAATTTTTTGTTCATCGATGTTGGGCCCCCAAATTATATTATCCACGCTCCAGTTCAAAATCTGGGTGTGCGGAGGAGTGTTAAGAGTTCCACATCGGATATGAAATGAGAACATGAACTCCTTATATGAACTTTGAAAATCTTCTCTCCACAAGCTAACTTTTGGGATTGCGTTAGACACAATATCAATTCTTTATCAAAATAATTTGTTTATAATACGTTTTAGCTAGGAATTTTGTGTGTCGCAAACTTTTACCTTTTTAAGTAGCACTGTTATCTAGATTTCTCTCTTTCTCTCTCTCCTTTTCTATATATATTGAGATAACTTCACTCTTCCCTTCAACTCAACCCCACCAAAACCAAAGAAAGAAAGAAAGAAAAACCATACTCTTTTGACAATAAAGTCATGGCTTCTTCATCTTCTAGTCCACTTGCAAGATTGTCACTTGAGCGTAGACCCAAATTGCTTAAAGATTTTCTTCTTCAAGATGATCCATATTCCTTTTCACCTAATGATTTTAGGACACACCCTCGAAAATTATGCAAGTCTACAAGTACTCAAAACATTCCAAATTACTTTCATGATTCAAGAATTAGGTCAAAAAATGCTCACTTACTTAGAAGTCGATCATCTAGAGCTGCTACTGCTACAATTTCCGCTATTAATAAAGTCATCAACATTGTTAAGTTCTTACCTTTTGCCTCTGTGAAATCTCCTTCCATTTTCCCCAGAAGCATTTCAAGAAAACTATCAAAGAGGACAAACTACAAGAAATGTCAAAGACAGTGTAATAACGTTCACCAAGCTGTCTCGGTCACAGTCAAAGTCAAAGACATCTTACGGTGGAAATCATTTAGAGACTTGCCGGAGGAGAAATCTACACCCCTACATTCTTCTTATTCACCGTATAGGTGCGCTACCACCATTACTACAACCACCAGCACCACCACCGCGAGCAATAATAGATCTAGTTGGTGTGATAGCGATTTTACTGCGGAGGATTTACAGTCATGGTGGGGTGAAAATGGTGAATTTTTGGGTGAATTAGAAGATGGAGTAAACAAGGTTGGTAGAAAGAATATACTCGAGGAAAGTACTGTCGGTGGGTGTTGCATGGGAACCACCAAGTCAATCAATAAGGTGATTTTTTAATTACCATAATATATAAATTTAATACTCTATTTTGTCATTTTTTGGTATAGCCTTGTCTAGAGGCTGACGTGGTCTCAATAATGTTCTTTGACTACACTTGAATTATTAATTACTAACTTTAATACAATTGTTTTTAATTTATGTGTACCATATATTAAAAGATTTTAACGACGGTGTTTTCTTTTAATTAAACAGGAAGATTTATGCTTTGATGAGAATGATCAACACAGCCCAGTTTCAGTTCTTGAATCTCCATTTCAAGAAGATGATGAAGAAGGAATTATGGGCTTCTCTTTCCACCGCAACCTTGCTAATTTACAAAGTAAGTTTCAAACTCCGATTACCTTATTTTACTTCAAATTACTTGTATTTTAATATGACATAGAAAAATGGGGCGAAAAAGTTACTATATGTAATAGTTTACAATTAGTCTACGAGCTAGTAATAAATATCACACTGTATGGTTACTTTGGAAAGTTTTAATTTTACTGAGTACTATAACTTCTACACATTTATAATGTAGGATTTTTACACCATCATTAAATTGACCTATAATAAAAGGTAACTTTTTGTAGCTAACAAATTTTTTCTCATTACATTACAGAAAGGAAAAGCATGCTCATGCAAAGAATTCAACAATTTGAGAGTCTTGCAGAAGAAAACACCGACATTAAAGGCGACGAAGAAGAAGAAGAACTAAAAGAAGATGAAGAGATTCAAGAAATTGAAGTAAAGGCAAATCAATTGTTGATCAATTTGAAAGAGATGGAAGACTGTGAAGACAACTCTATGGATGATGATCAGCTTCTCTTTGATTTCTTTTGGAATGAATTGATTATAAGTAGAAATCAACAAAACAATTTTGATGAAAAGCTAATGAGAGAAGCAAAATCTTGGATTAATGGTGACTACATTGGGGAATTTGAATGGGAGATTGAGGATAAAAGAGAAGCCTACATAAAAGACATGGAAAGAGTAGCTAAGTGGATCAAGTTTGAAGAGGAAAAACAAGAGTTAATCTTGGATTTGGAGTTCGAAGTGTTTAATGATTTGGTCCAAGAAGTCTTGGAAGATATTCTGTCTCATAATTGTTAGATCATATTTCTATAAAATTAGAGCACACGAGTCTTGGAGCATCGATAAAGTTATCTTTACGTTGTCTACATCGCATCTTAAGATTATACTTCGTGCACCGAACTTTCTTTTTTTTAGAACATAGAGTTTGAAAAAAAAAATCATGTATCATATTAACATGTGTAGAACATGTTATATATACAAGTGAATTATAGATCGGTTAGCTTTTCTGCGACTTATGTATAGCTCTAGTATATAATAACAATAATGGTATTCTTTTTTGCTTTTGTACATAATCAAAATTCCAGTATTTCGTTTCTATTATTTTCTGTTGTGACTCTTTGGCCCCGTTAAGTAGATAACGGAAATTAACAACTTCAAATTGTTTTTCAAAAGCTTTTCTAAAACCTAATTGCCAGAATGGTAATAATATGTCAAAGTCGAGTTTGTCCAGCTGATCTTAACATTTGAAAATAAAAACTAATATATTGAGAAATTTTTATGATATCTACAAGTCTAAAATTCTAGGCCACTTGAAAACGTCATAATAAATCATGTTATATCTACCTTCCGGTTTACAATAACATACTCATTATAATTCCACGGGAGAAGTATGAATGTATATGGCAATTTCTAAGAGAAAATTCCGAGGGAATTTTTTTTTGATTCTTTCCAAAAGTTTTGGCCCAATATGTAATTATAGTATTATACTAGTTTCATTCGCACAAATACTCCTATTTTGGGGTGATCTTTAATTTTTGTCTTCAAATTTGTGGTATTTAATTTTTGTCCTTAGTAATTTTGGCACGATATAATTTTAGATTTCGCAAGGGTAATATTTTTTTTTTTTAATCTAATAAATATACACTCAATTAAAAAGAACCGACCGACTCAAAATCCATATATGTAAAAATTAAAATATTAAAGAAATAGAATCAATCCTTTCACCAAATATACGATCTTTCACAATGGGGGCACTCAAGCCAAAAATGTGTGGAAATAAAATGTTCATTCTAGGATTAATTTTTTTCAGTTTGATAACTTTCTTTTTTTTCTTTAACGTGTGGTAAAGTTTTGGGGTGAATGTGTGGGTCCCACTTTGCCACGTGTCCTCCACGTGGCGTACACGTGGCGAATCTGTTAAATAAGGGCAAATACAATAAGTTTGGACTAACGAAGGGCATATTTGACCCCAAACGTTAATGGAGGGCAAATACAAATCTTTTCCTAAATGTTGAGGACAAATATGACTCTTTTCCCTAAATATTATACTGCTTGATGTAAATATCAGTAATTTTGGTTAATATACACAAAATAACTTTTTTCAATCTGAGGGCATATTGATCCTTTATATTTTGAAAAGTAATAATCATGTGATAATATTTTTTTTCAATTTATTCACCATTTTAGTATTTTAATTATGTATATGAGTTGTGGGTTGGATTGGTTCTTTTTTATTGAGTGTATCTATTAGATTCAAAAAAAAAAAAAGAATAAAAAAATATTATCCAAATAGAACCCATCAGAAGTTGGATTTTTCGATAGGTGTGGCTTTTAAGTTAGTAAACTCAAAGTTTTGTGACTTTTGTGTTAGAAAATATAGTTAAGTGACTTTGATGAAAAAATGTGATATGTTATATGACTTTTGTGTTAGAAAACATAGTTAGGTGACTTTGGCGAAAAAAAAGTGATACCTCTGTGACTTTTGTGTTAGAAACATAGTTAGGTGACTTTAGTGGGGGAAAAAGTGATAATTATGTGACCAATGGTAAAATTTACCCTCCAAAAACTATAACCATTTTAGTGGGATTTTGTGATGATATTAATAATCAGGACTGTCTTTGGACTCGTGCGATGTGTCTTCAAGACAGTCCAAAAATAAAAAATTTAGGATCCCTTTTTCATTTTTATTAAGTAAGATAACTGCAATTTATCAGAAAAGTCCATAATTCGCAGATCTTAACCCAATTAAAGGCCCATTTTTACGAATTAGAACAAGTCCCCAAAATATTTGAGACGGCCCTATTAACCATACAAAATCGTTTTCAGACTTGTAACATTTTGGAACGATGTCTTTTTGTTAACTATCCAACGAGTAATTGAAATGATACAAAAAAAGATTAACAAATATAATATGCTACTCTAAGATGTAAACAATCATTTTAGTATTGTCGATCAGGATAAATAATTAAAGTGCTACTGACTAAAAATTATGCACGTACATTAGAAAATGATTTTCAAGATTGTATTTTTTAAAATATTTATATAAATGTACAATTTCATATTTTTTTGTCCTATTCCCTATTAGGTTACATATTTTGAGTATCTAGCATATGGTATGTGAGTCATATCGGCGAGAAGCAATTGATGCATGGAAGGTGGTGGACGATATAATATCACCAAATCTTGATTTTGCTGTCTTCCAATCTTTGAGAGGTAATCTGCGCAATTATTACCTTGTTTCAAAGTGTAAATCGGTGAAATCTCAAGTCAAGCTCAGACATGAGATGCTTATATCTTTTTTTATCATAGCATGATCACGTTGACTTTCGATGACATCACACACACTCATCAACATCAAGGTTGCACTCGACTCCGTTTCAATAATAACTTTCTTCAAGTTGTATTTTTTTGCTAAATTTAAACCGATGTGTATAGCCCATAACTCGGGTGAAAGGCTTGACGTTGCTCTCACACTTAGCCTTCCATAGAATCCGTCCAGCCACCTTCCTTTATTATATCGTGCAACACCTTCAAATCCCGATAATCCTGAATTAGGCATAAAATTTCTGTCATTCAGTGTTGATCTTGATAAATCCCGAAAGAGGGAAAGATCAACTTATGTAAATAGGTGTATCCCGATGTCTGGTTGTTGATTGAGCGTAACAAACCCGAGCTATATTATTGATAATCGGAAATCAATATTTTGTCCATGGTAATGAGTCACATACAATTCCATGGAGACTAATCTGACTTTGACTACTAATTAATTCTAATATTGAAATGAATAAGAAAGGAATGATGGGAAGTACTTATTTATAGCATACTTATTAAGCATAAACCTTTCTGAACTTGGATTTGGCTTTTCATAACCAAGTTTGAGAAGGTTTAGGAAAAGTTAAAAAGGTTTCCTAAATGAAAAATAAAATATAAACTAGTAATGATTAGATATTTGGATTATGATCATTTTGGTTCGTTTTGCCAAACCAATTTGGACTTCGGTGTGGGCCGCAAGCTGTAATGCAAACCATTTTTAACTACACCAAATTGGACCTTTCTTTTAAGCTTTTTCATGCAGGAACAGTTTTCAGGATGGTTTTTAATTTTTAATCTTAAATTTGTGCTCTTTAATTTTTTACCTTCAGTATTTTGACGTGACATAATTTAGATTTCGCAATTCATATTTTATGTTTAACTTCGGTATATGTATCATAACATCCACATAAATTATGATGGACAAAGCAAAACTTTCAACACTCAACATAATTTGCAGAAAAAACATAATTTTAGATTTAGTTCGACATAGTTTACGTTTAACTTTGGTATATGTATCATAACATCCACACAAATTATGCTGGACAAGGCAAAACTTTCAACACTCAATATAATCTGACAAATGGCATAATTTTAGATTTCGTTTGACATAGTTCACGTTTAACTTAGGCATATGTATCATAATAGTCACATAAATTATATCGGATAAGGCAAAACTTTTGACACTCAAATATGAAAAATACTACAAATTGCTCCTCTAATTTTCTTAACATTTGGACAAAAATAGTTGAAACTCCAAAAAAAATGAAAATATAATACTATAAAGCTAATAGCTGGCAGATGTAAACCCTATAACCAATTATTTAACAGCAACGACGTGGCAGTCAACCCGGGGATTTTGTATCTAATGACCATTCAGAATTAGTGCAAATTGCTGTCTTTAATTAATTAACAAACTAACACATTACTTTGGAATAATAAACAAAACTTGTAAGTACTAACTTTCTTCCTTAATTAATTTAACTTTTTTCCCAAACAGCTTAACACTTTCTTATGTCTCAAGCGATCCTAGTAATGAGTCTGCTAAAAGAGGAGGGTACCTCTAGTCCCTATGTTTTTACTCTTTCCTATGTCATTTCAATTAATACTGTTCACCCCCTCCCAAAATACTTGTAATATTTTTTTCTTTTTAAAAGTTAATTTGATTAAATCTCAAAATTAAATTAAATTAAATTAATTTAATATTTTAAAATTAAAATTTAAATACTCGAAAACTATACGAAAAGTACTATAAGTTGCAATTCTTCTTATATTAATATGATGAAAAATATAGCTTAAATTGTTGGTCAAAATTTATATAATTTGATTCTCGAAAACGTAATGTGACATTTTGGAAGGGAGAGAATTTTAATCTAACGATTAATAAACTTGTACTACTAGATAAAGTCGCCTAATACTATATGCAATTTTTTTGGGGTGGTCTTCAAAGCTTAGTTTGCAAAACTATTCTATATTTAGGTTTACGTGTCAAGCCTTAAATAGAGAGGTGTAAATGCATTCTTTGATGGTCCTAAGTTAGGTCGGCCAAGCATACTGTATTTTATGGAATTAGCCATATATTTACCAGTTAAGTAACTAAGGTCGAATTGTCAATGTCCTAGAATATCTTCTGTTAAAATCTGGATCTGTGTCTTCAATTATGCAGGTAAGCTATAGCAAACTTAACATGCATTCATAAATGTCTATGAACAGAGGAGGAGGGAAATGAAAATGAAAGAGAGACGAGAGAGATATAAGAGAGATAATTTTGCACAAGCTTTTCTTATTTTTCTTAATCAATAATATAAAGTGACTCTTACATTTATAATGCTGGACAATATAACAACTTCAATTAGTCTAACAACTTTAACCACTTAATAACCATCTAACAAACTTAACAACATACTAACAACCAATTCATTTTATTAACTCAACACCCCCTGCTCAGTTTTCAGTCCTAGTTTGGTAATCAGTAGCAGCAATTTTAGCAGAAATAGCAGGAATTGCATCAACAACTACAAACACTTCAGCAGCCGCAGTTGTAACAACAACGTAACTACAGCAGCTGCTGCAGTAACACCAACAAAAGCACCCAATCCTGCACATTGTTCAGTCCTCTTCTTCACTTCATTTTGCAAAGCCATCAATAAAAAACCACACCAACAACAGTTTTAACAACAACAGTTGCAGCAAAATCAGTTGGAATCACATCAACATTAGCAGTAACAAAAGTAGCAGGAACCACCTCGACTGCTGCAGCAACAACATCAGTGACATTTGATCTACCAGTAACAATAATACCAACACAAACATCAGTAACCACACTAATATAAATTGCTTCTACTATTCCATCTTCCTCCACATTAGCAGTGGTACCAGCACCAATATCGACAACATCAGCATCAGCACCAACAAAAGTAGCTGGTGCACTATCACCAGCATAACAGTAGGAGCTTCAACTCCCATAACAACAACATTTTCAGTAACTGCCACACTAGCAGCAGCAACGAAGAAACCCCCGTTCTCTAGTCACACTTGGATTAGAGAATCCCTCGATTCTCACTATGTAAGCTCTTAGAATAAGCTCGGATATGCATTGGAGTCTCCCTCAATTTCTAGTCCAATTCCGGCTAGAAATTTCTCGATTCTCCTGGCCTGAGCTAAATAAAAGAAAACATGCAATCGAACAATTAATTGACCTTCAGCAATTACACGCTTCACTGTAGTCTCTAGTCTCTCTGCAAATGAAGGAAACTGCAGATGTCTCAACATCATGGCTGATGAAAGAAATAAGGCAATTGGATTTGCCTTCTTTTGCTCTAGTATCTTCTCATTTCCTACATTTTCTGCTGAAGCACCTTGCTCAAACACAACATGGTCAGCGCCCACGTTTCCTCCTGACATAAACCATGAATTTCCAACAATATCAGCTGATGTATTTGCCACCATATTTCCATAGAGATTAGGGGTGACCATAACATCAGATTGCTCAAGTTTTGTTACAAATTACATGCAACAGTTGTCCACAATGATCTCATTGTACTTGATCCCAGGGTATTTGCTAGCAACCTCGCGACAAGACTTTAAAAACAAACCATCTTCAAGTTTCATAATGTTTACTTTGTGCACATCAGTCACTACCTTGCGATTGTTGAGGTATGCATATTCAAATGCATATTTAGCAATTCGTTCTGAGAAAAACTTTGTCATCACCTTCAAGCTCTCTACCACATCGGGAACAACCTCATGCTCCAATCCCAAATACCCACCCTCAGTATTCTCCCTAATAACAACAATATCAATGTTCTCATGACGCGTAGGAAGACCTTTTAAATTAAAGCAATGAACAAGCAAAGCATAAATATCAAGCTCTTTCCTTAACTGAACATTGAGAGAACTATCACCACCATCAATCGGACTCTTCAACCCTCCTTTTAAACACACCTTATTCTTCCGGATCGATTCCATCACCTCCGGTGGCACACTCTTCATATCACCATGAACATTTTGCCTTTCAACTGGTGCAACTATATATTGGTCATCGTCAGAGTCACTGAGCTCGCTATCAGATGCACTGTCATCTTTCTCATCAGAATCAGCTCCCAAGCTCATAGCATCAGCTTGATTGTTATCATTCTCATCCTTACAGGGATCAAGCACACTCTTAACCTTCAGAGCTAACACGAAATGCTTGTTGTTGACATTTTCGACCTCCAATTTCAGAGGATTTTTTGTCCATGGTGAATCCTGCTCAGTGATCTCAGATTCCTTCAATTTCTGTGTTACAATATTTATTTTGACACAGAAATAGTCCACCAACAAGTTGGGTCACATCAATGCCCAAAAAATAATTCAAAGGACTCAAATCTTTCATAGCAAATTCAGATGCAAGAAGAGACATAATAGATTGTCTAAAAGAATCAAATGATGTTGTGAGGATGATATCATCAATATAGAGAAGAATGTAGGCCATGTCATGTCCTTTGTGATAAATAAACAATGATCGATCAGATTTGCTACGTGAGAAATCTAAAGTGGAGATAAAATCCGCAAACCTGTTATACCACGCTATATTCTTTACATATATTATTAAAATATTTTATTACTTTTTGTTACTTGTCCACTTGTTTCAAAAATCGAAGTTTATCATTGCTTCACATGATTGCCTAGTTACTCTTTCTTCTTTGATTCCATTTATATAATCCAAATTGTTCGTTGATTTTGTTTCCTTATTTTTTCTGCTTTTCTTTTCATTTGTTAATTAAAAGACATACTAACTGATTTGTTTTTCAATCTAAAAATAGTAAGAGAGATCTTAGAATATTCATTAAACTTACCATAAACTCCAAATCATCGCTTAGTGAAAAGTGAAATAAAAAGAACAAGCCAACAAATCTTGTTTTTGTTCCTGGTCAAATGATAATAAAAATAATAATAGTAACCATGCATTAGTTTGTTTAGTGGCTCAATTGGAAAATGTTGAGTTGATAAAATGAATTGGTTGTTAGTAAGTTGTTAAGTTTGTTAAGAGTTTGTTAGGTGGTTATTAAGTGATTAAAGTTGTTAGATTAGTTGAAGTTGTTAGATTGTCCAACACTATAAATGTAAGAGTCACTTTGTATTGTTGATTAAGAAAAATAAGAAAAGCTTCTGCAAAAATATATCTCTTCTATCTCTCTCGTCTCTCATTCATTTTCCTTTTCCTCCTCCTCTGTTCATAGACATTTATGAATGCATGTTAAGTCTGCCATAACTTACATGTATAATTGAAGACACGTAGATCCAGATTTTAACATGGTATCAGAGCCATGCTCGATCTATCTTTCGCATTTGATTCGCGACTCAATCCAAATTCGTCGAAATTAGGTTATCATGTTCATTTTTTAGTTTTCCAGTTTTTATCCAATTTTACATTGTTCTATGTTGGTAAACTCTTTGAAATTGAGGAGAAGAGGCGGCGGCGATGAGGACGTTGCCGACGGACAGTTGGCAGTCGGCGGTACCGAAATTAACCACGAAAATCAAGCCAATGGCTCTCTGTTAATAATAGTTTGCTGAGGAAATCATTGAAAAAATCGGCATGTCATCCTGTAAGCCGTCACCCACACCGGTTGATACCAAGGTCAAATTGAGTAATGTTACCGGGTCTCCGTACGGTGATCCGACAAATTACCGTAGTCTAGCAAGGGCGTTGCAATATCTCACATTCACATGACCTGATATATCATATGTTGTTCAACATGTGTGTCTACATATGTATGATCCAAAAGAGGAGCATATAACTGCTCTCAAACGCATTATGTGGTATATTCAAGGTACTCTTGATTTGGCTTGCATATGTATAAGTCACCCATATCGAATCTCGTTGCGTACACTGATGCTGATGGGGTTGATGCTCGGATACAAGAAGATCCATCTCCGATTATTATGTTTTTCTCGGTAATAATTTGATCTCATGATCCTCACGCCAACCCACGTTATTTTGATCCAGTGATGAAGCCTAATACAGAGGCGTTGCGAATGTTGTCTCTGAATAGTGTTGGCTCCATAATCTTTTTTTGGAACTTCATTGTCCGGTCAAAAGGCCATTTTGGTATATTGTGACAATGTAAGTGACATCTATATGTCCGGCAACCCAGTCCAACATCAACGTACCAAACATATCGAGATGGATATTTTATTTATACGTGAAAATGTTGTTCGTGTGCTCCATGTCTCGTCCAGATATCAGATTGTTGATATCTTCACTAAAGGGCTTTCGCATATACTCTTTGATAATTTTAGGGACAATATCATCATACGAGGATCTTTGCTGAGTCTATTCCATATACTCTTTTGAGTCATTTTTTAGTTAGTATTTTCCTCTTTTTGTCTGTGTTTAGTATAGTATTAGGGTTGTTTTTCTTTCTTTTGAGTCATAACAGTCATAAATGAGGAAATACCAAATTAAGGATGAAATTGCACAAGTTAAGCCCGGGTAATGAAGTCTAAGAAGTCCCGTGAAAAAGAGAAGAAATCTGACAAAAGCTGATAAAAAACGCATTAAGGGCCGCGATGCAAGGCAAGGAGAGCTGAGGCTGAAAGAATTAGGGTCGGGGCGTAAAAATTCCAGAGAGTTCGAAAATTAATCATCGTCGTAAGGGCCGCGGCGCAGTATCTCTAGTGTGTCCAGTGATTTTCGTGGCCATTTAGGGCCGCGGCGCCGACGCGTATATTTCAGAAACTGGGCCGAAATTCAGTAGGGGTAAAAGGGTCTGAAGCGATGTTTTTCTCAGATATAAAACCATGAAACCCTGTCATTATTATATCATACTCTGGAGGCTAGGAACGGAGGCAAGAGCAAGATTAGAGATATTAAATTGTTCAAGTTCTTTTTCTTTACTTTATTTAATTAAGTTTATGTTGGATATTAAATTAGTTCTTAGCATGACAATGTCTAGGAGCTAATTTCTTTATTAGGATTTTCCGTTGAATCGCTTGAACTCTTTCATAAGTTAATGCATATTATTGATTTCTTCTTCAACTATATTAAGATCTCTTCAATATTGTATTGATTGTTTGAAAATTAACTGATCACTAATTTTCATAACTTGTATGATTTCGAATCAAAATTCTGAAAGATGAGATTTGAATATGCTGTAGTTGTTTAGACATATGTTAAAATTGCGGACGAAAGTACCCCGATACTTGTGTAGTATTTAAGGTTATTGTTCTTAATCCTTCTGTGTGGTAAAATCTATCATAGAAATATAGAAGGTTTCTGCATAAGGTTGAGTTTCTATATGTCCTAACCAGAATATATAACAGATTAGTTAACCTGCTATCCTAATAATAAGAAGAGTCGTTAGCTTTGCATTAACAAGTGAAAGAGTTGATAGTTGAGGAGATTGGAAACCCTAATTCCCATCATAACTGTTTTAAACCCTAAGTATCATCACCTTAGTTTATTTTCTGCACTTTGCTTAGTATTAATTCTTAGTTTTAAAATCAAACAAAAGAACGTTAACCAAATAGATACCATAGATTAGATATTCGGTACTTCACAAACCAGTCTCTGTGGACGATAACTCGGTCTTACAGACTATATTACTTGAGCGATACCTACACTTGCGTAAGCACACAAAAATATCGCAACAAGTTTTTGGCGCCGTTGCCGAGAACTGGCGTACTATCAAAATATCGAATTATCTAGTCTTATTTCTAATTTGGTTTTTATTTTCTGTCTTTTTATTATTTTTATTTTAGAACATTTTGTCGTGATCTGTTTGTTTATTTTTTATCAATTTTAAGAAATTCGTTTATGCAAAGTAGGAGAAGAGCATACACTCCTACCCCTTTGAACCCTGAAATTGAAAGATTGTGCAGACATGGCAGAAAAGAGAAAAGAATTGATGATTCTTTAGCAATGCAAGATCAGCAGAATCGGAATGAGGTGAATGATGATTTACCGGCTGCCATGAGATAAGTCCCGCATCCTGCAGAGAAAAGCTTAAGGGACTATGTATTACCTACAATTACAGGGGTGCAGACTTGCATCAGACTACCTGCTGTGGAGGCTAATAATTTTGAAATCAAATCGGCATGGTTCAAGGTTCAGTTCAGTTTGGGGGGTTACCGTATGAAGATCCCCATATTTATTTGACAAATTTCCTAGAACTGTGTGCCACATTTAAATACAATGATGTTACTGATGATGTCATTCGATTGAGGCTCTTCTCATTCTCACTAAGGGATAGAGCAAAGAGCTGGTTAGACTCATTGCAGGCGAACTCCATTACCACATGGCAAGACTTGGCTCAGAAGTTTCTTGCCAAATTTTTCCCACCATCCAAGGCAGCAAAGCTCAGATGAGAGCTAAATATTTTTTATCAGACAGAGGAAGAATCATTGTATGTTGCATGGGAGTGATTTAAAGACTTGTAGAGGAAGTTTCCGCATCATGGGATTGAAAGGTGGAGGTTGGTTCACATCTTTTATAATGGGTTGTGTGGTACTATTCATACCATTATTGATGCTGTAGCAGGAGTAACATTCATGAGCAAAAGTGTCAATGAGACACATGATTTACTAGAAGACATGGCCACCAACAACCATCAGTGGTCAGATGAGAGAGCAATGAACATCAGAAAAGTGGTTGGGGTTTATGAGTTGGATGTTATCACTACATTGACTGCGCAGGTTGCCACTTTGACAAAATAGATGCAGCAGAGTACTATGTCAGTTAATGATGTTCAGACACCAGTGGATTGTGAAATTTGTGGGGGTCCACATACTTTTGATAGGTGCACAACAGTGGATCCAAACAATGTACCTATGGAGCAGGTTCAGGCAGTTGAGAATTTTCAGAGGCCCCACAACAATGCATTCACCAACACATATAATCAGGGGTGGAGAAATCACTCCAATTTTTCATGAAAGAATGACCAAGTGCAGAAACTTCAGTTTCAGGACCAAAATCAGAACCAACAACCATAAAATCAGACCTTTTCTTTACAGCAGTTCAGCCCACCAGCCCCACAAGAGAAGCCAGATGAAATAAGAGAAACATTGTTAACCCTGGCCAACTCCCAGACACAATTCATGACAGAGACCAGGTCATTCATGACAGAGACCATGTCCTCACTTTCAACCCTGACCAACTCTCAGACTCATTTCATGGCAGAAACAAGATCCTCTATTAGGAACTTGGAAACTCAAATGAGACAGTTGGCAAAGAAATTGAATGACAGACCTCAGGGGACTATTCCTAGTAATACAGTGATGAACCCAAGGGAGCAGTGTCAGGCAATAAGCTTGAGGAGTGGTAGACAGTTAGAGCAGGTTGCAGCCCAACCACAAGTGGAGAAGAAAGATGAGCTAACAGAGACATCTGATGCAGAGAAAGAGGGGTTACTGATGACCGCCATAGTTGAGAGAAGGCTCCACCAGCAGTCATGAGGGAATATATAGACAAAATTCCTTACCCTCAAAGACTTCAGAAGAAGTCCATGGATAAATAATTTTCCAAGTTCTTGGAGATCTTCAAAAAGCTGCACAATAATATCCTTTTCATTGAAGCATTGGAGCAAATGTCAGCATATGTTAAATTCATGAAGGATATCCTCTTTAAAATGAGGAAGCTGGCAGACTATATGACAGTGGTGCTGACAGAGGAGTGCAGTGCAATCTTACAGAAAAAACTTCCCCCAAAGTTGAGAGATTCAGGGAGTTTCACCATACTTTGCACTATAGGGAAGGTGACATCTAAGCAGGCTTTATGTGAATTGGGGGCAAATATCAACCTGATTCCCCTCTCTGTATTTAAAAGACTTAGTTTGGGGGAAGCGAGGCCAACAACAGTGACCTTGCAGCTAGCAAATCGCTCAATTGTGCATCCCAAGGAATAATTGAAGATGTATTGGTGAAAGTGGGCAAATTCATCTTACCTGTTGATTTCTTCATTCTTGATATGGATGAAGATGAGAATATGTCAATGATCCTTGGGAGACCATTCTTAGCTACAGGGAGAGCCCTTATTGATGTTGAAAAGGGAGAGTTAAAGCTCCGAGTCCAAGATGAGAAAATGATATTCAAAGTTTTCAGACCACCCACTGAACCACCAATGATAGATTTTTTGCGGTTGGTGTCATTGAAGGAGATGTTTTAGTGAAAAGTCTCACAAGTACTGATGCTCGTGGGGTACCATTAAAACAGTATGCAAAACAGAATGGTAAGAATTCTGAACCTGTGAATGATGTTGTGAATGATGTCCAAGGGGTGAACCCTTCTGAACTTAGCCTTGTGAAAAAGAAGAGAATGGTACAAAAATGGATATGCGGGGGTACTCTACCCACTTGATTGAGTAAGAAAACTGCGTCCGGCTAAAAGACGTTAAAGACAACGCTACTTGGGAGGCAATCCAATGTTTTAATTATGTTATTTCAATTTTTTTTGTTTTAGTTTGTTTTATGTTGTCTTGAACAGTCTCACATCTTGTATGTTTGGTGTGTTTTTGGATGACAGATAAAGGCAGGGACAAACTCTGAGGCGAAGGGTTAACAATGCAGAAAACTGGAGACACTGGAATCTGATCGATGAATTAGGGCCGCGGCGCATGATCTAAGAGCCGCGGCGCCTCCTTCGGCTTTGTGCACAGTGATTTTTTCCGAAAGTTCAGAGCTGTGCCACCTATGCAATTTCAAGAATTTGTTCACAGACCTCCGTTGTAACCATTGTTTTGTGTCTGTAAGTTGTCTCTTTATTTTTAATCTTTACACATTGGGAAAAATGTGTCGATTAAGTTTGGGGGGATCTTACTTTGTCTTCTGTTTGTTTTGAGTCTTTTGTCATTTTTTTATTTGTTTTATATGTTTGTGAGTCATACATTTTTTTAAGGATCAAACATGTTGTAGTTGCTACAGATATTGAGTGGACAAAGTGAGATAATATAATGGAATTAAAAGCAAAAATTTGTGTGCTTAAGTTAGATATGCCAAAAATTCATGACATCTAATTATTGAGATATTTGTGCTTAGCCTATGTGTGTCAATTATAGAAAGTAAGGTTGAAAATGTCTAGAAAACTTGTTTGCTTGTTATTTTATGTAAAATAGTTAAGATATACATGTTTAGGGAAAAGATTCAGACATTTTTTGATAGTCCTTCTGACCATTCATACCTACCCTGACATAAATTGTATCATTAGTCAGCCCCTTTAAGCCTAAATAATATCTTTGTTTGACACCCTATAATTCCTTGGTTGTACCATAAGTGATAATTAAAAATTATTGGGATGAAAAGTGTTGAAAAAAAGAAATAAAAAGAGAGTGAAAATTTGATGCACCCCAATGAAAAATATGCAAAAGCCTAAGTTTCGGGGTGCTTGTTTTTGAGTAATAGGTCACATTCTATCAAAAAGAAAAGAGGGGAGAAAATAGGTATGAGACTAAAAAGAAAGTCAAAGGAAGGAAAAAAGAGTTGAATAAAAAATGCTTATGGTACGAAATCGAGCCTAAATACCAACTTTTATCTACCAATGCCTAAGCCTACATTACAACCCTTGAAAGTCCTGAAGATCTCTAATGTGTATGTCTATGATTAGTGAAGAATAACAAGTAAAAAGGTCTATAGAATTTTGAAAAAGATGGAATGAAATTGATATGCATATGTTAGGTGCTTGTATTTCCAGTTATTATGATCTAATTGAATTTGCGAAATATCTAACTTGAAATTATAGATTGCTAAAAATTCATGCTATGTTCTAACATATTATCCCAGTTTTCATCCATGATTTTGAGGAAGCATTGCTATAGCTACTTGATTCATTTCATAGAATCTTCTCCTTGATTTTGTTTTTGTTTTTGTTTAGTGTTTTACTCGAGGGCGAGTAAAGTGTAAGTTTGGGGGTGTTTGTTGAGTCTATTTCATATACTCTTTTGAGTCCTTTTTTAGTTAGTATTTTCCTTTTTTTCGTCTGTGTTTTGTATAGTATTAGGGTTGTTTTTCTTTCTTTTGAGTCACATCGGTCATAAAGGAGGAAATACCAAATTGAGGATGAAATTGCACAAGCAAATCCCAAGTAATGAATCCTAAGAAGTCCCGTGAAGAAGAGAAGAAATCTGGCGAAAGCTGATCAGAAACACCTTAAGGGACGCGGCGCAAGCCAAGGAGAGACGCGATGCTCGTTGAGCCGAGGCTGAAAGAATTAGGGCCGGGGCGTAAAAATTCAAGAGAGTTGGAAAATTAATCATCGTCGTAAGGGCCGCGGCGCAGTATCTCCATGTGTCCAGTGATTTTCGTGGCCATTTAGGGCCGCGGCGCCGACGCGTATATTTCAGAAACTGGGCCGAAATTCAGTAGGGGTAAAAGGGTCTGAAGCGAGGTTTTTCTCAGATATAAAACCATGAAACCCTATCATTATTATATCATACTCTGGAGGCTAGGAACTGAGGCAAGAGCAAGATTAGAGATATTAAATTGTTCAAGTTCTTTTTCTTTACTTTATTTAATTAAGTTTATGTTGGATATTAAATTAGTTCTTAGCATGACAATGTCTAGGAGCTAATTTCTTTATTAGGATTTTCCGTTGAATCGCTTGAACTCTTTCATAAGTTAATGCATATTTATTGATTTCTTCTTCAACTATATTAAGATCTCTTCAATATTGTATTGATTGTTTGAAAATTAACTGATCACTAATTTTCATAACTTGTATGATTTCGAATCAAAATTCTGAAAGATGAGATTTGAATATGCTGTAGTTGTTTAGACATAGGTTAAAATTGCGGACGAAAGTACCCCGATACTTGTGTAGTATTTAAGGTTATTGTTCTTAATCCTTCTGTGTGGTAAAATCTATCATAGAAATATAGAAGGTTTCGGCATAAGGTTGAGTTTCTATATGTCCTAACCAGAATATATAACAGATTAGTTAACCTGTTATCCTAATAAGAAGAAGAGTCGTTAGCTTTGCATTAACAAGTGAAAGAGTTGATAGTTGAGGAGATTGGAAACCCTAATTCCATCATAACTGTTTTCAACCCTAAGTATCATCACCTTAGTTTATTTTCTGCACTTTGCTTAGTATTAATTCTTAGTTTTAAAATCAAACAAAAGAACGTTAACCAAATAGATACCATAGATTAGATATTCGGTACTTCACAAATCAGTCTCTGTGGACGATAACTCGGTCTTACAGACTATATTACTTGAGCGATACGTACACTTGTTTAAGCATACAAAAATATCGCAACAAGTTTTTGGCGCCGTTGCCGAGAACTGGCGTACTATCAATATCGAATTATCTAGTCTTATTTCTATTTTGGTTTTTATTTTCTGTTTTTTTATTATTTTTATTTTAGAACATTTTGCCGTGATCTGTTTGTTTGTTTTTGATCAATTTTAAGAAATTCGTTTATGCGAAGTAGGAGAGGAGCATACACTCCTACCCCTTTGAACCCTGAAATTGAAAGATTGTGTAGACAGGGCAGAAAAGAGAAAAGAATTGATGATTCTTTAGCAATGGAAGATCAGCAGAATCGGAATGAGGTGAATGATGAGTTACCGGCTGCCATGAGATAAGTCCCGCATTCTGCAGAGAAAAGCTTAAGGGACTATGTATTACCTACAATTACAGGGGTGCAGACTTGCATCAGGCTACCTGCTGTGGAGGCTAATAATTTTGAAATCAAATCGGCGAAATTGCACAAGGTTCAAGGTTCAGTTCAGTTTGGGGGGTTACCGTCTGAAGATCTTCATATGTATTTGGCAAATTTCCTAGAACTGTGTGCCACATTTAAATACAATGGTGTTACTGATGATGTAATTCGATTGAGGCTCTTTCCATTCTCACTAATGGATAGAGCAAAGAGCTGGTTAAACTCATTGCAGTCGAACTCCATTACCACATGGCAAGACTTGTCTCAGAAGTTTTTGCCAAATTTTTCCATCCATCGAAGGCAGCAAAGCTCAGATGAGAGCTAAATATTTTTTATCAGACAGAGGAAGAATCATTGTATGATGCATGAGAGTGATTTAAAGACTTGCAGAGGAAATTTCCGCATCATGGGATTGAAAGGTGGATGTTGGTTCACATCTTTTATAATGGGATGTGTGGTACTATTCATACCATTATTGATGCTGCAGCAGGAGGAACGTTCATGAGCAAAAGTGTCAATGAGGCACATGATTTACTAGAAGACATGGCCACCAACAACATCAGTGGTCAGATGAGAGAGCATTGAACATCAGAAAAGTGGTTGGGGTTCATGAGTTGGATGCTATCACTACATTGACTGCGCAGGTTGCCACTTTGACAAAACAGATGCAACAGAGTACTATGTCAGTGAATGATGTTCAGACACCAGTGGATTGTGAAATTTGTGGGGGTCCCCATACTTTTGATAGGTGCACAAAAGTGGATCCAAACAATGTACCTATGGAGCAGGTTCAGGCAGTTGAGAATTTTTAGAGGCCCCACAACAATGCATTCACCAACACATATAATCAGGGGCGGAGAAATCTCCCCAATTTTTCATGAAAGAAACCAAGTGCAGAAACTTCAGTTTCAGGGCCAAAATCAGAACCAACAGCCACAAAATCAGACCTTTTCTTTTCAGCAGTTCAGTCCACCAGCCCCACAAGAGAAGCCAGATGAAATAAGAGAATTAAGAGCAACATTGTTAACCCTGGCCAACTCCCAGACACAATTCATGACAGAGTCCAGGTAATTCATGACAGAGACCAGGTCCTCACTTTCAACCCTGACCAACTCTCAGACTCAGTTCATGGCAGAAACAAGATCATCTATTAGGAACTTGGAAACTCAAATGGGACAGTTGGCAAAGAAATTGAATGACAATCCTCAGGGGACTATCCCTAGTAATACAGTGATGAACCCAAGGGAGCAGTGTCAGGCAATATGTCACGACCCGACCCCGGGGCCGCGCGATCGTACCTACCGGCACCTCGGTATACATCGAGAATAGCAATGGAACATACATAACACATAACTTATAAAAGGTAAACATCGCCAGCCGATAAGGCTGCCTTCCATAAAAACATACTTAATCAGAAGTACAACTTATTCTTACAGCCCAAACCACAAACGTGACTACAAACCTCTAGGAATAACAACTGTGGCGGGACAGGGCCCCGTCATACCCCTTGAATGTACAAAAGTCTATAACCTCAGGGAATCATACCAAAAAGACAAAGCCTCCGGAGAGATGGAGCTTTCCAAGACTGAACTGTGATCCTAAGAGTGCGGATCAACAAGCTACGTAACTCGACCTGCGGCATGAACGCAGCCGAAGGAGTCGATGCAAGTACCAAGTATGTGGCGAAAATCGTAATGAAATCATAATAGCATATGTAAAGCGGGAGATATGTATGATAGCCAAACTACAAGATACAACATATCTGTGACCATGTCAAGTCGTGGACTCACGCCTAAGTCATCACTCAAATATAACCATAGGTCTCATGCCCATAATATCAATCGTGCGTGGAATTCCTTCCTCACCGGCGATCATGATATAACAACACTAAGGAGTACACGTGAATACTAGATCCCACTGTATCATAAGAACCGTGCGAGGCAGAAATGCGAAGGCATAGCTACGAGATCCACCTGCATCCTCAATCGCCGGCAAGTACGAAAGTCGGCTACCAGATCCTCGTACCAACAATACTAATTACGAATCACGGTGGCCAGGGCAAGTACGATAGCCTCTACAGATCCACCTGCGTCACATCGGCGATCGGCAAATCGCGAGCTAACCACGAGATCCACCTGCATCACACAACTTCGCCTCTAACACCGGCCGGGCACGAAAGCCAACTACCGATCCACTGCATCACGTCTCGGCCGGGCAAATGCGAGGGCTAACTACTAGATCCACTGCGTGATGGACCTCGTGGAGAGCTAATCCATGGAATAATCATCAGCGAAGCGAACCCTCATTATGGTCGCATACGTGGAATCCTCCATCACCGATGCGCTGAATAGACTCATAACTACATGCTTTTAATTCGAATTGCAATACCATGTCCTTACATAAACCAAAACAATTACCATGCCTTCCTTTCACATAAACCAAGACAATCCTTATTTAAGCAAGCCAACGTACTTATCAAGGCACACATAGAATAATTCTCAATTAAATAAGCCAAAGTACTATCAAGGCACAAATAGAATAATTCTCAATTAAACAAGCCAAAGTACTATCAAGGCACAAATAGAATAATTCTCGATTAAACAAGCCAAAGTACTATCAAGGCGTGTCTATTTTTCAAAGTAAGCTACTACACCTTTAGAAAACTCATTTCAAAGCTTGAAACCAAGTAACTTCAATTTTTCACAATCTAGGCAACTTATGCTCATAAATCGAATTAGACAACCTTCTTAACCTTCCATAAAGTTATTATAATCAACTTCCCATAAAAGCCGTTATACTAACTTTATGCTTTAGAAATTAAGACATTCTTATCCTTTTATAAGGCCGTTATAACTAACTTCCCATAAAGCCGTTATAACTCCTTATAAACCATTTCGTTCTTGTACTAACCAAGAGACTTATACTTCAAACAAATTTACACAATTTTCAAAAATACTTCAAGCCTATTATCTTTTTAGAATAATTCAATACTCAATACTTTCACACCAAGTACTCTATACTTCTTTATGTCAAGAAATCCTTGTCTACCTTATTTAAGATAAACCACTCCTCAAGAACAAACGGGTTAACTTCTTAACCCAACCACTTAGACATTTTCTTAAAACAAGTCAAGTATAACAAAATGATTTACTTCATTTAAAACACGTACATCTACCGTACTATATAGTTATAACTACTCATGCTCAAGAGGTAAGAAAGTTTCCACATACCTCTTCGGTCAATCGACTTGCTAAGCTCAAACTACCGCAAGTAATATGCCAACCTATAATAACCATGATACGTTTATTAACCTCTAATTTCAATGTAGAAATAATCTAAGTTCAAAGTCACTAAATTCTATGGAAAATTGGGCAGCATTTCCTTTGTTTCTACATACTTTGCCACCTTTCTCAAGGCCGAATTCAACATCCAAATGCCACATTTAAGGCTCAACAATCCAAACATTTCAAAGGGGATTACACACCTAAACTTGGGTGTGTAAAATTCTGCTCCACAAGGTAAAACAACTAACTTAACAAGTCTAAGGTAGTTTTTAGGCTACAACATGCTCACATAATCTTCTTAACCAATTCTTTCATATCCACCCATATTTCTTACATGCAATGAATCTAAGAGCATTATTTACTACTACAAATCTGTTATACCCCGTAGTTCTGACCCTACGTATGGAAACGTACGAAAGTATGTAAGACTTAAAATTTCCGAAGGACAGGTTGACGGGTCGTTCCGGACGGTTTTTAGTCAAATTTGAGGCGGGTTATGACCTTGTACATTGAGAGTTCCTAAGTGTTTTAAAGGCCTAGGGTGTAGTTCGTTGAGTCTGGATTCCAACGCAACCAACCGTTCGTCGATAGGACGTCGGAGTAGAAAGTTATGAGAGTTACAAGTTCGGTCTGTGATCGGACGAAATGCGTTTGGACTAAAGCGGCAGACGCGGCGCGGATGCGAGGCGGCGCCGAAACTACTGAGGGGTCGCTGAAGTTGCAGCGCCGCGGCTCCGGGACAGCAGGGCCGCGGCGCCTAAAGTTCAGAGAGGCTGCGGAGGTTTCAGCGCTTGTAGCGCAGAAATTTGGGCGGAAAAACTTAGAAAATCTGATTTTTGTTTTAAAAGAGACCATGGGAGGGTGACAAGTGTCCCCCCCCCATCTGATTTTCTGTTGCATGCAATATATTGACCAAGACTTGGACATTTTCTATCTTTCATCTTCTCTCTCTCTCTCAAATTGCTCCCTTCTCTAAAAACCCTTAGAAAAATCGAAAGTTAAGAACAAGAAAAGGAAGCTTGTAGCTAGCTTGTTGGCATTGTTGTGGTAGTGTTCTTGGCAAGGAAGCTAGCAATATTTGGAATAAGTTTTGGCTAAAACTTTAAGGTAACATTTCTTCCTTTAAGCTTAGTTCTAGTGTTGCATGCTTAGAAAGCAAGATCTTGTGGTAGTAAAATAATGCACTTAGAGTCATTGCATGCAAGTAAATGTGGTTTGGATATGAAGAATGGGTTAAGAAGAAATTATGAGCATGTTGTAGCCTAAAAACCACCTTAGAATTGTTAAGTGAATTGTTGTAAACCTATGGGGCAGAATTTTGGGTGTGAAATCCCCTTTGAATTGTTGGATTGAGTGAGCCTTAAAGGTGGTGTTTTTGATGATAAATTCGGCCTTGAGAAAGGTGGCAAAGTGAGTAGAAACAAAGGAAATGCTGCCCAATTTTCCTTAGAATTTAGTGACTTTGAACTTGGATTGTTCTACATTAAGATTAGAGGTTAATAAACGTCATGACTATTATAGGTTGAAATATTATTTGCGGTAGTTTGGACTTGGCAAGTGGATTGACCAAAGAGGTATGTGAAGTTTTCCTATCTCTTGAGCATGAATAGATAAAACTATGTAGTACGGTGAGCGTCATGATTTAGTATTCTTACTTGTTTTGAGTATAAAATGACTTGTTTCGTGTTAAGAATGTATAAGTCCCTTGGTTAAGGGAAAAGTATGATTTTACTAAAGTATAGAGTTAATATAACAACTTTATGGGAAGTTGGTTTATTAGCTTCATAAAAGGTTAATGAGAAGTGATTTACTCTAAGTAAGATAATTACATGAAGATGCAATTTGATTTAAAGGCATCAATTGCCCAAAGGCTTTTATGTATAAAGAAGAGTCACTTTTGAAAGAGATGAGGTATGTAGTACTTGGGTTAAATTCAGTTTTCTTTTATTTAAAGATATGATGAAGTGCCTTAAATAAACTAAAATGAGAGAGTATATGAACAAGACTAAAAGAAGTTATAAGTTTGCTTAACTTATTTATGATATGATGTGATTTGAGATAGGGTAAGAGTATGTGCGAGGCAAGCCCCAAGATCGTCATACCACCTCCTTGATGTAAGAGTATGTCCGAGGCGGCCCAAGATCGTCATACCATCCTTGGTGTAAGAGTATATCGAGGCGGATCCAAGATCGTTATACCAACTGCACACGTATAATAGTAAATCTGAGGGGCAAGCCCCAAGATCGGTATACCATCTGCTCCCGTGAAAGAGTATATCCGAGTCTGACCTCAAGATCGTTATACCATCTGCTTTGGGGTAAGAGTATATCCGAGGAAAGTCCCAAGATCGTTATACCACATTCCGGTGGATTTGCTACCCATGACGCGAGGAATACCTCATGCGAGTCCTTATGGGCTTATGCGGGTGAAATAGTCCCGTGCGGCAGTACGGCCCGATCACGAGTACCTCATGCGGGTCGCGGGACCCGTGCGGGTGAAATAGTCCCGGGAGTAGGATGGTTTTTTTGATACTACGGGCGAGGTACCTGTTTTGATCATGAGCCTCCTATTTTATGCGATTATTATATATATATATATACTTGTCACTCTCATTGTTAGTAAGGCACGATGAATGTATTTTATTGTCTTCCATGACTTGACTTGCTTTTAGACTTATGATATCATATTACAATATTTTCCGACTTTACATACTTGGTACATATGTGTCGACCCCTTCCCGGGGCTGCGTTCAATCTGCGGTAAGTAGCAGATTGAGGATCCTCGTTCTTAGGATCACTATTAGGTGTCGAAGCTCCATTCCTCGGAAGCTTATTTATTGGTATGGATATTTCCACGATGCTATAGGTACTTTGTATATTCGGGGTATGGCGGGCCTTGTCCCGCTGATTGTTATCTTTAAGTGCAGGCCACCCATGTGTTTTGGGCTATAAGAACCGGTTGTACTATTATACTTTTGTTAAGTATGTTTTATGGAAAGCGGCACTTTACCGGTGGCGGTGATGTTACTTTTTATGCGTATGTGTTGTGTATGTTCATTGCTATTCTCGACATATACGGCGCGGTACCGGTAGGGTACGATCGCGGCCGGGGTTGGAGTCGTGACAAAAGTGGTATCGAAGCGATTAGTCCTCGGAAAGTGTCCACAGGCCGTGTCTAGTAGAGTCTTGATTATCGGTGTGTCGTGCACCACATCTATAATCGAGAGGCTGCAGGATATTTAGGATTGGTTTCCATTCTTTCACTCTAGATCGTGCAATAGAGTGAGTTATAGGTTGAATCTCCCGATGTTTTCCTTTATGTATCGATTATGCCTCACGCAAGGCAACCGCGCCCGTGAAGGCAGCGGTGAGAGTCCGCTAGTGGGACGCGGAGAATCACGAGGCACAGCCCAATCCTTACGAGAGATGATGTTTAGGCGGCGAGTTCCACGTCGTCGCCCGGCCTCAGCGAGTTCGGCGTGGGCGCGCCATCGAGACCGCGATGAGCCTCGGCTCGCGATCGAACTGTCACGAAGATTACGAGGAATTGATTCTTGACCGGCGATAGTGGCGGCGGCCACGAAGCGGCGGCAACCCTAGCCGACGGTTCTTGATTCGGGATTTCTGGGTTGTCACCCACCCGAGTTCTATGGTTCGAGATTTGATGAGGATCGCGAGGAGTTTGTCCGGCGATTCTGACGGACCATGCGAGTTCTTAGGGCATCGGACCGAGTGCATTACACTAGCTTACAGGTTCTGGCGATATTGCGTTGAGCGGTTTGAGTCATGGGTATTGTCGAGGTGATGATGCTCTTCCGGTGATTGGGAGGAGTTCACGAGGCGTTCCTATACCACTTCTTGCCTCACGAGGTGAGGAGAGCCGCGTGAATAGGTTCTTGACCTTGAGGCGGGGCGGGAGAACTATCGGGAGTCTGACACAGAGTTTGACTCCTTGGCGGATATCGCACACCATTGTAGGCGATATGGCGAGCGGGGTTCATAGATACGTGATGGGACTAGGCCGTCACATGATTCTGCTTGCTTAGGGTGGCTCTTCACCCGAGGATGGATATTGCCGGGATGCGAGCATACGCGCGAGGATTGAGGCGAGAAGCGAGATCGGCTAGATTTGGGCGGCCAGAGGCGAGACATCGGGTTCTCGAGGCGATTTTAGCGGGCGGCCTCGGCGAGCTAGGTCCACCTTCCGGCCCGGACAGAGTGCTCCTTCTGATTTCCGGCGGAGGTCGATCAGCGAGGTTATTCGAGAGCGAGCGGGGCTCCAAGACGTCGAGTTTCGAGGCGAGACCGGCCTGTCGAGACCACCTACCGGTGCGTTCGATGCGGTAGGTCTCATCCGGCGAGTGCGTATGGGTTCGAGATCATGTTACTCTTGTGGCGGCAGGTCATCCGAAGAAGATTGTCCGCCCTTGGCGGCGGGAACGTGCAGTTCGGCCAGCGAAGTGCATTCTTTGGATCTTCATCGTCGATGGTTAGACGCCCGGAGGCGAGTACTTATGGGCGGCAGCGCGGCAGGTCGTGGTAGGGGTTCGATTAGCGGTCCTCGAAGCGCATCTATGCTATGTCGATCAGCGGGACCGGAGGCGTCGCGGATGCCGCAGTACATTATTGGTTTCTTCTTTGTGATGTATATGCTTTGATAGATCGAGTTCTACCTTGTCCTACATATCTCCTCATATTGCGGTAGAATAGGGATAGAGCGAGTCCATAAGACCTTTTGAGGTGGCTACGCGATGGTGATTCGATGGTAGTGGCGAGTGTATAAGGCTTGCCTGTGACTATAGATAGCCGTCGGACTCAGCCGACTTGATAGAGTTGGATATGACAGACTTTGATGTGATTATGGGTATGGATTGGCTAGCATCTTGCTATGCCAACGTGGTGTATGAGAGAGATTAGTTCGGTTCGGTTTCGTGGCCGTTATCAGTGGAAGGGAATCTTGCATCGCAGGGTAAGTTTATTTCTTACCTCAAGGCTAGGAAGATGGTGCGGAAAGGGTATATCTACCATATGATATCTTGGTGTATTCGCGCACAGAGCGGGAGCATACAGATCATTTGAGGACGGTATTGGGAGTCCTCCGAGACCGGCAGTTGTATGCCAAGTTCTCGAAGTGCGAGTTTTGGCTGGCGTCGGTGGCTTTCTTAGGGCATGTTATCGGGGCGATGGTATTCGGGTTGATCTGACAAGATTGAAGCGATCAAGACTTGGCGGACCACTACAAGCGGAGTCTGCGATTTTGGGCCTTGCGAGTTATTATCGGTTTGTAGAAGTTTGCTTCTATTTCAACACCTTGACTAAGTGACTCGAAAGCGGCTATGTTCGTGGGCCGGGTACTTGTGAGAAAGTTTTGAGTTGCTAAAGGAGAAGTTGACGACCGCCCGATTCTTACTCTTCGGAGGGCCTAGATGGATATGTGGTTTATTGTGGCGTCAGTGTCGGGCTTGGAGTGCGTCTTTGATGCGACGCGGCGAGTTATAGCTTATCGTCGGCGGCTTAGGAAGCATGAGAAGAACTATCCCACGCATGACTTAGGTTAGCGGCGATGATTCATGCCTTAAAGATCCGGAGACATTATTTATATGGAGTCCATGTGGACATTTACACAGACACACAAGTCTCAAGACATCTTCACGAGAGGAGTGAACTTGCGGCGAGGCGGTGGTTGGAGCTACTTAGGATTACGATGTTGATATTCTATACCACCGGGGAAGGCGATGTGGTTGCGGATGCCCTTAGTCGCGGTCGATGGGTAGTGCATGCGATGTTCACGGAGAAGAGGATATGGTCCGAGAGTTACATCGGTAGCAAGCCTTGGGTTCGTTTGGTTGATTACGGTAGTGACGGTATTCGGGTTATAGAGGTTGCCGAGTCATTCATCGTCGAGGAGGTGAAGAGGCGACAGTATGAGGATCCGATTTTGGTACGGTACCGAGATGCAGCTCTCCAGAAGGAGAAGAGTCTATTTGCGGTAGCGCTGATGAGTGCTAAGGTTCGGGCGATTGTGTGTTCCGATGTGACGAGGACTTCGTCGTAAGATTAGGGAGGCACGCGATGCTCGTTATTCTATTCATCCGGGTCGACTAAGATGTACCATGACCTCGAATCGTGTATTGGTGGGACGGCCTAAAGAGGGACGTTGCGGAGTTCGTGGCATGCGGTGTGTCGGCGAGTTAAGATTGAGCACGAAGCCGGTGAACATTGCGAGCCATTGATATTCGACTTGGAAGTGGGAGGTGATAAATATGGATTTTATTATAGGGCTACCTACCACTCGGAGGAAGCATGATTCCATTTGGGTGATTGTCGACGGTGGCGAAATCGGCCCATTTTCTTCCGATCGAGCGGCGTTTTGGTGAGGACTATGCGGATTATATATTAGGGAGATTGTGAGACGCACGGGGTCGGTGTCGATTATATCGGATAGAGAGCCCGATTCTCGGCTAACTCCGGAGGTCCTTTCGAAGGATTAGGGACGAGTGAGTCTCGACGGCGTTTCACCTCGGACGGACGGACGGTAGCGCACTATCCGCACACTCGAGGATATCTGCGGGCTTGTGTTATTGATTTCGAGGTGGCCGGAGGATCATTTACTGTTGTGGAGTTTGCTTACAACAATAGCTACCATTCGGATTCGGATGGCGCCTTATGAGGCCTTATACGGGAGAAAGTGCAGTCACCGATAGTTTGGTTCGAGTGGGAGAAGTCCGATTAGTCGGGCGGACTTAGTTCACAGGTCGTGGATAAGGTGAAGCTTATCGGGAAGCGGTTGTTGGCGGCTCGAGTCGGCGAAGTCGTATCGCAGATCATCGGCGTCGACACTTGGAATTTGAGATAGATGATTGGGTTTTCCTAAAGGTATCGCCCATGAAGGCGTGATGAGATTCGGAAGAGAGGAAGCTTAGCCAGTACGTTGGGCGTATCAGGATTGTCCGTAGGGTAGGCAAGGTTGCTATGAGTTAGATCTTCCGTCCGATTTGGAGGCGGTGCATCCGATTTTCATGTGTCCATGTTGCGGAAATGTATTGGAGATCCATCTAGAGTGCACGGTTCGGGATGTCCAAATGCAGGAGTTATCGTATGAGAGAGTCCCATAGCGATACTCGATCGTCAGTTAGACGACCGGACGAAAGACGTGGCTTAGTCAAGGTCCTATGGCGAAGCAACGAGGAGGAAATGACGTGGGAAGCGAGAGGATGACATGATGAAGAAGTATCCTCACTTATTCCCTATACCTCCGGGTAACCTACTTTCACCTTGTTAGTTTTGATTTAGCATTTACGTATGTTGTGGCTCGTGGAGCTTCTTTATTACGAATGAATAGTTAAGAGGGTCTATGTCGATGTTGTGATTTGAGTAAGCCTAGAAGGAACATTCGGGACGAATGTTTCTAAGGGAGAATGTTATACCGTAGTTCTGACCTACGTATGGAAGCGCACGAAAGTATGTAAGACTTAAAATTTCAGAAGGGCGGGTTGTGAGTCGTTCGGACGGTTTTAGTCAACTTTGAGGCGGGTTATGACCCGGTACATTGAGAGTTCCTAAGTGTTTTAAAGGCCTAGGCGTAGTTCGTTGAGTCTGGATTCCAACGCAACCAACCGCTCGTCGATAGGGCGTCGGAGTAGAAAGTTATAGAGTTACAAGTTGGTCGCAATCGGGACAGAAATGCGTTTGGACTAAGCGGCGAGGCGGCGCGGATGCGACGCGACGCCTAAAGTACTGCGGGGTCGCTGAAGTTGCAGCGCCGCGGCTCCGGGACAGCAGGGCCGCGGCGCCGAAAGTTCAGAGAGGCTGCGGAGGTTTCAGCGCCGCGGCGCCGAGGCGGGGAATTTGGGCGGAAAAACTTAGAAAATCTGATTTTTGTTTTAAAAGAGACCATGGGAGGGTGACAAGTGTCCCCCCCCATCTGATTTTCTGTTGCATGCAATATATTGACCAAGACTTGGCCATTTTCTATCTTTCATCTTCTCTCTCTCTCTCAACTTGCTCCCTTCTCTCAAAACCCTTAGAAAAATCGAAAGTTAAGAACAAGAAAAGGAAGCTTGTAGCTAGCTTGTTGGCATTGTTGTGGTAGTGTTCTTGGCAGGAAGCTAGCAATATTTGGAATAAGTTTTGGCTAAAACTTTATGGTAACATTTCTTCCTTTAAGCTTAGTTCTCGTGTTGCAGGCTTAGAAAGCAAGATCTTGTGGTAGTCAAATACTGCACTTAGAGTCATTAAATGCAAGTAAATGTGGTTTGGATATGAAGAATGGGTTAAGAAGAAATTATGAGCATGCTGTAGCCTAAAAACCACCTTAGAATTGTTAAGTGAATTGTTGTAAACCTATGGGGCAGAATTTTGGGTGTGAAATCCCTTTGAATTGTTGGATTGAGTGAGCCTTAAAGGTGGTGTTTTTGATGATAAATTCGGCCTTGAGAAAGGTGGCAAAGTGAGTAGAAACAAAGGAAATGCTGCCCAATTTTCCTTAGAATTTAGTGACTTTGAACTTGGATTGTTCTACATTAAGATTAGAGGTTAATAAACGTATCATGACTATTATAGGTTGAAATATTACTTGCGGTAGTTTGGACTTGGCAAGTGGATTGACCAAAGAGGTATGTGAAGTTTTCCTATCTCTTGAGCATGAATAGATAAAACTATGTAGTACGGTGAGCGTCATGATTTAGTATTCTTACTTGTTTTGAGTATAAAATGACTTGTTTCGTGTTAAGAATGTATAAGTCCCTTGGTTAAGGAAAAGTATGATTTTACTAAAGTATAGAGTTAATATAACAACTTTATGGGAAGTTGGTTTATTAGCTTCATAAAAGGTTAATGAGAAGGATTTACTCTAAGTAAGATAATTACATGAAGAGGCAATTTGATTTAAAGGCATCAATTGCCCAAAGGCTTTATGTATAAAGAAGAGTCACTTTTGAAAGAGATGAGGTATGTAGTACTTGGGTTAAATTCGGTTTTCTTTTATTTAAAGATATGATGAAGTGCCTTAAATAAACTAAAATGAGAGAGTATATGAACAAGACTAAAAGAAGTTATAAGTTTGCTTAACTTATTTATGATATGATGTGATTTGAGATAGGGTAAGAGTATGTAGGCAAGCCCCAAGATCGTCATACCACCTCCTTGATGTAAGAGTATGTCCGAGGGCGGCCCAAGATCGCCATACCATCCGCTTGATGTAGAGTATATCCGGCGGATCCAAGATCGTTATACCATCTGCACGATATAAGAGTATATCCGCGGGCAAGCCCCAAGATCGTTATACCATCTGCTCCAGGTGTAAGAGTATATCGAGGTCTGACCCAGATCGTTATACCATCTGTTTGGTAAGAGTATATCGAGGAAAGTCCCCAAGATCGTTATACCAATGCTCCGTGGATTTGCTACCCATGACGAGGAATACCTCACGCGAGTCCTTATGGGCTTATGCGGGTGAAATAGTCCCATGCCTAGTGGCCGATCACGAGAGTACCTCATGCGGGTCCACAGGACCCATGCGGGTGAAATAGTCCCAGGAGTAGGATGGTTTTTTTGATACTACGGGCGAGGTACCCTGTTTTGATCATGAGCCTCCTATTTTATGCGGTATTATATATATATATACTTGTCACTCTCATTGTTAGTAAGGCACGAGAATGGTATTTTATTGTCTTCCATGACTTGACTTGCTTTTAGACTTATGATATCATATTACTGAGATTTTCCGGCTTTACATACTTGGTACATATTGTCGACGACCTTCCTGGTGCGTTAAATCTGCGAGTAAGGTAGCTGATTGAGGATCCTCGTTCTTAGGATCACTATTCCGGTGTCAGAAGCTCCATTCCTCCGGAAGCTTATTTATTGGTATGGATATTTCCCTGATGCTATAGGTACTTTGTATATTCAGGGGGTATGGCGGGGCCTTGTCCCGCCATTGATTATCTTTAAGTGCATGGCCACCTATGTGTTTTGGGCTATAAGAACCAGTTGTACTATTATACTTTTGTTAAGTATGTTTTATGGAAGGCAGCCTTACCGGCTGGCCAGTGATGTTACTTTTTATGCGTATGTGTTGTGTATGTTCCGCTGCTATTCTCTGACATATACCTGACAGGGTACCCCGGTAGGGTACCAGTCGCGGCCCCGGGGTTGGGTCGTGACAAAATCCCTTCTTCTTCACATGCAACACAATAACTAGCTACAAGAGAATCAATGTTACCTTTAGAGCTTTAGCCAAAATTATTCCAACAACTTTGCTAGCCTCCTTTCCAAGAACACCACCACAACAACTCCTACAAGCTAGCCATAAGCTTTCCTTGTCTTAACTTTTGATTTTTCTTAGGCTTTGAATTCCCTTGGAATTTTTTAGAGAAGTGAGAGCTAAATTAGAGATAGATAGAGGTTTTAACTATGACCAAGTCATCAAGACTTGGTCAATATAAGGCATCTGAAAAATCGGATGGGGACACTTGTCACCTCCCATGGCCTTTTAAAAGAGAAAATCAGATTTTCCTAAGTTTTTCGCCTAAAATCCCGCATGGCCCGCTTGGGCGCATGGCTGAAACCTCCGCAACTTCTCTGAACTTCCGGCGCCGCGGCCCTGCTTCCCGGCGCCGCAGCGCTGCAACATCAACGACCCCTCAGTATATCCGGCGCCGCGGCCCTGTCGCTTCTGTCCGAGACACATTTTTGCCCGTCTGCGCACTGAACTTGTAACTCCCATAACTTCCTACTCCGATGTCCTATCGACGAACGGTTGGTTGCGTTGGAAACTAGACTCAACGAACTACGCACTAGGCCTTTGAAATACTTAGGAACTCTCAATGTACCGGGTCATAACCCGCCTCAAAGTTGACTAAAACCCATCCGGAACAATCCGTCAACCTATCTTTTGAAAATTTTAAGTCTTACTCCCTTTCGTACGCTCTCATGCGCATGACCTGAACTACGGGGTGTAACATTCTCCCCCCCTTAGAAACATTCGTCCCCGAATGTTCTTTTGGAGCCAATCTACTATTCCTCGGTACATCCTCGTACTATATACTAATGGAACTTCATTATGCCACCTATGACCCTAAGATATCGCACACGCATACCCATTCACCGTAAGTCAAACAGAAAACGAACCTAAAATATGAATCATTACTACTTACCCTCGCTCACGGCCTAATGAATTGCCCGCTCAGATTTACCACTCATTCTATCACATGTACACAGTCTAAATATCCTCTGTTCATAACACTAAATCATACAACAATCCTATCATGCATACTAATCTCTAAAGGGTCAAAGATATACCTGTAACTATTGCTTCACATTCCCCTTGTCGTTCTAATCATGATCCTGCCCTGCACGACGCATAACAAAAGAAGGTGATGAACCACCATCGATCCCGGCGTGAATCTCTACATCCGTGCTATCTCGGCCTGACAGCTCGTGATAATGGCCCTGCTGGCCGCATGTATAGCAATTAACCAAACTAGCACGACACTTCCCATAATGGGTGTTACCACATCGGCTACACCGAGGTAGAGGTGGCTTCCTCAGACTAACACCCCTACTCTTCCGAAAACTCAACCTCGGGGCCCCGCCCCGCTCCCGACCTCCGAACGCCCCAAGATCGTGGTGGAGTACTGCATCTTGCCGAGGCGCATAACTAGCTCGCCACAGGCGGTCCGCCTATCGCCCCGAGATCCTGCTGCCCCGCCTCTTGGCCGGGCTCGAGTCAAGCCGACCCTCCTTTCTCTCGCCCTTCTATCCTCGCGATATGCTCGCATCTCCGGCGATATCCATACCTGGCTGAAGAGCCACTCTCAAGCACACAGTAATCATATGACGGTCTAGCCCCATCACATAGCGATGAACTATGTCTGCCATGTCGGCTACAATAGTGTGCGCATACCTAGCCAAAGAGTCAAACTCCAGGCTGTACTCTCTGATGGTCCTCCCATTCTGGCTCAAGGTCAAGAATCTATCCACGCGGGCTCTCCTCAACTCAGGAGGCAAGAAGTTATCCAGGAAGGCCTCTGTGAACTCCTCCCAAACCGCTGGAAGAGCACTCTCCCCTCTAGACAATTCCCATGACTCAAACCAGTTGAACGCAATATCGCGTAACCGGTAAGAAGCTAACACAACGGACTCCGTCTCCGAGGCCCTAAGCACCTGCGTAGTCCGCCGCACCTGTCGAATAAACTCCTGAGGATCCTCCTGCACTCGAACCATAGAACTTCGTGGATTACAACTCGTAAAGTCCCAATCCTTAAATCGGCCTAGGGTTAGCCACGCCGGCGGTGCCGCCGCCACGATGCTAGTCAACAACCCGACCGCTCTCCGTAATCCCTATTCCGCCCCGGCCGCGAATCGGGGCTCGCATCGAACCTCGAGCTACCGCCGCTCTCGGCCTTCTAATACCGTGGCCAGATGAACTTGCCGACTACTTACTACCTCGTGCATAGTTTGTGCCAGTCCCGTAACTCTCTGCGTACCACTAGCATCTCTCGCCGCTTTGCCCTTCGGCTCGCCGCTCCGCGAGGCATAATCGGTACATAAGAAGAGGTCTGAGGATTCAACCTAGTAGATACTTCATCGCACGATCTCGCAGAGAGAAGAATGGAAACCAATCCTAAATGTCACGCGACCTCCGATTATAGATGTGGTGCACAACACACCGATAATCAAGACTCTACTAGACACGCCTTTAGACACTTTCCAAGGACTAATCGCTCGATACCACTTTTGTCACGACTGACTCGGTCGCGATCGTACTCCTACCGGCACTCGCTCGGTATACATCGAGAATAGCAATGAACATACATAACACATAACTTATAAAAGGTAAACATCACGCCACCGATAAGGTCGCTTCCATAAAAACATACTTAATCGTAAGTACAACTTATTCTTACACTCAAACCACAAACGTGACTACAAACCTCTAGAATAATAATCGTGGACAGGCCCCGCCATACCCCGAATGTACAAAAGTCTATAACCTCGTGGAATCATGCCAAAAGACAAAGCCTCCGAGAGATGGAGCTTTAAGATCGAATCGTGATCCTAAGAGTGCGGATCGCCAAGCTAAGTAACTCAACTGCGGCATGAACGCAAATCGGGCGAGGTCGATAACAGGTACCAAATATGTGAAACTGAAAATACTGTAATGAAATCATAATAGCATATGTAAAGCAGGAGACATGTATGATAGCCAAACTACAGTACACAACATATACGCAGCCATGTCAAGTCAGGGACTCACGCCCTCTAAGTCATCACTCAAATATAACCATAGGTCTCATGCCCATAATATCAATCGTGCGTGGAATTCTTCACACGCCGCGATCATGATATAACAACACAAAGGAGTACACATGAATATTAGATCCCACATGTGTCATAAGAACCGTACGAGGCAAGTATGAAGGCATAGCTACCAGATCCACCCTGCATCCTCAACTGACCGGGGCAAGTACGAAGCTACCTACGGATCCACCCGTACCAACAATACCACTACCCGAGTCACGGGCCGACCGGCAAGCACGATAGCCTCTACCAGATCCACCTGCCACATCACGATCGGGCAAGTACGCAGCTAACCACCGATCCACTGCATCACACAACCGCCTCTAACACCGACCGGCAAGACGAAGCCAACTACCGATCCACTGCATCACGCCTCGACCGGCAAGTACGAGGGCTAACTATTAGATCCACCTGCATCGAGACCTCACGGAGAGCTAATCCATGGAATAATATCACAACAGGAAACGAACCTCATTATGGCCGCATACCCGGAATCCTCCATCACCGACTTCAGACGCCAAATAGACTCATAACTACATGCTTTTAATTCGAATTGCAATACCATGTCCCTACATAAACCAAAACAATTACCATGCCTTCCTTTCACATAAACCAAGACAATCCTTATTTAAGCAAGCCAACGTACTTATCAAGGCACACATAGAATAATTCTCAATTAAATAAGCCAAAGTACAATCAAGGCACACATAGAATAATTCTCAATTAAACAAGCCAAAGTACTATCAAGGCACAAATAGAATAATTCTCGATTAAACAAGCCAAAGTACTATCAAGGCGTGTCTATTTTTCAAAGTAAGCTACTACACCTTTAGAAAACTCATTTCAAAGCTTGAAACCAAGTAACTTCAATTTTTCACAATCTAGGCAACTTATGCTCATAAATCGAATTAGACAACCTTCTTAACCTTCCATAAAGTTATTATAATCAACTTCCCATAAAAGCCGTTATACTAACTTTATGCTTTAGAAATTAAGACATTCTTATCCTTTTATAAGGCCGTTATAACTAACTTCCCATAAAGCCGTTATAACTCCTTATAAACCATTTCGTTCAGACTAACCAAGAGACTTATACTTCAAACAAATTTACACAATTTTCAAAAATACTTCAAGCCTCTTATCTTTTTAGAATAATTCAATACTCAATACTTTCACACCAAGTACTCTATACTTCTTTATGTCAAGAAATCCTTGTCTACCTTATTTAAGATAAACCACTCCTCAAGAACAAACGGGTTAACTTCTTAACCCAACCACTTAGACATTTTCTTAAAACAAGTCAAGTATAACAAAAGGATTTACTTCATTTAAAACACGTACGTCTACCGTACTATGTAGTTATAACTACTCATGCTCAAGAGGTAAGAAAGTTTCCACATACCTCTTCGGTCAATCGACTTGCTAAGCTCAAACTACCGCAAGTAATATGCCAACTTATAATAACCATGATACGTTTATTAACCTCTAATTTTAATGTAGAAATAATCTAAGTTCAAAGTCACTAAATTCTATGGAAAATTGGGCAGCATTTCCTTTGTTTCTACATACTTTGCCACCTTTCTCAAGGCCGAATTCAACATCCAAATGCCACATTTAAGGCTCAACAATCCAAACATTTCAAAGAGGATTACACACCTAAATTTGGGTGTGTAAAATTCTGCCCCACAAGGTAAAACAACTAACTTAACAAGTCTAAGGTAGTTTTTAGGCTACAACATGCTCACATAATCTTCTTAACCAATTCTTTCATATCCACTCATATTTCTTACATGCAATGAATCTAAGAGCATTATTTACTACTACAAATTCCTTCTTCTTCACATGCAACACAATAACTAGCTACAAGAGAAGAAATGTAACCTTTAGAGCTTTAGCTAAAATTATTCCAACAACTTTGCTAGCCTCCTTTCCAAGAACACCACCACAACAACTCCTACAAGCTAGCCACAAGCTTCCTTCGTCTTAACTTTTGATTTTTCTTAGGCTTTGAATTCCCTTGGAATTTTGAGAGAAGTGAGAGCTAATTTAGAGAGAGAGGTTTGAAAGATGACCAAGTCTTCAAGACTTGGTCAATATAAGGCATGCAAGAAAATCAGATGGGGGACACTTGTCACCCTCCCATGGCCTTTTAAAAGAGAAAATCAGATTTTCCTAAGTTTTTCCGCGAAAATCCCGCCATTTGAAACCTCCGCAGCCTTCTGAACTTCCGCGCCTCGCTTCCCGCAGCGCGCAACTGCGTAAACCCTCAAGATATCCGCGCCGCTGCCCCGCCGCTGTCCGAGACACATTTCTGCCCGTCTGCACACTGAACTTGTAACTCCCATAACTTCCTACTCCGATGTCCTATCGACGAACGGTTGGTTGCGTTGGAAACTAGACTCAACGAACTACGCACTAGGCCTTTGAAATACTTAGGAACTCTCAATGTACCGGGTCATAACCCGCCTCAAAGTTGACTAAAACCCATCCGGAACAATCCGTCAACCTATCTTTTGAAAATTTTAAGTCTTACTCCCTTTCGTACGCTCTCATGCGCATGACCTGAACTACGGGGTGTAACACAATAAGCTTGAGGAGTGGTAGACAGTTAGAGCAGGTTGCAGCCCAACAACAGGTGGAGAAGAAAGATGAGCTAACATAGACATCTGATGCAGAGAAAGAGGGGGTTACTGATGACCTCCATAGTTTAGAGAAGGCTCCACAATCAGTCATGAGGGAATATATAGACAAAATTCCTTACCCTCAAAGACTTCAGAAGAAGTCCCTGGATAAACAATTTTCCAAGTTCTTGGAGGTCTTCAAAAAGCTGCACAATAATATCCTTTTCATTGAAGCATTGGAGCAAATGCCAGCATATGTTAAATTCATGAAGGATATCCTCTTTAAAATGAGGAAGCTGACAGACTATATGACAGTGGTGCTGACAGAGGAGTGCAGTGCAATCTTACAGAAGAAACTTCCCCCAAAGTTGAGAGATTCAGGGAGTTTCACCATACCTTGCACTATAGGAAAGGTGACATGCAAGCATGCTTTATGTGATTTGGGGGCAAATATCAACCTGATGCCCCTCTCTGTGTTTAAAAGACTTAGTTTGGGGGAAGCGAGGCCAACAACAGTAACCTTACAGCTAGCAGATCGCTCAATTGTGCATCTCAAGAAATAATTGAAGATGTATTGATGAAAGTGGGCAAAACCGAACGATCTGACTACTTTCTTTAAAACAGATGAAGTACTACTAAAGAAAACGTTTACAAAAAAAACACTAAAGCAGAAAAATCTTCAAGGATATGGAAATAAATTGAAAGCTTGAAAAAGGTGCTACAATTATCCCATAATCCTATGCTCCATGTGCATTTAATGAGTCTACTAATACCCAAATTACAAATGTGGCAAAGGTATGGCAACCATGAACCTTTTAGTACAATTCATGAACTTCAATTTTCTTCTTTCCCTTTTCACAACAACATTGCACGTGTTAACCAAATTGAAGAAGTAAATTTGACGTATTAGATAGTATATACTATATAGTAAGTAATAGTAAAATAAAATATTGAAGTAAATAAATATAACAATAATAGTATATAGTAAGTAATAGTAAAATAAAATATTGAACTTACTCTTTACTCTTGCTTTACTCGTATTTTATTTTGATTGTTTTGCTTGCGATTATGCTTTATCTTAAGCCGATGGTCTCCCGGAAACAGTTGCTCTACATACCAATGTGAATGTAAGGTTTGTGTACACTTTACCTTCCCATATTCCACGGTGTGAGATTTTACTGAATATATTGTTGTTATTGTTATTGTTGTTGTTGTAACGTATCTAGTGTAATCCTACAAATAAGAATTTTGCGAGGATAAAGTGTGCACAAATCTTATTACAACTTCCTAGAGATAGAAAAATTATTTCAGATAAAAGTAAATAAATATACTTTTAAATTTTGTCATAATTGTATAAATAATTTACACAATAAAATAAATTTAAAATAAAGCATATATATTTATTCTGCTGTATAGTATAATGGTCCAGATAATTAAAACAATATTATAGGGGTGAAGTCCCAAGCAAGAGAAAATAAATATTTCCCCCTAAGCTTTATTTATGTTGAAATGGTATATAGCCCCTATGATTTCGTTACATTGAGATTGGGAGCTTTCTGTTTTCTTTAAATTTAGCACATATCGTTTTCTCGGAGAATCAATTTGTAACCCATTATAGATGTAATTATTTCATATGCTATATAAAATAATCAAATAAAATACAAGTGATCACAGAAGATTATTTTCTAGAGATGTTATTACATTAGGAGGTTCCTAACCATGGAGGGAGGAACTCATCTAGAAAGCATTAAACCAATGGTTAGGGTTATCTCCATGATGCTTCGTTTAATTTGCACCTTTCGACCACACCTACAACAAAGTTCGGAAGTTTTTCTTTTCCACGTTAGGATTGATTAGTTTTGTATTTTTTTCCTATTCGTCATCGAGTACACGTATTGAACCTCGAATAATTTGAATTTACATGGCGTAAGGCTTATTAAAATATAAGTATTCCACTAGAGTTTTATATATCTAGTTTTGAATCTAAAACCTTTTATTTTATTCATCCTACTATAATTGTTGGTAGCAAGTATTGAGGTGTGTTATCACATCATAAAATGTGGGTTTAGGAAAATTCAACTGTATAACAATAATTGAGACGGCTAACATTTGACTTTTCTAAGAGATTCAAGTTGAAGCACCCATATATTAGTCATTGTATGGTGTCCAATTGGAATCAAAGTTCAAGTCCACAACCTAGTTTCATAAATATTAACTAGTTTCAAGAGTAGAAGTGAATGGTCTAAAAGCCTACAACCTACCACTTCCGATCTTTTAATAGTGACATTCATCTCATCACTAACTCGTCACACAATTTTCTTAAGAAGAAATGTCGTTAGGATCTAGATTTTCTAACTTAAGTACGTAGGAGAGATTTTAGAAAAATTTCCAATCATTTCATGGCTATTGTCTTTAGGATCTAGATTTTAATTTCTAACTTAAGTACGAGAGAGTTTAGAAGAATTTGCGATCATTTCCTAACTTATAGCATAGTTGGCCAAATTTTCATAATATGTTTATTTTAAAATAATTTATTTTAGAAGTGTTTTTTGAAGAAAATTATATTATTGAATAACCATTTTTGTTTGACTAATATAACTTGATTATTTTTATAGATATTAGAAAAATAACTTGTGCTTTGACCAAAGTTTCAATCTTTTTCAGCTTCTGGAAAATATTTTTTGTTACACTCAAAAACTTTTTTTCCCCAAAAAGTTTGACCAAATATCTCAAGGAAAAATATGGCTATCTCCCAATTAGATACAGATGTAAAAATCGATACTGAAATTGCCGATCTTGCGGCTTCCGTGAAAAATTATAAGAATAAAAAAAGGGTGTTGATGTGGGTCTCTTTGTGGAATAGTTCTATTAGAATAAGCATGGAACGCCTTTCCTTTCTCAACGCCCTTACGAGGTAGTGATGAGTTAAACTACTCGTGTTGGCATGGAAGTCAGCCCGGTAAACTGATTCCATTCTGCTAAATAATCTGAAGGACCTTTTGCTAGATCCACTTTCCACTATTGGCTTGGGCAAAGACTCCCTTCGAAGATCAGTCGCTAATTCGCTACTCTCGCTGTGTTCGATCGGCTAACTCTTTCAATATTTTGTTTTCAAAAGAAAAAAGAAGCAATTTTCGTTTCTCAAAAGCTTGACCAAAACAACTATTAATTTAAAAATTAATTTTGATAAAAGATTTATCAAAATAAATAGAAACTTAGTAATTGTGACTACGTTACATTAGAGTAAAGATCCATTGAGTCCGTCCAAAGCAACTGCATCAAAACGTACAAGTTTGTCTTGATCTTGTGGCTCAAGCAAAAGGTGGACCAATATAAACCATTGAGTGCGTAGGTAGAAATTAATTTCTATCACACGATCTAATCATAATTAATTTATTGAATAAGGTAAAACGAAAAATGTGAAATCATAAACCTTTTAAGCACTTAATGCATGATGGAGATATTTTACCTAATCATTCATGGAAGTGATTTATTTTTAGTTAAGTGGATAATTTGATGGGTGGTAATCAATTAACATAAATATTAAATTAAGTTCAAATATTCGTAGAATAAATAATTGATTCATATACCAACAGTAAAATTAAATCGTGTACGCGAACAACGCGATGCAGTGATGAATCATACAAAAGCTCCCTCAATTCTTCGTTTTCCTTTTTTCAAAGAGATTAATAAGAGATATTATTAGTAAATATTATGATAAATTGTGTTGTACAACGTAATCATTTACAATATCACCATTTTATGTATACTTTATTTTTATGTATATATAAGATTGATTAAGAGCGATTGATGTGCTGGAAATTATGGATATGTAAGATTGTATGACATGATTCTCAAAATTAATGTTAAGGGGTTGTAACTTATAAGTAGACATGTCCATCGGGTCGGGGATCTGCCCGGCCCAACCCGAAAAAATCAGGGCCAGAGTCGATTTATTTCTAACCCGAGAGCCACCTGACCGAAAATGCGGGGACCCGATCACATGTATGATCGGGCCAGGGTTAGAATTTTTTACCCTCCTGACCCGGCCCGACCTCAACCCTTTGCCTCTGATCAGCCACTGTCCGATCATATGATGGAGTTTTTTTACATGTTTTAAGAATATATGTAATGCAGATTTTTAACGTGAAACAGTGACATAATAGGGAAGAGAGAAGAGAAAGTGGTTGTAAATTGGTGGAACTTTAAATGGTCATAACTCTGCGCTCGGACGTCCGTTTTACCTGATATTTTTTTTGTTTTCGCTTATTTTTTGGAAACGTCCGTCTTCCCAATCGATTTGACATTTCCCCCAAATCGATTTCTAATTTTTCATTTTCTTTAGCTGAGATCTCACGATATACAATAGATTTCAACGTTCAAATTTCGCGATAATGTTTTCGAAAATGTCAATTTCAATGTTGGAAATTCAATTTTTTTTTAAAAAACTACCGGGACCCGACCCAACCAGTCCAAAATTCCATGTTTTTTTGTCTTGTAGGGAGGGTCAGGGCCGGCCCGAGGCCCGTAGGGTTTCCGAAGGGTAAGGGCCAGGATCGGGAAATCTAAAAAAAACATAGGGTCAGGGTCGAGCAACCAGAACAAAAAAAAGTCACATGATTCGGCCCGACCCGTCCCTTGGACAGGTCTACTTATAAGTGGAATAAGGTAAAAGTATTATGCTTATCTTGGTTCATGGGGTACGAGATACAATTATAAATTTGACTAGTTTTCTAATGAAGAAGTAATTTACTAAGGAGCATTTTTATACTCTGCTTGGTTTATGGGGCAGAAGATCGAATTGATTAGTCCTTTTATGCAAACGTGTATATAGACATTATTTTATCTCTATCCTATAATTAGAATATATTTCATATATTGTGTAAATATAATTATGATAAGACTAAGATTCCTTTTTTGTATAGGCTTAGGATTCCTATTGTATAAGGGATGAATATTGTAATCTATATATACTTTGATATTAATGAGAAGACTCCCCAAGGGAGATTAATATCATCTTAACCAAGGCGACCCAACTCGGAGGTGTCTGGGCCGAGACAGGCTGGTATCGGAATAGCGACGGCGTCGCGGCTCTGAACGGGTGGTGTTGCGGCGCCGCTGAACCGGTCTGCGGGCCTGTTGCCGCTTCGGTTACGATGTCGCGACCGCCACGCACGCGACCTCTCGCCGCGGCCGTTACCTTTTCCACCGCGTCCCTGCTGCGGTTGAGAGATTTTTTGCGGCGTTGGATCTTGAGGGCGCGTTTCGACAGCTAACGCCTTCTGATTGTGCTCATCCTGCTTAGCACGTCGAGTCTCTTCGAGCAACAACTGTGAGCCAGCTTTGTTAAAACTGGGAAGCGGATCTGCCTGTTGAATCATGGTGGCTAACGTATCGTAGTCGCCCTTGGGAAGGCCTGCAATCAATTGCAACACCATCTTAGTGTCCGAGACAGGCGTGTCGACGTTGGAGAGTTGATCCGCCAGTAGTTTCAACTGTCTGCAGTACTGGGTCATGTTGTACTCTATATATACTTTAATATTGTTAATGTTGGATTTTGGTGTTATGACATTGTACCCAACATATCATTTTCAGTATTAAGTTAAAATCAGAAAATGTTGGAACAAATGTCATGACATTCGGGTAACAGTTTTGTCTTACTTCACTGGACAGAACCTAAAATTATGGAGTTTTACCACAACGGTAATTTTGACTTCGCAATGAGTCTTTGAAGCAGAAAGAAAAACATGGAAGACCAAGTCCAAGGAGTAGCTTAACTTGAGGAGCAAGTAGGGTGAAGAACAAGTCAAATCAGCTCATATTTTCATGCCTCAAGCTACTGTTTCACGTGCCCACTTTTAGCTCAACTTCTACAACCAATTGATGAGCTTTTCAAGAAGGACTCTCTACTATAAATAGAGAGGGCAGAAGAGTGAATCAATATCCAAAATCAAAATGTAAAAATACCAAGAGAGCTCTCGGGATTTCTTCTCAGAAATCTGGATCACAAAATATTTTCTGAGTTTGTGACGACATTCTGTCCGACATTACATTCGATGTTTCACATTCTAGATTAGCTTTGTATGAAGCGATTGTAATGAGATGCTATGCACTTCTATTTAGATAGTTTTTTCAGGCATAAGTCATCTGCGACTTAATCTTTTTTATTCCTTTGTATTATCTTGTAAATCTTGTAAAGAAAGGAATATATTCAATTATATATATATATATATATACACACACAATACTTTTGGTCATTGACCATCATGGGTTATATCAATATACAACCTATGAAAATTAAACATTTGTGTTCTTTATTTATTTCCGCTCCACTTAAACTCTTCAAAGGTTTTATTTTGTTTTTACCGAAATATTCTCAGTTGTGTCAGATGACATTTCTGCCGACATTCGCAAACTGTTCCAGCATTCGAATTTGTTTATTTTCAGTTTATTTTTATTATTCCATAGCATAACCTCTGGGACCCAACAAGTGATATCAAAGCCAACACTTGACATAATAAGGGATTGGTCCTATTATTCAAAGCTATGGATCCTGCTAATCCAAATATTGGTAGACTTTCCATTTTAAAGGGAACAAATTGTACCTATTGAGGATTCACCTACGTTCTCACATCAAATCAATTGATGTTAGGGCATGAAGATCTATAACCAATGGGTATGTTTGTTCAAATGTTGTCGTCGAATGAGGAAGGTGACATTCTTGTTAAACCTGAATCCAAATAGATGACGGAAGAAACCAATAATATTAGCTTAACGAAAAGGCCTTAGATGAAATTTTTGGATGGGTTGATCTGTACATGTTTAAACTCGTTCAAAACTGCCCAACGGCTAAGGATGCATGAGATACTTTACAAATGTCACGAACCGACCGACAAGCCGCGACTAAACGTCCTAATGACGTCATTATACTAAACTGTCACACATAATCCAACTACCACTAAGGACAATATGAATTTCGACAGCATAACGTTGCATCAATAACATACGTCAAAATAGGCGAGCCGATAAGTCTGCCTTTACACATGAATGTACCTTCCTCCTGAGGAGTCACAATTAACCAACATAATATAATAGGCAAGCCGACAAGACTGTCACCAAATAGTACCACGTATACACGAGAACATCCCAAAACAGAGTACAACAACACGGCTGACCAAAACAGTTTTACAACTCTACATACGCACAACCCACAACTGTCTACAGACCTCTATGAGAAGGATAACAACATAAGATGGGACAGGGCCCCGTCGTGCCCCTAAATATACATAAGTCTAAAATAGAGAATCTGTACCAAAATGCCTAACTCCGGAACAGTGGAGCTCCCAAGAAAACAGCTGAGCAGGAATCCTAAGTCGGAGGATCGCCGAACTGAATATATGTACTTGCGGGCATGAACGCAGTCCCCGAGAAAAGGGAGGTCAGTACGAAATAATGTACTGAGTATGTAAAACATGAAATACTGTAAGAAAGATCATAACTGGCCAAAGGATATCATGAGACAAGTATAATAATCAAATCACCATTTCAACTGTGTCATATACGAATGAGAGTCAACTGTGCCTTATAAGGTGAGAGTCATGTATGTCCATATAAAATCATCATATATACATAAATCGCCGCCTGCGGGACGCAGAAAGTCGTAAGGTATATCGCCCGACCATCACGGGACGCGTAAAGTCTTATAAGGTATACTGCCCGGCCCATCCTGGGACGCGGTAAAGTCATATAAGGTATACTGCCCGGCCCATCCTGGAACGCGGTAAAGTCATATAAGGAATCTGCGCGCGTATTTGTTCGGCCCGTTCTGGGACGCAGTAAGGTCATATAATCATATCAGCACTAATGGAATATCATGAGTAGCTTATACAAATCAAATCATCACTTGTCTCTCAATGGAATAGATAAAAAACGCTATCATATTATGTATCATTTTAAAACCTCATTTGGAAACTCGATAAAATCATTAAATGAACTTCTTACTAGAAAGTCAAAGGCACTTCTCATGACTAACATCTTTAGGAAATAGACTTTGTAGAAAGCATGTACGTCCGCCGTACTTTCATAAAAATCATGTCAAAAGAAAGAAGAAAGAGTTTTACATACCTTATTGATGAACTAACCAACTCAAGGATCTAAATACGTCTTGACTAGCACTTCAACCTATAATAGTAGTAACATATCCATTAACCTTATGATTACTAGCATTCGTAATAGTTGAATGGTAACTCACTTTCTTTTCTATAAAAATTTGGGCAGCACTTCCCCTATTTATGTGCACATCCATAACTTCCAAACAAGCCATCAATACCAACAAAACGATACAACTTTAATATATAATCAACACAATCTAAAATACTTCATAAACGCCATCAATACATATTACTTCTCTTTTACATTTATGCAATATAACAACTACAACAACCAAGGCGATTACTATACATATTTTTCATGTTAATCCATATTAGAACATCCTTAAAACAGTCCATCAACTCTAGCGACAACAATAAGAGTTCGAGTTCTGTAATTTGCAACATAACACTTTTTTTACACTTAAATTCCTTTAAGACATTCAGTAGGATTTACCATATCGTATATACATGTTCATAATCAAATTTCCAACATTTTAATGCAATCAAAACAGCCCATAACTTCGACAACAACAATACCCACGATTCGGGGAAAGTTTCGACCATCACAACATAATTTCATAACTCTTCTCTTAATTCCTTAAAAATTCAATTCATATTTTGACACTTTCATATAAACATCTACTCTTAAAATGTCAAGATTTCCTCATTCTTCTCATGCAATTAGTGACGATGTTAACCACACAACCAATGAACACAACAACTCCACAATCAATAAAATTAGTCCTAAAATCGGCTACAACATCCAACAAAACACATGCATTGTCTTAAATTCCAATTTCGTTCTCAATCACAAGTTCAATTCTTAAACTACAACAACATGCAACTCCAATTACATCATAAGAAGAAGAAATTCTTACCTCAAAATGCCCAAAACAGTCCCTAACAAAGTTGTCACTGTTTCATCGAGTTCCGCTCCAAATTGACATGCACACATTCTAAAATGTTAACCCATTATTCTTACATGTTTTTCTTCCCAAAAACTTCACCAAAATCTGGAATTTGTGCCCAATTTTTCGGCCCAGGCAGTCCGCTTTCTGCCCACTGTTTTTTCTCAATTTTCTTTTTTTTTTGTTTCCTAGGCTTTATAAATTGTGGAGGAACTTTAAATCTCGAAAATGGAGTGAATTGAATCTCAAATTGCTATGGAGTGGGTGTGTTTTTCAGTTGAGAGGAGAAGGAGAGAAGAGAAAATCTTTTTGAAATGAAAATGTAAGAGTTTGAAAAGTTAAAGGCAAAAATCTGAATTTCTTTATTTGCACATTTGGTCCCAAGTCCCCCAATTAATAAATATTAATCCCACTTCTTTTAAATCTTAACTCTCACTTCCTTTAATTTCCGAGAATTTCATAAGGTCTCGTGTTCTTCATGTCGTAATTCTTATAATACGACACTAATCCATAACGGGAATATACAACTATCATTATAAGTTTCCAACGTCACACTCGTTGTAACCAAAAAAAATCTGAACTCACATCCTTTTGTATAATAATTTCCGTATTAACATACGTAATTATACTTTATTTATAATATTCGAATCTTACTTCCTTAATTACGTTTTCTAATTATCGTCTTAAAACCACGAGGTGTAACAACAAATTCATTGTGAAGGTAGATCAAGTGTTCATCGAATTAAGCTACACATGATCATGAGTAAATATGAACGTTTAAGGATCGAAGAAGCGGATGATATTAAATCTTCTTTTGAAAGGCTCTCTGTTCTCTTCCTGAAAAGTTCAATTTAAAGATTTATACCATTAAAAAACTTATATCTTGCTACTATGAACCTCCATACCTTGATGAACATTCTTAAAACCTATGAGAAGAACATTTAGAATCAAAGGGAACTATATTAGAGCAGAATGTGACACTTCAAGTTCAATCCTCAGAGAATCATATCGATGAAGGGGATGAGAATCTTGAAGAAATTGGTGAAGGTGTGATCGGTGTATTTTATATACACCTTTTGAGTCAGTTTTAGTTAGTCTTTTGTCCCATTTTGCACATATAAGTGTCGTATTAGGATAGTTTTTTCTTTCTTTTGAGTCAAAGTGGTTAAAATGGCCAAATGACGGAAAAAGAGCAAAAAGAGGGCAAAAGATGAGATGCCAGAGCTGGAATCAGAGAAAGTGGCGAACGAGGGAAAAATCAAGACCAGCGCGCGGCCTCCTGCGATCAGCGGCGGCGCCACTATCGAGGCGAAGACTTCGTCGCGGCGCGCTCGAGCACAAAGCGGTCGCGGCGCTAAACATCCGAGAGCTCTGAAGATACGTCGCGGCGCCTCGAACAGCGAATATCGGTCGCGGCGCCAAAAACACGACGGACGATTGCAGCGCGCGTCTGTGGCCGCTGCGACGCTGGAAAAATTAGGTCTTTGGCGAATTTTGGGCGAACTGAAGGAAAAGAGGAGGCGGTTTGCGGCTATAAAAGGAGAACCCTAGGCGGTTTTGAGGTTCCTCTTGCACAACTCAAGACTTTGGCTTGAGATGGATACCATTAGTTTAGTAATTTCTTTTCCTTTTCTTTACTTTATTTCAGTTTTTATGATGAACTTTGAATTAGTTCTTGTCATATTTATGGCTAGGAACTAATTCTCTTATAGGGCTTTCCATGTTTAATTGCTAGAAACTTATGCTATAAATTAATGCATGCTTATGGTTATTTTTCTTATTGTGAGATCTATCTAATAATTGAGTTGAATTCTTGGTAATTAATTGACAACTAATTATCACTATATGATTTCTAATCAGATTCTGAGAAGGGGGGATTGTGAATATGCTGTAAGTTGGGTAGACATTCTTGGATTGGGGATGAAAATACCTCAATTATTTATGTAGCGTTGATGAGAGGCTTAACAACCCTAATTTTGCGCATTGTGCGTGACGGTCAACTAGGTTTTTGTTCTTAATCCTCCTATAAAGTTATCTTTATCACCGAGAGGTAGGTAAGGTGCGATACTGGGGTTGAGTGTTTATATAACCATAGCGGGAGTATAAAACGATTTCGTAAACCTGCTTTCTCCTAAAGAAGAATACCATAAGTTAATGCATTAGTAAGTAGCATAAGAAGATAGTGAGGATACATGGAAGCCCTATTCTCATCACCACTGAAGTAAATCTTTATATTAACATAGCTTGCATAATTCGTAGTTATAAACAACAAATCAATCACTAATTCACCAAATAGATACTCGAAAATAGATAGTTGGTACTTGAACCCTAATCCTAGAGGACGATATTCGGTCTTACTAAGACTATACTACTTGTCACGATAACGTGCACTTGCGTTTAAAGTGTGTGCATCTTACCGCGCATCAAGGTGCTAATGGTGTCTTACTCACTCGAAAATATAATTTGATGGTGAGGAAGTTCAACAATGAGAGAAATCAATATAAATCTAAAAGGCATCAAAACCAAGGCTTCAATCAAAAGTCCACCAAGTTTCCTTCCAAGTGCTCAAAAAGGATGTCCACTAAAAAGAAGAAGAAGATCAAGAAGTCAAATCACACGCACTGCTGGCCACTGTTTACGAACAACCCATGTCTGATAATGAAAATATCGTCTGAAATGTTGCCTCAGATGTCACGACATTTCAGGCAACATCTGCAACGACATCTGCATCTTCAGCAACATCTGAAAGGTACATATTCTTTAACTATCCTGATGTTAACTGTTTTAGTGATTTTATTTGTAGTGGTGAGGCTGAGTGTATGGATCAAGTTTAATGCAAAGATGACATGATTAATGAATTACAAAATATTTGTAAAACATTAATCATAGAATCCAAGCAACTTGAGACAAAGGTAATATCTTTAACTCGTGAGAATGTAGATCTAAAAGGCACAATAACCCGACTAGAAGTTGCACTTACCAAATATGATACTGCATTTGGTAAGATTTGTGCAAAATTGGATTTAGCTAAAATAATCTTCCGTAAGCTCTACTCATGGACTTCTAAATTGAATGAGATACTCAGTTTTTAGTATACTTTCGCATGCAGGTATTATGTACTAAAACTCTCTTAAAACAATATGTTCTAGTTTGTTTGACAAAAATGAGAAAATGTGTTTTGTAAAAGAAAAAGGATTATATAATAGGTTCTCATATATGTCAAGGGATATGAAGTTTGTGTGCCGTCATTGTAACTCCCCTGGGTTTTTTTTAAAAATCGTACCATTTTCAAACTTCAGAATTCTGTGAGCGAAATGTTGCCTAAAATGTTGTTAAACATTTCTGACAACATTTCTGAGCTGAAAGGTAAAAATGTTTTAAAAGAGTGTGGATTCCTAAAATGTTCTATCTTGTAATGTGCGATAACTGCTTTAAGAACTAACATTTCAGGTTCTTGGTGCTTTGAGAGTAGATGTTCTCGTCACATGACAGGTACAAACGAGTTTCTAAAGAAATGTGAGTCATTCAATGGAGGTAACGTAACTTATGGAGGTGGAAGTAAAAGAATTGGAAAAGGAATCCTGGATGTTCCTGGATGTCCAACTTTAAGAAATGTCTTACACGTTGAATGTTTAATGACTAATTTGATGAGTATTAGTTAATTGTGTAATGATAATCTTGAGGTAAATTTAATAAGAATGCTTGTGAAGTTACGAATGAAGCTAAGGAATATGTCATGTCAAGTACTAGAACATGTGATAATTGTTGTCTTGTTGCAAGACAAGAAACGTGTAATAATGTCAAGATCGACGACACAACACTATGACATCAAAAGTTGGGGCATGTCAACTACCGTAATCTGGAAAAATTGGTCTCATATGGAGCGGTTAGAGACTTACCCAACTTCAGTCATAAAGGTAAAACAGTCTATGCAGATTGTCTCCAAGGTAAGCAAACTCATGTTTCCCATAATGTTGTCCAGAATGACGACAAAATTCAGGTATGTCTCACTGTTTTCAACTATTGCACATAGATCTTATAGGTCTAATTGAGGTAAACAGTTTAGGAGGCATGAAGTATTCCTATGTGATTGTAGATGATTTTTCTAGGTACTCATGGATATATGTTGAAAGAAAAATCACAAACTTTTGACATGTTTAAAATTTTGCACTCTAGAATTAGGAACTTGTTCTATTCTACTATTTTTTGGATTATATCCGACCATGGAAAATAATTTGAAAACATCTCCTTCACAAAATTTTGTGAGAAAAGAGGAATTTTTCATGAGTTTTTTCTGCTCCCAAAAACTCCTTAACATAACGGATAGCACAAAGGAAGAATAAAACATGACAAATAATGACTAGAGTTATGTTTAGTTCTAACAAATTGTCAAAGTTTTTTTTATTGTCTGTCACATCACTAATAGAGTCTACTTAAGGCCTGTAACAAAGATGACATCCTATGCAATTTTAAATGGAAAGAAACATAATTTGCGTTACTTTCATGCTTTTGAATGTATTTGTTGCACTTTAAGTGATAGAGATTATCTGGCTAAGTTTAATTCTAAGAGTGAAAGGAATTTTATTGACTATTTCCAAAATAGTTATGCTTACTGAGTGTACAATCGAAGGACAACAACTGTACAAGAGTATACTGCTGAAGAACCAGATGTTGCCTCAAATGTTACGACATTCGGAGCAACATTTGAACCTGAACCAGAGACCACAAAGGGTGTGGATGAAGAGTCAAATGTTGAATTGCTAGATCAAAGGGACCCCTCATCAAGGATTAGGAAGAATCATCAAACATGTCAAGTGATAGGGGGTGTTTGAAGGAAGTAGAACGAGAAACAAAGAACCACTCAATTACAAAAGGTATGTGTGTATGTCTACCATATATCAAGAGGTTAGTCTTTCTTGTTTAATGTTTGTGTATGTGTTTGATTCTAAGCCTATCCCAAAATCTCCCACTTAAATGCCGTAAAATGTGTCTTTAGATATGTTGCCGGCACATGTGAGTTGAGAATTTGGTATTCCAAAGACATTAATCCTAATTTAATAGGATATAGTGACTCAGACTGAGCTAGTGATGTGGATTATAGAAAAAGTACAAATGGATGATATTTTTATCTTGACAATATCTTGTTTTTGGTATAGTCGTAAATAAAATTGTGTCTCACTTTCAACTGCTGAATTTGAATATGTAGCAGTTGGAAGTTTTTGCTCTCAATTCATATGGCTAGGACACATGTTAGACGACTATGGGTTTACTAACAACATGTTTTTTTACAGTAAATTGATTTTAGACATCACTTTGTTTAAGAAGATTTGATTGAAAAACAGCTAGTTCAAATTAAACAAGTTGACACACTTTATCAACTAGCTGATATTGTTTCAAAAGTTTTGGACCATGGGGGATTATCTAGTTTGAAAAAATCTATTGGTCTTTGTAATCTCTGAAACAGGCATTGTTAGACGAATGTCGGCTGGAATGTCTCTAACATTTCGGGTGACATTTACCCTTGTAATATCAGAATCTGATTTTCAAGAATCAGAATCAGTGATTTTTGTTCAACCAGGTATGATTTCCAAATGAGAACATGATTTTAATGTGATATCGTTCTCTGCGATGATATTAGATATCATAAAAAGGGAGTAACAAAATAAGGCAAAACCTTTCTAATTTTCGATAACTGTGCAATACGGGCAAAACCCTTGAATTAATATCGTTCCTATACTATAGGAGTATCAAAGTGCTTAAACAAAGAAAAAAATTATGAGGATGCTAAATAAGTATTCTTATTTTTTACACGAAAATGAATTTTGTATGTGTTTTATAATTAGATCTAGGACTCAATGGGAATATGTTACATTGGTCTGGAGGTTAAACTCATAAAAACATATATGAAACGTGTCTTGATTTGTTGCCGAAAAGAAGATGTTCTTGAAGGATCGTGATATTTGTGTTGTACAAAATGTTGTCAACATTACTGTTGACATTTCAGATAACGATATTTGTTGGGATGCGATGTGTAACTGATTTTTGAAATTCAGTTATTTTCCCTATTTTTGTGTCTTGTTTTAATAGGAATTTCAAACTTTAACCTGATAAGATTAATTTTTATTCCTACTTTGATGTCTAGTTAATTTATCTCAATATTTTAGGTGTAAGTTATTGTGTAAAATTGAAACACCTAAATCTAAGGGATTTTTGTTGCTTAGAAAGATCTGCCATGTATATACATATTCCTCTCTTTTTGTTATTTTTTTTTATCATCTTCGATTTTCCCTATAAAAAAATAAAAAAATAAAAAATAGTTATTTTGTCAAGTTTATAAATCATTCTTTACTTGTTTGTCATTCTTGTTATCTTTTTTATTTTTTTTCGAATATATATATATATATATATAAATGGGAAAGATCACATCACTTCGGTATATACAACCGATGGAACACTCAAGCCCTTCATCTTCCAAAATTCATCAAAATCCTCTCCACAATATTCACCTATGGAAACCTCTCCAATGTCAACACCAATTTCAGTCAACACACCGACCAACATTCCTATGAGTACATCCCTCCAATGAACACTGACTCAACTGAGCATAATGAACCACATCAACCCTACTGGTTCCTTCTTTCACCATCCACAGAGGACTTGTCCAAAGATATTGTATTTAAAGGTTTAGTTGAACTTTTCGACATCAGCTACCCAAGTGATGATAACAATCCAATAGATGTTGCTAAAATATCTGATATTTCAATATTGGGTAAGAGATCAAGATCCTCCACCTTCCCTACTTGTGGATCGAGTATAATGTTTGAGTGTACAGTTCGTGAAGAGCCAAAGGTCCAGATGTGATTCTTCTATACATGCTTACTTGAAGCAGTGACAGTGATGACACGAACTTGGGACTCTCAACTGAAGAGAGTGAAGAAGAACCAAATGCTTCTGTACTGCAAATGTGTCTCTAGAAAGTGAGGAAGTTCCTGATGAAACTCCAGTGAAGCAATTCTTCCCAAAGGGAATTTTCAGATATGTCAGATCGAGTGTTGCTCCGAATGTTGCCACTGATGTCATAACATCTCAGGCAACATTTCAGCAAACATCAGAAGAGACACAAACTTCAACATCCTCCAGCAAAACTGAATCTGATTCAGACCTTCAGGTATGTATCTACTCAGACAAATTCTATTCTAAACTAATTCTCATAATTAGGACTGATACAAGAATAAAGTTGTTAGGTCTAAAAATGTAATAGATATTGTCTCTTGTTCAGAATATGATTTGGTAGAGTTCTTAAAAGAAATACAGCTTCTAGGATCTGTTACGAAGAAATGACCGTATGTTGATAAAATAGTCAGGTTGTTTTATGCTGATTTGAGTTCTGCTATAGAGGATATCGACTCAAAGAAATTTGAGAAGGTATATCTGTATGATAAGAGTATATCTTTTTCCACACCTGCTGTTATAAACTAATGTATGGAATTAAAATGTTGAGGAGAATGTTAGAGAAACAGACCATGCAATGGAAAATAGAGATGAATTAATTGAGTACTCACATGAGGTATAATGCATAAGTGGATCTCTAGATGTCCAGCCTCTAAATTAACAGTCTTGTTTGCCACCCTACTGTATAAAATTAGAAAATGTTTGAAAGTTGATCTGAGCAAAATGAGCTTTCATCAAGTTACCAACTTGGCACAAAAGGAATCAACCTCAAACCTTCCCTATCCCTTTCTGATAAATAAAAGTTTAATTATCCAAGGTCTTAAGCCTAAGAGAGAGGATACACTAGGAATGCTTCTGAAATGTACACAGTAAACAAAACAGTTTTGAAGAGTAGAGACATAATCATTGATCTACCCTGGAAAATGAAAGGAAATAGTGCAGATGTTGACAGGAATGTTACCAACATTCTTGACAACACTGGTCCAAGACAGTCTTCAATGTCTACGGAATGACTTGTGAGTCAAATTGTAAAGATTAACCAAGTCAAAGACCATTACATGTTGCTGCTTTCTTCACAAAAAGGGGGAGAAAATGATATGCGTATGCTACTGTACTATTGAGAGAATGATAATGCTACTGTCGAGGCTAATGTGGAGAAAATGATGATGCTGCTGAAATAGATGTTGCAGAGGAAGTACAAATGCAGGGGGAGCAGAGAAAGAAGGCTAGCTGCTGTAGAGGAAGTGCTAATGCAGGGGGAGAAGAAGAAAAAACGCTAGATGTTGTTATTCTGTACAGAGAATGAGTTATGCATGTACAGAGAATGAGTTATGCATGTGCAGAGAAGGAGTTATGCAGGAGTAGAAAGCTGATGGAAAGATGTTCTCACGCTGATGTCTTTGGAAGTCATTCTTTGTATGATGAGTTAGAAAGAGTTGATGCCATCTTGGTTGATATCAGGAAGCTAATACCATGGTTGATCTTGTATGAAGTCGACGCCATCGTCGAGTTGAGAATATGACATGGTTTGAATATTTTGGATGATATGTGCTAACATCTTTCTTCTTTTCTAATCCTACATGATTATATATATATATATATATATTGTCTTGTATATGTTGTGTTTATATGCCATTACAGGTTGAGGGGGAGCATTAACATTGTCGTAGGTCACTCGCGCTGAATAGATTAGGTTTTGTGAAGAAAGACAAAATGGGGAGAATGTTAATGTTGAGTTTTGGTGTTATGACATTTTACCCAACATATCATTTTCAGTACTAAGTTAAAATCAGTAAATGTTGAAACAAATGTCATGACATTCGGATCGACATTCTTGCCTTACTTCACTGGACATAACCTAAAATCATGGAGTTTTACCACAAGGGTAATTTTGACTTGGCAAGGAGTCTTTGAAGCAGAAAGAAAAACGTGGAAGACCAAGTCCAAGGAGTAGCTTAACTTGAGAAGCAAGTAGGGTGAAGAACAAGTCAAATCAGCTCCTATTTTCATGCCTCGAGCTACTGCCTCACGTGCCCACTTTTAGCTCAACTTCTACAACCAATTGATGAGCTTTTCAAGAAGGACTCTCTACTATAAATAGAGAGGGCAGAAGAGTGAATCAATATCCAAAATCAAAATGTAAAAATACCAAGAGAGCTCTCGAGATTTCTTCTCAGAAATCTGGATCACAAAATTTTGCCTGAGTTTGTGACGATATTTTGTCCGACATTACATTCGTTGTTTCAGAATCTAGATTAGCTTTGTATGGAGCGATTGTAATGAGATGTTGTGCACTTCTGTTTAGATAGTTTTTTCAGGCATAAGTCATCTGCGACTTAATCTTTTTTATTCCTTTGTATTATCTTGTAAATCTTGTAGAAAGGAATATATTCAATTATATATATATACACAATACTTTTGGTCATTGACCATCATGGGTTATATCAATATACAACCTATGAAAATTAAACATTTGTGTTCTTTATTTATTTCCGCTGCATTTTAACTCTTCAAAGGTTTTATTCTGTTTTTACCGAAATGTTGTCAGTTGTGCCAGACGACATTTCTGCCGTCATTCGCAAACTGTTTCAGCATTTGAATTTGTTTATTTTCAGTTTGTTTTTATTATTTCATAACATAACCTTCGGGACCCAACATATATTAATGAGAAGACTCTCAAGAAAGATTAATATCATCATATGATAGTTTATTAAGGAGTTAATTAATAGTATACGTTAGTAAGACTAAAGACAAATTTTCCACCACTGTTGACGTTACTCTGTGCTTAGACATGTTGACATTGAAGTTAATAGAAAACTTATTAATCTTTATTTAATTAGGGAATTAAAGAAGAGAAGGTATAATTGTACTTTTTGATCTCTCAATTAAATAAATATCTATTTGGTCCTCAAATATTTAATTAAGTATATATTAAATCTTTAATTAATTAAAATATATGACTTTGGTCTCGTAAAGCAAGAAAAATGGTATATACAGATTATTCCTGATAATATTACCTTTAAAGAAGGAAAACTAACCATTATACAAGAATAGTCAAATTATTTATTAGCAAATAAAATGTAAATTTTATAGATAAATGGAAATGAAACAAATCAAAAGTGCACATTTCAAAATTAAAGGTTAAAAATCTTAATATATTTACAAGACTAATTTAAAAAACTGTCATAATTGACGTACCAAAAATGTAATGTCTCTATTAGTAATTACAAATTCTTTAATTTTTTACATTTAACATCCTTTTTATGAGATATTTTTATTTTTATAATAAAAAAATGAGAATAACATATAAAAAATCTTTGCAATTTTATTTTTCTACTTAAATTGTAAAGGGTTATGTTCGCTAATTTTCTCGTTAAAAAAAAATCTAGCTACTATTATTTTCTCATTGAATATATGCGATAAAAATTAACTTTGCTCCAAAATATAATAGTCCTACATAGGAATGTTTATCGGTCAGTTCAGTTCGATTTTATAAATTACTGGTTCATTTATTGGTTTTTGATTTGAAAACACGCAAAATCGATAATCAAACCGATAAAATATTTGTTATCGCTTTCGGTTAATTAGTTTAGGGTCCTTAACAGTTCGATTTTTTGTTTAACCGATAAGAAAATGCTCTATTTTGTTTACTTTTGCTTATTTTCATTTGTTCATATATACACCGCCTTCATGCATAAAAGTCTACACATATTAAAAGCAGAAGCAAATTTAAAAATGATATTATTAAAATAAACTTGTTTTCTTTCTGGGCGAGAGAGGCAGAAAGGCGAGAGCCCTAATTTGAGTGAACTAAAGTGTCGTATGCGGAAATAGGGTCCCGAAAGAAAGGATTTTTTTTAGAAAATAAGATTTGTATTTAAAATCTAAATCCACTAACGTAATTAGTGATAAAAAACAATTTTAATATAATCTTTATTAGGTTATCAGTTTAACTATTAATTAAAATCTCAAAATCGGATATAAAACTGATAATTCAATAAAAAACTTTTACCAAATCATTTAAAAATCTTAATCTAATAACTCGATACCAATTAATCAATTTTTTTTTTTTTAAAATCGGGTTTTCACGCCCCTACTCCTACTTCCACTTGAGTGAATTTCTCATTTTTAATTTCTAAAAAATGGAGGAAAATCGGAAGGAGCGTTTAGTTACACAAATTAAGAAAGAGGGAGAGGGTTGGTCTGGTCTATATATTCGCACTCAGAATCTTCTTCTTCTCTATACTTTTACTCTGTTCTGTAGACTTGAAGATCTTCTCTCCTCTTCAAAGCTTCTTCATTTTCAGATTACTTGTTGTTTATTTTACTAATTTATTCTTTTGTGTTAACGTAATGGAACAGACACGCTTGCCTTAAAGTCAACATGCAAGCTCCAACTTGATTTATAACCAATACCGCCCTTCAAAATTAAAGATGAAGAATGAAGAACAAGCTTTGTTTCTATTTGGTATTTCTCTTTCGACCCGACCCAGATGGCAACAGTTCCTCTTGTGCTCTTCCGGCTTCTTCTTTGGCTACCTTGTTAATGGTGTCTGTGAGGTAAGTTTTATGAATCTTTATTTTCTTTTTCCACATTTTTATGTATGAAATTCAATTGCCATTATTATTTTCTGGTGTTAATTTGGTCACCAAGAAATGAATATTTGGTCAACAAGAAATGAATATTTGGTCACCAAGAAATGAATATTTGGTCAACAAGAAATTATTTGTCATTTTAGAAATTCAAGTCATAATTAATATCTTTACTGTTAGATAAAGAAATTGATGTTTTGCCCTTGCTTATTACGCCAGTGTGTATAGCTGTTTATTATAGTTTTCCTGGCTACATGATCTATTGGATTTTACTAGTGCACTTGAGTATTTTCCTTTGTAAAGGTGAAGCTGATTTTACTATTTTAGCCTTTCCAATGTCATTTTGCATAAATGCTTTCAAGAATTCAAGTATCTAGTATGTTGAGGGGCGAACATTACTCACTTTTTCTTATCTTATAAACTATATACCAAAGTATTTCTCTTTTGCAGTTGGGTTACAAAGCATGTTCTATATCTTTCATGATAAACCATGTTATGATTATGTCTGACTTTTAGCTTAATTCTTATGTTCAATTACAGGAATATGTCTATAATAGGCTTCAATTCAGGTAGGTTTGACATGGCCCTTTTAGGATCATCGTTGGCTTGATATGCATTTAGAGATTAATTTGGTTATTTGTCTAAATGCAGCTATGGATGGTACTTTACCTTTGTTCAAGGAATCGTTTATGTGGCTCTTATTCATTTCCTCAATGGTTTTACTCCGAAGCAAATGGTGAACCCATGGAAGGATTATGTTAAGCTCTCTACAGTTCTCATGGGCTCACATGGGTTAACCAAAGGGTCTTTGGCTTTCCTCAACTATCCAGCACAAATCATGTTCAAATCCGCCAAGGTGAATAGCTAACTCTATTCCTCTGTTTCTAGCAGAGAAATGATGCTCGTCTCTAATATATTAAAATCGAGGAAGCAGCCTAGATGATATTAGTAGAATAAATCATACTAACCAGCGATCCCGTCTTTGGTAAATGTAGTAGACCAATTTATGATAGATCTCGAAAGACTTTTAAGATGTTTCTTCAGTTTAACTTATCAACAAGGACAATAAGGGGGAAAATAAATAAATATGATATTTCAGTTAACCAAGGGCATTGTTGTGCACCTTGACAACTGTTTTTTTAAAACATATTTGCAATTACTTTTTTTTCTTGATATCTCATGATAGAATATGGTTAAAGATAATCTTGGTAACCAATTTTAAAGTGGAGTAAAAATTTTGTGTCTTATCATTGATTAGTGGTATAGAAGTTTATTATTCTGTTACTTTACAAGCTTCATATTCCAATTACAAATATTCCAGGTTTTGCCCGTCATGGTAATGGGGGCTTTCGTGCCCGGTCTGCGACGAAAATACCCACCCCATGAATATGTATCGGCAGTACTCTTGGTAGCAGGCCTGATTCTTTTCACCTTAGCTGATGCACAAACTTCACCAAATTTCAGTGTAATCGGCGTGCTAATGATATCTGGTGCCTTGATTATGGATTCCTTTGTGGGGAATTATCAAGAGGCCATCTTCAAGTCGAATCCTAACACAACACAGGTTTATTTCATGTGCTTTTGCATTCAATATGATGCTTAATCATGAGACTAATAGTTCATGACAAACTTGTGACTAATTCACACCTTTTGGATTGTTTAACCTTTTAACTTTAACAGATGGAGATGCTCTACTGCTCAACAATTGTCGGCTTTCCTATCTTGTTTGTGGCTATGATTGTAACAGGAGAACTAAGGATAGCATGGCCTGCATGTGCTCAGGTAATCATCAGTAGAAACATGCATCTTGTTTTAACGGTGCCTTGTTTCCTGCTTACCTTTTTTTATCTTCCTGCAGCATCCCTATGTTTACGGAGTCTTAGTGTTTGAAGCCTGCGCTACGTTCGTGGGGCAAGTGTCTGTTCTTTCCCTCGTGGCAATATTTGGTGCTGCCACTACTACAATGGTTTGTTTCTATTTACACCTCCTCTAGTGAAATTGTTTGATTATCGTTTATACATCTCATACTAGAACTCGCAATTTTCTTGAATTTGTACAATTATTAACTGCGTCGAATTAATCAGATTACAACTGCAAGGAAGGCTGTAACATTGTTGCTTTCATACATGATATTCACGAAGCCTTTGACCGAACAACATGGTACCGGATTGCTGTTGATGTCTATGTGTATCATAATGAAGACGCTGCCTGAAAACAAGCCCCCCCAGCCCAGGCCGCAGAAAACTATCCCTCTTCAACAAACTGAAAAACCACGCGAGACTGAAGACAACAGATTTCAAATAGAGACTGAAGAGGAAGAAGAGAAGAGACCTTTGGTCTAACAGAAAAAGTAGCAACTCTAGCTTTAGTCTTATTATTTCAATTTTGATTAGCTTATAGTTGTAATATGGCAACAAAATGCTAGGTTCTTATTTTTTTTACTTTCTTTCAATTCATTAAGGTGGTAACATTTGTCAGAAGTAATTTCTTTTCCTCTGTGGGCCTTTAGACCCTCTTTAGATGATGAATATGGGTGCAGTAAAGCTAAGTTATTTAGGCTGGGGATCTCCTAGGTGACAGTAACAAGAAACCGTTACCAATGATCTTTTTATATGAAAATTATATTGTTAAGTGAAAAGGTACAACTTGTAAAGCAATAAATCCTGATTTTTCTATTTTCAGTTTTCGTTTTGGTCAAAGTTAGGCAAGTTTATTTACAGGATCAAGTGACGAGGTTGGTAGCCTCTCTCACACTAGCCGAACACAAAATTTTGGTTAGCCGGTTTGCCTCATAAACTTGTTTATGTTTTAAGTCGATGCTTGACAATTATACAATGTGTGCCTTAATGGTGTGAGTGAAATTTTTGAAGATTTGAATTAAAATCTTAGCAGAGATAAAACTTTGGAGACGGGTTAAAATCAATCTCTACTAAACTTTGGAGACCTGGCTTAAAATTTTAGTAAAAACAACACTTGATGGTTTGTTTCCATGCTCAAGTGTTGATTGGCATAGTGACAGTGAAGTATTCTGTCACACATCATGCAAACTAGTTTTTAATCTTTTTCGAAATTTTACAAAAATGACCGTTCATCATCACTCCATCTACCTTCACTGCTATCTGTTGTTATTGCCGGTGTCGCACACCATTAGCAATTACAATCATCCATGACTACCCCTCTGAACCGCAATTACCAACACCATCAATTTCCAGAGTCAGTTGTCACCACTATTCGTCTTCATTTATATTTATCACAGTCAATATTGATACATTCCTCAATTACTACCGACAATCACCATCTTCAGCTTCTGTTATATATATTGTCAACAATCATTATCATTCCCAATAATTAGCTAGTAGTTATTCATCTCAATTATCAACCATTGCCATCTATTGTTAATGTCAAATGCTAGCTATCATAACCACTAGCTACTATCCATAACCATCACTATCAGTTAATAATAATATTATCCCCAATCGATGTCCATAACCAACACAACTAGCAATCATCACCATCATCTGTTATATAATTTTCAAATAACAGTTAATATAATATTAGATTGATTTGATATTTATTAATATTTTTTAAATAACGATAAATTTTATATATTTAAATTTTGAGAATACAAACAATCTTTTGTTATTTAATATTGAAAGTGTGTTCAAATTCAAGTATCTAAATCCTAATACACTTCTTCATATTCAAAGTAAACTTATTATATAAGAATAAAAATAAATGAGACCTAAAATGGGCTAAAGGAAGCGAAGTGTGGCTGCCACACGCCGTTTATGAGATGCTAAAAAGAGCGGAAAAAGTGGATGGACACGTGAAGGAAGAAGAGATAAGCATGGATGACAAATTGTCACAACACGTGTGCATAGCCATGCAAAGATAACAGTTTTACCCTGACTAGTCTAGTCTAGTGGGATGAAAACAGAGAGAATGGCGGAAACAAACAGGAATGGTGGATTTAGTGAGGCGGCAACGCCATTGCTAGAGAGAGGAAATGGGAGACCGAAAGAGCCATGGAAAGGGGAGATAGTGAAGAGCATTGTGTATGCAGGGCTTGATGCTATTGTCACTTCTTTCTCCCTCATTTCTTCCATCTCCGCTGGCCATCTTTCCTCTGGTATTTATTTACTCTTAACCCTTTTATTGGTGTGTTCACTGTAAACGTGTATAAATATATCCCTTATATTAATATATATAGTGTACAATATACAACTCTTATACAATAAAAATCTCGTCCTAATTATAAGAGAAATCTAATTTACCATAATTATATATTACTAAATATTTACACAATATATAAGATATATTCTAATTATGGGTAGGGATATATGTTATTGTCAATCTAGACTCATCAATGTATAAGCACAAGAACTTCACCCATGACGAATTTACTTTATGTGTTTTTCCAAAAATATTCTTGTGGGAAGAAGATGAAGATCAAGCAACAATCTTAGATCATTAATTATGTTTAATGATTGATTGTAATGTTATGTGTATTGTGTATCTTCTAACAAGTGATCAATATGCTTTATATAGCATAAAATTCGTCCATGACAGCTTTCCATTCCAAAGGTTGTGACTCATGGGAAGAGACACAACTTTTTGGGCATTCTGGAATTTTCCCGTTGGGATTAGCGTCGCGGCCCTTCCTCCCAGCACCACGGCCCTAATTCAATTTCGGATTCCAGTAGCCCACTGCCTATCCGGCGCCGCGGCCCTTTCGACGGTAAATCTCGAGAATTTTTCCCAGGCGCCCCAGCGCTTCGGCTGAATTTTTCGAAGTCGTTGTTGATCACTTATATATCTTCTTAATCCCATACACGTTCCAACAATACCCCACATTTTCTATTCACACATCTAACAATACCCCACATGTGGATAGAAAATAAGATAAAGAGGAACTTATCGTCATTTCTGTAGAACGCGATATGACATGCATCAGAAACGGTGTCTTTTGGACTTGAACCGTTCGTAGTGAATACCTATCGGGTCTACTTGTGAAGTAGTGAACGAAATGTCTTGAACTATTCACGTTTTGTAGTAAATCAAGACAACAAGTATCACACACATCATATCAACATATTTCAATTCTTACGGTTGTGTTCATTTCGGTCGTAAACAACTCCTTCTTCATGAGAATTTCTAGAGAACGTAGTCATATCGGTTCTCCCAGGTGCTACCTCACATCAATCTCGCATAGGTAATACCAAACAAGAATAGTCCGTACTATCCCACCATAAAGGTTTTTGAGTATTATTAAGAATAATATTCATCCCTTAAAACATCAACGGATTTAACACACTTAGTACACCATAGGAATGAACATATGTGTGTTTTATGCTCCTTGAGTCTTCCCCAGCTAGTTTTCCTATTGAACCTAAACCATGGGATCTCCAATTATGATAGGTTAGGTTTCCACCAGTTAACGACTTATTGTATTGGCTTTAAGCCCATTCCCCTCGATGTAAATATGACTTGCTCTCTTGTAAGGACTTTTGTCAAAGGATCCGCTATATTGTCCTTTGACTTTACATAATCAATGGATATAATTCCATTCTTCAAAGAAGTTTCAGATTGACATGACGCCGCCTTATATGTCTTGACTTGCCATCAGATATTTGGTTTTTGCCCTCACGTGAGCAAACCATACTATCACAATGTATGCAAATGGCTGTCACAGGCTTTGTCCACAACGGAATACCTTCTAGGAAGTTTCTTAGCCATTCTGCCTCTTCGGCAGCTTTGTCCAAGGCTACAAACTCTGCTTCCATAGTTGATCGCGTATTTACTGTTTGCTTTTGATGATTTTCAAGATACCGACGCTTCACCAAGTGTAAATACATACCCACTTGTGGACTTACTTTCTAAATTGTTGAAAATCCAATTAGCATCACAATATCCTTCTAGCACGGGAGGATATTTTGTATAATGCAACCCATAGTTCATTGTATGCTTTAGATATCGCATTGCCCTTATTAGTGCAACCCAATGATCATTTCCAGGATTATGTGAGTATCGACTAAGTCGACTCACTGTATATGCTAAATCCGGTCTCGTACAATTCATTATGTACATCAAGCTTTCAAGAACTTGTGTATACTCCAATTGAGACACACTATCACCTTCCTTCATTCTTCTTAAGGTGACTAGCGGGATCAAATGAGGTAACAACCGGTCTATCATCATAGTGTCCGAATTTTCTAATGACCTTCTCAACATAATGGGATTGAGTTAGTATATAACCATCAGAATTCCTTTGAATTCTAATCCCAAGAATGACATCCTCTATTCCCATATCTTTCATATCGAAAGCGGCATGCAACATCTTCTTAGTTTGGTTAATTACATTCTTACTTGTTCCCATAATCAGCATATCATCCACATACAAGCATATAATGACATGCATTATTACACTCCTTAATGTAAACACATTTGTCACATTCATTTATTTGAAAATTATTTGATAATAATGAATTATCAAATTTTTCATGTCACTGTTTTGGAGCCTGTTTAAGTCCATATAAAGACTTAATCAATTTACAGACTTTCTTCTCTTGACCTTTAACAACAAACCCTTCAGGTTGTTCCATGTAAATTTCTTCATCTAGTTCAATTATTTAGAATGCGTCTTTCACATCCATTTGGTGTATTTCCAAATTGTGAATCGCTGCTATAGCAATTAACGTCCTTATAGACGTAATTCTAGATACTGGTGAGTAGGTATCAAAGAAATCTACACCTTCCTTTTGTCTAAACCCTTTGGCTACTACACGTGCTTTGTATTTTTCTATAGTACCATCAGGCCTTAGTTTCTGTTTGAAGATCCATTTATGGCCTATTGGTTTTTGTCCCGGAGGGAGATCAATCAATTTCCATGTATTATTTTGTACAATGAATTCTAACTCACTTTGGATAGTCTCCTTCCAATAAGGTGCTTCAGATGATTCCATAGCAGCCCTATATGTTTAAGGTTCTCCTTCAACGGAAAATGTCATAAAGTCTGGTCCAAAATCTTTGGCAACTTTTCCACGTTTACTTCTCCTTGGTTCAGAATTTTCTTCTTGAACCGATGAAGTAAGATTATCATCATTTTGGTTTGACTCATCTTGAGGCAGTGTCCTCTTCCTATTATTAGGAACACTTTTATTCTTGTCTTTGTAAGGAAAATATCCTAAAAAAATTCTGCTTCAGCAGATCCATAAGTGTATTTTGTGAATACCTTCAACATCGGAATGATACACCAAAAACTTATATGCTGCACTATTATTGACATGACCAATATAAATGCAATCCACTGTTTTTGGTCCAAGTTTAGTTCTCTTTGGTAAGGGAACTTGAACTTTCGCTAGGCAACCCCACACTTTCATCCTTTTGAAAGTAGACAATCTTCCTTTCCACAATTCATAAGGAGATTGATCATTTTTCTTTTGAGGAATTTTGTTCAATATCATATTTGCAGTAATTAACGCCTCACCCCAAAGACTAAGGGGTGCCCCGAACTAATCAACATTGAATTTATCATATTCTTCAATGTTCTATTCTTACGTTCGACAACTCCATTTTGTTTTGGAGTGTATGGCGCAGTGGTTTGATGAACTATACCATGAGTAGAACAGAATTCTTTGAACTCATTTGATTTATATTCACCACCTCTGTCTGACCTTAGAATTTTGATTCTTTTGTCAAGTTGGTTTTCCACCTCTGCTTTGTATGTTTTAAACATGTTCAAAGCCTTATCTTTGGTATGTATTAAGTATACATAACAAAATTTACTGCAATCATCTATGAATGAAATATAATAATTATTTCCTCCACGCGATGGGGTTGCTTGGAAATCACACAAATCACTATGAATTAAACCAAGCACTTCATTTTATTTCACAACAGATTTATGAGGATGACTTGTATATTTTGATTCTATATAAACCTCATATTTAGTCATTTTGTTCATAGAACATTTTGGCAACATGCCTATCTTTACCATTCTTTGCAAGGAACGATAATTAACATGGCCTAATCGAGAATGCCATAAAGAAGGGGAATCAACCATATACATAAGAAATATAGTGCTCGTGATTTTCATTAATAATGGAAACTGCCTGAGTAGGTACAATACTTAGTTTGAAGAGCCCCCTCACTGAGGTAACCCTTCCTACATACACCCCACCTTTGGTGAGTACAAATTTGTCAGACTCTATTACAATTTTGAAGCCTTTGTTACTAAGAACAGGCCCAGAAATTAAATTCTTACAAATTTCAGGCACGTGCAACACATTTGTGAGCACAAGATCATTCCCGGAAGTGAGCCTCAACGTCACTTTCCCTTTCCCTTCTACCTTCACAGCAACGGCATTTCCCACGAACAGTGGTTCTCCATCCTTGATGGCTTGGTAAGATGAAAACATGTCCTTCTATGAACATACATGCCTTGTAACACCCGTGTCCATCCACCAATCGGTTTAATTTGTAACCATATTTGCTTGAGCAGCCACAACCCCAAGTCCCCAATGAATTGATTCTTAGTCTCAGTCCGGTTGGTTTGGTTGACATTACTCGAACCTCCAACACCACCACCTTGACTCTTGCGAAGGCGGCAATCTTTTGCTCTGTGCCCAGGTTTGCCACATACCCAACATAGTCCTGGTTGTGGTTTCTTGAATGCATTGGTCCTTTGTGGGACGAGTGCATTCCTCCCGGTTGCAAAAGATGGCTTGGCACCAACAAATTTGCTCTTGCCTTTCTGAAACTTGGCCTTAGAAGCATTGCCTTCTATCATGTTTGGCATTAGGCTCCAATGAAACAGCATCGGCCCTTTCATTCTTCCGGTTGTCCTCTTCAACACGAATATTCAGAACCAGTTGCTCAAAACTCATTTCCTCCGTTAGATGCTTCAAATAAACCTTAAAATCCTTCCAAGAAGGAGGTAATTTTTCAATAATAGCACCAACAAGGAAATATTCGTTAAGGCCCATACCTTCAACCTCTAGTTCATGAACAATGACTTGGAGCTCCTCCACTTGCTTGACAACAAGCTTTGCATCGCTCATCTTGAAGTTGAGAAACTTGCCGATTACGAACTTCGCAGAACAAGCAACCTCAGTTTTGTACTTGTTCTCCAATGACTGTCATAACTCCCGTGCTGATCCGAACGTGGAGTATATATCATAGAGAGTATCATCCAAGACGTTGAGAATGCAGTTCTTGCAAAAAAACTCTTGGCTCCACCAAGTCTCAATAGCCTTCAGCCTTTCGGCTCTCTCCGCATCAGTAGGAGCATTCTCCCCTTCTCCTTCCGGCAATGCCGTTGGAGCCTCAGCAGTCAATACATTTGCCACATGGAGAGTGATCAAATAAACATCTTTTGTTGCCAGCGTTTAAAATCAGAACCCTTGAATTTCTCGGGTTTCTCCACATAGTTTTTCACCATTGATGATCCAGATTGATCCATTATTGCAAATCAGGAAATGTATTCGCTGAAATTTTTTGCAAACTCAACAAATCAGAAAAATGTGTTTTCTGAAATTTTTGTCTTAGATTGTTATTGTCAATCTAAACTCATCAATGTATAAGCACAATAATATTAAAGTAATTCAATATAACTTTTAATCAACAACAATAAGTACAACAAATACTTAAACACATACTGACTTGGTGTAGATAGAGGTCTGCTTGATGCAGTGTCCTAAGACAAAAATTCGTCCCCACTTGTGCTGTAGTTCTTCGACGTCTGTCTAAAGGATACAACTATCTAGGTGAGAGTTATCGCACAAGAACTTCACCCTTGGCGAATTTACTTTATGTGTTTTTCCAGAAATATTCTTGTGGGAAGAAGATGAAGATCAAGCAACAATCTTAGATCATTAATTGTGTTTAATGATTGATTGTAATGTTATGTGTATTGTGTATCTTCTAACAAGTGATCAATTTGCTTTATATAGCATAAAATTCGTCCATGGCAGCTTTCCATTCCAAAGGTTGTGACCCATGGGAAGAGACACAACTTTTTGGGCATTCTGGAATTTTCCCGTTGGGATTAGCGCCGCGGCCCTAATTCAATTTCGGATTCCAGTAGCTCACTCTGCCTATCCGGCGCCGCGGCCCTTTCGACGGTAAATCTCAGGAATATTCCCTGGCTACTGGACGTGATGCGCCGCGACCCTAATTCCAGGCGACGCCTCGGCTGAATTTTCCGAAGTCGCTACTTATATATCTTCTTAATCCCAAGTTCCAACAATATATTTATACACGTTTACATTCACAACTAATTGCATTTGATTTCAATAACTTGTCTATCTTTCCCTACTTCCTTCATTTCAAACTCAAATACGTGTATTCCACTAATTACTCATATTTAAGCTCTTTGTTAGGGGTGGAAATTAAAGTTATTTCCATGGAAAATTATTCTGCAGCTAGCCTTAGATTGAAGAAGAAGAAGATCAATTTTCATAGTATTGGAAAGTATCGATTTATTTCCATCTTATAAGTGTCAATCAATTATGGCATAGCAACCTTGTTTTGTTTATTTAAAATAGAGAATTCCTTATAAGCGCATATGGAGGCGGATGTAGCCTTGTGGATGCGGAATATAAATTTATGTGTAAAGAATCATCAAAATTGCAACAAAGATTATATATGAACCCATAATTTTAGAAAGGGTTCAATGATAAGAACAATGAACCGATAGAGTTTAAATCCCAGATTCGCATATGCATATCCATGTCTTTGTTCATGGAGAATATTGCAGCTTACTGTGTACATGTTTGTTTTTCTTGCAGTTGATGTTTTGGTGTTAGGTTTTGCTAATCTAGTGGCTGATGGAATATCTATGGGGTTTGGGGACTATGTATCAAGCAGCACGGAGAAGGATGTTGCTGCCAAGGAGAGGACAGTCACCGAGTGGGATGTCATTAACCAACACAGGCCTCAGAAGCAGGAATTACTACGACATTATCAGGAACTTGGAATGAATGATACTGATGCTAATACAGTATGCTTTCATCCTATACTTAGTGCTCATCTGTTTAATAGTATGAAGTTCTAGTCATATTTTAATTAGTAGACGCCAGCGTATGTCCTGCAGGAGCGTTTCCTTATTAACTTTTGGTCGAAAATACGATAGAAGTTAGGACTAGCTATTAACCATGAAAATGACAGAGTGGTTGATGATTCAGAATCTAACTGTATCAAGTGTTCCATGTTATAATCTGTTCTTTTCTTGGAAGGTCGGGAAATGATTAAAATATTCAATTTTTTGCTTCAGTACCCTTATATTCTGAATTTTAAATGACCTATAACTTGAAAAAAGATAAGTGTTAAAATGCTTCTGCAATATTGTTGTCTGCGATTAAAATCTCTACTTAAATGAGCTATAAGCTGATAACATGATAAGTCTTGTAATGCTGCTGTGATATAGTTGCCCGTGATTAACACTCTCTTATGTTGGTGCAAGGTCGTGGACATCTTTTCCAAGTATAGGGACATAATGGTGGGCGAGAAGATGGCAACAGAGAAAGGGTTATTGCCACCAGATCAAGCTGACAAACCATGGAAGAATGGACTAATCACATTTGCTGCTTTCATCGTGTTCGGTTGTGCTCCGCTTCTGTCATTCATCGTGCTCATCCCGTTCACGAACAATGACACACACAAGTTCATAGGTGCCTGTGTGTTTTCTGCAGTTGCTCTTGCACTGCTGGGGATAGCTAAGGCCAAGATTGCTGGTCAGAATTATGCTCTTTCTGCAGGCATCACCCTTTTCAATGGACTCGTTGCTGGCACTGCTGCATATGGTATTGGTTGGACACTTAGGAATGTTGCTGGCTTGGAAGAGTGATTGGTCACTCTATTATGTTGCAAAACTGGTTTTGCTGTTAAAGCAAGCTAAGGGTCACAGAAAGAGAGATCACTTGGTGATTTCCTAGTTTTTAACCATTTTTGTGACGACATAATTTTGTTCTTAATGATCTTGAAATATTACTGTCCTAACTTTATGTAGTGAGTGACCCTTTTTGTCTGACTAATGTACTTTTATGGTAAAGGGTCTAATGTCATTGGGGTGAAAAGGAAAACCACTAAAGAATCAAATGACCTGTGACATAAATTGCCTACAGAGAAGTTCTCCTTTTTTGGTATAATCATTTGGTATTCGGAAGTCCGCAATCAACATATTGTTTATTTCCATGGTTCGAATCAACATATTGTTTACTTCCACGGTTCAAATCCGAGAACCTCTTATAGGGATGTTGTTCCCATCAGTTCCATTGTAACATTTGGTGATTCTTTGTTCTCTGCAGCGATCCTGCTGTTTTTCCCCAAACTTTCTCAACAAAAGTTACGAGCAAGAACAACGTGGATTTAGGATAAATTACACAAACAATCACTTATAATTTCTACAAGTGAAATCTCAAAGAAATGCTTGAAAATATTTCTATCATTTGGCATTTTAAGGGGCTAATAATTTCACCTTTAACAAAAATATGAGGAGGGGGCTAAGACCTCGTCAAAGTTTAAGATCTAATAGGAAAATCGGGACAAATTTGAAGAGGTCTGTATATGTCATCCCAAAATAAAACTTACTAATTTGATATTTAAGTAATACTTAGTAAAATGATCAGGTTTTGTGTTTGCTTCAAGAGAATTAGTAATACGAACACATACAACTGCCTGGAAACAGAGACAGTTGAAGCAGTTGAGAGAATGGGGGAAAGGAACAAGGATGGTGGAACGCCATTGCTGGAAGAAAGACCGAAAGAGCCATGGAAAGGAGGAGAGGTAGTGAAGAGCATTATGTGTGCAGGACCTGACGCCATTGTCACATCTTTCTCCCTTGTTTCTTCCATCTCTGCCACCCATCATTCTTCTGGTAAGCACTTCTCTTCCCAATTCACCATGCTGTCTGTTAGTTATATCCATTTAGGCTTTAAGCTATTTTCTTGGAACCGGGTCTGTCGTATGTGGAACTCAATTTCGATCATTCCATCATTTTGCCTAATCTTTAGAACTTCTATGACATACATCATCTTTTGGTTATACCAATAAGATCTATAATCCGGTTATGTAATTATTTCATCTAAACGTTTATAAGTGAGTGAAAATCATAGGAGACCTGATTTTAAATTACACCCAAGACGATAAACGCTAAGTGAATTTCTTTATGCATTTGGTGGGTAGAATTGTTCGATACTGGTGTGGGGTAGCAAATATCCTATAGAATAATGCAAGCTAGCAAAAACACCGTCTTTATATTAAAAAAATCGTTATGTTTGAGAGGGGGTACTTTTGTATTTTTAATTATGCCTTGACAATAGTTGAAGGATGTGTGCAAGTGCAAGAACACACAGAGGGAGAGAGAGTGAGTGTGTATGGTATATATGGGATAATATGATCAGTTACATTATTGAAAGAGGTAAGGTTTGCGTACATCTTACCCTCCTCAGACCCCACTGGGATTACACTAGGTATGTCATTGTTGTTGTACATTATTGAAAGTGGTTGTCCCTTGTTTCCTTTTTGTTTTGTGTTTGGTGTGGAAAGGGGGAAGGGGAATTCTACTATATTTATTCATAATCTTGTGTGGGTCAATGAGAATGGATGCTAAAAACTAAGACACAAAAATTGACAGTCACATTTGATTCCAAGGTCCTAGCTTTCTCCCATTAACTGAGATGAAATGGTTTTATATTAAGTATACATTGTGGTCATGTTCGACAGCCAGAGGTCTACTTGTGCAAATGAGTGTGTGCATGATTGCAGCTCACAGTGTACATGTTTCTTGTTCTTGCAGTTGATGTTTTAGTGATGGGTTTTGCTAATCTATTGGCTGATGGAATATCTAAGGGCTTTGGGGATTACGTGTCCAGCAAAACTCAAAGTGATGTAGCTCTCAATAAGAGATCAGCCACTGAGTGGGATGTTATTAACCAACACAGGTCTCAGAAGCAGGGATTACTTCAACAGTATCAGGCACTTGGAATGGATGTTACAGATGCTAATACTGTATGCTTTTCTAACTATTTACCTCATCTTTATTTAGTGCACATTATAGTTCCATGAACTAATAAGCATTGCAGTGTTATTGTGATATATAGTCAGACGTCTCTATAACATCCATTCTCTATAACAAACATTTCACTATAGCAACAAAATAATATCCGGTCAAACAACGTTATTATAGAGAGGTCTGACTGCAGTTGATGTCTCGATCAATTAACAATCTCTATTTGCTTGGTGCAAGTTGGTGAGCATATTTGCCAAGTATAGGGACATAATGGTGGACAAGAAGATGACAACTGAGAAAGGATCATTGCCACAAGACCAAGTTGAGAAACCATGGAAGAATGGGCTAATAACATGTGCTGCCTTCATTTTATGCGGTTGTGCTCCTCTTCTGGCATTCATTGTGCTCATCCCATTCACACACAATGACACTCACAAATTTATAGGTGCCTCTGTGTTTTCTGCTGTTGTACTTGCACTACTAGGTATTGCCAAGGCCAAGATTGCTGGTAAGAGTTGTCTTCTTCCCGCGGCTCTCACCCTTTGCAACATAGCCATTGCTGGGACTGCTGCCTATGGTATTGGTTGGACACTTAGGAATGTTGCTGGCTTATTGTTGGCTTAGAAGACTGATCCTCATTAGAGACGGTTTAAGATTTAAACTTGATGTGTTCTTAAGTGAGTAATTATAGAAAAACTTTTAACACTGAAAAGATTGTTTGTCTATTATTATGGTTATTATTGTAGGAAGGTAATTCCTTGATTAATATTATTCCAAAGATACAATATATATACAATCATTATATGCTTAACCAATGGAAGATTAATCTACTTTACCTAAATTATGAGATACTAATTACAATAATAATTACAATATATTACATATCAATTATAATAAATGAGAGGTAATTATGGGATATCCCCATAATTACTCTAAGAGTCCCCCCGCAGTCTTAGCTGGATGTTCTCGGATGCTGAGACTGTCCCTGAAATCATCAAAAAGTACGCACGGAAGACCTTTTGTGAAGATGTCAGCTATCTGATAACGGGAAGGGACGTGGAGAACACAGACTTGACCATGGACAATTTTTTCTCAGACAAATAAGATTTTCATTTCAATGTGTTTCGTGCGTTGATGTTGAACAGGATTGTCAGACAAGTATATCGCACTTACGTTGTCACAATAAACCACAGTTGCCCTTTCAATCGGATAATGAAGCTCCAATAGCAGATTACGAAGCCAACAAGATTCAGCAACAACATTGGCCACCCCTCGATATTCTGCCTCTGCACTCGACCGAGATAGTGTGGACTGACGTTTGGATGACCATGATATGAGATTGTCACCCAAGAATACACAATAGCCGAAAGTGGAACGACGTGTGTCTGGGCAGCCGCCCTAATCCGCATCAGTGTAGGCAAACAAACTCGAGATGGAGGATTTATACAGACTTCTGCAGAGTACCCTTAACATACCGCAGAATCCTCTTGAGAGCCCCCATATGTTCTTCCTTCGGATCATGCATGTGTAAACAAACGTGCTGGACCGCATAGGAAATATCAGTCCTCGTAAAGGTGAGTTATTGCAATGCACCGGCAAGGTTGCGGTAATGTGTGGGGTCTATGTATGGAGTACCTGACGCGTTACTCAATTCGCCTTCGTGTCAACTAGTATGTGACGGTTTGCAAGAAGACATCCCTGCTTTGTGAAGTATCTCCTCGGTATACTTTTTTTGACTGAGAAACAGACCACCTACATAGTGAGTGGCAACAGTGCCATGAAAATAATTCAATAGGCCTAAGTCCTTCATTGCAAATTCAGCTGCAAGAAGAGACATAATAGACCGACGAAGTGAAGTTGAGGATATAGTGAGAATAATGGCATCAACATACAGAAGTATATATTCCATATTAGTGCCCTTCCTATAAATAAAGAGAGAATGATCGGACTTGCTGTGAGAGAATCTTAATTTGGAAACAAATCTCGCAAACATGTTATACCATGCCTTAGGAGTTTGTTTCAGACCATATAAGGATTTTCTCAACAAGCACACATGATCTAGATGAGTAGGATCGTGAAACCCCAACAGTTGATGCATGTATACCGTTTCCTGCAAGTGACCATGTAAAAATGTATTTTTGACATCCAACTGATGAATGGGCCATGATTTGGACAGTATCAGGCTAAGAACAATCATGATAGTAGCATGCTTGACTACCAGAGACTGAATGTTTCACGTCAATCAACTCCAATCTGCTGAGACTTGCCATCACCAACAAGACGAGCTTTGTATATCGCAAAAAGAACCGTCAGAATTCTTTTTATGAAAAAAAACCCATATAGACTGAATTATGTTGACATTAGATGGTCGTGGTACCAAATCCCACGTCTTATTTTGAATAAGAACAGTAAATTCATCTAACATGGGAGCCTTCCAATTCGGGTCTTATAAGGCAGCTTTGGAATTTTTTGGTATTGGTGACGGTAGAACTGAGTTGGTTAGGTTAAATGGTGTTTAGAGCGAAAAATCCCGTGCATTGCACGGGTTTCCATGGTCAGTGGTGGAATTGTTGTGTGAAATTCGGAAAAAATAAATAATAATAATATATAGTTGTGGTTGGGTTAATAAAAATATATATATATAAGAAAACAAAGAATAAATTGCATGGGATAGAGTTAGTGTTAAAGTTGGATAAATAGATAGATGAAATGAAAATAAGAAAATGAAAAAAAAACAAATGAAAAAAAAAAAAAAACATGCAGCATGCACGAATTCCCTTCCCTTTACCCCTTCCCCATTTTCATTTCCCTTCAATCTTTTGGCTTTCCCCCTCCCATAAGTTATACAATCACCTCCACTTATACATTGTATTTACACACAAACAAAGTACATAGCATAAAGGTTAGAAAATCAGGAAAAAACAAGTGAAGAAGAAGAGGAAAATTCTGGAAAAAAAAACAAGAAAGCAAGAAGAAACAACAATAAAAGAAATACTAGGGAGCAAAGGTCTCTTGTAGCAACCGAATAACAATCATTTCACACATACAATGTGAGTTTTTTCACTCAGAAATTCTTGGTAATATCCTTTATTTTAAGTTCAATACATGTTAGAATAAGAATTGAGTGTTGAAAAGAAATATTGAACTTTTGATTGTTTAGACAACTAGTTGCGTCATGAACTTTACGAACTGTTCTCACTGAGTTATAATTGTTAGAATTTGATGAAATTCGGAATAATGGTACACCTCTCTATTATGATCATATAGAACCAAAAATGAGGTAAAATGGACATACGGTTTGAAAGTTATCATAGTTCAAAGTTTCTGCCTTAGATTTGGCCAAAATTCGGAAAGGCATAATTACGGATTATTTTTATTGACTTTTACTTATTAGAATTGTATGAAAATTTACATGGTTGTAAATCTCTCTGTTACGGACAGATATAGATAAAAATTTGTTAAAACGGACTTACGAGTTGAGATTTATTGTAGTTTGAAGTTGCTGCCTCGGATTCATCGGAATCCAGAAGGGCAGGACGTTGAAACGTAAGACTGTACTAATCCGTGGGGAATATGAAAATTAGTGCTAAATGAAAGTTCTATATCTCTCTGTTGTGGACATTTTGAGACCTTACGGGGTTCTATCCGACTTACGGATTGAGAGTTATCGCTGTTTAAAGTTTCTGCCTCGGATCTATCGAGATCCAGGAAGGGCAGCGAATAAAAGTGTAAAACTGTACCAAATGGTACAGAATATGAAAGAATGGTTCACATGGAGACGTGTAGCTCTCTGTTCTCGTCGTTTTGAGATTTTATGGGGCTTGAACGGGTTTACAGGTTAGGAGTTATGACTATTCTAAGATTGGGTTCTGTTTAATAAAAATTATGCCGAAACAAATTTCATGTGGCTGTTTTGAGGATAAATTTGTGTTAGTTACCCAAAGTAGTTTTAAATGAAATTTGGTACAGTGAAAGATCCCCGTCTTACCTTAGTTTCCGCTTGAGAAACACCTTAGTTGGAGTTATGGTTAAAAAGTTATAATCGTTACAAGTATGAATGACAGAATGTTGGGAAAGAGAATATTATTTATTCGATCTTCTGAAAAATATGAAAAGTGAATACGTGTTCACATAAATATATAAATATAAACATAATGGATCGGGTTGCACGCCGCAACAAAACGTAAAGTGAATACGTGTTCACAAATACGTAAATATAATGGGTCGGGTTGCACGCCGCAACAAAACGTAAAGTGAATACGCGTTCACAAATACGTAAATATAATGGGTCGGGTTGCACGCCGCAACAAAACGTAAAGTGAATACGCGTTCACAAATACGTAAATATAATGGATCGGTATACGTGTTCACAAATACGTAAATATAATGGATCGGGTTGCACGCCGCAACAAATATGAAAGATGAATACATGTTCACCTATATATAAATATGAAAAGTGAATACGCGTTCACAAATATATAAATGTAATAAACATGTGAAAATGCAGGGGAATGTCTTAACGTATAATACGAGATAAAATGAAGTGTTAGTTAAACCGAGAATTTCCTATGAGGAGTTGTTGCATATTTAAAAATGTTGTAACCTGATATGTTTTTGCAATATGCTTATTACGTTATAATGTGATTGCGCTTAGAATATTGTGGTGTTACTTTGAATTGCAGGGTAAGGTTCTCACTCAGCCCCAGATGGTAGGGCTGACTCTTTATTTAACATGTTTCAGGAAAGCGTGATAGAGGAAAGGCTCCACGCCAAGGCTAGTGATCGTCCCGCAGCCTCTTGTCATACCAAGTCCATTGCCGCTTGGTATTCGCAGTTCAGATGTCGCCCAGTGTCTCGGGAAATGCCCGTGTGGAATGGTCTCCCTTCCAACTTAGAATAATCTTTGTCAGTATGTCTAGGTAGAAACAATATTTGCACGAGCATGGGCTCGTGTTATGTTTTTAATAAAGTTATAAACAGATTTCTTTATTGTTATTTTTATTAATAGCTCCGTATTTGAATATAAGTTTAAATTTCTAAATAAAGAGAATTAAATGGTGCTCATGGTGGGAAATAATTGTCCGGGTGCCATCACACCCTAAGTAAAAACTTAGGAAAAGTCGGGGCGTGACATGTTGGGCCATTGGATAGTTGGGTGTCGTTGGGATTTCAGCTGAAACATTGGGCTGGGTTGTTTCGAGATTTTTGGCCGAGGCAAGAGGCTGCATGTCTATCGACTGGTCGATGGAGGTCACGGAAGGAGGTTGGCGACGCAGAGGTGTAAGGTTATCTCTTTATTGGGTCGGGCTGGGCCCAAATGTGGATTGAGTCAGATTGGTAGGCTGCAGGTTTGGTGATGGACCTATACTATTAATTTGAGAGTTTAGATGATACCTCAAAGTTGGATGAATTCCATCGTCCAGAAAATCATAAGAATGTGAGGATGCCGCTGGAGATGTTGCAAACGAAATTGTTGATTCATCAAAGATGACTTGACGAGAAATAATGATTTTCCCTGTTGACATATCAAAACATTTATATCCCCTATGATTTTGTGGATACTCTAAAAACACGCAAAGAGTAGATCGAGCTTGAAGTTTATGAATAGTGGTGGACGGAAACAAGGGATAACACAAACACCCGTAAATGTGTAACTGAATGGAGACAGTTGTACAATACCTGAGTAGATGACACATTGAAGATTAGTTTACTAGGAAGAATATTTAAGAGAAATGTAGCCATTTGAAGGGTATGGTGCCAAAAGTTTGGTGGTGTGGACGAATGCACAAGGATATAGCGAGTCATATTGTTGATTGTTCGAATCTTTCTTTCAGCTTTTCCATTTTGAGAAGATGTATGAGGACAGGAAATACGTAATGACATCCCATTTTGGTGACAAAGATCCTTAAATTGAGCATTTATAAATTCCCCCATTATCACATTGAAAACATTTAATGATTTCGCCAAACTGAGTTTTGATAAACACACTAAATTATTTCAAAATGTTATAGGTTTGATATTTTTGTCCTAAGGGAAACGTCCACAAAAAAATCAAAAAATCATCAAGAATGAGCGAATAGTATTTATGACCTGCAACACTTAAAACGGGTGAAGTCCACAATTCACAATGCAAAATATCAAATGGCATAACAGTATTAGTACTAGACGCAGAAAACGGAAGCTTAAAATATTTACCAAACACAGGTTTGACAAACAGAGGAGTCCAAAGTTCTATTTCAAGAAAACAAATTATTCTTCCTATATTGATTAAAAACCGGTGCTCCTAGGTGTTCCAACATATTGTGCCATATACTAGGAGAGATGGCCGTAAAGGTGGAAGGTTTGACCCTACGATTGGTGGAAACAGAGGTGATGGGATATAAGTCTCTCGTGCTATTACATCTCATGAGCGGCATCCCCGCCTAAAAATCCTTCACAGAAAAACCAAACGGATCAAAATTCACAGAACATTGTTATCAATTGTAAAACGTCTAACATATATCAAGTTTTTAATCAGTTTGGGTGCACGTAAGACATTTTTCGAGTATAAAGGTGGGTGGGGAGAGAGTAGTGTTACCTGACCAATACCACGAATTGGAATTTCCTGCCCACTACCGACAACAATATTTTTATTAGCGCTCTTATTAAAATAAGACGAAAGATTACCTTGAGATGTCGTCATGTGTGACGTAGACCTTGTATCCATGTATTACGATTCATCTGGAATATTTAGATTCATGTGGTTCGTGGCTTGTTCAATATCTGTGGGTGCATATCCGACAAAAGATGGTGCCTATGCTACAAACGCATGTTGTGGACAGGATCCAAGAATATCGGGTTGACAATTTGAAGAAGGAGGAGATCAGGGCCACGAAGAGGTCGGGTATGGGCATCATGGGGCAGCCCACTGTGGGGCCCAGACGGCATCGCCTAATCGTCCGCACATCGCCACCAGCCATCGCCGTGTTATACTCCGTAGTTCGACCTACGATGAGAGCGCATTTAAAGCATGTAAGACTTAAAATTTTCAAAGGATAGGTTGACGGATTATTCCGGACGGGTTTTAGTCAACTTTGGGGCGGGTTATGACCCGATTCATTGAGAGTTCCTAAATATTTTAAAAGCCTAGGGCGTAGTTCGTTGAGTCTAGATTCCAACGCAACCAACCGTTCGTCGATAGGACGTCAGAGTAGAAAGTTATGAGAGTTACAAGTTCAGCGCAATGGGCGTAAATGCGTTTCGAGCAAAGCGCGAGGCCGCGGCGCGGATGCGACGCGGCGCCTAAAGTACCGAGGGTCGCTGAAGTTTCAGCCGCGCGCTGAACAGCAGGTGCGGCGCGAAAGTCCGAGAGCCGCGGAGGTTTCAGCCGAGGCGGGATTTTTGGGCGGAAAAACTTAGGAAAGTCCGATTTCTTTTTAAAAATGCCATGGGAGGGTGACAAGTGTCCCCATCTGATTTTGCTTGCATGGCTTATATTGACCAAGTCTTGTAGACTTGGTCATCTCTCAAACATCTTCCTCTCTAAAAATCAGCTCCTCCTTCTCTAAAACCCAAGAAAAATCAAAGTTAAGAACAAGAAAAGGAAGCTCAGCTAGCTTGTTGGCATTATTGTGGTGGTGTTCTTGGCAGGAAGCTAGCAATATTTGGGATAAGTTTTGGCTAAAACTTTAAGGTAACATTTCTTCCTTTAGATTTAGTTCTAGTGTTGCACGCTTAGAAGAAAGATCTTATGGTAGTAAAATAATGCACTTAGAGTCATTGCATGATAGAAAATGTGGTTTGAATATGAAGAATGGGTTAAGAAGAGATTATGAGCATGTTGTAGCCTAAAAACTACCTTAGAATTGTTAAGTGAATTGTTGTAAACTTATTGGGCTGAATTTTGGGTGTGAAATCCCCTTTGAATTGTTGGATTGATTGAGCCTTAAATGTGGTGTTTTGGATGATAAATTTGGCCTTGAGAAGGGTGGCAAAGTGAGTAGAAACAAAGGAAATGCTGCCCAATTTTCCTTAGAATTTAGTGACTTTGAACTTGGATTGTTCTACATTAAGATTAAAGGTTAATAAACGTATCATGACTATTATAGGTTGAAATATTACTTGCGGTAGTTTGGACTTGGCAAGTGGATTGACCAAAGAGGTATGTGAAGCTTTCCTATCTCTTGAGCATGAATAGATGAAACTATGTAGTACGGTAGACGTACAAGATTTGGTATTCTTACTTGATTTAAGTATATAATGACTTGTTTCATTTTAAGAATGTATAATTCCCTTAGTTAGGGAAAAAGTATGATTTTACTAAAGTATAGAGTTAATATAACAACTTTATGGGAAGTTGGTTTATTAGCTTCATAAAAGGTTAATGAGAAGAGATTTTCTAAATAAGATAAGTATGTGAAGAGGCAAATTGATTTTAAGGTATCAATTGTCCAAAGGTTTTTATGTATAAAGAAGAGTCATTGTTGAAAGAGTTGAAGCATATAGTACTTGGGTTAAACTCCCGGTGTTCTTTTATTAAAGATATGATTAAGTGCCTTAAGTAAACTAAAATGAGAGAGTATATGAACAAGACTAAAAGAAGTTATAAGTTTCTTAACTTATTTATGATATGATGTGATTTGAGATAGGTAAGAGTATGTCCAGGGCAAGCCCCAAGATCGCCATACCACCTCCTTCATGTAAGAGTATGTCCGGCGGCCACCCAAGATCGCCATACCATCCGCTTCAGCAAAGAGTATATCTGAGGGGCAGATCCAAGATCGTTATACCATCTGCACCAGTATAAGAGTATATCCGGCGGGCAAGCACCAAGATCGTTATACCATCCGCCCAGCAAAGAGTATATCCGAGGTACACCAAGATCGTTATACCATCCGCCTGTGGTAAGAGTATATCCGGCGGAAAGTCCCCAAGATCGTTATACCACCTGCCCGTGGATTTGCTACCCATGACGCGAGGAATACCTCACGCGAGTCCTTATGGGCTTACGCGGGTGAAATAGTCCCATGCCGCGGTACAAATGATGCGGTGAGTACCTCACGCGGTCCACGGACCCATGCGGTGAAATAGTCCCGGGAGTAGGATGGTTTTATTGATACTACGGGCGAGGTACCTGCTTTGATCACGAGCCTCCTATTTTATGCAAAGATTATATATATATATATATACTTGTCACTCTCATTGTTAGTAAGGCACAATAAAAGGTATTTTATTGTCTTTCATGACTCCAGTTTGCTTTTAGACTTGATATCAGTATTACATTATTTTTCCAGCTTTACATACTTGGTACATATCACATCGACCCCTTCCTGGGCTGCTCACGCCGCAGGTGGTAAGTATCAGGATCCTCATTCTTAGGATCACTCTTCCAAAGGTCGTAAGCTCCATCCCTCCTGACGCTTGTTATTTTGGTACGGATTTCCGACGCTATAGGTACTTTGTATATTCAGTGGGTATGGCGGCCCGTCCCGCCACGATTGTTATCTTTAAGTGCGTGGTCACATTTATGTTTGGGCTATAAGAACCAGTTGTACTATTATACTTTTGTTAAGTATGTTTTATGGAAGGCAACCTTACCGGCTGACCAGTGATGTTACCTTTTTTATACGTATGTGTTATGTATGTTCACCGCTATTCTCTCGACATATACCGACAGTGGTACCGGCAGGTACCGCCACGGCCCCGGCCGGGTCGTGACAAAAGTGGTATCAGAGCGCTTAGTCTTCGGAAAGTGTCCACGCACCGTCTAGTAGTCTTGATTATCGGTGTCGTGCACCACATCTATAATCGTGAGGTCGCAGGATATTTAGGATCGTTTCCATTCTTTCACTCTAAGATCGTGCAATAGAGTTGAGTTATAGGTTGAATCTCCCGATGTTTTCCTTTATGTATCGCTTATGCCTCCACGCAAGGCAACCGCGCCCGTGGCGGCAAGGCAAAGCGAGGTGCCGCTAGTGGGACGCGGAGAGTCACGAGGCACAGCCCAATCCTTACCAGAGATGATGTTTAGGCGGCGAAGTTCCACGCCGTCGCCACTCAGCAGAGTTCGAGGCGCCGGACGCGCTAACGAGATCAGACGAGCTCCACCCACGACATGTGGCCCGAGTACGAGATTACGGAATGATTCTGCCATCGACCAAAGATAGCAAGGTGGCGCCGACAGCGAGCAGTGAGGCCAACCCAGAGCCGATGCTTACTTGATTCGGATTTCGGTTGTCATCCACCCGAAGTTCTATGGTTCGAGATTTGATGAGATCCGCAGGAGTTTGTCCCAGCTACTGACGACCATGCAGTTCTTAGGGCATCGTGAGACCGAGTCGTTATACTAGCTTACCGCTACGCGATATGCGTTGAACCGGTTTGAGCCGGGTATATTGTCGAGGGGTGAGGACGCTCTTCCACTGATTGGGAGGAGTTCACAGAGGCGCCTTAGACCACTTCTTGCCTCCAGAGGTGAGAGAGCCCGTGAGATAGGTTCTTGACCTCGAGACAGATCGAGGACTATCGTGAGTACACCGAGTTTGACTCGCCGAGCATGCACACACCATTGTAGAGCATATGGCGCATGTGGTTCATAGATACGTGATGGACCGACCGTCACACGACATCGTGCATGCTTGGGGTGGCTCTTCACCCGTGGATGGATATTGCCGTGACGCAGCGCATTTACGCGGATTGAGGACAGAGAGGCAGACCGCCTAGATTTGGGCCACCCAAGAGGCCGTGACATCGGGTTCTCGTGGCGCTTTCGAGGCGGGCACTCAAGAAGCAGACTAGATCCACCTTCCACCAAAGACAGAGTGCTCCTTCACGCTTTTCCGCGGGAGGTCCGATCGCCAGGTTATTCGCGAGCAGGTCGTGGCCCAGGACGCCGTTTTCGCGAGGCAGAGACCAAAGACTAATCGAGACCACCTACCTCGGTGCGCTCGACGCGTAGGTCTCATCCGGCGAGCGCCGTATGGGTTCGAGATCATGTTACTCTTGTGGCGCAGGCCATCCAAGAAGGATTGTCCGCCCCAGCGGCGGAGCATTACGTTCACTTACGGTCCGTTGTCGATCTTCATCTTCGATGGTTAGACGCCCCGAGGCGTGGTACTTATGGGCCAGCCGCGGCGCAGGTCGTGGTAGGGTTCGATTAGCGGTCCTCAGAACCGCATATATGCTATGTCCAGTCGACAGGACCATGAGGCGTCGCCAGATGTCGTCACATGTACATTATTGGTTTCTTGCTGTGATATATATGCTTTGATAGATCCATGTTCTACCTTGTCCTACATATCTCCTCATATTGCCAGTAGAATAGGGATAGAGCCTGAGTCCATAAGACCTTTTGAGGTGGCTACGCCATGAGTGATTCGATGGTAGCCGAGCGAGTGTATAAGGCTTGTCTGTGACTATAGATAGCCGTCGACTTCAGCCGACTTGATAGAGTTGGATATGACAGACTTTGATGTGATTATGGGTATGGATTGGCTAGCATCTTGCTATGCTAACGTGGATCAAGAGAGATTAGTTCGGTTCCAGCTTCTACGAGCCGTTATCGAGTGGAAGGGGAATACTGCATCGCCGAGGGGTAAGTTTATTTCTTACCTCAAGGCTAGGAAGATGGTGCGAAAAGGGTACATCTATCATATAGTTCGGGTATTCGACACTGAGGCCAAGGTACCGACCTTCACCGGCCCTGGCCGTTAGAGAGTTTCCAGACGTATTCCCAGATGAGCTTCCGGGTATCCCTCATGAGAGGGAGATTGAGTTTTGCATTGACTTGGCGCCAGATACTCGACCGATATCTATTCCGCCATACAGGATGGCACCCGCCGAGCTGAAGGAGTTGAAGGACCGTGAAAGATTTCTCGGAGAAAGGCTTTATTAGGCCAAGTGTTTCTCCTTGGGGAGCACCAGTATTGTTTGTGAAGAAGAAGGATGGGACGCTGCGTATGTGTATTGATTACAGGCAGCTGAATAAGGTGACTATCAAGAACAGATATCCCCTCCCCAGGATTGACGATTTGTTTGACCAGTTGCAGGGTGCAAAGTGTTTTTCCAAGATAGACCGCGTCCGGTTATCATCAGCACGAGTTAGAGAGATAGATATCCCAAAGATCGCATTCAGGGACTGGTATGGGCACCATGAGTTCGTGGTGATGTCTTTCGGGTTGACTAACGCCCAAAGAAGATTCATGGATTTGATGAATAGGGTGTTCAGCCATTCTTGATATGTTCGTTATAGTTTTCATTGATGATATCTTGGTGTATTCGCGCACGCAGCGGAGCATCTGATCATTTGGCGACGGTATCGAGTCCTCCGAGACCGGCGATTGTATGCCAAGTTCTCGGCGAGTTCCGGGCGTCGGTGGCTTTCTTAGGGCATGTTATCCGGGCCGATGGTATTCGGGTTGATACAACAAGATTGAAGCAGCCAAGACACGGCCTGCACTCCACTACACCGACGAGTGCGCGCACTTTGGGCCTGCAGTTATTATCGGCGGTTTGTAGAGAAGTTTGCTTCTATTTCAAAGACTTGACTAAGCCGACTCGGGCGGCTATGTTCGATGGACGGATACTTGTGAGGAAAGTTTTGATTGCTAAAGGAGAAGTTGACGACCGCCTCAGCTTCTTACTCTTCCGCAGGGCTTAGATGGATATGTGGTTTATTGTGACGCCGCCGTGTCGGGCTTGGAGTGCGTCGACGCAAAGACGGCAGAGTTATAGCTTATGATCTCGACAATTAGGAAGCATGAGAAGAACTATCCCACGCATGACTTGGAGTCGCGTGATGATTCATGCCTTAAAGATCCGGAGACATTATTTATATGGAGTTCATGTGGACATTTACACGGACTCACAAGAGTCTCCAAGACATCTTCACCAGAGGAGCCGAACTTGCGCAGACGTTGGTTGGAGCTACTTAAGGATTACGATGTTGATATTCTAAACCACCCAGGGAAGGCCAATGTGGTTGCAGATGCCCTTAGTCGCATGTCGATGGGTAGTTTGTCTGATGTTCAGCCAGAGAAGAGGGACATGGTCCGAGAGTTACATCGCCCAATGAGCCTTGGGGGTTCGCTTTGGTTGATTCGATAGTGAGGAATTCGGGTTCGAGAGGTTGCAAGTCTTCTATCGCCGGCGAGGTAAAGAGGCGACGATGAGGATCCGATTTTGGTGCGATCGAGATGCCGCTGCTCGAAGGAGAAGAGTTCTGTTTGAGGTAGCACCCGATGGGTGCTAAGATTTGAGGGCCGGTTGTGTTCCCCGATGCGGACAGACTTCGTCGCCACAGATTTCGGGAGGCACACGGTGCTCGTTATTCTATTCATCCGGTCGACTAAGATGTACCATGACCTCGATGCGTGTATTGGTGGGATGGCCTAAAGAGGACGCCATGGAGTTCATGGCACGGCCCGAATTGTCGCAGTTAAGATTGAGCACGAAGTCGGTGGTCATTGCAGCTATTGATATTCGACTTGGAAGTGGGAGGTGATAAATATGGATTTTATTACAGGGGCTACCTACCACTCGGAGGAAGCATGATTCCATTTGGGTGATTGTCGACGGTCGATTTAAATCAACCCATTTTCTTCCTGGCCGTAACGACGTTCTCAGCTGAGGACTATGCCAGATTATATATTAGAGAGATTGTGAGACTGCACGGAGTCCCGGTGTCGATTATATCAGATAGAGGAGCCCAGTTCTCGGCTAACTTCTGGAGGTCTTTTCAGAAGGGATTAGGGACACAGGTGAGTCTCAAGACGGCGCTTTCACCTCGTGACCGACGGATGTGCCGAGCGCACTATCCGCACACGAGGATATGCCGAGGGCTTGTGTTATTGATTTCGTGGGTAGGGAGGATCATTTGCCTCTTGGAGTTTGCTTACAACAACAGCTACCATTCCAGTATTCAGATGGCGCCTTATGAGGCCTTATATGGGAGAAAGTGCAGGTCACCGATAGGCTGGTTCGAGGTGGGAGAAGTCCAGTTAGTCGGGCCAGACTTAGTTCAGCAGGCAGTGGATAAGGTGAAGCTTATCCAGGAGCGATTGTTGGCAGCTCAGAGTCGGCAAAAGTCGTATGCAGATCATCGGCGCCGACACTTGGAATTCGAGATAGATGATTGGGTTTTTCTAAAAGTATCGCCCATGAAGGGCGTGATGAGATTTGGAAAGAAGGGGAAGCTTAGCCCAAGGTACATTGGGCCGTATCAGATTGTCCGTAGGCAGGTGCGCTGCGCATGAGTTAGATCTTCCGTCCGATTTGGAGGCGGTGCATCCAGTTTTTCATGTGTCTATGTTGCAGAAATGTATTGGAGATCCATCTAGAGTGCACCCGGTTCAGGATGTCCAAGTGACAGAGGAGTTATCGTATGAGGAGAGTCCCATAGCGATACTCGATCGTCAGGTTAGGCGACTTCGAACGAAAGATGTGGCTTCCGTCAAGGTGCTATGGCGGAACGAAAACAGGGAGGAAATGACATGGGAAGCAGAGGACGATATGATGAAGAAGTATCCTCACTTATTCCCTATACCTCCAGGTAACCTACTTTCCTGCTTGTTAGTTTTGATTCAGAAGTTCGCTTAAGTTCATGGCTCGTGAGCTTCCTTTATTTTTGCAAAGGAGTAGTTGAGAGGGTCTATGTCGATAATATGATTTGAGTAAGTTTAGAAGGAACATTCGGGACGAATGTTTCTAAGGGGGAGAATGTTATACCCGTAGTTCTGACCCTACATATGAGAGCGCATTTAAAGCATGTAAGACTTAAAATTTTCAAAGGATAGGTTGACGGATTATTAGGACGGGTTTTAGTCAACTTTAGGGCGGGTTATGACCCGATTCATTGAGAGTTCCTAAATATTTTAAAAGCCTAGGCGTAGTTCGTTGAGTCTAGATTCCAACGCAACCAACCGCTCGTCGATAGGACGCCGAGTAGAAAGTTATGAGAGTTACAAGTTCGCCAAGGCAATGGGCGTAAATGCGTTTCGCAGCAGCGGCTGGCGCGCGCGGACGCAGGTCGCGCGCCTAAAGTATCGAGGGGTCGCTGAAGTTTCAGCCGCGCGCCGTAACAGCAGGTCGCGCGCCAAAGTCCAGAGCCGGCGAGGTTTCAGGCCGCGCCGAGGCGGATTTTGGGCGAAAAACTTGGAAAGTATGATTTCTTTTTAAAAGGCCATGGAGGGTGACAAGTGTCCCCATCTGATTTTGCTTGCATGGCTTATATTGACCAAGTCTTGTAGACTTGGTCATCTCTAAACATCTTCCTCTCTCTAAAAATCAGCTCTCATTCTCTCTAAAACCCAAGAAAACTGAAAGTTAAGAACAAGAAAAGGAAGCTTGTAGCTAGCTTGTTGGCATAATTGTGTTTGTGTTCTTGGCAAGGAATCTATCAATATTTGGGATAAGTTTTGTCTAAAACTTTAAGGTAAAAATTCTTCCTTTAGATTTAGTTCTAGTGTTGCACGCTTAGAAGAAAGTTATTGTGGTAGTATATTAATGCACTTTGAGTCATTGCATGCTAGTCAATGTGGTTTTGATACGAAGAATTGGTTAATAATTGATTATGAGCTTGTTGTAGCATTAAAACTACCTTATATTTGTTAAGTGAATTGTTGTAAACTTATTGGGCAGAATTTTGGGTGTGAAATCTCCTTTGAATTGTTGGATTGATTGAGCCTTAAATGTGGTGTTTTGGATGATAAATTTGGCCTTGAAAGGTGGCAAAGTGAGTAGAAACAAAGGAAATGCGCCCAATTTTCCTTAGAATTTAGTGACTTTGAACTTGGATTGTTCTACATTAAGATTAAAGGTTAATAAACGATCATGACTATTATAGGTTGAAATATTATTTCATGGTAGTTTGACTTGGCAAGTGGATTGACCAAAGAGGTATGTGAAGCTTTCCTATCTCTTGAGCATGAATAGATGAAACTATGTAGTACTGCAGTGACAAGATTTGATATTCTTACTTGATTTAAGTATATAATGACTTGTTTCATTTTAAGAATGTATAATTCCCTTAGTTAGGGAAAAAGTATGATTTTACTAAAGTATAGAGTTAATATAACAACTTTATGGGAAGTTGGTTTATTAGCTTCATAAAAGGTTAATGAGAAGAGATTTTCTAAATAAGATAAGTATGTGAAGAGGCAAATTGATTTTAAGGTATCAATTGTCCAAAGGTTTTATGTATAAAGAAGAGTCATTGTTGAAAGAGTTGAAGCATATAGTACTTGGGTTAAACTCGGTGTTCTTTATTAAAGATATGATTAAGTGCCTTAAGTAAACTAAAATGAGAGTATATGAACAATACTAAAAGAAGTTATAAGTTTCTTAACTTATTTATGATATGATAATGATTTGAGATAGGGTAAGAGTATGTCCAGCGGGCAAGCTCCAAGATCGCCATACCACCTTCTTCGCAAAGAGTATGTCCGGCGGGCCACCAAGATCGCCATACCATCCGCTCAGCAAAGAGTATATCCGGCGGGCGATCCAAGATCGTTATACCATCCGCACCAGATAAGAGTATATCCGGCGGGCAAGCACCAAGATCGTTATACCATCCGCTCCGTGTAAGAGTATATCCGAGGTACACCCTCAAGATCGTTATACCATCCGCCTGTGGTAAGAGTATATCCGGCGGAAAGTCCCCAAGATCGTTATACCAATTGCCCGTGGATTTGCTACCCATGACGCGAGGAATACCTCACGCGAGTCCTTATGGGCTTACGCGGGTGAAATAGTCCCATGCCGGCTGCGGTACACGATGCGTGAGAGTACCTCACGCGGTCCACGGACCCACGCGGGTGAAATAGTCCCGTGAGTAGGATGGTTTTATTGATACTACAGGCGAGGTACCTGCTTTTGATCATGAGCCTCCTATTTTATGCAGTATTATATATATATATATATATATATATATATATATACTTGTCACTCTCATTGTTAGTAAGGAACAGTAAAAGGTATTTTATTGTCTTTCATGACTCCAGCTTGCTTTTAGACTTGATATCAGTATTACAGTATTTTTCCAGCTTTACATACTTGGTACATATTGTGTACTGACCCCCTTCCTCGGGGGTTGCGTTCATGCCGCAGGTAAGGGTAAGCAGATTGTGGATCCTCATTCTTAGGATCACTCTTCCAGTGTCAGAAGCTCCATCCCTCCGGACGCTTGTTATTTTGGTACGGATTTCCCTGATGCTATAGGTACTTTGTATATTCAGTGGTATGGCGGGCCCCGTCCCGCCACGATTGTTATCTTTAAGTGCGTGGTCACATTTATGTTTTGGGCTATAAGAACCAGTTGTACTATTATACTTTTGTTAAGTATGTTTTATGGAAGGCAGCCTTACCGGCTGGCCCGTGATGTTACCTTTTTATACGTATGTGTTATGTATGTTTATTGCTATTCTCTCGACATATACACAGTGGTACCGGTAGGTACCGCCATGGCCCCGGCTGGTCGTGATACCGGCCGACATCGCCGTGGCTGGCCACAGCCCCTCCCCTTTCCTTTTACACCATTATGTTTTCCTGTTTATTACGGTTCCTCATTTTTTACCATTTATTGGAACGATTATCATGGCCCCCTGAACCAGAATTTTGGGGCACCAAATCAGTGGAAGAAGAGTTGGTGGAGACGAGAGCAGTTCCGGCGGTGGTTGCACCCGAGGATGCTTGCTTTGATTTCCTTGTTTCCTCGAGAATTAACCTTGAACAGGCCTCATAAAAGGGGGTAATGTATTGCTTTGTTGAACGAACGTAGCAATACCATCATATTGTTCATTGAACCCCGCAATCAACTGAAGTACCAACCTTTGATTCGTCACGGGCGAACCAACGTTGGACAGTTGATCCGCAAGTACTTTTAATTCTTGACAGTAGGCTAAGATGTTGGAAAAATTATCCAATTTAATATTTGTAAATTGGTGTTCAAGATAAACAGCCCTAGACATTTTATTATATTAAAAAATATTTTCTAATCTTTCTCACTCTTGTTGAGCCGTAGAATTTGGTTCTAAGATGGTATGAAGAAATCATTTGAAATGGTGCCATAAATGTTACACCCGTAATTCCAGGACATGAATAAGAGAAAGTACGTAAGAAATCAAGACTTGAAAATTGGTACGAAATAAAGGATTGTTTTTCCGACGGAAAACCTTCCGAACGTCGGAAAGGAAAAATATTCGTTGATGAGAATTGGATTCTCAAAATGCATTATTTGAAGAGTTTGGAACTTATTAACATTATGGAAATTTATTTTTACGGATTTGGTCACGTGGGGCCCACCCGAGGAATTTTACGTTTTGTGGGGCCCACGAGGGTTACAAAATTTTATGGACGAATGAGAGAGCGACACGTGACACCCCCCCCCCCCCCACATGGTATTGGACGAATTAAGACAAGGGTAAAATGGTCATTGACCATTGTAGATGAATAAATCTTCAAGCTTGAGAATATTGATCAAGTCAACTTGCCACTTGTGTAGTTATCCAAGTGTTCTTCATCCAAGACACCCATTTGTTATAATCTTGACCCTTCCTTGTGTTATATATACACACTAGTAGCAAGACAAGGTCTTTCACACTTAGAGAAATTTCACAACATTTTGTTCATCCATGTGTGCTCTCGGGTTTAGCCCATTCTCCACACAATTTTTTTTAGTTTGTGATACATTATTCAGAAGACTTTAACCCAAGGTCCCTAAGGGTATTGTAAGAATATCTCAATAGAAAGATTTCGGAAAAACGACGTTTTCACGTTAGTCGCAAGGCGAAAACCTAAGTCGTTTTTCTAGTTTTGGATTGGAAATGGAAGAGAAGTTGGTTGTGAAATTCTAAAGGCTTCAAATAGCGGATTGGAGCGTAAAGGAAAAGAGCTAAGAATTGCTAAGGAGCGACTTTGAATCTTGGAATTTATAAGGGCTTATAAAGGTAACAATTCTTGTCGTTTTAGTAATTGAGATTACTTATTGTTGTAGCTATGGATATTAGCAAGCATGAGGTATATATTATGAAGTTTGATAAGTGTATTGACTATTGGAACCCTAATCCGAAAATTAGTATGTTTAGCCTTAAGATTACAATTCAATTTGATTATTAGTATAAGTCGTCACATGTTATATAAACAAGGAATTGTAGTTGTTGAAGTTGTTTATGACTATATAACATGTTAGACCTAAGAACTTGGATTGAAAAAAAAAAGAATTGGAAAGGACTTGTGTTGTTGTATATGTTGGCCGAGAATGACTTTGGATATTAAACTACTTCGTATGAATTATGGGGCAGAATTTTACACGTATTATAAGGCGTGTAATCCCATTTGATTGGTTGGTGTTTTGAGCCTTAAATGTGGCATGTTGGTTATTGATTATCGGGCCTTGAAAAAGGTGGAAAAGTATGTAGAAACAAATGAGGTGCTACCCAATTTTCCGTAGAATAAGAGACCAAATACTTAGTATTATTCTACGTTAGGAGCTAGAAATTGATAGTCGTGTTGTGGCCATTATAGTTTGACAATCCTACGTGCGGCGTATTCGACTTAGCTTGTGGATTAAGCCGAAAAGGTATGTGAACTATCTCCTCTTCTTCTAGCATGATTCCTTAAGATAAAGAAAGTAAGTCATACTCCTTAAATGATCCATTCCTTGGTTGTACTTGGATTGCCTAATATAGAATTTGTTCTATATACTTCCTTGATTGTACTTTGATGTTTAAATTGTAAGTTGTTATAATTCATTTCCTTAATGAAGTTTGGATTCTCGAAAGTGAAAGTATTTTACTTAAAGTACATAGAGTCTTGAAAAGGAAGTGGTTTCCAAATCTTTTGGCTAGTGCCTTAGTTCCAAACCTAAAGGTTGTTATAATGACTTTAGGGGAGTCAAAGGAGTGATTTACTTAATTGATTTAAAAAAGGAGAAATGACATGATTTAAAGAGAAGTAACCTGTTTTAAGGGTGTGAGTTACTTGAGATCTAAAAGTAGAAAAAACTTGATTTCTAAAGTTAAGAAACTTGATTTCTAAAGATTAAGAGACTTGAAGTATTTTGAAAGTTAAGAAACTTGATTTGTAAGTATGTGATACTTTGTTTTAAAAGTATAAGTCTCTTGGATATAAAAAGGAATGAATTTGTCTAAAATCATAAAGGGTTATAACGGCTTTATGGGAAGTTGGTTATAACGGCTTTATGGAAGGTTAAGAAAATTGTCTATTTTGATTCATAGGCATGAGTTGCCTAGGTTGTGAAATTTTAAAGTTACTTAGTTTCAAAACTTTGAAATGAATTTCTAAAGGTGTAGTAACTTATTTTGAAAAATAGACATGTCTTGATACTACGGGTGTTAGTATCTTGGGGCGTTATATAAAAAGGAGTCTTTTGAAAAGAATGTACGTACGTAGTACTTTGACTTGTTTAAATGAGAATTTTTCCATTTGTGCCTTGATAGTACTTTGGCTTGTTTAAATGAGAATTTTTCCATTTGTGTCTTGATAGTACTTTGGTTTGTTTAAATGAGAATTATTCTATGTGTGTCTTGGTAAGTACTTTGTCTTGCTTAAATAAGGATTTCTCTTGGTTTATGAAAAAAGAAGGCATGGTAATTGTCTTGGTTTATGTAAAAAGAAGGCATGGTCCTATTTTTTATGAAGAGAATGAATCTTTTTCTCGAAGGATCAGAAAAAAATGGGTCCGGAATCCAATGTATGTATTTTACCCTTATGCGATGATTTGGCTTCCTGTCTTAGCTGATAATTCAGAACTGGATGGTATTAAAGAATGGGAGCAGGGCTTTAATAATTAATAAAGAAGAATTTTTGAAGAAAGGGTGCGTCTTTCTTTGATAAGAATCAATACGATCTTTATAAGGCTCCTCCTCCGAATGAAATTCAATGGGATCCAGAGAGACCATGTGGAACCATGGACCAATCCAAGACCATATAAGTCTGAGGGAAGATTCAATAGCTAGGCTTCTTGCTATGGAGCGTGCAACAAGAGGAACAAGTTATATTTTTACAACTTTAAATAAATAAAAAATAAAAATAGAATACTCAATCATGAATAAATGCAGAAAAATACCCTCTCGTTAATGTAAAAAAAAAAAGTCTATGCAGTGTGTGTATGACTTAAAGTGGAACAGTTAGTCTCATTGTTAAAAGCATAACTTAAAAGATAAAAAAAAGATTGCATTACTCTCATGATTGCAAGGTTCAGTGTGCTTACTGATATTATATTATATCATGGACTGCCGGCAGTGAGGAAGGATTCCACGGGCATGATTGATATTATGGGCGTGAGACCCATGGTTATATTTGAGTAATGACTTTGAGGGCATGCGTCCCTGACTTGATATGACTGCTTATGTATTGTGTATTGTAGCCTAACTATCATACATGTCTCCTGTTTTGTATAGACTTTTATGATTTCATTACTGATTTCATCGCTTTCACATACTTGGTACATTCTTCGCATCGACCTCCTTCGGCCGCGTTCATGCCGCGAGTTTAGGTACGCGATTTGGTGATCTGCAGTGTAGGACCGCTCGTAGTTTTGGATAGCTCCATTTGTTCGTGAGTTTATCATTTTGGTATAGATCCTTGATGCATACTTTTATCTGATTATAGATGCGGCGGGACCTTGTCCCGTCATGTTTCAGTAAAACTCTTAGAGGTCTGTATTCATATGTGGGATTGGCTCATGTACAGTGTAGTGTCTTTTGATTATGTATGTTATATGGCAGCCTTGTCGGCTTTGCCCTTGCATGTACGTTGGTTTTTAAAAAAAATGAGGTGTTATTTAAGTTCCGCGGTTTGTTTGTGTTAGTTAGATAGAAGGGTGCCCAGGTAGGGCACCAGTCATGGGCCCGGGGTTCGGGGCGTGACAGAGTGGTATCAGAGCAGTCAGTCCTCGGAATGTTTACAGACCGTGTCTAGTAGAGTCTTGATTATCGGTGTGTTGCGCACCACACCAATAAACAGGAGGCTACAGGACATTTAGGAGTTGGTTTCTATTCTTCTCACTCTGAGATAGTGTCATAGAGCTGTGTTAGTAAGATAATTCCTCTCTGACGTATTATTTTGTTACAGCTATGCCTCCCGAGGGCAACGATGTGAGAAGGGCTAAGCGATGCTTGAGCTACCAGGCAGACTCAGAGAGTTGATAGGGCTCGTGCCCAGGGTATACCGGATGTTGTGCCGCAGTCGGCGAGTTCTTCTGCGCCAGGTTTTGAGGCCCCAGCACCAGAGCCTCCAGTTTCTCAGTTAGGGGAAGACTATAGGGTCATAAGGGAAGCAGTTATGTTATTGACCAAGATAGCGGTGCTACAGTTCCATCAGCAGGTGTACAGAGGGTAGAGGGCCAACGCGGGAATCGGCCAGAAGAGGCTAGGACCGGTTGGTTATCGGGAATTTTGGACGAAGCGGCAAAGAAATGAGTGAGATATTCGTCTCAGCCTACCCAGTACATACCCCCGCAGCTCACAGGTGGGATATTGGACCCCACAAGGTATTTAGGAGCCGGTCCGAGCTTCAGGGTTCGAAGTTCTCATAGGAGCTGAGGATTTTCTCAGTCGAGGCCACCTATTCCTCAGTGTTTCCGATGTAGTAAGCGTCATTTGGGGAAATGCCGTCATGACACAGGTGTTTGTTATTATTGTGACCGTCCGGGCCATATATTGAGGGTATGTCCTTTTAGAAAGGGCACCGGTGAGGTGGCTCAGCCTATGAGGCCGATGGTTGATTCCCTTTCCTCGCGGATGCGTCCCCGAGGCGGGGTGTTGAGATGTCACCCGGTAGTGGTAGAGGTCGGTGGATTTTATAGTTCGCGGTCCTTCAACCGCGTAGATGACGTAATTCTCGGGCGGATCGGAGGCAACATCGCGTGGGTTCTGGTGTATATTTCGATTCTTTTGAATCATACGTGCATTGATAGATACAGATTTCGCCCTAGCGTATATGTTTTCCCTTGTTTCTAGTAGTTGTTAGTGATAGCACCCCAGAGGTAGGGATGTTTTGATTATTAAAGTGAAAAGTGAAGAATGTTGACAAGAATGGTAAGTGAACTGAGACTATAGTTGTGTAGAGTTCACAAGTTGTAGTTACCCCATAATAAGTGTAAGACCGATAGGGAAGGATGCACAGTAGAAATACTTCGGCCTATGTGACGAACCTCTAGTGAATAGGGGGATAGGGTGAGAAGTACCTTGAGATAAGAGAGATATTTATTTCAGACTAAGAACGAGAAGTTAAGTGTGACGATGGGTCGGGTTATGGACTCATTTCGGGTCAACCGATAGTATGGAATGGGGTGATGTCAGTTGGATATGGTCACGCTATGTGACAGGGTCACGAGGATGCAAGGCCCAAGTCTAGTTAATCGTTGTACGAGTTCGTGGATGCGTTCCACCGGAACCAGGTCGTGAGGGCCGAGAAGGGCCTTAACGGAAATGCAAGTAGCATAATGGCCAAGTTTGGATAGTAACTCCAAGAATTGGAGAACAGAAACAATATTTGAGATTTTGTACGTATACTAAATAAGTTTAGAAGTAAGAGAAAACATGACAAGTAAGAAAAGGAAGGAACAAGGGTTAAAAGAACTATAGTGATTATAGTTATGAGTAATGAAGGTGCGTAGAGAAGATTCATTTTAGGCCATGAGTGGAGGTTATTTGTGATGATACACACGCATTAGATTCAGTAACACTGTCCATAGGTGCTCGTGATTGAGATGCTACTAGTATTAGAGTTTACACCGGTTGGTAAACTAAGCTAGGCAGATAATGGGTTCATTGTCCCAACTAGTTTGGTGACTAAGTGAGACAGAGAAGGGAAGTAACACGGGCGAACACATCAGTTAGCTGAGTAGGAGTACGACTGAAGGATTCAGATAGTGTTAGTCTCATGACTTAGAATACGACAGGGTCATCCCTTTATGCGGGGAAAAAGAAAGTAACATCTAAAGATCTTGTTTTTTATAAGACAGTAACCTTCGAGTTTTGTGAGAAGGGGCCGCGGACGGAAGGTCCATTGATATGTTTACGTATGTTATATGGTGGCCATGTGTGGCATCGTTGGTCTTGTGGAGTATTGATTGATAAGCATAGTGAAGAGACTACGCCGAAGTTTGTATAGCTTGACAACCGACTAAGAACATTCGGGGACGAATATTTCTAAGGGGGGAAGAATGTTACACCTCGTAATTCCAGGACATGAATAAGAGAAAGTACGTAAGGAATCAAGACTTGAAAATTGGTACGAAATAAAGGATTGTTTTTCCTACGGAAAACCTTCCGAACGTCGGAAAGGAAAAATGTTTGTTGATGAGAATTGAATTCTCAAAATGCATTATTTGAAGAGTTTGAAACTTATTAACATTATGGAAATTTATTTTTACGGATTTGGTCACGTGGGGCCCACCCGAAGAATTATACGGTTTGTGGGGCCCACGAGGGTTACAAAATTTTATGGACGAATGGGAGGGCGACACGTGGCACCCCTACATGGTCTTGGACGAATTAAGACAAGGGTAAAATTGTCATTGACCATTGTAGATGAATAAGTCTTCAAGCTTGAGAATATTGACCAAGTCAACTTGCCACTTGTGTAGTTATCCAAGTGTTCTTCATCCAAGCCACCCATTTGTTATAATCTTGACCCTTCCTTGTGTTATATATACACACTAGTAGCAAGACAATGTCTTCCACACTTAGAGAAATTTCACAACATTTTGTTCTTCCATGTGTGCTCTCGGGTTTAGCCCATTCTCCACACAAAAGATTTTAGTTTGTGATCCATTATTCACAAGACTTTAACCCAAGGTCCCTAAGGGTATTGTAAGGATATCTCAATAGAAATATTTCGGAAAAACGACGTTTTCACGTTAGTCGCAAGGCGAAAACCTATGTCGTTTTCCTAGTTTTGGATTGGAAATGGAAGAGAAGTTGGTTGTGAACTTCTAAAGGCTTCAAATAGCGGATTGGAGCGTAAAGGAAAGAAGCTAAGAATTGCTAAGGAGCGACTTTGAATCTTGGAATTTATAAGGGCTTATAAAGGTAACATTTTTTGTCGTTTTAGAAATTGAGATTACTTATTGTTGTAGCTATGGATATTAGCAAGCATGAGGTATATATTATGAAGTTTGATAAGTGTATTGACTATTGGAACCCTAATCCGAAAATTAGTATGTTTAGCCTTAAGATTACAATTCAATTTGATTATTAGTATAAGTCGTCACATGTTATATAAACAAGGAATTGTAGTTGTTGAAGTTGTCTATGACTATATAACATGTTAGACCTAAGAACTTGGATTGAAAAAAAAAAGAATTGGAAAGGACTTGTGTTGTTGTATATGTTGGTTGAGAATGGCTTTGGATATTAAACTACTTCGTATGAATTGTGGGGCAGAATTTTACACGTATTGTAAGGCGTGTAATCCCCTTTGCTTGGTTGGTGTTTTGAGCCTTAAATGTGGCATGTTGGTTATTGATTATCGGGACTTGAAAAAGGTGGAAAAGTATGTAGAAACAAAGGAGGTGCTGCCCAATTTTCCGTAGAATAAGAGACCGAATACTTAGTATTATTCTACGTTAGGAGCTAGAAATTGATAGTCGTGTTGTGGCCATTATAGGTTTACAATCCTACGTGCGGCGTATTCGACTTAACTTGTGGATTAAGCCGAAAAGGTATGTGAACTATCTCATCTTCTTCTAGCATGATTCCTTAAGATAAAGAAAGTAAGTCATACTCCTTAAATGATTCATTCCTTGGTTGTACTTGGATTGCCTAATATAGAATTTGTTATATATACTTCCTTGATTGTACTTTGATGTTTAAATTGTAAGTTGTTATAATCCATTTCCTTAATGAAGGTTGGATTCTCGAAAGTGAAAGTATTTTACTTAAAGTACATAGAGTCTTGAAAAGGAATTGGTTTCCAAATCTTTTGGCTAGTGTCTTAGTTCCAAAACCTAAAGGTTGTTATAATGACTTTAGGGGAGTCAAAGGAGTTATTTACTTAATTGATTTAAAAGAGGAGAAATGACATGATTTAAAGAGAAGTAACCTGTTTTAAGGGTGTGAGTTACTTGAGATCTAAAAGTAGAAGAAACTTGATTTCTAAAGTTAAGAAACTTGATTTCTAAAGATTAAGAGACTTGAAGTATTTTGAAAGTTAAGAAACTTGATTTGTAAGTATGTGATACTTGGTTTTAAAAGTATAAGTCTCTTGGATATAAAAAAGAATGAATTTGTCTAAAATCATAAAGGGTTATAACGGCTTTTTGGGAAGTTGGTTATAACGGCTTTATGGAAGGTTAAGAAAATTATCTATTTTGATTCATAGGCATGAGTTGCCTAGGTTGTGAAATTTTAAAGTTACTTAGTTTCAAAACCTTGAAATGAATTTCTAAAGGTGTAGTAACTTATTTTGAAAAATAGACATGTCTTGATAATGCGGGTGTTAGTATCTTGGAGTGTTATATAAAAAGGAGTCTTTTGAAAAGAATGTACGTACGTAGTACTTTGGCTTGTTTAAATGAGAAGTTTTCCATTTGTGTCTTGATAGTACTTTGATTTGTTAAAATGATAATTATTCTACGTGTGCCTTGATAAGTAATTTGGCTTGCTTAAATAAGGATTTCTCTTGGTTTATGAAAAAAAAATACATGATAACTGTCTTGGTTTATGTAAAAAGAATGCATGGTAATTGTCTTGGTTTATGTAAAGAGAAGGCATGATAATTGTCTTGGTTTGTAAAGGCATGGTATTGTCTTGATTTATGTAAAAATGAAAGGCATGGTATTGTCTTGGTGTGAAAGGCATGGTATTGTCTTGGTTTACTTGCATATGGGTTGCTCATATAGATATTCGTGCAAGTGTCATATTTCCACATCTCCGCGTTCCTCCATAAAGGGCCGGCAACTTGTTTCAAGGATACCATGGGTTAGCTCCCCATGGGGGTGAGTGGTACACACTCACGGCGGGTCGGTATTTGACTCGGGCGGGTTAAATTCCCAAATATATATATAAGTCATGGATTAGCTATCCGTGATGCGAGTATCGTGTACCGATGACTCATTGCGGGTCCACATGACCTAAGCGGGTGAAATAGTCCCTAATAGTCCCATGATAGGTTGCATTATAACACAGAGGGTGGTTGAACTGCGCGGCACGCGCCGTGTTTTGAAAGCGGTAGTGATTTCATTAATGAAAGTGCGGTGTGTGTATGACTTAAAGTGGAACAATTGGTCTCATTGTTAAAGCATAACTTAAAAGATAAAAAAGATTGCGATTTCATGATTGCGAGTTCGGTGTGCTTATCGATGTTATATTATATCATGGATCACGGCGGTGAGGAAGGATTCCACGGGCATGATTGATATTATGGCGTGAGACCCATGGTTATATTTGAGTAATGACTTTGAGGCACGCGTCCACGACTTGATATATCGCTTATGTATTGTATCTCGTAGCACGCTATCATACATGTCTCATGTTTTGTATAAGTATTATGATTTCATTCTGATGCTTCATCGCTTCACATACTTGGTACATTCTTCGTCTTGACCTCGCCCGGCTGCGTTAATCTGCGAGTTTAGGTAATGATTTGGTGATCTGCAGTGTAGGACCTGCCGAGTTTTGGATAGCTCCATCTGTTCGGGAGTTTATCATTTTGGTATAGATCCTTGATGCTGTGCTTTTATGCGATTATGGATGCGGCGGGGCCTTGTCGTCGTGTTTGATAAAACTCTTAAGTGCGTATTCATATGTGGGATTGGACTCATGTACAGTGTAGTGTCTTTTGATTATGTATGTTATATGGCAGCCTTGTCGGCTTTGCCCTTGCATGTACGTTGGTTTTAAAAAAAACGATGTGTTATTTATGTTCTGCGGTTTGTTTGTGTTAGTTAGATAGAAGGGTGTCCAGGTAGGGCACCAGTCACGGGCCCGGAGTTCGGGGCGTGACAATAAATCCATTGAAGGACTATAGCATCTAAGCGAGATCATAATTTCTTGTCCACCGTAGTGGTAACCAACGGTGACTCGGACGGGATGATATGGTTAATCATCTCATAAGCGCGACAATGAATTTTGAATAGTTCTTCCCATGAGGTATACTGTCCTTTATCCATTTCAAGAGTTATGGAGATAAAGTTCTTGATGTTATTAACGGCAAGATCAGGATGAAATGTGTGTTTTTCGGCCATAGTTTTTACTTAGAAACAAAAGAAGAAGAGAGGTTGGTGGTGATTTGATGAAAGAGGATTAAATACCCCTAAAAATGGGAACAAAATATGTCTAGTCGGGGAGTGACAACTAGAGAGTATTTTAGGTTTAGGGTTTAGGAAGTGTTTAGGTAAATCTAAAGTATTGTTATGGCCGAAAATAATTAGGAGATCAGAGGGATTTTGGTGGAGGGGAGAAAAAAATAGGGCAAATGATCTTTAGGCTATTGATACCATGTAGGAAGGTAATTCTTTGATTAATATTATTTTAAAGATACAATATATATACAATCATTCTATGTTTACCTATGGAAGATTAATCTATCTTACCTAAATTATGAGATATTAATTACAATATATTACATATCAATTATAATAAATGGGAGGTATCCATAATTACTCTAAGAATTATTTCAAAATATAAAGCTGCTTGTGCTGATTTTCTCGTGTCTCCAATAGTACAGCAGAAAACTTGTATTCCAAAATGCGTGTTCATTGTAAGTTTGTCAAGAGACAAAAAGTTAGATAATTTGAGCATCAAGGTCGTTGTAGTATAGTGGTAAGTATTCCCGCCTGTCACGCGGGTGACCCGGGTTCGATCCCGGCAACGGCGTCTTTTTGGACATTTTGTGTTTTCCTTCTACAACAAATCCCTCTAATTGGTGGCGACTTATTTTCCTTTTACAACAGATAAATCTCTGTAATTTGGTGTATAAATACCAAAGCGGTTCATCTTTTCAATTTACTACTAATTTTGTTTTTTCCCCAATACTGCTTGTCCTTGTTCCGAGAGTACCGAAAACATCTCTATTCAAATGTAGGGTAAGGTTTGCATACAGACCTCATTTTGTGGGATTTCACTGTTGTTATAAATTTCGTCCTGATGGAAAAAGAAAAAAAACATCTTTAAAACAAACATAGTTATATTTAGTACGAGAAATTCGTCATACTAGAACGTGCTTGAATAGTACCACATGGAGTGCCAACAAAATTCAAACTTGTAAAGAGTACACAATCTAAATAGAGGAATTCAGTTCTACCCAAGAGTCTATTCAACACTTTTTGAAGAAATTTCTGGTTGCAGGAAAATGATCTCTTTCGATATTCAGATTAATTTGTTTTGTTTAAGAATACTCGATCATATGCAAATTGTTCTGGTGTTAAAGTGATAATGATGTTCAGGGTCGTCTCACATATTTTGAGGGCTCTGTTCTAATTTGTAAAAGTGGCCCTTAATAGTAAATAAACTATTTCAATAATTAGAAATTATTTTAAATTGTAAATAACAATCCAATACAACTTCAAGTTAATCAACTCCTATTTTAATTGAGCTAAGACCTGCGAATTATGGGTTTTACAGTAAATTTAGTCTAATAATACTTAATAAAAAATGAAAAAGGATCTCTAAATTTTTTCGTTTTTCGGAGACCCTTCGCACGGGCTCAAAGACGGTCGTGATTATGTCAAGAGTACAGTATACAAGTTTAATTAATTTGGAGGATCTTAAATGATTTTCACCTAAATTTGTGATAAAAGTAATACAGTAAATGTTTTGTTTCACATTACTTTCACTACATTTTCTTGGGACTGACCTTCCGGTTTTTAATATGCATACTCACAAGTCACAAGAACAAGCTAATCAAATGATCATCTTAATGAAGTTCGGGACAAGTGCTATTAATTGTAAAGATTCGAGTAAAAACTTATATTGGAGATTGACTATTTTAAATTACTATTTTTATACAATTTCTTATGTGTTTTCCTTCAAAACTATTATATCGGCTTTTAACTGGAATTTAGGATGATTGAAAGTTACAATAAGTAGTATAGTATTTCGAAGTATAATTAAATTTGATTTTTCTTAAATTATATCATTCTTAGAGTTAGTAAATAAATTTATTACTTTTAATATAGAAAAATAAAATTTTAAATAACTATGTAAGAAAAGATACATGATATCATGCTCAGACGTAATAATTCATACATAATGTAAGGAACCAAAAGGAAAAAAATGGTATATGTTTAAGTATCATTTTTTAGAATTTTTAAAAAACAACAAAGGCAAAATGAAAAAAATAAAAAATAACACAAGATCACACTAAATCGATCGTTATATAAAAGGAAAAAGAGTCAAAAATACTTCTTAACTATTCAGAATAGGTTAATTTTTTGCTTAAAAATATCCTCGTTATTACCTTTTTGGGTAAAAAAATACCTTACCATTAGCAAAATAACTCAAAACACCCTCCTACTAACGGTTGCTGAAAAGCAAAGAAAAATGACCTAATTTTATCCTTAAACTATTTAAAATGGGAAAGATTTGCCCTCGTTCATTTTTTAAATGAAATGGCGTGCGTGAAGCATATACTGAACCAAATAAGAAAATAAGTAGAGATGACAATGAATCATGGACTTGGTCCAGATCCAATGGATCCAGGTCCTTTTATAACACAAGTCACTTTGGTCCGTTTTATAACACAACTATAACACAAGTCACTTTGGTCTCTCTATTTTCACTCCCTAGTCTTCTGATGGCTTCCAATAATCAAGATTTACCAGAAGCCACTGTCAAGAACGTGTTAGAACAAGATACCCTTAAGTGGGTATTTGTAGGTGGTAAAGGTGGGGTTGGTAAAACAACATGTAGTTCAACTCTTGGTATCCTTCTTTCTCAGGTCAGATCTTCAGTTCTTATCATATCTACTGACCCTGCTCACAATCTTAGTGATGCCTTTCAACAACGCTTTACCAAGTCTCCTACCCTTGTTAATGGCTTCTCCAATTTGTATGCTATGGTACTTTCTTTCACACCCCTTTTCTTTTAAAGTTCAAATTTTTACTTGGGATCTTGTGAATTAATTGTTGTTATGCTGAAGAATCACACGTTTACTGTTTAGGGGATGAAGTGGGTAGTATAATTTTGTTATATGTTATGATTAATAACTAAAAATTGTGTCTTTTCTTCATCTATGGATGGGGAATTTAATTGTGTGGTTTGTGAATTTCCTCTTGGTATTGTGAATTAATAGTTGTTATGCAGAAGAATCACACATCTACTTTTTTTACATTTTTTAATGTATTTTTAATAACAAAAGATAATGACATAATAGTACTTTTTATGTAGTATCAGAATGTATAAGGTTCATTTTGTTAAGCAATAGTGGAATCAATATCTGAATTGAAACAAAAATTAGTTAGACTCTCATTCTCTGAACCCCCTTCATTTTTTAAACAAGTATTAGTGGTGGGGGAGGGGAGGGGTTTTGGGTTGTGTGTGTGTGTGTGGGGCTGTAGAGGAGCTGTTTGTTTGGAATTGATTTCCGGACCTTGCGACTTAAGTAATATTCAGCTTTAGCAAGTTTGTGGTAATGGTGCCTTTTGAAGTCTCGTGTTTATATCGGGGTGTATGCTGAATTCAAAGAGTGTCCTTTACTGAATAAATTGGCAACTTTATGGCAGTTTGAATGTTTGTTTAATTTCTTTTTATCCCTGATATGCTGTTGCTGGTCATGATTTTTTGATTGGAGTTATGTTCTTTAGGAAATTGATCCGACTGTGGAGAAAGAAGATGCAGTCAGTTCAGACGGGATGGACGACTTTTTGTCTGATTTGACAAACGCAATTCCCGGGATTGATGAAGCTATGAGTTTCGCCGAGATGCTAAAGTAATTTATATTCCTTTGAAATAAATCCTGTGATTGTAACTTTCTTGAGAAGAAATGTTTTATGAACCCCCAATATATTTGAATGTGATAAAGATTTATTCTTGGCTCCTCACAATTAAATTGTCCTTCACTTTGCTTATCTGGAGAACAAGATATTAAACTAGCCTTTAATGGTTGTTTACTTGTTTATACACCCATGGATCAAGATTTCCTTTTGTTATGTGGTTGATAGACTCAATACTAATCTACTTTAGGAGATCCTATATGGATGAAATTAAAAAATGTCTCTTTTAGTATTTAGGCCTAGTTACTTATCAAGAAAGTATATAAACCTAGTTGACGTGATCCGTGTAATCCAAGAGACCCTATCCTGTGTTAAAGGAGCCCAACTAGAAGAGGGATAGGAGACAACTATCTCAAAGCACTCCACAACTTAAGGGTAACCTCGGCATGACCAAGGAGTCCTACCCGATTGGATGTGTGTGGATCCATAATACGTGCCCCCATCATATATGTGAAAAGCCCGCCTTGAATTTGAAAGGACACGAGTGGTTACACTAGACGATGTTTAAGCATCAGCTTAAGGAGGTACCAAACTGAACGTGTTAACTACCCCTGTATTCACACACCAGTAGTTATTGACAAATTGGAGAGGTATGTTATTTCAACTGGAAGTGCTCATCATGACTATTCTTTTTCAGAACATCTGAATCATTAATATGTAAAGATCTTTCTAACATTTTTGGTTCAAAGTGCATTTACTTATGGTACATCCACAGTGCTTAAAAGTGACTACTTTCTTACATTTGTCTAGAGGTGGAGATATTTGTTTATCGGTAGCTTAACACTGCTGGTTTGTTAATCATATCGAGCTATAACTTTTTTGCATCTATTTCTTTCCAGATTGGTGCAAACAATGGACTATTCAGTAATAGTGTTTGATACAGCCCCAACAGGACATACTCTTCGGCTATTACAATTCCCATCGACACTAGAGAAAGGGCTCGCCAAAGTGATGAGTTTGAAGAGTAGATTTGGGGGCATGCTGAGTCAGGTAATATCTCCTCCAAATAAAATAACCCCCTTACCCCCCCCCCCCCCCCCGACACACAAAAATCCATTTTCCTTTTTTCTATAAATGCCTCCCCCTATGCTCTGTTAATAAAACGTTCAAGGTTGAGCTGTTTGCGAGAAAGGAAAGCAATGAAATTTACTGAAGTCTATTTCTGCCTATCTCAGATGACTCGACTATTGGGTGTTGATGAAGAATTTGGGGAGGCTGCTATCCTTGGCAAGCTTGAAGGCATGAAAGGTATTATTGAAGAAGTGAACAGACAGTTTAAGGATCCAGTAAGATTCTTACTTCAAAATCATCATTCCCCTATTTTTTTGGGGGTGTGTGGGGGTTGGGGGTTGGTAACGGAGCAATTCGCTGTGAGATAGCTAGCACCGCCCTGTTGGAAACTCAGAGTATTGACCTGTCCCCCTACCCGTCTCTCACATAAATTCTAGGCTCCATTTCAGTTGTAGGTTTCGAACTTGTGACGTGCACCCTAATCCACATTTCCCGTGCTGTGCGTCCTTACCATTGGATCAGAGCCCGTGGAGCAAAATTGTCATTCTTATAAAGACATTTGTTTTGATGTGCTCCCTCTGTCCCAAATTCGTCAGGCACTCTTCCCTTGCCTTTTTCTGTAGAAAAAGATTTACACCTTCTTGTGTTTAGAAACTTCCTGATCCTTACTTTACCATTTTGCCTGTAATAATATGCTTTTATAGGAATTGACATGATTTTCTATGGACCATACTGGAGAAGTACTTTTGGTACTTATTTAGCTTATGTATCAAAAGTATTCAATTCTTTCTTAAACTTTGTGTTCAGTCAAATATTGCCAAACAAATTGGGAAGGAGGGAGTAATATTGCTGGATGGGAACCTTAGTGGCACAACCCAGATTAATGTCAGAGATTCATTTGCCGTTGAACCTAAGATAACAGGTGAAGTTTGAGATAGCAATCAACAAAATCAGGGAAAGTGGTGGCAGAATATCCTTTAGCAGGATCTGGTCTACTAAAATCTGTCATGGTTTAGTGGAAGATACAGCTCCTTTACCTATTGATCAGCGATAAACACAGGCTGTATAACTAAATTTGAACCTTTTCTTTCGGTATTTATCCACCTGTTTCACGAGAATGGACTCATTAAACTTTCCAAGTCTGCATTTCTTGTATCTGCTGGATGCTACTACTGTTTCGCCTCTGAAACATCATCAAAATTAGTCTCTAGGTGAAGGGCTCATGCAGCCTTGTGTTGTTGGTTAGCTAAATATTATATGGCTGTTTCAGTAGAAAATAGTTCACTCTAGTTATTTATTTAGTTCTTCATTATTAAGGTCTGAACTTTGATAATACCAGACTGTTCCTTGTAATTTTTAAGTTTGAAACGATAGAGTATTTTTGAAGTTGGGAGCAAAGCATGTTAGATATAATCAATACATTTCTTCTGCCTCTTTTACTTTGATTGTGGAGGAATCTGCTCTTGTTGCCTGTTGATTGGAACTTTGTGGCTTTTGTTGGTATTAATGCTGGAGCCTACCACCTTACACTTCAAAAAGGAAAAAAAAATTGCATATATGTCTCATTACATGTGGAATGCTAAATATCCTTTTGTTCTTTGTTCACTTACGGTTCTTCTACGTTTTCAAGTTTAACTGATGCATCAACATGACTTTTCTTTTTCTTTTCTAATAGGACTTGACAACATTTGTTTGTGTTTGCATTCCGGAATTCCTCTCTCTGTATGAGACTGAAAGACTGGTTCAGGAACTTGCTAAATTTGAGATCGATACACACAACATTATAATTAATCAAGTGATTTTTGACGAAGAAGGTACATTTTCCAGTCTTAACTACTTCAGTTCTTCTTTCGTTTTCTCCGTTAATTCTCCGTCTTGTACATTCACTTGTTAATTCTCCCTGTGCCCCATCACCAATTTATATGACATTCTTTCTGTTTTGCAAAAGTTCCAAAAGTATGACACCTTTATACCACTTTCACACGTTTCAAAAACTCAAACTGATGTTACCTAATTAAGTTTGAACTTTTTAAACTGTTCAATTAGTGTGTTGATATGTTCTTCAATTAGTACTGCTTAACATGCATAGTAAACTAATATTTCAAGTTCCCAATCGGTCTTGTATAAAATAGGACATAAGGAATTCTAATTTCTTCGACTTGAAGTGATAAACTAATTTGTACGAATTGTAATCCATTTCAGTTGTTGAATCTAAGTTGCTGAAGGCTAGAATGCGGATGCAACAGAAATACCTGGATCAGTTCTACATGTTATATGACGATTTTAACATTACGAAGTTGCCTTTGCTGCCACAAGAGGTATGAAGATGTTGTCTCGCATAGCTGGATATCTGCTTCTTCCTTTTCTTACTGATTTATATTATTAAAAGAAGTACTGAACCTTTTGCCAGTCTGCTCACTGAGAGTTTTTTGATAGGTTTGTGGTGTTGAAGCCCTGAAAGGATTTTCGCATCATTTTATAACACCATACCAGTCTTCTCTTGCTCGAGGCTCGGTTGAGGAGTTGGAGAATAGAGTATCTGCATTGAAAGAACAGTTGAGAGATGCTGAAGCAGAATTAGAGAAAGTTAGAAAAGGCAAACAGAAAATATAATCAATCTCAGACGACTTGGGCAATGGAGAGTGCTCTTCGCCTTCTTCGCTTTTGTATTTTTTAGGAAGTGTCATTGAACAAATAATTGAGTATTTTTCTAGAGGAATTTTATCTACTATTGTTTCATTTATTGATGGGAAGTTCTTTTGTACCTTTGACAAAAACAATAAATCTGGTTATTTAGTCTTACAATGTACTAGTAGGTGTGTGTAAGGGGGGCCAATGGTCTCTTTAGATGTTAACTGAATGATCAAACCAATATTTCTTTAGTGAATCCAAAACATTAAACTTTTTCAAGATGATGAGCAATTATTTTTCCAATCATGAATTACAGTGAAGAGGTTTATGCTACCTTGTTATGTTGCTCTTGAGGATTAAGGTGTTGTTTTTATAGTGTCTGCAATCAATTACTAAATCCTATTACTAAATCCTTAAACGTTAAGACAAATGTTTCCTTTTTATGATCCTGCAACAAGAAAATTGTTAATTTCCTGTAATCCAATAAGCTGATAATTACTTTTAAATAGAATTTCGGTCATTTCACATGTTGTCTAGCAGAGACACGTGGTTATGTGAAGGAGGCAGACACAACAACTACATGGACTCCTTCCTTTTTGTTGTTGTCAGCGCTTTTCCCGATCAAGTCATAATTATTTATTGTAAAGGACAGAGCCCAAATTAACTAAGAAGAATCTAACCTAATATACACATCTTTTCTTTTGGGCGGATACTCCCAGTTTGTTACTTCGTAGGACCTTGAACTGCCTACTCGGGTCTTATATGGATATATTGGAAGAGGTGCTCCTAGGTATGTGTAAGGTGTTTTTCTCTGATCTTCTGATGTCTTTGTACAATGAATTAACTCCAATTAAACAATGGCCGAGTTGGTCTAAGCTCTAAAGTGCTAAATTAAGGTTTTGGTCCGAAAAGGCGTCAACCACTCTGAACATTTCCATAGTTTTTTTCTTTAGAAATCACCTTTTTGGGGTCTATCAGATACTAATTAAAATTTAAAACAAGGCATAAATTGCCAAACACAGTAAAACCAAAGAGAAATAACCTGAAAAGTTACTAAAACCTAAGCTCTACATGTTATATATTAAGGTAGCGAGTAGCCAAAATAGTAACTAATAAATCTATGCTATCATGTTCCTCTAAACTTCTATACAACAACCTCCATCGGCTCATTGCATTATGGTCTATATCTGGAATAGTTAAAAACAATATTCTGGATAAACTAGAGGTTATAATGGATAAATCCATTAGAAATATAGTGTATGATAACAGATCATGTATAGTGTAAGACAATTTGTTTTCCTTGTGGCAATTTAGTGTTTGAGATTCCAGTTTCATTTTCTCCACAATAACTTTTATCATATTTTATTTTCTGTCTTATAGTACATTTTAACAGCCCTTTGGATTAGATTTTTCTTAGTTCTGTCAATACAACTCTAGTGTATATATATTCACTTGAATATAAGTTTAATCTCTCATGTATCTGAGTATCTGTTCTTATTAGTGTTTTGAGTAAGACTAGCAAAAGTTGTATGCATTTTGTTATACCATTCTTAAATCTTAATGGTATTTCTTCAGCAAGACTAGTAAATCTTTATGCATTTTTCTCAACTAAAAGTTTATTCATAACGATTCAAGGTAAAGCATTTACATCATTTTCTTTCTGCCCGGATACCAGGGCAGAAAGGAATCAGTAATCAAAATTCACTTATATTAACATCATACATTCAATACACTTCATTCTTTACTATTACATGACATAATTAATGACCAAAGTTCTATTAGAGTCGAGTTTTCACAAGCTCCCGAAGTATAACATCAATATCACCCGCCATGCAATGTTGAGATGAAAACAACGTTATCCTTCTCCTCCAGCACTGTTTCAAGCTGGCCACTTAGTTCCCAATCAGTGTCATTTACAAGGACTAGAACTCCAGGCCTCCTGCAACAAATACAAGTTATAAAAAGCTCTCTCTTCAATTACGTCTTGGCTTCTGTAAGTGTGCTAGTATGTATGTGTTCAAACAAGATAAGTGTCATTGCAAGTATGTCATGACAACAGCATAAGAAATTTGTGTATTTAAGTGTTGCTGAGGTGGGTAAAAAGTTCTTCCAACTTACACCGAGTCTCCTTTCATAAACATTTCAGGCCTCTCCTTGATCACATTGGTGCGTACCCAAGAGAGCAAGTTTTTCATCGTTAACTGGTTCAGGAAAAGAATGACAATGAATAATACCACTATTCCACTAGAGACAAAATTATACGCCAAATCTGTTCTATGTATGAACACAATCATTAGAGATGAAATTGCACCTGCTTCTCTCCATCATGAGGGTCAACATTAATGTTATGGATCTTCACAGAATCACAAAGAAGTTCCAGTCCTCCCCTGAGTTTTGAAAGGAAAAGCATAATTGAGAGATGTCAATAGAGATCAGACGCAATATAGGAAAGCATTTTCAAAGGAATCAGAAAAGACTAACACATAAGGAACCTACAAAGCTAATCAATGAGGTCACAAAATGACTATCTGAATATACTTTCAAGTACTTCATATAAGGTAGCGAAATTCTGTGCCGCCATCAAACTGATGGTGTAATAGGGAGGACAGATACTGCAGTACAAAACTCCAAAGTCAATTTGGTGCTAGATGTTTTATGAATAACCAATGTCACTAGATTTATGAGTTTGATAATTTTATCCACATTTGCAGAACACAGATGTTATCCTTGACACAGTGCCAGGTCGCTGAAAAACTATAAATATAAGTAATCAGGTAGAATCATAGGCAATAGTCACTGCACTATCCCGTTATATATAAAACAAGCATTTGCAGAAGATGGTAAATGACCCTACTCTGGTACCAATGGTGTCTTCTAAATTTTGGAGTCAACATCCAAACATCCCTAGGTGCTGAACAAAATCATCACGCTGAAAAGCAGCTAGCTAAATCTCAAATGTGAAGAGTCTCGGACCTTAAAGGGTTATCTATTAGAACAACTTCTTTTACATGTCAGATGCTAGAACAAAGTTAGAAGTATCAACAAAAAAAGGTTTTGAGCACGATTCAACTAACCAACCTGACAAGAAAAAAAAAATTGAGCACTGTACAAATTCCATCTCTCAAGAGTTTCATGATTTAGACCAAATTTCCATTGTCCATCACTAATGTTCTTCACGAAGTAAGGACTTCGATTGTAAGATCCCAATTTCCCCTCGGGGCAAGGCATAAGTTACCTTTAGAACACTGTAAAAAGGTAACAGCAATTTTCACCGGAAGCAATAGGAGCTTCTTTTAAAGTCACAAGCAGATAGCTACTTTTGGAGTCAGACAATGTGGCTCTAGTTTGTAATATTCAACAAATAAAAAAGACCAGCTAAATGTTGCATATAGCTCACCACTTAGAAAATCCTTTTAACTTAAAGCTTCATAACAAAAAAGAGCAACTCTTTGTGAATTTTAAAACTCAAAATTCCTACGAGAAAACTTGAATGTGAAATATTAGACTCAAATATCACATCTTATGCATGGACACCTGAAACTACTATCTGATATTACAATGGGAGCAAATATCTACTATACGGGTATCTCCCATTTTTATCAATCAATAGACTGTGAATGTCACTCAACCTGAGAAATTAAAAAAATATCATATTGGATCAATTTCTGCAACAGTGAAGAGGACTATCTAAGTGCTCTTGCATGGAGATTTTGGTTAGTACTCAAAATCTGATATAGCCTCAGCATAAACCTAAAGAGCAAGTCCGTCTGTTTCAATTTGTTTATCTCACTTTCCTTTTTAGTCAGTTTACTTTTTAGTCAGTTTATGAAAGATTGAATCTTCACATGACATATTTAAGATCACATGATATTAAAGGGTATTTTGGTATATTACACCTAACTTTAGTTTTAAATCACAAGAATAATTCTTTAATTTCTTAAACTCTGTGCCTAGTCTAACTAAGACAAACAAATTGAAACAAGAGTAGTAAATTTCATACACAGGAAAGAGACTGAAGTACCAGGAATTACAAGGAAAGAGATAAAAGAAACATATACTGCAAGCAAGGTTAAATCTTTCAACAATTTGTTTAGTCCCAAATGTAAATCTTCCAACTTAAGCTTCCAAGTTGCTTTTATACAACTTTCCCTTTCAACAATCGTGGCTCTACAAATAATATGAAAAGGATTTCAGCTAAAAATCTAATTTTTCATAGATTACATCAAAGAATTGGATTACATCTAATCAAATATTGATAATTAGATGAAATTGGCTGTAATATATAAACGAAAAATACCCGAATTCGAGTGTCAATTGCATCTCTAATCAAACGGAATTTGAAGCTTTATGAAAATCTCAAAACCCTAGAGGGATGATTTGATTTTGTAGGGTTTATTCCAGTAAACTTTTTCTCTTTCCTCACTTTTTCTTCTTTATCAAAATATTCTTAAAATTTAATCAAAGAATTAAATTATAAAATCTAATCTTTTAAAGGTAACTAATAATTTATCTAATTATAATTAAGTAATACTAAATGGACAAGTTAAAAGTATGAATGTTTAGGTGGATAATTACGTTTAACGATTCGTCTTATCGGTTAGCGTTTTTTAAATATACTAATCTGTTAGCCAACCGATAAAATATCAGTTAGTGCAGTATCGAATTAGTAATTATCGAGCGATTAAATTATGTAACAATTATCACTTTAAAATTATGGACATTAGATACCATGGGCAACGAATAATTTAAAGGAAACAAAAAAAAAGGAAAATTACTGCAAGGATTTGTTTTAGATGCTAAAAGATGGTAATCTTTTTATATTAATCACTGGCTAATCAGCAATTTTGGGGGGGGGGGGGGGGATCATCATTGGCTGCATCAGTGCTTCTAAAGTTTTTTTTTTTTTAGGAAGAATAAGATATTATGTGACAATCACCACCTTGCAAATCGAAGAATGTGGATGCAAATTAAGATTGTGGCGACAATAGAAATTGAAAAGACTCGTTGAGTTATTCTTATTAAGCTAAGAAGTGAATACTAAATAAAAATGAATGGGGCTGGGGCTTTAGCTTTAAGGTTTACGACATATATTTGGGTAAAAATATAAATATGATAATTTTTAACGGATTAATAATTTCTCCAAAAGTTAGTGTTAAAGAGGTAGGCCTTGATTGTAATACAAAAAGTTATTGGAAATTGAAAGAACTCTACTGTCCAACTAATCAAATAGAAAGTAAGAAATGATAATATTAGTAAAAAGTTGGAAAAAAGAAATATCATCATCTAGATGTCAGTCTTGGAATTAAAATTTAAATAACAAATGTATTAAATGTCACTTTACAACAAAACTTTAAAAGAAAATTCTGATAAATTATATAATAGTAATAAACTTGATGATGATTTTTTTTTTTAAAAACAAACATCTGGCTCATATGCATATCATCTATATGCAATGGCATTCTTATGTTATAAAACTGTTTTTGACATTCCAGTATGATTAACTTTCGTTATTGGTATTTTATGATCAATAATTACAAGTGAATACAACAACATACAAGTGAATAGAGTGGAATTAATCAATTACAGTTTTTTCATCAGAGGCATTTATCTAATGTTTTTTTTATTACAAAATGAGAAAAGTGTCAAATTTTCCCTCCAACTTTTGATTAAAGATCAGATTTACCCTCCGTTAAAATATGGGGTCAAATATATCCTCCACGTTAGCAAAGTTGTCACATATATCATCTATTGAACGAAAATCCCACGTGGACGCCACGTCGGAACCACGTGGACGCCGCATGGGATCCACGTGGGCGACAACAAACACAGGTGGCTCAGATCTGTGTCATCCCCACCGAAAACCATGGATCAACCACCATGAACCACTGCTTGTCCTCCCTCATCACTGCCAAGAGCTCCGCCAGCTATCAACCGTCGTGAGATCGGAAAGATTCGGCCGAATTCTTCGGCTCTCAAGCGTTGCTCTGGCGAAAGTCGTTGAAGCAATGCCGGAGCAATCATCATTCACTACTCCGCTCTCACCCCCCTCTTCCCCATCACTGCTCCGATGAGCTACTACCAACAACACCGCTCACCCCTATTTCCCTTGTCTCATTCACTCACCACCAGAATCACCAGCGAACTTGTTGGGTCTTTCTAGATCTGGCTGGTGTAGGATTTTCATTAATGAATTTGTGCTTTGGCGTTGCTCCGACACTTGCCGTTGAAGCAACACCCTCTTTCTCTCCATTGTCTCAAATGAATTGGTTTTTGATCTTATATTGTTCTTATGCTTATTTTGTAAAGGTTTTGGCCGGAAAATGTTTCTTATTTTCGATGTTCTCTCTGTCATTATTCTTATTTTGACGTCGTTTAGGTGTTCTCCGGTGATTTTGTGTTAGCTGATGCTCTGTTTATTACTGTTCTTGATAGTCGTTAATTATTCGGACTGACTTTGACTGTGTTTGTCTCTTTTTCGATGAGTCAAATTTGTTGGTAAATGTTGTCGGCCGGTGGAGATGGCACAGATCTGAGCCACCTGTGTTTATTGTCGCTCACGTGGATCCGACGTGGAGTCCACATGGGATTTCCGTCCAACAGAGGGCATATGTGACAACTTTGTTAATGTGGAGGGTATATTTGACTCCATACTTTAACGGATGACAAATCTGATCATTAATCGAAAGTTGGAGGACAAATCTGACCCTTTTTCCTTACAAAATATATCTAGATCCCATACATCTAATGCCAGACAACCAAAAAGCGTAAGCGGAAAAACACGCTCCAACAACACCTTCCTAACTCCAAATAATAGAATTCGTTACAACTCCTATTTTTGATAGCTGAGGGAATATCAGAAATAATTTTTTTTATCTCATTAGATAGAGGTAAAGTCTACCCACCCACTTCTTGTTGTTGTTGTTACCACCCGTGTGATACTAAAAGAAATTTAATAAATTTGTTTGTATTGATGTGAGAAAATTTTGACTGGTGAAACATTGTAATTGGATGGTTATTTCTTTGTTTCAGAAAAAAAAATCGACGAGTGAAAAAAAAGAAAAGTCATAACAAAACAAAACGACACCTCTCATCACAACTCTTTTATGTTCTGCCGAGTTCTTTTTCATCCGTTCGAGATGGTTTTCTTTGCAGGCTCCTTCGTAAACATACTGTCATTTGCAGTAAATTTCAGCACAAGGGGCAATTCCGTCAGCTTTTTATCCATCTGGGGTTGATATGAATCCTTGAAAGACTTCACCTTTAGGTCTTTTTTTCTGCCAATTCAGTGCTGCTAAAGATTCAAACTTTCTGCTTCTATGGAGGCTTACAAAAGATGGGTTAGAAGGAATTGTGATTATGTTCGCCAATTGAGTTCTCTAGCCAGTGTATGCCCCCTCGTATTTAAGTCTTGACAATTCTTGTATTTTTAATGGAGTTAGTTATTTGGGTTGTGTCAACTTGCGATCTTGATAATAGTTTTGTTAGTGGCAATTGTGTGTCGATTATCCTATTAATTTGTGGTAGTTACAACCCTTTTTTTCAGATTGATCTATCATGCATTTTATAGTACGTTTGCTACAGTTATTTCTGTTTTTATACTGCTTTGTATTGTTTGTCCTTGTGCCGAGGGTCTACCAGAAACAGCATCTCTGCCTCCCAAGAGAGAGTGGTAAGGTCTGCATACACTCTACCCTCCCCAAAACTCACTTTGTGGGATTTCACTGGATATGTTGTTGTTGTTGTAGTGGGAATTGTGTGTGAGGTAGCTAATCTTGATTGATTTAGTTTGGGACGAAACTTTCATGATTGAAACTGATGGTGGTGTATGACTAGTTATATAGCTGGTTTATAACTTATGATGATTATTGATGAGCCAATTGTTTATTATTGGAATAACATGGCTCGAATAGAACGGAATGGATATAGAGGATATATATAGCCAACCCCAACTAGTTAGGGATTGAGGCATAGTTGAATATCCGTAATTAGCCAAAATATTTCTATTAAGTTTGAGGCTTCCTTAATTTTACTTTGGGGTTAGATATTTCTTTTGAATTTATCCAAAATAAGGAAGAACCGGTTGTTTCGTCATCTAGGTTTTGAGACAATTAGTGGGCAGCAACAGAGAGTTTGGTTTTAAATCTCCATTCAGACTTCTATTAGAAGCTTTTCTAATTCAGCTCAAAGAATGAAGCTGGTTACGACCATGGATTGTTAGCAAGCTGATATGGAATGTTACCTTGCAAATATTTGAGGCATATTTCTAGGGGTTTAGTTAGTTGAGGGGCCTTTTGATGAAGTTTAGTTAGTTGAGGACTCTGATATCTATACATGAGTTCCGCGCTGAAGTTAATTTGATATTACTGCTGGTATAATTTCTTCTTTAGCTTTACCTTAAATCTCCTCCCCTCTATCCTGGCTGACCCAATCATCAAGAAAAAATGAAAAGCATATATATGTGCTGCCCCTATGTGGGGATTGAGAAAGTCAAGATTGTAAAGATTATCATTTCTCAAAAGTTTCTGGATTTCCACAGATCAGATATTGACTAGTTAAAGTAGAATTTGAAATAGGAAAGACGTGCCTTTATGAAAATTATTATAGTTTTTAACTATGTTATGTTATTCAAAAAGAAAAAAAGCAGCAAAAAGGAGCTGTCCATAATGTATTTTAGAGACTTAGCGATAGATATAAGATTGAGAATCTTGTCTTTAATTAAAGAGGGGTTCTGGTGCCTTTGTCTTATTATATTTGTCTTTATCTAAGATACAATATGGGGAGAATTACTTAGGCGATGATTAAAAAATGGTAATCAAACAGTCCAAAGTTCACATCCAACATGCTCTTAAGCATTTAAATGTTTATCATGCAGCACAAGTCACATGTTTTTCCCATTCTTGTTGATGCTTACTTGTTTAATGGGCTTTTAGCCTAAACCAACATAAATTAGGTCTTAAATCGTATTAGATACTTCAGATGACTTCTCATTGCAGCAGAACATAGCTTTTCCATCCTAGAAGTAGCGTTAGACCATTTTTGTGGTGGTCTATCAAACTGAAGAAATAGATCACAGCATGTCAATTTTTTGCTAAGGCTATATCATTTTTCTGCACTACTCTCCTATGATGAGAAAGGAATTTGAGCATGCATCCCTCCGGTCATGACAGAGATAACACTTCTGTTATATGCCTTCATTGATAACTTCACTTGTTGCGACGGTCGCTCAACTATTGGTAATTAACCTTTAAGTAATATAATTGTGTAAATAACTTTTTAACACCATTAATACATAGAGCTGATTTCTTAGACGGTCACTCAACTATTGGAAGTTATTTCAAAAAGTCAATTTTCTTTGTTTTGTAACAGAAAACTCAGGCAATTATTGTCATTTCACCTATAAAGTCACTCAATCAATTCAAGTTATATTTCCGGTAAATATTAAAGGGCAGCCCGGTGCACTAAGCTCCCGCTATGCGGGGGTCCGGAGAAGGGCCGGACCACAAGGGTCTATTGTACGCAACCTTACCTCACATTTTTGCAAGAGGATGTTTTCACGGCTTGAACCCATGACCTCCTGGTCACATGACATGGTCACATGGCAACAACTTTACCTTTACCAGTTACTCCAAGGCTCCCTTCTATTTCCGGTAAATATTGTTGTCGTGATTTTTTTTAAGCCAAAGTTTTTAAAATGGGTGAAATATATAGGTGTAACTATATATTCACTCCTCCGAACTTGTTACAGAAGAATCCATTTAAGCAGAGAGCTTGAGATAGCCCTAATCAAAGGAGGAGGAAGACGCAAAAATAGCCCTAAACCGAGAGATAGGAAGAGAATCCCATGGTTATTCTGACAGAGAAGGGGAGGGGGGAGAAGAATCGGTATATGTAAAATAAAAGGGGTCACCTTCAACATTGACAAGTGGTATGAAGAAAGTGCCAGAGGGGTGGCAAACATGGGACCCCTATTTTTGCTCCAGTCTTTTTAAAACAACTGTTTTCTTTCTTACTCTTTTGCCAAAACATATACTTTAGCATAAAGACAATCATTAACAATGACTTGTATTCTCTCACTTCACCTTTTTCATTAGAATTGAATGGAAGGCTTACTATGCTCCTAAAATCTGCCCGGTCTCCCTTTTTAAAAACATTTGTCTGTTTTTTACTTTTGGTTCCTGCAATAATATACTCCCTCCGTTTCGATTTGTCTGTCTTAGTTTGACCGGCATGGAGTTTAAGAAAGTAAAGAAGTCTTTTGAATCTTGTGGTCTTAAACTAAAGATATGTATAATATACCAAAATGCCCTTTAATCTTGTGGTCTTAAACATGTCATGTGGGATCTTGAAATTAAAGAGTTGCCAAATTATCTAAGAGACATTCTTTTTGAAATTGACTAAAAAGGAAAGTAAGACAAACAAATGGAAACAGAGGGAGAGTGTAGTTTTTGTCATAATTGTCATTCACTTTTACTGGTGAAAAAAGGTTCGTCATTACTTTCATGAGCACAATTTGATGAAAATCTAGTAGATGTTGATAAATGATAATCTGCTTTCTAATGTATGACCAGGGAATAACATGGCTTCTTCCAGAACGGTTTGCTGCATCAGAAATCGGGCCAGAAGCAGGTTTATTTGAAATTTTGGTAACATTGAGCTTCTTCTTACTGCTTATAAAACTCAGGATGATACATTATTTCTTCTTTTTTTTCCTTCTCAAAAGTACGTCTATCATTCTTATCTTCTTAGAAAGTAATTCACAAAAATATTGACAGTTAATCTTTCTGATTCCATCTTGTGAAAGTTTTGCAATTTTAACCAATCAAATTGAATATTGGGTTTTCTGATTCTCTTAGTATAATGTTTTACCTCTTTGTAAGTGTTTTCGTGAGCGGCATGTAATGTAGACAAGTAACTCATTGAAGTTGTTGGTTTTCCTACCCCGCTTGGTTGTGTTTATTTATTGCGCCCTATTATTGGCAGTCTCCTCGATACTTGGAATGGTTACCACAGTAAATGAGCATATTATAGAGACAACTCCAACTTCGGTGCATACAAGTTCTGCAGAGACTTGTTTTCTCCCTTTGTCATTATGCCTTACTTTGTTGAGAGACTTGGAAACATTGATTGAAGTAGTAGCTGAGCAGCTCTATGGCGAAGACAAAAAATGGAATTTGATTGCTCTTACAGAGGCTGCCAAGTAAGTGATGTATTTAATGTTTACGCAACTTATTTACCTAAATGTTCGGTAATTGATGATTAAATATTTGTACAAAATTTTGTTTTCCAATGGATGCTAGGGTGTGCGTTAGGCTGGCTGTTTTCAGAAATACAGGATATAAAATTCTTTTGCAGGGTGGCGAGACTGAGAACTTGGAAGATTCAGATGATTTGAGTCCCCAAGAAAGCATGGGGCACTTAAGGAAGCCTATCCAAAATCAAGGACTGGGTCCCAATCACCTTCAAGGTAGGGCGCTGTCCGCCTTAAGTAGCTTTGGTCAAAATGCAAGGATGGTTTCTGAGCCAACTTGGTTGCGAAGGGTTCAACAGCAGCAAGCAATTTTGGAACCTCCAAGTAATTGTTGGTTTCAGCTAAATTAAAACCTTTTACTTCTGTTGATGACACAATCATTTTCTAATTATGTTAGGTTCCTTGTGTTATTACAGCTAAGGTGATCAGGAATCCCAGTCTGTCAACCTTCTTATCTGAGAAGGGTATTCGTGGAGGGTTATTTGTGACTGGGGAGACTATGTTTGTCCTAAGACCTCTTATTCATGTCTTGCTGGTAAGGAAGTATGGAACACGATCATGGTTTCCTTGGTTCATCTCCTTGGCTGTAGATCTCATAGGAAACAGCATCCTCTCAGTCATAACAATGTCCCTAGAGAGCAGGAAAGATCAGTGTTTTCAATTTTCTAAATCCGAGAAGGATGAGGTTAGATTATTATACATCATTGCACAAAATCTTCATAGATACATCTTTAAGTAATTTTGAGGTTCACTTCTATTATCCTAACAGTTCCTTACCCCCCCCCCCCCACCTATAAAACAGGCCTCTATCCCCTTAAAAGGAAAAATAAGAGGGGTACCATTCCGGTTACCAAATCTCATATTAATCATTCTGCATTGTTGCTTCAGACACGTTTCTTTCAATGGTAGATGGAAAAGCGCGTTATTTGGTGTCTCAATCTTTGTCTTGTCTTTCTTGGAAATCACAGCTCTTGAAACCAAACCTCATATCTTATGTTTTTTATATTGCAAATACCCCACCTCCCTGGGGGCAAGAAGTAGCTTTTTTCCAATCCCTTCTTGGTGATTAGTACTTCCAGCCTGAGGCGGAGGCCCCTTTCCACGTTAATCCGCATTTCTTATTTTGTCTTGGGGAAACTGCGGATTCTCATTCCAATTCTTACTATCTTTCATACCCTTTCTCCTCTTTCATGATTCATCTGATTTGTTCAGTAGCTTTTGAATTTATCTATGCAGCAATAAAAGTTCGCTTCATCATTAATAATCTGTTTTACTCCAAACACTACAGTTAAAAAGAAGGAAGCTGCTTTGGGTGCTTTACCTTATGCGAGATCCATTTTTCTCCAAATACACCCGGTAAAGATACTTTTTTCCTGTCATTTCTTGTTAATTGCTTCATATGGTGGAAAAAGCAGGAAAGAGAACTAGCAGGGATCAAAGCGAATGCTAATGCCTTACAATTATTTCAGGCGAAGACTTGAAAGCACTCAAAAGATTGTAGAACCTGTTCCTGTAGTTGGATTTTTTGCTGGTATGTTTGAGCATTTTTTTGACAAGTTTCAAGAGTTGCTTCATTTGATATTGTTGATGTAAATTTTGACATTATCCTTCCTGACAAAAAAAAAATCCTTGATGTGCAGAAAAACTTATTGAACTCCTAATTGGAGCCCAGACTAGATATACCTACATGTCTGGTTCTTGAAGGAAAGCCACTGAATGTGTATGCATTCTTTGTTATTCGACAATGAGGATCAAATTTCCACTTTTTTCAGTTGTAGCATTCTAAAATTAGAATTAAGAAAGATGTATAATTTTGTTTTCATCCAAAAGTGCATTGAGTTTCACTGCATCAGATGTAGTAGTAATCAAGACCTATTGTTGGCTGGCTGTTTAATAAGGATTTAAATTATATAGACGGAAAGTCTAAATAATATATATACCATCAGCAGTAACTTGCCTTATTTTTCAGTTAAATTCCATTATAGACGCGTATAGAAGTAACAGTCACGTTGACTTAATAGTCTCTGTTGCTAATGTGGTTGCCCAGTTATGCCCATTTGGGTATCAGTTTTTCTTATTATTAGTAGCTTAAGGCGTTTGACAAGGCAAGTGTAAATAAATACATATTGAGTAAGAGAAAGTTAGTTGGCAATGACTCTAAAATTAGAGAGTGAATTATTGATTATAAAACATTAGTGGAACTTTTATGCTGCCATATGTCTTTTAATCTTCTGGTTAAGGTGGTCTACAATAACATGTGCATTTCTTTAGTAAATTTAATTTGATAACATAATAAAATATAATAGATTAAAATTCAGAGATAGTATAACTCTTAACTAAACGTGGCTTAGCTAAGTGGGCACAAACACTCTTTGGGACCATCCTTAGAGGGATAAATTTCCACTCGACCCCTCTAGTTTCCTTTGATGCAGTTTGGTCTTGTAGGTGAGCCATACCCAAATGTAATTTGATGTAAATATTGTACGGTAATAAGTACCAAATGTCCTCATAAAATGGCAACGGTTAGTTCGGGTTTGTTTTCAATTTAATTTTCACATTGGTTTCCCAGACCAACACAAGCTTTACGAAGACCAACTTAGTTTGGTTTCAGAAACAAAATGATAGAAGCCTATCAAACAAGCTTGTCGAGAAGTTCATAGCTATAAAAACATGGTCTTACCAAAACCCACTATTTATAAGCTAAGCTGCACAAACAATCCACAGTGCATCAGTATAAACTATAAAGTATAAACACACTGCATATCGCCATGGAATCTACAAACAACAACAACATTAATTCCTTCATGGCAGCTCCACCGTTGGCACGGCGGCAACAGGTGGCTCCACCATTAATATCTCCCAAGCAAGAGCCTCATCATGACATGGCTGGGAAACAACCCATTATCAAAGTGACACTACCAACCCCAACACCGAGACCGTCAGTATCACCACCACCGTTTGTAAAGGTTGCAGACCGGCATACAAAGGTAGACGGAAGAGGACGGAGGATAAGAATGCCGGCAACATGCGCCTCCAGAGTCTTCCAGCTTACTCGGTCACAAAACTGACGGCGAAACTATTTGTTGGCTCTTACAACATGCTGAACCGTCCATCATCTCCGCCACTGGCACCGCCGTCTCAGTTAAGGGCATCACCACTGAAAATGACACTTTAAGTACGTCCAAGTTCGAGCGGTACTGTTGTTTCAACATGACACAATAAGATGCAGAAAGATCTTGTCATCGTGGGTGGCTAACTTGGGATAGCCCGAGTGGTTAATTAAGAAGAAGCTTAACTTATGCGCGCTAGAATTGTAAAGTTTTTCCAAACTCTTGTGTACAAAATAAAAGTAGGAGAACTTTTCATGAAAGATACACTTATTCAAAGTTTGTTGTTAACTCTCCAAATCATAAAAAATAAAAGCAACTGTACAAATTTCTACTATACTCAACGTTGTCACTGTCTTCCTCTGCCTAACTGTTAAGTGTTAACTGTGTGAATCGATCGAAAATTGCTGTAGATACAAATCATGTATAATTTCCTCAGGGTTCAAAAGTCTCTACGAATGATATAGAACAAAAAAATGGGAAATCAAATGGTAAGATTTTCTTGGATCGCCAAGAATGAACCTATTATGTTTCCACCAACATCCGGGAAATTGGTACATCCCGGAAGATTCTTCACCTTGCCTTTGCGATCAACTTCAACTGGGTATTTTAAGAGGTGCCCTCTCATTTCTGTTACTTCATCAGCTGCGAATTGCTTCCAGTTAAATTCACCCATGGACCTAACCCGTCTTACACATTCTAACGACTCCGGCTGTCTGAAGCAATCCTCAACAACTCCAAGATGCTCAGCCCACAGAGACATTCTATATCCATGAATCTGCAGAAGATAAATTTGCACATACGACGGCAAACGGATCAGATGCGTGCACGCACACAAAAAAAAAGAAAATCTTTAAGCTTCCTAGTATACATATACATATAACCTAGGTCATAGAGAGTATGAATGCATGTGAAATCACTGCTTATATGTTGAATCCGCCTTGAGGTGATTTTATCAAGTAGGGGGAAAGACAGGAACATTATTTTGCAAATGCTCCTTCTAGTATGTAATTACGTTTTCTAGAGCACAACTATAAAAATAATTCAAGGTAAAGCGCGGTATAAGAAAATGTAGGAGAGATGGAGCAACTTAAGCTTGTTCCACATGTTAAAAGCAAAGCAGCAGTCCAAAGGCTTGGCCTAGTAAAGAATCACTAGCAGATACATTCGTTTTTGTCTAAGCTTGAAATTGGCATGGCAGAAGTCAAAAGGTTTGGCCCAGTAAAAAATTTACTAATCACCTGTCCATAGGGTCTTGACTGTTTTCTTGCACATGTATGATGAGGTTGATATGCTCCCATTGCGATCTCGGTATCTCTAGTGCCCTCCAGAGAGCGCTGGTTGATGTTTGCAGATCCCAATATCACATACTCATCATCCACAATCATGCCTTTAGAATGAACATAAATCATGAATCTACGGTGTTTTCGACTGAACGCCTGCAACAACATTTTCAAACCATCAACTCTGTAAGTGATCAATAATATGCAGTTCACAACAAATCTAGAAAGGTTAGGGGGCTGAGAAGCTCTTGCAGGCTGCTTGTTGTCTGCTTCGCGAGCCTTCACTGCCCTGTTCTGTAACTTCCCTTCTTTCGAGGGCACAGTTTTACAACATATGAGGACACTTGAGAAACTAAACTGGCTACCTAGTAATTTGAGTTTTAAACAAAGCCTGTCCTTTAGAAAAACAACCATCATGCAAAGGCACAATTAGGAAAAAGAAAAGAAAATTTTAATAATATGAAAATAAAGAGAAACTTCAAAGAATAGCTAAGTGGAATAACTGGTCGAGACATAAATAGAATTTTGGAATTCTTCAGATTCTTTTTTAGGAGAATGAAGGTCATTGCAAGTACCTGAGGAGTGTTTGCAGTGCCAGGACTCTCATTTTCAACATTGCCAGCCTCACGGTTACCAAGACAGAAGAAGTTCAAATAATCTTGCGGAGAGTACGAATTCTCAAGCCCAACTTCCTCCAAAGCCTTGTAAATAGTCTCATACATCATTAGCATTGTCTTGTTCTGCAAACCAACATAGAGACGTGAGGTTTCACCTACACAACTTGTAACAATTTGAAAACATCTGATTATTCCATAAGCTGGAAAGCATATATATCCACGGTTTGTTCATCCAAAACCACTTCAATCAGCTAACGAAGATATGTTAGCATACTTAGTATGGCACAATTCTTCTCCATCAACTCAAGGCAGTTAACAAGCTTTACCTGCCAATAAAGAATTCTCTGTGTAGCAGCCCCAGTTGGATTACCCTCTGGCCACATTGGGACGACAATGTATGCTGCAAACCTCTCATGTGCTCTGATCTTTTCAGCAATTTTCAGTGCAATTTCCATGGGAATCAGATTATTTGCACCTGCAGCACAAAGATAATTCAGGTATTGGAATTGCTTCGACTGCCAGAACATAGCTATATTATTTCCAAGATATATAAACTGTTAAAAGGTAGAACCAAATAAAGATGCACCATTAGTGTTGGACTAGCGGATTACCACCTATTTTTATGACCGAGAAATCCGTCCGGAGTCAAATCTTAGGAGTTAGGACCAACCGCAGCCTTCGAAACTCGAGGATAATGGGCCAACCCCTCTGCCCTTCTCCACTTAAATACCAGGCTCACATGGCACATGGCACATGGCACAGGGCTCGAACCAGTGACCTAAGTCACAAGTCCCGCAACCTTTGCCACTTGAACTAAGCCTGGTGGACCAGTGGAATACCACAATTCTCTCTTTAAAGATTTTCATAATAAATGAATGGTTGAAAAAGTAAAATAATTAACCGGATAAGGAATGCCGCCACGTTGTATTTAAAAGACTTCAGGAACATGGCCTATGGCTAAGTAAACCCTCCTCCAACACCCCACCCACCCAAAAAGGCATATGCCTCCTATTCTGTTTCTTTCATCTATACTGGAATGCCTTCTCAGTTATAGCATTGCTTGTTGCAATTACACTCCCAAAAAGTCGAGAAAATCAAAATAATGAGGCATACATGCTATCTATATACTACCCCTACATCAAAAGTATGGATTCTGATGGCATCTACTCTTTATAAAAGAAATATGATGTTTTTGATCTTCAAAGCATCTCTTATTCCTTTCTAACCAAATAGTCCAAATGATGCACAGAGGAATGGTCTTCCAGATCTGTTTCCATCTTCTATTCGCTTTTTGAGTCCGCCAGCATTCCATCACGCCTCTGATACTTTGTGGCATCACCCAATCCACCCCTCAAATGCTTTGGTATAAGACCCAAATGCTAAGTTATATCCTTATATGTGTCTTTCACTTAGATATGGGGAAGCCTGAAATTCTATTTAACACGTTAATCTATCTGATCTGATCTCATAAGTATCAGAAATTTTTGTCACTACCAGAACTCCCTCAGCCCAACCCTTCCCAGCCCGTCAAAATAAAGAAGAAAAGTATACAAAAGGATTAGGAAGAAGATGATATACTAACAGTAGCGGAATTGGGATTTTCACCAAGGGTTCAAAATATGAAAAAGTAACACACGAAAATTTAACGGCTGATAAACGGGGCGGGGCAGGAAGGGCAAGACTAGCCTTAACCCGGTAAATTTTAACTTGCCTTGTCATATCTCATTTAACATTTTCCCTATATATATATTTTTTCAAATTATTACCCTTCAATCATATATACCTTTGAAATCGTGAAGGTAATGGGAATTAAATTAATATGATTTATGAATGAGAGAGAAAGAAGAACAAAACAATAAGAATAAATGTAGTTCCTAATTTTGGGGAAAATGTAGAGAATATAAGAATAAAAATCATTGTATTTATTATTAAATATGCTATATTTGTTATAAAATCTTCTACTATTAAAATAATATAAAATGATGATACTAATATAAGAAAAAAGTATTAAGACTTGCAATATTAATGTAAAGGATATAGGAAAATGGGCCTTACCTTTACCAGTGCTGGGATAGGATATAGGAAAATGAGAATTTAATGTAGCCTTGACAAAAATTTGAAAGCCTGGGCCAAAGCAATGCATGAAAGATATGGGCCTTACTCTTTATCGGTTTATCCTATGCATAAAAGTTGTGGACAAAAGCTAATAAAAAGTGAAAAAGTTGGCAATGAGCCAGTGAACTTGCGACCTGGACGAAATTATGAATCCCCTAGACCACTGAGCTAAGCTTCTCAGTTGTATTAAGGGGGTTCAATAGTGGGTATATATACACACAAACAAATTTTGACCTTACATAAACAGCGTTATTTTCCGCCGAACCTGCCAAAAAGAGAGAACTAGTGTATACGGACAGTTAGACGCATAAGAATTTACTGTGCATAATTGTCTTTCTGCAACATCAAAGAAAAGTTGCGGAACCTATGCACGAGCCCTCCTTGCAGTGTCCAAAGGGCCAGTGTCTCCCACATAGAGAGCTTACCTCCCAAGGAATCCCTTATATGCAGTTGGTTGGACTCAAATCTCAGAAATGAGCTTGACATTGGATCCATTAGCGGGTAACAAGGATGTAAAGGTACCATAAAAGCTAGTGGCAAAGTAGGTCTAGCCAGAGATACAAATGGGCCATGAATGGTACTCTTTTTCTTTTTTGATTACGGTAGTGTCTGGCCAACTTGCATGCACCCCAACTATCCTATTGGGTGCCTGCTACCTCCACCAGCACGGGTACACGGAGTAAGCCCACCAAGGCTTCAGATGGGAAGATATTACCTAGTATGTTTGGAGGTTAGAGGTGTACATATGGCGTACACTAGGACGATCAAGTATATGTACGGTGGAGCCAAGACCAAGGTACGGACAGTAGGAGGAGACTCGAAGCACTTTTCAGTGATGATAGGGCTACACCAGGGATCAACTCTTAGCACATTCTTATTTGTCTTGGTGATGGATGGACTGACGCGATAAATTCAAGGGGAAGTGTCATGGTGTATGTTATTCGCATATGATATAGTCTTGATTGATGAGACTCGCAGCGGAGTGAACGCTAAGCTGGAGGTTTGGAGACAGACTCTGGAGTCTAAAGGGTTCAGGCTGAGTAGGACCAAGACAGAATACTTGGAGGGCAAGTTCAGTAACGGGAGCGACCATGAGATAGACGTGGAGGTGAAGCTTGGTACTCAGGTCATTCCAAAGAAAGGAAGCTTCAAGTATCTCGGGTCTATTATTCAAGAGATTGATGATGATGTCACACATCATATTGGTGCAGAGTAGATGAAATGGAGGCTCGCATCTGGAGTCTTGTGCGATAAAAAAGTGTCACCAAAACTTAAAGACGGGATATGGCGCAGGTGCAACTTACTGAGAACATGACCTTAGATAGGGGGTTGTGGAGAACACAGATTAAGATAGAAGTGTAGTAGGTAGTTGAGCGTAGTTCTACTTACGCTTACATACTGGTAGTTGTAGTGTTATTATTATAGCACTGCTTAGCCTATCATACTAGTAGGCACAATATTATTTTATAGTCTCATGTCATTTGATTTCTGCTGTTGTATGTTCTTTCATGTACTTTGTTTATCTTATTTAAGTGTGTTAGTTACTGCTTCCTTTTTCAGAATGTTTTATCATGACTCATTCATTTTTGTTACTCTCATTTTCATACTACTTTAAATCACCTGTTTAAGTCTGGCCGTTTCTCTTGCTTTGCTTGTGCATATGTTTTGTCTTGAGCTGAGGGTCTTTCGGAAATAACGTCTCTGCTTATCAAGGTAAGGTCTGCGTACACTCTACCCTCCCCAGACCCCACAACTTCACTGGGTATGTTGTTGTTGTTTTATAAGTATTCAGACAATGACAAATGTATATACATAGCATGAAAATAACTTCTCACCAACATCTTTATGTTGACTCCAATTGTATGAGGAACCAATGAAATATTGATTTTCAATGTAAATGAAATGTTGTGCAGCACGAATCGCCTTCACATATGCTGTGTGTATGCTCATATCAATAAGTACATTTTTCCCACACACTAGGTTCTGCAAGAAAAAAGAAAACGAGTATACTTTAAATGAGTAAACCGTCCCATTTTATGTTATGCACTTTGACTGGCAGGGGAGTTTAAGAAAGCGAGACTTTTGGAACTTGTGGTCTAAAACAATCCATAGATATTTGTGTGGCTATAAATCATCTCAATTAAGGGGTAAATGCAAAATTTTAAGTTAAATTGTTTCTCATATAGAACGATATCATTATTTTTGGGACACACTAAAAAGAAAAGTGCATCACATAAATTTGGGACAGAGGGAGTATATGTTTCGGAGAAGACAAAACAATCCCTCCGTCACTCCCCCTCCATCTATCTTTCTCACCTTCATTGTAGCTTCTTTAGGATCCTTTGGAAAGCCTTTGACCGAGTTTGAGTCAATCGAACGAAATATCTGTTTAGGGATTGAAAAAGAATATATGACTTTAAGATCAAAGACACCACACGAATTAAATTTCTAAACTGTTGATATTAAGTTAATCATTCAACCTGTACATGCCAACCGTTAGGGTCATCACTGCTCACAGAGGGAGCCTCAGAAATACCAAGAATTTCAGGCATTCTTTCAATTCGGAGCAAATCATCATCATATGACGTCTTCAACTTTTTAATGCCATGAGGCTTTGAAGCCTTCAACCAGCGCTCCTCGAAGTTTGTGAGAACATCATATGCTGCTGGACCATCAATTTTAGAGTGCAAGTCATGCCACGGTTCTCTTGGACAACCAGCTGTACTCCCCTGTTAAGTACAGATATGGATTACTATCTAAGCAACATTTTAATTGTAGGAAGGAAAAAGGTAATTGATGAGAAGAACTTCTTCACTCAAGAAATATATCCCAAAAAAGAAATACAACGAAAGGTAAGTAACAATTCAAAAAATTTATCTGAAGATGCATTTTTCAACTTAAAGATTGTGATTATAAAGCCTAGTAAAACAAATTTAGTTGATACAGTTCACTAATGATCAGTATGTAAAATCCTCTCCTGGTGTAAATTGAATTATGTAAGCAAAGGATAAGTACTAAGGCAAGAAACTGAATGACAACTGAGGAAGATGTAGATAGACAAGTCTCATTCTTTTCTTTTGGCCAAAAATTGTAATCTGTTCCAAAGGTTGAAAATGGTATAAGCTTGGTAACAGTATTAGTCTAAATTACAGTATTCCAGTTTCAAAATTCTACACCATACTTTGACTAGACGTGGTTATTAAGATAATTGTCGAAAATGTGTTTCTAATATTATTCAGAAATAAATACGAAGAGTCAGATCTTGAATCACTCCAGTGAAAAAGGGTTCTCATTTAACTTGTTGAACAGGGACATCAAATAAGGGGAACAGTGATTTTCATTTCAGAATCAGGAAAGAGATTCTCAACTAGATGGGAACAGTACAGGAACCACAAATGACAATAACCTGCTCTCTGGTCATTATCAGAATTTATCACAGTTCATATTATTATTAAGCTTTTAAAGAAGACGAGACTCACTAGTTGAAAACCTAAACTGCTTCAGTTTCACACAACAAAAAAACAAAACATAAGTTCCAACTATTGTAGAAATGTATAGCGCATTATTCTACTAGCTAGGGTTGGCCAAGCTCAAAGATATTGAAGAAGGTACTATTGATACCTCGGGCAAGAGAATCCTAAAGAACTCAAAAGTAACCAAGTTTTATACTGTACATGTTTCTCACAAGTCATATATACTTAGAAATTGCAAGTAATCAAGAAAAAATCATTGCGAAGATTGTCATACTAGTTTATATAACTACAATATGTGGTGGACAATCAGAAAATTAACAACTGCAGTCAATGTCATTGAAAACAAGGTAAAGGATATTAAGGATGATAAGTTACAGCATAAGTAGGGTTATGATAGTCCTCAGAGTGCACTGTCTTCAGTGATCGAAATAAAGGATGCTCCGGAGTATCATATCGCCCGTCACACAAGTCAAGTCCTCCAACAAATGCTATGATTTTTCTTCGATTGTTGCCAGCATCGGCATCCGCTATCACAGTTTTCTGATGATGTGTATAAATTACTCCAACTTCCTGCATACCAAAACTCACAAGACATTAGGCTTTTGGAGTATTTAGAAAAATAAAGTTAATTGAAATAGTCTAGCAAAAACAGTATAATGTAAAAAAATTGTAGACATCATCAAATGTACCTTGGTGGTAACGACCAAAAGTTTTCAACTATATTGACATATTGGGTCTCATGTCAAAGTCAAACAAACAAAAAATCAGAAAAACTGTTCTACCCACGTGATAAGGGACTCGGGGCACACATTCAATCATTGGTAGACATGCCAGCTAAGAACATAGAGGGAAGGCAGAAATGAAATGCAGTCAAACGAGATCTAATGTTTGAACAAACTTTACTTTGTGGGGGATCATTACTTAACTGGTCCTCGCATAGAAAAGCAATATGGGATAGACACTGCGAGAAATTATAAGCTCAATGAAAACCGTAACCAACAGGAAGTTATCCATCCACTGTACAAGGAAGCTAATTCAAAAATCATATGTAAGTATAATTATTTATAGATGTATTAGTGAATGATGCTCAATGGAAAGAATTCTAATAGGGTTACTGATCTCAAGTAACTCTTCTGATAACTGGTGTCATATAACTTATCACATAAAGAACTATAGAAGGAAATGTCAAAATCTAACTTACCCTCTGCTTGACCCAACTGTGATGTTTCCCTGCCACTCGAGGACAAAGCAGCACTTTCACTGAAGAATGTTTGAAAAAAGTACGAGTCTCTTCATCATGGGTTGCCATAACACCATCCTGCAGCTCAAAGTTAAGCATAAAAAACTACATTCACATGATGCCTTTGCGCAATCTAAAACAAATAACAAGAAGATAAAACAGAAATTGGTTGGAGTGCCACCATCTATTAGCATTGCAGAAGAATGCTTAATTAGAAGTCCGTATGAATTAATCTTATCAGGACAAATGGATATCAGGTATGCATAGGCCGTTACAACAGAATCACAAGCAATCTTGCACGTCCAGGACATGGATTCTTTCTAGTTGTCTTAATTGATGCACTAATTTTACAGGCTGAAAGATAAACTTACCCTTGACTGAAAGGGCAGCCCGGTGCATTAAGCTCCCGCTATTTGCGGGGTCCGGGGAAGGGCCGGACCACAAGGGTCTACTGTAAGTAGTCTTACCTCATGCAAGAGGCTGTTTTCAAGTTCACAGAATATTATCTTACAGCAGGTTTCTGATTTACTT